>CM060404.1:57894351-59234399 GCA_030545235.1 Helianthus tuberosus
TGCACATGCAAGAAATCTAAACGCGTAATGAGAACAACTGCCTGGAATATCATAAGCAAGCGACAAACATGTGACCATTGTTCAAACAAAACACCGTCCGACAGTTTGAAAGTTTTAACAAATTTTATCAATTTCAATTTTTAACTTTCAACAACTTTGCAAATTTCGACCGTTTATGAAGATATAGTCGTTTTGGTTTTCAATCAGGTTTCAGGTAACGAAGACTCGAGATCCAACATCGTACGATCGAAAATAAGATAGAAATAAAATCTTTTTGGCTTTTATAAAGTTTATATTAAAACACACCTAAAATCTTTTTGGTATTTTGAATATTTCAAATTTAAAGACGGAAAGCAGTAAATACATATATACAAAGATGCAGAAACTGAAAGCATTAAATAAATATTTACAGACATTCTTTTTGTGAGTTTCGAGGGTAAGAGAATCATATCAGTGTATGGTCATGTCAAAACACTCTCTTTGTTCAATTAGTTAACATTAAGATAAGCATCCTATAACAATTATCGGTATTGTTGTCCACATAAGCTCAACTTATCAGATGTAATCATGGCGAGGGGATACGTTAAGGTATGATTTATACTTACCGACCGGTGTTCATCCACATCACGACACATTCACGTATCAAGGTATGCACGAGGGTTCATCTTACCGGTGAGTATACCGATTATCATCTGTTTGACCGTATAAGATGTGAGATTCTCACTTATTTAGATTTGAAAACAAGTCCTATGTGATATAATCACTTATTGATGAGGAACTTGATTTTCGATGCATGAGGGCACAGGAGCAAGTCCGTGAACAGGTCAGTACTTTCGTACAGCAGAGAGACGAACTTGACTCCCGGAAAAATGTGATATTTTATCACTTATTTGGGACATGTGATTGTTGATCACTTATTGAGGTCGAATGCAATATGTACACGTATGTATAGTATCATGGAAGATCTAGACTTGCGTCCCCGTTATTTTTCGGTAGAAGATACAACCATGATACCCAGATGATAAGCAGCATAAAGACCGAATATCTCAGAATCTCGGCAATCTCTCAAACGAAATTTCGGTACTAAGACCATATGCCAATGAATGGTTCCCACCTGGTCTTCAGTCGATTTAAGTTTATATCACCCTGCACACTTTAAAATGATTGTGAGCCTACCGATACATCTTATATAGAGCTGCTTATCGTTTTTCATTTAAGGTTTAAAGAGGTTTAGACAGACCACTGATGTACTATCATATTCTCTTTTTCTCGCCAGGAAACTCATTTTTGCTTTTCTATTGTTTTTGTGTTTTTGAAATTTTTCGATGTTTTTGGATTTTTCAAATTTGGATTTACTCCCCCTAAAATCAACAAACTAAGACAAATTTAAACACAAAGGTATTTACAAAAATGATTTTCCGATGTTGGTTTTACTCTTGCTTGACCTTAATGCCGTTTACCAGTAATAAATAGTCAAATCTTGATTTGTCAAATGCTTTGGTAAAAAGGTCGGCACGTTGGTCATCAGTGTGGACATAAGCAACATCGATTAGCCTTTTCTCAAAGCAATCACGTATGAAGTGATACTTAATTTCGATGTGCTTAGTCTTTGAATGCTGCACAGGATTTTTAGTGATCTGTAAGGCAGCAGAATTATCAACGTAAATAGGAGAAGTTAGGAATTCAAAACCGTAGTCACGCATTTGTTGTTGGATCCATAGGACTTGGGAGCAACAACTTGAGGCAGCAATGTATTCAGCTTCGCATGTTGATGTAGCGACGCACGTCTGCTTCTTGCACTGCCATGTGACAAGTCGATTTCCCAAAAACTGACATCCAGCCGTTGTGGATTTGCCGTCGATTTTGCATCCGCCAAAATCAGAATCACTGAATGCAATCAAGTCAAAGTTATTATCCCTAGGGTACCATAGACCGATGTCAGGGTAACCCTTCAAATAACGAAAAATCCTTTTTACAGCTGCAAGATGTGAGGCCTTCGGGTTGACTTGATATCTGGCAAGCAGGCACGTTGGGTACATTATATCTGGTCTTGATACTGTGAGGTATATAAGGGATCCGATCATCGAGCGGTAGTATGAGGGGCTAGTAGCTTCACCCTTCAAGTCTGGAGTAATTCCGTGATTTTGTGGCAATGGGGTACCGATGGGCGTTGCATCAGACATCTGGAACCGGCTCAAGATGTCACCAACATATTTAGTCTGATGGATGAATATCCCAGACTCTGTTTGTTGTACTTGTAGGCCCAAAAAGAAAGTCATTTCTCCCATAGCACTCATCTCGAATTTATCCTGCATTACACGCTCGAAATTCCTACACAAAACATCGTTAGTAGAACCAAAAATAATATCATCAACATATACATGTACCAGTAGAAGATCTCCATCTTGTTCTTTAATGAAAAGAGTACAATCGATAAGACCTCTGCGAAATCCATTCTCCAGCAAGTAATTAGATAAGGTTGCGTACCAAGCTCGCGGTGCTTGATGTAGACCATATAGAGCTTTGTTGAGCAACCAAACCCGATCGGGATGGATAGGATCTTCAAAACCTGGAGGCTGTTCGACGTACACCTCTTCTTCCACCACACCATGTAAGAATGCACTTTTCACGTCCATCTGGTATACCTTGAAACCTTTGAATGAGGCATAAGCCAGAAAGATCCGAATTGCTTCTAGACGTGCAACAGGTGCATACACTTCGTTGTAGTCGATCCCTTCAATCTGACGAAAACCTTGAACGACTAGCCTTGCTTTGTTTCGAATAACGACTCCACGGTCATCCTTTTTGCATTTAAACACCCAACGGGTACCAATCTTCTTGTAACCAGCAGGTTTCTCTACGAGTTTCCAGACACCAAGCTTCTGGAATTGTTGCAGCTCTTCCTGCATTGCTTCAACCCAAGAGTTATCTTTCAAGGCATCTTTCCAAGTTCTTGGCTCTTCCTGTGAGACATAACACGCGAAAGACCAATCAGTTTGTTGACCAGATTCTCGGATATCTGTATACAAGCGTGCATTGTTGTTGTTCCGCAACATGTTTCTTGTTTGAACGCCACTTTGTACATTTCCGATGATGTTTTGTTGAGGATGGGTATTGTGAATCCTTGTTTCTGGATTATCTTGAACTGGAATATTTGTACCCAGATTGTTGAGATTGAGATCAACAATCAATTCAAGGCCCGGAATTGACGAAGAGGATGATGCAGTAGCTTCAGCTGTTCTAGGGACATCCACTGGAGGTGTGCCTTCTGAAGTACCATGTACTGCTGTTGTTGGAGCTTCTTGATCTGCATCTAGAAATTCATCATCCTCTGAAGATTCGTTCAATTCGGTAGCATCGTGAAAATCCTCATTGTCGAGAGCATTATTGTTCACCGAAGATGGTTCTTGATTGACAAGAATTGGACGAACCAACGGTGAATCTGTTGCATTGTCACTCTCGAAAAACATCCTTGCTGCAGCATTTTCTTCAACTGCTTCAACATTGATCGAATTGAAAAAGTCATCGTACTCAAACATCCAAGGCTGACCAGGACATTTGACTGGTAAAGTGTGCCTTTGTACTCTGACTTCAGACCATTCCTCGACCCTTTTAGTCTCTAGATTCCAGACTCTTAAGTTCGGGGTGGCATACCCAAGAAAGTATCCATCAATTGCTTTTGCCCCAAACTTTCCATTAGGATCGATTATTGTGCACGGAGCTCCAAACGGTTCAAGATATGACAAATCTGGTTTCCGTTTGTTAATAAGCTCAAAGCAGGTCTTGTTGTGCCTTTTGACTGTAAGGACTCGGTTCAACGTATAACATGCAGAGGCCACAGCTTCAGTCCAAAATGGAATCGGCAATTGTGACTCTACCAACATAGTCCTAGCAGTCTCGATCAATGTGCGGTTCTTACGTTCAGCGACGCCATTCTGTTGAGGAGTATAAGCTGCACTAAATTCGTGAAGAATACCTTTTGAAGTGCAAAACTCCGCCATGGCATGATTTTTGAATTCAGTACCATTGTCGCTACGTATCCGCCTAACCTTCAAATTATAGAGATTCTCAATCTGAATGATCAAGTTTTTGATAATACCGAAGGTTTCACTCTTATGTGCCATGAACGCCACCCAAGAAAATCTTGAATAATCATCAGTTACCACGAGGCAATATTGATCATTTCTAATGCTTTTGTGCTTGACAGGACCGAACAAATCCATGTGCAAACGTTCAAGAGGAACAGCCACCGTGTTGACTTTCTTTGTAGGGTGTCGCTTCTTCGTTTGTTTTCCTTTCTGGCACGAGACACAGATGTCTTGAAGATGGAAGTTTTTAAGAGGAACACCATTCACCAATTCATTTGACACCAAATGATTCATTTTGCGTAAGTGAATGTGACCCATTCGTCTGTGCCAAGAGATTGTGTCTTTTTCTGTGGCTTTGGAATCAAAACAAGTTGCTTGTGCAGACGTTGTGATAGCTTGGCTCATATCGAGGACATACAAATCATTTATCCTTGGAGCCGACAAGAGAATCCATTCTTTTGGAATTTTGAAGCCGGGTTTCAGCACATAACATTCATTTGCATCAAAGTGTACTGAGAACTGCTTATCACAAATTTGAGAAACACTAAGAAGATTGTGATCAAGTTGTTGTACGAAGTTGATCTTATCAAAGCTAACAACCCCGTTGGAAATCATTCCTTCACCCGTAATATATCTGCCCTTATCTCCAGCAAAAGCAACATAACCTCCTCTAATAGATTTAACGTCGTAGAGAAGCTTCATGTCGCCTGTCATGTGCCTGGATGCCCCACTATCAACAATCCAATGACTACTGATAGTTCCTCCTGGAACACCCTGCACATGAACTCACATAATTAGTTGGAGATGGGGACCCAAGCCATTGTGGTCTTGGGTCTTCCATTTTCATCAACAACAATAACTTCTATTCTTTGATGATTCGAAAATTGTGATGGTCCCCCTGAATTTGTGATTATTTTAGGTTTCCATGTTTGTTGAGATTTACCAGTTTGATTGTTTGAAAATTTTGAACTTTCTGGTTTAACTGGAACCGATTGTTTTTGAATCACTTCAGTTTTAAGTGCCTTTTCAATCACCTTGACTTGTTGGCGTTTCTGTTTCTTTTCCCTTTCTCTTACAAGTCGGGGATCTTGTTTTACAGAAACCGATCGCTTTTGGTGATTGCGTTCACGGGGATCATCTTCTTTGGCTTTTAATTTATGAAGATATGGACAATTTCGAATGATATGTCCAATTGTACCACATTCAAAACATGATCTTCGTTCAACAAACCCCGAAGTATCATGTGATCGTCTTGCCGATGATGAACTTTGTGATCCCGAGGTACTAGGTTTTGAACTATTTGGTTCATTCCTTTTCATCACTGTTGCTTTCTTGACAAACTCTAAGTTAGATTGATTTTCAAACGTTGCAATTTTGTCCGTTCCCTTAGATTTCACAAAGTTCACATTCTTGTTCTTCTTCTTATTCGGCTTCCTTTGACTCTCAGTCGGTGTTTTACCTCTTGGTTTGGTATGATTTTGCTGCCTTTTCTCTGTTGGTAATTTCTGATTGCCAAATTGTTTTCTAACTTCAGCCTTTGGGATAGGAGGGCACTGTGTTACCACAATGTGTGATCCTTTCTTACCCAAAAACTTACTTGTTGAATTTTCAAAGACTTTACTTATTAATGATTGATTAACATTCTTAATAGGAAAATCTTTGTCTGAATAAATTTTATTATCACCAACAAGAGTATACAGCAAATCTACACTCTCCGACTCTTGTGCAGACAAGGACTCGATTGCAACAGTTTTAGCGGGTTTTGCAGGAGGATCACACAGAATATGATTCTCAAGAGGTATGTCCTCTTCTTTTATCACCGCATCAGACTTTGCTGAATCAGTATCATCAGATTCATCATCAGAAGAATCAGCATCCTCAACAACAACTGGAGGATCCTGATTCTGTTCAGCAGAAGACACACATGTATCTGCTGACACATCCGAATCTGAGGAAACTTCTTTCTTGTATCCAAGCCCTGTTGCAAATTCCTCAACGTCCAAAGGAACAGATGGTTCAAAGTGAGTTCTATACTCCTCATCAGGCATGGCATCATAATTGTTTCTCACGGGTGGTGGACATTTCTTGTAACCTATGCATGTGACATCCCGTTTCTCTTTCTGAACGTCAATGATGTGATCCAACACATAGCTAGAGCTCAAATAACTGTCTAACTTGAGTCGGATCGCCTCACTTTCAGTTTTAACACAGGCCATTTCCTTTTGCATTACCTCAAGACGAGTTATATACAAATTAATGTCAGTTTGTTTTCTGGAAACCATTTTTGTCAGCTCTGTTTTATCTTTCTTTAACGTTTCAATCATTGATTTAAATTCCTTTTCATGGTTTTCATAAAACATGTTGGCTTCTGTGCACTTGGAAAGATCAACGGTCAACTTCTGGTTGTGAATGAATGTCACATCATATTTCTCTTGCAAAGCCTCGTGTTTGCTTTGCAATTCACACCACTTATCATTCAACAAAACATGTTTGTCTTGCAAGTCAAACAAACTAGCTTGTAAAGCATCATGTTTGCCTTGCAACTCAGACATGTTTGCATCCAAATCAGCACATCTAACATGCAATTTATCACAATTATCACAAATAGCAGCAGTGGGTTCATCGACACATACCTGAATTGATGAACTGTCGACATTAGCCATAAAGGTTGAATGGAGAGAAGACGAAGAATAAGCAGCTTGATCCACCAAAATAGATCTTCTTTGAGTTCTTGCTGCAGCTTCTTCCAAAATCTCATCAATGTCCGCATCGACTGACGCACTCGATGTCTCATCCACCTGATCATTGCCTGAAGTGGAGGATTCTTCATCTGAGCTTCCACTATAGCCAGAACTGTCTTCATCTTCAGAAGATTCACTACCATTGGTGGAAGATTCTCCACCACTGGCGTGTTTAAGATCCTTGACAACTTCAGCAAAACACATTGTTCCATCTGGAGCATCATTTCCCAACTGGATTGACCAATCACAGCCTTCATCTACTTGAACCACAAGTGCCTGGTTGGCATTAGATGGTCCTGCTTGACTCTGGTTGTTGACAGGCACCAGTGTGCGCTCGTTGTTCCTTACTTGGTTCTGATTTGCCCTGTTGCCTTGACCTCTGAAAGGATTTTGGTTCCCATGTTGAGATGGCCTCGTACATTCACGCTTGAAATGACCACGTTCACCACAATTGAAACACTTAACAGCCTGCTTATCAAACCCATACTTGGTGTCTTTCTTGCTCTCCAAGCTGGTTCTGCCTGTTCTTTCCATGAAATCCTTTGCTCGCCTAACAACACTGGCAAAGGCCCACTTGATGTCCATCATCTCCATCTCCTCTTTATCGATCTGCTGATAGTCTTCTTGTGTCAGATTAATGTTACCAATCTGACCTTCCACTAATCCACAGTATGCGCTCACCAAAGTGTTTAGCAGCTCCATGTGTTCCTTTGCTACTTCCACACTGACTTTAGAAAAGCTTGAGGTGTCGAGCCGTACTGTATTTGGCTTTGATTGTTGACCAGCAGATGATGTGCTTCCATAACAAGCTTGCTGTTGAGGAGGAAGTGGATTCCCATACATGTCTGTTGGTACGGTAGATTGAGGAGGAAGTGGATTCCCATACATGTCTGTTGGTCCGGTAGATCGAACAGGTAATGGATTTCCGAACATATCAGTTGCTCTGATAGGTCGTTGGCTTTGCTGTTGTGGTGCTGGTTGGGAAACTGGTTCAAGCGGATTTCCATACATGTCTGTTGCAGGAGGCTTGACCGGAACTTGGATAGTATTGCCATACATGTCAGTACTAGACACAAACGCTGTTTGAATTAGAGCGTGTGAAGAAGGTTTTGTAGAAGTGCTAGAAGTTCCAAAATACATTTCAGGATTTTGTGGCACGGGAACTCTTTTTGCCTTGAGAGTTTCTTCCTGATTCTTGTTTTCCAGGAGTTGAACAAAGTCGTTAAAGCTCGTTGTAGCTAAAGTACCATTGTACTTCATGATTTCCAAGAAAGTATTTCATTGAGGTGGCAACGCATCTGCAAACCTTTTTACAATCTCTGCTGAAGTTGTAACAACCCCAAAATTTGCCAATTCAGTCAGCAAATGATTAAATCGACTTGTCAAATCACCTAACGACTCATTCTCCATACAAGTAAAACCATCAAACTCTTTCTTTAGCAGGTCTTTTCTCAATTGACGTGTCGCTTCATTTCCTATGCCCCTTGTCTTCAACGCGTCCCACAACCTCTTTGTCGTCTTGTAACTGACAAATTGATGATAAATATCTTTACTTAACGCCTGAGTAAGAATGGCATATGCCTTCTTTTCCAAATCATAGACCTTCTTCTGATCTTCCGTAAGATCTGCAAACGTAGCAGCAGATGATGCGGCAACCTCTATTGTTTGATCGAAATCTGTAATGAACCGCAACCACAATTCTGTATTTTGACCAAGAACGTATGTATGAAATCTATCAATCCATCCTGGATATTCGTATAAGTGCATCAACTTTGGAGGCCAATTCAAACTTCCGGTTTCGCTCTCGCTTAAGAGAATGATTTGAATACTTGGAGTTTGATTTGATACGAATGCCCATTGACCGGTAGAAGTTGCATTAGCTTGAGAAGATACCGGTGCGGGAGACGGAGTACCAAAATACATGTCTGTATTTACCGGAGTACCCCATCTAGGATTCATTTTTGATCAAGAATAATAATACCTGAAAATCACAAACTTGTTAAACATAAACAGACTAAGTTCGAAAGATCAAAACTTGTTCGAAGGATCAACAGTGTTCGAAAGATTACTGTTGAGTTTCGAACAAAGATTTCGAAAGATTCTCCAAACGAAGGATCCTTATCTTTCGAAAAAGAACTGTAGACCGAAAGATGTATGCTTCGAAAAGATTCCTTGGAACGAAGGATAAGTCACCGACTTCGAAGGATGTTCGAAGGATGATTATCTATCGAACCTCCTTTGATCGAAAGATGATCTTTCGACTTCGAAGGATATCCTTCGATCTGCACTGACACAGTTGACAAAAGATGACAGGTTGGTGAAAAAGTTGATGGATTGGTAGAAACTTTCGGCAGAAGGTATGTTCAGACCATACTTTCTGCCAAAGCAGATTTTGAAACAAATAAAATATACCCCAAAAAGGACAGATCTAACCCAGAAACCGATCACCGGAGAAGCCGGAATTTTGGCCGGAAATTACCAAACACCTCAAAAACAAGTTTTTAAGTTACCCAACCCGTCATGCAACACACCCGGTTAGTTTAGAACACGTTTTAACAACTGGAAAAGCGAGAAAAACAGTAAAAAACGGGAGCTAAACCAAGTGAGTTTTTGTCCAAAACACTCCAAAGTCTTGTATAAACCCGGTTTTTAACAAGGAAAAGAGCCTCGGCTCTGATACCACTTGTAGGTCCCTCGGAGGTTGAGGTTAAACCTATTCCTTGTTATGTCTAACACACTAGCAAGTGCGGAATCCAAGCTAGCATGCAAACCGAGATAGAACAAGCACAAACACAACACACAAACTTCAACGATTAACACCTCTGTATTAATACTATGAAAGGTCTGTTACAATGCAATGTTTACAAATCTGTTTTGCAAACTCTCTCAGTGTGTGTGTGTTCTCTGTATTTTCTGCACTCTTCTTTCTCTCTGTGTCTGACTAAAGAAGTGAACACAATGCATGGGTATATATACCCAACACAGATCGTCTGGTCGAAGGATCAGACAGACTGATCGTAAGATCATCTGTCGACCAGAAACCTATCGAAGGATCCCATATACCTCGAAGGATGGTATCCTTCGAAGTTCATCCATCGAAGGTTTATCTTTCGAGCTCATCGAAGGATATAAACAATCCTTCGATGACACATCCTTCGACACAGACATATTACAACCAATTTGTTAACTGTTTGGCCAAGTCAAACCGGAGGATGGTTGACTTGGTCAAACTTACAAGACTAACAAAGACATCGTTTCGTATCATGACAAAATACAGACAAAGTACAGACACAAGTGCACCAACATTTTAAAAAACATACACATCACAAACTTCTAATCACTTCAATGTACACATTTAAGTTAAAACTTAAAGCTCAATGCGCGTTTTCGACAGTACCATCCACGTGTTTTGCGCTAGGAAAGAGTTTCATGAGTGAGTGAAAGTTGTTTCAAAAGAACTGTGCCAAACTCATGGCCTCGACCAAATCCTAACGTTTTGGTTCACTCAATCTTGGTTGTTAAAAATAGTGATACTGATATCGGTATGAAGTTTTTTTCTTTTTACTAATTTTTTTACTTTGTTAAAATATGTGTTCATTTTTATTATAATTTGTTTTGTGATATTGTACTATAGAACTTTTTAGAAACCAAAAGATTATCTTATGTCAATTAGTGGTTGCAAATTTTCGAAAAAAAATACAGAGGGAGAACAAATTGGTTGGAGATTAATATAACCATTTAAGTTGATCTCTAAGTACTTCAGGATAGTTTTCAAGAAAAAGCACTAGAATGGGGTGTGAAAATCAACTTCTTGTTCATAGATCAAATTTATGTTGTATAAACATACCACAACACAACACAACACAACACAACACAACACATTCTCATTAGCTACTATTACCACAAATTACGTTGTTGGCCTGAGCATAATAGGTGCATTGAACGTGAAACCACTTTGTGCTTGATCTATGGCAACACTTAAAGAAGACTGGAATCACATTTCTTTCTTAATGCGATATAACCAAGTAAAATTTAATTAACCTTTTTCTGGATAGAGTGGTTTGAGTCCTCTAGAATTATCAAAAATGACAAGAAGACGGATTTATTGTGGACACATCGACTCGCTTAAGATACGTGTTCTCACTATAAACATGTTATGTACTTTTATAGCTTCTCAATCACTAGGCTAATTTGTTCATAAATTCCTTTTTAATGTTAAAAAAACATCTAAATTAAATTCTTACTTTTTTTTACAATTTAGTTGTAATTTTAATTAATATATATATATATATATATATATAGAGAGAGAGAGAGAGAGAGAGCGGTTAACATACATTACAGCTTAACGTACGACCAGTACGTCACGAAATCACGCACGTTGAATGTACATTACACTTTCTCTCTCTATATATATATATACAGCACACCATTGAACTGTATGTCGTCATTGGCTTGTTACGTCAATTCGAAAAGTGGCATAACCAATGTTTTGATTTAAAACTATTGATATATCAATAACCTAAGATTATGCAACACCGATCCATGAGTATTGTATCATCCAACTTGGGTGCTAATATATTTATCTAAAGATCTTTTTGATCTTTTCAAAAATAAACAACTCACATCTATTCAAAGTTGCTGTATTTAAAGGGAAATTTTATTTTTCATTGACAAAAAAGAATTTCTATACAGAGAATAGAAGAACTAATGAGAAGCGAGTAACGCCAAATTGAAAGACCCCACACTATCTTAAGAAGACACTTTACTAGCTGTAGTTCACAAGTCAACTAATAGAATCTTTGTAGGTTAACGAGGGCGATCACTATAAGGTAGAGATCTAGACGAGCCCAGCTGAGCCAGATTGAGATTAGGCTCGAGATTGAGCGAGCCACCTCAACTCGAATCTTTATTTTAACGAGTTGATTGAAATGTTAAGCTTGAGCTCTACACATAGCAATCAAGCCAACTTGTTTATTTTTAAATTGTATATTTCACACACACATACTCATTATATGTAATATTTTGAACATATACATATTGAGAATTTATAAACCACGTAATCAATAAAATATTTATTAATTAACACTTGGGTTATAAATTATATATATTTACTAGAGTAAATTACAAAGTTCGTCCTTTATGTATGTCATTTATTACAAAGTATGTCTTTTATCTTTAATAAGCACAGAAAACATACTTAATGTTTGAAAAACCATTCAGGTTATGTCCTTTACCCTAAACCTAGTTTATTTTCCCAGTTAAGTCAGGTCACGTGAGAAGCACATGAGGGCATTAATGTCATTCTACCTACCAATTACTGTGCCCTGTTATAAAAACCCTAAACCCCACCATCATCTTCTCCATCTTTCAATCACCTGCACATAGCTAACCCTAATGCCCAATTCGTCCACCACCAAAACCCACCTGCCACCACCACCGATTTTCCATCACCACCACTTCACCTGCCACCACCACCACCACCACCACCGATATGTCTCCTCTATCTTCACCCACAGAGCACCACACTCACAGACAAACCAACAAACCTTAATCTCCTTTAAAAACTCCCTTCAAAACCCACAAATTCTCCACTCATGGAACCCAAACACCCACCATTGTCAATGGGTAGGTATTTCTTGCCACAACAATCAAATCACCAAGCTTATTGAGGAGCTTACTCTGCTCCAAACCAATTTTCTGGCAAGTTTCATACCAGTTTTCCGGCAATCAAATCACCAAGCTTATTGAGGAGCTTACTCATCTCACTCAAAACCTCTGTTCCAAACCAGTTTTCCGACAAGATTCTGGTTGAAATTGAGGGACTTACTCTGCTCCGGACATGTTTTCGGCTGAGAATAATCAGCTTTCTGGTTCGTTGCCGCTACCACACCCCATCTGCAACCACCAACACCCACCTGCCACCACACCCCATCTCCACTATCACCACCGCACCTCCACCACCTTACCTCCATCATCACCTCTGAACCTCCACCACCGCACCAGCACTCTTTTGCAAAACCCCCACCACCGCTACACAAACCTAACCACCGCACCTAACACACCTCGACCACGTAAAACAACGAAACGTGGTGGAAACGTCGGGGAGTGTTGTAACAGAATTAATGTTTCACAACCATGGAAATTAAAGTTTCGTTTTATTCATCAAACAAGCGAGTTACATTGTCTTTAAACAAGAAATAAAGAGTACATAACATAAATTAACTAGTTCTTGTCTCGTTTTAAGTCACTAAAGCACAGGTCCGCCTAAGTATGTCTTGATAAGTCCTATGCATCATCTCCTGAAAACACATGTGAAAATATGTACGTCAGCATAAAAAAGCCTGTGAGATACATAGGTTTTGTGAAAATAGGTTTCATGACTTGTAAGTTTAGAAAGACTTGTTTAATAAAGTTTAGTCATTAACCTTGTAAATTGATTTGTTTTGTAAATCATTTGAAAAACAATAAGTTCAGATGATATGTATAAATAAGAGAATAATGTATGGTTAAATGAATAACCATGTAAAATGAGTTTGTATAAGATAAGTTGTTTGAAAAACAATGTCTTGTGAAAAGTATGTTATTTGTATAAAATGTTATATGTCTTAAATCGAAATGATTCAAATAACGCTACGATATGTAATACCATACAAACACTTATATATAGGAAGTACTAGCGGCGTATCCACCATGCTTGTATCATATTACACACGCCTCGTTACTTAAATCACTTACTCAAACCAAACCACCAACGTAAACAGTTTATGTATAATCAAATGTCAAAATGTTTGTGTGAAAACCATGTCTAATGTCTATGTCTAATGTAAATCATGAATTGTGTATATAAATGTCAAAATGTTTATGTCTAATATAAATCATGAATTGTGTATATCAATATCAAAATGTAAGCATGTGATGAATAACAAATGTACTAAGTATGCACACAATGGCCATACATAGCATAAAATGTAATGTAAGACAATGTACTAAATACGCACACAATGGGCATACATAGCATAAAATGTAATGTAAAACAATGTACTAAGTACGCACACAATGGGCATACATAGCATAAAATGTAATGTGAAACAATGTACTAAGTACGCACACAATGGGTATACATAGCATAAAATGTAATGTAAAACAATGTACTAAGTACGCACACAATCGGCATACATAGCATAAAATGTAATGTAAAACAATGTACTAAGTACGCACACAATGGGCATACATAGCATAAAATGTAATGTAAGACAATGTACTAAGTACGCACACAATGGGCATACATAGCATAAAATGTAATGTAAGACAATGTACTAAGTACGCACACAATGGGCATACATAGCATAAAACACAATGAAATCATGTACTATAAATGTACTAATGAACATAGCAAGTATATGATGTGAAAACAGGAAAGCATGAAAGTAACAAGTAGGCACATGTGTTTCACCCCAAAATATTTGGAAAATAGTAAAAGAGGGGTCTATGTACTCACTTGAGATTGCTTAGTAGTCCTTGAGTAACAACCAAACAATGCTAGAGATCACGGATATCAAACGGCACCTAATATAGGTAACTACATTAATAAACCGGACCTATAATCGGAGGATTGGATAGAATGAGGGCTCGTAAACCAAATTAGTAGGGGAACTCATGTAATATGGTTTAACAAGGCCCACATACTACAATGAAACCTAACCTAAGTGCTTACGACCCATTACGACCCGTTTAGGTAGCTTATGCTACTTTAACGCGTCGTTCGCGTGAAACGCGTTCGGACCGCTTAACTAGTCCTATGACAAGTAATATATGCCTTAACATGTCTAATATTGTTGCCAAATCAGTTTAGATGTCAAAAGTTACGTTACATATGTTCAAAATGAATTTTGGCGTCAAAGGGGTATTTTGGTAATTTACCTAAGGCATATAAACTACCTATCATACAACTAACTAAACGTCGTGACCATAAGGTATAACCTCGGAAGGTTATTCCCTATATACTATGGTCACCTAATGTGTTTGGTCGGATCCTAATGATCGACCAAACGGGTCGGGTTCGAAAGTATAAGCGATTGTTTAGATCGCTTACCTTACGACCCTATGTAAGCACTAAACTAAAAGTGACGAGCTAAGCATGTTAAAACATGCTTAACTAAGTTTAGAAAACAGGTTTGGTATCAAAACAAACGGTTTTGATACCTAAGAGTAGTTTGGTTACAAAACACGTAAGAATGCGCATTTTGGCCGAAACTACGGCTCGTCACTGAGCCTAGATAACGTGGTAATCAGTAGGTATAGTCACTAGGGACTATAACCATCGTGATTACGCTCACGTTATGAAGTTCAAACGAACTTCGCATTGACCATAAACTGGTCAATGCAGAAACTCAAACAAAGTTTGACTTTAACGCTAAAAGAATAAAAGAACGAAGGAACACTTACAAAGGGTCCAAGAATGGAAGGTTTGAACCCGAACACTCTCAGGTATGAAGTGTTAAACACAACAACTTAGAGAGCAAGTTCAGATTTCAAAGGTGTGGGTTTTTGGGGTTGGGATGGATGGGTATTTATAGGATATGCAAGACCGTTAGAATCGTTTATCGAATAACGTGCTTTGATCACATCCCTACACTTGTTGGCAAGCTCATGTACATCAAATTGGCCCCCCATGAGCAGGAAGCAACATGTGGAATTGAGTGTTGGGTGCTTAACAGCTGTTAACAGCTGTTAGATTCATTTAATCTGGTCTGAAGGGGCCTCGCGGCCCGCAGATGGGACAGTCAATCCTTACGCGCCCCGCCTGGGCATCCTGATCAGAAAACAAGTTTGAAAATTGACAGTTTCAGTCCCTGTTGGTGTTTAAGGCTCATTTCGACACGTTTAAGGCCCGTTAAGCCAACGTTAAGGCCCTAAAATGATGCCTAAACTTTGTGGACATGAAACATGCTCAAAAATATCTCGGATGTCGGTTCGTTTGGCCGTACGATCGCGATGTTCGCTTAATTACGACAGAATGCGCATAACAGCGAAAAACTATCCAAAATGCGTGACGAATGGATTTTATTATGCCAAACACTAAAATAAAATATTTTAATGCTTACATAAACTTTTGGATGTCCGGATGTATTCAGAATGTAAGATATGCGCGAAAGTGCAAACCTATGCACTTTTTGACACTTTTAGTCCCTGAATGACCCAAAAGTTTATTTTAGCACACCGAACCCCTCAAAGCCTATTTCTAAGCTATATAAAGGATATTTATGGGATGTTTAACTTATGGCCATGTTCCGGAATGTCTGTTACAGTTCAAATTGGCATACTTTCGCAGTTTGTCAACTTTAGTCCCTGTAAGCGGTTTAACTTGATTTTGCCATACCAAAGCCTTCGAACCTTATTTCTAAGTTATGTAAAGGTTATTTAAGGTATGTTAAGCCTATTTCACTATTCCGGAGTGTTCGTTGCATTAAACTGGTTATATTTACGCATCAGTGCGCGTATAACCTTCCAGAAAGTGATTTAAAGCTTGAAATCGAACAGAAATTGATATGTGCAAACGATACACATATTTTTACAAATCCCAAGTATGAAATACAATATTTCATTGGTTTGGCATTTGTTTGATGGTTGAAGTGACACAGGTGTCACAGTCTCCCCTACTTTAGGAAATTTCGTCTCGAAGTTTAATTTTAGGAGAAACTTGTGAGGACGACGGTGATGTTTTCGCTTTGAATGAACCCCTTGAACCCTAAGTAGAACTCTGGGCCATGATAGGGTTCTTAGCGAAATTGTCAATCCCTCAAAGTGAAGTCCTTGTAGCAAAACATGGAGTTTCAAACTATGGATAGGAGAACGTTTCCCATGAAGACTTATCATAGGAAACTTGAATTCATGATTGGGAAGTGTAAGATAAAATGACATCGGTCAAAGTCCAAGATTCTCCCGTATCATTACTCTTGTCACTATAGGTCTTAACACATGACAAAACTTCCTGTGGTTTCTGTGCACTGAATTCCATAATTATGTAGGCCTCCATAATTACGTAATTCCTTGCATAGTCCGCACAGTTCATTTCATAATGCGTATGGGGAAAAAATCAAACGAATAATCCTGTGGTGATTTAACTTGACTGTAATAGAGTCTCTTTAACTTGGTCACCAAAGGATTAAATCAACGAACAATCTCTTGAACTAGACCACCCGAGGGCCTATTTACTACATAAACACATGATATCTTTAACTAGATTGCCGAACCAATCTATTTAACTAGGCCAACGAAGGATCTCTTTAACTAGACCACCAGAGGGCCTACTTAACTATATCAACGCATGATATATTTAACTAGATTGTCGAACCAATCTCTTTAACTTAGATCGACGAAGGATCTCTTTAACTAGACCACCAGAGGGCCTATTTAACTATATCAACGCATGATATATTTAACTAGATTGTCGAACCAATCTCTTTAACTTAGATCGACGAAGGATCTCTTTAACTGGACCACCAGAGGGCCTATTTAACTATATCGACGCATGATATATTTAACTAGATTGTCGAACCAATCTCTTTAACTTAGATCGACGAAGGATCTCTTTAACTTAACTACCCAAGAGGAATATTTAACTACATAAACACATAATCACATAATTGTTTAATTTAGCCTTTAATTTGTTATCTTTGGACGCGGATACTTAAAGCACGCCAGGAATCCAATCCGTGGATTTCATTCGGCACTTTAATCATTTTCAAGAATCTATCTATAAAGATAGAATGATCTACCAAAAGTTCGATTTCGTTTTCAAGAAAACGCAATATTCGAATTAAGGTACAAAAATTTTAGGATATACGGAAATACCCTTAGGTACCCTATTAAGAATTTATAGTGGTACTTTGGGTATTCGTACAGAGTTGTAACTTGCGCCTGGTACTTCGTTTCCTTGGAAGAAACGGGTACTTAGGATTTTTGTGGGAAATCGCAAGAGATTATAGTATAGAAAAGAATTTGGGGGGGGGGGGGGGGTAGTTTGCTTTTCAAAAAATATGATTCCTTGATTGTCGGTATTGTAGGGGATATGTCGTTTATACATGCCATCACATTTGTACATTGCAATGTAAAATAAAAAGAATTATTTATAAACAACAACAATTGTTTCATGGACCTTGACAACAAAAGAAAATAATACATAAGGCTTGATTATTTCTAAACAACATTGTCTTCTAGTTGGTCTGATGCTCATCCCTGCGCTGGATTCGCATTAGCAATCTTTGGGCAATTTCTTCGGAAATGGCCCATCTCGCCACAGTTGAAGCAAGGACCTGGTGGACAACGAGCTTGAGCAGGATTTACTTGAGGTTGGTTTTGACCACCTTGGTTTGGGGTAAATCAACAAGCATTTGCCAGGTGACCGGGTCGCCCACATGATGCACATAAATGACACTGTAGGTGAGCTAAGTGGTGTGCATTACATTTATTGCATATCGGTGCAGTACCGGCATAAGGTTTCCTTGCAGGAGGTTGAATTGGTTGGTTGCGGGTGTTTTGGTTGGGTTGAGCAGCAATCGCAAAATTCTGTGAAGCCTTACGCTTCTTAGAAGGTTCGGTTTCGCTTTCCTTGGTTTCCTCCTGAACATTAGTTGCTTGTTTCTTGTCGCCTTTCTGAAAAAGTTTGCCCTTTCTAATCTGAGATTCGATTAGGGTAGCAGATAATTCAATGGCCTGTCTAACTGTGGTAGGATTACTACCAGTAACAATGTCCTGAACTGAGTCAAGGAGACCATTAATGTATTTTTCGATCGCCTTATCCAAAGGCGTAACCATGGGAGGACACAACAGGCTCAGCTCCTCATATCGATCAGTGTATGCTCGATGTTCACCGTTGTCTTGCTTAAGATCGTCGAATTCCCTTTCCAAGGCTCTGATCTCATGACGAGGACAAAATTCCTTCATCATCAGTGCTCGAAGTTCTTCCCACGTTTGAGCCAGTGCCACTTCGGCACCCCTATCTCTCATCACACCATTCCACCATGTCAGAGCCCGTTTCTCAAAGACACCAGATGCGAAATCTACCTTTCGCTCATTTGGGCAATGAACATGCCTGAAGGTGCTCTCTAGACTCTCGAACCATTGCAGAAGTGCAGTCGCTCCTTGAGACCCAGAAAACTTTGATGGCTTAGCCGAGTTGAACGTCTTGAAGTTGAAGGGGGCATTATTGTTGTTGAGGGCTTGGTTATATTGAGCAACGATGTTCGGGATTGCAGCAGTCATTTGCTGTGTAATGACAGCTGCCAGCTCCTCAATAGATACCTGATTTTCGCGTCGTGGAGGCATTCTAAAAGGGGAAACAAGAGAGAAAACAAATGAAATGGCATTGGGTAAGAATAGGATGTTACAATTACCGACCAAAATCATGGGTGATGGTCATTTGTTTGAACCACGAAGCAAACAAACAACACAAAGGCTGAATCAAAGCAAATAGATCCTCGTAATGTATCGCGAAGATATACTCGCCTATAAGTGGACACTCACCCCAAGAGTTCCCAGGTAAGAGTGACTGGTCCGATTATGTGGATTTGTACGAACACTCTAGCCTTAGACAGAAACCCAGGGTACAGGCATTCACTCTTCCAGTTTGCACGTGTTCACACTATTTAGGACCCAAAACTTTGATGAGAGTTTTGAAAATTTAAAGGGGTTCAAAACCTTATAACAGAGGGTTCAAAACCTAGTAATCAATCATCCTAGAACAGATGATTAGTTTTCAAAGCGGTTTTGAAATTTATGTTCTTGTTGTGGTCGTCGCCTTAGGATAGGTGACGGTATTGTTTTATGACTAAACGCAAGTGAACTCGCGTTAGGGTCCTAGGAAGGTTATAGACTAGGTCAAAGTATTACTAATAACCTAATTCCCTATAACCATTGGCTCTGATACCATCTTTTCTGTCACACCCCGACCACGTAAAACAACGAAACGTGGCGGAAACGTCGGGGAGTGTTGTAACAGAATTAATGTTTCACAACCATGGAAATTAAAGTTTCGTTTTGTTCATCAAACAAGCGAGTTACATTGTCTTTAAACAATAAATAAAGAGTACATAACATAAATTAACTAGTTCTTGTCTGGTTTTAAGTCACTAAAGCACAGGTCCGCCTAAGTATGTCTCGATAAGTCCTATGCATCATCTCCTGAAAACACATGTGAAAATAGGTACGTCAGCATAAAAATGCCTGTGAGATACATAGGTTTTGTGAAAATAGGTTTCATGACTTGTAAGTTTAGAAAGAGTTGTTTAATAAAGTTTAGTCATGAACCTTGTAAATTGATTTGTTTTGTAAATCATTTGAAAAACAATAAGTTCAGATGATATGTATAAATAAGAGAATAATGTATGTTTAAATGAATAACCATGTAAAATGAGTTTGTATAAGATAAGTTGTTTGAAAAACAATGTCTTGTGAAAAGTATGTTATTTGTATAAAATGTTATATGTCTTAAATCGAAATGATTCAAATAACGCTACGATATGTAATACCATACAAATACTTATATATAGGAAGTACCAGCGGCGTATCCACCATGCTTGTATCATATTACACACGCCTCGTTACTTAAATCACTTACTCAAACCAAACCACCAATGTAAAATGTTTATGTATAATCAAATGTCAAAATGTTTGTGTGAAAACTATGTCTAATGTCTATGTCTAATGTAAATCATGAATTGTGTATATAAATGTCAAAATGTTTATGTCTAATGTAAATCATGAATTGTGTATATCAATATCAAAATGTAAGCATGTGATGAATAACAAATGTACTAAGTATGCACACAATGGGCATACATAGCATAAAATGTAATGTAAGACAATGTACTAAGTACGCACACAATGGGCATACATAGCATAAAATGTAATGTAAAACAATGTACTAAGTACGCATACAATGGGCATACATAGCATAAAATGTAATGTGAAACAATGTACTAAGTACGCACACAATGGGCATACATAGCATAAAATGTAATGTAAAACAATGTACTAAGTACGCACACAATGGGCATACATAGCATAAAATGTAATGTAAGACAATGTACTAAGTACGCACACAATGGGCATACATAGCATAAAATGTAATGTAAGACAATGTACTAAGTACGCACACAATGGGCATACATAGCATAAAATGTAATGTAAGACAATGTACTAAGTACGCACACAATGGGCATACATAGCATAAAACACAATAAAATCATGTACTATAAATGTACTAATGAACATAGCAAGTATATGATGTGAAAACAGGAAAGCATGAAAGTAACAAGTAGGCACATGTGTTTCACCCCAAAATGTTTGGAAAACAATAAAAGAGGGGTCTATGTACTCACTTGAGATTGCTTAGTAGTCCTTGAGTAACAACCAAACAATGCTAGAGATCACGGATATCAAACGGCACCTAATATAGGTAACTACATTAATAAACCGGACCTATAATCGGAGGATTGGATAGAATGAGGGCTCGTTAACCAAATGAGTAGGGGAACTCATGTAATATGGTTTAACAAGGCCTACATACTACAATGAAACCTAACCTAAGTGCTTACGACCCATTACGACCCGTTTAGGTAGCTTATGCTACTTTAACGCGTCGTTCGCGTGAAACGCGTTCAGACCGCTTAACTAGTCCTATGACAAGTAATATATTCCTTAACATGTCTAATATTGTTGCCAAATCAGTTTAGATGTCAAAAGTTAAGTTACATATGTTCAAAATGAATTTTGGCGTCAAATGGGTATTTTGGTAATTTACCTAAGGCATATAAACTACCTATCATACAACTAACTAAACGTCGTGACCATAAGGTATAACCTCGGAAGGTTATTCCCTATATACTATGGTCACCTAATGTGTTTGGTCGGATCCTAATGATCGACCAAACGGGTCGGGTTCGAAAGTATAAGCGATTGTTTAGATCGCTTACCTTACGACCCTATATAAGCAATAAACTAAAAGTGGCGAGCTAAGCATGTTAAAACATGCTTAACTAAGTTTAGAAAACAGGTTTGGTATCAAAACAAACGGTTTTGATACCTAAGAGTAGTTTGGTTACAAAACACGCAAGAATGCGCATTTTGGCCGAAACTACGGCTCGTCACTGAGCCTAGATAACGTGGTAATCAGTAGGTATAGTCACTAGGGACTATAATGTGACACCCCAAGAAAACCAGTAATCTTCGCAAACCTGCTCGGGGAGCCGCGATACGATACAGGTAAACAACGTCACACCATTAGCTTCCTCAGTAACCGCATGCTAAATTTCGGGACGAAATTTCTTTCAAGTTGGGGATAATGTGACAACCCGAATTTCCGACATTCTTTATTCGCATTTAATGCACGATTGACCTTGACTATTTAGTTGTGTTATGATAAA
This sequence comes from Helianthus tuberosus, assembly GCA_030545235.1. Classification (NCBI taxonomy): domain Eukaryota; kingdom Viridiplantae; phylum Streptophyta; class Magnoliopsida; order Asterales; family Asteraceae; genus Helianthus; species Helianthus tuberosus. The sequence goes on from CM060404.1 coordinate 57,916,606, forward strand.
ACGTAGTGTGTTTGCATGGTTATGTGTGATTGTATAACATGTGTACTGTTGTAAAACTTAAACTGTTAAACCATATAAGAATCCGACGAAACACAAGTGAGATTCGCCAAGATCGATCTCGACGAAACAGATCAGTTTCGTCAACACCTTCTCGACGAAACAGGCTGTTTCGCCGAGCCCAGTTTCGCCGAAGGCCCGGTACGGCCCAGAATGTTATTTCGCGAATATTTACGTGAAACGGGTTTAGTTTCACAAGTTAGGCAATCAGAAAAACCCTAGAACTCTCTCTCTTCTGTGCGACGGCAACAACCATTGTTCACCATCATCCCTAGCTCTTGAATCCTTGTCTCTTCATCTTGAATCGGTTAGTGTGTGTTTGTTAATCGATTCCATGTTTCTGCTATATCACGATTCTTGCTGGTGTATATGATTGATGTGTGTTACTGCTGTGATAAGAGTATGATTATGATGATATAGATTTTGATATGGATGATGTAGTAGGAATTATATAAAATGCTATGCGAAACTTAATACAATCGAGTGCTCGGTTCTGGATATTGTTATTATGTTCTGATTATGAATACAAGTTAGTATCTTGATAGGGTACAATGATATGATGTTGTATGTTGATATGTTATACACATAAACTAGGGTTATGTTAGACAATGACTCTTGGATGATCGATTTATGATGATTCGATATGCACATTGATCTTCGTATGATTTCTGTTATTGATGACGGCTGCTAGAATGATTAGGGTTTATGTGTTATTCGCATCTGCTGTAACTGATGTCTGCGAAACTGAACTGTCCGACGAAACAGGACTCTCGGCGAAACAGAATGTGTTTCGCCAAGAGTCATCGACGAATTAGAATCCTGTTTCGCCAAACAAGGCCACGACGAAACGGAATGTGTTTCGTCAATTTGTGTTTCGCCGAAAGTGTGTTTCGCCAACTTATGTGTTTCGCCATTATGTGTGTTTCGCCAAAGGTGTAATCTGCACAGTAACTGGAGTTAATTCTGTTAAGTGTTAACTGGAATAACTAACTGCTGTTAAGTGTAACCATCTTGTATATGATTGTGATTACGTGCTACCTGTTTATACGTGCATAACTTGAACACAAACTGATTTCACATACGTGCATACTTTAGGACGTGATTGATTACTTGCGAACATACACTTAGCATACCGAGCAAACCCAAGGTGAGTTCACACAGCCAAGGCATGGGGTTCCCGGGTGGGAATGGGATTTGATGAATTATTGTGTATACTCATAAGGTAGAACCTAACGATCCGATACAACTAGACTAGTAACACTTTTTGAACTGATCTTCGCACACCTGCCAAGGATTGGCCGCGATATTATGACTGACTTCGCACACCTGCCATAGAATGGCCGCGAACTAAATTTACAAATCTTCGCACACCTGCCTGGAGAGGCCGCGATACAAATAAACCTAGTCTAGAATACTTGGGAAAAACATTCCCCAATATCTTCGCACACCTGCCTGGAAGGCCGCGATGGGAATTAATAAGATACATTGTAACGAACGAACATACTACTACTCACGCTATACTATTACTGAACTATTAACTGTGAACTCGCTCAACTAGTTGTTGACTCTCTCTTGCATGCCTTGCAGGACCTTAGGTACATATGGAGCTTGCACAGGGAGGAGCAGGTCGTTGTGGGACATGGATCGATGATGCCATGTTATCTATCTAAACATTTGAATTTACTATTTACATTGGGTTTACATACTTATGCGTCCGCTACACACTTGTTGATGTTTGGTTTTGAAAACACCTTTCGTATTGATGAATGATTTTTGGTATTTACTTATATGTTCAATATGATTGGTGGCTTGATCCTGGTCAGTCACGCCTCCAAGTGGTGATACTCCACAGTGGATTTTGGGGGTGTGACAGATTGGTATCAGAGCCATTGGTTATAGAGAACTCGGTTTTAATAAAGGGAAAACGATTTTGTTAAAACCAGACTATAACCAGAACAGTGCTCTCAACGATCCACAACGACGCTTCGCTCCACGTGCAAGGCTCAACATCATAGGTATTACTATTCATGTTACTTTACCTACATGCTAGAACTACATAGAACTTTGCTCGTGGTATGCCTATATTACAGAACCCATTATATGTTATTACTTGAGAACACTTGTGTGCTCACTCTCTTCTGTCATCGCACTATTCGCGAACCTATCTCACTTACGTTATCTTTACTATGAAGATCATGTCTGGACGTATCAACATGACTCAGGACCAGTTGACGGCCCTCATTAACGAACGAGTTACTGCGGCAGTTGCAGCCGCACAAGCAGGAGGTATACCCTGCAGTTACAACTCACACTAGGATCCTTAGATCCTACATTCCTAAATCAACTCTCGTGTTTAAACCTGTCCTAATTCTTTTACACAACAGGTCAAGCACCTGTTTGCACTTTCAAGACTTTCATGGACTGTCGTCCAACCACTTTCAGCGGTACTGAAGGAGCCGTAGGTCTCCTGCACTGGTTTGAAAAGATAGAGTCTGTGTTTGAGATGTGTGAATGCCCTGAGGCACGCAGGGTGAAGTATGCTACCGGTACCCTCGAGGGTTTAGCCCTCACATGGTGGAAAGCTCAGGTCCAAATACTGGGGTTGGTTGCTGCTAACGCCACCCCATGGAACAATTTCAAAGAGATGATCAAGGAAGAATACTGCAGTCGAGATGATATTCATAAGCTGGAAGTCGAGTTTTTCAACCTCAAGATGACGGGGTCTGAGATTGAAGCGTATACCAAAAGATCGAATGAGCTTGCGTTACTGTGTCCTACTCTGGTGGACAAACGTATCGAACTTTATCTTAAGGGTCTGGTGCCAGAGATCCAAAGTCATGTGACTTCAGCAAATCATGCCACTTACCAGCAGGTTGTTCAGTTGGCACACCGTCTCACTGATCAGGCGGTGGAGCAAAACAGGTTGCCTAAACGCATCAATGCTACTACTACCGCTACCACTTCAGTTACTCCTGCTACTCCCAGCGACAATAAGAGGAAATGGGAGGGGGATTCTAGCAAAGGCTCAGCTACTGTTCAGTCTCAAGCTCAGCAACGCAAGACAAATGACTACCAGAGTCCGAATCAGCAATCATCAGGTAGTCAAGGGCAAAGTGGCTATCGGGGAATTCACCCATGGTGTAGAAGGTGCAACAAACACCACAGCGGAAGATGTCGCAGGGAACAGTGTCAAAGATGTCTTAAGACGGGTCACGAGGCTAAAGATTGCAGGAGTTCTCGACCTGCGAATCAGAACCAGCAACAACAACCACCTGCTCCACGAAACCAGCCTCAGCAGCAGCAGCTTGGAAACAGGGGGTGCTACCAGTGTGGGGCTGAAGGTCATTACAAGCGGGATTGCCCTCAGTTAAACCAGAACCAGAACAATAACAACAACAACAACAATCAGGGCAACGGGAACAACAACAACGGTGGGAACAACAACAACAATGGTGCTAGAGGCCGTATGTTTGTGATCGGTCAGGGTGATGCGAGGAATGATCCCAACGTAGTTATGGGTAAGTTTCTTCTAGACGACTTTTACGTTACTGTCTTATTTGATTCGGGTGCGGATACAAGTTACGTGTCTTTAAAAGTTAGCGAAATGTTAAAACCTGCACCAACTCTCTTAAACACCAAACATGTCGTAGAGTTAGCTAACGGTAAAAGTCTTGAGGCCACACACATAGTTAAAGGGTGTAATCTTATCCTCGCCGGTCAGACTTTCTCCATCGACCTTATTCCTATAACCCTGAGTAGTTTCGACATTGTCATCAGTATGGATTGGTTATCCCAACAACAAGCAGAGATCCTATGCAAGGAGAAGATCATTCGTATTCCCCGTTCTGGTAAAGAACCTCTCGAGGTTCAGGGCGACAAGAGTGGTGTCGTGAGTGGCATCATTTCTTTCTTGAAGGCTCAGAGGTGTTTACGTAAGGGTCACACAGCTGTTTTAGCGCTCGTTACTGATACGTCGAAGAAAGAGAAAAAGATTGAGGATATTCCTGTGGTACGTGACTTTCCTCAAGTGTTTCCTGAAGAGTTACCTGGGTTACCGCCTCATCGCCAGGTCGAATTTCAGATCGAGCTCGCTCCAGGAGCAGCACCCATAGCTTGAGCACCTTATCGTTTAGCTCCAACTGAATTGGAAGAACTGTCAAAGCAGCTACAAGAACTATTGGAAAAGGGTTTTATACGTCCTAGCTCTTCGCCCTGGGGAGCTCCAGTGTTATTCGTAAAGAAGAAAGACGGTACGTTCAGGATGTGTATAGACTACCGTGAACTCAACAAGGTAACGATTAAGAATCGTTATCCTCTTCCGCGCATAGATGATTTATTCGATCAGCTGCAAGGGTCGAGTTACTACTCCAAAATAGACTTAAGGTCAGGATATCATCAGCTGAGAGTCCGGGATGAGGACGTCTCTAAAACAGCATTTAGGACTCGCTACGGCCACTACGAGTTTATGGTCATGCCATTCGGGCTAACGAACGCGCCTGCCGTATTTATGGATCTTATGAACAGGGTGTGCAAACCCTATCTCGACAAGTTCGTCATTGTTTTCATCGACGACATCCTGATTTATTCGAAAAGTCAGGAGGAACACGAGCAGCACTTACGACTTATACTGGAACTTCTACGAACGGAACAACTATACGCTAAGTTTTCTAAATGTGACTTTTGGCTTCGTGAAGTCCACTTCTTAGGCCACGTGGTAAACAAGGATGGGATCCATGTCGATCCATCCAAGGTAGATTCGATCAAGAATTGGCCTGCGCCTCGTACACCAACTGAAATACGTCAATTTTTAGGTTTGGCAGGTTACTACAGAAGGTTCATCAAAGACTTCTCAAAAATTGCTCAGCCACTTACACTACTGACGCAGAAAGGTGTTGTTTATCGTTGGGGTAATGCACAGGAAACGGCGTTTCAGCACTTAAAGGATAGACTTTGTAGCGCACCTATCCTCTCATTGCCGGAAGGCACGGACGATTTTGTAGTCTATTGCGATGCATCTATCCAAGGTCTTGGATGTGTATTGATGCAAAGGGATAAAGTCATTGCTTATGCTTCGCGCCAACTTAAGATTCACGAACGGAATTACACGACACACGATCTAGAGCTGGGAGCGGTTGTCTTTGCACTTAAGATATGGCGACACTACTTGTATGGTACCAAGTGCGCAATCTACACTGATCACAGAAGCCTCGAACATATTTTCAAACAGAAAGAACTGAATATGCGACAGCGACGATGGGTTGAACTGTTAAATGACTACGAATGCTCAATCAGGTACCACCCAGGCAAAGCCAATGTTGTGGCTGACGCCCTCAGTCGAAAGGACACCGCGCCTAAGCGCGTGCGAGCTTTACAACTCACTATACAGTCTAGTCTTCCTTCCCAGATACGAGATGCTCAAGTAGAAGCATTGAAACCAGAAAATGTCAGGGCTGAAGCCCTACGTGGCTCAAGGCAACGCTTAGAACAAAAGGAAGATGGTGTTTACTACGTCACAGGACGCATCTGGGTCCCACTTTATGGCAACCTACGCGAGCTTGTAATGAATGAAGCTCATAAGTCTCGTTACTCGGTACATCCAGGTGCGGATAAAATGTACCACGACATCAGAACTACATATTGGTGGCCTAGCATGAAGGCCCACATAGCCACATACGTTAGCAAATGCTTGACTTGTGCGAGAGTCAAGGCAGAATATCAGAAACCGTCAGGACCACTCCAACAACCTGAGATACCACAATGGAAATGGGAGCAAATTTCCATGGATTTTGTTACTGGCTTATCTAGATCTCAGCGCGGAAATGATACTATTTGGGTGATCGTGGATCGACTCACAAAATCTGCTCACTTTTTGGCCATCAAAGAAACAGACAAGTTCTCTACCTTAGCAGACATCTACTTAAAAGAAGTGGTCTCAAGGCACGGGGTGCCCACCTCCATCATCTCTGATCGGGACGCACGTTTTACTTCAGAACTGTGGCAAGCAATGCATAAATCTTTTGGCTCTCGTTTAGACATGAGCACAGCTTATCATCCTCAGACGGATGGGCAGTCTGAGCGCACTATTCAAACTCTAGAAGACATGCTTCGGGCGTGCGTAATTGATTTTGGCAATGGTTGGGAGAAACATCTGCCACTTGTGGAATTTTCATACAATAACAGCTACCACACCAGCATTAAAGCTGCTCCATTCGAGGCATTGTACGGGCGTAAATGCCGGTCACCTCTCTGTTGGGCAGAGGTGGGAGAAAGTCAAATCACAGGTCCAGAAATGGTAGTTGATACTACTGAAAAGATTGCACAAATACGACAACGCATGGCGGCAGCTCGTGACCGTCAGAAAGTATACGCTGATAAAGACAGGAAACTACTCGAATTCCAGGTTGGGGATCGAGCGCTACTTAAAGTTTCACCCTGGAAGGGTGTGGTTCGTTTTGGCAAACGCGGCAAACTTAATCCACGATACGTCGGACCTTTCGAAGTTACAGAGAAAATAGGCAAGGTGGCCTACAGACTGAACTTACCACCTGAACTCAGTGCAGTTCACAACGTCTTTCACATGTCGAATCTGAAGAAGTGTACGTCAGATGAGACCCACATAGTTCCCTTGAAGGAACTCACTATCGACGAGCGGTTGCACTTCGTCGAAGAACCAGTTGAAATCACGGACCGGGATGTTAAGGTCCTCAAGAACACGAGAATCCCTCTTGTACGAGTTCGTTGGAACTCCCACCGCGGCCCAGAGTTCACCTGGGAGCGCGAAGATCAAATGGAACTCAAATATCCCCAGTTATTCGGAAACCAAGCAACTACTACTGAGGCTGAAGCTACCAATGCAGAATTTCGGGACGAAATTCCAAATCAACGGGGGGATAATGTGACACCCCAAGAAAACCAGTAATCTTCGCAAACCTGCTCGGGGAGCCGCGATACGATACAGGTAAACAACGTCACACCATTAGCTTCCTCAGTAACCGCATGCTAAATTTCGGGACAAAATTTCTTTCAAGTTGGGGATAATGTGACAACCCGAATTTCCGACATTCTTTATTCGCATTTAATGCACGATTGACCTTGACTATTTAGTTGTGTTATGATAAAACGTAGTGTGTTTGCATGGTTATGTGTGATTGTATAACATGTGTACTGTTGTAAAACTTAAACTGTTAAACCATATAAGAATCCGACGAAACACAAGTGAGATTCGCCAAGATCGATCTCGACGAAACAGATCAGTTTCGTCAACACCTTCTCGACGAAACAGGCTGTTTCGCCGAGCCCAGTTTCGCCGAAGGCCCGGTACGGCCCAGAATGTTATTTCGCGAATATTTACGTGAAACGGGTTTAGTTTCACAAGTTAGGCAATCAGAAAAACCCTAGAACTCTCTCTCTTCTGTGCGACGGCAACAACCATTGTTCACCATCATCCCTAGCTCTTGAATCCTTGTCTCTTCATCTTGAATCGGTTAGTGTGTGTTTGTTAATCGATTCCATGTTTCTGTTATATCACGATTCTTGCTGGTGTATATGATTGATGTGTGTTACTGCTGTGATAAGAGTATGATTATGATGTTATAGATTTTGATATGTATGATGTAGTAGGAATTATATAAAATGCTATGCGAAACTTAATACAATCGAGTGCTCGGTTCTGGATATTGTTATTATGTTCTGATTATGAATACAAGTTAGTATCTTGATAGGGTACAATGATATGATGTTGTATGTTGATATGTTATACACATAAACTAGGGTTATGTTAGACAATGACTCTTGGATGATCGATTTATGATGATTCGATATGCACATTGATCTTCGTATGATTTCTGTTATTGATGACGGCTGCTAGAATGATTAGGGTTTATGTGTTATTCGCATCTGCTGTAACTGATGTCTGCGAAACTGAACTGTCCGACGAAACAGGACTCTCGGCGAAACAGAATGTGTTTCGCCAAGAGTCATCGACGAATTAGAATCCTGTTTCGCCAAACAAGGCCACGACGAAACGGAATGTGTTTCGTCAATTTGTGTTTCGCCGAAAGTGTGTTTCGCCAACTTATGTGTTTCGCCATTATGTGTGTTTCGCCAAAGGTGTAATCTGCACAGTAACTGGAGTTAATTCTGTTAAGTGTTAACTGGAATAACTAACTGCTGTTAAGTGTAACCATCTTGTATATGATTGTGATTACGTGCTACCTGTTTATACGTGCATAACTTGAACACAAACTGATTTCACATACGTGCATACTTTAGGACGTGATTGATTACTTGCGAACATACACTTAGCATACCGAGCAAACCCAAGGTGAGTTCACACAGCCAAGGCATGGGGTTCCCGGGTGGGAATGGGATTTGATGAATTATTGTGTATACTCATAAGGTAGAACCTAACGATCCGATACAACTAGACTAGTAACACTTTTTTGAACTGATCTTCGCACACCTGCCAAGGATTGGCCGCGATATTATGACTGACTTCGCACACCTGCCATAGAATGGCCGCGAACTAAATTTACAAATCTTCGCACACCTGCCTGGAGAGGCCGCGATACAAATAAACCTAGTCTAGAATACTTGGGAAAAACATTCCCCAATATCTTCGCACACCTGCCTGGAAGGCCGCGATGGGAATTAATAAGATACATTGTAACGAACGAACATACTACTACTCACGCTATACTATTACTGAACTATTAACTGTGAACTCGCTCAACTAGTTGTTGACTCTCTCTTGCATGCCTTGCAGGACCTTAGGTACATATGGAGCTTGCACAGGGAGGAGCAGGTCGTTGTGGGACATGGATCGATGATGCCATGTTATCTATCTAAACATTTGAATTTACTATTTACATTGGGTTTACATACTTATGCTTCCGCTACACACTTGTTGATGTTTGGTTTTGAAAACACCTTTCGTATTGATGAATAATTTTTGGTATTTACTTATATGTTCAATATGATTGGTGGCTTGATCCTGGTCAGTCACGCCTCCAAGTGGTGATACTCCACAGTGGATTTTGGGGGTGTGACATATAACCATCGTGATTACGCTCACGTTATGAAGTTCAAACGAACTTCGCATTGACCATAAACCGGTCAATGCAGAAAGTCAAACAAAGTTTGACTTTAACGCTAAAAGAATAAAAGAACGAAGGAACACTTACAAAGGGTCCAAGAATTGAAGGTTTGAACCCGAACACTCTCAGGTATGAAGTGTTAAACACAACAACTTAGAGAGCAAGTTCAGATTTCAAAGGTGTGGGTTTTTTGGGGTTGGGATGGATGGGTATTTATAGGATATGCAAGACCGTTAGGATCGTTTATCGAATAACGTGCTTTGATCATATCCCTACACTTGTTGGCAAGCTCATGTACATCAAATTGGCCCCCCATGAGCAGGAAGCAACATGTGGAATTGAGTGTTGGGTGCTTAACAGCTGTTAACAGCTGTTAGATTCATTTAATCTGGTCTGAAGGGTCCTCGCGGCCCACGTAAGGGACAGTCAATCCTTACGCGCCCCGCCTGGGCATCCTGATCAGAAAACAAGTTTGAAAATTGACAGTTTCAGTCCCTGTTGGAGTTTAAGGCTCATTTCGACACGTTTAAGGCCCGTTAAGCCAACGTTAAGGCCCTAAAATGATGCCCAAACATTGTGGACATGAAACATGCTCAAAAATATCTCGGATTTCGGTTCGTTTGGCCGTACGATCGCGATGTTCGCTTAATTACGACGGAATGCGCATAAGCGCGAAAAACTATCCAAAATGCGTGACGAATGGATTTTATCATGCCAAACACTAAAATAAAATATTTTAATGCTTACATAAATTTTTGGATGTCCGGATGTATTCAGAACGTAAGATATGCGCGAAAGTGCAAACTTATGCACTTTTTGACACTTTTAGTCCCTGAATGACCCAAAAGTTTATTTTAGCACACCGAACCCCTCAAAGCCTGTTTCTAAGATATATAAAGGATATTTATGGTATGTTTAACTTATGGCCATGTTCCGGAATGTCTGTTATAGTTCAAATGGGCATACTTTCGCAGTTTGTCAACTTTAGTCCCTGTAAGCAGTTTAACTTGATTTTGCCATACCAAAGCCTTCGAAACTTATTTCTAAGTTATGTAAAGGTTATTTAAGGTATGTTAAGCCTATTTCACTATTCTAGAGTGTTCGTTGCATTAAACTGGTTATATTTACGCATCAGTGCGCGTATAACCTTCTAGAAAGCGATTTAAAGCTTGAAATCGAACAGAAATTGATATGTGCAAACGATACACATATTTTTACAAATCCCCAGTATGAAATACAATATTTCATTGGTTTGACATTTGTTTGATGGTTGAAGTGACACAGGTGTCACAGCACCTCTAGCACCGTCAACACCTCCACCACCGCACCTTCTATTGTTTGCAGCAGATCTGTTGATGGTTTGCAGTAGATCTGTTTCTGTGTCCAGCAGAACTATTCTGCATCCCCACCTTCTATTTCATCTTCTCAACCAGTTTCCGATCTTTCATATGGCTACCTCTACCACCTGGAGTGTTTATCCCCTGGATTTAACAGACATCGGATTAGAGGCGATAATGGTCTGTACGGCAACGAGGTCACCTGCTCGAGCTGTTGCGTGAATATCTTCTGACGAATTTGAAGGTTTCCCCATTCTTCTTCTTCTTATTCAAAGGAATGAAAATTTTGGATTTTTAGGGTTTTCTGGTTTTAAGGTTAGAGAGAGGGAGAGAAAGAGAGAGTTAAGTTAAAGAAAGAAAACCAGTTTAGTGGATTTAATTTATTTTTTATACATGTTTAATTATAGAATGACATTAATGCCCTCATGTGCTTCTCACGTGACCAGACTTAACTGGGAAAATAAACTAAGTTTAGGGTAAAGGACATAACCTGAATGGTTTTTCAAACATTAAGTAATGTTTCTGAGCTTATTAAAGATAAATGATATACTTTGTAATAAATGACATACATAAAGGACGAACTTTGTAATTTACTCTATTTACTAACATTTGGGCTTTAATTTAAATGGGTCCAAGTAAGCTCATCTTGATGGGCTCTAACTCCGTGAGTTGATTTTGAGCGAGCATCAAACGAGTCATAAGTTGCCATGTTTTTAAATGGCGTATAAGACCAACCATCTACGTATAAAACTTCATATCTCATATATCATGCATTTATACTTCTAGTTCTAACTGTTGAACTCATTAATCAAAAGTCACTTTTTCTTAGTGTTATTGGTAACGACTGCCTTTTTGGAGAAGCTTGTTAAGAAAGATTAATGGCCCCCACGTTCTTAATTATTTGAATCTAAGAACTTATTAATAAAGTTTTTACTCCAAACGCACTACTCATTTTTCTTGTATCTTCCCCAATCCAAGGGATTCTATCAATATACATGTGTGATGAGGTTATCATGGAAACTAGAAAGATGATTTCTCAAGTTGACAACAAGGTCCCACCCTTGGGAAATAATTTTGAAAAGATGTAATTCATCTCTTAGATAATCATATGATAATTGTTTGAAAATGTAATCACTCTTATATAATTATCATTATATCTAATTTTCACTTAAAATTATTATCTTTCTGTTTGATAAATTTGAACTTGTTACTGTTTGAAGACAACTTGTTAAACATATTATTTTAATCGTTTATTTTTTTATATTGGTTATTTGGTTTATTATCATGAAAATATAATATACTACTATTTCATCATAACTTGTGCCATGTCAATATATTTTTGTTATTCTAGGTTTATATCATGAAAATATAATATACTACCACTTCATCATACTTGTGCCACGTCAATATATTTTTTTTGTTATTCTAGTTTATAGTTATTACTGTTTAAGTCTAACACTAATATAATAATTACTAGAAATATTAGGAGTGATACCTTTCTTTCCTGCCTTGATTATCACAAGGCTACATGCCCTTTGATACATATGTAAGATATATGTGTAAATATCTGAAGGTGCTAGCTAGCTTCCCCAACAAACACCTAATTACCTTATGAACCAAAACAATATTACTAGTTTGTATAACAGCTATGTTGAATTCAAAAATATATGGAAGCTAAAAGAAGTTAAATAGTAATGATCAAAGGTTAAATAAGAAATTAGACAAGAAAGAAGAGTTCATGTGTCTTTTTTATTGAAAGGCGAGTTCATGTGCCTTATTCTCTTTATTTTCTTTGCCGTACAGTTCTCAGTTATAATTTATGTCGTGGCAAAGGTGAGCTTCTTTACGGGAGTTTCTTACCTCAGGTTGGTGCATTTATGGAAGTCAAGGAGCAAGATGATCTTCTCTTCTAAGTCGATGCAAATTACTAAACTTCTAGATGATATCAAAGCGTTGAATTTTCTTTGGATAAAAAATAGATCCCCAATCCCCAATTAAGGATTTAGTTTGGTCGAATTGGGTTAAATACCCGTTGTAATTGTTCAGTACAAGAAACACCTGCCAATAGCGGCAACTCGCAATATGTCGCCGCAATTGCCCCAATCCGGACGCGGTGTCCCACATGAAACCCTAGCCACACATTTCTTATCTACATCCAACGCCTGTGGTTTAACTACACCACTCGTCAAGGTTGTAGTGTTTTGTCCCTTGGTTTCTAGCGCTTTGCTAGTTCTTTCAATGAAATTTGTCGTTCAAAAAAAGGAGTTTTCTTCTCATCTCTACACTTGTCTAAAACTGGAGTGGGCCATGGAAGACGCAACTCCTTTAGGTCCATTCGTGTGTAAAATTCAAAGTTCACAAACAAAGACTGGTAGCTTCAACCACGGGATCCTGGCAAACCTATGTTATTGGACCATATAATCGTTTACCCGACATTTCAAACTAATGTATTAGCCCCCAATCCACCACTGACACTAGCCACCGTAGGTCAACTACCTTCCCTTTTGTATGACACTATTGTTACCACCGTTTGCATTCCATGCCTGACACTTTCAAAGATTAAAGTATCTTTAATCATACAACTGGTGAAATTACTTCCACCACCACAAACTCTAGGATGGTGGAAGCATGTAATCATTTATCATTAATACAACAATAAAGATCCCACATACATGCAGTATTAATCAGAATGATTCTTCACCTTTTCAGGTTAAAGAAATTCACACACAAAAAAAAATCACTTTAAAGGAGGTTTCTGAGTTAGATTCCTGTAGAGTGAAAGATGGGCAGTCAAAATTTATGGTATATCTCACTAACTTTCTGTAAATATTGAGAATAGTGAGCTAATTTTCAATTGCATGACAGCATATATACACACCTTATAATCGAGGGCAGGGCCTACCTAAAAGGCACCAACTTTAATCTCTTTTACTTGCATGTTAGATATCATGAACCAAGATCTAAAAAGTGGTGAATATGGTGTGCCAAGGCTTCTTAATTTTATGAGGGTTTTTCATTGAATTTACAAGAGTGTAACTTTACTTGTAACCAGAACATATCATCTTTTAGTTAAGAGTTTTGATTCAAGACTCACCTCTGGCAACCATGATCTAACTCTACACTTGAAGAAAGCCATACAAAGTGGAAGTTAGCCTTAAAAAAGCTCATTAGATTTAGTCCCCACAACACACTTCAAAGAAGATGAAGCAGCTTTCCAGAAGAGAAGGAGTAGGGTATATATGTTTTGGTAATGATTGTTTATAATCTTCTCTTTAAATCTGTATATTTTCTGAATGTGGATAGGAAGAGAAGTTGTACGTATTATTTACTAGGTGAAGGTTCATTGGTGAACACTAAAAAAGTTGGGAACAGCGGGGAACCGACTCAAACGAACTCCGATTGGACTCATTCCAGCGGCGTTGGAACCGGCTCGTCGAACCCTAACTAAGATCTCTTAACCCTAAACCCTAAATCCTAACTCCTAAACTCTAAACACTAAAGCTAAAAAATAAGGTTAAACCCTAAGCTAAACCGTAAAATTAAAGGCTAAACCTAATGCTAAACCCCAAAGCTAAATCCTAAAGGCTAAACCTAATGCTAAACCCCAAAGCTAAACCCTATAGCTAAACCCTAAAGCTAAACCCTAAACCCTAAAACTAAACCCTAAAGCTAAACCATAAAAGCTAGGGTTTAGGGTTAAAAGATCCTAGTTAGGGTTCGACGAGCCGGTTCCAACGCCGCTGGAATGAGTCCAATCGGAGTTTGTTTGAGTCGGTTCCCCACTGTTCCCCACTTTTTTAGTGTTCACCAATGAACCTTACACTTATTGACTATATATATGTATATACGATCATTAAACTAAAAAAAGGTACACAATCACATATCATTTTTGTTTGGAACTGGCCGGTACGTGTACATCTAGATCTAAACAATGAATGAAGCATGTAGCTTTACAATTATTAGTAATTTAAAATAAGTGGAATGCTAGCTAGCTTTTAGATTAACGATTAAAGCATTGACGAGACAGAGACCGGTTAAGGGGTGTGAGGTGGAAGTGGAGAAATAATAATTAACCAATATTGGAATGGATTAATAATAGATAAAGTAGAATAATGATGAGGAAAACATATTTGCTTTCCTCTTTGTCATTACTTTGGATGGCATGATTAGAAAAAAAGTTGATCAGTCGTGAAGTGAATCCCACCGTCCTTAACCAAAAGCGGACTCTTCTAATCCCCACCCCCACTCTACCAAACCAAACACGTTTAATTTTTTAAGATAAGATCCTCGAAGTTACACAAGCTATATCCTCAGGGCCCCAATCATGAAGCAAAATCGTTAGGAATCATACGTTACATATCAAAACAGCCAAGGACAGAACCGGGGGGGGGGGGGGGGGGGGGGGGGGGCAAGAGGGTCTGTTGACCTTCTGACCAATCACCTGAATTTATTGGATTTATATATAAAGTCTGAGACTTTTCTCGGAAAAAAAAAAACATGATTTGACCACTATAGTTATAGCCGGAAAGAACAGAGCCTTATAACGACCACACGATAAAGCATTCCACCACTTAAAAGAACTGAATATAAACCCTGATTACAAGGCTTCTTTCGCTCTTAACATCATTGTCATGTACGTGATACACTAGTTAACACTCGTCCATGTTTTCATGGTGGGGCTAGCAATTAAACTAGAAAAAGATACAATGGGGTAGTGGGTTATTAGTGCAACCAGTGGTTAAACTACTTTTAGTCCATGTCTTAGTGCTTGGATCATATATATTTACCTCAGAATGACTATTGCATAATATTCTTTAACCAATCAATTACTTAGTTTTCTAAGGAAATAGCCTTTAGATGTTTTCTGTCTTAATGTCGGGTATGTTTGGCAAAAGTAGCTGGTGATTGATGGCTGGAAGCTGTTGGCCAGTGGCTAGAAGCTGGTAGCTGGTGGCTATAGCATTTTAGATATATTTATGTGTTTGACAGAGTAGCTGAAGTTTTTAATAAAATGTATAAAATAACCAAATGGACAAAACTAAAAGGTCCATTATCTTTAGAGGTTAAAATAGTTATTTTTTCGCTAAAAACTTGTAGCTCCTTCTAAATGTTTCTAGTAGGAGCGTTCAACCAAAAGCTTCAAGCTCCTAACCTAAAAGCTTCAAGCTCCTTCAACCAAACAAGACTTTTTGTTGAGTAAGAGCTTTTTTTTTAAAGCTTAAAAGCTAGAAGCTCATAAAAGCTCCATGCCAAACATACGCGCCATATTCGTTTCATGCCATTTGATAAATATATAAGGTTGGTGGATTAATCATGAGATTAAAATGGACATATAAGGGTGGTGGATTAATCATGAGATTAAAATGGACAACTGGGCCTTGTCTCAGTTGGGCCTGAGGTCCAAATGAGAAGAGGTATTACGGAGTTGCCTACCAGAATAACTTTAACAAGCCCTTAATGCCAATTGCCAATGTTCATATTCTTGCTATTTCAAACAAGAACATCGCAAATAGAAACGGAAATAACGACTTATATAAAAGTCTAGTTAATTCCATAAATGCTGTAATATTATTGAAATAGTGGTTTCACTGATAGGTGGACTTAATACTACATATATAAAATCTTCTGTTTTTTGTTGTGGATCTCTTTTCTTATAATGCCTAAATTGTTTAAGGAGGCTTAAAATGAAGATGCATGTAGAGGTGCACAAAATGTTCAAATTCAAAACCGATCCGATGGGGAATCGGGATTTTCTGAAGCCGCATTCAATCCGGTAGGATCCGTTGGATCCAAACCGAATTTAAAATTATTCAACCCACCGGATTTTCCTCCGGATCTTCCACTACAAGAATGGACCATCTTTAGCGGCGACAGCTGTCGCCGGTATTGATGACATTTGTCGCCGCTATTGACTTTTAGCGGCGACATGTCGCCGGTAAAGGGTCGCCGGTATTGATCGGTCGCTATTGGCCTGTTGTCGCCGCTAAAGGTCACTATCGCCGGTATTGATCTTAGACCTTTAGCGACGACATGTGGCCGCTAAAGGGTCGCCGGTATTACTCATGGCCGGTAAAGGTATAAGGCAATAGCGGCGACACCTGTCGCCGCTAAAAGTCTTTTTTTTAATGCAGCAGCTGTATATACAGCACCCAGCCAGTTTTACGGCCGAAAAACAGAACCTGCCTATTTCAAACAACGCAAACATACGCCATGAACATATACTAAAGGTAATATAATTAAAAACTACGTTTAAGTCGTACATTATAATCCTACAAAGCTTAATTAAATCATACATTAAAAACAACAAGTCACTCGTCGGAATCATTATCGAATAAGTCATCAGAATCGTAGTCGTTTGACTTTCCTTTTCCTTTTCCTTGTGAAACAAGATAATTGTTAAGTTGGTTCAAAAAGGACGGGGTTTGGAACAAGCTGTTAACAAAATCCTACAATAATAGATATCAAAACGTATATTAGCATATTAATTAACGCTACCAACATATATTTAACAAGGAAACATGCGTTCGTTTGTCATTTTATAAATTGCGTAGTTTACCTCGGAAAAGGGTTCTTGCGTCCGAGCTTGCGAAGACGACATGTTCGAGGACGTGTTCGATGACGTGTTGGAAGAAGGTTTAGGCCTCATTCCGCGGTACCATCCTCGCCGCTCTCCCAATGCTTCCTGATACGGTCTTGATTTGTTGGATCCGGATTTTACCATTTAATAAAGTATGAATTAGTCGAGTTTATCCTATATATTTATTATTTATTTGGTATTTTTTTTACCAAGTTGTGTTATATTACTTAAAAAACTACAAATATAAATTTTAGTGAATCTATTTTATTTTTTGTGTTTTTTAACGATTTTATGTTATATAACTTAAAAATAAATAAAATATGATTTTTTAAGGCCCAACTTGCATATACCGATAATGGGCGGCGGCTTGCTGGTCTTGGAGGTGAAAGCCCAAATGAGGAGCCCAATTAGGGGCTCTCGTCGTCAATAATATTGAATGTTGCTTCCAATTTACATGATTAATAGAAAATTGCATGGAAATTGGTCATCAATTCTAATTAATTATCTAGCTATGATAATCATAAGTAGTAAGCTATTACTAATCAATGGCAATTTGGTCCATCTTTGGTAAGGGCTAAGATTAGTTCACTAGTATATTGATAATTAAGGGGCTAGGATTAGTTCACTAGTATTCACTATCAAGAAGTTTATTCACAAATGAACCTAAAGTTGATAAATCGTATCCTTGAAGAGATTGAATGTAATTATGTAAAGTTTCATTATTGTTTATTGATAACCGTGTTGTTGTTTTGTGTTTAGAGGCTTCATTGGTTGAATGTTCATATTTCAAAAATTGTTCTTTACAGAATTGAAGACACTTACTATTGATGAGTGTAAGCATGAGGTTTCTCTCACAAATTATTGGTATATCTTTAGATAGAGAATACCCCACTGTAAATTTATAGATCAGATAAACAAAATAATCATAAAGTATGCAATAAGTCAACTTGCTCTCTATAATCGTAAAGTACCCAATAAGTCAACTTGCATGTAGAATATGTTGGAACTAAAAAAAATCCCATGTAATGATTAGCTATGTTCCGGTCCATGATTATCTAAATGTTTAGGTCCACAAAACCCACACCCGTAATAGACCGAACATTGTGTGGAAAGCATAAGGAACGTCAATTTGATAACTACATGTTCGTACATGTCTCGTGACGGCTATCCATTTCACACTAGCTAAAAGAGTTGGGGGCATTAGTTCAGGTGGACCAAAAAATGGTTCAACGATGTAACCATCCATCAATTGACAATGAAAACGTTTAAGCATATTATTTTCCATTAAAGAGATGGACCAATTGGCTTGACATTGAGGCCTACATGACGTATGCATGTTTACAAGAAAAAGTGCACAACCCAAAAAAGGGGCTATTGGAATGATATCATGTTGTACACTTTTTCCGAAAAAGAAATAAGTAAGTTTTAACGGAGTATAGCTATAATTAATCAATTAGTAATGTTAAAACAATTTTAATTGCGCTTCATCGAAATATAGTTATATATAAGTCTTATCAAATATCGCTATTTTGATAAATTTTGACATTTGTAACGTCACACCCTCAAATTTCTACGTGCGGAGTACCACCGCGAGGCGTGGGACTACTCAGGATCAAGCCACCAATCACATTGAACATTTAATATAAGTAACCTAAAAACCATCACCAATGCGATTAGTGGCATAACGTTTAAGTATAAAACATAATAAGTTTGAAATAAGTTCCAAAACATAGCAAATTCAACAAAATAAAGTTCAAGTATTTAGCGGAAGCATTAAGTTCATAAGTAACTTAAAACATAAGTTCAAAAGTACAAATCCAATAACGGATTCTAGACGACCACCACAGCGCTCCAAGCAAACTCGTGCACAGCATTTACGAACTACAATCATGCAGTAGTGTGTCAACATAAAGTTGGTGAGTTCACGGTTTTCGAAAACGTTTTTCTTGTTTTATCCCAAAAACATTTATTTTATGAGTTACCATGTTATCCAGAACATGCTGTGGGAAATCCATCCCATAATGAGCTACTAAACTGTGAAGTACCGAAACCTTGATGTAGTTGTTGTTCGCCCCAGCTCAATGTTCTACGATCATTGACCAGATTCCAGATAATAGTTCACTCCCGGCTCCTAGCACGGTGTGAGGTTTGTCAAACCTAATAGCGCTATCAACTAATATCATGTTCGCTCCCAGCGATTAATCGGTACATATGTAAAGGGACTTTCATGGTAGAGTTTTTGTTTAGTATGAGGTTCCCGATCCCGGGAATACATGTTTTGAGCTTATGAGTTTCGTTTAATCACTATTCCGTTCCCTTGGAATATTAGGCTCCCAAACCACCGGTAATACATGCTTTTAGTGTTAGTGTGAACTCACCTCGGTTTGCTCGGCAGATAGTATATTCAGCCTAAGCTTGGTCAACCTTGTCACTGTTAAGGTTACCAATTATTAGGAACGTATACAAGTAGTTCACATAATTCACGTATTTAGTCAAGTAGCGAACTAGTAATACTCATCTCGTATTTTAATCAAGTAGTGTACAAGTAGTAATAATTAGTTGTACTAAACACGTACACATATCATCATAACAGTTACAGTTAAACATGTATACAATGAATCAGTAATTAAGCCCAATACGTTAGTCTGTGCGGCCCACTTGTCAGTGTGCGACCCACACCAGATTGTGCGACCTACTGATAGTGTGCGGTCATACATTGAGTGTGTGACATAAGTGTGCGATCAGGTAGAAGTGTGCAATTTAAATATTCATTTGGGCATATATTAGTGTTCGGCTCGTTAAGCTAAGCCCAACACCAGGTACGGACCAAAAGGGATTGTGCGGCACACATGAGGGTGTGTGGCCTCTCATGTATGCGGTCATGCATTTCTAAGGTGTACATTATGTAGCTAACTTTGTACGAGCAAGTGTGCGATTCACTTAATCAAACAGTATTCTTTATCAAATTTTATCTAGTCAACACAGTATCATTTTCCAAACAAAACAGTTAAAATTAGAACCCACAAGTTGTGTACTCATCTACCTATTAGAAATTAAAAAGAATCTTGTTTTTAATATAATCCGAAATCTAATTTAATCGATAAGCATATAGTCAAATTGTATCTAAGCAATTGTCACAAACCAAACACCCTATTATTGGACATGCTTTCATTTCTAAATTAAGAATCACAACGAAACAGAACATTGTCAACACACGACCAAACACTATCAACCTCATGAGTGAAAACCATGTTGCAATTAAACACTTTGACCACAAAAGACCATCAGCTTACGTGTGTATTTTAAACAGCCATCTGTGTTTTACCCCTATACAACAAAACTTCTATTACCAGTCCTCATTCAACAGTTCTTAGATATAAAAACAATTAACAAAGATGATTCATACTTTAATTCACCAATCAATCACAGCCATGCCATTTTATAGAAATCCCCAAATCTAGTTATTCAATAAACATATATATCCAGCTTAATTTGTCACAAGAATATCGTCATTTTCATTCCACCAATCAAAGTTTATACAAAATGTACAACAAACATTGTGTAACACCTCGTAAAATCACGACCAATATTATAAGGACACGTGCCATGGACTTTAAACATATAAGGAATTATTTCAGAGGGACTAAAGTTGACAAACAAAGAAAGTATGTGTGTAAAAGGATTCAAAGTGTCAACATTTGATAATTATACCTTTCAACAACCCTACACGATGTTTAAACCCTTAAACGAATGAATTATAAATCATATGAAACCGATTGTGAAAGAAAATGAAAGTTTGCAAACCGCAAGGGTTAAATGTGTCAACATGTTTAATTTATACCTCTGAGTGACCTTTTAACGTACCTGAAGTGTTGTAACAATTAATTATGCTCCCGAGAATAAGTGATAAAAATTTCACAAGGTTTCGACATCGTATGAAGAAAATACATTAACATTCGTGAGTGAGGGGTTAAAAGCGTCAACGTTGAAATTCAGGACTTTTCGGTGATCGTATAACTAACCGGGAGCTTAACGAAGTTTGTTTATGACTTAGAGTCCTTAAAAGTCAAGTTTGGGGGTTAAAAGTGCAATAAAAACAAGTTAAAATCAAGTTTAGAAGGACCAGGGACAAAATGTGCAAAGCTGACAAACTTGTGACCGGATCAGACCCTCATACCGGCCGCGTAGACCTTTGCTAGGTCTTACGCGGGCCGCTTGAAACCTGCAGATGCAGAAAAAGTTGGAAGTTGTCTGTTACAGCAGGTTGCACCGCCTTAAAGGCCTGATTTTCGAAATCAGGAGCTGCACCAGTGGTTTTTCATGCATAGGGGACACTTGGATTCATCTGGGATCAATTGTGTTTTTGTATTCTTGTTCATTTGCTCATTTGCAAATATCATTCTCAAACACTCTCTTGAGCTCTCTGGACTTCAAGCAACCTTTCCTAATCTCCTAATTCGTGCTAAGAGCCTTTGTAAGCATTCTTAGCCTTCCTAATTCAAGTTTTATTAGCTTAATGACCAAAAGTCAAAGCCGTCGTAATTAAGCTTTGACTTAGTGATTAATCACTAATGGTCCAGTCATTTTTTTAATTGAAAGTGGCTATGAGTTGGTAATTATGTGGGTAATAAACCTTTCCCTCTGATTTCCCCTCTAACTAGGTCAATTGTCGGGTCAAACTTAATTATAAAAAAGTCAACAGAAAGCTATTTTGCAAATAAATTCATAATTAGCAATGTAGAAGCTATAAAACTTGTTTTAACACTTATAATACTTGGTAATTAATGTAAGAACATGTCTAAGCATGTTCAACCCGACAATTTTGAGTTTAGGCTCGGTTGGGAATCGAAAGTCGCAAAAGTAGACTTTTGCTTTGACTTTCAGTTCTGGCCCGATTTAGTTTAGTTTAGACATGCCTTAGAGTTCCATTAGGACCAGGTTATAGGTTAGTAAAACCCTCTGAGGTTATACAACTTGGCTCCAAATTAATCCGATTCATTTGCATGTTTTCGTTAATTGCTTAAATGTTGACCATTATGCCCTTTTGACCTTAAAATGAGATTTTTAAAAATGTGAGAGGACAAAAACCTTTATTACTGATTTATAAACATGTCCTAAAAATTTGACATCAGTTTGAGGTCTAAAATAGGAGTTATGCTCAATAGCGTAATTTGAAAGCTTTTTATTAATTAAATGGCATTATTAGTATAAAGCCTATCTAAACCCAAATTTTGACACCAAACTTTTTACCCACCGAGGTAATATAATATTTTGGGATTTTTGAAGATTTTTATTTATTTTTAAACTGAGCATAACATAGGGTTCTTGCTTTAATTCGCTAATTGTCGGTTATACCCTTTTTGCTAATAAAATAAGTTTTACATAACATTTTGATACTAAACTTTTTACTACTGATTTTATATGATAAATAAAACATTTTGAACTTTATAAACTGTTCAAAAATTCAGATTTCCTGAAATAGCCCGAAAATCGCTTAAAACGACTTTTTACGCATTTTAAACGCATAGTATGGATTAAAACTATTTTTAACATATAAGACTTAATACATACTGATGTTTTAAGTAAATTTTTATACTTTAATAGTAAGTAAAAGTTTTAAACTCAGATTTCCAAATTTGACCTTTAAAGCTTATGCGAAATTTCCAAAATGCCCCTACGGCGCATAGTTTGATTATAAATGATAAATTTCACATATATGCAACACACTACTTATATAACTTATTAAATTAAATATTTTTACTGATTAATTCAGACCTGAACCTCAGATTATTGTTTAGTCTCTTTTATAACCTTTAAAATGACCAAAATACCCCTACGGGGCTTAATTTGAGTTTAAATTCGTTTTGAGCATAATGGAAGGTATCCTACTGATATCACAACATACTTAAGGCATATTAACTTAGGAAACCTGTTCATGACTCATTTGTTTACCTGTTATGAATTTTTCGTGTTTGGTGCGGTTTATGTAACTAGTTTGCATAAATTAACCGAAACGGGTCAAACCTTATCATTTTCATTTCAAAATCCAGAATGTGTTTAGTTTACCCATATTATACAAGTCTTCATACTTGTCGGGTCTAAACCACATTCTAATCCGGTCTTCATTTAATCATGCATTTTGAACCGTATACCTTTCTTTAAAACTAACTGGTCTAAGTTTAAACTTAAGTAAGACCCGTTAGGAATCTAATAGGTTAATTAAAACCTTCGTTCCAGATTTAGGAGACCAGTAAAAGATACTTGCACTTGCTGATTTGTACGGCTGGGATAAATTTGTCTAATTTGCTCAGGTAAATACTTTTAACTTATTTTCCCTTATACGGGCTTGGGGTACGGTATATAAAATACCGCTTGGTCGGGTATTGATTTTTTAATCGTATGAATGTTAAATCATTGAGATAACCCGTTTAATCTGTTTTGTTTATTCTAAGCCTTTGGGGGGTTAATGACCATGTCCTGGATATCCTCGGCTCATTCATTGAAATGGCCACGACTTAAGCACGGGGTGTAGGCATACACCTGCCGGTGCGTATGTAAAATAATGTAACCACCTGTTCTAGAATAACTCGTCGTGGGATATATTATTTGGTGTGTCTATTAATCTTTAACCCGGTATTCAGCCCGGGCTACTGAACGTATAATAAACATGTAATTCTTTAACAAGTTTATTTTTAAATAATTATCCAAACTAATAAAAGATATTTTGTGCCTTGTGCATTCAAATCAATTTTCTTAAACATTTGCCAAATGAGTCTGTTAATTGTATTTAACAGTGAAAACTGACGTATTTTTCCAAAAAGGTTAAGTGTAGGTACTAATCGAAATAGGCTGGCTACTCCTAGCATCAATAAAGAGTCTTTCAAGCTTAGATGTTTATCAATCTGTTGAACAATGTTCCTTTTATCTTGATCCGCATGTGGATCCCTTACTACCATTTTTGTAATAATTAAAATTACTTTCATTCGGTTTGTAATGTTGTTATCTTTAGCTTCCGCTATGCATTAAACTGTGATAATTTGACTATCATGATATCAACTACGTCATGATACTCCCCGCCGGGCCCACTGATAATACGTGGAAATATCGGGGTGTGACAGGTTGGTATCAGAGCCAACGTTGAGTGAATTAAACACTAGCCTTTTGTGTTTAATCTCAATGACACAGTTTGCACATTCGTCGACTTCCGAGTCTAGACAAAGAACTTAGGACTAATCCTAATTCATTTTATTCTATCCTTTATTGTTTTTCCTTTGTTGTTTCTTTTGTTTGTTTTGACAGGTTCAACAAAATGCCACCAAGGTTTCGTAGAGGAGGACGAGGAAAGGGGCCATTCAACGCCCCCAACGATCATGAAGCCGGATCTTCCCACCGGGGAACTCCGTCTGCAACAATGAGCACAAGTCCTCAAGAAGATTTGAGGACATATTTGGAGCCCGTGAGGTTATCTGTCTCGCTAAGTTCATCACCCTCTTACCATCATTCTTTTGGGCCGCAATCGGAGAACGAGCCCAACGATTCGCACCACTCATACCTACCACTGCAGCGGTCGGGGTCACACCGCTCGTTTCAAGACCCGACCCCATATTTCCAGAGCCGGTTTAACCCGGCAAATCAGATTGAAGAACCAATGGGTCATAACCCATTGGGCCCCGAAGACCATTTCCCTTAAGCTCAGGACATGGAGATGGATGATGACCCGGATCCCGCCGAACCACCATCTGGGACACCTACTCACCCCATCGAGATTTCAGATGGGTCGTCTTTTCATGGATCACCTTATCGTGGTCCAGACAGCTATGAGGCAAGGTTTGCCCAATACGACTGGGTGTTTACTCCCTTTTACAACCCGTCTCAGCAGCAGGATCCCTCGGAGGATTCACGTTTTGTAGCGGTCACTCCACCGCCACCACCACCAGTGCAGCAACCGCCTCCGAAGCCACCGAGGCGTAGGAGATCAGGAGCACGGATGTCCGTGCGAGGAGGGGATTTCCATTTCAGCACCCCTCAGCATTCAAGTAGCAGTCATTACCCGCCACTATATGAAGACCCACTGATGGGTGGGCCTTCGAACCCTGTTTCCGAGGTGGACTCTGCGCCAGTCACACCGCCACCAGTGGGTTATGATAACCCAATTCCTTAATACGCCGGTGCAGCGGCGTATAACCCTTTTGAGCAGCCAGCCCATACTAACTACAACTACGCCGAAGTTGACCCATACCTTGTAGCGGCGAACTACAATGCTCTTCATCCCGAGGGGCCCTATAGAGTCCCATATCAGACTGGGTACCCGACCTTTGGGTACCAATACCCGCCACCTCCTCAACCTCCGCAGCATCAGCAGCCGCCACTGATACCGCCACCGCAACAACAGGAGATTCTTCAGAGGTTGAGCCAGGTGGAGCGGGAGGTTCAACAAGAGCGTAGGAACCATCGGGGATTTCTCAAAGGTCTGGAGAATCTAATCAAGGGAAAGAAGAAAAGGGATTTTTGAAGATTCCTTATTTATTTATTTGTATTGTAATTTCCTTGTTTCAATCAAGTCCCTGCGTGGACATCTATTTATGTATTCAGTCCCTGCGAGGACTTGTATTTTCAGTTTAGCCCCTGCGTGGGCAAGTTGTTTCTGTTAAAGTCCCGTTTAGGGCATTTATGTACTCTTTTTATTTAATTATGGAATGTGTTAAATTTAAAATTTCAATTATCATTATATGAATGAAAATAATATATGAAATAAAATAAAATATTATTCCTTTTAAAGATTAATCTGCCTTTATATATTAAAGAAAATCTTGAAGACAAAACCTAGTCATGTGTCATTTTAAGACAGGGCCATGATGGTAATTCCTTGTAAGATTCAAAATCCTTGTTAACATCTGAAAACATGTTAACACTCCTGGAAAATGTGATTCGATAAAATCACATAAGTCATCCTTATATTGGATCCTTCCAATTCCTTCTTTTATTAAACATCCATTAGTGATGTAATGCCTACGGGCCATAATCATTGTCATATAAGACAAGATACAGTTGTAGTCTATAAACTCCCTGTCAAGAAAGGTAATGAACTATGATTCAATGCCTTAAAGCCTCGATCATATAAGTTCATGGCTTATAGTTTAAATTGTCCCTGTGACCTGGCCTTATGTGCCATTATAATAAATTATAACTGAGGATAATTATAATCCTGAATGAATATGCTTAATTAAGTTAACCAATATGGCTTATGGTTACCATGGTTAATGAATTACCATAAAAGACAATTCCATAATGGACTTTTGAATAAATCTTGTCAATATTTTATGTAGCAATCAAGCTACATGGCTGGGTCAGACGAAGTCAACAGTCACCCAAGGGAGAATCATGACACTTCCAGAGTTAATGTAGCAGGCGCGGAATTGCAGGCATTAATAGATAATGCCGTTACTCGAGCTCTTGACAGACAATTTAATGAATCGAGTGGAACTCGCGTCAGAACTCAGTTTGTACCTCATTCAAAACCACCCTCCAGGACTCATACAACTCGCAAGAGTGATTCTCATCACTCATCGAATCATAGGAGTGTTCCATCTAGGAAAGTTGTGCTCAATCAAGAACTACGTGTTAAGGGCTGCTCTTATAAGTATTTTGTCTCCTGCAAGCCCAGGGATTTCACAGGGGAAAAGGAGCCATAGATTGTATGACGTGGCTCGACGAGATGGACATTGTGGTTGATATTAGTGGTTGTGCAGAGCAAGACGTCATGAAGTTTGTGTCACAATCATTTAAAGGAGAAGCTCTAGCGTGGTGGAGGTCATTGATTCAGGCTACTGGGAAATTCCCGTTGTATAATCTGTCTTGGGATCAGTTTGTTGCGTTGATCAAAGAGAATTTCTGTCCTCAACACGAAGTTGAGAAGATCGAGACCGACTTTCTGACATTGGTTATGAAGAACTTAGATTGTCAGGCATATCTCACGAGTTTTAACACCATGTCTCGATTGGTTCCATACTTGGTGACACCGGAACCAAAACGTATAGCCCGTTTCATTGGGGGTTTAGCCCCGGAGATCAAAGCTAGTGTGAAAGCCTCTTGACCGATTACCTTTAGGTCTGTAGCTGATTTGTCATTATCCTTTACCCTTGATGCGGTCAGGCAGAGATCGCTTAGGAATTCTGATGAAGGGAAAAGGAAACGTGAGGATGGGAGCTCACACCGTTCTGATAAGAAGCATAAAGGGAACTCTGAAAACAAGAAGAGTTCAGGGTTCAAGAAGGATAACCAACAGTCGGGTGAGAAGCCCAAATGCAAGATCTGCAAGAAGCGTCATCTGGGAAAATGCAGGTATGAATCGAAATCCCAATCGCAGCCTAGGGCTTGTGGGATTTGTAAGTCTAGTGAGCATAAGACATTGGACCGTAAGAAGATAAAGGATGCGACTTGTTACAACTGTAACGAGAAGGGGCATATCAAGTCTAATTGCCCAAAGTATGCAAAGAAAGCTGAGGAAGGCAAGAAGACCAATGCTAGGGTCTTTCAGATGAATGCTCAAGAAGCAATCCAGAATGACAACGTGATAACAGGTACCTTTCTTATCAATGATGTCTATGCAAGGGTATTGTTTGATTCGGGTGCAGATAAGTCATTTGTAGATAATAAGTTTTGTAAGTTATTAAATCTACCTGTTAAAAGCCTAAGCATATAGTATGAAGTAGAATTGGCTGATGGTACCATAGAAACTGCTTCAACCGTGTTAGATGGATGTTTCATATCCATTAGGATCCACTCTTTTCCATTGTCTTTGCTTCCTTTGAAACTAGCTGGATTCGACATAGTAATAGGCATGGATTGGTTATCTCATAACCAAGCTCAGATCGTTTGTGACAAGAAATAAGTGGTTATCAAGACTCCGTATGGTGAGCCACTTACCATACAAGGAGACACTCAACATGGGTTGCCTAAGCAAGTGTCAATGCTTAAGGCATCAAGGTGCATGAGGAAAGGTTATGTCATCTATATGGCACAAGTGAAAATTGATGAACCAAAGCCTAAGATTAAAGACATCCTTATCATTTCTGAATACCCTGATGTATTCCCTGAAGAACTACCTCGTTTACCCCCAGATAGGCAAGTGGAGTTCAGAATTGACATTATACCTGGAGCAGCACCTGTTGCAAGAGCACCTTACCGGTTGGCCCCAACGGAGATGAAAGAGTTGAGAACTCAGTTGGATGATTTGTTGGCAAAAGGATTTATTAGGCCTTGCTCATCTCCTTGGGGAGCACCGATCCTGTTTGTGAAGAAAAAGGATGGATCAATGTGTTTATGCATTGATTATCGAGAGCTGAACATGGTTACAATCAAGAACAGATATCCATTGCCCAGGATCGACGATCTGTTCGATCAACTTCAAGGAGCAAGTTACTTCTACAAGATTGACTTGAGATCATGTTATCATCAACTGAAGGTTAGAGATGAAGATGTGCACAAGAATGCATTCAGAACTCGCTATGGTCACTACGAGTTCTTAGTGATGCCGTTCGGGCTCATTAATGCACCAGCAGCGTTCATGGACCTCATGAATCGCGTTTCCAAACCCTACTTGGACAAGTTTGTCATTGTCTTCATTGATGACATTCTTATTTATTCGAAAAATCAGGCTGATGATGAGAAGCATCTTTGTTGTATTCTTAAACTTCTTCAACAAGAAAAGCTCTACGCCAAGTTTTCAAAGTGTGAATTTTGGCTTCGTGAAGTCCAATTCCTTGGACACGTGGTTAGTGAGCATGGTATCTAGGTGGATCCCGCTAAGATTGAAGCTATCATGAATTGGCAGGAGCTGAAGACGCCCACAGAGATTCGCAGCTTCTTGGGTCTGGCAGGATATTACAGGCGTTTTATTGAAAATTTCTCGAGGATTGCGGCACCCCTAACTTCGTTGACTAGGAAGAGTATTAGGTTTGATTGGGGTCCTAAGCAACAAGAATCATTTGAGATTCTTAAGCATAAGTTGAGCAATGCTCCTGTGTTGACATTGCCTGAAGGGAT
Organism: Helianthus tuberosus; assembly: GCA_030545235.1. Lineage (NCBI taxonomy): Eukaryota > Viridiplantae > Streptophyta > Magnoliopsida > Asterales > Asteraceae > Helianthus > Helianthus tuberosus. The sequence continues at coordinate 57,945,717 of CM060404.1, forward strand.
CGAAGAATTTGTGGTTTATTGTGACGCATCGCACACAGGGATGGGATGTGTGCTCATGCAAAAAGGCAAGGTTATTGCCTATGCTTCCCGACAATTAAAAGTGCACGAAAAGAATTACACCACCCACGATTTGGAGTTGGGTGCCGTTGTGTTTGCACTAAAACTTTGGAGGCATTATTTATATGGTACCAAGTGTGTGATTTATTCTGATCATAAAAGCCTTCAACACTTGCTCTATCAGAAGGATCTGAACATGAGACAACGTCGATGGATGGAAACTTTAAATGATTATGATTGTGAAATTCGCTACCATCAAGCAAAGCGAATGTTGTATCTGACGCATTGAGCAGAAAGGAAAGAGTTAAGCCCATTAGAATCAATGCCAAGATCATTGAATTGAAGTACAGCTTGAATGTAAGATTGTTAGCCGCTCAGAAGGAAGTTGTGTTAGAAGCTAACTATCCGAATGAAAAGTTGGGAGTAACTGCTGAATAGTTATCGTATGGAAAGGATGGAATCCTAAGATTGAATGGACGAATAGGGGTTCCAATTTATGGAGGACTTAGGGATGTGATTCTTCAAGAAGCCCATAGCTCCAAATACTCAGTTCATCCTGGAAGTGACAAGATGTACCAGGATTTAAAGGCAAATTACTGGTGGATAGGTTTGAAGAAATCTATAGCCACTTATGTGGCTAAATGTCTGACGTGTGCTCAAGTTAAGGCAGAACACCAGAAACCGTCAGGTTTACTGCAACAGCCTGAACTTCCCATCTAGAAGTGGGAAATGGTAACTATGGATTTCATCACTAAGTTACCCAATACAAAGCGAGGAAATGATACTATTTGGGTCATAGTGGATAGACTGACCAAGTCAGCCCACTTCTTACCTATTAAGGAAACACACAACTCAGATAAGCTAGCTCAGCTGTACGTGGATGAGATTGTATCTCTCCACGGAGTGCCAGTGTCTATTATCTCTAATAGGGATACGAGATACACGTCACATTTTTGGAAAAGTTTTCTGGAATCCCTAGGCACTGGATTAAACTTTAGCACTGCATATCATCCTCAGACAGATGGTCAGAGCGAGCATACAATTCAAACACTGGAAGATATGCTAAGGGCTTGTGTTATTGATTTAGGTGGAAGTTGGGATGATCACCTTCCATTGATTGAATTTTCATACAATAATAGTTATCATTCAAGTATTCAAGCTGCACCTTTTGAAGCTTTGTATGGAAGAAAGTGCAGGACGCCAGTTTGTTGGGCGGAAGTTGGAGATGTCCAGCTAACAGGACCTGATATAGTCCTGGAGATGACAGATAAGATTGTGCAGATAGGCGATCGTCTCAAAGCTGCCAGGGATAGGCAGAAGAGCTACGCAGATAAAAGACGTAAGCCTCTAAAATTTGAGGTAGGTGACAAAGTGTTACTTAAGGTATCACCCTGGAAAGGGGTAATGCGATTTGGCAAAAAAGGCAAGTTAAGCCCAAGATACATAGGACCATTCGAGATCATCGAATGTGTCGGGACCGTAGTTTACAAGTTAAACCTGCCTGAAGAGCTCAGTGGGATTCATAATGTGTTTCACATCTGTAATCTGAAGAAATGTCTAGCTGATGAATCACTAGTCATGCCACATACGGATGTGCATATAGATGAGAACTTGAAATTTGTTGAAAAACCTTTGTCAATCGAGGATCGACAGGTTAAGAAACTTCGGACTAAGCACGTACCAATTATGAAGGTTAAATGGGATGCCCAAAGAGGCCCAGAGTATACGTGGGAGGTAGAGTACACAATGAAACAGAAGTACCCTCATTTATTTCAGTAAATCTCAAGGTCGAGATTTCTTTTAAGGGGGTGAGGATGTAATACCTCGTAAAATTACTACCAATATTATAAGGACACGTGTCATGGACTTTAAACATATAAGGAATTATTTCAGAGGGACTAAAGTTGACAAACAAAGAAAGTATGTGTGTAAAAGGATTCAAAGTGTCAACATTTGATAATTATACCTTTCAACAACCCTACACGATGTTTAAACCCTTAAACGAATGAATTATAAATCATATGAAACCGATTGTGAAAGAAAGTGAAAGTTTACAAACCGCAAGGGTTAAATGTGTCAACATGTTTAATTTATACCTCTGAATGACCATTTAACGAACCCGAATCTTTGTAACGATTAATTATGCTCCCAAGAATAAGTGATAAAAATTTCACAAGGTTTCAACATCGTATGAAGAAAATATGTTAACATTCGTAAGTGAGGGGTTAAAAGCGTCAACGTTGAAATTCAGGACTTTTCGTTGATCGTATAACTAACCGGGAGCTTAAAGAAGTTTTTTTATGACTTAGAGTCCTTAAAAGTCAAGTTTGGGGGTTAAAAGTGCAATAAAAAGAAGTTAAAATCAAGAGGACCAGGGACCAAATGTGCAAAGCTGACAAACTTGTGACTGGATCAGACCCTCATACCAACCGCGTAGACCTTGGCTAGCTCTTACGCGGGCCGCCTGAAACCTGCAGATGCAGAAAAAGTTGGCAGTTGTCTGTAACAGCAGGTTGCACCGCCTTAAAGGCCTGGTTTTCGAAATCAGGAGCTGCACCAATGGTTTTTCATGCATAGGGGACACTTGGATTCATCTGGGATCAATTGTAGACTTGTGTGGAGAAATCTTGTGATGTTTTAATTCCTATATAATGAGTTCTTGTATTCTTGTACATTTGCTCATTTGCAAATATCATTCTCAAACACTCTCTTGAGCTCTTTGGACTTCAAGCAACCTTTCCTCATCTCCTAATTTGTGCTAAGAGCCTTTGTAAGCATTCTTAGCCTTCCTAATTCAAATTTTATTAGCTAAATGACCAAAAGTCAAAGTCGTCGTAATTAAGCTTTGACTTAGTGATTAATCACTAATGGTCCAGTCATTTTTTAAATTGAAAGTGGCTATGAGTTGGTAGTTATGTGGGTAATAAACCCTTAAAAGGGAACCCTCTGATTTCCCCACTAACTAGGTCAATTGTCGGGTCAAACTTAATTATAAAAAAGTCAACATAAAGCTATTTTGCAAATAAATTCATAATTAGCAATGTAGAAGCTATAAAACCTGTTTTAACACTTATATAACTTGGTAATTAATGTAAGAACATGTCTAAGCATGTTCAACCCGACAATTTTGAGTTTAGGCTCGGTTCAGAACCGAAAGTCGCAAAAGTAGACTTTTGCTTTGACTTTCAGTTCTGACCCGATTTAGTTTAGTTTAGACATGCCTTAGAGTTCCATTAGGACCAGGTTATAGGTTAGTATAACCCTCTGAAGTTATACAACTTGGTTCCTAATTAATCCGATTCATTTGCATGTTTCCGTTAATTGCTTAAATGTTGACCATTATGCCCTTCTGACCTTAAAACAAGATTTTTTAAAATGTGAGAGGACAAAAACCTTTATTACTGATTTATAAACATGTCCTAAAAATTTGACATCAGTTTGAGGTCTAAAATAGGAGTTATGCTTAATATCGTAATTTGAAAGCTTTTTATTAATTAAATGGCATTATTAGCATAAAGCCTATCTAAACTCAAATTTTGACACCAAACTTTTTACCCACTGATGTAATATAATATTTTGGGATTTTTGAAGATTTTTATTTATTTTTAAACTGAGCATAACATAGGGTTCTTGCTTTAATTCGGTAATTGTCGGTTATACCTTTTTTTGCTAATAAAATAAGTTTTACATAACATTTTGATATCAAACTTTTTGCTACTGATTTTATATGATAAATAAAACATTTTGAACATTATAAACTAATCAAAAACTCATATTTCCTGAAATAACCTGAAAATCCCTTAAAACGACTTTTTACGCGTTTTAAACGCATAGTATGGATTAAAACTATTTTTAACATATAAGACTTAATACCTACTGATGTTTTAAGTAAATTTTTATACTTTAACAGTAAGTAAAAGTTTTAAACTCATATTTCCAAATTTGACCTTTAAAGCTTATATGAAATTACCAAAATGCCCCTACGACGCATAGTTTGATTATCAATGATGAATTTCACATATATGCAACACCCTACTGATATAAATTATTAAATTAAATATTTTTACTGATTAATTCAGACCTGAACCTCAGATTATTGTTTAATCTCTTTTATAACCTTTAAAATGACCAAAATATCCCTACGGGGCTTAATTTGAGTTTAAATTTGTTTTGGGCATAATGGAAGGTATCCTACTGATATCACAACATATTTAAGGCATATTAACTTAGGAAACATGTTCCATGACTCATTTGTTTACCCGTTATGCATTTTTCGCGTTCTGTGCGGTTTATGTAACTAGTTTGCATAAATTAACCAAAACGGGTCAAACTTTATCATTTTCACTTCAAAATCCAGAATGTGTTTAGTTTACCCATATTATACAAGTCTTCATACTTGTTGGGTCTAAACCACATTCTAATCCAGTCTTCGCTTAATCATGTGTTTTGAACCGTATACCTTTCTTTAAAACTAACCGATCTAAGTTTAAACTTAAGTAAGACCCGTTAGGAATCTAATAGGTTAATTAAAACCTTCATTCCAGATTTAGGAGACCAGTAAATGATACTTGCACTTGCTTATTTGTACGGCTGGGATAAATTTGTGTAATTTGCTCAGGTAAATACTTTTAACTTATTTTCCCTTATACGGGCTTGGGGTACGGTATATAAAATACCGCTTGGTCGGGTATTGAATTTTTAATCGTATGAAGGGTAAATCATTGAGATACCCCGTTTAATCTATTTTGTTTATTCTAAGCCTTTGGGGGGTTAATGACCATGTCCTGGATATCCTCGGCTCATTCATTGAAATGGCCACGACTTAAGCACGGGGTGTAGGCATACACCTGCCGATGCGTATGTAAAATAATGTACCCACCTGTTCGAGAATAACTCGCCGTGGGATATATTATGTGGTGTGTCTATTAATCTTTAACCTGGTATTCATCCCGGGCTACTAAACGTATAATAAACATGTAATTCTTTAACAAGTTTATTTTTAAATAATTATCCCAAGTTATAAAATATATTTTGTGCCTTGTGCATTCAAATCAATTTTCTTAAACATTTTCCAAATGAGTCGGTTAATTGTATTTACCTGTGAAAACTGACGTATTTTTCCAAAAAGGTTAAGTGCATGTTCTAATCGAAATAGGTTGGCTACTCCTAGCACCAATAAAGAGTCTTGCAAGCTTAGATGTTTATCAATCTGTTGAAAAATGTTCCTTTTATCTTGATCCGCCTGTGGATCCCTTACAACTGTTTTTTGTAATAATTAATATTACTTTCATTCGGTTTGTAATGTTGTTATCTTTAGCTTCCGCTGTGCATTAAAATGTGATAATTTGACTATGATGATATCAACTACGTCACGATACTCCCCATCGGGCCCACCGGTAATACGTGGAAATATCGGGGTGTGACACATTGATAAACACAAACTAACCGAGAACTATGAAAACGACAGAAAGAACGACTGCTGTGGTTGTTATCTCCGTTGCCGGCGCCGGTCTCTCTCGTACCAAGACCTGAATCAACTCACCATCTTCTGATCGGTTCGTTCTTCAGTTGCTCGAAATCCACCTCCAACCGTCGCCGTCCCGCGGCTGCTACTGTTGGCTTCTTGCGCCGTCGTTGTCTTCGGTAGTGGTCGGCTGTGCATTCAGGAGAGAGTGAGAGTAGAGCAGAGGGAGCATGCTAGAGAGTAGGTGTGGCCGGAATGTTGGTCGAAAAACAGCTCCATCGACTCAATTAGTGGGGGTTTCTGATGCGGAAGATGTACGAGGAAGAGGTGGGTGATGTACGAGGAACGAGGTGGGTGTCTCGCCGGAAAAATCGGTCGGAGAAGAGAAGGGTACAGGGGAGAGGGGATTCGGCTGCCAGCAAGAGTGTGTGGGTGTGCGGCAGAGCCGCGGAGTACATAGAATTTAGGGTTTTGATAAATGAAAGGGTAAGTGGTATAAGTAGTACTATATAAGTCTAGGGTTTAGGCTTAGGTTAGTTGGGTTGGGCCTAGCCCAAGTGTGTGAGTTCGTTAAATTTCTACGTATCATGCTGGAACGGATATGCCCATACTAATAAATATAACGGTAATTAAATACGTGAATAAATAAATCTCTTATCGCGGATTATTATTATTATTTCGGTAATAATAATATTAATAATATTACTGATATTAGCAAATATGTGCGTTACTAAAGTACCCTTCTCTCGACAACGAGAGTACGGGTTGTTACATTCTCCCCATGTTACAGGAATTTCGTCCTCGAAATTTAAGCTAAGACATACGATCCCTAGTAACCTTATTGTTATACGTAAATACACGTAGTTTCACAAAAGTTCACAAAACGAATCATGCAAAGAACATAGCACATAAGGTCACATATCAAGTAAAGTCAGGTAGCACGAAGGTTGAGAGAAGTGAGATAGAAAGATGTCTACCTACGATACGTAAGCTTCTTGTTGGTGCATATGTTTTTCGACTTCGTCTTGTATCGAGTCGTATATTAGATTAGAAAGATCAGGGCATGAAAAACGAGAAATGTGTATTAGAGGCTATTTCGCACGAAATGACAAGAAGTCATTTCGCACGAAATGAACTTTGTTCATTTCGCACGAAATGCACTTTTGGCTATTTCGTACGAAATCAGTAGCCTATATATAGATGCCTTGTTTGATTCATTTGTAACTTTCCGATTCCAGAGCCGAAGTGCTGCTGAAGTGTCTACTCGCTGTAAAAGCTGTTATATCAATCAAAAAGACATTTAAAGTGAATATCAAGCTGTTTCTAACTCGATACGTTAGTTTCTGCCTCTTGAATTGAGAAGAACACCTCTGAACGACTCGTTTTGGTCGTGAAAACGATCCTACAAGTGGTATCAGAGCTCAGGAGGAGGAGTTCTTACCGAATTCAGCTTGATTTCATCTATTTTCTGACTTCTACACCTTCTTTTCAAAATTAAACAAGATTTGACGGTTAAAATGGATTGAATTTCTCACATTATAAGCGAAACAGTGTTTTAACAAAGCCTTAAAATAATTGGACAAAAATTCAAACTAAAAACTGATCAAATTGACAAAAATATGGCCGACATGATGACATCAGCAGCATTTCACACGGAATAGATCCTTTATTTCGCACGAAATCACATTTTGTGATTCATTTCGCTTGAAATTCAAGTTCATTTCGCACGAAATCGGCATTTCGTGTGAAATTTGGTTGATTCCGCACGAAATCATCATTTCGTGTGAGCTATTTCGTACGAAATCACCATTTCGTACCAAACTGTTCTCATTTCGTGTGAAAAATCAATCCATTTCGCGCGAAATCGTTATTTTGTTTGAATTTGAGTTTATTTCATACGGAATTATCTTTTCACTTAGTGATTTCGCACGAAATCATTCATTTCGTGTGAAATTTCTTATTCCGTGTGAATACTTTCGTTTGAAGTCATTTTGCAGGTGATTTCACACCAGTTGGTCATTTCGCTTGAAGGTATATCGTGTGAAAGTGTATTTCGTTTGAAAGGGTAGATTTCACTTGAAAGTGTCTGATTTTGAGAAACTTGTTATCGAATCATGGAAGAGGAATTTTATAACGCATTTGCTACTACCCCGACTACTCCAGCTACCATTACTCAGAGCCTGAACATGGAAAATGAAACTGAAACTTTGCAAAAACCCCCGAAGCTAATGGGCATTGAGGAGTATTATGGTTGGAAAGATTGATTCGAAAACTGGGTTCAAGCAAATCATTTGAGATCTTGGGAGTGTATTGAGAAAAAGTATGTCAAACCTCGTACGGATTTGGGTGTAATTAAAACAATTTCTGAACTGACGGATAAAGAACGAGACATGTACAAAGCAGAAAAAATGATGATTAGTCTACTCCAGCAAGCTGTGAAAGAAGACATCTTCATATTGCTCCAACACGACAATACTTCGCGTTCAATTTGGGAAGCCCTTCGAATTAAGTTTGAGGGAAGTGAGAAGATGATCAGGAGTAAAAAATCATTGTTAAAAAGGGAATTTGACTTGTTTACGAGTTTGCCGGGTGAATCTTCAAAGAAATTGATTGAAAGATATTGTCACTTAGTGCGATCTATGTCTTTGTTAGAAATAGTCAAAGATCAAGAAGAATGGGTTGACAAACTAGCTGATGCTTTACCTCAGAAAGAATGGGGTACCTATCTGATGATCTTGAAGAACACTGGAGAATATGACAAACTGACAATTTCCTAGTTTATTGAAAAGATTGAAGGTCAAGATCTTGAACATCAAAAGATTGCAAGGATGAATAATCCAAGTAGTCAACAAGATGTCAAAATGTATTACAAAGGTAGTGTTAAAGATGTTGAAGCAAGTCCAAAAGTTCAAACTGCTTTCCGTGCAGATGTAACGCCCTGCTATTTCGTACCTTCTATATTTGGAAACCTTTGTTTAAAATCCTATTTTTGAAAACTTCGTACTCTCGTATGACGTCTTTCGTGGCAATCAATATATTATCCAAGACTCTTGGCTCGTTATTACACAATGAAACTCGATGCTCGTTAAACTAGTCAAAACTCTTAAAATAATGAGATTTGGAAGCTTCGTGAAATGAATAATCGTTTAAAGGTTTTATCCTAATTTAAATTCGTTCATAAATACGGTTATTTATCGATCCTATTTTATTTAATAAATTAAATTAATTAATTTTACTATTTAAAAGTTTAATTTTTATAATAAACTAGTTAGTCTCGTTAATTTTTAAAGTTAGTAAATACAAAGTAACCTAGTTAGTTTAAAATAAAAGTTAGTTCCTTTAAAAATAACATAACTTGAGTTTTAATTAAAGTCAAGGGGTGTTAGAGTCAATTTCTGAAATTTAAACTTACAGGGGCCATTTGGGTAATTACTGAAAGTATAGATATTAAGAATGGAAAAGAAAAAAAAATATATAAACAAAACTACTGCCCGCGGGATTCGAACCCGGGTCACCAGATCCAGAACTGCACGCCCAACCAGCTGAGCTACAGCCTTTTCAGTGAACTAACCCAGCATGTAAATCATTTAACAACTCTCTCAGATGCCTGATCAGCACAAACAGCTTGGTTTCAGCTCCATTTCAGCGTGATTTTTGCTTGTTTTTGAGTTTTAAACTCACTTATAACATTAAATACACAACCACAACCTACCTTCTTCCCTATAAATACAAGTCCTTCTCCAGGTTCATTTCACTTTGCAAACACAATCAAATCACTCTAAATCACTCTCAAATCGTCATAAACAAGTTGCCAAAGCAGAAGTTCGAGCAGAATTGCATCTCTTCACAAAAGTATGCATAACTTCTTCGTTTCTCAACCGTTTTCGCTCATTCTTTTTCCAGAACACTTGGCTTAACCTTGGCTTCGATTATAGGGGTGTTTCACAGCAAACAAGTCCCTGGAACTCCGGCAAAAAGGCTTCAAAGTCCACTATTCAAGTTTGTTTTCATTAATCTTTGCTTAAACATGAGTCTAACTCACTCAAACCCACGTGCTTATGCTTATGCTTATAACCACTTCTATGGTTAGTTAAGCTTAAAAATGGGGCTGAGATATACAACATCAGAGGATAAACCTCAAATACTTTCTGTTTTAATTAGGGTTTTGACCCACAAGTGGTGTTCACGCTTCAAGCTTGATAAAGGTGCGATTGTGGACTAACTTGGGTTGTCCAACATAAAATCCCCACATCCCATGATGATTTTTCATAGTGTAGATGTTTGTTATTCTTGTATTGATATTAGTTCATGACCCTCCTTGTATGTTTTTACATCAAGTGTAGTGGTGAACCATAAGAGGTACCTAAATGGAAGCGTGTTCTTCCTACCTCCTACATGAATTCTATGGCACAATAGAGGTACCTAAATGAAGATTTATCTTCTACCTCATGCTTGACTAATGGACTAAATAATACCTATAATACTTATACATATATATACTATTCGAACCCTTGATGTTGGACTCGTGTTCATTCGTCAAGATATTAGAATAACATCACCTAAGACATAAGATTTGTCACGATTCTAATGGAACCTTGTTCCATGAAACCATACAAACTCCTTGGAGTACATAGTGTCAAGAACAAGTATCATATATATTAGATGATTATTTTCACATGTTATTCTCATATGTTATTTTCATGTTGTTTTATTCCGAATCTCGACTCTAAACATACTTGAACTTTAACCCTTGCACATTCAACCTTCTAACATCGTCAACTTCGTCGTATTGGATAATCGGAAAGCATATGCAAACTTTGTGAGTTCACTCGACCCATTTACATTTTAAAACCACTTTTGGGTTGTAACATGTTACCATACAAAAATTACACTTACACACACTTAAACATATTTCGTGAACTCAATCCGTTATACATGCTACTTGTTATGCTAGATAATACATGCTTTATGCCATTACTATGTTATACCCTTGCTTAACAATTATAGCGCTATAGGAGTAGCACACCACCCGAAGGGGGTTTGTTAAGTCAATATACTAAACGGTCTCGTCACTTTTGTGGCGAGGGATGCTAAATACTAGTGGACACTTTGGGTTTAGACGTAATGTTATGCATGCTAATTACCTTGTATACAAATTGCCATGTGGATTCGAGTAAAATGCTTTATATTTATGTTATACTATTTAAACCTTGTGTACTCGCCTTTGCTTTTGCATTGAACTTTATTTTAACATGTTACAGGTTGATGATGATGATGCTATGAAATGAAGTAGCAATGATGCCTTGATACACATATAGACGTTTAGGTTTAAATGTTGTATCAATTTTGATTATGTTGTTATGTATTTCTTTTGAACTTGTTGTTATTTGAATTTCCTTGTATTGTTGACAATTTAGTTTATGGAATGAAATCGGTTTATTAAATATTGACGCAAATAGTGTTATGAAGTCTCTAGCAATCTTCACACTTCGTCTCATCCTGATGTTTCCGCCATTGGTTGGGGTGTGACAGCAGAAAACTCACCTGGATCAGTGAATCAAAGTCCAAATAGTAGCAGTGGATTTTCTTCATATCCAAGTGTTAATCAGAAGGTTTCAACCTCAAGTAATCAGTTCCAAAGTTCAAACAACAGTAATGATCATGTGTTACATTGCAACATCGCGTTGCATCTTCAGAATGGTCAAAGTTTCTCTGAAGAGGTTGCTAGAGGTCACATGTCACTGCTTGCCACTGTGTTAGAATCATATGAGGGATTGGCTGCTGGAAGGATCGGAAATCCTATGCTGACGAAAGAGGATTACGATCAGATAGATGCAGAAGAGATGGAGCTTATGGATATTAAGTGGTGTTTAGCGAGTGTTTTGAGGAGAGCTAAAAAAATTAAAATGATTACAGGAAGAGATGATTTCAGGGATGCTAATGTTTCTACTTTAGGATTTGATAAATCTAAAGTTACTTGTTTTCGATGCAGGGAAAAGGTCATTTCAAGAGGGAATGTACCAATCGAGAAGCAGGAGGATCACAGAATCCATTCGGGAATAACAATTATTATCAGAAAGCCATATATCAACAAGTTGCTCATCAACCGTATCAACAACAAGAACCACAAACTGCACATGCTAAGAACGCAATTGAAGAGTCAAACAAGAAAGCTTATTTTGGTATAATTGATCAAGATGATGAAAAAGTAGCAGAAAGTTTTAGTTGGGACAAATATACTCCACCTGATTCAAAGATGGTAGCATTGACTGCACAAATAGTCCAAGAACCAGATTTGTTGATGGAATGGATGAAAGGGATTGCTAGTGATGAGAATAACAAAGATGGAGAATTTGTTTCGTCAGACGATAGTTTAGAAAAGACAACAATCTTTGATCAATCGTTATCTGATGATAGTGATGATGAAGAAGAAACACAAATAAACATTGGAAGAACTTCATTATCTCCTGAAAGTTTTGAATTTTATTTTGCAGATAGATTGGAAAAGCTAAAGGAGAGACGAGCAGCAAAAGAACAGAAAAAGATGAAATGTAAAAGTATTGCTCAAAAAGAGAAGTATGAGCAGAGTAAAGAAGTTAAAGTCGCTGAGAAGATGGTTGAGGCTAAAAAAGTTGTTGAAGCTGAAAAGGTTGTTGAAGCTGAAAAGGTTGTTGAAGTTGAAAATGGGATCGAAGTTGAAAGATTGTTGAAGTCACCAAACCGTGTTTAAAGTGTTTAGAATCTTGCAAACAGTGTGAAGAGAAAGATGAGAAGTATAGTGAGTTGGTCAAGATGAAATAAAAATTGTTGTTCGATGTCAATTATGTGAAAGAATCGTATGATGTGTTGAACAGAACAGTGAATAGTCTGCAAAAGACAAATTCAGAAAGAGAAGATGCGTTAACCATGATGAATGCAGTGATGATGTCTAAGCAGAAGGCTATTAATCACTATATTGAAGAATGCGCTAAATTGAAGCAAGAGATGGAAACAAAAAAGATAGGGAATGAAAGAATTAGAAGATTGCTGCAAAGTTATTCTAGTTCTGATTATTTGATTGATAGAATTTATCCAACTGTTGCAGGTTTTGAAGCCTTTTAGGACAAGAAGTCTGAAGAGAAGGATACTGGTAAGAAACAAAGTGAAAATTATAACAAGTGTCCGCCTCCAATCTGGGAAGGTTATTCTCCCAGAAAACCAAATGAGGAGCAAGTCAAAAAGGCTGTCAATATAAAGTTAAAGTCTGAAACAACTGATGATTTACCAGAAAACATTGACGTCACATTCACATCGTCTGGAACTGATCATGAGTCTGAGTTAATAAAGAAAGTGGTCAATCAGGTGTTGGATAAGGATGAGGAGTCTAAGACAAAGTCTGAGTCTAAAAGCTCAAGTTCATCAGTTGAAAGTCCAAAATCGTCGGTTAAAAGGGTGTATAATAAAGAATTTCTTTTATCAAAATCTAATTTGAATGACGAACCAATCAAAGTGGCATATACTTTGATTGATTTAGACAAATTATATTCTGATGAGGAATTTCCAATACGAGGTGTTAAACCAGAAATGATAAAAAAAGGTTTTCAAACTAATAGAAATTAATATTTCTGAAATAAAAGATGAAAATCTTTCTGAAAAACCTAATCCTTACACCTCAAGAGTTCAACAACGTTTAAACAAGAAAAAGGGTTACAATTCTGGTTCAGGTTATCGAAAGAAACCAAACCATAACGGTAATTTCAAAAAAAAAGGTCTTGGTTTTATTCCACCGAAAAATCATAAAATGAGAAAACTTATAAACCAAAAACTGTATTTGTTTCAGGAGCAAGTTCGGAGGAAGAAGAAAGGAGCTCATTCTGGAGCAATCAAACAAAGAGTTCTTTGTAGAAAAACAAAAGTTTGAGAAGAATGGAGCTAATCAGAAAAGGGAGACAAGAACCTGTTACCGATGTCAAGAAGTTGGTCACATTGCCTGGAATTGTCCAAAGGCAACCAACACAAAACAGGAAGTTGTTTCTAAACTCAAAGAAAAAGTTGTTGACAAAAATGAACCACCAACTGAAAGATTCAAAGTTTTTAAAAATTCAACATATGAAGTTGGTGAAGGTTCGAAGAAAAGATTTTACAAAAGAAGAGTTAATCTTGACAACCAAATGTGGGTTGTTAAGAAATCTGATGTAAAATCTGGTGATGAATCTGACTCGTCAAAGTCAGAGGAGCCACAAGTTGAGGTTAAAAGTGATAATTCAGTACCGCCAATGGATGATGTCAACTTTCCACCATTGCGGGCTGAAAATTTAAAATCAAAGGTTGGTAAAGTGGAGATTTTGAATCATTTCTATCCTGAAAAGAAAGAATTTGATGTCAAAAAAATGTTTAATGGAAAAGTGAAACATATTTTTGGGAAAATGGTCGAGGGAAAGGCCAAAGGGGTGAAATAATTTTATGAAGAAAAAAGAAATGTTGAAACCCCAAATGAGACTGAAAAGGACACATCCAAGTTTGGTCAGGCTTGGATGTCTGTTTTTCATATGTAAAAATTCTGACTTGCCGGAGCTCCCAAGTTGGTAATCGTGGAGCATGAATCGACATCTTTCTTGAGAAATTCACAACTGTGATATATCGACCAAGTGGTAGTTATTCTTGAAAATTGTTATATTTCAACTTTCAAGTGGTATTGTTTGATGAGATTATACAAGTTGTGATGTTTTTACCTACAAGTGGTTTATCAAGGTCATTAAGTTGAACTTGATTTAACTTTAATACAAATTGGTTGAAAAACAATGTGATGAAACCCCTAACCTACAAGTGATTTGTGAAAATCAACAAAATTTATTTTCCGGAAAAACCATTTTGATTAAAACAAACTTAAGTGTTTTGAAATCTTAATGGGAAAATAGTTTGTTGTAAGGGGGAATTCTGATTGTTTATGCCAAGTGGATGGCGAATTGAAGCAATTCACAATAGTTGTCATTTTATTTGTACAGTTTGTTTTCAAATTTTTCTTGAAAATCAAAAATTGAAACATATTTTTTTGATTTTAGGGGGAGTAAAAAATTTTAGAAATTTCAAAAATTTGAAAAACCCAAAAACATTATAAAATCAAAAATGAGTTTTGTTGTGAAAAAGAGGAAATGATAGTACATCAGTGGACTATCACAGCACGCTAAAGAATTAGAAAGATAAATGTGATAAATGGTCTCACTGATGATATGCCAGTAGGTTTTTGCACACTTAGTAGATTGTGTTCGAGATATAAACCTAAATTTCAAACTTACCTATCTCGTGGGGAACATCTCTCGGATATATGGGTAACCCCCAAAATTTTGTTTGAAAGATCCCTCTTTCTAAGATACTAGGTCTTTATGCTTAGTGATATCTGGGGTATTATCCCGAGACTTCTGATTTTGCGGAAGCAATGGCCTAGTCCCCGTATAATACTTTTCGCTTGCTTGAAATAAAAACACCACCCTCAGCATAAAAAATGATGAAACATTGCAAAATGCTAATCATGTGCTGTTGAAGAAAAGGTTCTCTAAAGGGAACACACCTAAAGTCGAAGCCATCATCTCTCTGATTTTGCGGAAGAAATAGCCTGAGCTCTCATGGCCCTCGCATTTAACCCATTATAGATATCATCTAGGTATACTCATCTGTAAGACTGAATATTGGAATCTGGATACGGGAGTATATTCTGAGGTGGGACATGCGTATAAGTTTAAGTTTCTAAAACATTAATCTCGTATCTCGAAACAGTTGAACTTCGTGTGAAAATTTAAGTGGATCAGTATACTGACAATCTAAGTGAATCGTTTAGAACTTAAAATGTTTAAAGCTTAACGGTGTTGGTGATTTGTTTCAAAAACTAATATGATCCTCTTACACAAACTCACAAAAATATTGTCTGTAAATATTTTTTTACTGTAATTCTTGAATTTCAAAATTCAAAAAGATTTTCAGTGTGTTTTAGCATAAATTTTGAAAATTCAAAAATATTTTCGACAACTAATGTTGGAGAGCTAATTTTCAAAATTCCGAGTGCTAAACATGATGAATAGGTTTGGGAAAGTGTGTTTGAAAAGATTTTCTTACAAGTGGTCATTCTAGTTTTTTAAATGTTAAATCATTTTAGATGATATGTTTAAGTGATGGTTTGAAATTGAATCTACATGTGGTAAGCAAAGATTAAATTTGTCAAATTTTAAATTTGTGAAATTTACTGTGAGGTAGAGAATGTGGAGGTTTGCCAGAATCCAGATCCTATTCTTACAGAAAGCCAGGTTTCGATTCTAGAACCTGTGAAAATCAGACTACGATCCCAGCATAGTTTAAGGGGGAGTCTGTTAGCAAAGAGGAGTCTAAAGATAGGAAAGTCAGGTTTAAATCCTGAAGATCACGCTAGTTGCTCATGCTAACAACCTTAAAGAAACAAGAGATCTGTTCAAGAGAAGATAAAGACAAGTTGAGATTGTGAAAAGAGAGAGAGAAGATAGAGGATATTTTACACTGTTAGATACTTCAAAGAGAGCATGAAGACTGATAAAGACTGAAGACGTTGAAGACTCGTACTGAAGACTCGTCGACATCCAAGGGGGAGTATGTTGGTGCATATGTCTGTCGACTTCGTCTTGTATCGAGTCGCATATTAGATTAGAAAGATCAGGGCACGAAAAACGAGAAATGTGTATTAGAGGCTATTTCGCACGAAATGACAAGAAGTCATTTCGCACGAAATGCACTTTTGGCTATTTCGTACGAAATCAGTAGCCTATATATAGATGCCTTGTTTGTTTCATTTGTAACTTTCCGATTCCAGAGCCGAAGTGCTGCTGAAGTGTCTACTCGTGGTAAAAGCTGTTATATCAATCAAAAAGACAATTAAAGTGAATATCAAGCTGTTTCTAACTCGATACGTTAGTTTCCGCCTCTCGAATTGAGAAGAACACCTCTGAATGACTCGTTTCGGTCGTGAAAACGATCCTACACTTCTAAGCATCGCTTAGAATAGAACCAAGTAAGTAGTATAATGTATCACTCAAATACACTATCTCGCAATACATTAAGCAGGTAGTAAGTATGCATATACTTAGGCTGAGTAGTCTTAGAATGCTGAGTCTTGCACTTGGAGTGTGGTGTCGTCGTGGATCGTTTAGTATAAAGCAGGTTATAGTTTGGTTTTTCTCAAAGACCTTTTTCTTTTAAAAATATCTGATGGCTCTGATACCAATCTGTCACACCCTCAAATTTCTGCATGCGGAGTACCATCGCGAGGCGTTTGACTCCCCAGGATCAAGCCACCAATCACATTGAACATTTAATATAAGTAACATAAAAAACCATCACCAATGCAATTAGTGACATAACTCCTGCTTAGACGACCCCCACAGTGCTCCAAGGAAACTTATGCGCAACATCTACGGACCTGCAAGCATGCAGTAGTGTGTCAACATAAAGTTGGATAGTTCACGGTTTTCAAAAACATTTTTCTTGTTTTCTCCCAAAAACATTTGTTTTATGAGTTACCATGTTATCCAGAACGTGCTGTGGGAAATCCATCCCATAATGAGCTACTAAACTGTGAAGTACCGAAACCTTGACGTAATTGTTGTTCGCCCCAGGTTAATGTTCTACCATCATTGACCAGATTCCAGATAATAGTTCACTGCCGGCTCCCAGCACGGTGTGAGGTTTGTCAAACCTAATAGCGTTATCAACTAATATCTCGTTCGCTCCCAGCGATTAATCGGTATATATGTAAAGGGACTTTCATGGTAGAATTTTCGTTTAGTATGAGGTTCCCGATCCCGGAAATACATGTTTTGAACTTATGAGTTTCGTTTAATTGCTATCCCGTTCCCTCGGAATATTAGGTTCTCAAACCACCGGGAATACATGCTTTTAGTGTTAGTGTGAACTCACCTCGGTTTGCTCGGCAGATAGTATATTCAGCCTAAGCTTGGTCAACCTTGTCAGTGTTAAGTTTACCAATTATTAGGACCGTATACAAGTAGTTCACATAATTCACGTATTTAGTCAAGTAGCGTACTAGTAATACTCATCTCGTATTTTAATCAAGTAGTGTACAAGTAGTAATAATTAGTTATACTAAACATGTACACATATCATCATAACAGTAACAGTTAAACATGTATACAATGAATCAGTAATTAAGCCAAATGCATTAGCTGTCTGGCCCACTTGTCAGTGTACGGCCCACACCAGACTGTGCGGCCTACTGACAGTGTGCAGTCATACATTGAGTGTGCGCATATAGAAGTGCGCGATCAGGTAGAAGTGTGCGATTTAAAAAGTCATTTGGGCTTATATTAGTGTGCGGCTCGTTAAGCTAAGCCCAACACCAGGTACGCCCCAAAAGGGATTGTGCGGCAAACATGAGGGTGTGCGGCCTCTCATGTGTGCGGTCATGCATTTCTAAGGTGTACATTATGTTGCTAACTTTGTACGAGCAAGTGTACGATTCTTTTAATCAAACAATATTCTTTATCAAATTTTATCTAGTCAACACAACATCATTTTCCAAACAAAATAGTTTGTACTCAATCATCTAAAACCTTAAAATTAGAAACCACAAGTTGTGTACTCTTCTACCTATTATAAATTAAAACAGATCATGTTTTTAATATCATCTGACATCTAATTAAATGACAAGCATATGGTCAAATTGTACCTAAGCAATTGTCACAAATCAAACACCCTATTATTGGACATGCTTTGATTTCTAAATCATGAATCACAAAGAAACAGAACACTGTCAACACACGACCAAACACTATCAACCTCATGAGTGAAAACCATGTTGAAATTAAACACTTTGACCACAAAAGACCATTAGCTTACATGTGTATTTTAAATAGCCATCTGTGTTTTACCCCTATACAATAAAACTTCTATTACCAGTCCTCATTCAACAGTTCTTAGATATCAAAACAATTAACAAACATGATTCAAACTTTAATTCACCAATCAATCACAGCCATGCCATTTTATATAAATCCCTAAATCTAGTTAATCAATAAACATATATCCAGCTCAATTTGTCACAAGAATATCGTCATTTTCATTCCACCAATCAAAGATTATTCAAAATGTAAAACAAACATTGATAGACACAAACTAACCTAGAACTATGAAAATGACGGAAAGAACAGCTGCTGCCGTTGTTATCTCCGTTGCCGACTCTGGTCTCTCTCGAACCGAGACCTGAATCAACTCACCATCTTCTGATCGGTTCGTTCTTCACTTGCTCGAAATCCACCTCCAACCGCCACCGTTGTCTTTGGTGGTGGTCGGCCGTGCATTTAGGAGAGAGGGAGAGTAGAGCAGAGAGAGCATGATGGAGAGTAGGTGTAGCCGGAATGTTGGTCGGAAAACAGCTCCATCGACTCAATTAGTGGGGGTTTCTGATGCGGAAGATGTACGAGGAAGAGGTGGGTGATGTACGAGGAACGAGGTGGGTGTCTCGTTGGAAAAATCGGCCGGAGAAGAGAAAGGTACAGGGGAGAGGGGTGCAGCTACCAGCAAGAGTATGGGTGTGCGGCTGAGTAGAGAGAATTTAGGGTTTTGATGAATGAAAGGGTGAGGGGTATAAGTAGTATTATATAGGTCTAGGGTTTAGGCTTAGGTTAGTTGGGTTGGGCCTAGCCCAAGTGTGTGAGTTCATTAAATTTCTACGTGTCACGCTCGAACGGACAGGCCCATAATAATAAATATAACGGTAATTAAATACGTGAATAAATAAATCTCTCATCGCGGATTATTATTATTTTGGTAATAATAATATTAATAACAATACCGATATTAGCAAATACGCGCGTTACTAAAATACCCTTCTCTCGATAACGAGAGTACGGGTTGTTACATGTAATATTGTTATACGTCTTATCAAATAGCTAGGACGAAGATTTTCCCTAAACGCAATCCTGCCGATGATTATGCTATGGATTTTATCATTGAAAATCTGACGCAAAGTTAGGCTTAAATTTTGACATTTGTAATATTGTTATACATAACAAAGTTAGCTAAATCGATAAGGACCAAATTCTCGCAATGTAAATTTACAAATTTTCAAAGCTAATGGCCACATTACAAAGCGGATAGCTATTTTTATCTATGTTTCGTTAATATAAATTCGAAACCATAAAAACAAAAAAAAATTAGATTTTATTTTTTATATCAACATTCCACGCGAGTTATTTTTTCTACATTTCGACATGAATTTTGTAACGTTGTTTTTAAACTGACAGGTTGGTTTTAAACATCTTTTTTAACCGTTTGGTGTTTTTTTATCTACATTTAATTCGACTCACAATAATGTGTGGCGACATCTTTATCTTTAATGTTTTGGTGTAAATTTTGTTCGAATAACTTGCCTTTCATATACAACGACATAATTTTTCCAGTTACTTTCGAATATACCATCGCAACGTGGATTTTTCATCATCACGTGGGTGGTAACCATTAGTTAGCATTAATTTCTTCAGAAGTAAATTTGCATTTATGATATGAAGATGATCCATTAGCTAGTGGATTCATATCGCAGCGAAAAAAATGGTGCAAAAAGGGCCCAACTTAAAAAGAATTTAACTTAGCTACGATTGCAGTTGCGGGGCTATATGCAGATTGGCTCAGTTGTTAGACCCTGATTACACCATTCGAATCCCTAGTTACTCGTTTTACAGTTTTTCCCCGAATTTTGTGATTTTCTATTATTCCTTTTTTTATTGTAAAAACGTCTAAATTTCGAATTTCAAGATTATGACCAAACCTACCAAATTTAGTTTTTCCCTTAAAAGATGTAATAGTGTTTGACATTCAATATTTTTTAGACTTTCCTCTATAAAAGATATTATATATATGTTATTTAGCAAGTGCTTTGTGCAAATATGTGTTATAACTTGTCCTTTATTGGTTTTTGTGCTTGATGATGTTGTTCTGGTTGTTTTGTGGGTTGTACCATTGAGACTTTTTTAAATTTGTGAGTTGTACGTTGGTTTGTTTTATATAAGGGTAACCCTCACTGCCTCATTGTTTTTACGCATTGTCTTCTTGTTCTTTCCGATGACTTCTCCCGCAAAGTTAGGTAAGTTTTGTTTTTTTCCGGTAGATATTTTATCGGAATATATGTGTGGTTTGCTTTTGTTTTTAATGAATCATTGTTTTGGTCTTTGATTATGTTCCGTTGTTGGTCTGATTGTTAACCGATGTTTCAATGTAGACGTTTTTATGCGTTTTTCTTTTGATTATGGGTATCTATTTGTCTTTTGCGTTTTGGATTATGACGATTTGTTTCTAAGGATGAGTTTATACCCATCTGAGAGTTGTTGCCTTTCTTGGTTTGTTAGGTTTTTGTAATTTTGTGGTTTTTTGATGCGTTCACAAATTCTTTGTCGATGGTGGTGAGTTTAGTGTCATGAGGCATGTTTATGTTGTTTCTGTGTTTGCATGTGTTTCGACATGGTCGATTGGTTGTGTATGCAACCATATTTGTTCAGTGATGGTGATTTTTGAGTCGTCTGAGACTGGATGCAGTTGTGGTTTGGGTCTATGATGATATGCTGAGACTAAAAATGTATGCAAGCATATTTTGCTAGTCATCTTGCTAAATAATATGTATATTAGGGCACTTCTTAGGCTTTGGTAGTCCTTTGGGTTTGTGTTGCTATGCTGAGACATAATTTGTATATTGATTTGGTCGATGATGTTGAGGACAACGTCTCCTCCTGAGACATCTTTGATTTCTAAAGATCTTATGGTCGCCTTTGGTTGCTTGAAACCTTGTAGATACTTGACTTGAGATGTCGGCTCTTTGAGGTTAATGATGGTTATTTTGACTCTTTTGGGCTATTGTGTTTTGTCGTAGCTATGTGGTTGATGATGTTGTTGAGGACAGCCTCATCTGAGACGTGTTTGTGATCAAGTATGTTATGGTTGATGGTGGTTATTTTTTGTCTTAGTTTGTTGGAACCGTTTTAGACGTTATACAATAAATGTGGGTTTCCTTGAGGCTGATGATGGTTTATGTTGGATGGATTTGGACTGTCGTGTTTACTTGAGCATTGTAAGACACCGTGATGGTTTATTTGACGCTTTTATGACCGCATCTTAGTGGCTTTTTGTTGTCGATGTAGCCAACTGTTTGCGGTTTATGGGTGTTTGTTAAGGAACATTGTCTATAATAGTCGCCTTTGTTCCTTTTGAGATTTGGGGACCTATTGGCAGTGATAACTTGCGTATTATTCTTGTCGTGGCATCTGCGGCCGTTTACATTGCCTGCCAATTGCAACCATGAGTCTGAGCCTATTATTGTTTTTAACGAATCAATTTCTTTTGTTATCTTTGCTTAACTAAATTGTAAATAACTATTTACTTTATGCCTTTTTTGTTACAGGATGTCGTCTTCAAAAGTTGACATCAACATCTTCCAACAACTCGAGAGGTTGTTAGAAGAAATTGTTGAGTTGGACCATTGGTTAACCAAAAGACTAAATGAATTAATGGCAAGGGTTGCCAACATATGCAAAACTTAATCCGAACTATCAGTCTCAATTGATGCGCTTTATGCACTTTACGAAGGCAAAAAGAATGTTTAAAACTAAATTTGACGTACGTTTGTAGTGCCTTAAAAAGTGATTGTAAATTTTGTATTTAGTATACAATCAATGTTATTATTATCAACTTTAGCAGATTGGGTTTTAGGATGTTTAGTTGTAAATTTTATTTTATATTATTGGGAAACCAATGATGCTAACATTAAATTATGACACTTTATGGACACGTAACAAACCCACGAGCGGGGGTAAAATACTAGTTATATGTTATTTAGTACTTCCGCCCCCATCAATTTATAATGTTATAAGGTAGTGATATATACATATTAATATTTAACATGTGAATTTATATCACCTGTACATGTTACATAGAATTCTTCATACAAGAATTATCACATTGTTATATGTGCAGAGAAATCTTTAACCTATGAGCCAATCTGAGTTCCATAATTTTCAAGTTAAGAAATCATTTTCATTTTATTATCACCTTCATAAACAACTAATGATCGATAACATGTAAAGCTCATATAACCTACTTGTTGTATAATCGAAAGTAGATTTAAATATACCTCAACAAGTTCAAACAAAATCCCAATTGTTTACGAAAAAACATGTTCGAACCCGGAGAAAAGTTATGCCATTTGCTCACTTCGGTATTTTGCAAATTACAAGTGAGGAGATATCATGTACAAAGGGGACCATATATATACATATACATATAGTGAATATTGATCTCTCTCACCTACTTGTTCCTGATTAGTAACAGACGGTGAGCAGACATTGAATGTAGAGAATTCTAGAATCAGTTATGCTGCCACTTTGTTCAGAAGCATTGAAAGCTCCATTTCCATATATTTAATATTCATTTATGCAAAAATCAACTATTAAAATTTTGTACTGCTTAAAAGTTCAGCTATATAGCGTCACCCCGTTTTCATTGCAAATTCCGTCAGTTAGCGACAACTTTACCGATGCCACAACACTATGCCTTGCATTGCATTGTAAGATGAAGAAATCGCTAAATACATTGTTAATTATGTGATGTTCGGTTTATTAAAGCTGGCACTGCATGCATGCCTAAGTTTGCGACTTGCTAGCAAAAGTAGCAATTCACATCACCAATCATCGTCGTCCCTAGTCACCTCAACAAGTGTCGTTTACACACATTTTGCTTCGATATCTTGCGTATTTGCAACAATGATGTTTGCGTAGCTACGTGGCTAATATATACCAAAAGCTTTATTCTTAAGTTATCGTTGATGAAGTGCCTTTTGTTAATTTTTTGTTTAATATTTATTCTTGGTGGGTGTTGAATGTTGATAGTTTGTGTGTGGAGTCCTAAAATGCTTTTACAATGCATTTGGTGCAAGCTAATTTGGAAGTGAAAAGAATGGCATCCACTAGAGAGATTGCCGAGCAACTCAACAACCATGTACCTACTTTGGCCCCCTAATTGGTGTGAATATGGACAAAGACTCATCTTATGGTGGGCGCCGTACTCTTTTGATGTTGGTTGGTTCTTGGAAGCTTAGTTATTGTCTCTACCTTTTATGCTAGGGTGGAATCAAAGGGTTCGTTAACTCCATTGTCACAAGAGTTCGTTTGATTTTCTTACAAATTAAAAATACCACTGAGATCCCCTGATTATAGTTAGTAGAGAATTAAAAAAAGGAAGAAAGAGTGAAGCTAACCCTCAGAGCATACTGACAGACCCAAAAAAAAAATTCATGGGGTCAAGGATTTTTTAGGTTGGTTGACAATCGTTGTATAGTAAAAAAATCGGTCCAATTTAGATTAGGACACATAATAATAATAATAATAATAATAATAATAATAATAATAATAATAATAATAATAATAATAATAATAATAAAAATATAAATCAAACTAAATTCAAATACATACAAAAGTACGTCAAACATCATTTTTGAATGGTGATCGGTGAATTGACAGGCAGCAATCGGCAAACGACTGGATCAATGGTCACTGCAGTGGACTTGGCGAGGTTGGACGGCCAGCACAGCACACCGTGTAAGCTAAGGGGCAGACTGACGAGGCTATTTGATTTTTTTTAATCGTCTATTCGTTTTTCTTTTTATTTTCAATTGTTGCATTTGTTTATTTTATTTGGATTTAAAATTTAAATAAAAAATGTAACTTTCATATGCCAAATGTGTTGGACAAAAGAATACAACCATTTAACTATTATTAGGCTGGAGGGTGTGGTATAAAGCCCCTAAAGGCTTTATCACGTCACATCAGATCCACCTATGAGTCACATCATATGGGGGGGGGGGGGGCTTTAAAACTCTCCCTTTAATTGCATGCAATGGTTTAAAGCTCACATCATCATTACCTAATTATTTTTTATTTAAACTAGATGATTTTCCGCCCACGCGTTGCGGCAGGGACCCAATGACTGCAAAAATGCGTGTTTGCAACGGCAAGCAAATACCAAATATGAAAACATAAATAAAAATGACGTGGTAAGGATAGTCACTCTGTCCTAAAAAATCGATTTTAAATAACCTAATATATAATAATAGGACCCACACGTCTTACACGTTGGAAATTCGGTTGTTTTTAGTTCAGTTATTACGGTGCTAACACGTTAAAATATGGATGAGCTCAGTACTGGTAATGACACCGAAAGTACCGATCCGGAGAATCTTGAAATTAGGTACCGGCACCGAAAATACTCGGTACAATATGGTATCGTATTTGAAGGTAAAAATCAATAAATATAGGTATGGTGCTAGACCGGTGTCAAACCGAAAGTAACGATTTTGAAAACACCAAAAGGTGGGTACCTAGTTGGTACCGAAAATGATTTGGTATAGTAAATTTGGCACCGATAAGATACCGGTTTGATTACAGGATTTAATACGATTTGCTCATCAATAATCTAAATATCCAAGTTAATTTTAAATGCTACGATTCATTCATTACAGAAAAAGACAAAAAAGAAAGCAAAATAAGTTGTTGTGTATATAAAACCTCATTCAAACGAAATACAATTTACTTACTGTGTGTATGAAAAGTAATCTAAACGGTGCAATTACTTGCATCGCTACATTGCTACAGGATTTGATGAGCTTGGTACCAATCGGTACCTAAAATACCGTTACCGAAATCCCCAAAAGTGGGTACGGTTCGGTACCGGTAGGTACTGGTACGGCACCGATATGTGAGGGTAAAAACCGGTGAATACCGGTGCCAAAAATAAACCGGATTTGGTAAATTTGATACCGATACCAATACCTGATACCATTTGCTCATCACTTAGTGATTTTACTATTCATTCATTTTGTTTTTTAATATATAGGGTAATTTAAACATTATTTAATTTTGACAATAAAAAATACAATGCCATAATTTAAATAAAAAATACAGTGTCACTAAAAAAATCACTCGTCGTCTCCTCCTTATTCACGATAAAACCATAAGTGTTCGATCAGATCAGCTCGAAGGTTATGGTGTGTGTCCCAGTCACGTATCCTCGCCACGGATAACTTCTTTTTGAGCGTATGCGAGTAATGGGTTCCTCGGGTGGTTACCTTAATCTAACTTTCTCCACAAAACGCTCTTCCCGAGTCCTCCAATATCATGTTATGCAAGATGATGCACGTATACATGATGTTTCTTATTTTAATCTTTTCAAGTATCCTCGATGGCTGGACAATGATAGACCATATCTTTTTTAATACACCGAAAGCCCGCTCGACATCTTTTCTTGCCGACTCTTGTTTCTTCTTGTAACACAATCTTTTCTCGTCATCTGGACACGAAAGAGTTTTCACAAACGTCACGCACTCCAGATAAATGTCGTTTGTGAGCTAGTACCCATACTTATACTCCACGTCGTTTGCATAGAATGAAGTATCTGGTGCAACACCATCTATGACATCGTTGTAAAGATTCGAAGATTATAAAACTGCGATGTCATTGTTTACACCGGTCATGCCAAAATACGCATGCCAAATCCAGAAATCTTAAGACGTGACCGCTTGTAATCTTAGGGTAGGACCAACATGGTCACCATGATGGTGTTGCCGTTTCCAAGCGGTTGGACATGTCGCCCACTCCCAGTGCGTGCAATCAATACTACCCAACATGCCAGGAAACCCGTGTATCCGCTGATGGGTTTCGTATAAAAGTGGAATGTCGGTAGCGGTTGGCATCCTCAAATTTCGCCCCCATAAAGAAAGTTAACACCTAATATAATAGTGTTAATAAACTATAAATAATAAAAAATAATAATAACAATAACAATAATAATAATAAATATAATAATAATAATAACAATACAAAAATAACAATACAAATAATAAAAATACCTTCACAGAAATTTTCAAGACAATTACGACAACTTCTGGCCGACATCCTTAAATATTCATACCATGCTGTAGGTCCAACTAGCGAAGGATCTAGTCGCCTAATCCTTGTATTCGAACAGACCCAGTTGTGCGGAATCCAACCGGGAAAGCAAACCGAGATATAGAACACAAACACAAATATTCAACGTTTAAACAGCTCAAATATATTCAGAACCAGAAAGTTTTGTTACAAGATTATGTTACATAAAGCTCACACACACTAAACTTTCTCTCAGTTCTCGGTTCTGTGCTCTGTCTCACTCTCTGTGCTGTGTTCTCGTCTCGTGTCTGCTGCTTATATAACCACCTGGTCTACGAAACATGCTGAGTCGACGAAAGTCTCAGACGAAACTTCATGATGGAAGACCATGATGACGAAAGATGTAGGAGTTTCGTCAACAACAACAGCAGGTCAGATGTTTCGTCATGCAGAACTGGACCAGTTTCATCATATGGGAGCTTCATGTCTTTCGTCACGCAAGCAAATAGCAGCAACTGATAGATCTGCACTATGCAGATCATATAAGACTTGCAGACACAGTTGATAACAATCTGAGACACGACGGGGGATGTCGAGTCTCGGTCTTCAACTTGTAACGTATTCGAACCGAGCGAGCCATATCCACTAATATGTATCAACAAAGTCCCCCTTGGATGCTGCTCGTGAGGGTTCGAATTCCATGTCTTTCATGTCGGAGGATCTTCAAAGTCTTCACACGTCGTAAGTAGTAAGTGTATCAACAAACTCCCCCTTTCATTTAGGAAGTGTGTTAACAAACTCCCCCTTAAAATAAACTCCATTTTCAGCACTTAGATCCTGGAGGTGTTGATGATAGGTCAGCGGCAACTCGATCATCTTAATCTTTTGAGTGCCTCCACGTCGTGTCTTCATTCCAAAGCCAGTTATCGAACACGTTCCCTTCGCCTTTTGCTGGTTTGATGTTGCACCTGCACATACAGGAAAGCTAAACGCGTAATGAGAACAAAGGTTTGGAATATAGTTAACGTAAACAAACGACACACATGTGACCATGTTTTCAACTACCGTCCGACAGTTTGAAAGTTTAACAAATTGTTCAATTTTGTATTTTAACTTTCAAAACTTGCAAATTTCGACTGTTTATGAAGAAGCAGTTGTTTTGGTTTTCGTTCAGGTTTCAGGTAACGAAGACTCGAGTTCCAACATCGGTTAATCAAAGGAAATTAGAAATAAAATCTTTTTTCCTTTTATAAAGTTTATATTAAAACACACCTAAAATCTTTTTGGTATTTTGAATATTCCAAATGTAAAGACTGAAAGCAGTAAATAAATATATACAAAGATGCAGAAACAGAAAGCATTAAATAAATATTTACATACATTCTTTTAGCGAGTTTCGAGGGTAAGAGAATCATATTAGTGTACGGTCACGGCAAAACGCTCTTGTTGTTAAATTAGTTAACATTTAGATAAGCATCCTATAACAATTATCGGTATTGTTATCCACATAAGCTCAACTTATCAGATGTAATCATGGCGAGGGGATACGTTAAGGTATGATTTATACTTACCGACTGGTGTTCATCCACACACGACACATTCCCGTATCAAGGTATGCACGAGGGTTCATCTTACTGGTGAGTATACCTTTATCATCTATTTTTAACGTATAAGAAAATGTGAGATACTCACTTATTTTGGATGAATACAAGCCCTATGTGATAAAATCACTTATTGATGAGGAACTTGATATTCGATGCATGAGGGCACAGGAGCAAGTCCGTGAACAGGTCAGTACTAACGTACAGGAAAGAGACGAACTTGACTCCCGGATAAATGTGATATATTATCACTTATTTTTGTGGACATGTGATTGTTTATCACTTATTGAGGTCGTATGCAATATGTACACGTATGTATGGTATCATGGAAGATCTAGACTTCGTCTCTGTTATATTTCGGTAAAAGAAACAACCATGATACCCAGATGATAAACAACATAAAGACCACATATCTCAGAACCTCGGCAATCTCTCAAACGAAATTTCGGTACTAAGACCATATGCCAATGAGCGGTTCCCACATGGTCTTCAGTCGATTTAGGTTTATATAACCCTGCACACTTTAAAATGATTGTGAGCCTACCGATACATCTTATATAGAGCTGCTTATCGTTTTTTCATTTTAAGGTTTAAAGAGGTTTGGACAGACCACTGATGTACTATCATTTTCTCTTTTGCTCGCCAGGAAACTCATTTTTGTTTTTCGATTGTTTTTGTGTTTTTGAAATTTTTCGTTGTTTTTGAATTTTTTAAATTTGGATTTACTCCCCCTAAAATGTAAAAACTATGATAAATTAAAAACACAAAGATATCTACAAAAACGATTTTCCGATGTCGGTTTTACTCTTACTTGACCTTAATGCCATTTACCACTAATAAAAAGTCAAATCGTGATTTGTCAAATGCTTTGGTAAAAAGGTCGGCACGTTGGTCATCGGTGTGGACCTTAACAACATCGATAAACCTTTTATCAAAGCAATCACGTATGAAGTGATACTTAATTTTGATGTGTTTGGTCTTTGAATGCTGCACAGGATTTCTAGTGATCTGTAAGGGAGCAGAATTATCAACGAAAATAGGAGTAGTTAGGAATTCAAAACCGTAGTCGCGCATTTGTTGTAGGATCCACAGGACTTGGGAGCAACAAATTGAGCCAGCAATGTATTCAGCTTCGCATGTTGATGTAGCGACACAAGTATTCTTCTTGCACTGCCATGTGACTAGGCGATTTCCTAAAAACTGACATCCAGCCGTTGTGGATTTGCCGTCGATTTTGCATCCGCCAAAATCAGAATCACTAAAAGCGATCAAGTCAAAGCTACCATCCCTAGGGTTCCATAGACCGGTGTCTGGGCATCCCTTCAATTATGGAAAAATCCTTTTTACAGCTGCAAGATGTGAGGCCTTCGGATTAACTTGATATCTGGCCAGCAGGCACGTTGGGTACATTATATCTGGTCTTGATGCTGTGAGGTACATAAGAGATCCGATCATTGCGCGATAATATGTGGAGCTAACAACTTCACCCTTCAAGTCTGGATGAATTCCATGATTTTGCTGAAGTGGGGTACCAATGGGCATTGTGTCAGACATCTGGAACCGGCTCAAGATGTCATTGTCTTACTTAGTCTGATGGATGAATATCCCAGACTTCGTTTGTTGCACTTGTAAGCCCAAAAAGAAATTCATCTCCCCCATAGCGCTCATTTCAAATTTCTCCTGCATAACACGCTCGAAATATCTACACAAAACATCGTTAGTAGAACCAAAAATAATATCATCTACGTATACCTGTACCAATAGAAGATCTTCGTCCTGTTCTTTGATGAAAAGATTGCAATCGATAAGACCTCTTCGAAATCCATTCTCCAGCAGATAATTAGATAAGGCTGCATACCAAGCTCGTGGTGCTTGATGTAGACCATAGAGAGCTTTGTTGAGCAACCAAACCCGATCAGCGTGAATAGGATCTTCAAAACCTGGAGGCTGTTCGACGTACACCTCTTCTTTAACCACACCATGTAAGAATGCACTTTTCACGTCCATTTGGTAAACCTTGAATCCTTTGAAGGAAGCATAGGCTAGAAAAATCCGAATAGCTTCTAGACGTGCAACCGGTGCATAAACTTCATTGTAGTCGATCCCTTCAATCTGACGAAAACCTTGAATGACTAATCTCGCTTTGTTTCGAATCACTACTCCACGGTCATCCTTTTTGAACTTATAAACCCAACAGGTACCAATCTTCATGTAATCATCAGGTTTATCAACGAGCTTCCAGACACCTAGCTTCTGGAATTGCCGCAGTTCTTCCTGCATGACTTCAACCCAAGCATTATCTTTCAAAGCATCTTTCCAAGATTTTAGTTCTTCCTGTGATACGCAACACGCGAAGGACCAATTGTTTTGTTGTCCATATTCTCAAATCGCTGCATACAATCCTGCATTGTTGTTGTTTCGCAACATGTTTCTCGTTTGTACGCCACTTTGGACATTACCGATGATGTTTTGTTGAGGATGGGTATTATGAATCCTTGTTATCTGGAACTTGAATATTTGTACCCAGATTGTTGAGATTAAGATCAACAACCAAGTCAATACCCTGAACTTTCAAAGAGGATGAAGCAGTAGCTTCAGCTGTTTTGGGGGCGTCCACTAGAGGTGTAGCCTCTGAAGTACCATGAGCAGCTTCTTGGTCTGTATCGAGAAATTCATCATCCTCTGAAGATTCATTCAGTTCGTTAGCATCGTGAAAATCCTCATTGTCGAGAGCATTATTGTTCACTGAAGATGGTTCTGGATTGTTGACAATAATTGGACGAACCAACGGTGAATCTGTTGCGTTGTCACTCTCGAAAAACATCTTTGTTGCAGCACTTTCTTCGACTTCTTGAATATTGATCGAATTGAAAAATTCATCGTACTCAAACATCCATGGTTGACCTGGACATTTGACTGGCAATGTGTCACGTTGTACCCTGACCTCTGACCATTCCTCGACCCTTTAAGTCTCTAGATTCCAAACTCTTAAGTTCGGGGTGGCATACCCAAGAAAGTATCCTTCAAATGCTTTTGCCCCAAACTTTCCATTAGGATCGATCATTTTGCAAGGAGCTCCAAACGGTTCAAGATATGACAAATCTGGTTTCCGTTTGTGAAGAAGCTCGAAGCAGGTCTTGTTGTGTCTTTTGACTGTAAGGACTAGGTTCAATGTATAACAAACAGAGGACACAGCTTTTGTCCAGAAGGGAATCGACAATTGTGACTCTACCAACATCGTCCTAGCAGTCTGGATCAATGTACGGTTTTTACGTTCAGCGACGCCGTTCTGTTGAGGAGTGTAAGCCGCACTAAATTCGTGAAGAATACCTTTTGATCTACAGAACTCCTCCATGGCATGATTCTTAAACTCAGTTCCATTGTCGCTGCGAATCCGTTTAACCTTCAAAGTATACAAATTCTCAATCTGAATGATCAAGTTTTTGATAATTCCGAAAGTGTCACTCTTGTGTGCCATAAACGCCACCCAAGAAAATCTTGAATAATCATCACTCACCACGAGGCAGTATTGATCATTCCTGATGCTTTTATGCTTGATAGGACCGAACAAATCCATGTGCAAATGTTCAAGCGGAATTGCCACGGTGTTAATCTTCTTTGTAGGGTGTCGTTTCCTGCTTTGCTTTCCTTTTTGGCATGAAACACAGACGTCTTGAAGATGGAAGTTTTTAAGAGGAACACCATTCACTAATTCATTCGACACCAAATAATTCATTTTGCGTAAGTGAATGTGACCCATCCGTCTATGCCAAGAGATTGAGTCTTTTTATGTGGCTTTGGAAACGAAACAAGTTGCTTGTGCAGACGTAGTAATTGCTTGGCTCATATCAAGGACATATAAATCATTTATCCTTGGAGCAAATAAGAGAATCCATTCTTTCGGAATCTTGAAACCGGGTTTCAGCACGTAACATCCATTTGCATCATAGTGCACTGAAAACTGCTTATCACAGATTTGTGAAACGTTGAGAAGATTGTGATCAAGTTGTTGCAAAAAGTTGATCTTATCAAAGCTTACAACCCCGTTGGATACCATTCCTTCACCAGTAATATATCCGTCTTTATCTCCAGCAAAAGCAACATAACCTCCTCTAATAAATTTAACGTCGTAGAGAAGCTTCATGTCGCCTGTCATGTGCCTGGATGCCCCACTATCAACAATCCAATGACTGCTGAAAGTTCCTCCTGGAACACCCTGCACATGAACTCACATGATTAGTTGGAGACGGGGACCCAAGCCATTGTGGTCTTGGGTCTTCCATTTTCATCGACAAAAGTTACTTCAATTTTTCGATGGTTTGGAAATTGTGATGTTCCCCCTGTATTCGTAACCGTTTAGGGTTTCCAAGTCTGTTGTGTTTTACCAGTTTGAATTTTTGAAATCTTAACTTCATGATTATTAGAAGTTTTAGAAATTTCTAGTTTAACGGAAACAGGTTGTTTGTGAACCACGTCGGTTTTAATCGCCTTTTCAATTACCTTGACTTGTTGGCGTATCTGTTTCTTTTCCCTTTCTTTTACAAGACGGGGATCTTTTTTTGTAGAAACAGGTCGCTTTCGGTAATTTTGTTCATGGGGATCATCAACTTTGGCTTTTAACTTATGAAGATACGGACAATTTCGAATGATATGCCCAATTTCACCACACTCAAAACATGATTTTCGTTCAACAAACCCCGAAGTAACATGTGATTGTCTTGTCGATGAACTTTGTGATCCCGAGGTACTTGGTTTTGAACTGTTTTGTTCATTTCTTTTCAAAAATTTAACTTGATTGACATGATCTAAGTTAGATTTATTTGCAAAAGTTTCCAATTTGTCTGTTCCCTTTGATTTCACAAAGTTCACTTTCTTGTTCTTCTTTTGGTTCGGTTCCTTTCGACCTTGAGTCGTTGATTTACCATTTGGTTTGGTATGATTTTGCTGCTTTTTCACTGTTGGTAATTTCTAATTGCCATATTGTTTTCGAATTTCAGCCTTTGGAATCGGAGGGCACTGTGTTACCACAATGTGTGAACCTGACTTTCCCAAAAACCTACTTGTCGAATCTTCAAAAACTTTACTGATTAAAGATTGATTTACATTCTTAATCGGAAAATCTTTGTCAGAATATATTTTATCATCACCAACAAGAGTGTACAACAAATTCACACTCTCTGACTCTTTTTTACAGACGTGGACTCGACCAGAACAGTCTTAGCAGGTTTTGCGGGAGGATCACATAGAATATGATTCTCAAGAGGTATGTCCTCTTCTTTGATTAACGCATCAGACTGTTCTGAGTCAGTATCATCGGATTCATCATCTGAAGAATCAACATCCTCAACAATGACTGGAGGATCGTGATTTTGTTCAGCAGTTGACACACTTGTAACTGTGGAAACATCCGAATCTGATGATACTTCATTTTTGTATCCAAGTCCGGTTGCAAATTCCTCAATGTCTAAAGGAACATATTGCTCAAAATAAGTTATATTCTCCTCATCAGGCAGTGCATCATAATTGTGTCTAACAGGTGGTGGACATTTCTTGTATCCAATGCATGTGACATCCTTTTTCTCTTTTTGTATGTCAATGATGTGATCCAGCACATACCTAGAGTTTGAATAAGTGTCTAGCTTAAGCCGGATCGCCTCACTTTCACACTTAACACAGGCTAACTCTTTTTGCATGATCTCGAGATGATTGATATAACAGTTTATGTCAGTTTGTTTTCTTGAAACCATTTTTGTTAGCTCGGTTTTATCTTTTCTTAATTTTCAACCACTATTTAAAACTCTTTTTCATGGTTTTCATAAAACATGTTAGCCTCTTTGCATTTCGAAAGATCCACTATCAACTTTTGATTGTGGATATATGTCATGTCATACTTGCTTTGCAAATCATCATATTTGCTTTTCAAGTCCGACAAATTATCACCTAAACTAACACATTTATCACATTTATCAGAAGTTGGATCATCGGCACGTACCTGGTTTGATGAACCACCCACATTAGCCATAAAGGCTGAATGAAGAGAAGAAGAAGAATAAGCAGCTTGATCCACCAATATAGATCTTCTATGATTTCTTGCTGCAGCTTCTCCCAACAATTCATCAACATCTGCATCGACTGACACACTTGACGTTTCATCCAAATGATCATCGCCTGAAGTTGAGGATTCTTCATCTGAGCTTCTACTGTAACCAGAACTGTCTTCATCTTCAGAAGATTCTCCACCACTGGCGGAAGATTCTCCACCACTGGTTTGTTTCAGATCCTTGACAACTTCAGCAAAACAAGTTGTTCTATCCTGAACATCGCTTCCCAATTGAATCGACCAGTCACAACCTTCATCGACTTGTACCACAAGATCCTGGTTGGCATTTTATGCTCCTGCTTGATTTGGATTGTTCACAGGCATCAACGTACGCTCGTTATTCCTGTTTTGATCCTGATTCTGATTCTGCTGGTTGCCTTGATTCCTGAAAGGATTCTGGTTCCCATGTTGAGCTGGTTTGGTACATTCTCTCTTGAAGTGACCTCGTTCACAACATTTGAAGCACTTGACTGATTGTATATCGAACCCATACTTGGTATCTCTCTTGCTTTCCAAGCTGGTTCTACCAGTCCTTTCCATGAAGTCTTTAGCTCGCCTAACCGCACTAGCAAAAGCCCACTTGATATCCATCATATCCATTTCCTCCTTATCGATCTGCTGATAATCTTCTTGTGTCAGATTGATGTTTCCAATCTGACCCGCTATCAACCCACAATACGCGCTCACCAATGTGTTTAGTAGCTCCATATGATCCTTAGCTACTTCAACACTTACTTTCGAGAAATTCGAGGTGTCGAGACGAACAGTATTTGGATTAGATGGCTGACCGGCAGATGAAGTGCTTCCATAACAAGCTTGTTGTGGAACTGGTAGTGGATTTCCGTACAAATCAGTTGCTACAGAAGACCTTTGGGTTTTCTGCTGGGGAACTGGCTGTAGTGGATTTCCATACAAATCTGTTATTCTTTGTTGCTGAGGAACTGATTGTATTGGATTTCCATATAAGTCAGTGCTTGAGACAAAAGCCGTTTGTAGCGGAGCATGTGTAGCA
Organism: Helianthus tuberosus; assembly: GCA_030545235.1. NCBI lineage: Eukaryota > Viridiplantae > Streptophyta > Magnoliopsida > Asterales > Asteraceae > Helianthus > Helianthus tuberosus. The sequence continues at coordinate 57,980,872 of CM060404.1, forward strand.
GATCTTGCAACAGTGTTAGAACCTCCACAATTACCATAATACATATCGGGATTTTGTTGCACTGGAATCCGTTTCGCCATCCTGATTTCTTCTTGATCTTTGTTTTCCAAGAGCTGAATGAAATCATTGATGTTTGATGTAGACAATGTGCCATTGTATTTCAAGATTTCTAAGAAACTAATCCATTGAGATGGCAGTGCATCGGCAAACTTTGTGACAACCTCTGCTGGAGTTGTTGCTACCCCATAATTATTCAATTCAGTCAGCAAGTGATAAAATCGACTTGTCAAATCTGCCAAAGATTCTTTTTCCATACATGTGAAGCCTTCAAACTCCTTCTTGAGTAAATCATGTCGCAATTGGCATGACGCTTCATTCCCTAGACCTCTCGTCTTCAATGCATCCCATAACCGCTTTGACGTCTTGAAGCTGACAAACTGATGATATATATCCTTGCTCAACGCCTGAGTTAGAATAGCATATGCGTTCTTTTCTAAATCATATGCCTTTTTCTCGTCTTCCGAAAGATCTACAAATGTCGCGGCAGTTAAAGCGGCAACATCAAGAGCTTGATCGAAATCCGTAGTAAAACATAACCACAGTTCCGTGTTTTGCCTAAGGACATACATATGGAATCTTTCTTCCCATCCAGGATATTCATTCATGTGCATTAGCTTCGGTGGACGGTTAAGGCTTCCGGTTTTTCTTTCGCTTAAAAGTATACTTTGAATAGTTTGATTTGAAACAAACGCCCATTGACCAGTCGAAATTTGATTCATTTAAGATGGAACTGACGAAAATGCGGGTGCGGGAGATTCGGCCCATGATGGTGATAAACCCGTGCTTCTACACTTGCTCTCCGTATTAGATTCGGGTGCGGGAGATTCGGCCCATGATGGCGATAAACCCGTGCTTCTATATTTGATCTCCGTATTGGATGGAATACCCCACCAGTCTGGATTCATTTTGAATATATAATATTGAATACCTTAATATATCACTTAAAACAAACCGTTAAAATAACTTTTGAAAGCTTCTGTTAATACTTGACAAAAGTGATCCACGAAACACTTGGTTTTTGGCGAAACTCCTTTTCTGACGAAAAAGGGTTTTTCATAAAAGACAAAATAAAAAAATGTAGTCTTTCGTCAAGGACCAATTGTGACGAAATACTATGTTTCGTCAAACAACAAATTTTGAGTAAAAATGGAGTTTCGTTGACTTATGTGTTCAAAGTATGTGAGATATTTTCTAGAAACACTCAAACCTTATCCACTGAAAGTTGGTAAAACAAATATCATTCACACTATACCCTTACACACAGAGACTTCACCAAGCCATCATGGTGCTTTGTGTCAACTTTTTCAAAGCAATATATTTTAATATTTTAACACTTCAACAGGAACTCAATGAAAGATCAAACACAAATATATTTGAAGAACAAGATGAACTTTTTGAAGATCCTGATGAACACGATGAAGATTCCGGTCAAACTTATGAGTTTTCCGGTGAACTGAAAATTTTTCGAACACAATTTTGCACAAAAAGTTTAATAAAAACTAAACCTTAACATGTAAACATGAACTTAACAAGGTTTTTCATCAAACTAATCAGCAAAATATAAAGATTTTCAAAGATATAAACTGATTTTCCAAAAAAATGCAAGAAAATCCTTCAAAAATACAAGAAAACGTCTCGGTTTTAACAAGGAAGAGAGTCACGGCTCTGATACCACTTGTAGGTCCAACTAGCGGAGGATCTAGTCGCCTAATCCTTGTATACGAACAGACCCGGTTGTACGGAATCCAACCGGGAAAGCAAACTGAGATATAGAACACGAACACAAATATTCAACGTTTAAACAGCTCAAATATATTCAGAACCAGAAAGTTTTGTTACAAGATTATGTTACATAAAGCTTACACACACTAAACTCTCTCTCTGTTCTCGGTTCTGTGTTCTGTCTCACTCTCTGTGTTGTGTTCTCGTCTCGTGTCTGCTGCTTATATAACCACCTGGTCTACGAAACATGCTGAGTCGACGATAGTCTCAGACGAAACATCAAGGAGCCGACGAAACTTCATGATGGAAGACCATGATGACGAAACATGTAGGAGTTTCGTCAATCAGGAGTTTCGTCAATGCAGGAGTTTCGTCGCAGGCTTCAACAAATGTTTCGTCAACAGCAACAGCAGGTCAGATGTTTCGTCATGCAGAACTGGACCAGTTTCATCATATGGGAGCCTCATGTCTTTCGTCATGCAACCAAACAGCAGCAACTGATAGATCTGCACTATGCAGATCATATAAGACTTGCCGACACAGTTGACAACAATCCGAGACACGACGGAGGATGTCGAGTCTCGGTCTTCAACTTGTAACGTATTCGAATCGAGCGAGCCGTATCCACTAATATGTATCAACACATGCATCACTCGTTGTGTCGTACGCAAGTTGCCGAATTGCGGCAGTATACTTTTGTATTCCAAAGAAACCAATTTTGCGACTAGCACTTTCTCTTTGTTTGAAAAAATGGAATTCGGCCGCAAGATCATTAGAAATTCTTAAGAAAAGATAACGACTCATACGAAACCGACTCCTAAACTGTGCATCATCGTACAATGGATTTTCACAAAAATAATCGTGCATTAAACGTTCATGAGCACCTAACTGATCTCGTTCAAGAGACGCTTGTTTGGTACGCGTTGTAGACGATTAGGCTTCTTCTTGCAAATAATTAACCGCCTCTTGTGTCACTGCGATAAGCATATCGTCGACAACACCGTCAGATGAAGAGCTGGACGAATCGGATGAAGAGTGGGATGACATTTTTAAAAAAGATTGGAGAGAATTTATGTGTTTTTTTATTGGTGTGTGTTTTAGTTTGTGATTGGTGTGTGTTTGAGTTTATATGTATATTAGAGTCTAAAAACTTTTTTTATAATATAACCATTGCCAACGGTCTTGTTGTCCAAGAACCTCGAAACAGCCAAAATTTTGCCCGTTAGTGGGCTAGCGAGAGGGCCATAGCTCCCCTGCGGTAACGGGCTCGGGTGGGTTGAGGTGCCAGAGGGCGCTATTTTTGTTGATGTGGCGGGGTGGCGTGAAGGCACACCCCCTAGCCTTAACATGAGCTTAACTTTTTTTTCTTAACTGTGGGTTTAAATATACAGTTTCATATTTGTTATTTGAATTATACTATAGGTATACTTTTAAATAACTAAGAACTTTTTTTAAAAAAAAATTGGGTCGGTATAAATTATACAGGAGTTTTCAAAATTTCATGAGGGTCAGTGTCAAAAATTCATGGGTCATTTGGGATTCTGTCATGTATATGACACTAAAAAATTCATGAGGTGTGGGCTTATCCGATACTAATGCATTAGGTACGCTACTTTCTAAGCAAATAGTCTTTACAGCATCGCTAATGACACCAATGTTAAACCATAAAAAATCTATATATCAGCATGTTACATCAGATTTTAAACCAACCTAAAAACTATTTGTTTTTTTCTCTAATCTTAAACCTACGTAATCCTCAATCTCACACTCCCTTTTACATAAAAAATAGAGTAAACTGCCATTTTGGTCCTTGTGGTTTGGCCAGTTTTGCCACTTTAGTCCAAATCTCAAACTTATTACTTTTGGGTCCCTGTGGTTTGCATTTTGTTGCCATTTTAGTCCAAAATTCAAAAACCCTATTTTTTTTTACTGTTACAACCTCCTATTTTGTCCTTTAGTGCAGGGGCATTTTGATCCATGTTAATTTCTTATAACATTTCAATAATTAATAACATCATCTTCAAGAACATCATCAAACTTCATCATCAAAACCCAGAAAATCCAGAAAATCAAGAACATCATCTTCAAGAAAATCAAGAACCCAGAACAAAACCAGAAACCATCACAAAAATCAAAATACAGACAACAACAAATCAAAACAAAAACCGATTTGTAAAAAGAAACGAGGCTCAGATCTGTATCTTCAAGAACATCATCATCAAAACCCAGAAAATCCAGAAAATCAAGAACATCATCTTCAAGAAAATCAAAAACCGATTTGTAAAAAGAAACGAGGCTCAGATCTGTATCTTCAAGAACACCATCATCAAAACCCAGAAAATCCAGAAAATCAAGAACATCATCTTCAAGAAAATAAAAAACCGATTTGTAAAAAGAAACAAGGCTCAGATCTGTATCTTCAAGAACATCATCAAACATCATCATCAAAACCTAGAAAATCAAGAACATCATCTTCAAGAAAATCAAAAACCGATTTGTAAAAAGAAACGAGGCTCCAACAACAAATCAAAACTGTCATGGCTGCAAACAGAGGTTGCAAGCGCACTTGCCCTCCTCCGATTTTGTCACGCCAAGCTGCGGAAAATCTCAAATGTTGACCCAATTTTGACTCGGATTAGGTGAAATCATCACAGCCTCGTGGTGAATAAAAGGACTGGGTTCAAGTTTTTATCATCCTGTTTGTTACAAAATCACCCTCAACCACCTAAAACATTAACAAAATCACATATCATCATCCATCATCTCGATCCCTTAAAACTAACAAAATCACAGATCATCATCCATCACAAAATCACAGATCATCATCCGTCTCCCTTCCACCACCGTACACCCTCCACCACCGTCTCCCCTCCACCACCGTAAACCCTCCACCACCACCGTCTCTGACCACACTGTAAAAGCAGATTATTTACCTGGTTTTCAACAATACTTTTGCTACACCATCGTAGATCGAACATAGAAGGTTCCAGATCTGCTAAACTTCCGGCGGTTTAGGGTTTCAGTATCGGCTTTGATGGTGACAGCGGTGGTGGCGCTTTAGGGTTTCAGTGGTGGAGGTGGTGGAGTTCACGGTGGTGGTGGTGGTGGTGGGAAGGGGGAGGAGGTGGCGGTGGTGGTGGTGCTATAGAGAGAGAGAAGAGAGAGAGAGGGAGGAGGTGGCGGTTGTGGTGCTATAGAGAGAGAGAGAGAGAGAGAACTGATTATGATCATCATCATCCCCAACATCATCATCCTCAATATATATTAAAAAAAAACTAAAACAAATGAAATTTAAAAAATGATCAAAATGCCCCTGCACTAAAGGACAAAATAGGAGGTTGTACCAGTCAAAAAATGGAGTTTTTGAATTTTGGACTAAAATGGCAACAAAATGCAAACCACAGGGACCCAGATGTAATAAGTTTGAGATTTGGACTAAAGTGGCAAAACTGGCCAAACCACAGGGACCAAAATGGCAGTTTACTCTAAAAAATATATTGAAAAAGAAAGTCTGTGTGTGTGATCCCCACAAACTTGGTCCGAGTGAGTCTTTGTTCATGGACCAATACACTTGGACAATTTACCTTCAATAGGATGATTTGGGATTGTGGTTTGAGATTTCAGACGGTGCCATTTCCACACTCTACACTGTTGGAGATGCTCCAACCTTCACATGTTATAAAAATGATAGCTATAAATCATCGGAAGGAATTTCTTAACGACCTCCGTGACAAAACACATTTGGATTGCATGAAAATATGTCAGTGGCATCTCAATTATGTTGGGCATACGTTCAAATAGACAAAATATTATATGTATTATCTAATTGAGTGTAATGCAAAAGAATTAAAAAGGTTTTGGTGATAAAATCTTGTCTTACATAGGATGCAAGATATGTTATGGTGAAAAATAATCAAATCTATTCATGGAAAACAAGATGGAAGCAAAAAACCAAATCGACCTTACACCTTAGATTACAGGGCCCGTATATGGAGGCAAATTATAAAACCTTCATGGTAAACTAAACCACGCCGAACTTATTTGAAGGTTTTTATTGGATTTAGGTCATTACTTTGGGCCAAAAGTTCCATTACAAATTGTTTTATAGATGGTTAACAAAAGTTTTATGCCCAAATTCATTTTTTTGAGCCAACTTCTTGGTTCAAACATTTCAAACCCAAATGTGAAACCAAAAATCCTTCCACAACTTAACCAAACCCATACAAGAAAAAAAAAAGAACCTCGGTTTGAACCCAAACCGACCCTCTAAGTTCCAATTTTGAACTCCAGGTTTTTCTTCAGTTTTATCCGTTTATTGTATTGCATGTTGATTGTGAATGCATGAATCTTCTAATTGAATAATTTATGCATTAATTATAATTAAACTCGACAATATTAAAAGAATATCCAAAAAAAGAATCAATTGGTTTACCATCAAACATCTCATTTAATGTAAACAAATCCTAGCAAAAGAGTTAAAGTCAACAAAAAGGGTTTTGACTTGCACACAACAAGATGTCCTGAATCCTGATTGTGACAATGCCAAAGAATCCAAGAATCATCCTTTTCCTTGAGTATAGGATTGCCACAAGGATACGAATGTCGATTGCAATGTGGTTAACCTTTAACCGGACTTCCGGAACTCTCTTGAATTAGTATTTTGCATTGTTGATTCAATGCAAGATTGCAAGAATAAAAAAAACCACTAAAAGATTCATCAACATCTATCATTCAAACGACCTTATAGATATCGTGTATGCATAAGGGGTAGGGGTGGTCATCACTTGTACAAATTCCATCACTCCCAACATCCAATCAAGTTCCGCCATGTCATCAATCATTATTTCATCACTCACAACCTTTTTTAGTGGAAATGGTTATCACTCACCACCACACCCAACAATTTTGCCCACAACAATTAAAAGATAACGCGTCAAAAATAAAACGGGAGTTTAGTTCCACGCATGATGGATAGGGGTGGCGGTGGTCTTTTCGCTTTTTCCACGCGTTGAAAACTTCTATCACGGACAAAATTCTCACCGCCCCGGGTGTCCTAAGAATGGAACCCTGCTTATTACCATATTACCAAAATCCGAGAAGTGACACATGTAACTTTACAATTTCTCACGCATCTAGCAACTTCAGAACACCAATCAAAATGCCTACCATTCTAGAAGATATACAAAAAATACCATTCTAGCTCTCGACTCATAAGAACAATATTGTCTCTCATAGCATACACATAATCATTCAATAGAATATATAAAGTTATCATGATATTTCTTCTATCACATGATTCGGCTTCATATAATTAAATAAAAACATACCAAAATAAATGAGATCAGAATATCAGATGATGTTATCTATGAAAAAAAATACGTATATTTATCTTGTAATAGAAATCATGAAATGTTTAAGTAGATGAATGGGATGTGGGGGAGAGAAGATAAGGTGGAGCGACAGTGATAATGAAATTCTATGCGTATTTTATTATTAAAAATGTTAAAGAAAAAAAAAAGAAAAGAGTAAGAAAGTGAAAGAGGCCACCTAAACCCAACAACAATATCTCTCTTCTGGATTCTTTTTATCCGATCGAACTTCTTCTTGCACAGAACATGTCTTTGTTCATGTCTTCTTTCTTAATATTCAATTCAATGATAGATAATATAACTATCAACATCATTCTTCCATATAAATCTTTAGTAATCCACCTAACATCGTACGTATACATAATCATGCACACAAACGTATTACTTGTAAGTCCCGTAAAGGATCTTTCAATAATATCAAACACTAGGCTTGTGTTAATGCGGAATCCTAACACAGGGTGATTCAAGAAACAAACCAAAACAATATGAAATCAAAGCTTATCTTGCATTCACCAACAAAGGAGACAGATGTCACACCCCAATCGAAGGCGGAAACCTCGGGGCATGGCACTGAGTGAACAGATTGTTCAGAGAAATTTCATAACGACTAAATTACCAAATAGTTAATATTATGTCCCATACCATAACCCATTCAAGTAATCTAATTATTACAGACATCGATATTCTCTAAACAAAAACATGTTTGACAACTCAGATTTTCAAATAAAGATAAATTGTTCGTTGGTTTCTAGACTCATCCTATCTTGATTCCATAAAGCAAGCATCCTAGCAGATAGCATCCTAAACACATGTCACATACGTTAAAATAAAGGTCAATACATAAAATGTAAAGGTGAGCATACAAGTTTAATATAGCATAATAGAGTTCGAAATCGTACGCATAACCAGCATGTAAGTTATCGACAAAGATTCTATCAATACCAATGACTGCGATTTGACTACGAGTAACGAGTGCGCAACATATGTTCACCACTGCGAACACGTGAAGTAATATCCTTAACAACCCCTGTCCACGACAGGTGCTGAGTCCAAACTGTAGTACTATCGTTGCTAAGGCAGGTAGACAGCAATCAATGTGTTAACATAACAAACAGGCATTCATCGAGTAACGTATAACATGCAATAGCGGTTAACGTATAAATAGTGTTTGCGTTGTGCGATAGATGTGAATTGAATATAGATAACGTATGTAACACCCAAAAGTGCGTAAAGCAAAAAGGGATCGAGTATACTCACAAATTGTGTTTAACAAATAAACATAGCCTTGGATTGAAGGGAGCGCTGAGAGATTAGCCTGAACAGTTAACGATAGCACAAACGATAAGCGGTGCATAAAACGGTGCAAGTGTCAAAGGATCGGGTGGTAATCCGATCGGATGGCAATCCGATCGGATGGCCATTCGATCGGATGACAATCCGTTCGGATGGTCACCCGATCGGGTGACCATTCGATTGGGTTGTCATCTCGTTTGGTGAGGATGTGTTTGTGTATGATGATTTGCATTTTGAAGTTTTCGTTGAAGCATTTTGAAAACAGAGAAGTATCTCTACCCTTCAGGTCGGTCGATCGAACGGCGGCTCGATCGGGTGACGATCCGATTAGTAGGACACTTAGTGAGAACAAGTTCACAGCAGTTTGTCTCTCGATCGGATAGCAATCCGATCGGGTGGCAATCCATTTGGAACTGAGTATACATTGAACATGTTGAAGATTTGTTTAAGTGTTGAAGTTCAAAACATCATAGGGCAAGGTGGTCGTTCGATCGGATGGCAATCTGAGCGGACGGCACTCCGTTCGATGTTCAGAACTTGAAAAGTTTAAATAAAAGTTTAAGTGTGGAACCAAGTGCAAGCCGATCGGACGGATATCCGACCAGTGGCAATCCGATCGGACGGCAATCCGTCCCGGCGGCCTGATCGTCTTGACACTTTTTTGTTTTGAAAGTTGTGGTTTTCTCGAGACGGTGTGACAACGTGCCAAACAACAGGACCCCATCAACACTCAGGTGACCCGATCGGGCAGGAATCACTCTATCCGGTCGGTCAGCTGTTCGAGACGATGTTCGTGTTTAACCCGAGATCGGTTGTCTCGTTGATAGAACACAGATCTTGAACCGACACAACACTAAGAAATAGTAGAAGATCAGGACAAGCTCATTTTCACCATGAATATGTTCAGATCCATACAAGATCTTTGTTTATTCATGTGGAAATCGTTCAGATCTAAGTTGTTCTTGGTGGATTGAAGTCAAAACATGAAGTTCATAAGAACTCCATGATGACATCACCCTAGAATACCTCAAATCTATTGATTTCACGGTTAAAAGTTAAGATTTAAAAGATAGAAAGGTGTAGGAGTGCGTGTAGATCATAGAAGTACAAGATTTAGGTTGAAAACTTACAAGAATCGCGAGAAATCGAGAGAAAGAAGCTTGAGAGCGGCTGGGTCGAGTGAGAGGAGTTGTCACATCAAGTGATGTGACAGTTGGGGTATTTATAGGGTTTCCCAAAAAGGAAAGTCCATTGGATAGGGTGGCTCACCGATCGGGTGGCAATCCGATCGGATGGCCATCCGATCGAGTTGTTACTCGATCGAGTGGCTCCGACGACTGAGTTTTGGCGTTCGTTTTGTGCGTTGAGTTTTTGCGATGCGATAGAATTTATCCATTAATCCCAACTACTATATCTAACATACAATCATCCTAAGTAAGTTGCGTTTAGCGTTTGCGATTCGATTGCGATTGTGTTTCGATTAATCACCACAATATATATAAAGTAAACACAAATAAACATGCACAAGTAACACATAAGTAACACACACACGTAAAACAATATCCAGAATGCATAATCCGGGTTGCGAATGCGATTGCGATGCGATAAGCGATAAAGCGATAAAACATGCGACAAATAGCGATTAAACCTCGATTATTAACAAGTACTCCACATAATACAACTAATGCGATAAAATAAATAGATTATCTACAAGTCAAAGAAGTCAAAACAATAGTTGACAAGGAGTGACAGATCGAAATTAGAAATCTTTTCTTCCTTTGACTTCAATCTTGACTTTGACTTATGACTTTGACTTTCGAAACACGGGGTGTTACAGCCTCCCCCATTTAAGGGAATTTCGTCCCGAAATTAAGTTTTAGCTGTAACAAACAACTGCGGGTACTTCGCCTTCATGTCGCTTTCGAGTTCCCAAGTGAACTCTGCGCCTCGTTTGCCTTCCCAGCGAACCTTCACAATGGGAATGCGTGAGCGCCTGAGCTGCTTGGTTTGTCGGTCCATGATCTCGACAGGCTTCTCCACGAAGTGTAGTGTTTCGTTTATTTGGAGGTCTTCTAGCGGTACGTAAAAACCATGCTCAGCCAGGCACTTTCTGAGGTTCGATACATGGAAAGTCGGGTGGACGTTGCTAAGTTCCTCCGGTAGTTCGAGTCTGTAAGCCACTATTCCGATCATTTCTAGAATCTTAAAGGGTCCAACACATCGAGGCGCGAGCTTTCCTTTCTTGCATAATCTGACCACACCCTTCCAAGGTGATACCTTTAGGAGTACAAGGTCGACAACGTCAAATTCAAGGGGCTTGTGTCGTCTATCGGCGTAACTTTTCTGACGACTCCGAGCTTTCAGCAGGTTGTCTCGGATTTGGAGGATTTTGTCAGTCGTTTCTTGCAGTAGCTCAGGACCGGTTATTTGTGAATCTCCGATCTCATGCCAATTGGCGATCGACATTTTCTTCTGTACAATGCCTCAAACGGTGCCATTTGTATACTAGAATGATAACTGTTATTATATGAGAATTCGATTAAAGGCAGGTAAGCGTCCCAATTACCACCGAAATCGATGACACACGAACGGAGCATGCCTTCAAGGGTACGAATCGTTCTTTCAGTCTGACTGTTGGTTTGGGGATGAAATGCGGTACTTAGATTAAGCATAGTACCGAGGGCAGATTGAAACGTTTCCCAAAGACGCGAGGTAAACCGACCATCGTGGTCAGAGATGATGTCGCGAGGCGTCCCATGTAGACTAATGATCACGTTGGTGTAGATCCGGGCTAATTTTTCCACCTTGCAGTCTTCTCGAATTGGCAGAAAGTGAGCAGATTTGGTTGAACGGTCAACGACAACCCAGATGTTGTCGTGACCTGATGGCGTGCACGAAAGTTTCGTTATAAAGTCCATAGATATACTATCCCACTTCCACATGGGAATCTCGGGTTGGACGAGCAAGCCAGAGGGTCTTTGATGCTCGGCCTTGACTTTCGAGCAAGTCAGGCACTTCGAAACATAGAGAGCGATATCTTTCTTCATGCCCGACCACCAGTACTCGTAGCGAAGGTCTGGTACATTTTATCTCCACCTGGATGAATAGAATATCGAGACTTATGGGCATCATCCATCAGAATCTGTCGTAAATCGGTCTGCTTAGGGATCCAAATTTGGTCCAGATAATGGAATATCCCATTTGACTTATTCACTAGCTGGGCTCCATCGTTGAGAATCCTTCCTTCTTCAAAGTACGCTCGGTAAAGCAAGCATGTTGGGCTTCACGGATGAGAGTTTCAAAATGATGCAGCGCGGGAATATTACGAAAGCTATACAAATAGCTTCGTCTGCTGAGGGCGTCGGCAACGACATTTGCTTTGCCAGGATGATAACGAATCTCACAGTCGTAATCGTTGAGAAGTTCCACCCATCGGCGTTGACGCATATTCAGTTCTTTTTGGCTGAAGATGTGTTGTAGGCTCCTATGGTCGATGAAGACCGTACACTTAGTACCATAAAGGTAGTGTCGCCAAATCTTCAATGCAAAAACAACTGCTCCTAGCTCGAGGTCGTGGGTTGTGTAGTTCTTCTCGTGGATCTTGAGCTGACGAGATGCGTAAGCGATAACCTTGTCCCGTTGCATGAGAACGCAACCAAGACCAAGGTTCGAGGCATTACAATAGACAATGAAGTCATCATTTCCGTCAGGTAAAGAAAGGACGGGAGCATTGCAAAGCATGTGCTTGAGAGTTTGAAAGGCAGTCTCTTGTCCAGTTCCCCAGACAAAAGGCTTGTCCTTGTGCGTGAGAGAAGTAAGCGGCACGGCGATTTTAAATAATCCTTCGATAAATCGGCGATAATAGCCCGCTAGTCCGAGAAAAGAACGGACTTCAAACGGGTTCTTAGGCGTTACCCAACTCTTAACAGCTTCGATCTTCGCGGGGTCGACGTGAATACCTTGACTATTAACAATGTGACCGAGGAATTGAACCTCCTCTAGCCTAAATTCGCACTTGGAGAACTTGGCATAAAGTTGATTTCCTTGGAGTAGCTCGAGAACCAAACGTAGATGTTGCGCGTGGTCGGCTTTTGACTTGGAATAGATCAGGATATCATCGATGAACATGATGACGAAGCGGTCAAGAAATGGTTTACACACGTGATTCATCAGGTCGATGAAAACCGCGGGTGCGTTGGTTAAACCAAAAGGCATAACAACGAACTCATAGTGGTTGTATCGAGTACAAAAAGCGGTTTTGGGTATATCCTGCTCTTGGATGCGCAATTGATGATAGCCTAAGCGTAGATCGATCTTCAAGAAACACATAGCACCTTGTAATTGATCAAACAGATCATCAATTCGAGGCAGGGGATAGCGATTCTTGATGGTCAGCTTATTCAATTCCCTGTAGTCGATGCACATCCGGAACGACCCATCCTATTTTTTGATGAAAAGGACCGGTGCGCCCCAAGGAGAGGTGCTAGGGCGAATGAAGCCTTTATCCAGCAATTCCTGGAGCTGACTGGAGAGTTCGCGCATTTCAGAGGGTGTGAGACGATAAGGCGCTTTAGCCACAGGATTAGCTCCAGGAATGAGGTCAATACGAAAGTCAATATCACGGCTTGGAGGCAGTCCTGGAAGTTCATCAGGGAAAACGTTTGGAAACTCACACACAACGGGTACCTGGTTTACCTCCTTAACTTTCTTTTCCTTCTCCGTTACTACAATGTTAGACAAGAAAGCTTTGTATTCCTTGCGGAGACACCTGCTAGCTTGGACATATGACATAAGCTTGAGACCTTTCGATGGAGTTTCACCATAAACACACAATGAATCACCATTAGCGAGCGAAAAACGAATCATCTTATCGAAACACACAACTTCAGCATGATTTTCCCAAAGGAAATCCATGCCTACTATGACGTCAAAACTACCGAGCTGCATCGGAATAAGGTCGATAGGAAAGATGTGATTGTTGAGTTCGAGAGTACAATCACGAAGAACAGAGTTGACGGCGACGATTCTTCCGGTGGCAACTTCAACATCGAATGACGAAGGGAGATGGGCGCGCTTACGATTAAGGAGCTTTTCGAATTTCAACGACACAAAACAGTTATCGGCTCCAGTATCAAATAAACACGAAGCATATATACCATTCACAAGGAACGTACAGTTAACCACATTGTTGTCGGCTTCAGCTTGACGGGCGTTGATGTTGAAGGTGCGTCCGCGTGCTGCTTGCTGTTGTTGCTGGGGCTGTTGCTGCTGCGGCTCTTGCTTCACCACCCTATTAGGGCACATGTTGGCGAAATGGTTAGGATCGCCACATGCGAAGCAAGCTCTGGTGTGGATTGTGGGTGCGGGAGCTGCTTGCTGTCCCTGAGGAGCGGGGAGGAGAGATTGATGAGCAGGAGCTGGAGCTGGAGCTTGTCGAGGACCAGTACGGCAGTTTGCTGTGAAGTGGCCGTACATGTTGTAGTGGGCGCAGTATCTGCAGGCAATACCCACCGGATGATGATAAGTGCATGTGGGGTAGGTAGGGTGAGGACCAGTATATGCACGCTTTGCAGGCGGTGCATAGGTAACTGGTGCTGCAGCTGATCGGTGTTGCGGTTGTTGCTGAACCGGTACAGCTTGAAGTTGGGCAGCGGTAGTAACAGCACAATTCTTATTGCTGGAGTTGTTGTTTTTGTTCTTCCTCTTGCGACAAGAGGACTTTGATGATTGCGGGGCTGCAGCGGCAGTCTCCGCGGTTGCGGCGGTTGTAGCTTGATGCAGGTTCTTTGAGGTTTTATCCCAAAAACCAGACTTGACTCCCTTGTCGTTGATCTCAGCGGCAAGCAGGTAAGTTTCCTCCATTGTTGCTGGTTTTTAAGCTTGCACAAAGTCTGCAACACAATCCGGCAGAGCTCGAATATACTTCTTGATTGTCACATTGGGAGGCTTGACTTGATCAGGACAGATTATGCTTAGCTGCTTGAAGCGAGCAGTCAAGGCAGCATTGTCACCCTCCTTCTTCTTGATATGCCATAATTCGTCCTTCAACTTTTGGCACTCATGGGGAGGGCAGAACTCTTCCATCATGACGTTCTTCAACTCATCCCATGTCAGACCGTAAGCTACATCATTTTCGCGTTTAATCCACCAGTCTAAAGCGCGGGACTGGAAGACGCCGGTGGCGTTCAGAATGCGGAGATTATCAGGACAACCACTCTGGCGCAGGGTGACCTCGATCGAATCAAACCATTGGAACAAGGTCGTAGGGCCATCTTCGCCAGTAAATTCTTTCGGAGCGCAAGCTTTGAACTGCTTGAAAACAGACTTTGGCGAATCTGTCCTGGACTCTTCAGAAGACTTGCTGGTATTCTCTTGCATGTCGCTAACGATTTGAGGAATCACCTTCGCTATCTGTTTAGCGACGAGAGCAGCAAGGCGTTTGTCTTTCTAGTTTTGACGAGCAGTTCGAGAGTGAAGGGATCCAGATGACGACATTGTCTGCAACAGACATCACCACAGGACTCAAACAAAAATAAAATCGAATCTCACCTCACAAGCTTAATACTACTAAAGCTCAGGAACACGATCACGGAACACATAAACACATAGGCACATAAGCACAAAACACATAAGCACGTAGGAGCACATATAACACAGGGGAACGTAAGGCATAGAAGCACATAAGCACATGAAGCAGTCAGAATACAGAAACCTATCATTCAAGGTCGCGCGTTCGAGAATAGCGATAGCGATTAGTGAGCATACAGCGAGTAGTATAGCGTAAGCGAGCAACATGACATGCGATCATCCCTAGGTAGCAACGATTTATTAACGTTTTGAGGTAGATGTGCAGTGCAATTTGTGTGTTTCGATCAAATCGATAAGCGAAAAGCGTAAAACCACCAAAATCGAAGAATGTAAACAGGTAAAACCACATAAAACACATAAAAGTCCACATAAAATCGACAAATATCAGAGTCGGCAGTTGCTGGCTCAGAATAGAAAACACATAAAAGTCGGCGAAATGCGAGATTGAAATCGAATACGGATTGTCTTAGGCTGATAGACATCGACTATCCAAAGTGATTCGACTATTCACAAGGACTTTTAGTGCACACTTTGGCTTTCGGGACTGTGCTCTCGCCTCGATTTGGGCGAATGCCATGCATCCCTCGAGTTGCAGTGTGACTTCAAGTCGTTGGAGTCCACCGAGACCTTGGTGAGAGTTTTGTAAAACCAAAATAGAGATCGGAACAAGGCGTCAAGGTTCGGGTTTCACCCGTGACTTAACAATTCCGTTCCTGTTTTGCTAAAATAGAGGAAAATTATGCGTTAAAGTACGGATTTCACTCCTGATTCAACGCAAATTCTCGTGTTTATAGATAAAATGCGGGTCGAACAAGCGAATTAATCGAGAGTTTGCGGTTTTCACACCTAATCTCGATCTAATCACTTGCTCAAAATTGTGCAGTGCGACTACCTTAGGAAAGGCAGTTGTGATGGTATAGCATGAGTGCGAGCGAGAATAGCAAGTAAGCTTGCACAAGTCGGTCTGTTGGTACTTAGACTATAGACTAGGTCGTTTCTAAGACATCGACCCGGACTAGGTCGAGTCTTGCCTAATTCCCTATAGTTATGGCTCGGATACCAATCTGTCACACACCAACCGAAGGCAGAAACCTCGGGGCATGGCACTGAGCGAACAAATTGTTGAGAGAAATTCCATAACGACTAAACTACCAAATAGTTAATATTATGTCCCATACCATAACCCATTCAAGTAATCTAATTATTACAGACATCGATATTCTCTAAACAAAAACATGTTCGACAACTCAGATTTTTAAATAAAGATAAATTGTTCGTTGGTTTCTAGACTCATCCTATCTTGATTCCATAAAGCAAGCATCCTAGCAGATAGCATCCTAAACACCTGTCACATACATTAAAATAAAGGTCAATACATAAAATGTAAAGGTGATCATACAAGTTTAATATAGCATAATAGAGTTCGAAATCATTTACACATAACCAACATGTACAACGCATAATGTGAAGCATGTAAGTTATCGACAAAGATTCTATCAATACCAATGACTGCGATTTGACTGTGAGTAACGAGTGCGCAACACATGTTCACCACTGCGAACACATGAAGTAATATCCTTAACAACCCCTTTCCACGATAGGTGCTGAGTCCAAACTATAGTACTATCGTTGCTAAGGCAGGTGGACAGCAATCAATGTGTTAACATAACGAACAGGCATCCATCGAGTCACGTATAACATGTAATAGCGGTTAGCGTATAAATAGTGTTTGCGTTGTGTGACAGATGTGAATTGAATATAGATAACGTATGTAACACCCACAAGTGCGTAAAGCAAAAAGGGATCGAGTATACTCACAGATTGTGTTTAACAAATAAACACAGCCTTGGATTAAAGGGAGCGCTGAGAGATTAGCCTGAACAGTTAACGATAGCACAAACGATAAGCGGCGTGTAAAACGGTGCAAGTGTCAAGGATCGGGTGGTAATCCGATCGGATGGCAATCCGATCGGATGGCCGGTCGATCGGATGACAATCCGTTCAGATGGTCACCCGATCGGGTGACCATTCGTTTGGGTTGTCATCTCGTTTGGTGAGGATGTGTTTGTGTATGATGGTTTGCATTTTGAAGTTTTCGTTGTAGCATTTTGAAAATAGAGAAGTATCTCTACCCTTCAGGTTGGTCGATCGAACGGCGGCTTGATCGGGTGACGATCCGATTAGTAGGACACTTAGTGAGAACAAGTTCACAGCAGTTTGTCTCTCAATCGGATAGCAATCCGATCGGGTGGCAATCCGTTTGGAACTGAGTATGCATTGAACATGTTGAAAATTTGTTTAAGTGTTGAAGTTCAAAACATCATAGGGTCGGGTGGTCGTTCGATCGGATGGCAATCCGATCGGATGGCACTCCGATCGATGTTCAGAACTTGAAAAGTTGAAATAAAAGTTTAAGTATGGAACCAAGTGCAAGCCGATCGGACGACTGTCCGATCGGGTGGCAATCCTTCCCGGCGGCATGATCGTCTTAGCACTTGTTTGTTTTGAAAGTTTGCGGTTTTCTCGAGACGATGTGACAACGTGCCAAACAACAGGACCCCATCAACACTCAGGTGACCCGATCGGGAAGGAATCACCCTATCCGGTCGGTCAGCTGTTCGAGACGATAGTTCATGTTTAACCCGAGATCGGTTGTCTCGTTGATAGAACACAGATCTTGAACCGACACAACACTAAGAAAGAGTAGAAGATCAAGACAAACTCCGATTCTATCGGTTGTGAGTGCATTGAGTGTAAAAAAGTTGAAAGAAAGTTAGAAACCATCTTTCAATCCTTTTTACCACGAATATGTTCAGATCCATACAAGATCTTTGTTTATTCATGTGAAAATCGTTCAGATCTAAGTTGTTCTTTGTGGATTGATGTCAAAACATGAAGTTCATAAGAACTCCATGATGACATCACCCTAGAACACCTCAAATCCATTGATTTCACGGATTTAAAAGATAGAAAGGTGTAGGAGTGCGTGTAGATCATAGAAGTACAAGATTTAGGTTGAAAACTTACAAGAATCGCGAGAAATCGAGAGAAAAAAGCTTGAGAGCGGCTGGGTCGAGTAAGAGGAGCTGTCACATCACGTGATGTGACAGTTGGGGTATTTATAGGGTTTCCCAAAAAGGAAAGTGCATTGGATAGGGTGGGTCACCGATCGGGTGGCTGTCCGATCGGGTGGCAATCTGATCGGGTGGCAATCCGATCGGATGGCCATCCGATCGAGTTGTCACTCGATCGAGTGGCTCCGACGACTGAGTTTTGGCGTTTTGTTTTGTGCGTTGAGTTTTTGCGATGCGATGAATTTATCCATTAATCCCAACTACTATATCTAACATACAATCATCCTAAGTAAGTTGTGTTTAGCATTTGCGATTCGATTGCGATTGCGTTTCGATTAATCACCACAATATATATAAAGTAAACACAAATAAACATGCACAAGTAACACATAAGTAACTAACACACGTAAAACAATATCCAGAACGCATAATCCGGGTTGCGAATGCGATTGCGATGTGATAAGCGATAAAGCGATTAAACATGCAACAAATAGCGATTAAACCTCGATTATTAACAAGTACTCCACATAATACAACTAATGCGATAAAATAAATAGATTATCTACAAGTCAAAGAAGTCAAAACAATAGTTGAGCAAGGAGTGACAGATCGCAATTAGCAATCTTTTCCTCCTTTGACTTCAATCGTGACTTTGACTTTGACTTTCGAAACACGGGGTGTTACAACAGATACAAGACACCAAAGGGTTTCGGCTGGCACTAGTGTAAGTGCAGTTCCTGTCGGGTAACTGTCGCTTATCAGTTCTGTGTCAACCAAAGCAGAAGTCCAAGTTAAAGTCAATGATAATGAAGATTATCAATTGCTGAAGGCATTCCGGACGACTTTCTAGTGTTTCGGATTATTGTATTGTTTTGTATCCCGGACAATTTGTTTTGTCCGGGTTTAGTCCCTATCCTATATATATGTGTGTATTGTGTAGATTAGGGCAACTCTTGAAGCTTTGTGCATCTCTCCCAACTTATTCTCCTGGTGTGAATTCTAGAGAGAGGGGGAGACTATGTGTTAGTGAGAGAAAGCTAGGTTTAGATCTTTGTGATCTAAACCAGCTTGTAGAAGATGATGTATACTCGTTTGGTATGTAATCTGTGATGATTGTATTGAAATGAATGAGTTTGTCTTGCATCTTCTTCTTCATCTACCCTGTTCTTGTTCTTCATGTCTTGAATCAAGTGCAATGTTTGATGTTCGTCATCGATCCGGTGCTTCAACAGTGGTATCAGAGCGTGGTTACCGATTCGGAGTGGTCTAACCGCCTTCCGAATCACCATTGCTCTTGATTTGATGTTTGTTTCCGCCAAACATCTTGAAGACGTGAAGATTCTGCATAAAACTTGAAGAAAATGAAGCTGTTCGTCGGCTGTGATGGTTTTTCATGTTGGAGATCTAGGGTTTTGATCTGAAAAAGGCTCTGTCCGGATTTTTGTAAGTGTTTTACTAGTCCGAGTTTCCATTCTGTGTCTGTGTTTCCGGGGTATTGGTGAACTAGTGTGAAGTCACACTAGGGAGAAAGTCCGGAGACTTGTTTCTGATCTTCACCATGTCCGAGTATCACAATGTCCGAGTTTTGATTTCAAAAATCAAGTTCCGAGTTTTGTACGAGGTCTAAGTTTTGATCAGTCAAATCGTTGTTCCGAGCTCTTAAATGTTCCGAGTTTTTTTTCAGAGCATAAATTCCGAGTTCTAAAGAGCATAAATGTTCCGAGTTATAAGGAGCATAAATGTTCCGAGTTTTAACAGTTAAATGTTAACAGTTTAACATTTAACATGTCCGAGTTTCAGAACAATTTAACATGTCCGAGTTTCAGAACAATTTAACATGTCCGAGTTTCAGAACAATTTAACATGTCCGAGTTTCAGAACAATTTAACATGTCCGAGTTTTAATTCTTTCCGAGGTTTAAGACAGTTCCGCTCAAAGTTTCTGAGATTTGAAATTTCCGAGTTTAACATGAGTCTCTCCGAGTTTTAAAACTTGAATATTGTTCTGAGTTTTGAATAGTTGTCCGAGTTTTGTTAACTGTGAATCAGTCTCCGAGGTTTCCTGTTCTTCTGTTCCGATGTTTAACAACTTTTTTTTTTCGAGGCTCTGTTCCGATGTTTAACAGTTTTTGCTTCGAAGTTATGTTCCGATGTTTACCAGTGTGTGATTCCGAGGTTTAATCTTCCGAGTTTTAATGAGCATAAAGGTGTACGTATCAAAAGAATTGAACCTACTGCTCCAGAATCTAACGTCCTGAGTCCTTCTGATATAATCCTTAGCTTTGATGGGGTTAATGTTGCTAATGATGGATCAGTTCCGTTCAGGCACGAAGAGCGTATAGGTTTCATTTACCTTGTTTCCCAAAAGTATACTGGTGACAAGGCTCTAGTTAAAATACTCAGAAATTCCAAGACTCATTAATTCAACATAAAACTTGCGACCCACAAGCGATTAATACCCGCACATATCGGCGGAAAGCCCCCATCTTATTACATTGTTGCTGGAATACGGTTTCCGGCTAGGGAGGTCACCGATTGCTATGGAAGGTGACGCAAGGTGGGATGGCAGAAGATGGTGGCGGCTGACTTTGGATGTTTGTCAGCTAGGGTTTGCTTGTCTTGCATGGGCCTTTGGTTGTGTGTTGAGCCCAATGATTGCATGATGATTATTCTATCCCATCAATTTTTATGGTGTTCGTGTCGGTCGGAAGATGGCCGGATTTGTTCCGATGTATCTCCGGTGATACGTGTTGGCTGGGATAATCAATTGTGGCTAGGGTTTGTCAAAGGAAATGAGTGCATGGGATTATTAATGATTGGGCCGCATGATTATTATGGATTACAGTGATTAAGCAATGATGAGGGAATATTATTTTTGTTGCAGCCAGAATGTTTCAGAATGTTTCAATTGGAAATAGTTGCATTACTCAGTCCAAGAATGGTATTAGTAATGGAAATGTGGGCTTTCCAAATTCGGTGACTTTATGGGTTTTGGGTGACTCTGTTCATTTATCGAATTTATGGGTTTTTCGGATTCCTTTGCTTGTTCTGAATCTCTTTGTACTCTAATTACTGCTCAGATGATCTGACACGAGGTTTCAAGAGCTTTCGGGTTTTATGAGTTCCGAATTTTCTAGAATTCCGGGTTACCTCGGGTACCGGATTTATAGCTAAATTTAGAAGTTTGTGTTGTTCGGAAGTTTCGAGTTGTGCATGTTCCGAGTTTTTCTAGTTATTCCGGGTTACCTGGGGTACCGGAAAACTAACTAAGAGTCAGAATTATGCGTAGTTTGGAAACTTGAAGTCGGTTTCCGATTATCGAAAAGTTTTATGGTACTTATGTAGTCCGGATCAAGTGAGGAGGTGAAGAGAATACAACTTGCTTGGATTTTTGTATTATTTACAAAGAAATAGGAGGAGTAAAAATTTTTGAAGTTCCTGTTTTCTTTGTAAATCAAAGGATCGTGGTGCTACATCGAAACAAGTTCATGTTTACTATCTTTGAGATTAACTTAGTGTTAATCTTACCGGTGGCGAAGTGCTTATAACATGAAGCAAGTTAGATCTAGTGTATGATTGAGTTCTGTCAAGTTTGTTCAAGGTTTAATCAGGTGTTGACGTGATGAAGCAAATTGCTCTTTTGGCAACTAGTTGAAGGTCAAGCCTTTATTGTATGCCGGTTAGAGTAGAGAAGATTAGTCTTCTTGATCTCTCTTCCAAGTTGGTGACTGATCGGATTCTCGAAATAGGGGTTCTTACATTGAGGGGGAGATTGGAGACGAAAGTCATCGGGTAATTGGTGGATTCGTGAAGATACGAGATTGGATCTTGAGGATTTGAGATGAAATGATTTCAGACACTCGGTTGAAGACTCTGTTCAAGATGGTGGATGTACTTTTACAAAGTTCAGTTTGTTATTAACTTATCGAACTGAGCTTCATGTTTTTGGGATCTTGAAGTGTTTGATGTTAGGCATTGGAAATCCGACGTTTCGTTCTTCTACCGGTTAAGTTTGAAGATTAATGTATCGAGCGATATTCTCACATATTGTTGTAAGTCGGTTCGCGTTAACTTGATTCGGGAGTAGTTTGAGGGGGAGGATCTACAGTGTTCGATGTTGGAGTCTTTGGGTTTCTCAAAGCGGCCTTAAGTGATCGTCAGCAAGTCTTTAATTAGAAGGGTTGAAGATCGTTGTGCTCTACTTAAAAGATCAAGTCTCAGCTTAAGTTGAAAGCATGCATGATAACATCAGTCAAAGGGGGAGTCTGTAAGTGCAGTATCCGGTGATTGAAGATTATCGATGCCACACAGAACTGATGCAACAGTTAAGGGGGAGACTGTAAGTGCAGTTCCTGTCGGGTAACTGTCGCTTATCAGTTCTGTGTCAACCAAAGAAAGAAGTCCAAGTTAAAGTCAATGATAATGAAGATTATCAATTGCTGAAGGCATTCCGGACGACTTTCTAGTGTTTCGGATTATTGTATTGTTTTGTATCCCGGACAATGTGTTTTGTCCGGGTTTAGTCCCTAGCCTATATATATGTGTGTATTGTGTAGATTAGGGCAACTCTTGAAGCTTTGTGCATCTCTCCCAACTTATTCTCCTGGTGTGAATTCTAGAGAGAGAGGGAGACTATGTGTTAGTGAGAGAAAGCTAGGTTTAGATCTTTGTGATCTAAACCAGCTTGTAGAAGATGATGTATACTCATTTGGTATGTAATCTGTGATGATTGTATTGAAATGAATGAGTTTGTCTTGCATCTTCTTCTTCATCTACCCTGTTCTTGTTCTTCATGTCTTGAATCAAGTGCAATGTTTGATGTTCGTCATCGATCCGGTGCTTCAACAACTAGAACTCCCAATCGGCTGATCAACCCCTAAACAACATATGGGAATTGATTATATACTAGACACCTTGGGCCTAAATCCCCTATCAAGCCCAGCCGAAACCACACATGACCCAATACATTGTTTTGACCCAAAACATTAATAAAACATAATTACAAAATCAACCCTTAACTATTACTAACCCTCTATGCATAAACATTCAGGTTCCAACAATCTCCCCCTAGGTTTATAGCATAGGGGTTCTTCATTCATCAACTGCTTCCACTGCCATCAATCCTATCCTTATAACCACCAAAACCTTTCTTTCTGACGTGTCGTGCACCAACAACAGCTGCAGTCCACTGTTTAGCAGCACCTTCATACTTTTCTATAGATCGAATCTAATTTTGAGCTAGCACCTCTAGATTTTTCAAGTCCAAATTCAGTAGATCCACCTGATCAGTTAGTCTAAACTGCACGTCATCATCACACACAATTAAAGCCATTACACACAATTAAAGCCTGACCCAATGTCTCATCATATGTCCAGAAGTGCATAGTCTTCAGAATACCATCAGGAATCTTCTTCACCAATGGAACTGTCTTCTCTTTATCAGTGGGCGACCATGTGACAATCTGCATTCACTTATTGGTTCAAGGATCACGAACTCCTGGAGTAGGTGTCAGATGGATTTCGTTGTATGCATGGACGGAAATCCTCGTTCAACCTCTTACCTGAGCCTTTCGAAAAATAAATATCCTCTACCACCAGGCTTGAAATGAAATTCAATATATTATATAAAGATAATCAAATAGAAAGGATAATACAAATCGATTTCAATTTCGACCAATTTCAAATATTTCGACGAATTTCAAATAACTAATAAATAGAATTCAAAATTCGAAAAAAAATGAGAATTCTATTTAGAATCCCTTTTCTTTAGAGAGAATTCTAGGTAAGATTGAGATGAAAACAAGAGAATTTGGTGTCATCGGTATATGGTGCATTCGCAAGCATACTTAAATAGATCTTCATGTAATTATATTAGTTAGGTGGGCTGGTGTAAATACCCATTGTACATGTTCTAAGTGTGTTTGTTTGTTTTTTCCCTTTGTCCTTTTGGGTCGGAGGTGTTGATTGAGACGAACAACAACTTTAGGTTTACATAGGGGCTTGATCGTTTGCTATTGACCTTTGGACCCATAACTAGCCTCCAAGACAAAACATTGTGATGACATTCTAGTGTGTCCAGTTTTGTTGATGCAACAAATAACAGGTCGAAGATAGTAGCTTGGCTGGTTAGGCAAAAGGGTTGAAGGGTTCAACTTTGCCTAACGCAGGTCGTGGGGTACCCCCACGTTTGCAAGACGTGGAAGGAGGTTCACTAGATTAATTTTGTTGCTTGCTGAAGATCTTCCTCTGAAGTATGTTCAGATTCGGATGTGTAAGCAAAAGGAATGTGTGTGTTGAATGTGAAAGCAAGTGACTCGCATGAAGCAAGTACTTGAGAGTAATGATCAGAGATTCTCCAGGAATCAGAGCTGATCGGAGTGTATCCCTTAGTAAATGAAGTGTCTAATATATAGGAGAAGACATCACTCGAAGAGGAATGAGTTTGACTAGTGAACATGCTTGTAGTGGGGGACTTACCCTTTCGGGGGTTGAAGCCTTTTGACCCGCGGATAATAGAGTGTGCTCTGTGGACCTGCATTGCTTTTGCGGCTGGTGAGTTGGTGAAGCAATTCAGAGACGTGACCTTTTACTGTTCTCGCATTGCTTTATCTCGACTCCCTAGGTTTTTAACCTTTGAACCATTTTGCCTTATGAGCATTTACGCATTTAAGTCATTTATATTTGGTCTTGGGCTACCCCCGTCATTAGCCCCCCAAGTCAGAGGTTTTTGGGAAATGAGCTCAAAGACTTCTGACTTTTATACGAGTATTTTACTGCCTAAAGGCTTCAAGGGTTCAAAGGTTGGAAGGTTGAAAACGGTTGGGGTTTTTGAATTTCGAAATTTGACAAGACAGTTGACATGACTTGTGGCAGTTTGTCAGGCGGCGGTTTTAATTCTATCCTTTAATTATTACCTTTTATCTCATTTATTTACACATATTTTATCAGAAGAACATTACTTGCCCTCTTTTTCCTCAAGTTTTTCCCCTTTATCAAATCAGGTTAGTTTCCTTTGCTTATTTTCTGTTTAATTTCTCATTTCATGGGTGCTCGTAAGGATATGGCAAAGTCGTTTTCTCGAATGACTCAAAAGGAAGTCGATTTGTTTTGTATGGAATGGGGGATAGGGACGAAGTTTAAACCGGTTGCACCGGCTTGTGATAAGTCTATCGATCAATGTCCCCCTGGTTCGATTGCTTTGTATTGTCGACATTTTGAGTTTTCAAATCTTCGTCATCCATTTTCAAACTTTGTTTTGAATATCTTGGAATATTATCGTATATCTTTTGGTCAAGTTCACCCCCTTGGAATGGCTAGGGTTTTACATTTTGAGATTTTGTGTCGGGCCTCCGGGTATGATCCCACTCTTTTATCATTCAGCCGTTTTTTTTTCCGATTGGCTAAGAATGGTTATTGGTTCACCTTCGAGACCACTCAAGTTGACACCTGCTTGATTTCATCTATGGTTTCTACCCTTGGGGTCTGGAAGGACCGGTTTTTCTGGGTGTCGGAAGAAATTGTCCCTTTTAAACTTGTTTGGAGACACCCGGATGTTGTTTTGAATGAACCTGAGCCTTCTGCGTCTGATATAAATACTCGGTTTTAGAAACCCTTAGGGAGTGTTCTTCAAGGCTTCGTCCCTTTCCCGAGCATTTGTTGGTGTTATTGGGTCTTAGTAAAGTGTGGGAAAAACGTAATCGAGACCCGGTGCTCATGAGAGATGGGAAGGGTATGCATTTGTTCTTCTCGTGTTCTTGTGTTCCTATTTCTGTGTTTGCTTATGTGTTTTTTGTTTGTTTTGCAGTTATGTCTGCACTTGACTTTATCAAAAGTGATGATACCTCCGATGTTGCCTTTGATAATGTTGGTGCCACTCCGGGTGAGGATGCGGTTGTTAGAGGTTCTGATTATAGGTTCGAGGGTTCTGGGTGTGTAAATGTCCCAAATGTTAAAGGCTTTACCCAGACTACTGCTTCAAAGGTTTCTACTCGTCGTTCCCAACGTTATCTGAAAGGTGTTGATCAGCCATCTGGTTCGGAGGCTGTTGATGTTAGTGATGATATTGAAGTATGAGCAGATCGGGCCATTGATGTTGGCAAGGGTAAGGAGAAGGAGAAGGAGTTAGTTGTTTCAAGCAAAAAGAAGAAGTTAATTAAGAAAGGTACCACTCCTGTTATCCAAGGTCCATCAGTTAAAACGTTGAGAGCCTCGAAGGTTCAGAGGGTCAAGAGGTTTATGTACCCATCTGGGGGGTTAAAGTTGGAGATAGTTTTAAAGATCCGACTGTTTGTGCTGAAGCCTTAGCTCATTTTGCTCCTCCTGGTGTTCGGGACGCCATTTCAGATATGGAGGTTGATCATCTTATTTCTAGGATGATGCTCAGTTCCTGCAACCTTTTAGCCCTGTTGGCTGAAGGTGTTACTCGGTTTGCCAAAGGCATGCAGGAATACGAGGAGGCTTCTAAGAAGAAGGAAAAGATGAAAGCTTCGATTACCTCCATGAAGAAGGAGATTGATAGTTTTTCTGAAAAGGAGCTAGCTTGGGCCAAGAAAGTGAGTGAGTTGACAAAGAGACACGAGATTGGAATAAGTGATCTCAAAAAGAGTTTTGAAGCTGACCGATTGAAGCTGAAATCTGATAGGGAGGCCTTGGTTGTTCAACAGAAGGCTTTTGATGAGGAAAAAGATGGCTTAAAGACTTTGGTTGCCCAAGCCACTGGGGATAATCAGTGGCTTATTGAGCAGGGTTTTCATCAGGTTGTTACCTATCTTCTTCACTCTAAAGAGTTTAATTCTGCTCTTGGTGAGGTTTACACTAAACTGCTCAATCTGGGAAAACATCAAGGTCTTATTGCTGGTTATAAGCTTCACGAGTCTGGCCATCCTTTAGAAAAATCTCCCTTGTACCGTCCCGAGGCTTCCGATATCTTCAAGAGTTCCGTTGAGAAAATGGAGAGGTTAACATACCCGTATGTGAGCCAGGTTGCTTCTTGCTATGGTAAGCCTCTCTCCGTCTTGCAGGAACTGAAGCCGGATGGTCTAAATGAAAAGTTATGTGTCGAAGTGCTTAGCTCTCTTTCAAGGAAACGTTCCTACTCGGGAGATAGCGAAGATACCTTTCCTGGAGAACCTGGAGAACCTAAAGATGCCAGGTTGGAGGGTTCAGCTGTTGGTGATGAGGGCCCAAAGGCTAAGAAGGTCAAGAAGGCTAAAGGTAACAGTTCTGGGGCCTCTAAGCCTTCTACTGATGCATGATATTCGTAGCTTTCTTAGCACTTTTTAAAACAATTTGTGGTTTGTAGTGTTAACTTTAAACAATATTAGGTTTTGCAGGAACCCTTAATGTTCCTGTTATGTGGTTGTGTTTTAGGCATGTGTCCCTTAGTAAATGAAGTGTCTAATATATAGGAGAAGACATCACTCGAAGAGGAATGAGTTTGACTAGTGAACATGCTTGTAGTGGGGGACTTACCCTTTCGGTGGTTGAAGCCTTTTGACCCGCGGATAATAGAGTGTGCTCTGTGGACCTGCATTGCTTTGGCGGCTGGTGAGTTGGTGAAGCAATTCAGAGACATGACCTTTTACTGTTCCCGCATTGCTTTATCTCGACTCCCCAGGTTTTTAACCTTTGAATCATTTTGCCTTATGAGCATTTATGTATTTAGGTCATTTATATTTGGTCTTGGGCTACCCCCGTCATCAAGTTTCGATTGCTTAAGAGTTGATGATGCTGCTTTCTAAATTTCAAGTACAAGGAGTCATGAGTTTACGGGCGATCGCAAATCAGACGACCAACCACTAATGGATTTCATTTTTGTACTGTGCTTTATTTCAAAACACTAACGTATTACGAGAATAAAAGGAATAAATCTTTCAATATGATAAATCTAGCAGATTGAACAAATGAAATCCGTTTTTCCTATTGCTTGGAAGCACATGAAACTTGTGCGCTTGTCTTGAAATTGAACATTGGCCAGTCCGATTTTCGAGAAATGTACCCTCCGCTCACATACCATGTGATCTAGTATCCTGTGTGCCGAATGTTGTAATCAAAGAATAATATCTTCTGGATTTTCTACTTGAGCTTAATGTCTTTCACATATGAAACTATTTAAACCAAGGAACTTCTATCTATCCTCTTTTATTGATTTTTGGTTTGGTGGGTGGGTTCATTCTTCTACCTTTCCTATGTTATATTTTAGTCCATAGTTTAGGCCCATTATTATTCATTATATATCATGTACAGTAACAAAAAAAAACAAATATATGTTTAGGGAAGAGAAAAAAAATCATCTTTAATTAGCAACTGGTTCCAAAGCCCAAAAGTATCATTCAACATACAAACTACTAAGAATTTAGTTGTTTAAGCTTTTGAACGTGACAAAAGCCCTATCATTTTACTTAAAAAGACCTATCAATATACCATAAATACAAGTCATCGCCAAATTACCCTATAGCAACGACTTTTGGGGTCTAAAACGACGTCCCCATAGATCGAATTTCTTAAGTATATAAAAGTTTACAAACCCAAGGTACAAATACATATTATACAAGTGGTGTGGGGTACATTTGGAGGTAGAGGGCAGTAATTGTAGGCACCACATGAAGCAGTGGTTCTTTGCCAATGCTAATGCTACTGTCAATGTTGGCTTGCCTTTGGCTGTAGGCATTCAAAATGATCCGCCTTGAAGGGCGTTCCCAATCATGATTATAATAAAACCCTTCTTCAAGATAATTTTATCTTATAAATATTATATTGAAATCAAGATAGTGTGTCCCCACTTTTGGATCAAGTGGGTTATCTCCACGTGTTAAAACCATCAATGAAAATATTCCGGTACCGGATTCATTCACCGGCAAATGTTACCCCATAATTAGACTATGGGGTATGGGGCGGGGTTTGGGCCTGGGTTGGGGGAAAACGTCCAAGCCACCACCCCGGGTGGGTTTGGGTTGGGGCGTGGCCCTTGGTGCTTGGGTTTCAAGCCGGGCGTGGGGCGGTCTTGACATCCTAGCTGGCGGCATCCTATTCGCTGACCCCGCCATGTCATAGCGGGCCATTTGAAAAGTTTGAATTTTAAATTCAAACCGTTTGCCTTGGCCAAGCGGTCACCCCAACCCCAACATCCCCTATAAATAACCCCAAACCCCACCGTGTGGTCCATCCCAAACCTTTTTCGAGGCAAGGACCACACGAGGACCAGGTGGCGGTGGCAAACATAGAGTTTCGAGGCAAGGAGCGAAAGGCGTTCGAAAAGATCGACCTTTTTGAAATTTATTTAACGCTCTAGGTTTGTTATTTTGTAATTTTTAGAAATTATGTAATTTTTAGGATTATGTAATTTTTAAAATTTTAATGAAGTTGTAGGTTTTTTTTTATAAATGTTGTGTGATTATTATAAATTTTTTATAATTTTTTTTAAATTCTGCCACGCGGTGCACCCAACCCACGCCCCGCCATACCCCATAGACACGTAACCAGGCGATGGGGGGCTCCCATTCCACGTGTCAACAAATGCTCCAACCCAAGCCCCACCATACCCCACGGTCTTGCTTAATTAATTTACACACCTCTGACTACTCTCATGTGAGTGGGCTCTTCCCTTTACTTTTTCAACTTTATATATTATGATTAGGTTGTATTGTGTAGTTTGAGTGTATAAAATAGTTTTAAAAAACTATTTACTTGGAATAAAATAGTAATTTGTTCATCAACCATCAAGAGCTAGCACTGGTCGTAGATCTAAAGCCATTCAATTGTGGGGCTACCTCCATCTGATCGTCTGACATCTGCTTTTGCATTATTTGGAGTTTTAATATGTATGGAATTTGTTGCTTTCTAAATCTGGGCAATCTTTTCTGCACTAATGGAGAAGGTAATCTTATTTTTTTTTAAACGAGAACTTCATTAGAAACGACACCACCCCGAAAACCGGGGGGCCAAAAGAAACAAACGGATTACATAATTACAAATTTACACCAGTTCTCCCAAGATAAGCTTTTATACTTCGTTCTATTCCTAACCCAAAGGAAACCGAAAGACTTAACCTCACTTAAAATCTTCTCAATCTTGACCGCTTTGCCACTAAACCTGGCTTCGTTCCTAGCGTTCCATATGCACCAGCAAGCGATGATGATCACACCTTGTAAAATCGATTTCTCCGGGTCCTTCAACCCACTGAACTGGAAAACCTTCATGAGATCCTGAAAAGAGAAAGCGAATAACTGGGGGATTCGGCACCAGTTACTGATCCGGCTCCAGACAACACTGGCCGCGAGACATTCCGTGAAGATGTGTGATACCGAGTCCTTCGAAGAAGAAACGTTTTTGTTCAGGATCCGAAACGTTTTTGTTCAGGATCCGAATACTATAAAACAACTTTTAATAAGATGTGTGATACCGAGTCCTTCCAAAATAATATAAGTAAGTTAAAAGGTGGGAGGCTTTATTTCTCTTGGAGGTTCTGGGCTCAAATCCAGGTAAGAGGGATTTTAATACTAACTTGATGATACTAACATACTAAATACTAATCCGGTTAGCGACATTCTAACCACACGCCGTTAAAAAAGTTAAGATAACACAAAGTATTTGTTTTTGCTTGTTAATTTAAAGCAGAGTTGATATTTCCAAAGTATTGTTAGAGTCGCAGTGGTAGGCCAAAATCCTCGCTGACACCCAACATGACATTTTTAGCCATTTTCACCATATATTACATTTCATGTAAAACAAATATAATATTTGTGAAAGAAAACATTTGGGAATTTCTTTTTATTTGACTGTATATTACGATAATATATTCTCTGTAGTATTACAACAAACTTTTGTTAGCATTTTGCAAATCCTAATTTTCAACACGTCTTACTTAATTAGTTTTTTATTCAGTTTTTCGTACTTTTAATTGTGTGAAACTAAAAGATTTTTATAAGAGTGAATATTAATCAAAAGCTGAATCTCTTATTGTTATATTTGTAACAAAAATATTTATTTCAAGCATAATAATATATAAAAATTAGTTTAGCTTAATTGTAATAAAGTCAATTTATTGCACTTAGCTGTTTCACACTTGCTATTGTGTGAAGAAGTTGTGTAACAACTTAATTTATACTTATATTTAGTCGTACACGAACTTATGTAACAAGATTCTTCTACAATTAATTAAAATACAAATATGATAGCTATTGTTAATTATTGTTAATGCTTATATATGCAAACATCTCTTATACATTTAAAAGCATGAACATTCCTCCCATGTTATATATAATACACACATCAACTAAATGTTTGTGGGTATATTTCAGCTAAGATAAACCAAAAGTTGTATTCCTTTTTGATAAGTCGTATGAATTAATTATATGTGAATTTATGCATTTGTATAATGAAACAAGTCAATGAATGCTGTGTACAAATAATATAGGCTATTACAGTACACATTTTGTATATATCTATTATAACGAGAGTAAATTACAAAGTTCATCCTTTATGTATGTCTAAAATATCAAAGTATGTCCTTTGTCTTTAATATCTTCAGGAAACATACTCGATGTTTGCAAAACCAATCAGGTTATGTCCTTTAGTCATAACACCATTAGTTTTCATGGTTAAAGTTGACTAAGTCAACCCCACATAAGGGTATTTTAGTCATTTTACCCTAAATATCAAAATAAAAATCATAAAAAACAATAAATAATTTCTTTGTTTAATTTGTTTAAATATACATGTATATAATATATATATATATACAGACACATATACACACTCTCTCTCTATCCATCTCAAACTCTCTCTCGGACTCCCACCACCACCACCACCACCACCACCACCACCCACCTGCCACCACCTCCACACACCCCACACCACCTGTCACCCGCATCTCAAACCCACCACCACCATCCAAACACATCGGGTGATTACAAGCACCAGATCGGAAATCCCAGTTAACAAAACCCATGTTTTAAGTGTTTCCCCATCTTTATATTCACCATAATATTCGCCGGAAACCTAACAAACCACCACAACAACCACCGTACAAACCCTAACCGGCATCAAAACACACACAAATCCGCCATGAAAGCTTCAATGAAGTTCAGAGAGGATCAAAAACCTCTATTCCGAGCAAAAATACCGCTCAACATCCTCGGATTCCCGTTCCAATCCGGCATCGTCTCCGGAGAATCAAACGAACTCTCGTTGAATCTCAGCACGTTCTTCGAATCGAGGGAGGGAGGCGCTGTGCTCGTCGTCGCTTGTCATCGGGAATGAGAGAAGGGGGTAGGAGTGGTCGCCTGGTCGGAAACGTCACCGGCATTCGCCGGTTAAACAGTTCAGGCGCCGGTCAGTCATCGAGTGGGAGAGGAGATCGAGAGGTGTGTGGTTTGTGTTTTGGGTTTCTCTCAAAGGAGATGAAGAAGGTAATACTCAGTGATATGTTTGTGTGTATGTTTTCTTTTAATTGAGGAGATGCAGGTGGAGTGTTGGACGGAGAGAACAGATGCATCATCGCCGGACTCTTGTTGTTCTAAGGCGGCGAGATTTGGGGGAAATATGAACGTCGGAGACATGAGGGTTTTCCTGTGAGAGAGAAATGAGGTGTTTCTGTGTGAGCGTGTGTGATTTGAAATTCGGGGAGGTTGGGGGAGCGGGGTTTGCCGGTGAAGTGGTGGTGGTGGTGGCAGATCGGTGGTGGTGGTGGCGGTGGCAGGTGAGAAAGAAAGCTGGTGTGTGTGTGAGAGAGAGAGGGTGTGGTGGCAGGTGAATGTTGAAGATGATTATGATTATTAATTTTAGAGTAAATTACAAAAGACAGGGTAAAAAGACTAAAATACCCTCATATGGGGTCCATTAGGTCAGATTTAACCATAAAAACTAATGGTGTTATGACTAAAGGACATAACATGATTGGTTTTGCAAACATCGAGTATGTTTCTTGAAGATATTAAAGACAAAGGACATACTTTGATATTTTAGACATACATAAAGGACGAACTTTGAAATTTACTCTTATAACGACGAATATATACCATGCATCTGAATTTAGTTTAGCGGTTGTTAGGTTATATAGTATATCTGTGTTTGTAACCATTTTCTAGAAGAATCCCTAAAACACTTGTAACTGGTTTAGAAAACTGAGGAATGGAAAACGAGAAATGAATATTAATTTTTTTTCATATAAACTTATAGAATATAGATGCATTATGATCAGGAAACAAAATATGTAATATTGGTTAGTTAGTACATGTTAACACAGGTCTACTTCCGCCATCTTTGAAAAACATATTATAAGAAGTAAGAACAGACATTTTCCACCATATGACAAACCTTTTGTTTGCTTGGTTTATTAACTATTTTCAAAAATCAACAACGATTTACCATAGTTTAATACAAGTTAATGTAAGTAAAGGCTTTGTTTTATTTCTTTAATGGATTCAAATTCGACTATATTATTTTTAGGCAAGATGTTTTAATTCATATATATACATACAGATTTTAAACCAAAGTTTTAAGTCAATATTAGCAACGTAGCAAATGTATTTTATAATGTTTTAATATTTATAATAAAGCCAAATAACCTTGTACAATTACAATTCAAACATTGAATGATAGCAATGATTCTTGCATATGATATTCATAATAATTTCGATACAGAAAATACAATAATAGATAGAGAAAGATCGAGAAAATAAAGGAAAAAAGGATAAGCTCACCAACTTTGTAACATTGGAATCGAATTTTAATTCTTTTGATTTTTTTATCTCGTTTCCTTAATTTTTATTTTTTATTTTTTTTAAACCGATAAATTATTATTATTATTTTTTTTAAACTAAGTGCACTTTACATACATACATATTTATATTATATTTATACATACATATTTATATTATAATAAATATCAACTCGTTATATATATAGAGAGATAGTCCTGTTGTATTGATAAGATGTTCTCACAACCCTACCTCTCTCTCTCTCTCTCTCTTTCTCTCTCTGCAACTTTCTGATACAACTTCCAGTCTATCTCGCTCTTCACTTTAGTTTCCCCATCCCCTTACCTTTTTAAGAGCACTACACGCTACTACACCACCATATCTTTCCTTTTTCCATTAGGGTTACTATAAAAGGAAAGAAACATTACCCCACAATGGACATTGACTTTCTGAGGTCAATCTCCGACGACCAAACCGACATGATGATGCTGATGCAACTCGACAAGCTCCCAGATTTCGCAACCGTTTATGCCGACGACAAGAACCCATCAACCGAGTTCACAGATAGCTCCACCAACCTCAACCTCAACCCCAACAACTCATACTCAATGGAAGATTTGAACTTCGTGAACCCATCATCAACCACCATTTCCTTCACTTCTCCGAATGAGACTCCGGGTTGTGAGATGCAGTTCTTGTCGAGCCCGCGGTGGAGGAAAGGCGGAGACGGTGAGATTGAGCAGAAGAAGAGAAACTCAATGGCTGCAATGAGAGAGATGATATTTCGTATAGCTGCGATGCAACCTATTCATATCGACCCGGAGTCGGTTAAGCCCCCTAAGAGGCGGAATGTGAAGATATCGAAGGACCCGCAAAGCGTGGCGGCTCGGCACCGGAGAGAGAGGATAAGTGAGAGGATTAGGATACTTCAGAGACTGGTACCGGGTGGAACAAAGATGGATACAGCTTCTATGCTTGATGAAGCTATTCATTATGTGAAGTTTTTGAAGAATCAGGTGCAAACGTTGGAGAAAGCCGGGGAGAATCGGCCTCCGGTAGCCGCGGGGATCGGGTTTCCGGTGCCGATGTCGAGTGGGAGTTACATTCCGATGGGGGCATCTGCTAAGGGTTATCAACAGGAGCAACATGTTCAGCATTATTTGGGTGCTTAGTTGAAGAGGGTTATTTTTTGTTTGGGTCTAAAATGGATATCATGATTATCTAAGCGGGTTTAATAGAGAGTTTGAAAGTAGATTGTTTTATTAACGTTGAGAAAAATAATCATAGTGACACAACAAGTCTTAGGATTTGGAATCAATGCAAGTTGTACTTTGGTTATGAAATAATAATCATTCCCTTCTCTACAAAATGACATTTGATTTTTATAAATTGTTTTTCTAAATTAGATATTTAATGGTTTCAATGCATATATATTGCCCATAAAAATTTAGAACTTTTATGTTATGAGTATTTGTGTATTAGTGATCAGCATTTAAATAAACGAATATGATATGAGATTTTGCTTGTGGTGTTACACTAATAGATTTGAAATTACTATAGTGAAAGTTTAAAATTTAATGAATGAATTTGAGTTTTTTTTTTTTTTTTACTATAGTATATAGGGCCACGCAATTTAGTAATCTCTAATTCACATCCTAACCATCAAATTATACATACATTCCACTAAAAAACAACTCCTATATCAATATATTTCCACTAAAAACAAATATTTTTTCTCTCCTTTAAATTAAATAATATTGTCATTACATTTTTCTCTCACTTCCACTAACAACCACTTTCAAAATATATTAAAAAATTATAACGGGTGAACAGTGTCCCCCCAAATATACAGATAAACAGTAACATTTTCTCTCTCCTCTACTCACAACCACTTTTTATACCCTTTATAATATAAAAACCACTCCTCACATAATTTGATGGTTAGGATGTGAATGCTTGTCACTTTCTTATGGTAATAATAGTGGAAACTCAATAATTCATACTAGAGTAATTTCACAATATGTGTATAACTGTACATATATTCAATGTTTGTTTCACATTTGCTAAAAACAATATTTCTTCCTTCTCCCCACCATGGCTCCCTTGTCAAGAAAGATCTACTATGTGTCGATCTGTGTGTGTGATATAAAATATATAAAAATGCCTTATGTTTATTTCTATATCTTAATCAAATATTTCAAATTTGTCTGAAGGTTTTAATACTAGAAACATTGATACAGCATTAATATAACTAGTTTTTAATACGTTATATAAGTTAAATAGATTAATGAGTCATGGTACACATCAATGATTAATTTAACATAAAAAATGGTTTAATCAGATTTGAATTAAGGAAAACATTAATAATATGTGTCTATTAACTTTTATCCTAAGGCTATGGGGTATGGGGCTTGGGTTAGGGGAAAAAGCCCAAGCCACCCCCCTGGGTGGGCTTGGGTTGGGGCGTGGCCCTTGGGGCTTGGGTTTCAAGCCGGACGTGGGGCGGGGAGCAAGCTGACATGGCGGGCTGTGAATGGCCCATTCAAACTAGCCGTTGGGAGTTACTTTTAAAAAAAATTCCTTTATAAATATACCTTACCATATTTAACATTTTTCTCACACAATATCAAACACATAAAACACAATCTTGCCACGAGTTCTTCAAGTTATAGTGAATCGTCATCATCATCTGACGATGGTGCGGAAATATTTCTACAAATGATCGCGGCGGTGGTGAAAGCTATCGTGGAAGACGAAGACGATGAGGAAGAGACTCAACAACCTAAACGGAGGAGAATGTACATCGCTCGTGAACGGCACACCGCTAACGATTTGTTGGTAAGCGATGAATTTATGATAAAGTCAAGGGATCACAACCTTCGATCTGATTTGGTGGAACATGTTTCAACGATTCCTGGGTTCGAAACCGACGAAGACGATGAAGAATGATAGTTTTTTATTTTGATAATTATTTTGTATGTTTATTTTAACAATTATTTTGTATGTTTTTGGTTATAAATATATTCGAAACATGTAATTGCTTAACATGTGACAAGGGTGAAAACAGTCGAAGGGGGCGATGAGTTTAATGGTGAGCTTAGTTAATATTGTAATCTTGTTGTAACCCTAACATGTAAGCATCCATTATAACCCGACTTGTATTCATGTATATGAAAGTGGTTTGCAAAACACCATGATGTGCATATACTGATCGTAACACATGAACAAGTTAATTTGGAACATACAAGTTAATATCGTAACACCGTATACCTGGGATAACATGTGTTAAGCCTCTGTTATAATCTTGGTTTAACCTAACATGGTGTCATGTATAAGCTAGTGGTTTCCAAAACACCATGATGTGTATATACATCTTGTAACATGTGTTAAAATGACTGAAAATGTATAACGTGTGTTAAGACTTCCATAATGGATGAATAAACTCCAATAGTAAGTTAATAACAACAGAGTAAACCTGATATAACGTGTTTTAAGCCTCTATTATAACATGTCTTAATAATTCCAGAATGGATGCATAAACTTCAATAGTAATTGTAACATTAGAGGCCCAAATATGGGCGCCTCCAACAGAAAATGTGTTAAGTCTAAACCGTTTTAACATCGTGTACTAGAGAAAACAAGAAGAGTATCACATTACATATTACTAGTAAACAAAAATACATAGCACTAACACGTGTTACGTTGTATGGGTTTCATGTCACATGTAACACATGCATGTCCTGAAGTAAACTAAAATACATAGCACTAACACGTGTTAGTTGTGTTGTGCTGTAACATAAACATGGTCATGATCCTTAAGCATCTGATCCACGTTTGACGAAACCAACGGTCCCGAGAATTGGATCTTGTTTCCCTTGTATCCATCACCATCCTAATAACAAAAAGATAAGATAACCGTTAAGTCGTTAACCAGACATAAATATTAACACATTCATAGCCAGAAAATCTTTTTTCTCAGATAACATCACAAAAACAGTTACTATTCAGATCAAAAGCCCCAAACAAAGCAACCAAACCAACAAAAAACAGTTACTATTCAGATCAAAAGCCCAAACAAGCAAGCAAACCAAGCACAACTTTTTAACACAAAAATAAAAAACCTGCAAATTAATCTTCCACAACTGAAACAACAACTAACAAAGGACACAGAACTAAAAACCTGCAATTAATTCGTCATACCCTAATACATGTCTCTAATACGTCGTCATACCCTAATACATGTCTCTATAACATGTTACTATGGTTTAGCTGTGAAACAAGAGTTCAGACTATAACACGTGTTACGTTGGTTGTGCTGTAAGACAAACTTGGCTTAGCTGTTAAACAGGAGTTAAGACTATAACACGTGTTACGTTGGTTGTGCTGTAAGACAAACTTGGCTTTTCGTTTCTAAAAACAGATGTGCCGATTATTAACACACGTTATATATCATTCTATCAGGGGCTTAACACATGTTATACATGAACACAGCAACCTAACCAACAGTTACTATTCAGATCAAAAGCCCAAAACAAAGCAAAAACAGTTACTATTCAGATCAAAAGCCCAAAACAAAGCAACCTAACCAACAAAAAACAGTTACTATTCAGATCAAAAAGCACCAAACAAGGCAACCATACCAACAAAAAAACAGTTACTATTCAGATCAAAATCCCCAAACCAACAAACACATTTTTTTAACACAAAAATAACTAATCCATGGATCAAAATCAAACGAGTTTGAAACCAAAACAAGTAATCCATGAATCAAAATCAAAATTTATAAACACCAGAAGAATGAAAACCAAACTAAAATCAATAGTATTGAAATTTATTACCTATAAACGTCATTCTTTTTTTTTTGAAACAATAATCAATGGTATTGAAAAATAATTAATCTTTTGGATTATAGGCATGTAAGTATATACAGAATCTTCGAATGCAACAGCTGAACATTGTCATGCAGTATATTTGGATTATTCCATTAAAAAAAATCTCAACTAACAAAAAAAAAACATAGATTCGAGATACTTAAGTTAG
This sequence comes from Helianthus tuberosus, assembly GCA_030545235.1. NCBI lineage: Eukaryota > Viridiplantae > Streptophyta > Magnoliopsida > Asterales > Asteraceae > Helianthus > Helianthus tuberosus. The sequence goes on from CM060404.1 coordinate 58,019,715, forward strand.
ATAAAGAGACAGCCCTAAAGAGACAAACCTTGAGCATTTAATTCTTCATCAGTTTGAGAGTCAGTGCTAAGGAACATGTTGGAGAAACTATGGACTGGCGACATTAACTCGGATGTTGGTGGAATTGTCTCCATGGACATTAATGGAGAAAGCATAATTTGGAGGAGAAGATGATAATGGAGCTTTCTGTTAATGAAGATATAAAATAGGGCATATAAAATAAACTGAAATATTGTAAATGAAAAATGGGGTGAGTTGTTTTTTGAAATGAGTTGATGGGCATTAAATGATGATGTCAGATCAAATTGGGAAACTAAACTTGGGTTGGGAAATTACTAATATATCCTTAAAAGCAAAATGGATTATGAAGGTTCTCAGGCCACGTGGATGAATATAGTCCACAAGTAGAGTTTGCTAAGTTTTTTTAAAAAAAATAGGGTTTTTTATATAGCATTATCCTATATATATATATATATATATATATATATATATATATATATATATATATATATATATATATATATATATATATATATATATATATTAAATAAAACTGATGTGGCCACGCCAGCCAAGCCACGCCCACCATACCCCCTTTAAAGTGGGTTTGAGACTTGAGTTTTGAAATTACACGTGTCAACCGATACCTCAACACAAGCTCCACCATACCCCACGGCCTAACGCCTGGATACAAAAAAAAATGAAGATATAGAAATGTTAGAAATAGAATCTGGACCATTAATTTGGAGAGGGGTATGGGTCATATTGATGATTTTCAAGGTCAAAGGTTGAAAAAGAAAAACATAACCATACTTTGGTTCAATTTGATACATGAAACATAAATATTATATCTTGTTAGAATATATAAAGGTTAAAAATATTGAATACCTGACAAAAATGAAATACTTCCAATATATAAATATTTATGAAATCCACAACAAATCAATGAAATATGTTTGAACTTTTTACTATAATGGAACGACTAGAAGATTAAAAAATGGATCATCATATTCACGTTTGTTAAATCGTTATCGCCGATGAATTAGCGAAAAATATGACAATCGATAATGCACGCCGCGCTTTACAGGGGCGGACCTAGGTGGAGCCCAGGGTGGGCAGGCGCACCCCTTAAAAAAAATTAGTGTATTTTTTAGGCAAAAAACCCGACAGCACCCCCTGAAAATATGCTTGAACCATTTATCCGCACCCTCAACAAATAATTCATGGGTCCGCCACTGACGCTCTACAGTGTAAACTTTTAACTCATTTTATCTTGTTACAAAATTTCGAAGAGACACATAAGTTATCAAACATAAAATATAACATTACTCGATCCGGCTAATAATAAACAGAGTTAATTAATGTTTCGTCCATGTGTTTTGTCAAAAATGACTATTTCAGTCCATTAATTTAAAATTTGCGATTTCAGTCTCTGTGGTTTCACTTTCGTAATCATTTCAGTCCCTATGGTTTCATTTTCGTAAACATTTCAATTCATTATTCTGTTAAGTACATGGACTGAAATGGTTACGTGGTGGACTGAAATGGTTACGAAAGTGAAACCATGATAAATGTGTGCAGGGGTGCACGGGAATCTGGTGCACCAACAGAAGAGAAAGAGTTGTAATTTCCAAGTTTCCTCAACGCCCAGTTTAGAACAGTGCAAGCAAAGCAAACTGCTTGTTGCATGAGGAAATCACGTGGAGTACTGACATATGTATATATTAGCATTTCAATTAATTAATCTGCAATTCTGCACAAACATTTTTACCTTAATTATTCTGCTCAAATTATGAGGTGTCCCTACGTCATTTGACTGGCACGTGAGCGTAATCTACCTGCACATTCATTCAGTCCTACATGGCTTAGCTTTCCACCTCGATTTCAAGCATTATAAACGAAGTGTGTATCTTAATTGCATAGTCAATGACTTAATTTATCACCACGTTTAGGGTGTGTATCTTAATTGCATAGTCAACGACTTAATTTATCACCACGTTTAGGGTGTAGAGAGTGGTTAGACATTTGAAAGTGCTAAACTTCAAAATCAACTCGGAGTCGGCAGATCATCTTTTCACAGCCTGCTTCGTCGCGACATTGATATGGAACGGGGTGAGTCTATGGTGCAAGATTCCTCAAATATTTGCGTTTTCTTCACAGGATCTGTTTAGAATTTATAGCAATCTTGGGGTGTTGGAGAAGAAAAAGGAGGCGGTGCAAGGAATTATAATGGTTTCTTGTTGGTGTCTATGGCGGGCCAGAAACGGTTATAAGTTCTCGAATATGCCGGTTAAAATTGAAGACATTTTAAGTGAAATTAAGGCGTTAAGTTTTTTATGGTTTTCTAAAAGATCGAAACACATAGATATAGATTGGAAGGAGTGGTGCTCGTTTGTTCATATATAATTTTTTGGTTGTAGTGTTTTCGTTGGCCCGGCTTTGGTCGGCGGTGTTGTTTTAATAAAGTTTACCTTTCAAAAAAAAAAAAAAACCAATAAAAATGTGTCATGTCATTCAATTAAAAGTGTTTGTGGAGGTGTTATCGGAGGAGGGGGGTTTTGTGGGCCCTCCTGATATCGTTCTTGTGAAGAAATTGGCTAGGCTCAGAGTTAAATTAAAATCTTGGAGGGACGATATGCTTAAAAAAAGCTTGGAAGAGGTGAGTCAGGCTTTGGAGGATATGGAGTTTATTGAGTCGGTTATGGAGTTGAGAGACTTGGACGAGGAGGAGGAGTGGATTCTTTTGGAAAGCAAAAAGATCTTAAAAAATGATGAGGAGAGAAAAAATAAAGATTTGAAGCAAAGGTCTAGAATTAGATGGGCGAAGGAGGGCGATGAGAACTCCAAGTTTTTTCATTCAATGATAAACTGTAGAAAAGCGAGCAACGTTATCCACGGGCTGAATTTGGATGGAAGATGGGTGTCGAAACCTCCGTTGGTTAAAAAGGGGATATTTAATTTTTTCAGAAATAAATTCGTTGAACCTTTTAAGGATCACCCTCGTTTGATTTGTCACGACATTAGCCGTATTTCGGAAACTGAGGCTTCGGATTTGGAGGCAAATTTTTCTAAAAAAGAATTAAAAGATGCGGTTTTTGAGTGTGGGGATGACCGGGCCCCGGGCCCTGACGGTTTTAATTTCCGCTTTGTTAAGCGCTATTGGAATTTTTTAGAGGAGGATTTTTTTAAAATCTTGACTACCTTTTTCGAATCTGGGGAGATAAGTATGGGGTGTGGTTCTTCGTTTATTGCCCTCATCCCGAAGGTTAAGGACCCGCTATCTTTAAAAGACTATCGGCCTATTAGTTTGGTGGGCATAGTTAACAAACTCATCTCGAAAGTTTTGGCCAATAGGCTCAAAAAGGTGTTAAATTCTGTCATCTCGTCCTCTCAGTCTGCGTTTCTTGGCGGAAGATATATCTTGGATGGTCCTCTTGTTGTTAATGAGATCCATAACTGGATTGAGAAGAATAAGAAAAAGGCATTTTTTCTTAAGATCGACTTTGATAAAGCTTATGATAATGTTAACTGGAACTTCGTCATTTGATATTTTTGCTCAAATGGGTTTTCCTAGTAGATGGTGTAGATGGATCAGGGGGGTTATTTCTTCTGCTAGAGCGTCGGTTTTGGTGAATGGTGCTACTACGTTCGAATTCAAATGTGACAAAGGTATGCGTCAAGGAGATCCTATTTCCCCTTTTTTGTTTCTTATTGTTATGGAAGCCCTTTCTTGTATGATTAATAAGGCGATCGGATTGGGAATTGTGAAAGGAGTGGATCTTCCGAATGATGGTCCTTTGGTTTCCCATTTGTTCTATGCCGATGATGCTATTATTATAGGTGATTGGAGTAGGGAAAATATTATCAATGTTGTGAGAATTCTCAAGTGCTTTCATGCCTGCTCCGGTCTCCAGATTAGTTTCAGCAAATCCAATCTTTTTGGGCTTGGGGTGAGTCATGGGGACGTGGAAGACATGGCTGTGTTAGTTGGGTGCAAAGCTGATAAATTTCCATTTAAGTATCTTGGATTAACAGTGGGGGCCAACATGAATCGAATTAAAAACTGGAGACCGGTGTTTGATATTTTTGAGAGGCGGCTTTCTTTATGGAAAGCGTCTTTCATTTCTATTGGTGGGAGACTGACGCTGATTCGGTCCGTTCTCGAAAGTCTTCCTACCTATTTTTTGTCGCTTTATAAGGCTCCTGTTAAAGTGATTACGGACCTGGAAGGAATAATTAGGAGATTTTTATGGGCTGGATCCGCTATAGATAAGAAAATTCATTGGGTTGCGTGGGACAGGGTGGCTTCTCCGGTGAAGATGGGTGGTTTGGGTCTCCATAAATTGAAAGACATCAATGTAGCGTTGTTGGCTAAATGGGGTTGGAGATTCAAGACGGAGAAAGATAACCTGTGGGTTGGCGTGATTAAGGCCCTTCACTCTGGAGGGTCTGGCTGGGATTTTCTTCCGTTAAAGAAAACTCTCGGTGGTGTTTGGGGGAACATAGTTTCTACTATTAATCGGCCTATGCTGGATGGTTTAGCGATTAGTAACCTTTTTAAAGGAGTGGTGGGCAGTGGGGAAAGCATTATGTTTTGGTTGGATCCCTGGTTATTTGAAGTTCCTTTGAAATATAAATTTCCATCCTTGTTCCAGCTTGAGGTGGTTAAGTCTTGTAGTGTTCGTGATAGACTTGAAGGGGAAGGTTTATGGCTGTGGAAAAACGACCCGGTGTCCGCAACCGAAAGTAACGAATGGGAATTGCTTGCTGCAGCCCTTCGTGATGTTTTTCTGTCCAACAGGCCAGATAAGTGGGAGTGGACCGGTAACGATTCAGAAGGTTTCTCAGTGGCGGCTGTTAAGAGGTCCATTGACTCGAAGAATGACTATAGTAATCGCTTTGTTTTTTATTGGTGTAAATGGGTCCCACTCAAATGCAATATCCTGGTTTGGCGTGCGGAGATAGATAGGATTCCGACGGTAGAAGCCCTGTTGAGGAGGGGTGTGATGATCGAAGATGATATGTGTAAGTATTGTGGCTCCGGCTTGGATTCGGTTGATCACATTCTGACGGCTTGTCCGCTGGCTTTGGGGTTATGGGAGAAGATTACTCTGTGGTGTCGGGTTAGGAACTTTTTTATTTTCTCTATTCGTGATTTGCTTGCCATTCATGACCATGATAATAGGAGGACGGCGGAGAAAGAGGCTTTAAAAGGTATTGTTATCGTTTCTTGTTGGTTTTTGTGGAAGGCCAGAAATGATCTTAGATTCAGTGGGAAAAGAAGAGGAGTTGAAGATGTTTTTAGTGATGTTAGATCGGCTAGTTTCATTTGGTATAAATATAGGGCTAAGAAAGGTTCTTGTGAGTGGAGGGATTGGTGTAAATTTGTTAATATGTAGCTTTTTGTGTTTTGTTGCCGTCCCGGTTTTCGGGTTCGGTTTGCGTTAATGAAGTTCTCGTTTCAAAAAAAAAAAAAACTATGCTCAAAAGTGTTAGCAATGGTTAGACACTTCATGAATTGCTAAACTATTTAAAAAAAGAAAGAAAAAATGTGTGATTGGTTGAGATGGCATGGACCCCACCACGCACCCCATCTCTCCTTCCCTCCCTTCACCGCTCGGTGATGAAACACCGATGATTAATGAAACCGCGCGGCAAAGGGGGGTAGGCGGCGGTGTTCCCGAGCGGCAACTCGGTTTGCCGATCCCCTTTGCCGCCCACTCCGTATGCCCTTAATGAACGAATTAGTTTGGTTAACATTTAAAAATGTTTTGTTTGATTGTTTGCCTTAAGCATCAAATTCTAGACTGTTTCATGATCATTCAAAGCCCATAACTGTTGATACAGGAACAGTGTGATAGAGATTATAGGAAACGTTCGTATAAAATAAATAAAAATCTTTTTATTAACTTGAATTACATAAACATAAGAGAATTAAGCTGTAAAGTACAATACAACTACAACTGAAATACAAGACAAATAAGAACGAAATTGCAGAATATAAAGAAATTCTTGGCTGATGATCGTGTTAGACACGGGCCCATTTAGGGCTGTAAACGAACCGAACGTTCAGCGAACAGTTCATGAACCGTTCGGCGGGAAGTTCGTTTATGTTAGTTCGTTTAAAAAACGAACGAACATGAACAAGAAATTTCGTTTGATTAGTTGAACATGAACAGAGGTCTCGTTCGTTCGATTGTGTTCGTGAATGTTCGGTAAGGTGTTCGTGAACATTCGTTGATTTGCGTTCGTATATTTATGTTTTAATTGAAGATCTTTGTACTTTCTTATATTTTATTTGTACTTTTTATATTATTAAACTTTTATTTATTTTATTACCCTAACAATTAAACTAGGAAATCCACTTTCATCTTGTTTATGCATCATTTCCCTTTCATTTCTCATTATTTACATCGACAAATACGATCGACCTCCGTTCCATAATAAGGGATTCAAGTTCGAGTGCTACTCTCTAGGCCATCTATCTTTATCCTTCGTCACATGCGCCAAATTTATTTGTGTTCGTTTGTGTTCGTGAACCGTTCGTGAACACACTCATTTCCTTAATGAACGAACACGAACATAAAATCTCGTTCGGTAAGTGTTCATGAACCGTTCGTGAACACATTTATTTCATTAATGAACGAACACGAACACGAACAAGGCCTTGTTCGTGTTCGTTCGGTTCGTTTATAGCCCTTGGTCCATTAAAACAAATTTCGAGTCTCCCATGAGAAATCGTTTGTTTCCAGGATACAACAGCCTAAACAGTTTCCCTGCCGGAGTTGATGAAAACCCGAAGATGTACCTCGAAACTAGAAAGAAGAACAAGAAGATTATGCAAAGAGAAAGTTGCATGAGTTGGTGAATTTTTTGTGTCTCTTTTGCAGCAGGTTGGCCTCCTATTTATACTGCAGGTTTGGATGAAACTGAAAAAAACGAATTAAATGGGAGAATTAAATTGCATTAACGTCTTCAATGCACTTTAATTCGTCATTTAATTCTCAGTCAAAACCGTTGACTCGTCTGTTTCAAATGATGAAGTGAAACTACTCTGTCATTAAAGTCTCTAAGCTTCTACGCGTACGCCCGCGCGCAAGACAGACACTCTAGTGCGCGCGCGCCACTTTGGCTGACTTTCATGCGCCCCAGGTCTACACCACTCATGCGTGCGCGCCACTTTGGCTCACTTTCATGCATGTGCATGTCTGCACCACTCATCCGCGTGTGCGCCATATCACCAGTGAACCTATACGATCACGCCACACAGTCGTGCCGTATGAGCTCACCTTGGTGGCCCGCGTCCATGCACCAGTGCGCAGTCCAGCCTGGTCATGCGCCATGTACCCGTGCGCCTGCATGCCACGTCACCAGCCACCTGGTCCTTGCACCCCCTGTGCTTCACCACACGCATGCGCTCAAAAAATACAAAGGCAGCTCTTAAACGACTCGCGGCGTTGCGAGCGTGCACCATCAAAGCGCCACATTGCCCCCACGCCACACGCCCGCGCGTGTGCGAGTTAGGGTGCTCCGCACCCTTCGCGAGTATACTAGTGTGTGCTTCCATGTAACAATAAGGAAGGAATGTTCCCACTTAAATACCCCTTTAAGTTTCATCTCTCCTCCTATGTGGGCAAGGTGCCACTTTCCCATTATTTCAGCATTCAATGTTTTAAACACCAAACTTTGAGCCTCGATATCTCATTCATCTTAGCTCCGTTTTGGACGCAGTTTCGTTCGTTGTGAAACTCTTCCAACATAGAACACAAACCCACAAATATATATATAAAAACTACTCATATTTTTATATTTATTTCTAGTCTAAAAATATGAAAAATGCATTTCCTATATTTGTGAAAATTATTATTTTCACCAAATTTCCAACAATCCCCCACATGAATAGAAATTGATCTATCAAGTTTCAATGATACACATTCAGTAGTTGAGTATTGTAAGATAGGTAGGTGTAACCTTTGAACCTTCTTTTGTGAAGCATACTTAGCCTCCTAGGGTCTTGTAGACGTGGTGTCTTTGAACAATCCCCATTTATATAGGCGACAATATACATTCACACAACACTATCCCTGGTTTAGTCAAGTCCTCATGGTTTTGTCCGTTTATGGTCATGGAACACTTTCCTGGTTCTGCGAGAGCTCTAGGATGTGCGCCTCCGCACAAATCCATTCGAAGCGACCCCACTTCTCTCTAACATAGGTGATTCCTTCGAATCATTAAAAGCATCATGGTTAATTTAGATTTACCCAGATCCTTAACCTCGACATGCTTAGCCTTCCTTCATGTCACTGATTAGAATGGACTAGGAAGTATGTAACTCCCTTTGATTAATTTTGGGGTACCCCCCCCCCCCCCAGTGACTCCCTTTGGGTTTATGATTAAGTTGTCCTATTGAACCTAGATCTTGGGATCTCCGGTCAACAAGGTTAGGTTTCCCTCATATTCCCTTTTCCTATGGGCTTCAGTCCCATTCCTCTTGACGACTTATAAACTAAATCTCTGCTTAAGCCCTTTGTTAGCGGGTCTACAATGTTTTCCTATAACCTAACATAGTTAATTGAGATAACACCCGTTGTCGCAACCCCCGATCCCTAATTCCTGGGAACGGGCGGCCGCGAGCCATTTTCGGTGGTATCGCGTGTTTATTCAATTTGGCAGCGGAATTTTCATCAGGACCGTAGTTAGGAAATATTTGATCAGAGTAAAAATAAAATACCAAATTTTCATAATATTAAACACATGGGATAAAACCCAAGTTTTCAATACACACATTTTCATAGGAATAAATCCTATTTTATTTAATAAAAAAACATCTATTTTATTTTAGGTAACTTTATTGCCACTTTTCCAAGCCTTCAGTGCTGTCCAGCTGGATTCTATTTGGCTTTCACAGTTTGTTACCTGAAACGCGTTTTAAAAACATTTGTTAGTGGGAAATACTGGTGAGTGAATCCCAGTTTAATCAAGTTTAAATAAAAACCATTGTACATTATTGAGGGCGATCTCGCAATTATATTTGTTTCCAAGTTATATCAATTAACATCCATGGTACTGTCAGACCTGACTTGTGGAAATGTTACCCCTCGCAAGGTAGTAAAATAACTTTGTATACAAAACCCCAACATACGCATGATAATTGTATTCTTACAAATACTCAATAACTGTTTAATATATAATTAATTAAGTGAGGTTTTGTAAAAAACAATTTGTAAAAAGGAGATTACTCACATTGTTGTCTTAGATTTTCCGTAAGGGTTTCCTGGTGACAATCTATAATTTACACAAATGCACACATGTTAGTATAATAACCTATTTTAACATTAGTAATACCCTCCCCGAGACGGCATTCCAACGACTACGTCGGGCAGAACCACGACAGCCGTTACGGAACCCTAGATCAATCGGGCAGCGTATCTAATACGTATCCAGGGGTTATAATACTTGACCCAACAGTGGTTTTAAACATCTCTTTATGTGCAAACACCTGTTTATGGTCAAACTTCTGTTTATGGGCAAAATTCTGTTTAAGGCGAAACATATGTTTCTTCAAAATCTGCTGACCATTGACTGACCAAATATCAGTGTTTAAAAAAATGTTGGGTATCCACTGATAGGAAAAATAGCCACTGCTCACTTTTTTTATTGTTGGCATCTATTGATATTGACCATTAGTTGTTTTCCTAAAAAACAGCCACTGCTCACTTTTTTGTTATTGATGGTGTTAATTAGTGATAGATTGAAATTATCAAATAAAAACTAGAATAACAATGAAATTACCATTTTACCTCATCTTTACATACCAATGAGGTAAGATTTCCTCCAACATTGTTTTGATCATACAATTTAAAAAATTCTTTATAACTATTTGTTGGAAATCAAATCAGTAATTAATGCTAATTTCTTGAGCTTTGGACATTTAAAACATGCAAAATGTGAATTTCAAACTCACGGTTTAAAAATTAGAAAAGTCATCATGACAATGACAGTTGCTTTCAAATCATCATTAGTAATTACTGATAATATCAGTAATTACAGAAAAGTCATAATGACAATTGACGTTCGGTATCTACTGATAGGAAAAAATAGCCATTGGTCACTTTTTTATTCTTGACATCCATTGATATTTACCATCGATGGTGTTAATTAGTGATATATTGAAATTATCAAATAAAAACTAGAATTAAAATGAAATTACCATTTTACCTAATCGTTACATTGCAATGAGATAAGAGTTCCTCCAATATTGTTTTCCTGATGAAATTTAATGTTAAATTAAAAAAAAATACTTGATGGGTATTTGTTGCAAATCAAATCACTAATTAATGGTAATTTCTTCAGCTTTGGACTTTTAAAATATGCAAAATATGAATTTCAAATTAAATTTATGCAAGATGGTAATTTAGAATTGACGTTCTCTCTTTTTTTCCCCTACTTTGCATATGATTAGTAATATTTATTTACTTTAATAAGGAGGGATATAAAGATATACACTACTTACCTTTCAGTTCCCAATAAACATCATCACAATTGCGGTTAAATCAAATCAATAATTACTAATAATATCAGTAATTTTGAAACTCAAAATTCAAACCATATATATTTTTATCCTTAATGTTAAATTAAAAAATAAAAAAAATACTTTTTGACTATTTGTTGCAAATCTAATCAATAATAATTAATTGTAATTTCTTGAGCTTTGGACTTTTTAAATATGCAAAATTAGAATTTCAAACTGACGGTTATTATCTCTCAGTAATTTTGAAATTTGGAAATAAAAAATATGTAAAAGGTAATTTAAAATTGACGTTGTCTTTTTTTTCCTACTTTGCATATTTCAGTTCCCAAAAAACATCATAACAATTGCTTTCAAATCAAATCAGTAATTACTAATTAATATTAGTAATTTTGAAATTCAAATTTCAAACCATATATATTTTTATTATTCTATAAATAAGATACAATTATCAGGTTTCACATTCAAATCTCGCTCGCTCATATATGTGACCGTATCTTTCTCTCTCAAATGCATCTTTCTTGTGATTTAGCAGCTAATTTCCCATTACACTTCTTTGTTCGAATGTTTGTTGATAATGTTTACATGTTATCGTTACTGTATCATTGTTTCAACATCGTTATTTCAATGTAAATTCGCATCCCACATCAACCTTTCAATATCGATGCTGCAATATCATTGTTGCAACATCGTGAAAAGTTGCATGTGTTACCTTTTTTGATGGCAGAGATGCAACTTTAAAGTTACATGTGCCATTTTTTTTATTTCCGTTAAATCCAAAGTCACGTTTTCTTGCTCCAGGAAGATTTTCTTCTTTTAAAGAAAGTATACATTCGTCCAAAGCTCGTGAAAACTCAGATGTGCAATAAAAATGAAAAAGACACGTTTGAATTTTAGATTAGTTTCTTATTCTTATTTGTGTTGTCAGTAATATGGAGTGTGGTGATAGAGACGTGCAGTTTATGGCGATGCTGAAGGACATACATCAAGAGGTTCAGCAATAGATGTAGTGGAAACTAAAGTTTATTAGTTCTTGCTGTTATTCTTATATTTGAACTTGAATATTGTTCAGTATGTCATGTAATTATTGGACTTTTTGTTTCAAGGTCCTGAATAAATGATTAAATATAATTTTATGAATCTTTGTTGTGTTTTATATTTACTTATTATTTATTGTTTCAGTAATATTTAGATTATGTTGATGTTGAATTGTGTCTGTAGATCTGTTTGGTAAGTCAACAGAGGATTAATAGTGTCAAGGATTTGTTTAATGGTCCAACTCTGAAAGGGTGGTGTGGTTATAACAGCTGATCATGCTAAGGACTGTTATAATTAATTCCTGCACCATATAAAGACTGATGGGCTTATTGTCTCATGAGGGCTATGCACTGTTGAAGGCAAAGTCCTGTTAAAGACTAGCAGTTATGGTGTAGTTATAACAGCTTCTACAGTGGATTCAACTTTAGTATTTATGTATCCGTTTTTGAATTACTAGGGTACTCATGTTTTAATTGAGTATTAAACGAAAATGAGTTGCCTTAGCAAAAAGTTTTCATCATCTGGGGTACTAAACCACTGTCTTTCAAAATTGACATGTGGCAAAACCTTGAATGAAAATTCTCAAAACTGTTGCTGGAATACTTGTCCTTTAGATCTGTACCATTTACCCTAACCACTGTTTTGTTCCAACGTCTGATCTCTAAACACTGTCCACTGCTGAAAGTTAACCACTGATCCCTCATTTTCTTGACAATCACTGATGTTCAAAATCAGTGTCCTATCCACTGATATGCTATCCACTGATAGTAAAAATCATCCACTGCCCACAATTTTTACCGTTGTAACCACTGATGCTTGATACGTCAGTGGCCCTTAAAACAACTGTTTTCCATCCTTCATCCATTTCATCAGTGTTTGACACGTGGTCAGTCTTTAGCCTTCAGATCATAATAACCGCTGCCACATCAGCGATCATTTTTTCCGCAGCTAAAACCCTGCCCTAAACCCCAAACAGGGTTTTACACTGTCGAATTGAATTCCAAAATTCTCTTCTCATAGCAGTTTCCAACCCTTCTTCTCAAAATCTCCAAAATCCTTCTTCGTTCTTCTCCGCAAAAATGACAAAATCAAAGTCAAAATCAAAATCAAAACCTAAATCACCACCACCTTCAAATGAAGTCGCTGAAACGGCCGAAGAATCCAATGAGATACCATACAAACAATCTCACAACTATTTGGGTTTACTCACAAAACCCACAAACAATCATACCTTCGATTCCATTCTCGACACCATATCTACATCAAAGTACAAAACTTTGTTGACAGTAGACGCCCCCATATATCTGCAAACCCAGAGAGAGTTCTGGAAAAATGCTACGCTTGAAAAACAAGATGATAAAGTAGTAGCCATTAACTCCTCGATACAGGGTACTAAGGTTCAAATCACTCCGCAATCATTATCAGAAATCTTCAAACTCGATGATCAGACGGGTGGTCCGTTGGACAACCCTTAAATGGGTTAAAAAGATTAAAATTCCACGCTTTACTTGGTTATTTGCTTGAACTTGGTAACTACGAGTGTTTGTGTGATTTGCAGATAAATCGCTTAATTCGGTTAAATTGGACTCGTAGGCTACGGTTGGAAATTAAATGGCATCATGACTTTGAGAGGAGGCACATAACATCCATCAAATTAATTCTTTTGGGAGCCGTGACACAAGTCAACAAAAACATCACAAGAACTTTTTGACATCATCACTACAGTAGACTTGGGAGGCGGCAATTGAAAAGAACATTAAATCACTTTGGAGTTGTTTGATTGGGCCGCACATCTTATGATCATCACTATTGGGAGTGGGCCGCACATATGGGTTTGATTTTGGGCGGCACACATCACAAAAGAAGGGAAAGGCAGCTTGAATTCACGTGAGCATTGGGGTAGCCACAAGGAAAAGTCAAAACATTCTCAAATATACACACATCACAAATCACATGGACTCTTTTGATTGGGCCGCTTTGGAGGTGGGTGCACATGAGATCTTGGGCTGACAACACTTCTCATGTTGGGCGGCACATCTTGGTTGACAACACATACACAAGTCAACAACATTAAAATAATCAAATCATCATTATCCTTCACGTGATTTAGGTTGGTTCTTGTCAACATACATGTTTGTCATACATACACATGGGGCGGTTTTGGAGTCCCACATGCATACAAGTGTAGCCGACATTATCATCAAGGAAATTGTGACACGAATATTGGATGCACACGTGGGACTATTTTGGCAGCTGACAAAACGTGAAGCAAAGCATATCATTCAGACTGCCACCGTAAATTACGGTCTCACCGTAATTTACGGTGGACTTGGATTTCAAATGAAGCTCACCGTAAATCAGTCTTGTATCACCGTAAAACATATGAAGTCCACCGTAATTTACGGTGGAGCCGTAAATTACGGTGGTAGCTGCGATCAAATCCGTAACTGCCATCATAAATCAATTTTTATTGTGTCTTTTCACATATTCTCATCATTGGACGGTTATTGGAGACACTAGGGGCGATTTTGCTTGATCTTGCTTGGTTTGGAACAATTTCTAACATTCGGTTTGTGTTTTTGATTTGTATGAACATCGAATTGCTTGTTATGATGAATCACCGAGCCATGTCCGGCTAACTTCTTCGGTGATCATCTTAGGTGAATGTTTCTTGAACTTTTGTGTGATTTATTTCCGAATTTCTAGAATGATAACTTGCATTGCTTGAATATCATGGTGTATGTTTGATTGCTTGTAACTTGTTAATCGATAGTGCAATTTCTAGTCTTAATCGTACGTTCTTGGTGCCGTTGGCAATCGAGATATCACGGGAAGGGTTAGGGTTGGTTATTGATTAATTGGTCATCGGGAAACAACCTCGCGTTTATATAATCCGAGTACTTTGTCCCCTTTTATCACTTCAATCATCTATACACGAGTTATGTCTATGTAACTCTTTCTAGTGGGAATTACACACAATTGTTTAAAGAAACTGAAACCTAAGATTATCATTGTTCTCTCCTAATTTGTTTTACAACCAACTTTGATTTGAATTAGTTTTCAATTTAGTTTTCTAAAAACAACAATCCAAATTCTTGAAATTTAATTTCTGCAATTTAGTTTAATATTAATTTAAGTACAAAGCTATACAATCGACACATTTTCCACATACTCCCTGAGTTCGATACCCTCTTACCACTATCTATAGTTGTTTGGGGATTAAATTTGCGTGACCCACGACAATCATGTCAAATTTTGGCGCCGTTGCCGGGGAGTAGTGCGCAACGTGTGTCATTTTTGTTAGTTTTGCTTTGTTATTTTCGGGTTTACACTGGTGTGTTTAGTGTGCAGGTTCTACAGGTGCATGCATACTAGAGGCTCTCACAAAGCGTCACCATTGTCATTTGATCCGGAAATTGAAAGAACGTTAAGGCAAAACCGAGTTTTACTACGCGAAAACAGAATTGTTGGTTCACCCACTTCACCCATTACACCAAGAAACATCATGGACGAACCACAAATACCACCTACAACGGGTCAAACGACCTCATCATTCATTCCTACATCCACACAACCATCACCAAACACCACTATTCCAAACATCACCACAATTCCTACTCCAATTCATGATACTACACCAACCAATACCAACACCACACAACAGAACACTACTCAAGTCGAACCTACTCTCACCTATAGCCCTTCCGCCACAATCCCACCACTATCACACTTCTTTCCTCCATCTACAGGTCAATCATCTTCTCATTATTCAATACCACCAAATACGACCATTGTCCATACTACCTCTACGATTAGACCATCAAACCAGTCGGGTTTTCAATACTCGACCATTCCATTTGGGCAAGCTTCGGGTATAGGGGGAGATGGATATGAGGAAGGATACGAAGAATTTGAGGATTATGATGAGGATGGATATTTTTACGAGGGTTATGGTGATCAAGGGGAGTTTAGGTATTTGCAAAGTCAATCTCAAGGGATGGCAAGTGTTGGTGGAATGCCACAACAACAAATTATACCACATACCACAACACATTCGGCCAAGACCACAAGGGCCACCAATACAACAACCTATTTCATTGCAACAAGTCCGACCACAACATGTACAACAACAATTTCAAAGACCACCTCAACGCCCACCGATGCGACAATAACAGTTTCAACAACCAATCGCACCACAAGGGCAAGTACCAAGGCCAAATGGTCCTATTATTCCGAGAGGTAGGTATGGTGTACCAAGGAGACACCTTAGAGAAAATGTGAGGGGCATTGAAGCACATTTTCGGCCGGTAATCACGCAAAACCCTTCACCGGTAGTCATTCCTCATAACGATCAAGGGCGAACATTTGAAGTAAGAACCAATTATTTGCAAAGTTTACCAAAGTACAAGGGGTTGGCAAATGAGGAGCCTTATTTTCATTTAGAGGCTTATGACTCTATTTGCAACACTCTTGGGAGTCAAGGGTTTTCAGCCGACGATATCAAATTGGTATTATTCCAATTTTCTTTGGAAGATAAGGCGAAGAAATGGTTCTACACGTTACCTTCGGCATCCATATATACATGGGGGGAGATGCAACAAACTTTCTTGGATGAGTTTTACACCGCCCAAAAGACCAACGATGCAAGGAAGGGATTGAGAAGCTTTCAACAACAACATGGTGAGATGTTTCACGAGGCGTTTGAGCGTTTCAATATGATGATTAAAAATTGCCCTCACCATGGAATTGAATTGTGGGAGTTGATGAATGCCTTTCACGAGGGGTTGAGTGCCGAAGATGCACGTGACTTGATGTCTATTACCGGTGGGACTTTTGGAACAAACTATGAGAATGATGACTGGGAGTTTTTGGAAAGCATGGCAACTACATCAAAGAGGAAAGCTCAAGCCTCCAGAAGAGCCCGACCGACCACTAACCGACCGCAAGTGCACGCCATAGATGATGGTAATGTTCAAACCACTAACCAAATTTATGATGTTTGTGCTTTGTGTAATGAAATAGGTCACGCGGCTGAAAATTGCCAAGGAGGTGATGGGCAATACGAAGAGGTTCATGCTGTGCAAGGTCAAGGAGGGGGTGGTAGGAACTTTAACATGAATTCTAACACTTACCACCCCGGGTTGAGGAACCACCCAAACTTTCGCTATGGGAACCCTTCAAATCAAGCTAACCCGAATTTCCAAGGAAACCAAGGATTTCAAAGGCAATATCAAACGGGTCAAAGCTCTTCGGGTGGAAATGAGATGATGGAGATGTTGAAGGCGATGCAAAGTGAAATGCAACGAATGAACCAACGTGATGAGGTTCGGATGCAAAAAGACGAGGTTCATGACAAAAGCATCCAATCGTTGACCACTCAAATGGGTCAACTTGCAAGTGACGTGGCGATGTTAAAGAAAGCAAAAGGCCAGCTACCGAGTGATACGGTGCCAAATCCCAAGAATATAAAAAGCATTAACATCAATGTGGTAAGCACCGTTCCTAGTACCGAATTTAATGAAAAATGTCTAACATCTTCTTGTCAAGTGAATGCAGGTTTGGAAAAAGATGCCGAAGTCGAGAATGATAAAGAGTGTGAAGCGCCAATCGTGCCTATCCGTGTGGAAAAATTAAAAATCCCTCACGCATTGTTGGACTACGGGGCAAGCATGAGTGTGCTACCAAGCGATTTATACGATATGTATGACTTTGGTCCACTTGAAGGTATAGACACCATGGTGAGCTTGGCGGATGGAAGTTGGAGGCGTCCACGGGGAATGGTTAGGAACGTTAAGATTCAGTTGGGAGAATTTGAATACCCGGTGGATTTTCTAGTTTTGGACTATGCTTCTACCAACATGGCATCACAACAAAGGGTGATTTTAGGTCGACCGTTTCTCTATACGGCAAATGCTCAAATTGATTGTAGAGAAGGAATTATTACCATGACCGAAAGGAACCGTAAGTTGTCATTTGATGTTCAGACTAAGATGATTAGTTATGATTTTGTTGTGGCGAAGGATAGCGGGTTTAGTGAAAAGGTGTTACCACGAATGAGAAAAAAGCACCCACCGGACCGTGAAGAAACACATATGGGTTCAAGCAGGAGTGTATTTGATTACCCACCAAGTCAAAATGAGACGGAGGCATTTTGTCCAAAGACAAGCTACAGTGGGGGAGGTGATAGGAACCGATTCTTTGAGCCACCATAAATGGGGGTGGCACGGTCTGGCTGAAGACGCGAAACTTAGCGCTGCTCGGGAGGCAACCCGAGGTTTTTTTTCACTGATCTTGTTATTTCGTTAGTTTTCTATGTTTCAGGGCCATGGCAACACTCAAGTGTGGGGAAGATGTGCGGATATTTGTGTGAAGGTGGTGAAAGGAGATTGGATCATTTACAATATCTGTTGTGCCAAACTTTACCAGGTCAATGTACTTTTTCCTTAGACTTGTCATGTTCTTTAGCTTTGAAATATTGTTAGTTTATTAGTTTGCTTTTGTTTATTAAAAAAAATAATAATAATATAAAAAAATACTAAAAAGAAATTTGGGGTTTGAGATTTAAAGCTTTTGTTGATGTCGAATGAATTTTAGTGATCAAAGCCCTCAAAGCCATACATTGGGACAATGTATCCCAAGTGTGGGGATGGGGGAAATTTTTGAGAGTTTTAAAAATTTTGTAAATCCGAGCGAAAATTGTTAAAATTTGAAAGCTTGATATTGTACCATTTGACACACCGACACCCATTCCTAGTCTTTTCTTGGTGATGATTTGAGCCACACATGATTGTTATTGATATTTCATTGTTTGAGTGGCGGTGTGTGTTGTGTGTTAGTAGAACTTGTGTGTGAATACTTGTTAAATCCTAGAATTAGCATGCTTTTGAAAATGATAGGGGGACTTTTAGGAAGCCTCGTCTAGATGTGTGAGAGTGTGGGATTGGTGGGTTGGACCTCATACTTTACATATATGAGCTTGGTATTGTGAGGGGTGGGGGTTTGGTCTTTAGAAAGCCATGTTTGAGCCTTATACCATTCGGTTGTGACCCAAACCTACTTCCTACAAAATTTTACCTATTGAGATGACCCGGTTTAGGAGATTTAGTATGTAGTATTGATGTTCTTGTATATATTGTTGAGTTGATGTGTTATGATGAAAAAAAAATGAAAAGAAATAAAAAAAAAAGAGAAAGAGAAAAAATATGAAAAATACAAAAAGAAGTATTTAGTTGCAATAGAGTTGAGAATGTCAAGAAGCTTTGTATATATATTTGGTGTTTGCTTTGTTTAGTGGTAGAAATAAAAACCGGGTCAAATCAATTAGCTCTCGCATATATATTCCACCATTTTCCTACCTTTGCACCTAGCCCCGTTGCAACCCGCAAGTCCCTTTGATTCTAAAGCATGTTAGACATTTGTTAGGAGGAAACTTGATTTATATACAAGCTTATTGTCGCGCACACACACACACGCATGGAGTGGTTTAACATTATTTGCTAATAATTCTTGTCACCGAGAGATTTTTGTGAGGGGTGTGTCTTGTGGTATGATTGAAAGTTAGTGAAAGGATGATACATTTTAGCTCGGTTTACGCAATTGATCGCTTGTGGTTGAGAATAGTTTTTGAATGAGTTGCTTGGGACAAGCAACGGGTAAGTGTGGGGATGTGACGGGTGGTCCTTTGGACAACCCTTAAATGGGTTAAAAAGATTAAAATTCCACGCTTTACTTGGTTATTTGCTTGAACTTGGTAACTACGAGTGTTTGTGTGATTTGCAGATAAATCGCTTAATTCGGTTAAATTGGACTCGTAGGCTACGGTTGGAAATTAAATGGCATCATGACTTTGAGAGGAGGCACATAACATCCATCAAATTAATTCTTTTGGGAGCCGTGACACAAGTCAACAAAAACATCACAAGAACTTTTTGACATCATCACTACAGCAGACTTGGGAGGCGGCAATTGAAAAGAACATTAAATCACTTTGGAGTTGTTTGATTGGGCCGCACATCTTATGATCATCACTATTGGGAGTGGGCCGCACATATGGGTTTGATTTTGGGCGGCACACATCACAAAAGAAGGGAAAGGCAGCTTGAATTCACGTGAGCATTGGGGTAGCCACAAGGAAAAGTCAAAACATTCTCAAATATACACACATCACAAATCACATGGACTCTTTTGATTGGGCCGCTTTGGAGGTGGGTGCACATGAGATCTTGGGCTGACAACACTTCTCATGTTGGGCGGCACATCTTGGTTGACAACACATACACAAGTCAACAACATTAAAACAATCAAATCATCATTATCCTTCACGTGATTTAGGTTGGTTCTTGTCAACATACATGTTTGTCATACATACACATGGGGCGGTTTTGGAGTCCCACATGCATACAAGTGTAGCCGACATTATCATCAAGGAAATTGTGACACGAATATTGGATGCACACGTGGGACTATTTTGGCAGCTGACAAAACGTGAAGCAAAGCATATCATTCAGACTGCCACCGTAAATTACGGTCTCACCGTAATTTACGGTGGACTTGGATTTCAAATGAAGCTCACCGTAAATCAGTCTTGTATCACCGTAAAACATATGAAGTCCACCGTAATTTACGGTGGAGCCGTAAATTACGGTGGTAGCTGCGATCAAATCCGTAACTGCCATCATAAATCAATTTTTATTGTGTCTTTTCACATATTCTCATCATTGGACGGTTATTGGAGACACTAGGGGCGATTTTGCTTGATCTTGCTTGGTTGGAACAATTTCTAACATTCGGTTTGTGTTTTTGATTTGTATGAACATCGAATTGCTTGTTATGATGAATCACCGAGCCATGTCCGGCTAACTTCTTCGGTGATCATCTTAGGTGAATGTTTCTTGAACTTTTGTGTGATTTATTTCCGAATTTCTATAATGATAACTTGCATTGCTTGAATATCATGGTGTATGTTTGATTGCTTGTAACTTGTTAATCGATAGTGCAATTTCTAGTCTTAATCGTACGTTCTTGGTGCCGTTGGCAATCGAGATATCACGGGAAGGGTTAGGGTTGGTTATTGATTAATTGGTCATCGGGAAACAACCTCGCGTTTATATAATCCGAGTACTTTGTCCCCTTTTATCACTTCAATCATCTATACACGAGTTATGTCTATGTAACTCTTTCTAGTGGGAATTACACACAATTGTTTAAAGAAACTGAAACCTAAGATTATCATTGTTCTCTCCTAATTTGTTTTACAACCAACTTTGATTTGAATTAGTTTTCAATTTAGTTTTCTAAAAACAACAATCCAAATTCTTGAAATTTAATTTCTGCAATTTAGTTTAATATTAATTTAAGTACAAAGCTATACAATCGACACATTTTCCACATACTCCCTGAGTTCGATACCCTCTTACCACTATCTATAGTTGTTTGGGGATTAAATTTGCGTGACCCACGACAATCACGTCACCCACCACAAGCATCTGTTCCTACTCAAGCATCTGCACAACATGCAGTTGCTGCAAATGAGCTTTGGAATATCTTTCAATCCATGCTTGAAAAACAGCAACAAATGGCTGATCAAAACCATGCTACTCATGTACAAATGCTGACCAACATGGTGGAATCAAGGTTCAAGGATACTTAAGCAGATATCAAGGCTATAAAGGCTAGCACTCAAAGTGTCTCTGGCAAAGTTCCTTCTTCCCTATACTTTCTTGATAACCCTCCTTCAGATAATGCCAAAAAGGGGGATAATATCAAGCTGTTGAGACAAATGAATATGATGGGAATAGAACATGGCCTTTATATTGAGCCTGAAAAAGAAAAAGAAAAAGAAAAAAGAAAAGCAGGTATCAAAACCTGTTAGTCAAATAGCTGATACAGCAGTAGTTACACAAACTGCTGTCAGTAGCCAAACAGCTGCCATGTCATCAACACACACATCTTCAACACACACCACTCTACCACACACCACTGCAACTACTGCTCTACCACCATCATCTACAATCACACCATCACCACTGCCTCTTGTCATAAAACAGAAGACAACAGATGTTACAACCTCTATTGTAATGACAGCAGTGCTTGAAGCACCAGTTGTTTCAACAGTTGTTTGTCAGACACTCCCCATGATTCAAACCACTGATTCACCCAAAACATCATCTGCCCCTTCTTCATTAAAAAGGAGAAGGAATCTCATATCAGATGATGATTCATCACCACCATCAAAACTACCTCACCACTTCCATCCCCTGCTCAAAAGCAGAAGACAACTGCTGACATATCAGCAGTTGTAATGACAACAGATGTTCAGACACCAGTTGTTTCAACAACTGTTAGTCAATCATCCACCACTGCTCTCACCTTCTCTACATCAAACCAAAGCTCTTCAACAGAAAAAGAAAGCCAATCTCTGCCGATGAGGGTATACATGATCCTAATGCTGCACAACATCCACTGGAACTTGAAGCTATCAAAAATGAGATGAGGCAATTCTATACAGAAGAAGATCCTTCAAAAAGAAGATTCCCCTCACTCATAGGCTACATGCCACCAGATGATATGGATGATTACCTCAAAGTCAAGGCAAGGCAAGCTAAACTAAGAGCTAAAGTTGAGAGTGAACGTGAACGTTTAAGCGAAGATGGCATTGCTAAAAGACTGGAGTTCTACTTCACAAAAGTAAAGCAGATAGAAGAGTTTGCACAAGACCTAAACAAAGAAAAGGCTGATCAAAGGAAAAAGTTAAGAAAACAATATCTAGCCTACATCATGAAAGAGAAATTCTATCCTGCTGAAGAACAACAGTTCGAAGAATGGCCAATAATCGCTCTAAAGCATGAGGCCGAAAGGATTGAGAAAATCAAGAATGATCCTACAAAGAAGAAGAATGCTCCAAACTGGAGCAAATACAAAAGGCTCATTGCTGACCTAACTGCTGAGTATAAGAGAAAGAAAAAGGAGCTGGTGGATGCAAAAATGGATACTGCTGAAGCCATATCAAAATGGTCAAAACAGCAGACTGATGAAGCCTATGAAAGGCTGAAGAAAAGAAAGATAACTGTATCAAGCACCTCAAAGAAGCATGAACAAAGAATGAAGCTTGAACAGCAGATAGAAAACCTCAATACACTGTTCCGGTCTACTTTTGTGACAAATCAAGAAGAAAAAGAACAGTTGACCAGTGAAGAGGTGAAAGAAAAGGAGGTTGAGTACTTCACAGAATCCATCATGAAAATGGGTCTAAAAGAAGAAAACTCAGAAAAACTTCAAAACCTTTTTAAAAGGATGTTAACCAAACCTGCATCACCAAACACTTCAACAGACATGACAGACATTGAAAGGCAGGAGCTGATTGAAAGAGAAACTGCAGAAGATATAGCTGCAGCAAATGATGTCATAGAAATGGCTTTCAAAAGAATGTTTGAAAGTCTGCAAGTCTTCTCAAGGCCAATATCTCAAAGCTCATCATCAAATAAATCTCTCCCAAGAAATCCATTGGGTTTAAAAGTACTAAAGTGGCTCTCTGATCAAAAGACCCACGTATTGACTCTGGTCAGATCCAATGGAGAGGTGAAGTATATATCAAGGAAAGAAGCACTAGGCCTTAGTGTTCAAGATTTGCAGGATCTCCTTGAACTTACACTGTGCCGGGATGAAGATGATACAAGCTCCAAAGCATTTGAAGAAGAATTTAAAAGAAAAGCAAGGGAACTTTTGATGAGTAATAAAGATCCAGAATAATGACAGGTTTTTGGCATTATCTGTTCCAGGGGGAGATTGTTGGGATTGAACCCTACCAGAGGAACAGATAATGTAAAGCCAAAACCTGGTCACAACAGTGGATCCACAATAAGCAATGGTTTACATTAAGCTTCCCCCTTGAAAATGATTTATAACAACTGATGGTCTTGCATCCATTGACCGGATACAACTGCTGCTGTTCTGCATAACTACTGATGAAGCTTAGAAGACTGCTGGACACTAAGCACTGCTGGTACAATCTGCTGATGACAAAGCTCTGCCCAATCAAGGACTGATCAACCTTGAGGAAAGCACCGATGTAAAGAGAGAGCAGCTGTTTAGTGAATTATCTGTTTTATGTATAGTCAGTGGTTAGGTATAGCAGTATTTGTAAAAGGACAGTAGATACAGGTTGTTAGGCGACGTCGCTTTGATGGTGACGTCAGCTGAAATACCCCAGTGGTTTGGTTTGCCTATAAATGTAACAATATCCTGTACTGTTACATTTGATTGACTGAGCGGGTTCTTCTCCTCATGTCTAATCCTTTCATCTTGTGCAACCAACCTTGAGGCATCAGGCTGAGGGGGAGTTCACTTTGTAAGCTTTGACTGTAATCTTTTGCTTTTGAATTGTAAATCATTCGACTCTATGAAAAGCAATTGTTTTTCAAACTATCTTCTCCTATTGATTGTGTTTACAAAGTTTGTTATTCATTTCCGCAGCACTTAAAACTGTTCATATCTATTTGATTTGTTCAAATCTAACAAACAAACACAATCATGAAAGCCTCAGATCCTAACATTAAGCT
Source organism: Helianthus tuberosus (assembly GCA_030545235.1). Lineage (NCBI taxonomy): Eukaryota > Viridiplantae > Streptophyta > Magnoliopsida > Asterales > Asteraceae > Helianthus > Helianthus tuberosus. The sequence goes on from CM060404.1 coordinate 58,043,838, forward strand.
TGTATGTTATGTGACTTAACACATTTTATTGTTTATCTACAACCTTTTGGTTTCACATATGTAGTTGCCACTTACAATTTATATTTATCTGACAGCTTGGTTACTGGTGATAGATTGTTAGGTAGTTGTCAAAATACTTCAATATGGTATGGTTTTGCTTTATTCCAGTATCACGGCATTTCAGTACTTTAATATGTATGGCTTCATCTTATTCCAGTATCACCGCATTACAGGTTACAGAAATGATTTTCAGCGATCGAGAAAATGAACAAAATCTGTACATTGTTTATACAGTTTCAATTGTATTTTTCTATGATTTTATGAGTGATCTAGAATTCTGCCCATTTTCTAATGATCTGCGCATAAGGACAACCTATGTAAAGTCGAATCTACATGGCCGAACTGCATGCATACATTTTCACTTTTTACTGGGTGAAGTCATTATCATCATTCAATTTGTTTCATATTTGTGCAGGTGGGAAAAGAGCAAAAGGAAGGGGAGGTGGCAATCGAGGTGTGTGTGGGAATGGATTTTGATTTGGGGATAGGATACAGTTCAGAACGCAAACCTGCTTCATCAACGGGTGGTTTGGTATAGTTTGCATTGACCCAAAACACTTACTATTGTCAAAAGTTTTAGAACACATTATGTAAATAATTACTACCTTAACTACCCCCGGTATGTTGTAATCTTGTAAGTTTTATGGATGTCTATTAATCTTAGCCCGCTAATTAATTGCAATAAACTTTCGAGAGTTTGTCTTAAGTGTAGCCTGAGACTAAGCCAGCCTTTAGAATCAAGATGTGTGAAAACATCTTAGAAGATGAGGCTTTCTTGATGTGATCGTGACCTCTAGGAATTTGCGTATATATCACTATTATCAATCACGATCCATCCATTTGGACACATAACCTTACACTAGGATCTTTTTAGGATAACGTAATGGCTTATGTGTACCTTACATTTGTACGTTTCTTAACCATGTTATCTAAAAAATGAGTTTCACATCACTTATCTATTATCTATTTCTTAACTATGTAAACCTTTTGAGGTTTACATTGCTCATTTTAATGCTTATATTATAACCATGTCGCATTTGCACTTTGATCATGTACCTCTTTTTCTTTCGCGAAGATTTTATTTTTGTATGATTTTAACTATATATTAATCATAAATAGATTTTGATTAAAGTAATTTTATCGAGCCCGGGAAGCAATCCCGGGTAAAAACCTAGTGTATATATTAGCATTTCAATTAATTAATCTGCAATTCTGCACAAACATTTTTACCTTAATTATTCTGCTCAAATTATGAGGTGTCCCTACGTCATTTGACTGGCACGTGAACGTAATCTACCTATACATTCATTCAGTCCTGCACGGCTTAGCTTTCCACCTCGATTTCAAGCATTATAAACGAAGTGTGTATCTTAATTGCATAGTCAATGACTTAATTTATCACCACGTTTAGGGTGTGTATCTTAATTGCATAGTCAACGACTTAATTTATCACCACGTTTAGGGTGTAGAGAGTGGTTAGACATTTGAAAGTGGTAAACTTCAAAATCAACCAATAAAAATGTGTCATGTCATTCAATTAAAAGTGTTTTTAACTATGCTCAAAAGTGTTAGCAATGGTTAGACACTTCATGAATTGCTAAACTGTTTAAAAAAAGAAAGAAAAAATGTGTGATTGGTTGAGATGGCATGGACCCCACCACGCACCCCCTCTCTCCTTCCCTCCCTTCACCGCTCGGTGATGAAACACCGATGATTAATGAAACCGCGCGGCAAAGGGGGGTAGGCGGCGGTGTTCCCGAGCGGCAACTCGGTTTGCCGATCCCCTTTGCCGCCCACTCCGTATGCCCTTAATGAACGAATTAGTTTGGTTAACATTTAAAAATATTTTGTTTGATTGTTTGCCTTAAGCATCAAATTCTAGACTGTTTCATGATCATTCTAAGCCCATAACTGTTGATACAGGAACAGTGTGATAGAGATTATAGGAAACGTTCGTATAAAATAAATAAAAATCTTTTTATTAACTTGAATTACATAAACATAAGAGAATTAAGCTGTAAAGTACAATACAACTACAACTGAAATACAAGACAAATAAGAACGAAATTGCAGAATATAAAGAAATTCTTGGCTGATGATCGTGTTAGACACGGGCCCATTTAGGGTTGTAAACGAACCGAACGTTCAGCGAACAGTTCGTGAACCGTTCGGCGGGAAGTTCGTTTATGTTAGTTCGTTTAAAAAACGAACGAACATGAACAAGAAATTTCATTTGATTAGTTAAATGAACGAACATGAACAGAGGTCTCGTTCGTTCGATTGTGTTCGTGAATGTTCGGTAAGGTGTTCGTGAACATTTGTTGATTTGCGTTCGTTTGTGTTCGTATATTTATGTTTTAATTGAAGATCTTTGTACTTTCTTATATTTTATTTGTACTTTTTATATTATTAAACTTTTATTTATTTTATTACCCTAACAATTAAACTAGGAAATCCACTTTCATCTTGTTTATGCATCATTTCCCTTTCATTTCTCATTATTTACATCGACAAATACGATCGACCTCCGTTCCATAATAAGGGATTCAAGTTCGAGTGCTACTCTCTAGGCCATCTATCTTTATCCTTCGTCACATGCGCCAAATTTATTTGTGTTCGTTTGTGTTCGTGAACCGTTCGTGAACACACTCATTTCCTTAATGAACGAACACGAACATAAAATCTCGTTCGGTAAGTGTTCATGAACCGTTCGTGAACACATTTATTTCATTAATGAACGAACACGAACACGAACAAGGCCTTGTTCGTGTTCGTTCGGTTCGTTTACAGCCCTAGGTCCATTAAAACAAATTTCGAGTCTCCCATGAGAAATCGTTTGTTTCCAGGATACAACAGCCTAAACAGTTGCCCTGCCGGAGTTGATGAAAACCCGAAGATGTACCTCGAAACTAGAAAGAAGAACAAGAAGATTATGCAAAGAGAAAGTTGCATGAGTTGGTGAATTTTTTGTGTCTCTTTTGCAGCAGGTTGGCCTCCTATTTATACTGCAGGTTTGGATGAAACTGAAAAAAAAAACGAATTAAATGGGAGAATTAAATTGCATTAATGTCTTCAATGCACTTTAATTCGTCATTTAATTCTCAGTCAAAACCGTTGACTCGTCTGTTTCAAATGATGAAGTGAAACTACTTTGTCATTAAAGTCTGTAAGCTTCTACGCGTACGCCCGCGCGCAAGACAGACACTCTAGTGCGCGCGCGCCACTTTGGCTGACTTTCATGCGCCCCAGGTCTACACCACTCATGCGCGCGCGCCACTTTGGCTCACTTTCATGCATGTGCATGTCTGCACCACTCATCCGCGTGTGCGCCATGTCACCAGTGAACCTATACGATCACGCCACACAGTCGCGCCGTATGAGCTCACCTTGATGGCCCGCGTCCATGCACCAGTGCGCAGTCCAGCCTGGTCATGCGCCATGTACCCGTGCGCCTGCATGCCACGTCACCAGCCACCTGGTCCTTGCACCCCCTGTGCTTCACCACACGCATGCGCTCAAAAAATACAAAGGCGGCTCTTAAACTGTAATACCCTAGTTACTAAACAACGATTTTTGTATGTAATTACCAACGCTTAGATGTGTAGTTAAGACTTCACATGCTATAAAAATACGGGTTTATTAAAACTTTTACAATTCATGAGTTGTTCTACAAAACGTAATCGAATTCGTTGTTTAAAATTTACAACATGGCAAAGTGCGGAAGCGTGTATCTATATCGTGTTCGGTTCTTCGTTGAGCTTGATCGTCTTCCGGCATCCAAGGTGTACCTACATTTCATAAACATGAAATGCTTTAGTCATACAGGGCTTAAAGCATGTCTATACGAGTCCGAGAAACAATTAATAACAAAAATAAAAAAATTCAATCTGGCCTCCACCGTAAATTACGGTGGCACCGTAATTTACGGTGGCCACTGGTTTGACATGCCCCTACCGTAAACCAGTAGGGGGCCGCCGTAAAACTTTTCATCTCCACCGTAAATTACGGTGGCACCGTAATTTACGGTGGACCCTGCATCCAGCTTTCCAATTTGCCGTAATTTGACACGAAATCTTCCGTATCTTTCAAACCGCTTGTCCGTTTGACCTACCGTTTCTTCCTACGTGTTTGTAATTTGACTCTCCATCATTTGGAGTTAAAATCCGACATTCGGCTTAACAAAATTTAAGACTTTTAAGTCTTCGGCTTATTACCCTTTATACCAAATTTTGACCCGGTTAAGCATTTTATCAAACAAACGTATTTATTTGATTCCTATATTTCCTACACTTCATCAATAATTGTGATATACCATATTAGGTTCTAATCATAGGTTTATTACACGAATTAAACCCGTTTTCACTAGTATGCTTATTTTGACCCGTTAAGGATATTTTAAGCACTTTTAAGCGAAATTTCGCTTTCATTCTAATCTGGCGTTGTAACCTATATTTCTTATCTAGTACTCTTCCATTACAACTAAATGTGTGTTGGATTTAGAGTAGGTATCTATGTGTTCCGAATTTATACCCCTTGAAATATCATTTTACGGCAAAGACTCGTATGGAGTCTTTTGGCCCAAGTATTACATCTTTCACTACCTATACTCGTTCTAAACTTTTGTTTAATCATAAGACTCCTTTCCAAACAACCTCTAAGAGTTGTTTGTTCAATTTGGCCTACAAGGGCGTTTTGGTCGATTTTGGTCCTTCTTTTACAATGAAGGGCTATCACCAATTATTCGACCAAATTAGCACTTTTACATACATCATAAATATGCGTACCTGGCTCGGATCAACAAATAGACCCGATTGTAATACCTTGCTTTGTATTCGCTAATTAAGAACGATGCGAATACCCATTGGATATCTATTCCTTTAAGCATATAACTCGACAAAAGAATCATTAGTCTATATAGTCAAAAGGTGTTGTCTACACCTTTTGACCCGTTTGGCCGAATGGACCATTTATCTTTGCGAGATGATATTTATTATCATCTCCTCTACATGACTCGTTCCGTTTAACACCGTACGGTCATTTTAACTTATAAACCGTTTATTACCTTCGACTTAATATAACCGAATTATCGATTTACTTCTTTTTAAACCATCAACATGGCTTCTAATTATGCTCGACTATCTTGTTCCGTACGTCTACACGCCGAAACATCATACCTCGATTTTGTATTTAACTTATTCATAACTAATACGATAAGAAAATATTCTGAAGTATAAGACTAGTGTAAGTTATACTTACCTTGCATCCGAATTATGCTTTTCCGTCATTCTTGCTTCGTTTGACCCGCTTCCTTCCCCAAGCCTTCACCTAGCTTGCCAAGCGTCAAACTATCATTGTAATTGTAAGATGGTTAGGTTAGTCATATTCATTTACGACTATTCCATCGTACTCTTCTTATATCGAATTTACCATCCGATCATACACTTGGTCGATTTGACCTTTTAAAGTCAATCGACTTATCAACTTATTCATTGCACATTTTCACTCTAATTTCAACACCTTAATTTTCATTTAGGCATTTTAACAAACACCTAATATGCATACATTGTTTTTACACATTTTACAACTAGGTAACATGATTTCAAGCATCTATATCACGATCTTAACATCAATTCTTCTATATCATATAACAACCCATTTCATGGTAAATATGATTTATGTATCCAAACACCTAAATGGTTCAAGTACTTTGTCTTACTAACTAATATGATGATTCTAATCACAAGTTTGACATTAACATCATCATATCATAAAAACCCATCTCAACTCATGTATGTTAAACACTCAAACTTGCGAATTGTTCAAGTATCTTGTTTCTACTAGCAACTATGATGATTTTAAACGTGTGTAAATCATCATCTTCACTACATAATCAAAACCCACTTAGCACAAAATAGGTTAATTATCAAATCCCTAGTTTTGACAACAATTCATCAAGTTTTCTACTAGGGTTTGTTTCTAGACTAAGATATAATCACAACAACACTCATGGATTCAACATTCATTCCCGAATTTCGATTTTGATTATTCATCATAATCTCAAAGTATCACCAAATCGTAAAATTCGACATACCTTGTAATCCCCATGACTAGGTGATCATGAATTCGTGTTCATGCATCTGATTTGAGCTAGTTCTGCCCTTCAATTTGGTGATTCTTTGCACTTTAGGGTTTTGAGCAAGAGAGCCTTCCTGGCTCTGGTTAAAATCGCAGACATACACACACGTATGTGTGTGTTTTATTTATTTATTTTGTTTTGATAAAAGCTTATCTCATTTGCCCAGGTTTAGTCCCTCCATTTACCCAAGTTATTTAAAGGATATCTTAACCATATTTGTTCTATAAATGTCAAGACATTATCTAACTAGGTTAATACTCCTAGTTACTTGGTGGGTTCCGGGAGTTATAATCCGTAGTATTTTAAGTCCCGTTAACTCGGGCTCTTATAAACTCAATTCCTTAAAACTTTGTTTCGCTTGTATTTAATATTAGGATTTCTTATTAAATCCCAAATATTTACCGGGTTATTTTTACTACTAGCGGCACTTTACCCGTCTTTTAGTATTAACGTGGGTTAATTACCAAACCCGTTTTCGGGGTGTTACAAGTCTACCCCCCTTAAAGAGGTTTCGTCCTCGAAACCTTACTTATCTAGTTCATTGAGTTTCTAAACCCAATGCGTTTGACTTGAGTAATCTCTTAGCATTACTCATACTTTAACCAATTGTTAGCATTACCAGAAAAATTATGGTAATGTCTTTTTGGTTACAGAACCTCTACGTATCTCATATGACATAATGTAACTTCGAAATAACGTAGTCTCGTTATTTCCACTAGTTTAGTTAACTTAGCGATATCCATCGCTTTCATATACCATCGAATTCCTTATGAATCCGTTACTTTGACCCGTTTAAAGATCTTTAGTGAAATCTTTCACTTTTAGCAACAAATTCTTTTGTTTTCAAATTTATCTATTCGGATCAGCTATACCGAATCTACCGCTTACAAGCAAACCAAATTTCTTGATTTGAATTGGTGACCTTAACCGGTCTCATTAACCAGTCTTATTAGTTTAGTTACTTTTATCACTCGCTTGGTTATAACATGATTTTACTTCACACTACATTTCCTAACCGTGATCGTGTTACATCATGTTTAATTTGTATCAACCTTTCATTTTTGAGAATATCACTTTTCGAATATATCATCTTGCGCCTATCAGTGTCAAGACTTGTATCTTTCATGCTTACCATTTAAATTCCTATCAGAATTTATGTTTGTAAAAACATTATTTCTTACTAAAACCGAAGTTTTAGTTTTTTTTTTTTTTGGATCTTTTCTTTAACTTGTGTCAATCATCCATACCGGGATATTGACAGTTCGTAATTTAATCCTTTACAGTCTTGGTTTTATGCGGGGATTCTTAACTGATTTCCTCGCTTTATCCCATCTAACCCGTAGGTTTTATCACTTAGCCTTATGGGCTATTTTTTTTTTAGACATTCACCTCTTTAGGGCGAAGTCCTTATAACTTCTTTCTAATCATGACCCGTGGGTCGTTTTAGTCCGTAGATCTCTCATTTGTTTATAACCCTAAAGGTTATGTTGATCCCGTAGATCACTCTTTTTACTCGTGTCTTATTAAAATATATATTTGGTGTCAAAGCACTCTTTTTACGTTTGAAATTCATTTGTCTCAAGCTTACCGTTATCCGGCTTGCGCTTACTTATGCCTTCAAGCATTATACTTTATTCAACCCATTCAATCTCAAAATAGTTTAATATAATTATCAAAATTTCTGTTTACGAAATTTTATGGTCTTTTAGTCATAACTCATAATCCGAGTCTTTTGACTTTAAATTCGTGTTCTCGTTTCTCGGTTTACGCATGTGTTTAATTCTTACCCATCAACCGGGTGTTTTACCGAAGTCGTTATTATTGCAATCCTCCCGGTATGCATTAAGACCTCGCTTCATTTTTATATTCTGACTTTGTCTTTAAGTTTGTCGTTTTACAAAAATGACCCGTTAAGGGACATATTTGCATTTTCCGGGTTCGAGTGTAAGTACACTCCCTCCCATTGCTTGTCTAAATCATTTTTCATGTTTGCGTTTTCTAGGTTCGAGTGTAAGTACACTACCTCCCATTACTTGTCTAAATCATTTTACATGCTTGCGTTTTATGGGTTCGAGTGTAAGTACACTCCCTCCCAATACTTGTCTAAATCATTTTACATGCTTGCGTTTTATGGGTTCGAGTGTAAGTACACTCCCTCCCAATACTTGTCTAAATCATTTTACATGTTTCTTTGTCCCTTCGCTCGGGCTCATTATCCTGATGTAATACGCTTCAGTCACTCGGTTGTGCGTTTACATTATTATCAAATATTTTGCTTATCTGATTCGTTTGGGTACTTTTTAATTAGTCCCATTTACTCCGCCCTTACTACATCGGATGTAAATGTGTCCGCTATAAGAAACTCGTGGTATCATATGCCACTACTTACTTGGCCAGAGTAAGCGATTTAACACATGACGTACACGACCTTTTTATAGTTTTCACATCACGCCCTATGTAAGTAACGCCTCTATTCAATTTTCTTGGAAATTATAGCCTGGATATGTATTTCTGTTCAAGCTTTCCAAGTTTCTAATTTACCCATGCAACGATCATTCTCTACGTGTTTGTTGCATATTGCTAATTGTGCGATTATATAAAATGTGCACCTGGTAATGTTTGCCCCTACGGGCGTTCCTTGCTATTAACCTTGTTCGCGACCGTTATGCGATTTTGGTTCTCGGTGAGCATGCTCCTCTCGTCATACTACGGACCGTTCCATCATCATATCCACAATTCGTTTGACTCTCGTCGTCTTCAACGCGAGTGTCCTTCAATTAAAACATTCACAAAGTTAGTAACGTCAACTTCAATAATCGCCCGTATTATAATACAAGGCTTTTCCTACTATACGCGTCGACGGGCGTATTTTCATCAACTATATCAATCATTTTAATTGGGGTAACGTGTATCACACGATAGCCCTATGTGTTGTTTACAACACTTTAGCATACTTGTACTTACCGGATTTGCGATCAAGCTTCGAACCGAACACTATCCTTTGTCAAGAGCATAAGGTTTAAGTCCAAGCATGGTTCCTCCCCACCATACTCGAATCTCTTAAACCAAGGCTCTGATACCAACTTGTAACACCCTAGTTACTAAACAACGATTTTTGTATGTAATTACCAACGCTTAGATGTGTAGTTAAGACTTCACATGCTATAAAAATACGGGTTTATTAAAACTTTTACAATTCATGAGCTGTTCTACAAAACGTAATCGAATTCGTTGTTTAAAATTTACAACATGGCAAAGTGCGGAAGCGTGTATCTATATCGTGTTCGGTTCTTCGTTGAGCTTGATCGTCTTCCGGCATCCAAGGTGTACCTACATTTCATAAACATGAAATGCTTTAGTCATACAGGGCTTAAAGCATGTCTATACGAGTCCGAGAAACAATTAATAACAAAAACAAAAAAATTCAATCTGGCCTCCACCGTAAATTACGGTGGCACCGTAATTTACGGTGGCCACTGGTTTGACATGCCCCTACCGTAAACCAGTAGGGGGCCGCCGTAAAACTTTTCATCTCCACCGTAAATTACGGTGGCACCGTAATTTACGGTGGACCCTGCATCCAGCTTTCCAATTTGCCGTAATTTGACACGAAATCTTCCGTATCTTTCAAACCGCTTGTCCGTTTGACCTACCGTTTCTTCCTACGTGTTTGTAATTTGACTCTCCATCATTTGGAGTTAAAATCCGACATTCGGCTTAACAAAATTTAAGACTTTTAAGTCTTCGGCTTATTACCCTTTATACCAAATTTTGACCCGGTTAAGCATTTTATCAAACAAACGTATTTATTTGATTCCTATATTTCCTACACTTCATCAATAATTGTGATATACCATATTAGGTTCTAATCATAGGTTTATTACATGAATTAAACCCGTTTTCACTAGTATGCTTATTTTGACCCGTTAAGGATATTTTAAGCACTTTTAAGCTAAATTTCGCTTTCATTCTAATCTGGCGTTGTAACCTATATTTCTTATCTAGTACTCTTCCATTACAACTAAATGTGTGTTGGATTTAGGGTAGGTATCTATGTGTTCCGAATTTATACCCCTTGAAATATCATTTTACGGCAAAGACTCGTATGGAGTCTTTTGGCCCGAGTATTACATCTTTCACTACCCATACTCGTTCTAAACTTTTGTTTAATCATAAGACTCCTTTCCAAACAACCTCTAAGAGTTGTTTGTTCAATTTGGCCTACAAGGGCGTTTTGGTCGATTTTGGTCCTTCTTTTACAATGAAGGGCTATCACCAATTATTCAACCAAATTAGCACTTTTACATACATCATAAATATGCGTACCTGGCTCTGATCAACAAATAGACCCGATTGTAATACCTTGCTTTATATTCGCTAATTAAGAACGATGCGAATACCCATTGGATATCTATTCCTGTAAGCATATAACTCGACAAAAGAATCATTAGTCTATATAGTCAAAAGGTGTTGTCTACACCTTTTGACCCGTTTGGCCGAATTGACCATTTATCTTTGCGAGATGATATTTATTGTCATCTCCTCTACATGACTCGTTCCGTTTAACACCGTACGGTCATTTTAACTTATAAACCGTTTATTACCTTCGACTTAATATAACCGAATTATCGATTTACTTCTTTTTAAACCATCAACATGGCTTCTAATTATGCTCGACAATCTTGTTCCGTACGTCTACACGCCGGAACATCATACCTCGATTTTGTATTTAACTTATTCATAACTAATACGATAAGAAAATATTCTGAAGTATAAAACTAGTGTAAGCTATACTTACCTTGCATCCGAATTATGCTTTTCCGTCATTCTTGCTTCGTTTGACCCGCTTCCTTCCCCAAGCCTTCACCTAGCTTGCCAAGCGTCAAACTATCATTGTAATTGTAAGATGGTTAGGTTAGTCATATTCATTTACGACTATTCCATCCTACTCTTCTTATATCGAATTTGCCATCCGATCATACACTTGGTCGATTTGACCTTTTAAAGTCAATCGACTTATCAACTTATTCATTGCACATTTTCACTCTAATTTCAACACCTTAAATTTCATTTAGGCATTTTAACAAACACCTAATATGCATACATTGTTTTTACACATTTTACAACTAGGTAACATGATTTCAAGCATCTATATCACGATCTTAACATCAATTCTTCTATATCATATAACAACCCATTTCATGGTAAATATGATTTATGTATCCAAACACCTAAATGGTTCAAGTACTTTGTCTTACTAACTAATATGATGATTCTAATCACAAGTTTGACACTAACATCATCATATCATAAAAACCCATCTCAACTCATGTATGTTAAACACTCAAACTTGCGAATTGTTCAAGTATCTTGTTTCTACTAGCAACTATGATGATTTTAAACGTGTGTAAATCATCATCTTCACTACATAATCAAAACCCACTTATCACAAAATAGGTTAATTATCAAATCCCTAGTTTTGACAACAATTCATCAAGTTTTCTACTAGGGTTTGTTTCTAGACTAAGATATAATCACAACAACACTCATGGATTCAACATTCATTCCTGAATTTCGATTTTGATTATTCATCATAATCTCAAAATATCACCAAATCGTAAAATTCGACATACCTTGTAATCCCCATGACTAGGTGATCATGAATTCGTGTTTATGCATCTGATTTGAGCTAGTTCTGCCCTTCAATTTGGTGATTCTTGGCACTTTAGGGTTTTGAGCAAGAGAGCCTTCCTGGCTCTGGTTAAAATCGCAGACATATACACACGTATGTGTGTGTTTTATTTATTTATTTTGTTTTGATAAAAGCTTATCTCATTTGCCCAGGTTTAGTCCCTCCATTTACCCAAGTTATTTAAAGGATATCTTAACCATATTTGTTCTATAAATGTCAAGACATTATCTAACTAGGTTAATACTCCTAGTTACTTGGTGGGTTCCGGGAGTTATAATCCGTAGTATTTTAAGTCCCGTTAACTCGGGCTCTTATAAACTCAATTCCTTAAAACTTTGTTTCGCTTGTATTTAATATTAGGATTTCTTATTAAATCCTAAATATTTACCGGGTTATTTTTACTACTAGCGGCACTTTACCCGTCTTTTAGTATTAACGTGGGTTAATTACCAAACCCGTTTTCGGGGTGTTACATAAACGGCTCACGGCGTTGCGAGCGTGCACCATCAAAGCGCCACATTGCCCCCACGCCACACGCCCGCGCGTGTGCGAGTGCGAGTTAGGGTGCTCCGCACACTTCGCGAGTATACTGGTGTGTGCTTCCATGTAACAATAAGGAAGGAATGTTCCCACTTAAATACCCCTTTAAGTTTCATCTCTCCTCCTATGTGGGCAAGGTGCCACTTTCCCATTATTTCAGCATTCAATGTTTTAAACACCAAACTTTGAGCCTCGATATCTCATTCATCTTAGCTCCGTTTTGGACGCAGTTTCGTTCGTTGCGAAGCTCTTCCAACATAGAACACAAACCCACAAATATATATATATAAAAACTACTCAGATTTTTATATTTATTTCTAGTCTAAAAATATGAAAAATGCATTTCCTATATTTGTGAAAATTATTATTTTCACCAAATTTCCAACAATCCCCCACATGAATAGAAATTGATCTATCAAGTTTCAATGATACACATTCAGTAGTTGAGTATTGTAAGATAGGTAGGTGTAACCTTTGAACCTTCTTTTGTGAAGCATACTTAGCCTCCTAGGGTCTTGTAGACGTGGTGTCTTTGAACAATTCCCATTTATATAGGCGACAATATACATTCACACAACACTATCCCTGGTTTAGTCAAGTCCTCATGGTTGTGTCCGTTTATGGTCATGGAACACTTTCCTGGTTCTGCGAGAGCTCTAGGATGTGCGCCTCCCCACAAATCCATTCGAAGCGACCCCACTTCTCTCTAACATAGGTGATTCCTTCGAATCATTAAAAGCATCATGGTTAATTTAGATTTACCCAGATCCTTAACCTCGACATGCTTAGCCTTCCTTCATGTCACTGATTAGAATGGACTAGGAAGTATGTAACTCCCTTTGATTAATTTTGGGGTACCCCCCCCCCCAGTGACTCCCTTTGGGTTTATGATTAAGTTTTCCTATTGAACCTAGATCTTGGGATCTCCGGTCAACAAGGTTAGGTTTCCCTCATATTCCCTTTTTCTATGGGCTTCAGTCCCATTCCTCTTGACGACTTATAAACTAAATCTCTGCTTAAGCCCTTTGTTAGCGGGTCTGCAATGTTTTCCTATAACCTAACATAGTTAATTGAGATAACACCCGTTGTCGCAACCCCCGATCCCTAATTCCCGGGAACGGGCTGCCGCGAGCCAGTTTCGGTGGTATCGCGTGTTTATACAATTTGGCAGCGGAATTTTCATCAGGACCGTAGTTAGGAAATATTTGATCAGAGTAAAAATAAAATACCACATTTTCATAATATTAAACACATGGGATAAAACTCAAGTTTTCAATACACACATTTTTATTGGAATAAATCCTATTTTATTTAATAAAAAAACATCTATTTTATTTTAGGTAACTTTATTGCCACTTTTCCAAGCCTTCAGTGCTGTCCAGCTGGCTTCTATTTGGCTTTCACAGTTTGTTACCTGAAACGCGTTTTAAAAACATTTGTTAGTGGGAAATACTGGTGAGTGAATCCCAGTTTAATCAAGTTTAAATAAAAACCATTGTACATTATTGAGGGCGATCTCGCAATTATATTTGTTTCCAAGTTATATCAATTAACATCCATGGTACTGTCAGACCTGACTTGTGGAAATGTTACCCCTCGCAAGGTAGTAAAATAACTTTGTATACAAAACCCCAACATACGCATGATAATTGTATTCTTACAAATACTCAATAACTGTTTAATATATAATTAATTAAGTGAGGTTTTGTAAAAAACAATTTGCAAAAAGGAGATTACTCACATTGTTGTCTTAGATTTTCCGTAAGGGTTTCCTGGTGACAATCTATAATTTACACAAATGCACACATGTTAGTATAATAACCCATTTTAACATTAGTAATACCCTCCCCGAGACGGCATTCCAACGACTACGTCGGGCAGAACCACGACAACCGTTACGGAACCCTAGATCAATCGGGCAGCGTATCTAATACGTATCCAGGGGTTATAATACTTACAACGGAGCAGAACTTCGTTATTTAGGGGGTATTAGGCCCGTGTATAATGCACACTACGTGAAATTGAGAGAAAGAAAGAGAATTTTGAACGATTTCAACTGAAGACCCGATGCCTGCTTATATAGGGGCTGAGTTTGACTTTTACGAGGCCCGCGTAAGAGTAGACAAAGGCCTACGCGGCCCGCGTCAACTCTGGTCAACGCTGTAGCTGATCCGGGTCATCGACTAGACCTGCCACGATGATGACACGTGTCATCACCGGGCTGCGCCACACCTTTGATCTTTAGCGGCCCGCATAAGATCCTTAAAGGTTCTACACGGCCCGCGACAAACCCAAAATCAGATTTTTTATTATTTTAATAATATTTAAGGTATTCGGGGTCCGTTTTCACGTATGGGGTGTATTTTTGGACATATTGGGATATTTTGACATATATTGGGGTGTCGAAAATATTTCGAGGGTGTCGGTTTAGAGTTGTTATATCCTCCCCACCTTGTTTTAGAACTCGTCCTCGAGATATACTGGAACAAGTGTGGATATTTCCTTTGCATTTCTGATTCAAGCTCCCATGTGTACTCAGGTCCTCTTTTCGAGTCCCATTTCACTTTGACCAGAATTAATCTCTTGTGCTTGAGGTTCTTGACTTTCCTGTCCTCAATCTGTAGAGGCCTTTCTACAAATTTGAGTTGTTCATTTACCTCTATATCCTTAAGAGGTACTATAAGTGATTGATCGACTAAGCATTTCTTGAGATTGGATACATGAAATATATCATGTATTCCTGCCATTTCCTCTGGCAGTTGTAGCTGATAGGCTACAGGTCCTATTCTTCTAATAATCTTGAAATGTCCATTATACCTGGGACTTAGCTTCCCTCTTTTGATGAATCTTACCACTCCTTTCCAAGGAGAGACTTTTAACAATACTTGGTCCCCTACTTGAAATTCCAATGGTTTTCGCCTGTGGTCCGCATAACTTTTCTATCGATCACGTGCTGCTTTCAGTCGTTCCTTGACTTGAATAATTTTGTCGGTCGTTTTCTGCAATATCTCAGGTCCGGATAGTTTCTTTTCCCCAATTTCTGCCCAACAGACTGGGGTTCGGCACTTTCGTCCATAAAGTGCTTCGAATGGTGCAGCATTGATACTTGTATGATAACTATTATTATAAGAAAATTCTATCAATGGTAAGTGATCGTCCCAATTACCTCCGAAATCAATTACACAAGCTCTAAGCATGTCTTCCATTGTCTGAATTGTCTTTTCGCTTTGTCCGTCCGTTTGAGGATGATAAGTTGTGCTTAGATTTAACTTGGTTCCCATGGCTTTTTGGAAACTTGACCAAAAATGAGAGGTAAAACGACTATCTATGTCAGAAACAATTGATAAAGGAATTCCATGTAATGAAACAATTTCATTTACATACAATTTAGCTAGCTGTTCCATACTGAAAGTTTCCTTCATTGGTAGGAAGTGAGCTGACTTGGTTAGTCTATCTACAATCACCCAGATTGTATCATTAACTTTTCTTGTTTTGGGTAATTTAGTAACAAAATCCATTGTTATCAATTCTCATTTCCACACTGGCATTTCTAACTGTTGTAATAAACCTGAGAGTTTCTGATGTTCAGCTTTAACTTGTGAGCAAGTTAAACATTTAGAAACATAGGTTGCTATGTCCTTTTTCATTCCTATCCACCAGAAATTCTTTCTTAAATCCTGATACATTTTATCACTTCCAGGATGCATCGTATATTTAGACTTATGGGCTTCTTCTAGTATACGGTGGCGTCGGTTTCCTAATTTAGGTATCCACATTCTCTTTTCATGGAATTTCCAAATTCCATCTGTTCCTTGTTCTAATTCTTTAATCATACCTTTTAGCTTTTCGGTATCATCCTTGATTACTGATTCTTGTGCTTTTCTAATTTTATCATTTAAATCTACTTGTAGATTTAATTTAAGAGAACGTACCATTTTTGGCTTTTCATGATATTTTCGGCTTAAAGCATCTGCCACTACATTTGATTTTCCTTCATGATACTGGATATCACAATCATAATCACTAAGCATTTCCATCCAGCGTCTTTGTCTCATATTTAATTCCTTTTGTCCAAAAACATATCTTAAACTTTTATGATCAGTAAATATGGTAAACTTACTACCATAAAGATAATGTCTCCAAATTTTCAAAGCGAAAATTATTGCTCCTAATTCGAGATCATGGGTTGAATAATTTTCTTCATGATTCTTAAGTTGTCTAGAGGCGTAAGCTATAACCTTTTGACGTTGCATTAATACACATCCATAACCTAGTTTAGAAGCGTCACAATAAACTACTAAATCTTCAGTTCCTTCTGGTAACGCTAATATGGGTGCATGGGTTAATCTTTGCTTAAGAATTTTAAAGGCTTCTTCTTGCTTTGCTCCCCATTCAAACCTAATGGATTTACAGGTTAACTTAGTTAAAGGAATGGCTATTTTAGAAAAATCTCGAATAAATCTTCTATAATAACTGGTCAATCCTAGGAAACTTCTAACCTCGGTTGGTGACTCAGGGGTTTTCCATTTAGTTATCGCCTCGATTTTTGTGGGATCCACATGAATTCCTTCATGGTTTACTAAGTGTCTGAGAAACTGTACCTGTTCTAACCAAAATTCGCATTTTGAAAACTTAGCATAAAGTTTTTTCTTTCTTAGTAAACTAAATGCTGTGCATGTTCCTCTTTATTTTTAGAATAAATTAGAATATCATCTATAAAGACAATTATGAATTTATCCAAATATGGCTTACATATTCGGTTCATCATGTCCATAAATGTAGTTGGGGCATTGGTTAGACCAAATGGCATGACGGTAAATTCATAATGACCATACCTTGTTCTGAATGCGGTTTTAGGAATGTCCTCTTCCTGTACCTTTAATTGATGATATCCTAACCTTAAATCGATTTTATAGAAAAATCGAGCTCCTTGCAGTTGATCGAACAGATCATCGATCCTTGGTAATGGGTATCGATTCTTAATTGTGACCTTGTTCAATTCACGGTAATCAATGCACATACGCATTGATCCGTCTTTCTTTTTAACGAATAAAATTGGCGCTCCCCATGGCGATGAGCTTGGTTGTATGAATCCTTTCTCTAATAATTCATCTAATTGTTTCTTCAGTTCCTGCATTTCTACGGGTGCCAATCGGTAAGGTGCTTTGGCAATTGGTGTTGTTCCTGGTAGTAGGTGAATTCTGAATTCAACTTCTCTATCCGGCGGTAGTCTTGGTAATTTCTCTTGGAATATATCTGAAAACTGAGACACTAGTGGAATGTCTTTTAGTTCTTTTCCTTTAGTGTTAATGATTATGGAAATCAAATACACTAATGATCCTTTTCTTATATAACTTGCAGTTTTCATTACAGAGATAAATTTTCTGAATCTAACGGGTTTATCTCCTTTAATTGTGATCTTTTCACCCTTTGGTGAATTCACTTAAATTGACTTTTGATCACATAAAATATTGGCTTTATTGGCCATTAACCAATCCATTCCTAAAACAACATCGAATCGTGCCAGATTCATTGGGTAAGGATTTGCAATAAACTTTTGATTTAAATTTTCTACTCTTGCTTCCTGCAAGATTTCAGAAATCTTAACAGTTTCTCCATTAGCTGTCACACCCCTTTCTGCGGCGGAAACACGAGGTGTGATCATGAAAGGTTCTCATTGCATACGAAGAGTAAACATGCTACATGCTCGTAAAATAACATCAAATACCATGATTTGAAAACATAAGTTTAGCGTTTACATCGCTAGACAGCTTAAAACATTGTCTTAAAAGTTTACAACTTTATTTAAAGTTAAACACAAGCGACATCCATGAGCATAAGCAAGACCGCGCGCACATCCATCCTAGTTACCTGAAATACATGTGAGTTTTTGGAAAAACGTCAACATAATGTTGGTGTGAATTCATACAGTTTTGTATTTCACGTTTGTATACTTTGTATAAAAACATAGTTGTGAATAAATCAAGTTTTTCTTGAGTACTCCATGTACTTCAGTTATATATCAATCTTCTTGAGTATCCCACGTACTTCAAGTTATATATCAATTTTCTTGAGTACCCCACGTACTTCAAGTTATATATCAATTTTCTTGAGTACCCCACGTACTTCAAGTTATATATCAATTTTCTTGAGTACCCCACGTACTTCAAGTTATATATCAATTCTAGTATGGTATGAATTTTATATAAATACAGTATTTATGTAAATATCAGGATTGTTAATGGGTTGCAAAGCCATTAACATGTGACACGACATAGGAAGTCACCAAACCTAAGGCATTTAATTGGTATATTCTGAGACACAAAAGCACTACTCGATTCTCGCCCTCACCGAGAGTGTGGCTGCCAGGCACCCGTTAGATCTAACCTTTTGTTCTGCGGTCCAAGTATATTGTTGATTAATGGTGCTTTTGTACCCTATTCGTGACACTATTTCTCATAATGAATCCTACTTGGTTCTCGTCCTCACCAAGCGCGTTTCTTTTTATCATTTCTCATAACGCATCCAACTTGGTTCTCGTCCTCACCAAGCGCGTTCCTTTTTATCATTTCTAATAACGCATCCAACTTGGTTCTCGTCCTCACCAAGTGCGTTTCTTATTATCTTATATTTTGTCACACTTGGTTCTCGTTCTCACCAAGTGTACTTCTTGTATTTATATCATACCATTTATAAATATTGTACTTTTGTACATGTATTTCACCCCCGAAGTTATAAAAACTGAAAACAGTTAAAAGAAAAGGGGGAGCATGAACTCACAACTTTGCGTTCCTGTGCGTCGTAAACTTCACCGGATTTGCTTAATTAACGTCGTAACCTATACGCGTTTTCTTAACGTTAGACACTAGACTTGTATCGCACAAGTACAGTCACTCTCTTTGGTGTATATATTCTTGTGTTAAAAATATTTTATATTTTTAACTAAGTGTCTTACTTATATTATTTTTTTTTTCAAAAATAAATATAAGCTTTTTGTATTTTGCACTTTGCACCCGAATTATGTATCTTGTATGTTGCATGTGTATTTTTATGTTTTTACTCCTCATGAGTATTTAGTCTATTTTTAAGTCTTAATACACTAGCACGTATAATACATACTATACACACTTAGCACAAAAGTTGGGGATAAAATAATATATATTTTTCTCTCAAAAATATACATATTTATATCCATTTTCATTCTTGAAGAAATCCTCATTTCTTATCACCAAAAATTAGGGAAACCTTGGTAATACTCTTAAATACATTTTTAGGGAATAAGTTTCTCAAAAACTTATATTTTTCTAAGTGTCAAAATTTATAAAAATTTTGACAGAGTTTCCCCTAAAAATGGAGGTTTCCCATGTTTTCAAAACATGTGTTTATTTTCTTTTAAATCGTCAACAATCATCAACAACAATTATCAACAATACTCATCAACAATAATCACTAATTTCTCCATTTCATGAACTTGAATATTTACAAAAATGTGTAGTAACTTACTAGCACATTTAGTAAGTCTTGTTATCTTTAAAAATAAGTTTAATTTCTTAAAAACTTTATTTTTAAATAATATGAAGTTTCACAACTTCTAGTAAAGATTCACAAAAATATTTCTTTGTTGAACTTCCTGGTTACACAAGTGTTTACACACTTCTTTATTTACTAAAAATATATATTTAGTTCATGTAAGATCCGGATTTTAAACAAGACTAATATTTTTGCTTGGTTCTTCCGAAAAACCACTTGTAGATCTTTAGATCTACATGTTTAGAGTCTTATTTTACAAGAAAATTCATATTTACACAAGTTCATGTTTCATGGATGGAAAGTTTCATCATCTTCCATAACTTTAGCACTAACATATTACTAGTTCATGTTCTTGAACATAACCTAGTATGGTTAGATGATGATCTATCCCACTTCTAGTAACAAACAACATCAAATAATAACAACCATACAAGATTCACAAGATTTACACACATATCTACTCTTTATCCACCATGTTCATCTTATGTTCAAGACTTTAAGTTATGTTCCTTAGTGTTTTTAATTTTTAACCATTAAATCACCTATTAACCACCAAAAACAAGAACAAGATGAAGATTTGAAGCACTTACTACTAGCACAAGGCTAGGGAAGTTCAAGAGTGCAAATGAAGTGGATAAAAGCAAATGAAGAAGGTCCTTCAAGATCCGCTTGCACCGAGCTTCGTTAGTGACCTTCTTACACCTTAATATCACCTTAGAATACTTGGAAAGTTGCTAGAAAAATTGATGATATTCTTAGGGGTGTTGGCCGTAGCTTTTAAAGGAGGGAGGAGAAGAATTTTGTTGAATGTTGAAGGTGATGGGTAGTGTGAAGGTCTAGTGGGTTCTTATAAGAAATTTCCAACAAGTCTAAACCTTTTGGTCCATGTGTCTCCAAGATACCCAACCATATCAATTAAACAAATGAATGAAATCATGGGGGTGTACCACATGTTCATAACCGGTTTGGGGGGGGGGGGGGGGGTCGCTTAGTTGAGTTGCAATGGTTAGTTACTAATCTAGTTAGTAAATAAATGAAATAATTAGTGGTTCATGTATGTTAAGTAATATATAGTGTGTTAGGGTGTTCGGGGACCCTAACTAGCTTAGAAAAATAAAAACAATGCTTCTAGCATTATTTTGGTGTTCCGGGTAATATCCGGTTGTTCGGTTATATACCGGTTCATTAAAGTGTTGAATCACACTTTTTAGTGTCTTTTAAGTACCCTTCTTGTACTCTTTCAATTCCCAACACTTAGGGAAATATTCTGGATAATAAAACAACATTTCTGCATAGTATTCATATGTTTAAATGCTGATTTATTGCTGAATTATATAAATTCTGCACTTAAAGTGCGTTTCGGGTGCTTTTTAGTGCTTATTTTTGCTTTCGCAATGTCTATAAATTAAACCCTTATATGTACTCTTGGGTTTTAATGCACTTTTGTCGTCGGACCTACACCTAGGCCTCAATTTTATTGTCTGACTGCTTTCTGCAGTTCTGTTGACACAGTGTGTCTTACCGGTGAGTTTACTATTATTTCTGACGCAACGCTCTCGTTTATGCATAAAGCAATATTTTGTAGTATACAACGTGCATGAATTCACTTGTTTAATCACGTGTTCAGACATTGCTGACAATTAAGCATATAATTGCAGTCATTAAATAATGATTAAAATGTACGGAAATTACCGGTTTGTGCCAGTTGTCACAGTCTCCCCCCGTTAAAAGAATTCCGTCCCGAAATTCAGGCTGAACTAACTCTCGCAGGAGTCTTCTTGAATAGGTGGGGATACTTTTCTTTGAACTGGTCTTCACGTTCCCATGTGTACTCGGGTCCGTGCTTAGAGCTCCAACGTACTTTGATAAGTTTCACACTGCCCCTCCTGGTCTTGTTGACTTTCCAGTCGGTAACCTCAACGGGTTGTTCTGTAAATCGGAGGGCTTCATCAATATGCACTTCATCCATCGGGATGATCACGTTTTCTTGTGTTGGGCTCTTCTTCAGGTTGGATACATGAAACGTATCATGTACTCCATTAAGTTCTTACGGTAACTCCAACTTGTATGCCACGGTACCAATTCTATTCAATATTCTGAATGGTCCGATGTATCGTGGATTCAGCTTTCCACGTTTTCCAAATCTGACTACGCCCTTCCATAGTGAGACTTTTAACAACACTTTGTCTCCCACCTTGAATTCTACGGATTTTCTTTTCAGATCAGCGTAGCTCTTTTGCCGATCTCGAGCCGCCTTAATGCGCTCTCGGATCTGCGCAATCTTGTCGGTTGTCTCTTGCACAAGTTCAGGACCAACCATACGTTTATCTCCGGCATCTGCCCAACATAAGGGTGATCGAAATTTGCGGCCATACAGAGCTTCGAACGGCGCGTCTTTTATGCTCGTATGATAACTGTTATTGTAGGAAAACTCAACTAAAGGTAGATGAGTATCCCAGCTGCTGCCCAGATCCATGACACATGCGCGAAGCATATCTTCTAACATTTGTATAGTCCGTTCGCTCTGGCCGTCTGTTTGCGGATGGAATGCCGTGCTCAGATCTAACTGAGATCCAAAGGCTTCCTGAAATGATTGCCAGATTCTTGAGACAAAGCGTCCATCTCTGTCTGAAATGATTGAGATTGGCACTCCATGTCGTGCCACAATTTCTCTTAAGTATATCTCAGCAAGCTTTCCAGTGCTGTCTTTTTCACGGATCGGTAGGAAGTGCGCAGACTTTGTTAATCGATCAACTATTACCCATATCATACCGTGCCCTCTCGGGGTCCTGGGTAATTTCGTTATGAAGTCCATCGAGATTTGTTCCCACTTCCACACGGGAATCTCTGGTTGTTGTAGTAGGCCGGACGGTTTCTGATATTCGGCCTTAACCTTAGCACAGGTTAGGCATTTTCCAACATAAACAGCAACGTCGCTCTTGAGTCTCGGCCACCAATAGTATTCTTTTAAGTCCTGATACATTTTGTCCGATCCTGGGTGGATCGAATATCTCGATTTGTGGGCTTCATTAAGGATGACTTCTCGTATGCCACCATAGAGTGGAACCCAAATACGCTTCTTGAGGTATAAGGCTCCCTCTTCGTTTGGCACCATGTATTTCTGCATACCCCGTAGGTATTCAGCCTTACGGTTCTCTTCTTTAAGAGCTTCTTGTTGTGCATCTCGAATGCGTGCAGTGAGGTTCGTTCGAATGGTCATTTCCAATGCTCGAACCCTTAGGGTCTTAACCCTTTCTTTTCGGCTCAACGCGTCTGCTACAACGTTTGCCTTTCCAGGATGGTACTTAATCTCACAGTCATAATCGTTCAGCAGCTCAACCCAACGTCGCTGGCGCATATTCAATTCCTTCTGATCAAATATGTGTTGTAAGCTTTTGTGATCTGTGAAGATTGTACATAGAGTACCATATAAATAATGTCGCCAAATCTTCAAGGCGAATACCACTGCACCCAGCTCCAGGTCGTGAGTGGTATAATTTCTCTCGTGAACCTTCAGTTGTCTTGAAGCGTAAGCGATGACTTTTTAGCGCTGCATAAGCACGCAACCCAAGCCTTGTCGTGAGGCGTCGCAGTATACCACGAAGTCTTCAGTGCCTTCGGGTAATGATAGTATCGGTGCATCGCAGAGCTTGTTCTTAAGTAGCTGAAAGGCTTCTTCTTGTTTGTGACCCCAGTCGTATTTCTTGTCTTTCTGTGTAAGGGTCGTTAGCGGTTGAGCTATTTTTGAGAAATTCTCAATAAACCGTCGATAATAGCCCGCTAAGCCCAAAAATTGACGAACTTCAGTTGGGGTTTTGGGGGCTTCCCAATTCTATATTGCTTCTATCTTGGACGGGTCTACACGAATGCCCTTCTCATTCACAACGTGACCAAGAAATTGTACTTCGCGAATCCAGAATTCGCATTTCGAGAACTTTGCATAAAGCTTCTCTTTCTTCAGTAGTTCCAAGATGGTTCTGCGATGTTGCTCGTGTTCTTCTTTCGTTCGCGAGTAAATCAGGATATCATCGATAAATACAATCACGAATTTATCAAGATGTGGTTTGCATACGCGGTTCATCAGATCCATAAAGACCGCTCGTGCATTTGTCAGTCCGAATAGCATCACAAGAAATTCGTAGTGCCCGTATCGTGTTCTGAATGCAGTCTTTGGTACGCTTTCCTCTTGGATTCTCAGCTGATGGTATCCAGATCGAAGGTCGATCTTAGAATAGTAGCTTGATCCTTGCAGTTGATCAAATAAGTCATCAATCCTTGGTAGCGGATACCGATTCTTGATCGTGAACTTGTTCAGTTCCCTGTAGTCGATACACATCCGCAGTGTTCCATCCTTCTTTTTCACGAACAATACTGGAGCTCCCCAGGGTGAGAAGCTTGGCTTTATAAATCCTTTATCCAACAACTCCTGGAGTTGTGTAGATAATTCTTGCATTTCGGTTGGAGCAAGTCGATAGGGTGCCTTGGCTACAGGAGCGGCTCCTGGAACCAAGTCTATATGAAATTCGACTTGTCGTTGCAGAGGTAGTCCTGGCAGATCTTCAGGAAAAACATCAGGGAATTCCTTCACCACAGGAATGTCTTCGAGTTTTGGCTCCACAGCCTTCTTGTCTATAACGTGTGCTAGGAAAGCGACACATCCTTTCCTCAAGCACTTATGTGCCTTCATACAACTGATGATTCGAAGAGGTGCGTCTCGTTTCTCTCCATGCACGATGAGAGTTTCACCATTCGCTAAAGGGATGCGAACGATTTTCTCATGACAAATAACCTCAGCTTTGTTCTTGGACAACCAGTCCATTCCGACTACTACATCGAAGCTACCCAATTGAATAGGCAAGAGGTCGATGCTAAAATTTCGTTTGCCAAGTTCTAATGAGCAGCCTCTAACGACTTCGCCCGATTCAACAAGTTTACCATTGGCTAGTTCTATGGAATAAGGAATTTCTAATCTACTAGATTCTATTCCCAGTATGCGTTTAAATTCCACAGACATGAAGCTATAATCAGCGCCAGTGTCGAATAATATGGATGCAAAGTGATTGTTAACGAGAAACGTACCGGTGACCACGTTAGGGTCCTCGCGTGCGTCCTTTGCTCCAATCACAAATGCTCGAGCCTGAGTATTGTTTCCCTTTGGGCAGTCCTTCATAAAATGATCATTGCTTCCACATCTGAAGCATCCTTTGGTTAAAAGGGTTTTCGTCTCCTGGGGCGGGTTTGCGTCACGCTTCTTGCTGAAACCCTTGTTGTTGCGAGTTGCTTGGTTCAAACTCGTATGCTTTCTCTTTTTGTCACCGGACGACTCAGCATGCGTCTCTGTCTTCTCAGTGGGGTTCAGTCATAACTTCTTCATACGAACACAATCTTCAGTCAGGCTGACAGCCAGAGTTACAGCCTCAGTGATTGTTTGTGGTTTGGCCGACGTCACCATGCCACGAAACTCTGGGGCCAGTCCCCAAATGTAGCGTTCAACACGCTTAAATTCGAGAGTCACCATGTAGGGAAGCACTCTTGACAGATCGTGGAACCTTCGAGTATAACCATTAATGTCAGCCCCTACCGTGGTCAAGTGCCAGAACTCCGTTTCCAGCCTTTGGAGTTCAGCGCGAGAGCAATACTTCTCTCTCATTCTTTCCTTCAATTCCTCCCAAGTTAAGCCATAAGCGGCATCATCACCCAAGGTTTGGGCTTGCAGGTTCCACCAAGTCAGAGCTTCATCAACGAATAACCTAGTAGCAAAGGTGACTTGCTGATCCGCGGTACACTTGCTCATGCGGATAGTAGCTTCAGTCTTCTCCGTCCAGCGCACAAATGCTACTGCACCTCCTGTGCCATCATAGTTCATCGGCTAGCAGTCGAGGAACTGCTTGAAAGTGCAGCCTTGAGCTGCATTATCTCCAGACGAATCTCCATTCCCATTACGCCTAGCATTGCTTGGTCCACCACTGTCTTGAGTACGGTTCGCCTAGTACTGGGCGATAGCAGCAGAGATCCTTTCTTCCAGTAGAGCGTTCAGCTCTTCAGCAGTTCTCGGCAGTGGGGGAGGAGGAGGTTGATCATCATTGCGAGCATTCACAGCTTTCCTGGGTGCCATGTTCTGACAGAATATAACACAGCAGGGTTAGGCATTTGTTTGATATCGTCACACTAGACAGTAGTATCATATATATTCACAGGTATATATACCACATAAG
Organism: Helianthus tuberosus; assembly: GCA_030545235.1. Lineage (NCBI taxonomy): Eukaryota > Viridiplantae > Streptophyta > Magnoliopsida > Asterales > Asteraceae > Helianthus > Helianthus tuberosus. The sequence continues at coordinate 58,070,011 of CM060404.1, forward strand.
TGACATCAAACAATTATTACTCTAGCAGAGTACTTAATAGGCTTGCACTGAGGGAATCTATACGTGACAAGACTCGCTGTGGTTTCTATGCACTGAATCCCATAATTATGTATGCATCCATAATTACGTAACTCCTTGCACAGTCCGCACAGTTCGTTTCATCCTCGTATTTCTTCCTTCAGATAGGCCATCGCTTTAAGATAAAGTCACGTATACTTGTGACATTCTACTTCTAGTACATGCTAATTATCACGCATAATTGCAAGTAATTTCTACTCAACGACAGGTGCTACTCAAGTGCACTCTAAGTCTCGTAGTGTCTTTTCTAGACTTATGTACACAGTTTCAGGCAGTGGATGTCGCGGGACGTTTTATGCAATGAAAACTCTTTGAAAATTGTTTTCGTGAAAGGATCCTAGAGATTGTAGACTAGACTCGAGAAGGAATCCTGGTTCACTACAATCGCAGCTCTGATACCAATCTGTCACACCCCTTTCTGCGGCGGAAGCACGAGGTGTGATCATGAAAGGTTCTCATTGCATACGAAGAGTAAACATGCTACATGCTCGTAAAATAACATCAAATACCATGATTTGAAAACATAAGTTTAGCGTTTACATCGCTAGACAGCTTAAAACATTGTCTTAAAAGTTTACAACTTTCTTTAAAGTTAAACACAAGCGACATCCACGAGCATAAGCAAGACCGCGCGCACATCCATCCTAGTTACCTGAAATACATGTGAGTTTTTGGAAAAACATCAACATAATGTTGGTGTGAATTCATGCAGTTTTGTATTTCACGTTTGTATACTTTGTATAAAAACATAGTTGTGAATAAATCAAGTTTTTCTTGAGTACTCCACGTACTTCAGTTATATATCAATCTTCTTGAGTACCCCACGTACTTCAAGTTATATATCAATTTTCTTGAGTACCCCACGTACTTCAAGTTATATATCAATTTTCTTGAGTACCCCACGTACTTCAAGTTATATATCAATTTTCTTGAGTACCCCACGTACTTCAAGTTATATATCAATTCTAGTATGGTATGAATTTTATATAAATACAGTATTTCTGTAAATATCAGGATTGTTAATGGGTTGCAAAGCCATTAACATGTGACACGACATAGGAAGTCACCAAACCTAAGGCATTTAATTGGTATATTCTGAGACACAAAAGCACTACTCGATTCTCGCCCTCACCGAGAGTGTGGCTGCCAGGCACCCGTTAGATCTAACCTTTTGTTCTGCGGTCCAAGTATATTGTTGATTAATGGTGCTTCTGTACCCTATTCGTGACACTATTTCTCATAACGCATCCTACTTGGTTCTCGTCCTCACCAAGCGCGTTCCTTTTTATCATTTCTCATAACGCATCCAACTTGGTTCTCGTCCTCACCAAGCGCGTTCCTTTTTATCATTTCTCATAACGCATCCAACTTGGTTCTCGTCCTCACCAAGTGCGTTTCTTATTATCTTATATTTTGTCACACTTGGTTCTCGTTCTCACCAAGTGTACTTCTTGTATTTATATCATACCATTTATAAATATTGTACTTTTGTACATGTATTTCACCCCCGAAGTTATAAAAACTTAAAACAGTTAAAAGAAAAGGGGGAGCATGAACTCACAACTTTGCGTTCCTGTGCGTCGTAAACTTCACCGGATTTGCTTAATTAACGTCGTAACCTATACACGTTTTCTTATCGTTAGACACTAGACTTGTATCGCACAAGTACAGTCACTCTCTTTGGTGTATATATTCTTGTGTTAAAAATATTTTATATTTTTAACTAAGTGTCTTACTTATATTATTTTTTTTCAAAAATAAAAATAAGCTTTTTGTATTTTGCACTTTGCACCCGAATTATGTATCTTGTATGTTGCATGTGTATTTTTATGTTTATACTCCTCATGAGTTTTTAGTATATTTTTAAGTCTTAATACACTAGCACGTATAACACATACTATACACACTTAGCACAAAAGTTGGGGATAAAATAATATATATTTTTCTCTCAAAAATATACATATTTATATCCATTTTCATTCTTGAAGAAATCCTCATTTCTTATCACCAAAAATTAGGGAAACCTTGGTAATACTCTTAAATACATTTTTAGGGAATAAGTTTCTCAAAAACTTATATTTTTCTAAGTGTTAAAATTTATAAAAATTTTGACAGAGTTTCCCCTAAAAATGGAGGTTTCCCATGTTTTCAAAACATGTGTTTATTTTCTTTTAAATCGTCAACAATCATCAACAACAATTATCAACAATACTCATCAACAATAATCACTAATTTCTCCATTTCATGAACTTGAATATTTACAAAAATGTGTAGTAACTTACTAGCACATTTAGTAAGTCTTGTTATCTTTAAAAATAAGTTTAATTTCTTAAAAACTTTATTTTTAAAGAATATGAAGTTTCACAACTTCTAGTCAAGATTCACAAAAATATTTCTTTGTTGAACTTCCTGGTTACACAAGTGTTTACACACTTCTTTATTTACTAAAAATATATATTTAGTTCATGTAAGATCCGGGTTTTAAACAAGACTAATATTTTTGCTTGGTTCTTCCGAAAAACCACTTGTAGATCTTTAGATCTACATGTTTAGAGTCTTATTTTACAAGAAAATTCATATTTACACAAGTTCATGTTTCATGGATGGAAAGTTGCATCATCTTCCATAACTTTAGCACTAACATATTACTAGTTCATGTTCTTGAACATAACCTAGTATGGTTAGATGATGATCTATCCCACTTCTAGTAACAAACAACATCAAATAATAACAACCATACAAGATTCACAAGATTTACACACATATCTACTCTTTATCCACCATGTTCATCTTATGTTCAAGACTTTAAGTTATGTTCCTTAGTGTTTTTAATTTTTAACCATTAAATCACCTATTAACCACCAAAAACAAGAACAAGATGAAGATTTGAAGCACTTACTACTAGCACAAGGCTAGGGAAGTTCAAGAGTACAAATGAAGTGGATAAAAGCAAATGAAGAAGGTCCTTCAAGATCCGCTTGCACCGAGCTTCGTTAGTGACCTTCTTACACCTTAATATCACCTTAGAATACTTGGAAAGTTGCTAGAAAAATTGATGATATTCTTAGGGGTGTTGGCCGTAGCTTTTAAAGGAGGGAGGAGAAGAATTTTGTTGAATGTTGAAGGTGATGGGTAGTGTGAAGGTCTAGTGGGTTCTTATAAGAAATTTCCAACAAGTCTAAACCTTTTGGTCCATGTGTCTCCAAGATACCCAACCATATCAATTAAACAAATGAATGAAATCATGGGGGTGTACCACATGTTCATAACCGGTTGGGGGGGGGGGGTCGCTTAGTTGAGTTGCAATGGTTAGTTACTAATCTAGTTAGTAAATAAATGAAATAATTAGTGGTTCATGTATGTTAAGTAATATATAGTGTGTTAGGGTGTTCGGGGACCCTAACTAGCTTAGAAAAATAAAAACAATGCTTCTAGCATTATTTTGGTGTTCCGGGTAATATCCGGTTGTTCGGTTATATACCGGTTCGTTAAAGTGCTGAATCACACTTTTTAGTGTCTTTTAAGTACCCTTCTTGTACTCTTTCAATTCCCAACACTTAGGGAAATATTCTGGATAATAAAACGACATTTCTGCATAGTATTCATATGTTTAAATGCTGATTTGTTGCTGAATTATATAAATTCTGCACTTAAAGTGCGTTTCGGGTGCTTTTTAGTGCTTATTTTTGCTTTCGCAATGTCTATAAATTAAACCCTTATATGTACTCTTGGGTTTTAATGCACTTTTGTCGTCGGACCTACACCTAGGCCTCAATTTTATTGTCTGACTGCTTTCTGCAGTTCTGTTGACACAGTGTGTCTTACCGGTGAGTTTGCTATTATTTCTGACGCAACGCTCTCGTTTATGCATAAAGCAATATTTTGTAGTATACAACGTGCATGAATTCACTTATTTAATCACGTGTTCAGACATTGCTGACAATTAAGCATATAATTGCAGTCATTAAATAATGATTAAAATGTACGGAAATTACCGGTTTGTGCCAGTTGTCACATTAGCTGTCTCTACTAGACATTCTTGTGGAAGTTTAGTTAATGATTGATTAAGAAGTTTGCAAAATAAAGTATTAATAAAACTTTGGTTTGCACCAGAGTCAAATAATACTTTAGCAAAAATATCATTAACTAGAAACGTACCAGCTATCACGTCTGGAATCATCTTGGCTTCATCGGCTGTCAGAACAAATGCTCTAGCATTTTTAATGTTCTTATTGTTCGGGGCTGGAGCCAATTTTGGACCGTTTGGCTTGATATGACATTTTTCTCCACAGTTGAAGCACAGTCCATTACTGGATTTCCTCCTGCAATCTTCTTCCTTGTGTCCTAGTAACTTACAGAAATTGCAGTGAGTGGAGCATTTTCCTGAATGCCTCTTCTTGCAGGCCTTGCAGTATGGTGCAGAGGTAGAACCTATATTCCTACGGTTGAAATTCCCAGAATGGAATTCCTAGGTAAGCCTTTGTGCTAGGTTTTTCCTCTGGTCTTCTTCTCTAGTACGTATTAATTCATCAGTCAAGGTGTTTGTTAATTCTACAGCTTCTTCTATAGTTTGAGGTCTAGCTGCCTTGACTACATGCCTAATCTCTCCAATTAATCCCCAGATATAACGGGAGATTAATACTGGTTCAAGTGATGCAAGGGTAGGTACTATTCTAGCATATTCAAAGAATAACTTTGTGTACCCCTTACTATCCACTCCATTCATCCTAAGATTTAGGAATTTGTTTGCTATTTGTTCCTTTTCATTAGGAGGGTAGAATTTCCTTTCTACCATGTTCCTAAATTCTTCCCATTCCATATTGTATATCTTATCACTTCCTTTTGACTGGAGGATAGTGTTCCACCACTCTAAGGCTGAATTCTTAAATAGATTGGAAGCAAACATTATCTTGTCCTCTTTCGCACATTTGCTTATTTTCAGAACAACCCCACTCTTTTCTATCCAGCGTAGAGCTGCAATAGGTTCTTCATTTCCCGAGAATTCTATCGGTTTACAAGACCGAAATTCTTTGTAAGAACAACCATAAGGCATGGTTCTTCTTCTTTTGGGAATGGGCACTTGAAGTACGGGTCCATTGTTCACGATGTGTTCTGGTTCAATTGGTCGCTTACTGCTATGTTTACTTTTATTATTCACTTCCTGAACCGTTTGAATAATAAATGGCATTGCATCTATGATTCCTTGTGCCACTATGTGTTGGATAGCACTATTATCCACTTGATTTCCATTGTTATTGCTGCTTGGATTCTCATTAACCAAGTTAATGTTACTCTGGTTATCGTTATTTAGATTTTCCTGATTTCCTTCGTCGGCCATCTGAATTTTAAACATTTACCACATATTAATATCACAAAATAATAATTTGATATAGCCAATCACATGACACGCATTTTGGGCAAAAGCGTCGATCATTACGACTTTACTCTATTCATGTAATATGCATTTATTACACACCAGTACTGAAATTAAAATTACAATACCAACTGAAATAAAATTATACTAATAATAGTAGGCATTCGTACACACATATTTTATTTTATTATTATTATTACTATTAGTGTACCCACCATCACATTCATGGATATGGATTCATCCAGAAATCCATATTGCGCTCGTCATACTTCCAGACGAGTCGCTCTCCCACCTGTCTCATCCGTTCGCTACTCTCTAAAATTTCCTCACCAAATGTCCTAAGATCTTGTACATTGTCTGCACTCATTGGGGGTGCAGGTTCTAGGACTGGGTTTGGAATCTGGGGTGCGGGTTCATGGTATGGAGGTGTAGGTGCCTGAAATTGGTAAGGATCTTCTAAAATTTCCCTAATGTATTCATCGTTATAATAGGGATCTAAAAGATCCAAACCTGGGTAGGCTCCTATGTTTGGCATGGGCATGTCTTCATGTATCGAGTAACGTTGCACATAGTCCCTATTGTCGTCCCACCAAGGGTCGTAATTTGGGTCTAGGGGGTTTGGTGCTGGTACCCTAGGTATTTCCTCCGGGTTGAAGTCATGCATTTCTATTTGATTTTTAGGGTTTTCTATTTCCATTGGTTGATCAGGAATTGGTGGTTGTGATTGGGGTGCTATTATTTGTTCCAGATTAGGGTCAGCTGCAGTGGTTGCTAGGATGTGGATGTTGGCTATACCCCTATTGATTATGTCCTGGGCATAGGCATCTGTCTCTCTCTTGGCTGCTGCTAGTGCTCTCTGGTCTTGTAACTTTTTCATACGTTTTCTACGCTCGTGTGCCCCTCTACTGAACCATCCCCTCTTTTTCTGAGGAAATGGCTCTTCTGACTGAGCCTTAAACACAAATATTCCTTCTTCCGTATCAGCAGAGTACCCTGAGAGGGCAGGCTGAGAAGAGGCACCTTCGCTACTAGGCGAACCAGACAATTGACGGTACGCGTCAGATGGTCCTTGGTCGCTCATACTGTAAACTAACAAATAGTCAAATAACACATAACAAATAAATACAATTACGTACGTAATTCAGTAATTTATTTCCAAACAGATTAAATTTTGATTTCAGCAGAACACTTCTGTGGCTGAATCAGTGGCTTAGTTCTAATACCACCTTCTATCGCAACCCCCGATCCCTAATTCGCAGGAACGGGCGGCCGCGAGCCAGTTTCGGTGGTATCGCGTGTTTATTCAATTTGGCAGTGGAATTTTCATCAGGACCGAAGTTAGGAAATATTTGATCAGAGTAAAATACCACATTTTCATAATATTAAACACATGGGATAAAACCCAAGTTTGCAATACACACATTTTCATAGGAATAAATCCTATTTTATTTAATAAAAAAACATCTATTTTATTTTAGGTAACTTTATTGCCACTTTTCCAAGCCTTCAGTGTTGTCCAGCTGGCTTCTATTTGGCTTTCACAGTTTGTTACCTGAAACGCGTTTTAGAAACATTTGTCAGTGGGAAATACTGGTGAGTGAATCCCAGTTTAATCAAGTTTAAATAAAAACCATTGTACAGTATTGAGGGCGATCTCGCAATTATATTTGTTTCCAAGTTATATCAATTAACATCCATGGTACTGTCAGACCCGACTTGTGGAAATGTTACCCCTCACAAGGTAGTAACATAACTTTGTATACAAAACCCCAACATACGCATGATAATTGTATATAACTGTTTAATATATAATTAATTAAGTGAGGTTTTGTAAAAACAATTTGCAAAAAGGAGATTACTCACATTGATGTCTTAGATTTTCTGTAAGGGTTTCCTGGTGACAATCTATAATTTACACAAATGCACACATGTTAGTATAATAACCCATTTTAACATTAGTAATACCCTCCCCGAGACGGCATTCCAACGACTACGTCGGGCAGAACCACGACAGCCGTTACGGAACCCTAGATCAATCGGGCAGCGTATCTAATACGTATCCAGGGGTTATAATACTTACAACGGAGCAGAACTTCGTTATTTAGGGGGGTATTAGGCCCGTGAATAATGCACACTACGTGAAATTGAGAGAAAGAAAGACAATTTTGAATGATTTCGACTGAAGACCCGATGCCTGCTTATATAGGGGCTGAGTTTGACTTTTACACGGCCCGCGTAAGAGTATACAGTCCGCGTCAACTCTGGTCAACGCTGTAGCTGATCCCGGTCATCGACTAGACCTGCCACGATGATGACACGTGTCATCACCGGGCTGCGCCACACCTTTGATCTTTAGCGGCCCGCGTAAGATCCTTAAAGGTTCTACGCGGCCCGCGACAAACCCAAAATCAGATTTTTTTTCTTTTTAATAATATTTTAGGTATTCGGGGTCCGTTTTCATGTATGGGTGTATTTTTGGACATATTGGGATATTTTGACATATATTGGGGTGTCGAAAATATTTCGAGGGTGTCGGTTTAGAGTTGTTATACCCGTTGAGATTAGTTGTCATACCGTGTTGTATCTATGTCGAATATGCCTTGATCTGCCATTATACATTGAGCTTTGAGCTCTAACAATCACCGATTGATTGTCACAATGTATACAAATCGCCGACAAAGGCTTCGGCCATCTTGGAATATCTTCCACAAATTGACACAACCACTCTGCCTCTTCCCTGCTTTTATCCAAAGCGACGAACTCGGATTCCATCGTGGATCTAGCTGTAACAGTTTGCATGAATGACTTCCAAGCTATAGCCGATCCCGCAAGTGTAAACACATATCCACTTGTCGATCTATGATCTTTTATATCCGATATCTAGTTTGCATCAATATATCCTTCGATCATTGCTGGATCATGGGTATAGTGTAATCTATAATGTAACGCTTCGCTTATTTGTACCTTCCCAATTTAGCAAGAATTATTGTACTTTCCATTTTAGACACTTGTACTCTTGTTGTATTCTAATTTCGTTCCAACTTGTAATCCGAGACGATTGATCATAATGAAAACGCAAGTATTTTAATCATATTCATGTGCAAACTTGCAATCACAATTCACATTTTGAACGATATGTTATGCATGATTCTCGATTCTTAGTTACACATTGATGCTTGACACTCGAAAAACTAATTAAAAAACGTTTAAATCATTCGAAAACCGACTTATATTGTGTAAATTCGATATTCGAGACCCAATCAATCTATAAATTATGTTAGAAACTAAAAAGAAATGCATATAACAAACAAGCCCATAACATTAGTCCCAAAAAAAAGAAATTATACAAATGGGCCAATTTTCAACTTTCCATATTTCTTTCACCACCTTAAACCCTAATCTCTCATCTATAAATACCATACTCATTCCACCACTTTTCTTTGCATTTCTCAAAGAATTCTTCCTTCCTCTTGAAAGTGAGTTATATCTCCTTTCACCTTCTTATCTTCTTCTTGTTTTTTATGTCTTCATACTTCCCCATATTGGAGAAATCCTATGGAATGTCACCAAATGTTTGCCATGGTAAACAAAGATGGTGCATCACCAAAATATGTAACGCCCCAAAATTCGAATGTTTATAATTGTTAAATGTTCTCGTATGGTACATCAAGAAATGAATGACTAGGCTATTTAACCAAGTTAACAAAATGGTAAAAATAATTAAAGGAATGAAAGTTGTGCCCATTTATAATTAGTAACAACTTGAGGGGCTAAAGTGGGTTAAATTGAAAGTTGAATTAATAACTAAAAAATTACACACACAAACACACACGATCATGTGTTCTAGAGAGAGCAGGAGCTCTCATGAAGCCAAAACCCTAACTTCATCTAATCCATCAAATTGGAAGGATAAACGAAGCTCAAATTCAGAACCGAACATGAATTTGTGATCACCTACACGAGAGGATCATAAGGTATGTCTTAAATTCTAGATTGGTGATTATCCACGAAGTAGGTTATGTTGTAAATCGTGAATTGGTATGAAACTGAGCATGAGGATATGTTAGAATCATCATATAGAACATGGGTTATGCATTATTTACGTTAATTTGATGCTTAGAGGTGAAGCCCATTAGTTATGGTGAGAATGATTAGTTGAATCACCATCCATGTTTAATTCGTGTTGAATATGGATGAATTATGTGAGTAATATGGAGTCTTGTTAGAAGAATTGAAAGAAACATGATGATAATATGTTTGAATGTTTATGTGTGAATGATATATGTTAATTAGTATGAGGATTTGATGAATTATGTATGAAATTAGGAGATTGTGCATGAATTAGTTGTACCTTATGTTTAGAAGGTTGTACGCCCACCAAGTGTATGATGAAATGCTTAAGTGAAGTTAGGATGCAAAATGTTATGAAAAAGCTTGGTGTATATAGGAACGAAATACGAAAATGATGGCATGATCATGTTAAATTACTAATTTGAATATGGTTGTAAGCACATTTGCATCGAGAGTAGGTAATGTATATGGTGCCTTTCGTATAGCCTACTTTGATATTACGAGTATATGGGAATAAGTCGAAAGTTCACATGATGAATTGTTGACTTCTGAAAGTCAACTACGCATAAGAAGCATGATAGGATTTGTTGTCGTAAAAATAGGCTTATAGGAAGTCGTAAGTTACATGTTATGTCAATACGTGATATTTGTGATGGCATGACGAATTACATGAGTTTGAAAGGATATGAATTTGATTATGTGTCTTATGCTTGTTAATTGTGACTAAAGAAAGTCAAATGTGAAATATGCCATTGATATGATCGTTAACATGTACAATTGTGTATGCTAATGAGAATGTGATTTGGTGGCATGAAAGTAGAGGAATCATGTCGAGATGGACTCAAACATGAAAGGCTAATGGGTCAAAAGGAGGCAAGGAAGCGGATACGGACACGGATGCACAAGGTAAGTGATTTCTGTAATCATTTCTTAGTTGTTTATGTAAAGTTAGGTGTGATTTAATTAAGTATGATAATTGAGGTTAAATAGGAATGAGTTGTATGAAATCGATGAATTTCGCTAAGTAAATCAAATGGGTCAAGATGAGGTTTTATTGCATACCGGAAAGGTTGCATAAGTAAAAACTTCGGTATGATAACCGGGTAATGGATAAAAATGTATGTAAGCATGCTAACCGAGAAACGGTGACGCGGGTTAATGGGCAAGAGTTTCGGTAGTAAATTATGAGTAAATGAATAAACAATTTCATAGATGGAAATTGTACTATTTAATGTTCAATTACGTAATAACGAATGAATTTAACGAATACCGGGTATCGGGTGCGTAAACCCCAAGTACGACACTCCGGATAATGTAAGAGTATTATGGTCATAATGTTCATGTAAGTTTTGAGTTAAAAGGAATGAGTTATTTGATAAAAACATGAACGGGTCAGATAAATCGTAAATGAATAATAAGCCGATAGCGCATAAGTTAAGAATTTCCTTAATCCGGATATGGGATTTCAAGTTCACATGATAGAATGTCAAATTATGAGCATGTAGGAAGAAACGGGAGGTTAAACGGGTAAACGGTTCAAAAGTTATACGCGTTTTAGTGCGTACGGACGACGAAACGGAGCTGCAGAAAAATGCAATATCTAGAGGGCGTCCCCGACGGGCTCTACAAACTCAGTTTTCTCCGACGCCTTATTTTACTGCCTACGGGGGGTTCTGGCTACGCGTAAATCCAAGGGCCGTCGCCGACGCCCTCCCCATGTCCAAAAAGCTGAAATTTGTTATTTAAGTCGAGTTATGGAACGTAGGCTTCGGTATGTTAACCGTGGACTACGGCGGACCTCCCAATCATGAATTTGATCGTGCCTTTAATGTTTATGGGCTATAAATCTAAGTTTAAGTCCCATGCAATTAAAGTATGTCTATGTAAGAGGTATGCAAGATCTTGAACGTGTATGTAGGAATGTAGGTACGTATGTAAATGTGTAAGTATGTATGCATAAAGGTGCGTATGAGTGTACGCATGTATGTAGAGATGTAGGAAGGTATGTATGCATGCAGGAATGTATGAACGCATGATTTAGATGCGTTGAGTAATAACGTTATTAACAGTGTGCCTTGAGAATGAAAAGTAATGCAGGTACATTATTGAAGCCTCACCGGGAAATGCATACGCAGAGGGAATGTTTAAGTTAGGAAGATAACGAAATGGGAAGTGTACGGGAATGAATCTTGTTTATATAATGTGTGCTAATGTTATGAATGTATGTGTGAGTACAGGTTGTACGAGACACGGGCGATTATCACGGGGAATAACAATCAAAGACCGAGTCACAAGATAGATTGTACCAGAACGTTGGTGTATGTAATATATCAGACATAAGATATAATTATTTTTGTATTTGTAAATTAGTTATTTGACAAAAATTTATGTGAAAGAGTTATCTTAAAATGATTTTTTTAAGTAAGTCAAAGTATTATATAATGAAATAATTTTATGGCATGAACTTCCGTTGTGACTTTTGTCGAATACGTGTCAGGGTCTTACAAGTTGGTATCAGAGCCCTGGTTTGAGAGAATCAAGCACCAGAAAGTAAGTACTTTAACTCAAACCTGTGTGCTCTTGTGATAAGGAGCCCATACAATCTAAGACTCGATCAAGAACCAAAGGTAGAAGTGAATGTAAGAATGCGCTTATGCATGTGAATGAAGAAACTAACGGTTTTCGTATGTGCAAGGTAAGCATAAGTGTTTGAAGAGGATGGTCCGTGGATGCAGAATAGGATGAATACTAAGGCTGGCAAAGATGCAACTAGGCTAATGAACTGACGTGATGTCGTAGGTACACGCAAATTTAATCCAAATAACAACTATAGATAGTGGTAAATGGGTATCGAACTCAGGGAGTATGTGGAAAGTGCGTTGATTTTATAGCTTGCGATTAAACTACAATTAACCTAATTTGCAGAAAATAAAGATCAATGATTTGGATTGTTGTTTTAGAAACTAAATTACTAACTAATTGAAAATCAAAATTGGTTGTTTAACAGATTAAGAGAACAATGACCATCTTAGGATTCAGTTTCTTTTAACAATTGTGTGAAATTCCAACTAGAAAGAGTTACATAGACATAACTCGTGCATAAATAATCGAAGTGATAAAAGGGAACAAAGTACTCGGATTTTATAAACGCGAGGTTGTTTCCCGATGATCAATTAATCAATAACCAACCCTAACCCTTCCCGTGATATCTCGATTGCCAACGGCACCAAGAACGTACGATTGAGACTAGAAATTGCACTATCAATTAACAAACTACAATCAATTACTCATACACCATGATAATCAAAGCAACACAATGTTATCATTCTAAAAATTCAGAAATAAACACACAAAAGTTCAAGAGAAACCTTCACCTAAGATGATCACCGAAAGTTTTAGCCAGACATAGCTTGGTGAATCATCATAACAATAAGTTTAGTGTTCATACCAATCGAAAACATAAACCGAATGTTAGAAATTGTTTGGAACCAAGTACAATCAGCCAAAATCGCCCCATAGTTGTAGAGAAACTATCCAATGATGAGATCAGTGAAAAGACACCATAAAAACTATTTTAATGAGCAGTTACGGAGTTGTACGTCGCCTCCACCGTAATTTACGGTAGCACCGTAAATTACGGTGGCTATCAAAGTGTTACGGTAAGAGTCTCCTGATTTACGGTGAGATAAAGGCAACTTTCAGGGCCACCGTAAATTACGGTGGCCACCGTAATTTACGGTGGCACCATGAATGTTGTGCTTTGTTTCCTCTTTCGTTCCACGCACGACCCGTTCATCTCTAATCCTTCCAAAGCTGTGTTTTCTCCTCTTTTAGCTCCCAAAACATACCTGAAACATAAGCAACCGTAGTCATCTAATTCAAGATAATTACGCGATTAAGTGAAGGATTAATTCGTCTTTTAACATGATTAAGGGTTGTCCAACGGACCACCCGTCACATCCCCACACTTAACCATTGCTTGTCCCAAGCAACTCATCAAACCGTTTTCAAAACAAGCGATCCATGTAAACCAAACAAAAACATGTAGTCCTTTTACTAACCCCTTTTTAACACCCAAAATAACGCACCCCTCGCTATGTCTCTCCTCTCAGTAACAAGTAAGCACTAACAATATGAGCTAGACACACAAAGGCTAACGGGCGGTTGCACAAATATAGGCTTGTACCTAAATCAATTCTTCTCCTAAAATGCGTCAAACATGAATACAAATCAAAGGGACTTTCAAGGTTGTAACGTGGCTATGTGTATGGGTAGGAAGTGGAATATATATGAAGTAGCGAAAACTTAACCCGGTCTTTTTATTACACAATAAAGCAACTAACAACTACCAATTTAACTAATATATACAAGACAACTAAACATCATTTCTTTTTCATTTTTCATTGCTTTTTCTCCTTTTTTTTTCAATCAAGCAAACAACCATACAATAAAGGTTCAAACATATCTACATCATACTACTAACACTACTACTACTAACACTATAAGACCGGGTCAAATTGGGTACATTTTTAGGTAACTAGCTAGGGGTAACAAACGATAGGCTTTTAGGCACAAAATTGGGCAACTAAATGTCCAAACCCCCGCCCCTCTTGCAACCATGCTCATATATATAACTTATGAGGTCCAACCCCCCAAATCCCACACTCACACACACTAAAAACGAGGCTACCTAATTGCCCTTATCCTTTTCACATCATTTCGCTTGACCCCAATGTATGGTTTTAGGAGGCTTTGATCGCTTAAAACTCTTTCACATCAACTAAAAGCTCTTCAACTCAAACCACAAATTTCTTTTTGGATTTTTTATTTTCTATTTTTTTTATATTTTTCTCCTTTTTAAACATCACACTACCAACTTCCATCAACCCAAACAAAACATCACAAACTAACACCCAACCGCCCAACCATAAACAAAACAAGCTAAATAAATATTCACAAAATATACAAGGAAGAAACACAACCTGACTAATAATAGCGGGGCCCCGGAGGTTCAAAAATGGAAGACATCATGTCGTTCCATTCGCCAAATGAAAATGAACCGCTACTACTCCCACCTTGTTGTTGAGCTCCTTCTTGTTGGTGCGGATAGATCCATTGTGAATGATGGAGCGGCGGGGTTGGATACGAAACACTACCATCATACGGTGGTAGAGACGCATAATGCACATGTTGTGGATCCACAACCACCGGCCGCCCAGCGTGCCAATCCGCATGCAATCTCCTTTCTTGATCATCATGATATCGATTATTCATTTCTACTTCCCGGGAATACGCGTGTGTGCGATTCCACGCCTCTTGACGATCAAGGTTTTGTTTCAAGGACCGCTCTATGCTTGCACTCATCATCGTATTTTGATCAAATAACGTCCACTCCGAACCCGACCAAGACTCAAAAATGGGTGTCGGAGGACGTTGATTCTCGATCACTTCTTGCATCGTGCCATCATAAGCCCAACCCGGCACATAGGACCGCTCCGTATAATCGTAAAAGGCACCACCATAACCTCTACCATAACCTCCTTGACCTACATTCTCACCACCATGCGGCTCGTCCGCATAATCCTCGTCACCACTTGGAGCTCCTTCCTCATCACTTTCCGGCTCATCCGGCTCACCCGGTAAAAGATCTCTTGCACCCACCTTTAGTGCTCTCCATCGATGCCCCTCCGACTTAAGTTTATGGTACCGTTCCGACTGCGTGTACGTCCAACCAATCCCTAACTTGTCTAAAGTAAAAGGCTGATGCCTTTTTGTTACTCCTCTATCTTCAGACGTTATTGCCTTTTGCTGTTTCATCAATCCCGTGATTATTCGGCAATACGGGACGATATCTCTTCCTAACTTGTTTCGACAAATCCATAAGTGGTTCATGATCAGATATCGGATTGGAAAACGCGGAGACCCATGAAGTAGCGAATAGAGAACGGGTACTTCCGGGTACCTCACTTGCTCCTTGTCCCCCCTTCGCGGAATGACATTGAGAATACAGATTGCTTGCAACAATTTCGCTTCTATTTTTAAGTTCCTCCGGTATAAAATACCACTGTATGTACCGGGTAAAAACAGCGCTGCCAACATATCATTCCAACGAGGGTGCTTCTCCGGTTTTACCAGAAGGTCATCAAGAGTAGGTATCATGTAATCACCAGACGATAGACTGTCGTATTTTCCCAATTTCTTCAATGTGCTAAAAGACATCTCTACCGGAATCCCATTCACCATACCCGTTAGCTTCATTTGTGATGGCTTTTCATATGTGTTGCACTTGAGAGTTTCCATCCATTCTTGTATTTCGGTTATGAACAAATTGTTTTTATCCTTATCATAGCAATTAAGCGCCCCCCTCCCATCCTAGAGCGCGGAATTTAGCAAACACACCAAACGGGCTAAATTGAACCTCATTAACTTCTCTCTTGCAAATAAATGCGGCAGCCTTGTTTTTCAATCTATTCATACTATCATGGTAGAGTGTCGGTTGCCACTCCTCTGGTTGGTCATCCAATGGACCCGACTCCCATTTTGGCTTTTCCGCCAGGTCCAACTCCATTTCTTCCCCACTTTCACTTTCGTCAAGTCGACCCAAGTATTGTCTTTTTTTGTTGTTGTTCCGGCCGCTTGCCCTTATCTTTAAACGAAGAAGATGAACTTGCTCCGGCTTTTTCCTTTGTCCTAACCATTTTCCTACACACATTAAGGCAAGCAACACAACCAAACGAAACAAAATTAGTAGCAATGCTTGCTCTTACGCCAACTCTAAATAAGAGTCAATAATTACCGGTAGAGTGTCATTATCCCCTAGAAAAACATACTTCAAGTGGCTCGGCAAGTCTTTGAGTTCCAACTTTGGCGGTTCCTCTAATGATGGCTTAGTACCCGAATTTATTTCCGCCGGTAAGCCTTCGAACTGGTGGGTCCATGGCGGTCGACCTTCTTTCAAGGCCATTGCATCCTGTTTTTCCTCTTCAACCCGGAGTGCATAAGCATGTACCTGTTCAGAAAAATCACAACAAGCAAACATCCAAACCATCCTCCTCATACTCATGCGGGTTGCATCCATCAACTAAATCTGCCATGAAACACTCATCAACACCGTTAGCATTAGAATTGTTAGTAAAAACATTCAAGCACATTTTTCGATTCCCAAAAGTCATATCGACTGTACCAAATCTACAATCGATTACTGCATGTGCGGTGCTCAAAAATGGCCGACCCAAAATTACATTTTGTTGTTGTTTTGGGTCCGCGTACGAGTAGTCCAAGACTAGAAAGTCAACCGGGTAATAAAATTCATCAATTTTAACAATTACATTTTGAACCATCCCTCGAGGTAGCTTATGAGACAAATCGGCCAAAACAACCGTTGTCTCCACCCTAGCTAACGGACCAAAGTCATATTGGTCATATAAGCCCCCCGGTAAAATACTAACTCCGGCTCCAAGATCTAGCAACGCCTTTGCCATTTGAAAATTATCAACTTGTATGTTAATCAATGGCGTGCCTGGATCTTGGAGCTTAGGAGGAAGCTCCCCATTCAAAACCGCACTCACTTGCCCGGTTAAATCGACCCGCTTAGGCATTTTCTTCTTGTTTTGCCTTTTTTGTGTACATAACTATTTTAAAAATTTTGCATAGGCGGGTACTTGTTTTATTGCATCAAGGAGTGGAAGGCTAATTTTAACTTGTTTAAACATGTCCCACAACTCTTCTTTTTGGGGACATCTTGGTGCAATAAATTTTTTTCTACCCGGGTCAAGTAAGGCCGATGGAAATGGGACTTGACTCGGTTCACCCTCAACTTTTTCATTATTTTCGTTTTCACCCAACCCCGGTTTGTTAACATTTGATTCTTTTGGTTTAACCGGTGAAACTTCATCATCACTATCATTACCCGTGATGTCCTCAACTACCCCCTCAACCAATTAGGGTGACAAATTGGCTTTAAATTCTTTTCCACTTCTTAAAACACTAACATGATGAACATTAACATTACCTCGTGACGTACCATGCGAAGGATTTACCTTAGTGTCGCTAGGAAGTTGTCCCTTGCTTTTCTTCAATTCCGCCACATCGGTTGCCAATTGACCCATTTGGGTTGTTAGTGATTGGATGCTTTTGTCACGAACCTCATCCTTTTGCACTCGGACTTCATCAAGTTGGTTCCGTTTTTGAATCTCCGCTTGCATGCTTTTTAGCATGTCAATCATCTCATTTCCACCCGAAGACCCCCTTGTTCTTGACCCGTTTGATATTGCTTTTGATACCCTTGGTTGTTCCCACCTCGATATCCACTTTGGTTGTTGTAAGGTTGGCGCGAACCAAAGTTACCTTGGCTACCTTAAAAGTTCGGGTTAGCTTGATTTGAAGGGTTCCCATACCGAAAATTTGGGTGGTTCCTCAACCCGGGGTGATAAGTATTAGAATTCATGTTGTTGTAATTTCTACCACCCCCTCCTTGACCTTGAACCGCATGAACTTATTCATTTTTCCCTTCCACCATTCCTTGGCAATTTTCAGCCGCATGACCTATTTCATTACACAACGCACAAACATCATAAATTTGGTTAGTAGTTTGAACATTACCATCATCTATCGCGTGCACTTGAGGTCGGGCAATGGCCGGTCGCGCTCTCCTTGATGCTTGAGCTTTTCTTTTTGATGTAATTGCCATGTTCTCCAAAAACTCCCAATCATCATTCTCGTAGTTTGTACCAAAAGTCCCACCGGTAATAGACATTAAATCCCGAGCATCTTCGGCACTCAACCCCTCGTGGGAGGCATTCATTAACTCCCAAAGTTCAATCCCATGGTGAGGGCAATTTTTAATCATCATATTGAAACGTTCAAATGCCTCATGGAACATTTCACCATGTTGTTGGTGAAAACTCCTCAACCCCTTCCTAGCATCGTTGGTCTTTTGAGCTGTGTAAAATTCATCTAAGAAAATTTGTTGCATCTCCGCCCAAGTATAAATAGATGCTGAAGGCAAAGTGTAGAACCACTTCTTTGCCTTGTCCTCCAAAGAAAATTGAAATAGGACTAACTTGACATCATCAGCCGAAAAACCTTGACTCCCAAGAGTATTGCAAATTGAGTCATAGGCCTCTAAGTGGAAATACGGTTCCTCCGTTGCTAGCCCTTTATATTTCGGCAAACTTTGCAAAGAATTTGTTCTCACTTCAAAGGTCCTCCCTTGATCATTGTGAGGAATAACTACCGGTGAGGGATTTTGAGTGATTACCGGTCTAAAATGCGCTTCAATTCCTCTCGCATGTTCTCTAAGATGCCTTCTTGGCACCCCCAACCTAACCCTTGGTAGAATAGGACCCATTGGCCTTTGCATAGGCCCTTGTGGTACATGTGGTTGAAATTTTTGTTGTTGTGGCATCGGTTGGTGTTGTATCGGCCTTTGGAATTGTGGTTGTACATTTTGTGGGCGAACTTGTTGCAATGGTATAGGGCGTTGCACTTGTAGCCCTTATGGTCTTGGTTGAATATGTTGTGGCATGAGTTGTTGTTGTTGTGGCACTCCACCTACACTGGCTATCCCTTGAGATTGACTTTGCACATAACCGAACTCTCCTTGATCACCATAACCCCCATAAGCATACCCGTCTTCATCATAGCCCTCAAAATCTTCGTATCCTTCCTCATATCCATCTCCCCCTATACCCGAAGTTTGCCCAAAGGGAAGAGGCGAGTATTGAAAGCCCGATTGGTTCGATGGTCTAAATGTTGAAGTTGCATGAACGACAGTTGAACCTTGGGGTATTGAATAATGTGACGATGATTGACCCGAAACTGGGAAGAAATGAGTGAGTGGTGGAATCGTAGTAGACGGGCTAAAGGTAAGACTGGGTTCAACTTGAGTGGTGATCGGTTATGTGGTGTTGGTTGGTGTAGTGTCATGAGGTGGAGTAGGAATTGTAGTGGAGTTTGGTATAGTGGTGTTTGGTGATGGTTGTGTGGAAGTAGGTATAAATGATGAGGTTGTTTGACCCGTTGTGGGTGGTAATTGAGATTCTTGCATGATGTTTCTTGGTGTGATGGGTGATGTGGGTGAACCAATAATTCTGTTTTCTCGTACTAACACACGATTTTGCCTTAATGTTCTTTCGATCTCCGGATCAAATGACAATGGTGACGCTTTGTGAGAGCCTCTAGTATGCATGCACCTCTAGAACCTGCACACTAAACACACCAGTGTAAACCCGAAAATAACAAAGCAAAACTAAAAACTAACACACGTTGCGCACTACTCCCCGGCAACGGCGCCAAAATTTGACGTGATGTCGTAGGTACACGTAAATTTAATCCAAATAACAACTATAGATAGTGGTAAATGGTATCGAACTCAGGGAGTATGTGGAAAGTGCGTTGATTTTATAGCTTGCGATTAAACTACAATTAACCTAATTTGCAGAAAATAAAGATCAATGATTTGGATTGTTGTTTTAGAAACTAAATTACTAACTAATTGCAAATCAAAATTGGTTGTTTAACAAATTAAGAGAACAATGACCATCTTAGGATTCAGTTTCTTTTAACAATTGTGTGAAATTCCAACTAGAAAGAGTTACATAGACATAACTCGTGCATAAATAATCGAAGTGATAAAAGGGAACAAAGTACTCGGATTTTATAAACACGAGGTTGTTTCCCGATGATCAATTAATCAATAACCAACCCTAACCCTTCCCGTGATATCTCGATTGCCAACGGCACCAAGAACGTACGATTGAGACTAGAAATTGCACTATCAATTAACAAACTACAATCAATTACTTATACACCATGATAATCAAAGCAACACAATGTTATCATTCTAGAAATTCAGAAATAAACACACAAAAGTTCAAGAGAAACCTTCACCTAAGATGATCACCGAAAGTTTTAGCCAGACAAAGCTTGGTGAATCATCATAACAATAAGTTTAGTGTTCATACCAATCGAAAACATAAACCGAATGTTAGAAATTGTTTGGAACCAAGTACAATCAGCCAAAATCGCCCCTAGTTGCAGAGAAACTGTCCAATGATGAGATCAGTGAAAAAACACCATAAAAAAATGTTTTAATGAGCAGTTACGGAGATGTACGTCGCCGTGGCTATCAAGTGTTACGGTAAGAGTCTCCTGATTTACGGTGAGATAAAGGCAACTTTCAGAGCCACCGTAAATTACGGTGGCCACCGTAATGTACAGTGGCACCCTGAATGTTGTGCTTTGTTTCCTCTTTCGTTCCACGCACGACCCGTTCATCTCTAATCCTTCCAAAGCTGCGTTTTCTCCTCTTTTAGCTCCCAAAACATACCTGAAACATAAGCAACCGTAGTCATCTAATTCAAGATAATTACGCGATTAAGTGAAGGATTAATTCGTCTTTTAACATGATTAAGGGTTGTCCAACGGACCACCCGTCATGAACCCCAGGTACACACTATTAATATGTATGGGTACCAATGTTAAAAGAAAAAGGAAGAAATCTCCTTGGGAGGGCAATTATTAAATGAAAGGCAATGATAAGGTCTTCGGGAAAATTTTAGAGATGTGCACGAAACTGAAACCCATTTCTCGGACATAAGGCGATGATTACACGAAGGCACGAAACTAATATGTGGATTGCGCACCTGGCCAGTACGCAAGAAGCATATGACGTCCGTGAGACCGTGGTAATTATCGCAGGTATGTCTGGTAGAACTGGGTAGCAGGTGGGCATGCGGGTGAAATGGGTAGTAACACTCTCGGGAAAATTATGAGTACTACGTAAGAGTGAAAAGTATGAGTGATAAGAATGAAGAATGTTGAATCCGTAAGAAAGTACGGATCAACAATATATGAATGAAATGTTTGAATCCGCGAGACGTATTCAAAGAATGAAAGATGTGAATACAATGTTAGAATCCGCGAGACAGATTCAAGGAATGAAAGGCATGAATGGAATGTTTGAATCCGTAAAACGGATTCAAGGAAATGAGATGTATAAATGATATGTTAGAATCCGCGAGACGGATTCGAAGCATGAAAGGAATGAAAGCATGAATGATATGTTAGAATCCGCGAGACGGATTCGAAACAAAGAAAGAATAAAAGTATGAATGAGATGTTAGAAACCGCGCGACGGGTTCGAAACATAATGAATGATAAGAATGAAAAGATTCGAATATGTAAGTAATTACGGATTAAGCAAGTAAATATTCTTTAAAAGCGAATGTTATCCAAGTTATGTCTTAAACTTATATATATGTGTGAATTAATGTGTGTATATATATATAAGCAAATACGTTTGTATACGTTTGAATTTCCCAAGGATCTTGTCTACGTAGTGAGATTGACTCAATACAAGACTATTTTGGGTTCTAGTGATTTTTACTCCAAGAATCACATCCGCTAGGCCCATGTCTTTCATGTCAAACCTCGCTTTCAACATGTCTTTAGTTGAGTTGATCATATTATCATCACTCCCAATGATAAGCATATCATCTACATAAAGACATAAAATTACATAACCCCTTGGTATGTCTTTAAAGTAGACACACTTGTCACACTTATTTATTTTGAAACCATTGTCAATCATGACATGATCAAACTTTTGGTGCCATTTTTTTGGAGCTTGCTTCAAGACATACAAAGACTTGACGAGTTTACATACTTTGCCCTCTTTTCTTGGGGCGGAAAAACCTTCAGGTTGTTCCATGTAAATTTCTCTTCTAAATCGCGATTTAGAAATGCAGTCTTTACATCCATTTGGTGAACTTCCAATTTTCTTAGAGTCGCAATTGCAAGAACCAATCTTATAGAGTTTATTTGGGTCACAAGAGAGTAACTATCAAAGTAGTCTAGACCTTCTTTTTGTCTAAACCCTTTTATTACTAACCTCGCCTTGTATTTATCAATACTCCCATCTGCTTTCATCTTCCTTTTGAATATCTAACGATATCCAAGTGGTTTTACAACTAGGTGGAAGATCTACTAACTCCCAAGTATGATTTTTGCAATATAGAATCAATTTCATTCTTAATTGTTTCTTGCCATTGAGGTCCTTCTATGGAGGTAATCGCATCGCGGTAGGTATTGGGCTCGCCCTCAACCATATAGCTCATGAAGTCTGAACCAAAATATTTTTCAACCCTTGGTCGTTTGCTTCATCTAAGCTCACCCTCCTTAACCTCAGGTCGTTCATGTCTTTCATCTAACCATGTAGATGAACTTGGACCTGCTTCGTCAACCGTTGTGTAGGTCAACTTGGAGGATCAAGATAACCTACTTCCTTGTTTGTTAACACAAATACGAGTGCAGAATCCACGTAGTTATGCAAACCGAAGCAAAGAAATGGAAAACACAAGTAACCAAAGATTCACAATCTTAGATTAAGTGACGAGAATCAGTACAACACATACACACAGTGCTTACAACTCATAGAGACTCTCTTACCAAAATGAGGTGCAAGTGTTTGTTTATATAGGCCCAACACCCAGTAACCCTACGAAGAAGGTTACGGGGCCCACGAACTATATTCAGGCCCCATGAAGAATAGGGGTTCTTCGTGGACCATTCCAGCAAACAATCCATCACCACGAAGAATGGTTCTTCGTGGTGAACAATAAAGACCATTGTTTGTGAAACATGTAATCCCACGAAGAATAGGGGTTCTTCATGGGGACCCTATACACAGACATAACTTGCAGTATCAAAACACATAAACAACTAACAGTTGCACACATGCAAACTGTTTTACAACGCTAACAAAGAAAACGCCGTGCTAAGTCAAGATAGGAGGATATCTTGACTTGGCCGACTCGACCACAACTATACAGACCATAAATAAAGACCGTACAAATTACAACGTAATAAGAACAAGCGACAGACACAAAACTACACCAACAAACTCCCCCTTGGTTGTTGCTTGGTCTTCGGTCTTCATCCCTTAGTGGCATGTCTCGGACCACGAGCTTCCCGCGTGAATACCTCGGTAGTAGCAAAAATAAGCGACGTGTTGAAATAGTAATGCTTGATGCGCGTCCTTGTCTTCATAAAAGATATCGTGTTGAAGAAGTGTCTTGATGTCACCAGCTGACATATTCACGATCCACATTGGATCAAGCATTCAAAAATTGCCTTCATCGTTCTTGAACACAATGACCACTTCATGAGTGTCTGAATCATAGCACCACAACTTCAAGTTACCCAAAAAATCTCGTTTCATCGGCATGAGAGGTATCTTGTCCATAACCTTCACTGGATTGTATAAAAGCTTGTAACGAGCGGTGTTGGTGTCCGGATCCAACGTATATTTTATCTACTCATGCATTGGGAACTGAGGCTTGTACAGTTCATCCTTCCAACCCTTGCGACGTTCAATCCGTAGCTTTCTTGCAAAAAGTGTTGCACCTTCATAGTTGGATCTGTTGATCAGGTTTAACTTCGCTAATGCTGCAACATCATGGAAAGGCAAAGTTAAGATGCTAAGGAGTGAGTTAAAGTATTGAATTCTGTTTTCACGTTTCACCGCCATGCAGTGAATATCTTTAACGAACATCCAACTAAGGATTTTTCCTTGCGGTCTATCCTTCTGATACTTTAAGTAGTCAACTTGTACAGGAGGAGGAGCTGGCTTTTGAAACTTCGCCAAGAACTGTTTTCTCCATTCTTCAAATGTATCAGTGGGAATTGCAGATGTGTCATGACTCTTCAATTTTTCATCAATCTCGTCTACATTCTCACGAAGCCAGTCACCATCAAACGGATTAAATTATGTACCGTATTTACGAACATACGCTGACTTCTTTGCATCTCCATCAAACACGATTTCTTCCAAACCTTCCAAATTCACTACCTCAGGCTTACTAGGTATCTCGTCGATAGTAGCATCATCTACTGTCTCCATCTCTTTCAATGCAAAAATCTGTTCACTTGAGAGTTCAGAAATAATCTCTCCTTCTTCCAATTCTTCACCAGTTACAGGGTGACATACCTGTAATGCTATATCTTCTGATCTTAAAACCACATCACCACCTCCCGTTGAGCTTTCACCAACAAAACCACTCACGTTTTCAATCAACGCTAATTGAAGACCCATGTCTTCAACATCTTGCATTCCTTCTAACCTTTCATGTTCCTCTTGAGTACCACCTGAGGCAACAGGATCGGTCACAATCTGCTCAAAACTAGAACCAATGACAAATTGAGTTGAAGTAGACCCCTCTGGTTGTGCAAATGTTGTAGGAACATCAAGATTGCCAGGATCTTCACTATCATGATCTCGTTTCTGTAACACTTCTTGTGCTTTGCATCTGTCATCCCAAAGAATGTTAACTCGCTTTCTGGTCACTTCATAGTTGCTAGTCATTTGCTTGACGTTGTCAGCTATGGTTTTGTTCCTGGAATTGTACCATTCTGTTATCTCATCATACTTTCCAGACAGCTTCTCCGCAGTTCGTAAAACATCAGTTCTTCGTTCCTTCAGTCGATTCATGTCAATTCCATGAGCATTGTCAGCTGCTCGCATTTGTTACAATTGTGTCGCCCGTTCAGCATCTGCAGCCCTCAACTGAGCATTCTCAGCTCGCAAGTGCTCAATCTCTGCATGTTGTTTCCCCACAATTTCTTTCAATGAATTAATCTCTAATTGTTGAGCAATGTTCATTTTGCGGGTTGATGACATGTATTCCGTATTTTGATTTATCTGAACTGCTGCTGCTTGGAGTTGTGAGAATAAAAAGTTCACTTTCTCACTCTCAGACATACGCTCGAACATCGTACTACGTCGTTCTACACTCTGTTTTTGAACCTTTTCCCGAGCTGTAGGTGGTTGAACTGGGGGTGTCTCAATAGATGTGGTAGTAGGCGATGGCTCTGAAGCTGTTGTGGGAGATGTCATCATTGCATCGGTTTCTTCAGCAGTGAAGACACAATCAGTACTAACATCGGCTTCATGAATGGGTTCTGATGGCTGTATGGAAGCAGGTTGAGTTGGTGATGCACCAATCGATTTCCGACTTTTCTTCTTGCGTCGAATAGTAGCTTGCTTCTTGTTAGGATCTGAGGCTCTCATGATAGTGTTTGTTTGTTTAAAATGAATGATCAATGAATACGAAAACATGTTAGGTGCAGCGGAAATGAAAACAAACTTTGTAAACACAATCAAGGGAGAAAATAGTTTGATAAACAATTGCTTCACATAGAGTCAAAAGATTACAAATCAAAGCAAAAGATTACAGACATGCTTACAAACTGTACTCCCCCTCAGCCTGATGCCCCAAGGTTGGTTGCACACAAGATGAAAGGATTAGACATGAGGAGAAGAACCCACTCAGTCAATCAAATGTAACAGTACAGGGTGCTGTTACATTTATAGGCAAACCAAACCACTGAGGTATCTCAGCTGACGTCACCATGAAAGCGACGTCTAACAGCCTAACAACCTGTATCTACTTTCCTTACACAAAACACTGCTAACCTAACCACTGATTATACATAAAACAAACAATTCACTAAACAGCTGCTCTCCCTTTATGTCAGTGCTTTACTCAAGGTTGATCAGTCCTTGACTGGGCAGTGCTTTATCATCAGTAGATAGAACCAGCAGTGTTGGATACTTCAGGGTTTTGATCAGCAGTTAAAGGACCAGCAGTAGTTGTATCTGAACAGCGGATAAAGATCATCAGTTGTTATAAATCACTTTCAAGGGGAAAGCTTAATGTAAACTGCTGCTTATTATGAATCCACTGTTGTGACCAGGTTTTGACTTTACATTATATGTTCCTCTGGTAGGGTTCAATCCCAACAATCTCCCCCTGGAACAGATAATGTCAAAACCTGTCATTATTCTGGATCTTTATTACTCATCAAAAGTTCCCTAGCTTGTCTTTTAAATTCTTCTTCAAACTCTTTGGAACTTATATCATCTTCATCCCGGCATAGTGTAAGTTCAAGGAGATCCTGCAAATCTTGAACACTAAGGCCTAGTGCTTCTTTCCTTGATATGTACTTCACATCTCCATTGGATCTGACTATAGTCAATACGTGGGTCTTTTGGTCAGACATCCACTTTAGTACTTTCGAACCCAATGGATTTTTCGGGAGAGGGTTATTTGCAGATGAGTTGAGAGATGATGGCCTTGAAAACACCTGCAGACTTTCAGACATTCTTTTGAAAGCTTCTTCAATGACTTTGTCTGCTGCAGCTATATCTTCTGCAGTTTCTTGTTCAATAAGTTCTTGTCTTTCAACTTCTGTCTTGTCTTTTGCAGTGTTTGGAGACGCAGGTTTGTTTAATACCTTCTTAAAAAGGTTTTGAAGTTTTGATGAGCTGTCTTCATTCAGACCCATTTTTAAGATAGCGCCCTTGAGATACTCTGCTTCTTTTTCTATTTCCTCTTCTTCAGTCAGCTGTTTGCCTTCAACTTGGTTTGACACAAGAGTAGAACTGTCTGTTGATTTTAACATTGTCATGAGGTTTTCAATTTTCTGTTCAAGCTTCATCATGTGTTCTCGCTTCTTTGAGGTGCTTGAAACAGTTATCTTTCTTTTCTTTAGCCTTTCATAGGCTTCATCGGTCTGCTGTTTTGACCATTTTGATATGGCTTCAGCAGTATCCATTTTTGCATCCACCAGCTCCTTTTTCTTTCTCTTATACTCGGCAGTTAGGTCATCAATGAGCTTTTTGAATTTTCTCTAGTTTGGAGCATTCTTCTTCTTTGTAGGATCATTCTTGATTTTCTCAATCCTTTCTGCTTCATGCTTTAGAGCGACTATTGGCCATTCTTCGAACTGTTGTTCTTCAGCAGGATAGAATTTCTCTTTCATGATGTAGGCTAGATATTGTTTTCTTAATGTTTTCCTTTGTTCAGCCTTTTCTTTGTTTAGGTCTTGTGCAAACTCTTCCATCTGCTTTACTTTTGTGAAGTAGAACTCCAGTCTTTTAGTAATGCCATCTTCGCTTAACCGTTCTTTTTCACTCTCAACTTTAGCTCTTAGTCTTGCTTGCCTTGCCTTGATTTTGAGGTAATCATCCATATCATCTGGTGGCATGTAGCTTATGAGTGAGGAAAACCTTCTTTTTGAAGGATCTTCTTCTGTATAGAATTGCCTCATCTCATTTTTGATGGCTTCAAGCTCCAGTGGATATTGTGCAGCATTAGGATCATGTATACCTTCTTCGGCAGGGATTGGCTTTCTTTTTCTGTTGAAGAGCTTTGGTTGTGATGTAGGAAAGGTGAGAGCAGTGGTGGATGACTGACTAACAGTTGTTGAAACAACTGGTTTCTCAACATCTGTTGTCATTACAAGTGCTGATGTATCAGCAGATGTCTTCTGCTTTTGAGCAGGGGATGGAAATGGTGAGGTAGTTTTTGATGGTGATGATGGTGGTGGTGAGTCATCATCTGATATGAGATTCCTTCTCCTTTTTTAATGAAGAAGGGGCAGATGATGTTTTGGATGAATCAATGGTTTGAGGTTGTAAAGCAGTGGTTTGTGATTGTGATTGACTAACAGTGGTTGAACCAACTGGTGTTTCAATCACTGTTGTCATTACAGCAGATGTTGTAACATCTGCTGTCTTCTGCTTTATAGCAGGAGGCAGTGGTGGTGATGTGATTGTGGATGATGGTGGTTGTATAGCAGTGGTTGTTGTGGTGGTGTGTGTTGATAAAATGGCAGCTGTTTGGCTACTAACAGCAGTTTTTGTAACTACTGTTGTATCAGCTGTTTGTTTTTCTTTTTCAGGTTCAATGAAAACACCATCCTCTATTCCCTTTTTCTTCAACTTGATTTTCTCCCCCTTTTTGACATTATCTGCAAGGGGGTTATCCATGAAAAGAATAGTGGAGGGAACCTTTCCAGGAGTGCTATTGAGATGAGCCTTGATAGCTTTAATGTCAGCTTGGGTATCTTTAAATCTCGATTCCACCATGTTGGTCAGCATTTGTACATGAATAGCATGTTTTTGATCAGCCATATGTTGCTGTTTTTCAAGCATGGGTTTAAAGATATTCCAAAGCTCATTTTCAGCAAATGCATGTTGTGCGGGTGCTTGAGCAGGACCAGCAGTGGCTTGTGCTTTCTGAGCTTTTAAAATCTCTTGCACCATCTCCTTTATTTCAGAAACTGATTCTTCTAGTTTTTCAACTCTGCCCGTCAATTCCAGATATTTTGAATCATCGCCTACTTTAGTAGGATCATCTGAATCCCCACCAGTAGTGGTTATATCAATGTTTGACTTAGGAACTGAGTCCCAAAAGTCACCCATTGATGCCCCTTGTTCTTGGTACTGGGGACTTCCTTCTTCAGCACTTGACAACATTGTTATTTTACTAGTGGTCAAAATTAACTCACTAGTGGTTGGCATTGGTGCTATGGACGAAGTTGCCTTCAAGGGAGTCTTATTAATGAAACAACTGTCCAACTGAAGATCTGTTGATCCATCAGTCGTAGTTGCTGCTCCACTTGAACTACCACCAAGAGTTATATGTAACTCAGGGGGTGTAACCTCCTCAATTGTTGCTGGGATAGCAGGAGTAGTAGCATCAGACCCAGTCACTTGTGGATGTATACTCTCAGTGATAGGTGGTAGAGAGGAACTGGTTTGTGTCTGAGCTATATCAGCTGCATGCAACAAAGGTAGCATGGTTTGTGGTAATATGATTGGTGAGGGTATGGGAGTTGAAAGAGACATGTCCTTGGGATCAGGACTGAGGAAGATGGATCCGAGTGGATTCAGAGCTTCATATTGTGGTGTCCCTGTGCTTACAACCTGATCCTTTTGTGAGGATGCAGGAGGGGTTTTAGGCAAAGGTGGAGATCTTTCTACCAACTACTGTGAGGAAGTAGCAGCAGTGGTTTGTGGTGACTTTTGTGTTGTCACAGGCAGTTCCTCTGGGATCTCATCTTCCGGAGTTGCCTTTGTTTTGGGTTTGGTGGGTTTTCTGGATGTTTTTCTTTTGGTCTTTTTGGTAATGTCAGGTGTGGGTTTCAAGGCAGTGGTAGTGCTGCCATGATCACCTGGAGCAGTGGGCTCAGCAGCTGATACCTGAGGAGCAGTTGTAACCGCTAAAATCTGCTCAGGTACCCCTGCTTTTGTTTTTATTGGTGCCAACATTCTAGTGAATGTTTCAGGTGTCAAGCATTTTATTTGAAAATAGACACCTTGTTTAAGTAAATTTTCATTTTTCTTATCAAATTTTTGTAAAAAATAATAACTCAAAAATCTTGGAAACAACAAAAATGCTTTACTTTCAACGTTTTTCACCAAGTCATTGAAAATCTCCTGGGAGTAATTGTAGTCCTTATTATTCAAAATAGCATAACCCAGGCATTGAATTTTCAATGGTATTTCGTTGAAAGATGTTGTTTTATTCGACGCACACATCAAAAGTGTGTGAAATAAAAATCTGGGTGCAGATGGAAAATAACCCTTTTGTAGGGTATCTACCTTTGACTGTTCTGCATAGCCCCTTTTTAGAAAATCAGCTTTTAACTCGTTTTTGTCAAAGGAAGCTTTACCTTTCTGATCATCAAGTTTGAAGATTTCTAATAGTGATTGTGGAGTGATTTGAATCGCCGTACCCTGTATCGAGGAGTTAATGGCTACTACTTTATCATCTTGTTTTTCAAGCGTAGCATTTTTCCAGAACTCTCTCTGGGTTTGCAGATATATGGGGGCGTCTACTGTCAACAAAGTTTTGTACTTTGATGTAGATATAGTGTCGAGAATGGAATCGAAGGTATGGTTGTTTGTGGGTTTTTTGAGTAAACCCAAATAGTTGTGAGATTGTTTGTATGGTATTTCGATTGATTCTTCGGTCGTTTGAGCAACCTCATTGGAGGGTGGTGGTGATTTAGGTTTTGATTTTGATTTCGACTTTGATTTCGTCATTTTTGCGGAGAAGAATGAAGAATGATTTTGAAGATTTTGAGAAGAAGGGTTGGAAACTGCATTCTGAAGAGAATTTTGGAATTCAATTCGACAGTGTAAAACCCTGTTTGGGGTTTAGGGCAGGGTTTTATTTCGGAAAAAAAATGATCGCTGATGTGGCAGCGGTTATTACGATCTGAGGGCTAAAAACTGACCACGTGTCAAACACTGATGAAATGGATGAAGTATGGAGAATAGTTGTTTTAAGGGCCACTGGCGTATCAAGCATCAGTGGTTACAACGGTAAAAATTGTGGGCAGTGGATGATTTTTACTATCAGTGGATAGCATATCAGTGGATAGGTCACTGATTTTGAACATCAGTGCTTTTCAAGAAAATGAGGGATCAGTGGATAACTTTCAGCAGTGGACAGTGTTTAGAGATCAGACGTTGGAACAAAACAGTGGTTAGGGTAAATGATACATATCTGAAGAGCAAGTATTCCAGCAACAGTTTCGAGAATGTTCATTCAAGGTTTTGCCACATGTCAATTTTGAAGGACAGTGGTTTAGTACCCCAGATGATGAAAACTTTTTGCTAAGGCAACTCATTTTCGTATAATATTCAATTAAAACATGAGTACCCTAGTATTTCAAGCACAGTTTGCAATCAACCTTTGATAAAGATTTAGGAGCAAAACTGAGTATGACATGACCCTGACATATATATATACCATTTCCTTTTGACCCATTTATGAGGACAGTGATACCAACAAAAATAAGGTATTACATCCTGACAGGAACTGAAACTATTGCTAAACAAAAACAAGCAAAAGTTCCAAATATATTATTCCAAAAAAAATGAACAATATATCCTGGTTATTCGAGAAAATCCTTTTGAAAAATGGTTAAAGGATTTTCTGAGAACAGCATCAAAAAGGATCTGGTATAATTTCAATAAAAATACATAATCATATCATTCTCAAGTTTTTTGAAAATGGTCAGTGGTTTTGACAATAGTGGTAGGAAAACTTTGAACACATTTTGACCACTGTTTGGTACCATTATCTTTGTCAGTTGATTGCAAACATGATCCTCTTTGTAATTCATTCACTGGAATCAAAAACCCTTTTCTGAACAGGTGAATGCACATAGTTGCTTAATGACCATTATTACCCTACACTTTGACTCTTCAGTGTTTTATGTTTATACTCTTTTCTTCTGACTTCTGAAGTTTTGAGATGAACACACTTCTAAGTTTTAGTGAATTTTCTTAATGTATTTTAACATAGTTGATTTTGTCCTTTTGAGGAACTCAACCTGTTTTCAACACATAAGATTTGAATGACTAAAGTTTTAGTTCCCCTCTTTTTATATTACCAGAAACACTAATGTTTTATGAACATAGGTTTTTGTTGATCTGAGGTTCATACTTTAGCATATTAATAAGGTGACATCACAATTTTCATAACAGCAATTGAGATCAACTTTGAAAACATGAGACAATTCCATAGTTTAACAGATATGCTTTCAGATCTGAAAACTATGAGTGACTTGTGCATGAATTCACTTGTTGTGTGAAATTTGTGTGTCATATGACATCTTGGTTGATTTATAGAGTTTTTGAATAACCATTTTGAACATGATTTACTCGATACTATGTTTTTCAACTAAATACAACCAACCTTAGTATCAATGAATTTTGAGCCGAACTGTTATGTCAATTTGACTGTTAAATCAAAATTGACTGTCCAAGCTCTGATACCAATTGTTAGGATCTGAGGCTCTCATGATAGTGTTTGTTTGTTTAAAATGAATGATCAATGAATATGAAAACATGTTAGGTGCAGCGGAAATGAAAACAAACTTTGTAAACACAATCAAGGGAGAAAATAGTTTGATAAACAATTGCTTCACATAGAGTCAAAAGATTACAAATCAAAGCAAAAGATTACAGACATGCTTACAAACTATACTCCCCCTCAGCCTGATGCCCCAAGGTTGGTTGCACACAAGATGAAAGGATTAGACATGAGGAGAAGAACCCACTCAGTCAATCAAATGTAACAGTATAGGGTGCTGTTACATATATAGGCAAACCAAACCACTGAGGTATCTCAGCTGACGTCACCATGAAAGCGACGTCTAACAGCCTAACAACCTGTATCTACTTTCCTTACACAAAACACTGCTAACCTAACCACTGATTATACATAAAACAAACAATTCACTAAACAGCTGCTCTCCCTTTATGTCAGTGCTTTACTCAAGGTTGATCAGTCCTTGGCTGGGCAGTGCTTTATCATCAGTAGATAGAACCAGCAGTGTTGGATACTTCAGGGTTTTGATCAGCAGTTGAAGGACCAGCAATAGTTGTATTTGAACAGCGGATAAAGATCATCAGTTGTTATAAATCACTTTCAAGGGGAAAGCTTAATGTAAACTGCTGCTTATTATGAATCCACTGTTGTGACCAGGTTTTGACTTTACATTATCTGTTCCTCTGGTAGGGTTCAATCCCAACACTTCTTTCTTGCCTTTTCAGACTCGGTATCGGATGGAACATAATCTGCATCTTATTTTGTTCTAATCCGTCTGATTTATCTAACACCTTGTGCATCAACATACCGCTCA
The DNA here is from genome assembly GCA_030545235.1 of Helianthus tuberosus. Lineage (NCBI taxonomy): Eukaryota > Viridiplantae > Streptophyta > Magnoliopsida > Asterales > Asteraceae > Helianthus > Helianthus tuberosus. The sequence goes on from CM060404.1 coordinate 58,103,039, forward strand.
TATCCTGGTTCAAGTGGATTATCATCAGAATCCGACTTGTCATCATCACCTGGGTGCTTGCTTTGATCACCGCCGGTAGAACATGTGCCACTAGCGCCAACAGAATCCATTCTTTGGGAATTTTGAAACCGGGCTTCAGCACGTAACAACCGGTATCATCAAAATGAACCATGAACTTCTTGTCACAGATTTACGAAACACTAAGAAGATTGTGATGAATTTGTCGGACATAATTGATCTTGTCAAAACTAACAACAGCATTTGAAATCATTCCTTCTCCAGTGATATAACCACCGTTATCACCCGCAAAGGCAACATAACCTCTCCTAATACTCTTCACCTATACAGGAGCCTTAAGTCACCTGTCATGTGTCGGGATGCCCCACTATCAACAATCCAAAGACTACTAATAGTTCCTCCTGGAACACCCTGCACAATACACTACACGATCAGTTTGAGATGGGGACCCAAGCCTTAGTGGTCTTGGGTCAACCCTTATCATCAAGAAATGTGATATCTATTTCTTGATGATTTGGAAATGGTGTGCCTCCCCCTGAAAATGTACCAGTTTTTGGTTTCCAAGTTTGTTGACGTTTACCAGATTGAAAATTATTTACAGGTTTAGACACTTCTGGTTTTAACACGTTTAATGAATTGGTTCCTTTTCTACAACATCTGGTTTTAAAGCCTTCTTGGTTACCTTAACATTTGTGCGTCTTTGTTTTGCTTCTTGTTCCTTAATAGTACATTTGTCTTGTTTAGGTGATACAGAACGACATTGGTAATCCTTTTCAAGGGGGGCTTTTTCAACCAACTTTTCTTTTGGTGGGTTTGTACAAGTTCTGATTGTATAACCAAATTCCCAACATTTAAAACATGATCTCCTTTCAACAAATTTAGGAGATTCCATTTGATATCCCGATGTTGAACTTGTAGGCCTTTAGGTACTTGTTTCATTATCACACCCATTTGTATGTTGAGTGTAATTGTTATCACTGCTAAAAATCAAAATTTTGACTTGTTGGACAAAACCAGTATTAGATTTGTTTTCAAAAGTCTCAACTTTGTCAGTACCGCTTGAGGCCACAAATTTAACCACCTTTCCCTTTTTCTTGTTTCGAGCTCCTTTTTGTTCGAATTTAGGTTTTTGAGCTCGTTTTTCCTGTTGTTTACCTTTAGGGGCGATTGATTGTTCCTCAGTTGGTAATTTTTTATTTCTGTATTGTTTTCTAACTTCGGATTTTGGAATAGGATCACACTGAGTTACAGTAACTCTCGGGATCACCTTACCCAAAAACTTACTGGTAGAATCTTCCAAAACTCTATCAATCACGGATGGATTAACATTTTTAATTGGGAAATCCTTGTTTGAGTAAATTTTATCATCACCAATTAAAGTATACAACACATTATCGCCCTTAAACGTAGACATAGATTCCTCCATAGATTTGATCGAGTCAATCTCTTCTTTTGCAACTGATTGCGCAACAGGAGCAACTGGAGTAGGAGGATCACACAAAATGTGATTCTCAACTGGAATTTCTACTCCTTTCTTCTTATCAAGAGATTGATCTTGATCACTCGCATCTGATTCATCATCTGACGAAACATCCAGTTTATTGGAGGACCTAGTTCCGCAACACAGGACACATTTTCTGTCTTTTCATATTTCTTTGATGAATCATCCAGTTTGAACCCTAATCCTGCTGCAAACTCTTCGAGATTAAGAGGTACAGATGGTTCAAATCGTGGCATTTCCTCCTCATCAGCTAACTTGGTATAATTATGTCTCAATGGAGGTGGACACGATTTATACCCAATGCACCTAACATCTCCTTTCAGCTTTTGAACCTCGATGATATGATCAAGCACATATCGGGAGTTAGAATAACTCTCCAATTTGAGCTTGATCGCATCATGCTCGCATTTGGCAATGGCCAACTCCTTCTTTAATTCTTCAATGATATTAATATAGTTATTAATGCCCGTTTGGTTATTCAAAACTGTTTTTGTTAATTCAGAAACACTTTGCTTAAGCGTTTCAATTACAGATTTGAATTCTTTTTCATTGTGAGTTAGAGCCATATTTGCCTCCTTGCATTTCGAAAGGTCAACTACCAGTCCCTGATTATGACTAGTAACTACTTCTAGCTTACGTTTCAATTCTACACAATCATTGCATACACTAGAAGTTTCGGTGTGTACCTTACTAGTCGAAGCTGCAGCAGTTAGCATAAAGGCAGTTTGATAAGAGAAAGATTCATCTTCAGTGAAGAATTTTTCCATTTCCTTGGATGCGACTTCAGCTTTCCTTATCAACACAGATTTCTGATTTTTAAGCTCTTCAGCTTCTTTCAGATCCTCAGCTTCCTTAAGCAAACTGTCAACCTCAGCATCAAGATTTTCCTTTACATCTGAATCTGAACCATAACCAACCGCATTGGAGCTTTCCTTATCCGAGCTACCGCTGTAACCAGAACTGTCATCACCCTTAGAGAACTCCTCACTGTGAACATGTTTGATATACTTGATGATCTTAGCATAACAAGTAGTTCCTCCATTTCCTTCAGTTCCCTGATTTCCCAGTTGAACTGACCAGTCACATCCTTCATCTGCATGAACTACTAAGGCCCTGTTTGAATTGGAAGGCCCCGACTGGTTTGAGTTATTCGGGTTGTTAACTGCTACAATGCTCCTTTCATTGTTCACTTGATTGGCATTGGATGAGCTTGACTGGTTTCTGAAAGGATTTTGATTTCATTGTCTGCTGGGTCGAGTACATTCCCACTTGAAGTGACCTTTCTGACCACAATTGAAGCACGTAACTGCATCCTTATCAAAGCCATACTTAGTATCCCTTTTACTCTCCAAACTTGTTCTACTTGTTCTTCTCATGTAGTCCTTAGCTCTTCTCACCGCACTTGCAAACGCCCACTTAATATCCATCAGTTCCATTTCCTCCTTGTCTATTTGTTGATAGTCTTCATCTGTCAAATTAATGTTTCCAATCTGACCGGCAACTAATCCACAGTAAGCACTCACCATTTTGTTTAGAAGTTCTATATGTTCCCGAGCACCTTCCACGCTGACTTTGGTGAAGTTTGAGGTATCAAATCTGACGGTGTTCGGGGTTGATTGTTGAGAATTGTTGTTTCCATAAAAGGCTTGTTGAGGGCTGGTTAAGAAGGTTGTTGGGTTTGTTGCGGAGCAGCTTGTGTGAAGGGGAAATTAGGCTTTTGGATCAAATGAAGATGGTTGTTGTTGGGTTTGTTGAGGAGCAGCTTGCGAAAACGGAAGATAGGCTTTTGGATCGAATGGTCTCCCATAAGGGTCTATTAGAGGACCAGAAGGTTAAGCTGGTTTGGGTGGTGGTAGATAGGCTGTTGGATCAAATGGTCTCCCATAAGGATCTGTATTTGACACAAATACGGTTTGAAGCTTTGGTTGCTGACTGGTACTAACTCCGGTGTTAATACCTCCAAAGTATATCTCGTGATACTGGGGAACTTGAATTTGTTTTGCCTTTCGAATTTCGTCTTCATCCTTGTTTTCAAGCTTTTGACCGAATTCATAAATGCTAAGCGTATCTAAAATACCGGTATGCTTTAGCAAGTCAATGAATTGACTCCACTTGGGTGGTAAAGCTTCAGCGAAACGCATGACCAATTCTTGTTGTGTAGCAGTAACCTTGTATGAGTGCATCTCACTAAGCAAGTGATAGTACCGAGTAGCCATCTCGTACAAAGTTTCATTTTCCATGAACAGAACTCCTTCAAATTCCTTCTTCAACAAGTCATGACGAATCTTTCTTGTTGCGGCATTTCCTTCTCCCCTAGCCTCCAAGACGTCCCACAAATTCTTTGTACTTGTACAATACACGAATTGATGATAGATATCCTTATGAAGTGCTTGCGTAAGGATAGCAAATGCTTTCTTCTCGAGATCATAAGCCTTCTTATCTTTATCGCTCATTCCCGCAAAGCAACTTGATTAGAACCTGCCTCTTCGAGAGCTACGTTGTACGGTGTAATAAATCATGTCCACAATTTGGTATTTTACCCTAGAACGTACGTATGAAAACGACTTTTCCATAATGGATAATCGTTCATGTGATTCAATTTTGGTGGACGATTGTTGCTTCTCGTTTCACTCTCACTCATGAGGAGAGTTTGAATGCTATTATTTTGATTTGTGACACATGCCCATTGATGTGCGGTAATTTCTTATTTGGGCATTAAACCTCTGACCCATTATGAAGGATCTTGTGGTATATTTGAGTTATCACTCCAATCCCAAAGATTTGAGATCATTGTGATGTTTTATAAAAGACTATTTAAGTTAAAGGACAAATTTGTAAGTTTTGAAGAACTTACAAACTCTCTGTGAAAAACACAAGGCACTGCCCACGAAGAATATGCTCCACGAAGAATATGCTCCACGAAGAATGGTTCTACGAACAACAATTGTCACGAAGAAAGATAGAACCATGAAGATCCTAGTTCTTCGTGAGACTGATTACCCACGAAGAATGATTCTTCGTTAAGCAGATTCTTCGTCAAGGTTATTCGTGTATAAGGTTTTTCGTGAAATGGTTGGTGAGATTCTCCCTTTTACAGTAAGTCACGTTTTCTAATTTTAAGAAAGGTGGTAGCTGGATATCCTAACATAGTTAAAAACAAACATTCGAAAGATTGCCTTTTATCAGTAAATCTTTTGAATCTTATCCCTACCAACCAACTTCCGATGACTTTTCCGGTTAAACGACTCATCGGAAAGCTTGACGAACTCAAATTTTGCAAGAAATTTTAAGAAAAACCAAGTCCTAACATGTCTCCATGTGTTTTAACTGGGTTTTTGTAAAATTATCTTCAAATAACAAGTTTTAACTAAGTTTTAAATACTTTTTCTGGAAAAACTTAATTTTCTTGTTTTCAAGTTCAATAACAACATCAAGAAACTTCACAACTTGCTTAAACACAAGGTTTTGCTTGGTTTTAAACAAGGAAGAGAGCTAAAGCTCTGATACCACTTGTAGGTCCACTTGGAGGATCAAGATAAACTACTTCCTTGTTTCTTAACACAAATACCAGTGTGGAATCCACGTAGTTATGCAAACCGAAGCAAAGAAATGGAAAACACAATTAACCAAAGATTCACAATCTTAGATTAAGTGAAGAGAATCATTACAACACATACACACAGTGCTTACAACTCACAGGGACTCTCTTACCAAAATGAGGTGCAAGTGTCTGTTTATATAGGCCCAACACCCAGTAACCCTACGAAGAAGGTTACTAGGCTCACGAACAATCTTCAGGCCCCACGAAGAATAGGGGTTCTTCGTGGACCATTCCAGCAAATAATCCATCACCATGAAGAATGGTTCTGCGTGGTGAACAATAAAGACCATTGTTTATTAAACATGTAATCCCATGAAGAATAGGGGTTCTTCAGGGGGGACCCTATACACAGACATAACTTGCAGTATCAAAACACATAAACAACTAACAGTTGCACACATGCAAATTGTTTTACAACGCTAACAAAGAAAACGTCGTGCTAAGTCAATATAGGAGGATATCTTGACTTGGCCGACTCTACCAAAACTATACAGACTGTAAATAAAGACCGTACAAATTACAACGTAATAAGAACAAGCGACAGCACAAAACTGCACCAACACGGTGTTGATGAAGTTGCATGTGTTTGTCCTAGCATAGGAAACACATTTTCAAAATATGAGACAATGTTAGGATTTGCCTCCATGATAGTTGGACTCGTGTACAAGAAAACGATGTGCACTACTTTGATGCACATATCCTATGAAAATGCAATCAACAGTTTTGGGTCCTATCCTAAGAGCCTTAGGAGATGGTACAATCACCTTTGCTAGGGACCCCCACACTTTCAAGTATTTGTATGAAGGCTTTCTTCCTCTCCATAACTCATATAGAGTTGCGTCCCTATTTTTAAGGTATCTTGTTCAAAAGATAGTTTGCTGAGAGAATAGCGTCCCCCCACATTTCTCAGTTCACTCCCGAACTGATCAACATGGCGTTCATCATCTCTTTCAATGTGCGGTTCTTTCGTTCCGCCACGCCATTTGATTGTGGAGAATAAGGAGGTGTACATTCCTGTATAATGCTACTTTTTGCGCATAAATTCGCAAAAGGTGCAACATATTTACCTCCTCGATCGCTTCTCACAGCTTTTATTTTCTTTTTAAGTTAATTCTCAACTTCGTTTTTGTACAAGATAAACTTTTCTATTGCTTCATCTTTACTTTTAAGTAAACATACATAGCAATATTTAGTACAATCATCAATAAACGTGATAAAGTACTTATTTCCTCCACGTGTGGGAACTGCTTTTAAATCACACACATCGGTATGAATTAAATCAAGGGGTTCGGTTATTCGTTCAACTGATTTAAACAATGATCTTGTAAGTTTGGATTCTACACATGACTCGCATTTGTAATCGGACTCGATATGGAATGTTGGTATCATATTTAATTTAATCAAACGTCATAATGAATTAAAATTTACATGTCCTAGTCTACCATGTCAAACATTAGAAGACTCAATCATATAAATAGAAGTAGTACTTTCATTCATAGTTTTGTTGTTGTTCACAACCATAACATTCATTTTAAACATTCCATTAAGGGCATAGCCCTTTCCAATAAACAAAGTGCCACTAAAAGGACAAAAACTTTGTGTGGAAAATCGAAAAAGTGCCACTAAAAGGCTTTAGCGTCAGCGCTTCTAGTGACACTTTTTTTGTATGCCGCTCATTCCTACAAGAGCCTTTGGTGGTATTTTTTCTTTTTTTGTGGCACTTTTTGTATGTCACTAAATGACATTTTTTTTTGTAGTGATGGCTGAAGTTGAGAGAGTTTAAGTTGGTGGTGTAATACACTTGGTCATGTAATAGCAGAGGATGCCTCTATTTGTGTTATGTCCATTGTATTGTTTTCCTACCGAGCATCTTGCTCATGTTTTATAATGATATCCCCCTTTCATAAAAAAAATAAAACCCTAGAAATAAAACTAAAACGTAAAAAGAAAAAAGTTTACATTTCACCGTTACATATTTACTCAACCTGCAAGTTACTATTTCCAATTCCTAACAAAGACCTAAAAATCTTTTTGCTTAATTATTAATAGTCTAATATATGGAAAAGTTAAAATTGTAGAAAGAAAAAAAAATAAGCAAGAGCCTACAAAAGAGTCTTATACCTTGATCATGAAAACTTATACATTTTATAAACAGTGACATGTGAGTGATGTTGCCTTTGATTATTGTTAGAAGGGTCTTATACCTTAAGCATAAGAATTTATACATTTTATAAACAGTGACATGTGAGTGATGTTGCCTTTGATTATTGTTAGATATATAATTTGCGAATACTCAACTCAATAGATATAGTACTCTTAAGGTACCAAAGAATAGGTTCATGAAGAAATTAGGAAACCTTACCGACTGCACCTACAATCTATGTACGAGCCAAAAATAGGCTAATGTAAAGCCTGAATTATGCTACAATACAATAATGGATCATCTAGAGGTGTTCCTGGATACAGAGAAATAAGCCATCGTCCAAAAGAAACAAGGGTTGATAAGGGGTCAACATTGACTAAGGCATGTACGTTCTAATAAATCTCGTAAATACCATTGTTGAGAAAGATTAAGAGTATCATCGAATGTGGCCTTTATCCCCCGATAATACTTCTTTGTGCCCAAGTCTTTAAGTGCAAACTGAGAGTTTAAGCGTCCAATTGGATCAATCACAAATGTTGAAGAACTCCTACTACTAATGATATAATTAACATAAACATGTTCATAACTTTTTTTTTGAAAGGTAAACTTCATTAACACGGCCGGCCTGACAAAAAAATGCAGGACCGCACCAAAAACCAATTACAACATATACAAAGGCCAATTACACCATTCTCTCCAAACAACGTTACCAATTTTGGACCTACTTTTAAACCATAGGAAACTAACCAACTTAACTTCCCCAAAAATCTCATCACTCGACGAACCGCCGTTGGAGAAAATCTTCGCGTTCCTAGCTTTCCATATGCACCAAATAGTCACCCTTATGAGACCCCCAACAATATCCTTAACTTTATTGTCACCGTTCAGACCATTATGAATACCAAGAAAATCCAAAAAAAGAGAACGCGAAAATAGGGGGGATCTTGATCCATTCGCAGACCCGATTCCAAACCTGTTAAGAAGTGGCACATGCCGAGAAAAGGTGATACACCGTCTCATAAGCTTCTTCGCAAAAGACACAAACCGGCGAGTCCAACGCAATATTCCTATTAACCAAAGCTTGTTTCGTAGGGATACGATTCAAAGCCGCCCTCCAAATAAAGATGTTACATTTGGACGGTAACTACTTACATTCCTTCACTAAAATTATCTCCTCCGTTAAGACCTGATCCGAAGCTAATTCCTTAAAAGAAGCTATAGAGAACTGCCCCAGCTCAGTTGGAGTCCACCTCCATTTATCGTCAACCTCAGTTCTGTACAAACCCGCAAGTAAAGAGAAACATTCATTGAGTTCAACGATTTCCACTGTACTAACCGGAGATCTAGTCCACTCCCAGCTCCAATTACCGGACTCTTCTTCACTCGGAACACGATCAGAAACCCAACAACTTTTATGTTTCTCTAAAGCGAAAAATGCCGGCCATTTAAACATTAGAGGAGTATCCCCAAGCCACAAATCAATCCAAAACCGAATGCTAGGATCGTTCCCCACTATCCCTTTGATATAGCAGTTTATCCTCTTTCCTTTAAGAATCACTCTGGAATCTAATCTTACTATATTTTTGTAAGACCCAACTTAATATAACTAGTTTAATGATACAAAAACTTGCATTTAGTACATAATTTAGAGTTTACAAAATTTTTCATGATTTTAAGACCATATATGATCCTAATATTCAAGTTATAAGCAAATTATCCATTAAACATACAAAACATAACTTCAGGTGTCTACTAGATAACGTTTGAAGACATAGTTCAAGTATCTACATATTACTTAAAACAAAATAGATCAAGTGCGGAAGCTTTGTTTAGTGCGTTCGGTTCTAGACGTTTGCTTGATCACCATCCAGACTTCATCTAACTTCACCTACGGTCAAACCACGTAAATAATTAGTTTTGACTCTTTGAAAATCAAGAATAAACAAGTTCCACACTCAAAAGTATCAAAAACAAACAAAAATTCACGCTGTAAGTCAGTCGCGCCGCACGACGAAGTTCAGGGCCGGCCGTCGCGTGATGCCACCACCCTCGCGTCGCGCGACGGATGTGGGGTCTCGTCGTGGCATGGCGCCAGTGGGTATTTTTGACAGAATGTTGTTATATTGAGCTGCAATTTCGACCCAGCACCATTTTTCTAAGTTCCAAACTTTAAATCGGCATAACTTTTGACTCGGTGTCCATTTTCGCCGATTCTTTTTCCTACATGACTGTAATTTAATTACGGACACGTTTATCAACATGATTTGCATAAAAATATCATTTCAAAAATAGTTGTCCTATAATTCGTCTCTTGTTTATTCGACCCATTTGTCTACAAGTTCCACAATATGTATTATTATCATCATGAACTTTAGGCCAATGCACCCGTTTCTACGTTTGCCAAATATGAGCTTTTGCTCCCCTCCCGAGGGTTGCTTATACAATAATTATCATGCTTAATTCCAAGGATTTAATCATGCTTTTCGAAATCGATTGACAAACAAATGTTCCGAACTATAATCCCTCTACAAGGGCTCATGCTTTTACAACGAATTAGCGTGTCCGTTACACGGCCTACGCTTAATATATGACCAATCACAACTGATAATTATTAGTTTATGTGTTTGTAACCCAACTTGTTTTGACCCGTTTGGATGCCGAATGGGTGTCACCATTACTAGACACATCCAAACTCTATTTCTAGCACATGTATTGACCCGTTTACTTGTCTAAGGCACTTTGTCACTCCCGTGACTTAACGGGTTTTCCTTGTTTACCAAATTTCGATATAACAAAGTAAGACTAACAATTAAACATAATGTAGCGAAACTATAAGTTGTGTACCTTCAAAGTGCACCCTTCAAGCGTGTTTCACCTCCGGCTTGTCCACTTGACGATCCGGATGCTTTACCTAAAGAGTTCCATTCACCATCAATTTAGAACTCTTTTATGATCAACAATGGACAATTTATTATGATATTCAAATCTGCATTTTTGTCCGATTTAACATTTTATTCCTCATTTAGGCGTTTCAACAAACACCTAGTGGGTTAGATTTTTACATAACCATTACTAGTTTCTTGACATGTTACTTTCTTCTATATCCACTTCAATTGGGCAATTTGCAACAAGTTTCAACATCAATATTTTTCTGAATTAAACACATAAATTCAGTTTTCACTAAAATAGCAAATCATAATCTCAGTGTTTGTCTAACTTCTACAATTTCATTAATCACTTACCATGTAATCACAAACCCTATAAGTATGATGCAAGGTTTTCACAAGAATCATCTAGGGTTTAACCCTAGACATCATATTACTTCAAGATCCATCCATGCATGACATATTCAAGCTCAATTTCAGTTTCTCACAATTAACCAAGAATTTAAGATGAATCAAAACATCACGATTTTACATACCTTATGATCCTTTCAACTAGGTGATCATGAATTTGTGCTTGAAAATCGATTTAGACTTGATTATGACCCTCAATTGATCAATTTTGTGGAAGCTAGGGTTTGGTGAGGAGCTTATGTCCCCCCCCCCTGCGTTTCCTGGTCGACCAGACACACTTCTTGTGTGTTTGGTGTGTTTTAATTTGTTTTAATTGAATTAAGTTTCAAGTTATACAACATAAGTCCCTCCACTTTTATTTAGTTTATATTTTGGCACTTTAAATTCATTCATGCTTTAAAACAAGTTACCTAACTAACTGGGTTGTTTATTTCCTAGTTAGCTCATTCTCACTTATTTGTACTTTATATAATTCTAATATAAAGTTTTATAGATTTCGGGGTGTTACAAGTCCACCCCCCTTAAAAGGGGTTTCGTCCCCGAAACCTGATTACGTACCGAATAACATAGGGTAGAGTCCTTGCATCTCCTCCTCGGATTCCCATGTTGTATCTGAACCCTTCCGGTGTTCCCATTTGACTCTTACTTGATTGATTTCTTTATTCCTTAAGATTTTTACCTTGCGATCCATAATTGCAATGGGCTTCACCACATAGTTAAGTCTATCATCCACCTCGATGTCATCGTAGTGGATATAGGTTGTTTCATCCGCTAAACATTTCCGAAGATGTGACTCATGAAATGTGCTATGAATTCTGCTTAATTCCTCCGGTAATTCAAGGCGGTATGCTACCTTCCCCACTCGTTCGACAATTGTAAATGGCCCAATAAATCTTGGGCTTAATTTTCCTCTCTTTCTAAATCGGATAACCCCCTTCCATGGGGATACCTTAAGCATGACTTTGTCGCCAACCTGAAACTCGATCGGTCTTCGCCTTCTGTCCGCGTACGACTTTTGTCTATCTTGTGTCGCTTTCAAGTGTGCTCAAACCACCTCAATCTTTTCATTAGTGGCTCAAACTATATCTTTGTGAGCGAGTTCACGTGGACCCACCTCACCCCAACACACCGGGGTCCGGCACTTTCTACGGTAAAGCATTTCATATGGTGCCATCTCAATACTAGCATGGTAGCTGTTGTTATATGAAAATTCGACCAATGGTAGATAAACATCCCAACTGCCTCCGAAGTCGATTATACATGCCCGTGGCATGTCTTCCAATGTTTGTATTGTTCTTTCACTATGTCCATCCATCTGGGGATGGTACGCAGTGCTAATGAACAATTTTGTTCCCATTTGCTCTTGGAAATCTCGGCAGAAATTTGAAGTGAACCGGGTATCCCTATCGGAAACGATGGATACCGGTACTCCGTGGCATTCTACTATCTCATTAGTGTAAACCTCCGACATCTTTTCTGATGTATAAGTCTCACGTATTGAAATAAAGTGAGCACTCTTTGTCAATCTATCAACAACTACCCATATTGCATCAAATCCGCAGGTCGTCTTCGGTAGTTTGGTTAACAGGTCCATTGTAATATGTTCCCATTTCCAAACCGGAATTTCCAACGGTTGGAGCTTACCGTATGGTTTTTGGTGTCCTGCCTTGACTTGTAGACATGTCAAGCACTTCTCCACGTATTCACTACATCTCTTTTCATTTCGGGCCACCAATAGATTTGTTTCAAGTCGTTATACATCTTGGTCGCTCCTGGATAGATAGAATAACGGGATTTGTGAGCTTCATCTAGTAGAAGCTTTTTAACTCCACATGTGTTAGGAACCCAAATTCTGTTGAAACGTGTTTTCAAACCGTGATTTCCTTCTTCAAGATCTTTAAATTGGCCGACAATTCTTTCCTTTTTCCAGTTTTCTACCTTCACCGCTTCAACTTGTGCTTCTCGGATTCGTTTTAGTAGGCCCGAGGTCATAATAAGCTGCATTGATTGTACTTGTATCGGGGCGTAATCTACTTTTCGGCTCAACGCATCGGGTACTACATCGGCTTTCCCGGGGTGGTAGTGTATTTCACAATCGTAGTCCTTGACCGTTTCCAACCACCTCCTTTGCCTCATGTTTAATTCCTTCTGATCGAAGAAATATTTCAAACTTTTATGGTCAGTAAAGATTGTACATTTTACCCCATACAAATAGTGTCTCTATATTTTTAAGGCAAATACCACTGCTGCCAGCTCCAAGTCATGAGTCGGGTATTTCTTTTCATGGATCTTCAGTTGCCTCGAGGCATAGGCGATGACCTTGTCTCGTTGCATTAAAACACATCCAAGCCCCGAATGCGACGCATCCGAATAAACCACAACCCCTTCCTGTAATGTTAACACCGGAGCGTGAGTTAACTTTTCCTTAAGTGTTTGGAAAGCTATCTCTTGCTCAACGCCCCATACAAATCTTTCCTCCTTGCGAGTCAATTTGGTCAATGGTAAGGCAATTTTGGAGAAATCTTGTATGAATCTTCGATAATATCCCGCGAGCCCTAAAAAGCTTCGGATTTCTGAGGGATTCCTTGGAGTGTTCCATTTTGACACGGCTTCTACTTTTGATGGATCCACTAGTACACCGTCAGCACTAATGATATGCCCTAGAAACTGCACCTCTCGTAACCAGAAGGCGCACTTTGAGAATTTTGCATACAGCCTTTCTCGTCTGAGTATCTCTAACACTTCTTGCAAATGATACACATGCTCAGCTTCATTCTTCGAATACACTAAAATGTCATCGATAAATACGATTACCGACTTATCCAGCATAGGTTTGCAAACCCGGTTCATGAGATCCATGAAAGCCGCAGGTGCATTAGTCAACCCAAAGGGCATCACGAGGAACTCGTAATACCCGTACCGCGTACGAAAGGCCGTCTTCGGTACGTCTTCCTCCTTGACTTTCAACTGGTGATAACCCGATCTGAGATCAATCTTTGAGAACCAACTCGCTCCTTGTAGCTGGTCGAACAAGTCATCAATTCTTGGAAGTGGATATCGTTTTTTCACCGTGAGTTTTTTAACTCTCAGTAGTCGATACACATACGCATACTGCCATCTTTCTTTTTCACAAATAGCACTGGTGCGCCCCATGGGGATACACTCGGTCGGATAAACCCTTTGTCGAGCAGTTCTTGGATTTGAGACATCAATTCTTGTAGCTTCGACGGCGCGAGCCGATACGGCGCCTTGGCCACAGGTTTTGCGCCCGGAATCAATTCGATTCCGAACTCTACCTCCCGTTCTGGTGGTATTCCCGGTAAATCTTCCGGAAACACATCTTCATAATCGCATACCACTGGTACATCTCCGATTTTGAGGGATTCTTTCTCCGATTCACCTGCATATACCATATATGCCTTGCATCCATGTTTCATGAGTTTGTGAGCTTCTAGAATCGTGCATATCACCGGGTTACCCCCTTTTTCACCGTATATCGTAACGTGCTTTCCGCTAGGAGATGTCAATTTTATTTCCTTTCGGAAACATGCCACCTTTGCGTGGTATCGGGACAACCAATCCATACCCACGATCACTTGAAATTCTCCTATTGACATTGAGATCAAGTCTATTGTGTATTCTTCGTCGTCAATACTCAATTTACAATTTTCACATACATCACAAACGATAAAACTCTTGTTATTACCTATCTCTACTTCCAAAGGCATAGGTAATTTTGTTAGAACAAATGAAGGATGTCGAATAAACCCATATGAAATAAAGGATTTATTCGCACCCGTATCAAATAATATACGCGCAGGAATCGAGTTTACAGCAAATATACTTGAAACCACTTCGGGTTCAACTTTTGCTTCTGCGGCAGTCAAGTGGAAAGATCAAGCCTTTGCCTTCAGGGCTTCACCTTTCGTGTCTTGCCCATCTTTCTTTCCCACTAGTTCCGAGCATTCCGATTTCTTGTGACCCAGTCGATAACAATTGTAGCAAACCGTCACTTTTTCCGGGCATGATGAAGCCATATGCCCCATTTTCCGACATATGGGGCAAGGCTTATCCTTGAAGCGAAATTCGCCCCTATGACCCTTTCCACAGATTTTGCAATTTGGCAACCCGCCTTTCGCATCCGATTTCTTCACTGTTTTGTTCGTTCGCGCTTTCTTGGTAGGGCTTGGATTAACATTATGAGCCCTCCTTTCACCCCGTTCAACCTGCTTTCTCAATTCGATCTCCTGTTCCCGAGCAACATTTATGATCTCGGTGAGGGTCTCGTATTTTGAAGGAGTCATAAACTCCCTATACTCGGCGCTCAACATATTCTAATAATAATATATATTTTGTTCTTCGTTTGTTATCAGTTCATCACAAAACTTCATTTTATCCATAAGCATTCCCGAGATCTTGTCTATGGACTCACCCTTGTGCCTAAGTTGCATGAACTCTTCCTTGATTCGATTAATGACCGCTTTGGGACTGTGGTGTTTAAGAAACGGCGTCTTAAATTCATCCCATGTCATAGCCTTAGCTGCTTCATTTCCAATCTCTTTCTTTTTGTTATCCCACCAGTCTTTCGCTTGACCCCTTAATTGACCCGTACCATAAGCTACGTAGTCATCTTCATCACAATGGCCCCTCTCAAATACCCCTTCGATATCGCTTAGCCATCGCTGGCATACGATTAGGTCAACCTCCCCATTATAGACTGGCGGTTTGCACGCCATGAACTCTTTGTATGTACAAGGCTTTCGTCCTCCGGACTTTTCCTTTGCTAAATTGGCATTATCCTCCAATTTCTTGATTCTTTCCTTAACCACTGATAGTACCGTTTTCTGGATCTTATCGATGAAACCAGACAAACTATTTTCGATTGCCTTTCCAACCTCCTCGGCAATCACTTCTCTTGTTTGCTCGGTGACTCTCGGCACCGCATGGTCGTTACTTTCATCCACCATCTTTAATACTGAAATGTTTACATTGACCGTTAAACATTTCATTTATAACATATGATTTACTTGTTTTGGTTTAATCAAGTTCATAACTTGATTCGACCGTTCTTGTTTCATGCATTTCTTGTGTTTGAGTGAACTTACACACTCTTTTCATGCATATTTGTTCATGTTTCATTTCTATATTCTCTAAATCTACTTAAATAATTAACACTTACCGGATGCTTGATCAAGCTTGAACCGAACACACTTTATTGACAACCCTTAGCTCTGATTACCAACTTGTAAGACCCGACTTAATATAACTAGTTTAATGATACAAAAACTTGCATTTAGTACAGAATTTAGAGTTTACAAAAATTTTCATGATTTTAAGACCATATATGATCCTAATATTCAAGTTATAAGCAAATTATCCATTAAACATACAAAACATAACTTCAGGTGTCTACTAGATAACGTTTGAAGACATAGTTCAAGTATCTACATATTACTTAAAACCTAAAGAGTTCCATTCACCATCAATTTAGAACTCTTTTATGATCAATAACGGACAATTTATTATGATATTCAAATCTGCGTTTTTGTCCGATTTAACATTTTATTTCTCATTTAGGCGTTTCAACAAACACCTAGTGGGTCAGATTTTTACATAACCATTACTAGTTTCTTGACATGTTACTTTCTTCTATATCCACTTCAATTGGGCAATTTGCAACAAGTTTCAACATCAATATTTTTCTGAATTAAACACATAAATTCAGTTTTCACTAAAATAGCAAATCATAATCTCAGTGTTTGTCTAACTTCTACAATTTCATTAATCACTTACCATGTAATCACAAACCCTATAAGTATGATGCAAGGTTTTCACAAGAATCATCTAGGGTTTAACCCTAGACATCATATTACTTCAAGAGTCATCCATGCATGACATATTTAAGCTTAATTTCAGTTTCTCACAATTAACCTAGAATTTAAGATGAATCAAAACATCACGATTTTACATACCTTATGATCGTTTCAACTAGGTGATCATGAATTTGTGCTTGAAAATCGATTTAGACTTGATTATGACCCTCAATTGATCAATTTTGTGGAAGCTAGGGTTTGGTGAGGAGCTTATGTCGCCCCCCCCCCCCCCTGCGTTTCCTGGTCGACCAGACACACTTCTTGTGTGTTTGGTGTGTTTTAATTTGTTTTAATTGAATTAAGTTTCAAGTTATACAACATAAGTCCCTCCACTTTTATTTAGTTTATATTTTGGCACTTTAAATTCTTTCATGCTTTAAAACAAGTTAACTAACTAACTGGGTTGTTTATTTCCTAGTTAGCTCATTCTCACTTATTTGTACTTTATTTAATTCTAATATAAAGTTTTATAGATTTCGGGGTGTTACAATTTTTCCAAACACCCGTCATCGCCTGCTTTGCGGGTAAATATGACCATCTCCTATAATTTCCATGACACGCCGAAACTACCTTCACCAAAAGCTCTCCTTTTCCACTCTATATCTCCACACCCATTTGGATAAGAAAGCTTCATTCACCGTCTTTAATTTACATATACCTAACCCACCTAACTTTTTAGGACGAGTGACAACATCCCAAGCTACCAATGCATCTTTCTCACCTCTTCCGTACCTCCCCATAAGAAACTCCTCATAAGAGATTCCAATTTATCAATAACCTTGATCGAGGCTTTAAAAATGTAAAGATAGTAAATAGGTAAACTTTCAAGGACCGCTTTGATCAAAACCGTCCTTCCACCAATCGAAAGAGTGTTGGCTTTCCAAGAAGAAAGCTGGTCATTAAAGATCTTAACTACCGAGTCCCAATTCTTCACACGGTTCATGTTAGCCCCCAAAGGAATTCCCAAATATTTGATGGGAAACTCCCCTTTCTTGCATCCTAGATCCGTTGCCATACAATCTAACTCCGCATCTTCGATACCCGCGCCAAAAATGTTGGACTTATGAATGTTAATTTTAATCCCGGAGCACACGCGTGGAACACCCGGAGAATTCTAGCCACCGATAGGACATTCTCTTTCTCCCACTCTCTTACTATAAGAGCATCATCCGCATATAAGAGGTGTGATACAACCGGGCCTTCGTTAGGTAATTTGATCCCTTTGAACCTCCTCGACTCACATACTTTAGAGACTACACAAGACAAGGCTTCCATCATAATTAGGAAAAGGAAAAGAGAAAGCGGGTCACCTTGGCGAAGACCTTTTTGGCATGGAAACTCGAACGTTGGCGACCCATTGACTAATACCGAGGATCTAGCCGACTCCAAAACCCCTTTACCCATTTGCACCAAACAGAGGGGAAGCCCATTTGGTCCAACATCTCAATCAGAAAACCCCAACTGACGTTATCATACGCATTTTCGAATTCAATCTTGAAAATGAACGCCTTTTTCTTTTCCTTCTTAATCCAAGACCACACCTCACTAAGAATGAGCGGGTTGTCCAAAATATATCTATTTCTCACAAAAGCCGATTGAGACTCAGAAACTACAATCTCAATAATCGTCTTCAGCCGATTAGCAAGGATCTTGGAAACAACTTTACTAACAACTCCGATAAGGTTTATCGGGCGGTACTCTTTTAAGTTCACCGGATCAGCAACTTTAGGCACTAGAGTAATAAAAGAAGTACTACACCCCCTATCAATAGAACCCGAGCTGTAAAAATGTGACATTAAATCTCCAAAATCAGCCTCGAAAAGGTTCCAGAAATGCTTCAAAAACCTAAAATTAAAGCCGTCCGGACCAGAGGCTTTATCCGAACCACATTCGAAAACTGCATCCTTAATTTCCTTAGCCGAGAACGGAGTTGTCAAACCATCAGCTTCCAAAACAGATAACCTTTTAATCCTATCGCAACACAACTTAGGCCTGTCACTGATTCTCTCCGCAAAAAGACCCTTATAAAAATTATACACTTCTTTTTTTATCGACTTTGGATTGCCCACCCAAACTCCCCCAATGTTTAACCCAGGGATACCATTCTTGCGTTTCCTGTTGTTCACGAGTCTGTGGAAAAAAGCGGAATTTTCGTCCCCGTCAATAGCCCACCGACACCAAGATTTTTGTTTCAAATCCATCGCACGCAAACGTTCCCGATCCGAGATATTCTTAAGGCATTCCACCTTAATCCAATTTTCCTCCTTGGAAAGATTCCTTTCTTCGCAAATTTTATCCAAGAGCTCAAGCTCCTCTTTGTCCCTATTCTCATCCTCTCTACATTTGATTTCCCACTCCTTCTTCCAAATTTTTATCTTGGACCTGATATGTTTGAGCTTATTTAAAAGTAACCAAATCTCGACTATAAACAAAAAAGGATGTATCAAAGACACACTAAGTGTTGCCAAACGTGAAGTGATTTCGACAACAAGCATACATGATGTAGACGAATCATGCCAACAAATCCAGGAGGTTGTGAATACAGAGAAAATATGACGTAGTCACGCAGGAAAAGCGTCACTAATGTAAACAACAGTCACTATAGTTATTAAGTTGTTTTACATGCATTTAAAAAATGTAAGAAAGTTATGGGCATGTTCTATAACAAGAAAAGCTAGATTGTTGCCATAGGCCACGCGTTGTGGTGGCTCGCCTTAGTAGTTTATAGCTGGCAGCATGTTATATGATGTGTTAATCATATGAAAACATGTATTTCGATGTATCCAAACCAAAGCATTGTGATTACAAAAGAATAAACCACGTGAGAACGTGAGAATATATGACCCAACTCATTTCCGAAAAATTTACATCAAAACGTAAATTTATACCGACACATACATAATAATAACCACGTGAGAAATTTTTTTTTTTAAGCTAAAGAATGAAACACGGGGGTAAATATGATAAGTTAGAACCCAATCGGGTAAAAAGTTTATAAAGTTTTTTTAAAGTTTAGGGGTTGCTTTTTTCAATTTAGAAATATTAGTGTGTTTTTTGGTCTTTTATCGGTGGTTATGCCACCGAGAAGTATATATAATTACAATAATAATTTTTTACGCCTGAAATGTTAGAAAAAGAAAAAGTATATACATGTTATCTAAGGTTGTAAACGAGCCAAGTCACTGGAAAGCTACTCAAGATTGACTCGGAAAAAAACTTGGAACGAGCCAAGCTTATACGAGCCTAAGCCCAAAACCGAGACTAAAAATAAGCTTGTTTAGTTGACGAGCCCCAGGCCCGAGCTTCACTTATCGAGCTCGAGCCGACTCACGAGCCTAAATGAGCTCGTTATTTATATAGTTATTAATTAATATATTAAAATTGTTTTTAAATAATAATATTAATTTATAAAAAATAACTAAATTATATATAAATTTATAAAAAAGTAATACTTATAATTTATAAACTAATTAGTAAATAACAAAAGAGTCAAGCTCGTGTTTAAAAATATACTCACAAGCCGAGCTCAACTTTAAAAATAAAGCTCGAACTAAGCTGAGCTCAAGCATTCATAAGTTAAACGAGTTTGGTAATTGGCTCGTTTCTTACACTTTTTTTATGATTGTGAATGAGAACATGTAATTTCAACACTCTTTTAATAAAGTGTGTATACTAAATAAGGCTTTTCATTGTTGAAAAAAATAAAGATTATTGAAGTAGTAACTTCAACTTCTTCTAGGTAAAAAAGTATATATGAGAAGGTTGCCTCTCTCATTGTAGTAAGAATCGTACGAACATCACTAAATGCCATCAAAATTCAATCCCACCTCAAATCAAAAGCCAAGCAAAACAATGAAATCTAGGAGGAACATTGAACAAACATTGGGTATTTTCAAATATAAATGCTACGGACAAAAGGGGCACCTACATGTGATAGGTCTCAATAAGCCACAACAATTTTATATATTTGACTAGCTTCTTTGCCAAAACATTGGGTACTTTTGGTGTCCTTTCCATCCCCCAAGTTCATTGCATCTTTTATCTATATATGGAACATTAATTCTTGTTCTTTTATCGCCTCCTTTTAAAAAGTAAGTTTATATTCAATTAAAAAAATATCCATGATTTTGTTCCTTTCTATCTTTAGTCTTGAATGGTCTAATGTATCTCATTATAAACTTTCTACGCATCTTCTTAGATATGTTTACATAATGCAAAAGTTTAAAAATCACCTAAATATATACATGTGTCATGTATATATATTATATTATTCATTATATTGTTAATTTTTCATATTTTAAGTTTTCCTAAATAAAAAGCAATTGTTATTGGTTTTTAAAACATTTCTTTGATAGTTTAATTACTTTTAGTTGTTTGTTGCATGTTTACTTTCTGTTTTGATATAATTTGACAAGCTTGTTATATGTTATATTTGTTTTTACTTTTATAAAATAAGAACCGACGTATGTACATACATACGAGATCAAATAAAACACCATTGTACCTAAATCACATATCTATAATACTATAAAAAGGAGAAGTGATGTACAAGATTGTAATTTTGCCAAACATACAAATTTAAAAGCATAATGTACAAGACAATAATAGCCATATTAAAGAGATAGATTAGGAAAGTGATCCAAATTTTAAGACGCATTAGGGTTAGCATAGGGATTTCATCCATGAACTTTTAGAAAGCGGGCATTGAATGGCTTCAGAGTACCCTACCCCTTCCATTTACCGGGCGATTGGTTTCCCCTGTCTGTTTCACTTGAAGCCTACTATTTTAAGCCCACTTTTGAGAAGAAGGAATCCCAAACACGCCCTTCGTCTCGCCGGTCAGTTTTCTGAAACCCTAATTTTTCTATTAATGGTGAACGGCATACTGCAATGGATTCGAAGGGTATTCAGATTGAAGCCATCTCAGATTAAACTCGCAATAACGAGGACAGTGATTTGTTTTCATTTTAGGTATGTTTTGCAGTTTGATGCTCTAATTGGTATTATGTGATTTCAATTATTCGCCTCAATCCACAAAATTTTCTTTTGAATTCGCTTGCTTTCCTCTGTTTCGGTTGATTAATCGAACACCCGTTTCGATTTCACAGTGTTTGTTTTGAATTTTGAGTTTTGCCGATTAGGGTTTTAGCATGATAATCAAGAGGAAGTTGAAATCGGCAATGCTAATTTAATCAAGTGCAGTTTTCCCGATTATGGTTCAAAGCAAGGTTTGCACCTTTTCGATATATATGTGGTATTGCTTATTTTGTTTCTAAATCTCTGAAAGATAAGTCCATTAAGCCTTCAGTTTATGTTTATTGTTTGTAACATAGAAACATCAAATCACACCTTAACTTCTTCCAATTTCACCTCTAGATCTCTTGTATCTACCAACAATGGATTCCGTCTTCACTGAAATTGTTGTTAAGAAGAAGCTTGTTATCATCAAAATAGGCACCAAAGGGAGGTAGTTGTTGTTAATTGTTGTTTTTTTGGTTGTGAATTCTTGGTCGAGTGATTGTTGATGAATGATCTGATGGTTTGTCTTTGTTATTTTTATGTTGTGATTTGTTTCAAGATGTTAAATTTTATGGCCTTTATTTGTGAAACTGAGTTTTGAATGGTTTATGACATGGTGTTTGTCTACAATTCGAATTCGGTTATGAATGGTGGTGGGTTAGGTGGGATGGGGATGATGGGTGGGTTGGGTGGGGCTGGGGGGTTACAGTTGTTGCGGGGTCTCCGGCGGTTTCGTCGGATGGGTTAGGGAAGAGTAATGGGGGTGACACATCTTCGGTGTCGCCTGTTCCTTATGTTTTTAATGGAGTTTTTAAGGGGAGGAAAAATGGGGCTATTGAGAAAGTTGTGGAGAGGAGGCAGAGGAAGATGATTAAGAACCTAGAGTCTACGGCTAGATCACGCGCTCGGAAACAGGTTGGTATGCTTAACATTGCTGGTTTTAGATTTATTAGTTTTAGTTCTTTTTTAGCACTTCTAACTGTTGTGTTTATTGTTGAATTTACTTGGTTACAGATTACAATATAGAATAGTAACATACACTCATAAAGTTAACTGTTTTTTATGTATAATTTCAAAACACATATCCAAACAATACTTAAATTCTCTAAACATCTATGAATTTGACACCTCAAACAGCTTCATGAAAGAACGATTATCATATGCGACAGACAGGTAATTTGATAGGGATAAACCTCTTCATGATAAGAGATTATGAAGTTTCACATCCTAAGAAGTTATAAGGATGTTACTTCACTTTCAGGTAACATACATGTTTTTAAGGGACAGAATCGGTTGGGATCTCAACATTCCCAAATTAATTTGAGCACACGCTACTAAGCCGGACCATGTTCCACAACTTATGGAACATGTTACATATGCATTATGTATGCAAGTTCTTTTAGTCATATAATCAATGTATTTCTTCATGTGAAATGCATCATGTATTTTATTACTTTGTGTTTGTAGGCCTATACTATGGAACTGGAAGCCGAAGTCTCGGAACTGAAACAGAAGAATCAAGAACTGAAACGGAAACAGGTGAAAGCATATCTGATTGTATGAATCATTATTTGTCACGGTTTTTATAAATTAAGACTCTGGATTGACATGCCTCCAATCTTGCAGGAAGAAATGCTGAAGATGCAGAAGAATCAAGTACAAAAAAAATAGTAACAAAAAAGTGAAAATTGTCTGGTTTATGATTACCCATTATTTTTTCATTGAAATCAGTAGGCTTTTTGATGTTTCAGGAATACCCTTTTATTTTCTTGACTAAAAGATTAAAGTTTTTTTTTTTTTTGCTGTATTTTTTTTTTGTAGATGGCGGATCCGTTGACTGCATTGATGTACGCAGTTCAAGTAATGAACTTTCTAAAGACGCTCATCACGAAAACTCTTCGCGAACGAGAGGATGCTCATTGAACTTAAACTTGATTTCTTCAAATTGCAGGTGGTGTCATTAATGGGTTAATAGAAACCGGAGGTTGAACGTGAAAATCCTGAAGGTAATAGTTTTGAATCTTTTTTTTTTCACTGCTTTACAGTAATACATGTGTTTTTTAAGTAAATTTTAATTTTAATATATTAGTTTTATAAAAAAAAAATTAAAAATTTCGGGTTGAACGGGTCGTGTTCTGGTCAACCCACAAACCTTCGGGCCGTGTTCGGGTTAATATGTATGATACGATTTTCGGGTTAGGGTCGGGTTCGGGTTCAAGTTCGTGTAAAGTTTTCGGGTTCGGATCGGGTTGAACCCACCAGCCCGCAAACACGACCCGTTTAGCACTCCTACATGTGGGTATTGATTGAGTGCTTTATAGTAATAGATGTGGGTATTGGTTGATGCTGATGTCATCAGATGTGGCACATATCTGTTTCCGGTGATGGAGGTTTCAGTTCCATGTGGAACCGTTTGTCGGAGTAGAGATTACGATCTCCGGCACCGGTAACAGAAGACAATTTGACTCTCCAGAGAATGTTTTTCAGATGTGATTCATTGGTAACGAGTTAGTTTCCGATTCTGATTGGCCATTGTAATTATTAATATTCAACTTTTATGAATGTTTCACATTGATTTGTAGGTTTAGGTCACAAGTTGTTTGCTGGTATTAGTCTTATTTTAAGTATTCACCTACAAGAAAGTTGGTACAATGTACACACACGGTATAGATAGTATTTCAATGAACTTTTTCCAAGATTTAAGGAGTTGGTTCTCATGCAAAATTTTTCTTGGTTTCTTTTGTGGGGCTATTCCCTGGTATGTTGGAGCTTTCATACTGCTTGTGCGCGGGTGGATTACAGAGAAAAGCCTGGCAACATCGGAGGTTTGTTGTTTTTTTCCCAAATTATATTGATAGATGAACCTTTTTTTTATTATTTGTAACATATGTACCTTGTATAGTAGATGTTCAATGATTGATAATATAATAAGTCTTCATTTGATCCGTGAAGTGAACGTGCGCTAAAAAATATAAGTACTCGCGACTATTCTAATATGCTTAATCTGGTTGGGGACGTTCCGACTTATATGAAGAAACATCACGCTGGTACCTTTTTCCCTTGTTGAAAGTGGATTCGCATACTACTTCAATCAACAAGAGGAAATAGAGTATATCTTTATTACAGGTTTTCATTACAATTCTCAATATAGTAAGAATCATGTTTATTTGGATTCTTGCAGTCTCTTAGTTACAAGTACTTAAGAATTGCCATCCATATATATGATATATAATAAATGATATATATTGAACTTCTATATTGATATAAAATAAATACTATATGGTAAATTTGCTTTAGAATCTTAGTGACAGTTAAGGTTAAAGACTCAAACATGTAAGAGTGAGTATGCTTGCAATAACAATTTATATATATGTAATAAAAGAATAGTGGCTTCCATCCGATGAGTAGGTTTAAAGTTAATGTCTTCTGTACTTTAACTTACCGAACTCTTATCTCAATATGTTTATAAGCAGGGATTTAACTCTATATTTGTATAACAAGCAATCCTAATCATTACATTACATTCATTATAAAATACAATGTGTTTACATATCATGTTGTACCATCTTTTTTTTTACATTTACACAATTGCACAACTCTTAATTATTGGGTGGAGTCATTTTGACTGGTTAGTAAAACATTAAGCATTTCATCAACTGATCCATACTGACCATAAAATGAATGATAAACTAACTAATGGAAAACGAGTACGACACTGTAAATTGTTGACTCCGCGGCAACGCGCGGGTTTCCCACTAGTTTAGTATAACGATTGAATTTGAATTCAAATACATTTAATTTCATGTCAAATGTATTCAAATTATACATAGGGGAGGATAAAATAAAAAGAAAAATCAATTTAAGAAGATAAGGGTATAATAGTAAGTTATTTTAGACCATAGTGTGAGTGTGGTGAGGGTGGCGTGAAAGCCTCTCCACGCCAGGCATACCGGCCTGAAGATGGTGTGGAGGGTGGAGTGGGGGAAGGGCGGGAGAGTTTTCACCAGTGTGGGGGGCTTTGGTTTGGTGATGTGCAGGCCCTTGATTGGTGGGTTTAGTTTGAGGTTGTTTTGATTGGTTGATGTTTATTTTATTTTTATTTTTTTTTAAACACCACTTCTGATGATGGGGGTTGCCCAAGACCAAATATAAACGACTTGAATACGTAAATGCTCAAAAGGTAAAATTGGTCAAGGGTTAAAAACCTGGGGAGTTGAGACAAGGCAATGCAGGAACAGTAAAAGGTCACGTCTCTTGATTGCTTCACCAACTCACCAGCCGCAAAAGCAACGCAGGTCCACATAGCACACTCTTTTGTCCGCGAGACAAAAGGCTTCAACCCCTGAAAGGGTAAGTCCCCCACTGCAAGCATGTTCACTAGTCAAATACATTCCTCTTTGAGTGATGTCTTCTCCTATAAATTAGACACTTCATTTACTAAGCAGGACATTCCTAGCCAACTCTGATTCCTGAAATCTTTGGTCATTCATCTCGAGTACTTGTTTCATGCAAGATACTTTCTTTCACATTCAACACACACATTCCTTTTGCTTGCACATCCGAATCTGAACACATTTCAGAGGAGGATCTTTAGCAAACAACAAAATTAATCTAGTGAACCTCTCCCCACGTCTTGCAAACGTGGGGGGACCCCACGACCTGCGTTAGGCAAAGTTGAAACCTTCAACCCTTTTGCCTAACCAGCCCAGCTACTATCCTTGGTCTATTATTTGTTGAATCAACAAGTTGGCGCCCACCGTGGGGCTACGCCACTATTTTTCCTCAAAAGACCTAGTAGTGTAGCTCCTTTCTCTTGAAACTACCATGTCGGAAAGTGGATCCCCGGGAGAAGTAAATCAGGTTCCAAACACCTCTACCCCAGGTACTAGCCAAACTCATGTGGCTATACCCACTTCCTTCTCGACTCCGAGAAGCACTCCCGAGTTTCTCACTTTCAACACTCCAACCCCATCCAGATCAGGGGTCCCTTCCCCTAACGTTGGTATCTCTGGCACCCCACCACGTGTTGAAGTTACCCCTGAAGGGGTTGCCAACAATTTCCTTGAGTTGAGGTCTCTCCTCAACCAATATGTGAGTAGGGAAATGGACAAGGGAGTAAGGATTCGTTTAGACTATGACGAACCTGAACCAACACTATCTCCTGGGCCTCCTATCCCTCATTTTGCATCTAGGGATGAGGCTGGTCCCAGTAATCCTCCAAACCCTAACCCGTATCTGTCCGTAAGGCCAAATCCTACAACATATCTTATCTTCTCGTCTCAACCAGCTACGAGTGGTGCTCCTCTGGGCCATGAGCTGACCCTAGACCAGCTCCTACAATCCCCAGCGACAAGCCTTCCACCTTCTACAACAACTTCATGGGAACAAGCTTTATCTGTGCTCCCCTTGGCACGAAGTGCTGTTATGAGCACCCCCTTTGGAGTTAGTTGCCCAGTTGCACCCGGAAGCCTTCAAGGCTCCAACCCTATGCCCCAGATGATGGCCCAGATGATTGCTTCCACTCAGGGGAACAGCAACAATGGCAACAACACGGGTGCAAAAGCTGAAGAAGATTTGGCCAAACCTTACAAGCCGAGTAACCTCTCATGTTTTTCACAGCAAATAGCCGATTATGATTTTCAAACGAAGATCAAGATGTCATCCCACATCAAAACATACGATGGGACTGAAGATCCTGAGGACCATCTTTAGATCTTCACTGGTGTAGCAAAGATTGAGAAGTGGTCAAGCGCTGAATGTTGTCTAATGTTCATGCAAACTCTTGTCGGATCAGCCAGAATTTGGTTCAATGATCTACCTGCTCGAAGCATTCGAAGCTTCAACGACCTCAGCAACGGATTCCTGGCCAATTTCTCCCAACAAAGGCGATATGTCAAAGATGCAACAGTGATCTTTCAGATAAAACAACGTGATGATGAAAGTCTTCGAGAGTTTATCGAAGGATACAAGAAAGAAGGTCTAACATATGTAGGGGCAGACGAAAAAATGAGGTTGGCTGGTTTTATGAATGCTATCACCTCAAAATATCTCACAAGAGATTTCAACAAGTCCATGCCTAAGACCTTGGAAGAAGCTCTCGAAAGAGCTGAAGCCCATATCCGGGGAGATGAGGCAGTAGATATTAAAGAGCAAAGGAAAAAAGGACCCAATTGGCGAAGCAACAACCCAGCCAGAAAAAAGGGGGAACTTTAACTCCTATGACAGACGCCAAAAGGGTTCAGACCATCGAAGGCTTGAAGGTCGAAACCCTTCCACCAGGGAGAAAGGTATAAGTTTCACACCCCTCACAAAGACTCCTCAAGAAATCCTTGCAACGGAAGAAGTCAAGCAGAACTTTCGGACTCCTAGGCCTCTCCCCAAAAGCAGAAAAAAACGAAAATTCCACACAATACTATGAATTCCATGAAGAAAAGGGACACCATACCAATGATTGCTTCCAACTTAAAAAGAGGATCGAAGAAGCCATCAAGTCCGGGGAACTTGCTCACTTGGTAAAGGGAGTAAGGGACAAAATGGTTGAAGGAAAAGGCAAGGAAGTCAATATGGTAGATTTCGATGGAAGGGTTCCACACAAAAGGCAGCGGTTAGAAGCTTGGGAGCTTCAGTGTGTTTGCTTCCCCCCAACTGAGAAGGACCCTCTTTCAAGCCCTCTTGTGCTGCCACCGAAATCATGTTTGAGAAGTTCTTCAACCGTCTAAGCAATGAAGAACGTTCAAGGCTTCAACCCTCCGGAACCTCCATAAAAGGTATTGCCGATATACCCCTCAAGCCTTTAGTGTGACAACTCGAATTTCCGACATTCTTTATTCGCATTAAATGCACATTGACTTTGACTATATGGTTGTGTTATGATAAAACCTGGTGTGTTTGCATGGTTATGTGTGATTGTATAACATATGTACTGTTTGTAAAACTTGAACTGTTAAGAACCCGACGAAACTAGTCGATTCGCCATAACCCATTTCGACGAAACAGGCTGTTTCGCCATGAACACTCCGACGAAACAGAAGTCTGTTTCGCCGGCCCTTAATTCGCCAAAGCCCAGTTCGGGCCCAATACATAAACTCGAATATTAGAATGTGTAACAGCCTTAGTTTCACACTTTTACCATCACAATCGAAACCCTAGAGCTCCCTTCTCTCTGACGGCAAACTAGAACCCCCGGAAACCCTTGTGCGATCAAACCATCATCTCGGTTAGTAAACCTATGTGTCTTGATTGATCTTTCATCCATGTATGCGTTTATGTGTCCTGTGATTCTGCTTTGATGTTGTATATTTGAAATCGATACATGTTAAATATGAGGGTTCTTGTTATGATGATGATGATATGGATTTCGATATGAATATTGTAATCGGATATAAATGGTTTTATGCGAAACTTAATATGATTGAATACTAGGTTATGGATGTTGTTATTATGATCTGATCTTGAATGCAAGTTAGCACCTTGATAGGGTTTGATGATGTGATGTTGTAATCGATATGTTGTATACGTAAGCTAGGGTTCATGCTAGACGTTAAAGAAATCCGATGATTATGCTGTGATGATGTTACGATGATTCTGTGTTGAATACTTTCTGTATGATTGAGGATTTGATGTTTTACGGCTGTTAGGGTTTACTGATGTAACTGATATCCACGTAACTGAGTTTCCACGAAACAGACATCTTAGACGAAACACAGAGGACGGAGAAATAGATGTGTTTCGCCGAGACCTACTTGACGAAACAAACATGGCGAAACACAAGTGTTTCGCCGAGACCCTGAACGACGAAACAGAATATGTTTCGTCAATATGTGTTTCGCCGAAGTGTGTTTCGCCAACTAGCTGATCTGTGCAGTAACTTGAGTAAATTCTATTAAGTGTTAACCTGGTTAGATAACTGCTGTTAAGTGTAGTCATCTTGTATATGATTGTGATTACGTGCTACATGTTTATACATGCATAACTTGGACACAAACTGATTTCACATACATGCATACTTTAGGACGTGATTGATTACTTGTGAGCATATACTTAGCATACCGAGCAAACCAAGGTGAGTTCACACTCTTACCAAGGCATGGGATTCCCCAGTTGGGTTGGGAATGGGATTGAATGATTAGCTGTACTTACATTACCACTAGACTACTTACCACGGTCCTCGGTTGGGAAGGATGCCTGTGCCAAATTCTACATAAAGCCTACGTACTGTCCTCGGATTGGGAAGGACACCAGCACTAAACCTACGTAAACCTACGTACTACCGTCCTCGGATTGGGAAGGACGCCAGTGCTAAACCTACGTACTACCGTCCTCGGATTGGGAAGGACGCCAGCGCTAAACCTACGTACTCGCTACGTACTGTCCTCGGTTGGGAAGGGCACTTATGTAAACCTGCGTAAACTTATACATACTACTATCCTCGGATTGGGAAGGATACTTATGGTTAGGAATAGTCTAGTGGATATACAACATGGGAAGCCCCCCACCAATAGAACGTACTATCGGCCCAGTAGAGCCACATGTTACATACGAACTTACTATCACGCATTTACATCCTGTGAACTCGCTCAACTAGTTGTTGATCCTCTGTTACATGCCTTGCAGGTCGTTAGATACATGGAGCTTGCACAGGGAGGAGCTGGTCGTTGTGGACTTGGATCGTGATTGTTATGTTAAACACTTTATGATATTTCATACTTTATTTTGTTGGGTTTTATTCATACGCTTCCGCTAAACATTGATAACTTACGGTTATTTTGGACACCTTTCATATTGGTGGTTAAATGGCATTTACTTTTATATTTTTTTGTTACATGTTCAATATGATTGGTGGCTTGATCCTGGTCAGTCACGCTCCCAAGCGGTGATACTCCGCAGGTGGATTTTGGGGGTGTGACAGATTGGTATCAGAGCCATTGGTTATAGAGAACTCGGTTTTAATATGGGGAAAACGATTTTATTAAAACCAGACTATAACCAGAACAGTGCTCTCAACGATCCACAACGACGCTTCGCTCCACGTGCAAGACTCAACATCCTAGGTAATAAGGTTTATGTTTATTGCCTACATATTAGAATTACATAGAACTTTGCTCGTGGTATGCTTAGATTACATTGCTCACTATTTGTTATTGCATGAGAACACTTGTGTGCTTACACTCTTCTGTCATCGCACTATTCGCGAACCTATCTCACTTACGTTATCTTTACTATGAAGATCATGTCTGCACGTATCAACATGACCCAGGACCAGTTGACGGCCCTCATTAACGAACGAGTTACTGCGGCAGTTGCAGCCGCACAAGCAGGAGGTATACCCTGCAGTTACAACTCACACTAGGATCCTTAGATCCTACAATTCCTAAACCAACTCTTGTGTATAAACTTGTCCTAATTCTTTTACACAACAGGTCAAGCACCTGTTTGCACTTTCAAGACTTTCATGGACTGTCGTCCATCCACTTTCAGCGGCACTGAAGGAGCCGTAGGTCTCCTGCACTGGTTTGAAAAGATAGAGTCTGTGTTTGAGATGTGTGAATGCCCTGAGGTACGCAGGGTGAAATATGCTACCGGAACCCTCGAGGGTTTAGCCCTCACATGGTGGAAAGCACAGGTCCAAATACTGGGGTTGGTTGCTGCTAACGCCACCCCATGGAACAATTTCAAAGAGATGATCAAGGAAGAATACTGCAGTAGAGATGATATTCATAAGCTGGAGGTCGAGTTTTTCAACCTCAAGATGACGGGGTCTGAGATCGAAGCGTATACCAAGAGATCGAATGAGCTTGCATTACTGTGTCCTACTCTGGTGGACAAGCGTATTGAACTTTATCTTAAGGGTCTGGTGCCAGAGATCCAGAGTCATGTGACCTCAGCAAATCATGCCACTTACCAGCAGGTTGTTCAGTTGGCTCACCGTCTCACTGATCAAGCGGTGGAGCAGAACCGGTTGCCCAAACGCATCAACGCTACCCCTACAACTACTACTTCGGTTACTCCTGCTACTCCAGTGACAGCAAGCGAAAATGGGAGGGGGATTCCAGCAAGGGATCAGCTTCAGTTCAGCCCCAAGTTCAGCAACGAAAGACTGACACCTACCAGAGCCCTAGTCAGCACTCTTCGGGCAGTCACAAGCAGGGTGGTTATCGAGGGAACCTCCCAAAGTGCAACATCTGCAACAAGCACCACAATGGCCAGTGTAACAGGGGTCGTTGTCAAAGGTGTTTCAGGACGGGCCATGAGGCCAAGGATTGTAGGAGCCCACAACCTGCAAATCAAAATCAGCAGCAGCAGCAAGCACAGCAGAATCAACAACAGCGCAATAAGGGATGTTTTCAGTGTGGCGCCGAAGGTCACTTCAAAAGACACTGCCCTCAGCTAAACCGAAACCTGAACAACAACAACAACCAGGGCAATGGGAACAACAACAACGGTGGGGACAATAACAACAATGGTGCTAGGGGCCGTATGTTTGTGATCGGTCAGGGTGATGCCAGGAATGATCCCAACGTGGTTATGGGTAAGTTTCTTCTTGACGACTTTTATGTTACTGTACTATTTGATTCTGGTGCGGATACTAGTTACATGTCTTTAAAAGCTAGTGAAATGTTGAAACGTGCCCCAACTCTTCTAAACACCAAACATGTCGTAGAGTTAGCTAACGGTAAAAGTTTAGAAGCCACACACATAGTTAAAGGGTGTAATCTTATCCTCGCTGGTCAGACTTTCTCCATCGATCTCATTCCTATAACCTTGGGTAGCTTTGACGTCGTCATCGGTATGGATTGGTTATCTCAACAACAAGCGGAGATTTTATGCAAAAAAAAAAAGGTTATTCGTATTCCTCGTTCGGGCTTGGAACCTCTCGAAGTTCAAGGCGACAAGAGTGGTGTCGTGAGTGGCATCATCTCCTTTTTGAAGGCTCAGAAGTGTTTACGAAAGGGCCACACAGCTGTTTTAGCTCTCGTTACAGATACCTCGAAGAAAGAAAGAAAGATTGAAGATATTCCTGTAGTACGTGACTTTCCTCAAGTGTTCCCTGAGGAATTACCTGGGTTACCGCCTCATCGTCAAGTTGAATTTCAGATCGAGCTCGCTCCAGGAGCAGCACCCATAGCTCGAGCGCCTTATCGTCTAGCTCCAACTGAATTAGAAGAACTGTCAAAGCAGCTACAAGAACTTTTGGAAAAGGGTTTTATACGTCCTAGCTCTTCGCCTTGGGGAGCCCCAGTGTTATTCGTAAAGAAGAAAGACGGTACGTTCAGGATGTGTATAGACTACCGCGAACTCAACAAGGTGACGATCAAGAATCGTTATCCTCTTCCGCGCATAGATGATTTATTCGACCAGCTGCAAGGGTCGAGTTACTACTCCAAAATAGACTTAAGGTCAGGATATCACCAGCTGAGAGTCCGGGATGAGGACGTCTCCAAGACAGCATTTAGAACACGCTACGGCCACTACGAGTTTATGGTCATGCCATTCGGGCTAACGAACGCGCCTGCCGTATTTATGGATCTCATGAACAGGGTGTGCAAACCCTATCTCGACAAGTTCGTCATTGTTTTCATCGACGACATCCTAATTTATTCAAAGAGCCAGGAGGAGCACGAGCATCATTTACGACTTATACTGGAACTTCTACGAACAGAACAGCTATACGCTAAGTTTTCCAAATGTGACTTCTGGCTTCGTGAAGTCCACTTCTTAGGCCACGTGGTGAACAAGGATGGGATTCATGTAGATCCATCCAAGGTGGATTCGATCAAGAACTGGCCCGCACCTCGCACACCGACAGAAATACGCCAATTCTTGGGTTTGGCGGGCTATTACAGAAGGTTCATCAAAGATTTCTCAAAGATTGCTCAGCCACTTACGCTACTGACGCAGAAGGGTGTTGTCTACCGTTGGGGTAATGCACAGGATACAGCGTTCCAACACTTAAAGGATAGACTCTGTAGCGCACCTATTCTCTCATTGCCTGAAGGCACGGACGATTTTGTAGTCTACTGCGACGCATCTATCCAAGGTCTTGGATGTGTATTGATGCAAAGGGATAAAGTTATTGCTTATGCTTCGCGCCAACTTAAGATTCACGAACGGAATTATACGACACACGACCTAGAGCTGGGAGCGGTTGTTTTTGCACTTAAGATATGGCGACACTACTTGTACGGTACCAAATGTGCTATCTACACTGACCACAGAAGCCTCGAACATATATTCAAACAGAAGGAACTGAATATGCGACAACGACGATGGGTTGAACTGTTAAATGACTACGAATGCTCAATCAGGTACCACCCAGGCAAAGCCAATGTTGTGGCTGACGCCCTCAGTCGAAAGGACACCGCGCCTAAGCGCGTACGAGCTTTACAACTCACTATACAGTCTAGTCTTCCTTCCCAGATACGAAATGCTCAGGTGGAAGCATTGAAACCAGAAAACGTCAGGGCAGAAGCCTTACGCGGCTCAAGGCAACGCTTAGAACAGAAGGAAGATGGTGCTTATTACGTAACAGGACGCATTTGGGTCCCACTGTACGGCAACTTACGCGAGCTGGTAATGGATGAAGCTCACAAGTCTCGCTACTCGGTACACCCTGGTTCGGATAAAATGTACCACGATATTAAGACTACATACTGGTGGCCTAGCATGAAGGCCCACATAGCCACATACGTTAGCAAATGCTTGACTTGTGCGAGAGTCAAGGCAGAATACCAGAAACCGTCAGGACCACTCCAACAACCTGAGATACCACAATGGAAATGGGAGCAAATTTCCATGGATTTTGTTACCGGTTTACCTAGATCCCAGCGCGGAAATGACACTATTTGGGTGATCGTGGATCGACTCACTAAGTCTGCTCACTTCCTGGCAATCAAAGAAACGGATAAGTTCTCCACACTAGCAGACGTATATCTTAGGGAAGTTGTTTCGAGGCACGGTGTGCCCACCTCTATTATCTCTGATCGTGACGCACGTTTTACTTCAGAGCTGTGGCAAGCAATGCATAAATCTTTTGGCTCTCGTTTAGACATGAGCACGGCGTACCATCCTCAGACCGATGGGCAGTCTGAGCGCACTATTCAAACTTTAGAGGACATGCTTCGGGCGTGCGTAATTGATTTTGGCAATGGTTGGGAGAAACATTTGCCACTCGTGGAATTTTCATACAATAACAGCTACCACACCAGCATTAAAGCTGCACCATTCGAGGCACTGTACGGGCGTAAGTGCCGGTCACCTCTCTGTTGGGCAGAGGTGGGAGAAAGTCAAATCACAGGTCCAGAAATGGTAGTTGATACTACTGAAAAGATTGCTCAAATACGACAACGCATGGCGGCAGCTCGGGACCGTCAGAAAGTATACGCTGATAAAGACAGGAAACTACTCGAATTCCAGGTTGGGGATCGAGCGCTACTTAAAGTTTCACCCTGGAAGGGTGTGGTTCGTTTTGGCAAACGCGGCAAACTGAATCCACGATACGTCGGACCTTTCAAAGTTATTGAGAAAATAGGCAAAGTGGCCTACAGATTAGACTTACCACCTGAACTCAGTGCAGTTCACAATGTCTTTCACGTGTCGAATCTGAAGAAATGTACGTCAGATGAGACCCACGTAGTTCCCTTGAAGGAACTCACTATCGACGAACGGTTGCACTTCGTCGAGGAACCTGTTGAAATCACGGATCGGGATGTTAAGGTCCTCAAGAACACGAGAATTCCTCTTGTACGAGTTCGTTGGAACTCCCGTCGTGGCCCAGAGTATACCTGGGAACGAGAAGATCAAATGGAACTCAAATATCCCCAGTTATTCGGAAATCAAGCAACTACTACTGAGGCTGAAGCTACCAATGCAGAATTTCGGGACGAAATTCCAAATCAACGGGGGGATAATGTGACACCCCAAGAAAACCAGTAATCTTCGCAAACCTGCTCGAGGAGCCGCGATACAACACAGGTAAACAACGTCACACTACTAGCTTCCTCAGTAACTGCATGCTAAATTTCGGGACGAAATTTCTTTCAAGTTGGGGATAATGTGACAACTCGAATTTCCGACATTCTTTATTCGCATTAAATGCACATTGACTTTGACTATATGGTTGTGTTATGATAAAACCTGGTGTGTTTGCATGGTTATGTGTGATTGTATAACATATGTACTGTTTGTAAAACTTGAACTGTTAAGAACCCGACGAAACTAGTCGATTCGCCATAACCCATTTCGACGAAACAGGCTGTTTCGCCATGAACACTCCGACGAAACAGAAGTCTGTTTCGCCGGCCCTTAATTCGCCAAAGCCCAGTTCGGGCCCAATACGTAAACTCGAATATTAGAATGTGTAACAGCCTTAGTTTCACACTTTTACCATCACAATCGAAACCCTAGAGCTCCCTTCTCTCTGACGGCAAACTAGAACCCCCGGAAACCCTTGTGCGATCAAACCATCATCTCGGTTAGTAAACCTATGTGTCTTGATTGATCTTTCATCCATGTATGCGTTTATGTGTCCTGTGATTCTGCTTTGATGTTGTATATTTGAAATCGATACATGTTAAATATGAGGGTTCTTGTTATGATGATGATGATATGGATTTCGATATGAATATTGTAATCGGATATAAATGGTTTTATGCGAAACTTAATATGATTGAATACTAGGTTATGGATGTTGTTATTATGATCTGATCTTGAATGCAAGTTAGCACCTTGATAGGGTTTGATGATGTGATGTTGTAATCGATATGTTGTATACGTAAGCTAGGGTTCATGCTAGACGTTAAAGAAATCCGATGATTATGCTGTGATGATGTTACGATGATTCTGTGTTGAATACTTTCTGTATGATTGAGGATTTGATGTTTTACGGCTGTTAGGGTTTACTGATGTAACTGATATCCACGTAACTGAGTTTCCACGAAACAGACATCTTAGACGAAACACAGAGGACGGCGAAATAGATGTGTTTCGCCGAGACCTACTTGACGAAACAAACATGGCGAAACACAAGTGTTTCGCCGAGACCCTGAACGACGAAACAGAATATGTTTCGTCAATATGTGTTTCGCCGAAGTGTGTTTCGCCAACTAGCTGATCTGTGCAGTAACTTGAGTAAATTCTATTAAGTGTTAACCTGGTTAGATAACTGCTGTTAAGTGTAGTCATCTTGTATATGATTGTGATTACGTGCTACATGTTTATACATGCATAACTTGGACACAAACTGATTTCACATACATGCATACTTTAGGACGTGATTGATTACTTGTGAGCATATACTTAGCATACCGAGCAAACCAAGGTGAGTTCACACTCTTACCAAGGCATGGGATTCCCCAGTTGGGTTGGGAATGGGATTGAATGATTAGCTGTACTTACATTACCACTAGACTACTTACCACGGTCCTCGGTTGGGAAGGATGCCTGTGCCAAATTCTACATAAAGCCTACGTACTGTCCTCGGATTGGGAAGGACACCAGCACTAAACCTACGTAAACCTACGTACTACCGTCCTCGGATTGGGAAGGACGCCAGTGCTAAACCTACGTACTACCGTCCTCGGATTGGGAAGGACGCCAGCGCTAAACCTACGTACTCGCTACGTACTGTCCTCGGTTGGGAAGGGCACTTATGTAAACCTGCGTAAACTTATACATACTACTATCCTCGGATTGGGAAGGATACTTATGGTTAGGAATAGTCTAGTGGATATACAACATGGGAAGCCCCCCACCAATAGAACGTACTATCGGCCCAGTAGAGCCACATGTTACATACGAACTTACTATCACGC
Organism: Helianthus tuberosus; assembly: GCA_030545235.1. NCBI lineage: Eukaryota > Viridiplantae > Streptophyta > Magnoliopsida > Asterales > Asteraceae > Helianthus > Helianthus tuberosus. Next base: position 58,140,299 of record CM060404.1, read on the forward strand.
ATTTACATTCTGTGAACTCGCTCAACTAGTTGTTGATCCTCTGTTACATGCCTTGCAGGTCGTTAGATACATGGAGCTTGCACAGGGAGGAGCTGGTCGTTGTGGACTTGGATCGTGATTGTTATGTTAAACACTTTATGATATTTCATACTTTATTTTGTTGGGTTTTATTCATACGCTTCCGCTAAACATTGATAACTTACGGTTATTTTGGACACCTTTCATATTGGTGGTTAAATGGCATTTACTTTTATATTTTTTTGTTACATGTTCAATATGATTGGTGGCTTGATCCTGGTCAGTCACGCTCCCAAGCGGTGATACTCCGCAGGTGGATTTTGGGGGTGTGACATTTAGGGCAACTGACACTTGATGTTCGTTTCAGCGAAGGTCAGAAAGAGAGAGTCCAGCCACTCACCTTCGTGGTTATCAATATACCTTCAAACTATGATGTGATCATCGGGAGGCCGGGACAATGTGCATTTTATATGGTTGTGTCCGTTGGTCACGGCACTGTCAAATTTCCCACCGAGAGGGGAATAGCAACCCTTCAACCTTCTCAGGAGACCTACATGGTTGAAGGTGAAAGTTCCAAAAGTGAAGAAGATAAACAAAGGCTAATCATAAATCCCAAGTACCCTGAGCAGAAGATAAGGGTCAACCCAAGCCTTTCCCAAGAAACCCTCTCGTATCTTGAAAAGCTGTTAACTCATTACAGTGATGTCTTTGCTTGGTGCCCGGAAGATATGACAGGCATCCCTCGAAGCATCGTTGAGCATGAGTTGAAAATACCACCCAATGTCAAGCCTATCGTCCAAAAGAAACGAAGTCTAGCACCCGAAAGAAGCTTGGCTGCATGCCAAGAGGTTGAAAAGCTTGTGTCAGCCGGCATTCTCCGCGAAGTCAAGTATCAATCCTGGATTGCAAACTCGGTGATGGTCCGAAAGCCAGACAATTCGTGGAGAATGTGCATAGACTTCAAGGACCTTAACAAGGCTTGTCCCAAAGACTGCTACCCATTACCTGAAATTGATCTCAAGGTTGACTCCCTCACTTGTTACCCGTTCAAATGTTTTCTTGATGCCTACAAAGGTTATCATCAAATCCTCATGAAGGAGGAGGATGAAGAAAAGACCGCTTTTCACATGGACAAAGGGATCTTTTGTTATCAAAAGATGCCTTTTGGCCTCAAAAACGCTGGAGCCACCTACCAATGCCTAGTTAACAAGGCCTTTTCAAGTTAAATTGGTAGAAACATGGAGGCATATGTCGACGACTTGGAGATTAAAAGCAAGACGGAGTATCAAATGCTCGATGACATCCAAGAAACCTTCAAGAACCTAAGGAAGGTCAACATGAAACTCAACCCCGAGAAATGTTCTTTTAGGTTTGAGGAAGGTAAATTCATTGGGCATATTGTGGGAAAACAAAGCATTAAAGCCAATCCGAATAAGGTGAAAGTTGTTCTTGAAACCAAACCACCGAGAAGCAATAAGGAGGTTGAGAGCTTAAATGGGAAGCTTGCAGCCTTGAAGCATTTTACCTCCAAGTTGGCTGAAAGGTCTTTACCCTTTTACAAAACGCTCAAGAGCTGCTCTGATAAGAAGGACTTCAAATGGACTAAGGAGGCTGAAGAAGCCTTCAACCAGATGAAACAACATCTAGCTTCCCTACCTGACATTGCAGCCCCAGAAATGGGAGAGTTAATCTTGGTGTACCTTTCGGTTGCGGAAGAGGCCATAAGCGCGATCCTCACCATCGAGCGAGACAAGGTTCAGGTACCCGTTTATTTCTTCAGCAAAACCCTAAAATTGGCTAAAACCAAATATCCTCCTCTTGAAAAACTTGCCCTAGCCCTAGTTCAAACAGCTAGAAGGCTTCGAAGGTATTTTCAAGCACACCCTATACAAGTGGTCACCGACCAACCTATTAAGAGTGTGCTTGAAAAACCAGAAAACTCGGGACGATTAGCCAAATGGGCAGTAGAACTAGGTGAGCATAACATCACCTACGTCCCAAGAAAAGCTATCAAACCCCAAGTCTTGGCTGATTTCATTGTAGAAGTCCCAAAGCAAACAGTCACTGAAGTGAACACCGCTGCCACTGAACCCTCAGACCTTGAAGCCTGGAAACTTTTCACCGATGGGGCTTCAAGCGTTGAAGGGTCAGGGGCTGGGCTCATTTTGATTAACCCAGAAGGGTTGGAGTTTACGTATGCTCTCCGTTTTGATTTTCAGACCACTAACAACGAGGTTGAATACGAGGCACTAATCGCCGGCTTAAGACTGGCTAAAGAAATTAAGGTCCAAAAGCTTGAAGTGTTCACAGATTCGTTGCTGGTCTCGAGCCAAGTGAATGATAGCTACGTTGCAAAGGATCCCAACATGAAAAGATACAAAGAAAATCCAAAGAGCTGATGAATACCTTCCAAACATGCAACATCAAGCAAATTCCCAGGTCCCAAAACAAAAAAGCGGATGCCTTGAGTAAGCTTGCATCTCTCACTTTTGCCCACCTTACCAAGAAGGTGTTGGTAGAAGTGTTAAAGGCACCATCAATCGATGAGTTGGAGGTTCAAGATGTAGTCACCGAGGAAGATCCAAATTGGATGACTCCAATCAAGAAATTCCTTAAAAACGGTGAATTGCCAAGTGATCAAATAGAAGCTGAAAGGGTTAAAATCAAGGTAAGGCAGTATATACTACAAGGTGAAACCCTTTACAAAAAGGGTTATCTTGCACCCTTGCTAAGATGTGTGGGTCCCGAGCAAAGTCAGTATTTGATCAAAGAAATTCACGAAGGCATATGCGAAGCTCATTTTGGAACTAGGTCGATGGTTGCAAAACTTATGAACCTTGGGTATTTTTGGCCCTCAATGCACCGGGATACCGCTGAGCAATTAAGGAAATGTGATGCCTGCCAAATTCATGCACCAATCCCAAAAAGTCCCAATCATGATCTGGTTCCAATAACCTCAGCATGGCCATTCTATAAATGGGGAATGGACATTGTCGTTCCATTTCCCCCAAGCAAAGGTGGAGTGAAGTTCTTGTTGGTAGCTATAGATTATTTCACCAAGTGGCCCGAGGTTAAACCACTTGCAAAGATCACAGGCAAACAGGTCATTGACTTTGTTTGGGGGAACATTATTTGCCGTTATGGATTGCCGGGAGTACTTGTCACTGACAATGGAAAGCAATTTGTTGAGAAGCCTTTCAGCGTTTGGTGCAAAGAATACAGAATTAACCAGGTTTTCAGCTCAGTGGCTTACCCACAATCAAACGGTCAAGTTGAAAGGACGAATCGAAGCATAGTGGAAGATATCAAAACAAGATTGGGAAGGTACGAAAGCAACTGGCTTGAAGAATTGCCTAGTGTTCTATGGGCCATAAGAACAACCGAAAAAACAAGCCATAAAAGAACACCTTATAGCTTCGTATTTGGGTCCGAAGCCGTGATCCCCGCTGAAGTAGGAGTTGTAACACAACGAATTGTCAACATGGATCCCGAAACAAACCAAAAAGAGACCATGTTGAACTTACAACTCCTAGAGGAAGCACAAGACCAAGCTGCAATTCAAGAAGCCAAATACAAGCAACGAATGGAAGCCTACTACAACAAGAGAGTCAAGAACGAACGCTTCAAGCCAGGAGATCTGGTCCTTAGAAACAATGAAGCTAGCAAAAAAGAGAATCAAGGAAAGCTTGGCCCGAAATGGGAGGGCCCATATACCATCCTCGAAGCACATAAGGGTGGATCTTACAAGCTAGCAGACTCAGAGGGTAAAAGGCTTCCAAGGCATTGGAATGGAAAAACCTTGAAAAGGTTCCATGTCTAAACAGGAAAGATTGGTTTGTATTTCACAAGTTGTATTTCAAGAATGGCACTACGAACACCTTTTGTAAAAACAAGTATCTCTTGAATGAATGAAGTTGTTTTATCAAATTTGTCTTTCTATCCTATGATCAGGTTGAGAACCTAGCAAAAAACTCCATGGCAAGGGCCATGTAAGGGGATGAGCTCCCAGGCCGCATCGCTCAATAGGTTCAAGAGTTGAATGAACCTATATAAGGGGTGAGTTCCTAAATCAATACAACTCCATGAGACTTATTATTGAAAACAAAGTTGTCTCATAGACGGGTTTGAACAGCCTACACCAAATGTTCCTTAAGCCTTAGAAAAATAATCAACAAACAGGCTTACGAAATCAAATGAAAATAAGAAAATAAATAGGATAGGTGTTATGTCTTCTTGTTAAAAATACCAAGGCTAAGTGACTGCAGCACTGAACCCTTTAAGGTATAAAAACATAAAGGCAACACAAACTTGACAAAGACAAAGCTACAAAAAAAACAGAAATAACCTAAGGAATGATGCAACAACTTAAACGAAAAGTTATAAAAAATTTTAAAGATACAAACCAAGCTAAGTCACAAAACTTAGAAGCCTTCAAGGCTCCAAGCTACATACGTGAAAACTCAAAGCCTTAAAGGCTTCAACCTACATACGGGATAGCCAAAAAGCTTGAAGGATTAAAACCAAGCAAACTGCCTCAGCAAAATAGGCACAGGTATAAAAAACGCAACACAAAGAAAATAGTTAAACATAGTATCATAGTAAAGAAAGCCTTGAAAGACTTTCAACCATCCAAACACAACTTAAGACAAGTCCTAGTGACTTGTAAGTTCATAAATTGTTCAAACGGCCATACAGGCCTAAAACACAACCACATAACAGGAACCTTAAGGGTTCCTGCAAAACCTAATATTGTTTAAAGTTAACATACAAACCATAAATTGTTTTCAAGACTGCTAAGAAAGCTACGAATATCCATTAAGCATCAGCAGAAGGCTTGGAAACCCCGGAACCTTCACCCTTGACCTTCTTTGCTTTCTTTGACTTCTTAGCTTTTACACCACCATCACCACCTACTGCTGAAGCCTCCAAGCTTGCATCCTTTGAAGCATCTGGCCCACCTAAAAGGGTGTCATCACTATCTCCCGAGTAGGATCTCTTCCTTGAAAGAGAACCCAAGACTTCAGCACAGACTTTTTCATTAAGGCCCTCCGGTTTCAAATCCTGCAATACAGTAAGAGGCTTACCAAAACAAGTAGAAACTTGATGAATATACGGATAGGTCAGCCTTTCCATTTGTTCAACAGAGCCCTTGAAAACATCGGAAGCCTCAAGACAAAACAAGGGAGACTTCTCCAAAGGATGGCCATATTCATGGAGCTTATAACCAGCAATGAGGCCTTGATGTTTCCCCAAGTTGAGCAATTTAGTGTAGACTTCACCAAGAGCGGAATTGAACTCCTTGGAATGAAGAAGGTAGGTAACAACCTGTTGGAAACCTTGCTCAATCAACAATTGGTTAGCACTGGTGGTTTGAGCAACCGAAGCCTTTTAGCCCTTCCTTCTCTACATCAAAAGCCCTTTGTTGAACAGACAAAGTTTCCCTATCAGCCTTAAGCTTCAACCGATCAACCTCGAAGCTTTTCTTAAGATCACCCATTTCAATCTCATGCCTTCTAGTCAATTCACCAACCTTTTTAGCCCAAGCCTCCTCCTTCTCAGCAAAACCACCAATATCCTTCTTCATTGCAGCCATTGAAGATTTCATTTTATCTTTCTTTTTAGAAAACTCTTCATATTCATGCATCCTCTTACGAAAATGAGCAATTCCCTGAGGAAGCATGGCAGCAAGGTTGCAGGTGCTCAAAATCATGCGGGACAACATCATATCATCATCCATCTCAGCAATGGTGTCATGAACCGAAGGAGGAGCAATGTGGCTCAACACATCTTCGCAAACAGCAGCATCCTTGAAACTAACATCAACTTTCACCGACCAACTAGGCACATATACCTCATCCGGATCAAACCCTTCAACGTCCCTACTCGAAGAACCTTGAACAGGAGTAGAGATAACCTTCTGGGCTGGGGTCTTCTTCTTCCCATGAATAACCAACTTCTTTTCCTTCTCAACACCCATTTCAACACCTTGATCTCCAGAAGCTTCAATATCATCACTCAACTCCACTTGTTCAGTAGAAGTGGATTGAGGAGCACCCTTGAGTAAACGGCGAGTAGATCGACGGGTTGAAGCCTTGGGGGCAATAGGCTTAGAAAAACCCTTCACATTGGAGACACTAACATACACAGTACCTTCAAACCTTTGCTCAACACCCTTAACTACAACATTCTCATCAGGAATAACGGGAACATCTTCAAACGCAACATCAGAAGTGTCGTCACTCTTGATGAAATCTAGGGCAGACATGACTGCAAATAAAAACAAAACAGAAAGCACATAAGACATAAATTAAAGAAAATACAAAGGGAGTGAAGAAGAAAAAAGCATACCCGTGCCATTCCTCATCAGAACCGGATCCCGATTGGCCTTTTCCCACACTTTACTAACCCCTAACAAGACTAGCAAATGTTCAGGAAAGGGACGAACCCTTGAAGGGCACTCCCGGATGGCTTTGAGAAAAGCGGCATTCAAATCGGATTCAGGGGGTTCCGGTTCATTGAGAACAGCATCCGGGTGCCTCCACACCATTTTGAAAGGGACAATAGAATCGGACACCCAGAAAAAACGATCCTTCCAGGTACCAAGGGTGGTAACCATGGAAGAAATAAGACAAGCATCAACCTAGGACGTTTCAAAGGTGAACCAATCACCATTTTTGGCCAATCGGAAAAATCAGCGAAAAAGCAAAAGTGAAGGATCATAACCAAGGGCACGGCATAAAACTTCGAAATGTAAAACCCTAGCCATGCCCTTTGGATGAATCTGACCAAAAGAGACTCGGTAATACTCCAATAAATTTAAAACAAAGAGCGAAAACGGATAGCGGAGGTTCGAAAACTCAAAATGGCGACAATAAAGAGCAATAAAACCAGCCGGACATTTGTCAATCGGAACATCACAAGCAGGGGCAGTTGGTTTAAACTTGGTCCCAATACCATATTCCATACAAAACAATTCTACTTCTTCCTGGGTTAATCGAGAAAAGGATTTTGCCAAATCCTTACGAGCACCCATTTTGAAGAAAATAAGAAGAAAACAAGGAAATAGGGTAAAAACCGGAACTAACCTGAAGACGGAAAGAAAAGGCAGAGGAGAACTTGAAAGGAAAATGGAAAAGTTATTGTGAATCTTCAAATAAAAAGATAAGGATCAAAATAAAAAAATTATGATAGTCATTAAACCACCCCTGCAAAAAACCGCCGACCTATTGACTGACACACATCAATCAAATCAGTTGTCAGTTTTTTCAAATTTGAAAACTCAACCGTTTCCAACCATTCAAGCCTTGAACCCTTGAAGCCTTTAGGCAAGCAAAATACATGTATAAAAGTCAGAAGTCTTTGAGCTCATTCCCCAAAAACCTCTGACTTGGGGGGGCTGATGATGGGGGTAGCCCAAGACCAAATATAAACGACTTGAATACGTAAATGCTCAAAAGGTAAAATGGTTCAGGGGTTAAAAACCTGGGGAGTTGAGACAAGGCAACGCAGGAACAGTAAAAGGTCACGTCTCTGGATTGCTTCACCAACTCACCAGCCGCAAAAGCAACGCAGGTCCACAGAGCACACTCTTTTGTCCGCGAGACAAAAGGCTTCAACCCCTGAAAGGGTAAGTCCCCCACTGCAAGCATGGTCACTAGTCAAATACATTCCTCTTTGAGTGATGTCTTCTCCTATAAATTAGACACTTCATTTACTAAGCAGGACATTCCTAGCCAGCTCTGATTCCTGAAATCTCTGGTCATTCATCTCGAGTACTTGCTTCATGCAAGATACTTTCTTTCACATTCAACACACACATTCCTTTTGCTTGCACATCCGAATCTGAACACATTTCAGAGGAGGATCTTTAGCAAACAACAAAATTAATCTAGTGAACCTCTCTCCACGCCTTGCAAACGTGGGGGGACCCCACGACCTGCGTTAGGCAAAGTTGAAACCTTCAACCCTTTTGCCTAACCAGCTCAACTACTATCCTTGGTCTATTATTTGTTGCATCAATAACTTCCATGCCCTCCCAATCCGTATAGGCTTAGTTGTTATCCTCCGTAGGGTTGGCAAATCGTGTGTTATCGGTTTAAAAGGTCTCTAATAACGTGAATAATAAAAGTATTAAACATTAATACAACTCGTTTAACTACTTTATATCTCATGTTTATAATATAATTGTATGTTTTATGTACTAAGAAAAAGAAATTATGTATTCTAGCCTCCTAATTTTATTTTATTTTAAATATGTCTTATACAGATAACTTATTAACTTATTGTCGCACTGATCGTTCAATTCTAATTCAGATCATACTCCAGATTTGTAAATATTTATACGGACAATGAAGAAAATAAATTTGTGGTAATTCATGAGGCGTGAATATTATGAAGTCAAATTCAAAATTAGGTGGTCAATTTCATAATTGGGCAGCCAGTTTTGGTTTCCAATTTATTTGCTCAACATGCCACATTTACATTTATCCTGTAAATGAGTTTTGATGTAAAACTAACAGTAATGGGAATTATAGGGATGTGAAGTAGTTTGATAATAGCATCACTCCGTAGGCTTTATAGGGGTATGAAGAGGAAGGGTCGTTTCTAGTATAATGCTCAATTAGGTAAACAAAATTGGAAATCAATGATGAAATGAGGGCATTAAGGGGTGTTAACCATTACACAACTTTTTAAGGAACGTTATGATGTTGATGTGGCGGAAAATGTCCATTAGAGGGCATTAACAATTACGAATGATGTAATGGTATAATCACTGTAATCTCCTACTTTGTGTCAAAAGTGCTCACAAACGTACGTTTAAGAATCAACAATATATTGAGAACTTCGATATCCACATGATATGTTTGTACTTATTATTTAAACAAAAGAGTTGTGTAACCGTTTTTTTTCTTCTTTTTCACTACTATTGATTATCTTTTATGAATACGTAGATGTGAATTATGGGACTTTCAACTTATGATTTGTTAATAGTGGAATTCACAAAGTTGATGGGTCATATATCACCTAAGAAGATGACACGACCTACATATGTTGGGTCTAATCTCTTAAAGTAATACGTTCAATTTTTTGGATAGGTGGGATGTATTCATTTCAAATTGTTTATAGGTTGTTTCCATTAATTTCGCATGGGCCATGCATAGAACTCGAAACAAAACTTTATAACCTTTAATTTAAAAACTATCTTTATCAATTTCTTTTCATTTCCTTTCACGTCTCTCTTTAAAATGGAAATTTTCATGTCTCTTTAAAATGGAAAAAAAAAAAAAAAAAAAGAAGGAAGTTCTCATATATTAAAGACGGTGTGTGAAAATTAAATTTTTAAAAAACACCATTCAAAATTTGGTGAAACATAAATAACAAATATTATAAATTAGTCATTTTCTTATAACCCCCCCCCCCCCCCCCCCCCCTCTTTCTTTTCATTGGATGTTTTGTTATTTTTGTTGATTAAGTTTGTATTTGTATTCATGAAAAATGTAAATCAATGAAAAGATTTTCTTGAAAGATGCGTAATGCGAAAAACTTCTAACTAAATCAAATGTGAATTGATCAAGGCCTCCTTATAATGACAGGGGCTGGAGCATTTTGTGAAGTTGTATAACATATGGTTTTTGTTTGAACCATATTCATTGGCGGCAACATGTTGTGATACTTCATTATTCGTATCACATTATATCGTGTTTGAAATATAAACCGTAACTCCATTTTGTGTATTCGTAATATGCATGTTGTGATATGCATGTGTCAATATTGTGTTGTATTCATATCGACTACAAGGTTTTGGACTTTTGGCAAATTAAATACTCATGTTTATTGGTGAGAGTGAAATATGTTTGTAGAGATTATAACATTCCAGCATCGGTTGTATGGCCAACTAATGTGAGGTTTATAACCCAAATGGCACCCTCTCCCACTAGGCTAGTCTTTCGGGACCATTTGAGTTATAACAGATTCTTATTTCGATCTTGTCAAAATAAATTTCATGTAAAGTCTTCTAATCCGGTCCCGATCTAGTTCCACCATTTGAGTTGTAACAAATTCTTATTTCGATCTTCTAATCCGGTTCCGATTTGATAATTTCGATCTTCCTAAAAACAAAAACGATCTAGTTATCTTACCTAGTGATAACTCATAACCTGACAAGCTTTGTCAATGGGCCCAATAGGAGCTGTTATGGGCTTGGTTAGAACTACTGGTCACATTTTGCTCGGGAATAAATTACAAAGCCTAGTTAGGGCCAGGACTTATTTAGGATTAGGCCTAAAGCCCACATTTCGGACCACTTAGCCTACATTCCGGACCACTTAGGCCTAAAGATTTGGTTGTAAAACCTTAGGCGAAGTGCTTGGTGTTGAAGCCTAACCTTGTGTCATTCAGAGGCTAGAGATGCGAAAAATCAATTTTCGAACACTCATCCGTAACTACATTCAATACGAACTCGATCCATAATTCCATATCTCCCTACTCGAGTTTCCTCTTTTCCCAACATGATGGACAATATCCCTAAATTTTGGACAACTGATTTTGCAAGATTGTAAGTTTGAACAAAACTTGTTAAGGTTCTTGTTTTTCCTAGTGCTATTTAAACTTGAGACAGAAGAAATTGGTTTACCAATTTTATAATATCATAACTTTGTAATAGCAAGTATCCCTTTGTCCCAATTGTTGAGTGTTATGTATCTTATATCCAAAGTTTGATGCAAAACTACAATTGAGCCAGGGGTCTCACTGGAAGCAGTCTCTCTATTGCTAACTGGTAGAGGTAAGCCTATCTACATCTACCCTCCTCAAACACTACCTTAGCTTTGCTATTGGTAGGATATGGGTAGGTTGAGTCATAGTTGAATAGTATGGAAAATATGAAAATGTGTTTGATTTCTGCAAAATGTTTTCTTGCTACATGTTCTATTGGGGTACAACACAGTTGAAGATCTTCCATAACCAACATAGTGACCTAATCTTTAATCAACCAACACAATATTGGTTGTCATATGGAGAATGCATGATCCATGTAGCAATCATATTTTCATGAGTAAATCCCATAATCTCCAAGTGTTACATGTTTCTTTATTGCTGAGTGGTTAAGTGTTAACTTGTTAGTTCTTAATTTTAGGTGGTATGAAAAAAATTGAGATAAAGTTAAGAACCAAACAAAAAAAAAACTTTATTAAGTTAAAAACCGAACCAATAACTTTAGATCTACACTCAAAAACCTAAAACATTTTGGTGACCAACTCAATCGGTAAAGACAAGTTCGATGACCCAACTTAATCCAGGGAAATAACTCAATAACCCAATCCGATAATAAATTTCTCTTGACAGACATACAAATTCTGGAAAAAAAATTATCAGGCGAAAAATTCCACGGGTCCACCACCACTTAGCAACCATCACACACTTCACTAGCTCCGCTTCCTGCTGCCGTTGACTTCAACTCAAGATTGTAAATGGAACCTGACGTTTAATAAAAAAAAATTGTTATGCGAAAAGTTCACTTTTATTATTTTATTTATTAAATGAATGAAGATGAACAAAATTTCCCGTTTGTTTAATTAAATGACGAACAAAAACAGATGTCTCGTTTGTTTATTTATGTAGCTGAACACTCAGTAAGTGTTTGTTAAGGCTCATTTATGGAGATTATAGTGGTGTTTGCAATGTGCAGGTTTCAGGTTTGTGTGTGAATTGAAGATGGCCTGAAAAGAGGAGTGGTGGTGGTTGTGTTATTATTTTGTCCCTTTTGCTATTTACAGTTAATAGTGATGATGAACTGATGAGTAGTAGTAGTAGTAGTAGTAGTAGTTGGGGCTTCTTTATTTTTGTACCAAACACATTGATTTGTTCGTGGGGGAATGTTCTAGTGTAGCCTCTCAATTCTCCAATCTTCAAAACATTAAATCCTTGTAAATTTGTCGTTTTAACCATCAAGAGCACAGAGGTTTTATTTCCAGCTCAGTGAGTCAGTGTTGGTCCCGTTTTATAATTCATATTGTTTCTAGATATAACAAATTTGGTCTTTATAAATTTTATTGAATTTTAGTTTAATATTTTTATTTTAATAATCCTTATTAATTACTTTTTTAACCCAGATAATTGTTAAAAGGTCTAGGAATGTTTATGCAGCATGCATTCCTATACTCAGTCAAATAAAGATTTGCATTTTGTACACAAATATGGATATCAAACAGACAGTCAAATGATTGACAACATCAACTGAATGATAAAAAAAAAATCTACTTTCACTTGTTTGCAGCAAACAGCAAATGCAAGGCAGATATTCCAATAACCGCCTTAACGACAAATTCAAATAATATTTAATCTACAAACGAATAACATCAGGCATCTGATGATGACAATTTAGCACAAGCAAAGTACAAAATTACCTGTTTTGAAGAGAAATAGGACGTTAAAATGCATGGCACGTAAAACAGCCACTTAAGGAACCTATCTGTGGCGCCCTGATCGAGATTGCCTTGTGTGAAGAAGATCTAGCAGCAGCTTGATGATGCGTCTGGTTAGATAAGACCGCGCCTCTCATTTCTTGAGCCTTTTTTTGAGCTGATTTAAGTTTGTTCATAATCTTATCCATTGATGATGATCTCTTTTTCTCCAATTTCATCTATATAAGTTATATAAATTATTCATACATGAACTTAACAATAGGATATGCCAATATGCTCATATGCAAGATAGGTGAAAGCAAACCTCAAGTTTCCGTATAGCTGATTCTGCTTTAGCTTTCTGCAAGTTCTCCCAAGCTGTTATTTTAGCTTCCTCGCGTTTCACCCTTTAACAGGAAACAAATATAAGTCAACTGTAGTTATCATAATATATTAATATACGCCAAGTGAAGATTCAAAAGTAGACAACTAGACATACTTTGAGAGGTTTGTTGTCATCTCTGAAACTTCCCAATCAGCGGAACGAACGTCGAGGGCTTTTTGTTTCCAGCCATCCACCATTGCTGAGTCAGACCGCCTACCTGGAATTCGAGCTCGGGATTTCTTTGACCATCTTGACAAACTGACCTGATCATCCACCTGTACATCCCTCACATCTGCTTTAGACGAACGCGTCTCAACAGGTAGTGTAGCGGATGACAGGGAGATCGCGTTTGAGTTTCTCCTTGAAGGAGATGAGTAGGGACTACCCTCGGGGCTCATTTGCGTTGCCATATCTCTTCTTGAAACATCACTAGATATGTTGGTAGCAGCATCCGTTACACCACTAGCTTTACCATCTTGAGTTATACGCAGCAATGACTGACTCAGTGACTCAGAGCAACCGTGTACACTCACCGACCTTGCCATACACGGCTCATTCAGTGAAGGGAAATTCTCACTGCTGCCGTGCTGATCACGATACTGAATCGACAAACCATCACTAGCGTTCACTCTACTTAAAAACGGTGATCCAGTGAGTAAACTCCCAACATGCTGTCCATCAAACATATGCACTGCAGGGGAATACATCAGGTTGTACGCAGATCCAGGAGGCCCAAGCGGCCCACTCTTCGACTTGGGCCGTCTTTGCGGTTGCTGACGCAAAGGCCTTAAACCATCATCTCCTGAAACCGGACTACATATCCACCTCTCGGCATCTTCCCATTTCGAAGGCAATGTCTTCCCACTGTTATAAGATATCAATCCGGAACTCACATGCCTTCTGTTACTATTCGCATGTAAGGGCACGCGTTCCGAACTCCAACCTTTTTGCATCCCATTTCCAGGACGATAATTTGGCGTCACTGGACTCGGGAACATATTAGTCCGCCTGCTTGAAACCGAGCTTTTCATGACAAGTCGTGGAGAAGAACTAGTCAAACTTATCGCTTGACTGTTCAAATCCAACGACGTAGGTCTTCTCCGGTCAGACTTCCTTAGAAGAATTTCAGATCTTGACTTCCGGTTTTGACAATCTATAAACCAACAACGTTATTAATATCATTAATTCCAATCAGGAACCAACAGATTCTAATCTACATCCTTACAAACTAATTTACAAACTAGCAACCAATAAATGCAACAATTTAGCATATTATATCAGGATAATAGATAATAAATTAAGAATACCTTTTAGAGCTTGAGAGAAGGAGCTTCTTGCTGAATCTAGGGTTTGATTCTTCTCACTATCTGTTTCTGCATCATTATATCCTATAATACATACAGCATAAAACAAAATTCATATCTATAATTTCCACTTCATCAAAACAGTAACAATCAGTCAACTCAAATTATTATTATTATTATTATACCTTTGGCTTTTTCAACTTTCTTCCTGAACACAACAGAATTATTGCTCGGGTCCGGATCTAGATCTGGACCTCTGGATAAACTCCGAACACCACGTCCAGATAAATCCTGCTTCTAAAACAAATATTCTAAACCAAATCATTTCTTGATTGATCATTTCATCTATCCAATAACAAACACAAATCACATTATACATACATACAAACACTTCAAATTAATTAAACTACCTGAGACATTTCGGATACGAGTGAATCGCGATCAAGCGCATCGGAAGCAGAAGAACATCGTTCAACGCTAACGGAAGCGGAAGAAGAAAAGAGGCTAAAATTGGAGAATATTACTGAGTCAGGGCTAGCGTCACTGGATCTGGAGTGGCTGCTGGTGGTGTGATGTTGAACTCGAAGCATTAGGTCATGCATTGTTGAAGGTTGAGGAATCGTGATTATAGGTGATGGATTACGGAGGAAATGGCGGGAATATTGGAGAAAAGACAAGTGGAATCACGAGGAAGATGATGGTGTTTTTGGTGAAGGTGAAGAGGGTGTGACAGACAGAGGGTAGTGGGGTGATGATCTTTGTTTATGTTTGTTTGTTTGTTTGTTTTTTGACTAGAAATTATGATAAAGACACTTGGATTTGGATATTCGAAGTTTTTTTTTAGGTATCACTGAAATTTATATATGTATATTAGTGTGAAAAATGTTAAAATATGTCACTATTAAAGGACAAAATTTTCATATGATACGTGTGCCGTTGTCACAGTTTCTAAGATGTTTAAAATTTAATTTTGTTTCAGATGTATAAATTATTAATTAAACTATTATAATCTTCTAAATTGTGGTAATAATAGTCGTAACTCGTAAGGGCTATTGTTACAATTTCCTTTAAAAAAATTGTTAAAAACCAAATCTATAACTAATAAATAATTAACCACTTGCGTCACGTGTTATAATTTTGTAAACTTAAAGTTTTTTCTCTATTTTTTCTTATTTTTAGAAGAATAGTTAATTGTAACTTGCGTCCCTATGTTTACAAGACGTTGAGCCCCTAGCTTTTTTTGGTCTCCCAAGTCCCTATGGTTGTAGATTTTTGCCATCTAAGAGCATTTACATCCTGATAATCAAAATCTGTGTGTGAAGTTTTTAAAATATAAAGAGTATAAAAAGTGGTTGTGAGTGGAGGAGAGAGAAAATGTTACTATTCATCTGTATATTTTGGGGGACACTGTTCCCCCAATATAATTTTTTAATATATATTGAAAGTGGTTGTGAGTAAAATGTAATGATAAAGGTATAAAAATATTATTTAATTGAAAATGGGATAGAAAAATATTTGTTTTTAGTGAATATATTGATATAGGAGTTGTTGTTTAGTGGAATGTATGTATATTTTTAGAGAGCTGGATGTGAATGCTCTAAGCTTATAGCTTTTTTAGCTTATTTTTACAAAATAAGCACTAGTGGGTGTTTGGTTTAGCTTTTTAAGCTTATGCTTATTAGCTTATATAAGCTAATTCCAAGAAGCTTATAGGAACATGGTTTTTTAGCTTATTTGAATAAGCTTATTTGAAGAAGATGGTTTTTTACTCATTACACACAATGATATTATACCCCTTCTCATAATACAAAATAACTTAACAAACAACTAAAGATTAATTATTAATTATTAACTTGTAGAATATAAGCTAATCCAAACACTTAAAAATAGCTTATCAAATAAAAGAAAATAGAGTAAACTGCAATTTTACCCCCTGCGGTTTGGGGTGATTGGCACCCTTACCCCCCCCCCCCAACGAAATAATTGCAATTTTACCCCCCAACGTTTGTTGTTATGTCGCAACCTTACCCCCCGGCCTCAAATTTGTTGACTGATCTGTTGACTTGGTGGTGAAATGACTATTTTACCCTTTTATTTTACCCCCCAACATTCATGTTATGTTGCATAATTACCCCCCACAGGTAAATTACTAAAATGCCCTGTCTTCTCCCCCCCCCCCCCCCCTATACTTTCTGTTAAGAAGCAATTTTACCCCCTGGTTTGTTGTACTCAGCAATATTACCCCCCGGTTTGATGAATGCTGCATACCACCACCACCACATCCTTCCACCACCACCTCTACCACCACCACATCCTTCCACCACCACCACCACCACCTCCTTCTACCACCACCTGTAAATTACCGTGCAAACATCCAATTCAAAGTAACAACCAATTGCTATAGCATTCCAATACAATATACAAAAACATTCCAAAAGGTATATCAATTCAGTGGTGGTGCCCGATTTAAAATCAAAGCAACCTAACTCCAACACTAACAAAGAACCATAAACACCACTCATCCCAAACCCTAACTTACAAGTTTCAATAAATTCATACAAATAAAGTAAAAGAAAATTAGCATACACAGTAACTCATAGAAACCTCACACAAAGAAGGGGAGCAACAAGTGGCTGTCGATGCTTTTTTACACTACAGCAACCGATCAACGCAAACAACTGATCACATTGTGAATGAAATCTGCAAGCAAATGGGCTTTCGTTTTCGCAAGATTGCAAATCATCTATATCACTCAGTTCTCCCATCTCAGTTTCTTTGTTAGGATCATTCTTAGAGTGACTTGAAGAAACAATTGGTGATGAGGATGAAGCATCTTCTCTGTTTGTTTTCTTAACAAACCAGTGTAGTGTCCCCTGGTTCTGTTTCATCTTTTTTGATGAATCATTTTCATTCTCATTCATTGTCTAGTGAAATCGAAAACAAAAATGCATACACAGTAAAACTTCATGTAAAACTTCAATCGCATAGTAGAATTCAATCAAAATCCTACCAAATATCATATCTATAAATGCTAAATCAAATTCGCAAAGATGTGAATTAATTCAAATTTAGTGCAAAAACAACAGTAATTAGGTTTGGGAAGAACCTCCAATTGATACCGTCGTCTTCTAGTGCATACTTGAGTCGGCCGGCAGTTGCGGTGGTTGTGGTGGTGAATGGCGGTGGCAGTGGTGGTGCCCGGTGGTGATTATTGTGGTGGATGAGAGAGAGACAAGAAAGCAACCGGTGGTGATCACACTGTAAATGAGGGGTTTTTGTAACAACTCTCATCAAAAGTTATAATTATTTAATCAAATTGTCCAAAAAGGAAACCCTAATTGAGAAACCCAAGTGATTCTGCATAATCCCTAAAATTTTCAGAACATTTGGAATCAGGATTAGGGCCCCTAAAACTAAGGGGGGGTAAACCCTAGTTATAGTTATCTACTGAAAACGCTGTCAAAAATGAGAATTAACGAAATGTCGACTCAGCAGGCCTATACTAGTGACAAGGCTACCCTAGGGTAGGTTGGTACCCCAGGCGAGTCGCGACAGCATCATCAACATCTCCCGCGACACGCGGGGGAACTCATTTTCACGTATAAATAGGACAGTCTGTTTCATGCAATTGAGTGTTCTTTCGACGTTCAAATTCGAATTGTACGCTGAGTTATAGTATAATCACTACAAAAACACACACTGATCACGAAGTGCTGCCACAATTCAGGGTAATAACTCGATCGCTGCTACGATTCAATGTCCGATCGATTAAACTATCCAATGGATGTTTAAGTGCTGCCCACATTAGGGTTTATGCTTTGTCATTCGTCGTTAAATCGATGGATGTTTAAGTATCGCACTTTGTCATTCGTTGTGAAGGTTGTAATCTCGTGAGTTATCGTAAATGCTGTATTAAGTTACTAACCTAGTTTGTGTGCATGATTATTTAAACTAGGTTATCAAGGCTAATCAGTAGGATAAGCTCTGTTAAATCTGCAATGTGAGTCATTCTCTTTTTATCAAATCTATTTACAAAAGCATGTTTATTTCAAAGTTATAATTACAGGGATTAAGTCTTTGTAATCACCAAATTACAGCCGGTATGTGGGGTTTTGTATACATTACTTGATAATCGTCACCATTGGGGCAGCCAATGGGGGATATGACCATAGTCACAGATCCGGTCGAGTGACAAATACCGTGGGTAGTTGGTTTGATATCAGAAACATTGTAATCGCTCTTAATACTGTAAATTATAACAAACGAGTCGTTTTAGAAATTAGAATGATTCACTGTCACACCCCAAATTTCCACGTGTCACCGGTGGGCCCGGTGGGGGAGTATCGTGACGTGGTTGGCAACATCATGGTCAAACAACACAATATAATAATGCACAGCGGAAGCAAAAGATAAATATATTACATTCCGAATATAAGTAATGTCAAAGTATTACAACGGAAGGTAAAGGATCCACAGGTGGATCAATAAAAGAAAACTGTTCAACAGACTTTAGGCATCTAGAACTTGCAAGATTCCCTAGTGACGCCCTGAGCTCCCAGCCAATTACGCATAGTACCTGTCACTTAACCTTTTGGAAAATACGTCAGTTTACACTGGTAAATACAATTAACTGACTCATTTTGGAAAAAGAGTTTGAAAAGTGATTCGACTTCAAACAGCACAAAATATCTTGACACATTGATTAAAATGCACAGAGGCAAAATTAATCTTTTATACTTGGGACAATTTTATTAATAAAAATCTTGTATCCGATTTACATGGTTGTCCAACATTTAGGGCCGGTGATTATACAATACAAGCCGGACAAGATTAATCGACACACCACAAATATAATCTCACAAGAAGATACCCTTACGAGTGAGTATACGTTATACATATGCAACAGGAGGTGTTTTGCCTACACCTTGTGCTTACGTCGTGGCCATTCACTTTTTAAAATGAGCCAAGGATATCCAGGACACGGTCATTAACCCCCAATGTTATTTGTTATCAATCAATACAGATTAAAACGGGATTATGCAATTTAATCATCTCCGATTAAAAGGTTTCTACACCCGACCAAGCGGTATTTTTATAATACCGTATCCCAAGCCCGTATAAGGGAAAATAAGTTAAAAGTATTTACCTGAGCTAGCAATGCAATTTATACTCAGCCGTATATCTTAATCAGCAAGCACAAGTACCTCTACTGGGGCTCTTAATCCGGAACGAAGGTTTTATTAACCTATTAAATTCCTAACGGGTCTTATTTAAGTCGTAACTTAGACCGGTTAGTTTTAAGGAAGGTTTACGGTTCAAACGCATGATTAAGCGAAGACCGGAATAGAATGTGATTTAGACCCGACAAGTTCGAAGACTTGTATAATATGGGTAAACTAAACACATTCTGGATTTTGAGATAAAAAGGATAAGGTTTGGCCCGTTTCGGCTAATTTATGCAAACTAGTTACATAAACCGAACCGAACGCGCCAGAGGCGTAACGGGTAACCATAAGGGTCGCGAATAGGTTTCCTAAGTTAATATGCTTTAAATATGTTGTGATATCATTATGATATCTTCCATAATGCCCAAAACGAGTTTAATCATTAATTATGCCCTGTAGGGGTATTTTGGTCATTTTAGAGATTATAAAAGGGATTTAACGTAACCCCGATGTTCGGGACTGAAGTAATCAGTAAACAACTTATTTTTAACAGATTATATTAGTTGGTAATAATCCTTATGTGTCAAAATGGTTTTAAGCCTAAACTACGCGTATAAACCCGTTTTAAGCGACGTACGATTAAAAATACGATTCTGGGTTTTCTGATTAGTTAAACAGGCTCAAAACATTACATTTATTATTTAAAATCAGTAGCAATTGGATTCGCGTCAAAATTCCTTGTAGAAATCATTTTATGACCGAAAAGGGTAAATTCGGTATTAACCGAATTAAGGCGATAAGCCTAGTTTAAGACCAGTTTAAAAATAATTAAAAATCTTCAAAAATCCCAAAATATTATTTAACATTAGTGGGTAAAAGTTTTGGTACCGAAAATCGGGTTTAGATAGGCTATGCGCTAATCGCGCCGATTAATTAATAATAGTTTATTATTTACGCTAATGCGCATATCTCCTAATCTAGACTTCCGATTGACGTGAAAATTTACGTACATGTTTAATAATCAGTAACTAAGATTATTGTACTTCCACATTTTCAAAATTCTCGTTGTATGGTCATAAGGGCATTATGGTCCAATTTAAGCGATTAACGGAAACGTGTGCATGCATCGGATAATCAACGAAACAAGTACAGAGACTTATACTATCATGCAACCCAATCCTAATGAAGCACTAAGGCAATACCGAATCAAATTAAGACGGGTCAGAACTGAAGTCAAAGCAAAAGTCAAAGTTTTGCGACTTTCGGTTCCGAACCGGGTTTAAACAGAAATTTGTCGAGTCGGACAAGCATAGACAAGTTTTTATACTTATTACCAAGTTACATTAATGTTAAAACAGGATACACACCGCTCGGATTGCTAATTGTGCTTTAAATCATATTTGATATTTCTGTTGACTTTTTCGGTCAACTTTTGACTCGACAAACGACCCAGATAGGTCTGGAATCAGAACTTGCCATTATAAGGGTTTAATACCCATATAATTACCTATCTAACGGCACTTTTAATTCGTGATACGACTGAGCTATCATCAACTAATCACGAAGTCAAACCGTAGCTACGTCGGTTTGACTTTTAAGCTAATTACTAAGCTATAATTAATTTAGAAAGGTTAGGCAACTTACCAAGTGATTAATGGTTGCTTAGGAAGGCCCTTGATCTGCTTGTAAGCTCCTCCAATGACCAGATTGCTTGAAAATGGTGTGAGGAAAGGTTGTGACTTGAAGGCCCTTTATATAGTGGTTTAGACACCATAAGGTGTTGACAACTAAGCCTAGCACCCTTCCACAATTGTTTGACACATGCCCTAGTGTTCTAGGGGTGTTTTAGGGGCCAAGTGAAGGGGCAAGATCGTTCATTGTGGGTTGCAAGTGATATGGCAGACAAAAGATCAAGGAAGTTAAAGTTCTGTCCAGATCAAGCAGTAGCGTAGCGCGACGCCTCCATGCCTCATGCTCGCGCTACGCGAGCATGTCCAGTTCAGCCAAACATTTCTTGTTAATTGTTGTTTGATCCTTGGCTCTTCAAATCTTGTAAAGACACTCGTTTATTGCTGTATGAACCCTTATAATTGACATATAGGGGCTTCAAGACATATACCCACTTCGTTAAGTCCCCGGTTAACTTCATTGTCACCCGAAAAGTCCAAACTCCCAACGTTAACGCTTTTAACCCTTGTAAACGAATTTGATCACAACTTGCTCATACGATAACGAAACTTTATGAAATTTATATCGTGCATTCTAGTGAGCATAATTTATCGTTACAAAGCTTCGGGTTTGTCAAAAGGTCACTCAGAGGTATATTTTAAACATGTTGACACATTTAACCCCTGTAGTTGGTAATCTCTCACTTTTAGCTTCGTATGATCCGTGATTTATTCGTTTGACGTTATAAACATCATGTAGGGTCATTATGAAGTATATTTATTCACTGTTGACATTTAGAATACGTATACGCACATACTTTCCATGTTTGTCAACTTTTAGTCCTTTCAAAATTTTCTTTCACATGTTCAATCATTATGACACGTGTCAACACTTTATAGGACGTGAATTTTCGAGGTGTTACATCCTCACCCCCTTAAAATAAATCTCGACCCGAGATTTACTGAATTAAGTAAGGGTACTTTTCTTTCATCGTCGATTCAACTTCCCACGTGAAATCGGGACCTCTACGGGCATCCCATTTGACCTTTACAATAGGCATATGTATCTTTTTGGAGCTTCTAATCCTGTCGATCCTCAACCGACACAGGTTGCTCATCATTTTATAATTCTGCATATCATTATGTGATAATGCTTCTTGACTCATTGGCGATACACCCCTCAGTCACTTGTGTATAATGTATTGCGAGCTCCGCTAAGCTCCTTAAATAGGTTTTAGCTTATGAGCTGCTTGATCTTGATACATTCGATTTCCTTCGAATGATTCTATATATTTAGAGCTTAACTAGCCTGATAATTTAACAATTTAGCACACCCTTCCAGGGTGATATCTATTGTTGAACCTTATTTCTTAACAAGAATTTAGGAGGTTTGCTATTTTCATAATCCTTAATTTTCTGCCGAATACTGGCATCTCACTGATGATTATGAATTTGCGTGATCTTATTGATTGTCTATAATGCAACTTTCAGATCTTAATGTTTGGACTTACCAAACTATTGTCCTATCAATGGGCATTTAATATTCCATCTATACAAGGTCTTCAAGGGAGTAGCCTTGATACTTATATATCAAATATTATAGAGAAGCTTATCTTATGGTGAGATGGTTATTCCAACCATCACTTAACTAATATTAAGGAATAGCTAATCCTTGTCGTTAGTCGAACAATTCGACTATCCTGGTTAGCTGATGGCAAATTCTTAATCGTTGCCTAATTAGGATTGCGGTAATGTATGCATAAGCAAAATGAACCGTCTTTCTTATCTAACAATATCAAACTCTCGGAATATCGAGTTAGGCTATATGAATCTCCTATTTTAAAATTTACTTAATCAGGTTTTCGGTTATTCCATAATTAATATGGAGTTCTTACAACATTCTAACCCAAAGCGGGATGTTAATCATAACTCTACTTGCCTCTAGGGAGGTAAAAAGGGTAAACTTAGGAGAAGATAATCAAAGTACAAGGAGGTTACAGAGATTTCCATATCTCAGGCTCCAGTTCGCTCATCCACGCTTGTGTCTAATAAGTGACACGTTCATGTTATGATTCCCCATATTCCTTTACCGAGGAATATTTATTTGGATAGTTCTATTCCGGATATCTTCTTTGAATACTACTAGTCGACGGAAGTACAATAGGATCATTGGGATATCTTAGGGGTTCCATGTATTAAACCTCCATGTTGATCAGACATGGAAATAATCTATGGGACACACTAGGATACGCCAATCCTCATGTGACACTTTTATCAAACATAGTTTGGCATTCGTAGGCGATAGAAAACAATGAGAAAATAATTAAAATAATATACGTTGTCGTACTCTATGCAAAGAAAGAGTGCTCTTAGATTTTCGGAACGATTCCTTGCCGATTTATACGAATCGGTTACTATGGTCTCCTTGGTAGTTATACCTTGTGGATGATAATAAAATTTTGCTAAGTTTATGGTTCATGAAGATTTATTATTGCCTGTATAAAAAAAAAAACAGGACACTTAGCAGAAATTATTATTGATAAATGATAAGTAAGTTTATTGTACAAGTGCTTATATTAAATTAGAATGGAGATTTTCACAAACTAGGCACCTAGCTCAGTTGGCTAGGCGCGCGAAAGGGTGCGGCCGGCCTAGACCCGGGTTCGATTCCGGGGACGGTCAGTTCCACCATTTTTTTTTTAATATTAATTAATCGTACGGACACGTGTAATTACGAGGGTTGTCTCATAAGGAGTTTTGATAATTAATTGCTTCTTATCACTCACAATATGGACTTGATTTTTAAGGCAACCAATCGATTTTTATCACTATATTGAGTCCTTAAGTATGCAACCAAAAGTTTGCTATAAGGATATTAGAAAAATGATTTCTAATAGATATTAATATCAATATAGGATTTGTTGGAGCATTTTCGACGTAACATCGTCACTTTCTACCGGGCATTAAATGACCGGAGTCTTAATCAGGTGGAGACAATAGTTCTCAACCTTTATCATTCATAATATATTTATACGTGCCAGTATTAAATAAGTTTCTACATAAACTGCTTGATAATGAAAGGTACATATTATACTATTATTATTCTGCCCCATCTCTTGGGCGTTCATCCTGACAACTCGTGCGTTTGTTATCTTGGCCTACTCGGGCTTCTTCTGTTTCCTAGGGCAGTTGGTCTTGATATGCCCCTTCTCGTTGCAACCATAACAGGTTGCATCTTTCAACTTCTTGCAATCCATGGTTTTATGTTCCCTAGATTTGCAAATTCCGCAAGCTCTGGGCTGCGATTTGGATTTTGGTTCGAACCTGCATTTCCCATAATGGCGCTTCTTGCAGGTCTCACATACTGGTTTCTGGTCGGACTTTTGTTTGTTCTTTTTCTTAGAACTCTGGGAGTTATCTACCTCCCTTTTCCTTTTTAGTTCATCCTTTGCATCAGAGGCATGAACGAGATCCTTCTTACAAGTGAGGAAATGTGGTCCTAGATAAAATTTGGACCGAGCAGCATGGGGCTCCTTTAACATTTTCACAGTTCTCTTCACAGCTTTTCCAACGGCTGCGTCTATCATAGTTTGAAGAACATCTTTGGAAATTCTAAGGTTTACAATTTCAGCATCATTAGCATGCGTCGCGTCATCAATGGCGCGATCGACTGTTGTCTTATCCGAGTTTGCCATTACTTTCTATTGGTTCCTAACACCAATAAAAACAATTTCTTAGTTGAAATCCAACAACTACTATATTTTATTCTGATGGCCTTAATATATACTAGCCATGGTGTCAATAACCTATACAGGCTATTAAAGCACTAACATTCTTAATGAACATTATTTAAAATATTTTAATATTACTTGGCCTAGGTCGCAAAAGACCATTAATGGCATTAAAGATTTTGGACCTAGTCCATCACTTTTCTGACAGAGGATCAAAACGTCACATCTGTCTTTATTACATTAAAGAATTTAGGTAGCTTGAAAGCTTGCCATAGGAATATCAGAAAAGAGTGATTCCTATTTAGATATAAAATATCCATCTAAGGTTTGTTGGAGCATTTTTCTAAAGTATCATCGGTCAATTTATATCTCGTATTAAATGACCGAAGTCCTACTAAGACGGAGACAACGGTTCTCAACAGTGATCGTTCATTATTGAATCACATGTGTCAGCATCAAATGAATTTCTGCATAAACTGCTTGATAAGGAAAAGTACCTGCTATATAGTTATCCTTCTGCACCATCTCCTGGCGTTCCTCCAGAAGACTCATGCGTTTGTTTTCCTGGTCTCTCCAGGCTTCTTTATAAGCTTTGGACAGTTGGTTTTGATGTGCCCTTCCCCGTTACAATTGTAACATGTGGCGTTCTTCATCCCCTTGCAATCTAAGGTTTTGTGACCCTTGGTCTTGCAAATTCCACACAATTTAGCGCGTGGGTCTATTGTACATTTTCCAAAATGCTGCTTTTTGCAGTTATTGCATTTGGGTCTGTTATCAGACTGACTCGAGTTCTTCCTAAACTCAGAATCCTTCCCTCGCTCCAAGCTTCCCTTCTTCTTCTTGTTAGCTTGATGAGAGTTTTCCTCCTCTCTTTCACTTCTTCTCTCGCCAGAAGCCTTAACAGACTTAATTCTGATTGCGTCTAAGGTGAGAGATAAGGATAAGTCCACCACGGACCTATATGTGGTTGGCCTAGATGCTTTAACATTCCCTTTTATTTCTGGTGCTAGGCCTCCAATGAAACGCGCTATGCGTTTAGGTTCAGGGGTGACTAGATAAGGAACCAGGCGGGACATAGTGTTGAAACTTGTCACATATGCCTGACAATCCAAATTCTCCATGACCAGAGTCAAGAAGTCTGATTCTATCTTTTCTACTTCATGCTGGGGGCAATAGTTTTCCTTGACTAATGCAACAAATTGCTCCCAAGATAAGTTGTAGAGTAGAACCTTTCCCGTGGCGTGGAGCAATGATCTCCACCATGCCAACGCTTCCCCTTTGAATGATTGTGAAACAAATTTCACAACATCTTGCTCCGCACAACCGCTGATGTCGACAACAGCGTCCATCTCATCGAGCCATGTCATGCAATCGATGGCTCCTTCTTCTCCTGTAAAGTCTCTGGGCTTGCAGGAGACAAAATATTTATATGAACAGGTCTTAACTGGTGCCTCTTGATGAAACACAACTTGTCTAGACGGAATACTCCTTTGATTTGACAAGTCATGAACATCGTCCTCCTTTGACTCATGTGTTTTAAGAGGGGGCTTACAACTAGCCGCAGATAGAGTCTTAGAGTGGGTATCATTTGACTCATCATACTGTCGATCAAGTGCTCGAGCAACTGCATAATCTATTATTGCCTGTAGTTCTGCTCCAGTTACATTAATTCTGGTAGTATCATTGCTCTCTTTCAAGTGACTGTTAACTTCATCAAATCCAGCCATGTAGCTTGATTGCTACATAAATATTAACAATGATTTATTCAGAGATTAATATGGGATCATCATCTTTGACGATTCATCAACCATGGTAATATAAACCATATTGGTTAACTTGTTAGTTATATTAAATTAGTATTTTCCATTATAATTTATCTTAGTTATAAAACATTAAGGATATTAAAGTGGCGCATAAGGCCTAGTCACAAGGACAGTTCTAAATTTTATAAGCCATGATTTTAGAGAATCGAGGCATTAAGGTCTGAATCAAGTTCATTACCCTCTTTTGACAGGGAGTTGTAGACTTCAACTGTCTTTTGTCTTTTAGGACAATAGATATAGCCCGTGGGCATTTCCCTTCTGAGGGATGGTTATAATATGATCATCTTCTCAGATGCTATTAGTCGAGATCGTATGGATCCTACCGACTATTATGTTTGGACATGGTCCAACATTTTTGGACAGGAGATCAAAGACCACCACTGTCGTTGCCTTATCGGACAACAAGTTTAGCCCGTAGGCACTTCATCACTTCAGGATGTTTATAATATGATCATCTTATAGGATGACACAAGCCATGATTTCTAAATCATTAGGCTAGATAAGAAAATTGGAAGAATCCTATATAAGGATGACTGTTGTGATTTTATCGAATCACATTTGTCAGGAGTGCTAACACGTTCTTAGGTGTTAACAGGGATTTGAATCTCTTGAGTAGGTTTCACCATCTTGGTCGCGTAGGCTAGGTTTCACCTTTAAGATTTCATTTAAATTGCATACTGGCAGGAAAGTAAGGATATTTATTTTATTCAGGATTTTTATCATAAATCCTAATTTATAAT
The DNA here is from genome assembly GCA_030545235.1 of Helianthus tuberosus. Classification (NCBI taxonomy): domain Eukaryota; kingdom Viridiplantae; phylum Streptophyta; class Magnoliopsida; order Asterales; family Asteraceae; genus Helianthus; species Helianthus tuberosus. The sequence continues at coordinate 58,167,533 of CM060404.1, forward strand.
TTAATGATAGCACAAATGGCCTAGTCGCGTAGACAAGTTTAATTTATAAGCCAAGATTTCAGAGAATCAGGGCAATTTATGAATTTGTAATGGCACAAAAGGCCTAGTCACGTGGACAAGTTTAATTTATAAGCCATGATCGTCTGGGATCGAGGCATTTAGTAATAGCACAAAAGGCTTAGTCACTTGGACAAGTTTAATTTATAAGCCATGATCGTCTGGGATCGAGGCATTTAGGTGTGAATCAAAGTTCATTACCTTTTTCTTGACAGGGAGCTGTAGGCTACCACCGTCTTTAGTCTCAGAGGACGTTAATTATAGCCCGTAGGCAATTCCCTTCTAAGGGATGTTATTTTTCCATTTATTTCATATTTCATGTTTAGAATGAAAACTTAGTTTAATCAATCCATTATATGAAAATAAAAGTACAGAGTTGCCCTAAGCGGGTCTTTGAAGGAATAATGTGTCCTTAAAGGGACTGAAAGATAAATATGTCCTTATAAGGACTAATAAGGAAACGATCTTCTGTAAAAAAAAGAGTTTCTTCTTCATTTTATTTCTGAATGCTCTCTCCTTGGATGCTCGTTTCATCCTGGCCGCGGTACGAAGCTCAGTATTTCAGGGCTCCAGATTGTGGAGAATTTCTAATACGGCTTCTTCGCTTGGCGACGTATCCAATATATATAAAAAAAATTTGGAAGTAAGGATTTCCAGATTAGAATTGAGAGTATTCCTATGTTAAGTCTAGACTCAGAAGATTAGATTGTGCAATTGTGTAACTGAGATTAAACACAAAAGGCTTGTGTTTAATTCACTCAGTGTTGGCTCTGATACCAACCTGTCACACCCCAAATTTCCACGTGTCACCGGTGGGCCCGGTGGGGGAGTATCGTGACGTGGTTGGCAACATCATGGTCAAACAACACAATATAATAATGCACAGCGGAAGCAAAAGATAAATATATTACATTCCGAATATAAGTAATGTCAAAGTATTACAACGGAAGGTAAAGGATCCACAGGTGGATCAATAAAAGAAAACTGTTCAACAGACTTTAGGCATCTAGAACTTGCAAGATTCCCTAGTGACGCCCTGAGCTCCCAGCCAATTACGCATAGTACCTGTCACTTAACCTTTTGGAAAATACGTCAGTTTACACTGGTAAATACAATTAACTGACTCATTTTGGAAAAAGAGTTTGAAAAGTGATTCGAGTGCAAACAGCACAAAATATCTTGACACATTGATTAAAATGCACAGAGGCAAAATTAATCTTTTATACTTGGGACAATTTTATTAATAAAAATCTTGTATCCGATTTACATGGTTGTCCAACATTTAGGGCCGGTGATTATACAATACAAGCCGGACAAGATTAATCGACACACCACAAATATAATCTCACAAGAAGATACCCTTACGAGTGAGTATACGTTATACATATGCAACAGGAGGTGTTTTGCCTACACCTTGTGCTTACGTCGTGGCCATTCACTTTTTAAAATGAGCCAAGGATATCCAGGACACGGTCATTAACCCCCAATGTTATTTGTTATCAATCAATACAGATTAAAACGGGATTATGCAATTTAATCATCTCCGATTAAAAGGTTTCTACACCCGACCAAGCGGTATTTTTATAATACCGTATCCCAAGCCCGTATAAGGGAAAATAAGTTAAAAGTATTTACCTGAGCTAGCAATGCAATTTATACTCAGCCGTATATCTTAATCAGCAAGCACAAGTACCTCTACTGGGGCTCTTAATCTGGAACGAAGGTTTTATTAACCTATTAAATTCCTAACGGGTCTTATTTAAGTCGTAACTTAGACCGGTTAGTTTTAAGGAAGGTTTACGGTTCAAACGCATGATTAAGCGAAGACCGGAATAGAATGTGATTTAGACCCGACAAGTTCGAAGACTTGTATAATATGGGTAAACTAAACACATTCTGGATTTTGAGATAAAAATGATAAGGTTTGGCCCGTTTCGGCTAATTTATGCAAACTAGTTACATAAACCGAACCGAACGCGCCAGAGGCGTAACGGGTAACCATAAGGGTCGCGAACAGGTTTCCAAAGTTAATATGCTTTAAATATGTTGTGATATCATTATGATATCTTCCATAATGCCCAAAACGAGTTTAATCATTAATTATGCCCCGTAGGGGTATTTTGGTCATTTTAGAGATTATAAAAGGGATTTAACGTAACCCTGATGTTCGGGACTGAAGTAATCAGTAAACAACTTATTTTTAACAGATTATATTAGTTGGTAATAATCCTTATGTGTCAAAATGGTTTTAAGCCTAAACTACGCGTATAACCCCGTTTTAAGCGACGTACGATTAAAAATACGATTCTGGGTTTTCTGATTAGTTAAACAGGCTCAAAACATTACATTTATTATTTAAAATCAGTAGCAATTGGATTCGCGTCAAAATTCCTTGTAGAAATCATTTTATGACCGAAAAGGGTAAATTCGGTATTAACCGAATTAAGGCGATAAGACTAGTTTAAGACCAGTTTAAAAATAATTAAAAATCTTCAAAAATCCCAAAATATTATTTAACATTAGTGGGTAAAAGTTTTGGTACCGAAAATCGGGTTTAGATAGGCTATGCGCTAATCGCGCCGATTAATTAATAATAGTTTATTATTTACGCTAATGCGCATATCTCCTAATCTAGACTTCCGATTGACGTGAAAATTTACGTACATGTTTAATAATCAGTAACTAAGATTATTGTACTTCCACATTTTCAAAATTCTCGTTGTATGGTCATAAGGGCATTATGGTCCAATTTAAGCGATTAACGGAAACGTGTGCATGCATCGGATAATCAACGAAACAAGTACAGAGACTTATACTATCATGCAACCCAATCCTAATGAAGCACTAAGGCAATACCGAATCAAATTAAGACGGGTCAGAACTGAAGTCAAAGCAAAAGTCAAAGTTTTGCGACTTTCGGTTCCGAACCGGGTTTAAACAGAAATTTGTCGAGTCGGACAAGCATAGACAAGTTTTTATACTTATTACCAAGTTACATTAATGTTAAAACAGGTTACACGCCGCTCGGATTGCTAATTGTGCTTTAAATCATATTTGATATTTCTGTTGACTTTTTCGGTCAACTTTTGACTCGACAAACGACCCAGATAGGTCTGGAATCAGAACTTGCCATTATAAGGGTTTAATACCCATATAATTACCTATCTAACGGCACTTTTAATTCGTGATACGACTGAGCTATCATCAACTAATCACGAAGTCAAACCGTAGCTACGTCGGTTTGACTTTTAAGCTAATTACTAAGCTATAATTAATTTAGAAAGGTTAGGCAACTTACCAAGTGATTAATGGTTGCTTAGGAAGGCCCTTGATCTGCTTGTAAGCTCCTCCAATGACCAGATTGCTTGAAAATGGTGTGAGGAAAGGTTGTGACTTGAAGGCCCTTTATATAGTGGTTTAGACACCATAAGGTGTTGACAACTAAGCCTAGCACCCTTCCACAATTGTTTGACACATGCCCTAGTGTTCTAGGGGTGTTTTAGGGGCCAAGTGAAGGGGCAAGATCGTTCATTGTGGGTTGCAAGTGATATGGCAGACAAAAGATCAAGGAAGTTAAAGTTCTGTCCAGATCAAGCAGTAGCGTAGCGCGACGCCTCCATGCCTCATGCTCGCGCTACGCGAGCATGTCCAGTTCAGCCAAACATTTCTTGTTAATTGCTGTTTGATCCTTGGCTCTTCAAATCTTGTAAAGACACTCGTTTATTGTTGTATGAACCCTTATAATTGACATATAGGGGCTTCAAGACATATACCCACTTCGTTAAGTCCCCGGTTAACTTCATTGTCACCCGAAAAGTCCAAACTCCCAACGTTAACGCTTTTAACCCTTGTAAACGAATTTGATCACAACTTGCTCATACGATAACGAAACTTTATGAAATTTATATCGTGCATTCTAGTGAGCATAATTTATCGTTACAAAGCTTCGGGTTTGTCAAAAGGTCACTCAGAGGTATATTTTAAACATGTTGACACATTTAACCCCTGTAGTTGGTAATCTCTCACTTTTAGCTTCGTATGATCCGTGATTTATTCGTTTGACGTTATAAACATCATGTAGGGTCATTATGAAGTATATTTATTCACTGTTGACATTTAGAATACGTATACGCACATACTTTCCATGTTTGTCAACTTTTAGTCCTTTCAAAATTTTCTTTCACATGTTCAATGATTATGACACGTGTCAACACTTTATAGGACGTGAATTTTCGAGGTGTTACATTCACTCAGTATTTCCCGCTGATAAAACCTTTTTCAAACATGTTTCAGGTGATCTGTTGTGATCCAGGAAAAGTGCCGTGAAGCACTATCAGCTTAAGGAAGTGGCTCAGTATAAAATAAAGAAACATGTTTTGTAAAATAAAAGATTTCTTCGTGAAATCTCAATATTGTAAATTACCGGGTTTTATCCCGAATTGTGAAATAAAATAATCGGGAAATATTTCAGTTTTAAAAAGATCCTGAAGAAACTTCCGCTGTTAATTAAATACCACGGGATTTCTGTCCCGCAACTCCTGAAACGGGTCAAACCGGGTCGGGGGTCGTGACAGAAATAAGGTGGTATCAGAGCCACTGATTTAAGCCTATTAAGTATTTAGAAATACTTAATTTTACTGATTGCCAATTATGTGATTATGTGTTTTAACTGATTATTTGTTAATTACAGTATGGGTAAACAAAAGTTGTCAAACATCTATCTTAAACTAGATAGGTCATCCAACGAGAAGGGAAGTTCATCCCAAACAAAACCTTATGTAATTCCTGAAGAAGGAATATTTGTCCGTAAGGCACATTACGAGGAACCACTTTCTCCTAATAAAAGAAGTTTGATTATTAGGAAAAGTCAGGAGGAAATAAGGAAAAACCGAGAGAAGAAAGTTAAACAAGAAACCCAGGATTTAATCAATAAATCACCTTGGGAGGACAAATTAGATAAGAAATGGGCAAATCTTTATATGCTAGCCACAGTAGCAGAAAATGCAAATCTCTAAATACTCAAAAGTTTTAGCACTTTTATTTTCCAGAAACCTTATTTAGTAAATAAATAAGTTTACAGTAAATCGTAGTATAAATTACTTGTCAGTTGTTTTATGTATGCAATAATATTTACGGGTTATCTATAAAATTTTGTTATTTTATTTTAACATTTGGTATGTATTTTGCATATATGCTAAACAGCATGAATGAGATATCTGAAGGTTTAGAAAATCTTAACCTCTATCCCGTTAAGATAGAAGTTTCCAAGGAATTCACCGGTTACTTCGCTGATAAAGAAGAACCCATGGAATTTCAATCCAAACCACTGGCAAAACCTAAACCCAAGAAAAGAAGCAGATTTGTGGGCTGGAGGCGAGTACGAAGGAAAAAGCCAGCAACAAGAAAGGTTACCAAAACTGAAGATCCAAAAGACAAAGGGAAAGGGGTAGAAATTGAGGAAAATATTAATCAAGTAGAGATAGAAGCTGAGAAGAGTTTTAAGCAAACAGAAAGAGAAGTCGGAGAAAGTTCTAGACAGAAACAGAAAATGACTCCTTGGGAAGTTTTAGATCATAAACTAGTAATGAGTGACCTCATCGGACCCGCCGATGGAAACCTTGAACCAGCCAATTCAAACCTTATATTTACTGAAGAAGATCTTTTTAGCTACCCACTAGAAGTTCCAATTCCAATCAATCTGGAACCTGCTATTCCAGATCCTATTGTCCAACCTTAACCATTACCAGTAGAATTAGATGAATGGTGGACAACTGATTGGCAATACCAAAATCTTTTAAACAACCCTGATACCTTTTTCCCACAAGTTGACCCAAAACCTCCACTATACCCAACTATGAGCCCGGAGAATCTGACTGAACTTCGCCTCTGGGGCGAAGAATTAATTGATGCAGGAAATCGGATTAGGGATGTGGGAGAAAGAGTTACTTGGAAGTATGACGAAAGGGAGCATCGTTTTTAAGAAATTAGCTGACCAGATAATGGGAGTTTGCAGGAATATTTGTTTAATAAATAATCATAATAACCAGTATGTGTAATAACTTAACAATAAAACGTTGTATGATAATCGTGTGTACGAGGCATAATATAATATATAGAAAGGAAACCTGTGAAATCGATAATTTTTTGTTATACATGTTAATGTGATTATGTGCAAACTGTTTTATTATATTTATAATTATACTAATTATTTATATAAAATTAATTATCAGATGGCAAACATTGGTAATGAACCAGTAAATGAGGTTAATCAGTCTGAGCAACATCCAGGAGATCAATATATGACTAGACAAGATATCGAAAATATTGTTGCTCAAGGGATAGCTAATGCTATTCCAGCCATCGTTGCTGCTGTAAAGAATCCAATCGAACCGCAACAAATCGTTCCTAGTAAACGTATTTCTGAAGATAACTTCAGTAATAGTGTAAACGGAGGCAATGATCATGTTAACCATAATGGGGAACCACATCAAGCTCCATTACCCAAGAAAATGAAAACTGCAACGCCTGGTTGCACTTTCAAAGAATTCCTTGCTTGTAAACCCACTGAATTTGCAGGCAATGAAGGAGCAACTGCATCACTGCGTTGGTTAGAGAAAACCGAAGCAGTCATTGCAATAAGTAAATGTGCTAAAGATGATCAGGTCATGTACGCATCGAATCTCTTCAAGGAAGGAGCAATTGAATGGTGGAACACTGTGTTACAATCAAAAGGAAGAATAATAGCTTATGCCATGAATTGGGAAGAATTTAAGGGTCTTGTAGAAAGAAAATTATGTCCCGAGTATGAAAAGGAACAAATGACAAATAAGTTCCTAAATCATCGGATGATGGGTGTAGATTGTCGCGGTTATACTTCGACATTCTTTGAATATGCTAGAGTAGTACCAACGCTGGCTTCGCCAGAACCGGTACTCATTTCTCGCTACATTTGGGGACTGATTAGTGAAATCCGCAACATTGTTAAAGCTGCGAGACCTCGCACTATTGACGATGCTGTAGAATTAGCTAATACCCTAACTGACGAACTGGTACGTACACAAGATGAAAACAAGAAGAAAGAATTGGCTCAGAAAATTACCCAAGGATTTCGTGTGGGTAATAGTAGTAATTTCAAGAAAAGAGGAACTGGGCAATTCTCAACTCCGTCATTTTGAACATTATGGAAGATGCGATATAACCTACAATTTTTGCAAAACTGTAGGACATCGTGAAGAAAACATCAAAAAGAAAACAATAGTTTGCTATAACTGTGGAGAAAACGGACATTTTAAAACAGAATGTCCTAAATTGGGCAAACCAGCAGACAACAAAACCAAGGCGACCGACGGAACTATTAAGAAGAATGCCAGGGCATTTCAGCTGACCACTCAAGAAGCAGAACTCATCCCAGATGTGATAGCGGGTACGTTCTTAGTTCACAACATTTACGCCAAAGTATTATTTGACTCTGGTGCAAACCAAAGTTTTATAAATACTTCATTCTGCCAAGCACTTAAATTACCTTTAACCAATATTAGGCAGATTTTTACAGTTGAAACGGCAGACGGAAATTCAGTTAAAATAGATAAAGTTTTGCAAGAAGAAAACATAGAACTTTTAGGACATAAATTCTCTGCAAAACTATTGCCGATGAATTTAGCTGAATTTGATGTTGTATTAGGAATGGATTGGTTAGTGGCCAACCATGCTAGAATCCTTTGTGATCAAAATTCCATAGAAATTCAATCACCCACCGGAGAAGTAATTAGGATTACAAGAGATAAACCACGTAAGCCCATGAAGTTCATATCAGTAATGAAAGTTGCTAATTATGAACGAAAACAAGGAATAGTGTATATGATTTCGGTAATCATTAGTACTAAGGGAAAAGATCTTAAGGAAATACCAGTAGTCTCAGAATATCCGGATATATTTCCAGAAGAGTTACCAGGATTACCCCTAGATAGGGAAGTAGAATTTAGGATTCATCTAATTCCAGGAACTTCACCGATAGCCAAGGCACCTTATCGGTTAGCACCCACAGAAATGTTAGAACTAAAAACGCAATTAGATGAATTACTAAGTAAAGGATTCATACAACCTAGCTCATCCCCTTGGGGAGCGCCAGTATTGTTTGTAAAGAAAAAGGATGGTTCAATGAGAATGTGTATCGATTATAGAGAACTGAATAAGGTTACAATTAAGAATCGATATCCATTACCTAGGATTGATGATCTGTTTGATCAACTTCAAAGAGCTAGATATTTTTCTAAGATAGATTTACGCTCTGGATATCATCAATTGAAGGTACAAGAAGAAGACATACCTAAAACTGCTTTCAGAACTAGGTATGGTCATTATGAGTTTACAGTCATGCCCTTTGGGTTAACAAATGCACCTGCTGCATTCATGGACATGATGAATAGGATCTGTAAACCATATTTGGATAAATTTGTAATTGTCTTCATAGACGATATACTTATTTATTCCAAAAGTCAGACAGAGCATTGTGAACACCTTCATGCACTCTTAACTTTGTTAAGAAAAGAAAAGCTTTATGCCAAATTCTCGAAGTGTGAATTTTGGTTACAAGAAGTGCAATTCTTAGGACACATGGTGAATCACGAAGGTATTCACGTAGATCCTGCTAAGATAGAGGCAATTACCAAATGGAAGGTTCCACAAACAGCAATGGAAATTAGAAGTTTTATAGGTTTAGCTGGGTATTATAGACGGTTTATTAAGGATTTTTCCAAAATAGCCATACCATTAACTAAGCTAACCTGTAAAGCGGTTAAGTTTGAATGGGGACCAAAGCAAGAAGACGCCTTTAGAATCTTAAAGCAGAAATTAACAAATGCACCAATCTTAGCCTTACCAGAAGGAACTGAAGATTTTGAGGTATATTGTGATGCTTCAAAACTAGGATATGGATGTGTGCTTATGCAACGCAAAAAGGTGATTGCATATGCTTCAAGGCAATTGAAAAAGCACGAAAAAAACTATACGACTCATGATTTAGAATTAGGAGCCGTAATTTTTGCCCTTAAGATTTGGAGACATTATCTTTATGGAAGTAAATTTACTGTCTACACAGACCACAAAAGTTTAAGATATATATTTGGGCAAAAAGAGTTAAACATGAGGCAAAGGAGATGGATGGAAATCCTAAGTGACTACGACTGTGATATTCAGTATCATGAAGGAAAGGCAAATGTAGTTGCAGATGCCTTAAGTCGTAAGTATTATGAGAAACAACGACGGGTTCATGCTCTCAGATTAAATCTACAATTAGATTTAATGGAACAAATGAAGAATGTTCAAACTACAGCAATCAAGGATGATGCTGAAGGAATGAAAGGAAGAATAAAGGAATTAGAACAAGGAGCAGATGGAATTTGGAGATTCCACAAAAGTAGAATTTGGGTACCTAAGCAGGGAGACTTAAGACCTAAGATTTTAGAGGAAGCCCATAAATCTAGGTATACTATGCACCCAGGAAACAATAAGATGTACCAAGATTTAAGAAAGAACTTTTGGTGGATAGGAATGAAAAAGGATATAGCACAATATGTTTCTAAATGTCTCACTTGTTCACAAGTTAAGGCAGAACATCAGAAACCCGCAGGTCTACTACAACAATTAGAAATGCCTGTATGGAAATGGGAACTTATAACAATGGATTTTGTTACTAAGTTACCCAAAACCAGAAAAGGTAATGATGCGATTTGGGTAATTGTGGATCGATTAACCAAATCAGCTCACTTTCTACCAATGAAAGAAACCTTTAGTATGGAAAGGTTGGCAAAATTGTATGTAGATGAAGTTGTATCCTTACATGGAGTTCCACTCTCCATTGTTTCGGATAGGGATAGTCGTTTTACTTCTCATTTCTGGAAAAGTTTTCAGCAAGCTATGGGAACTCGATTAAATCTAAGCACTGCATATCATCCCCAAACAGACGGACAAAGTGAAAGGACGATCCAAACTCTAGAAGACATGCTCAGAGCATGTGTAATAGATTTTGGTGGAAATTGGGATGATCATTTACCATTAATTGAATTCTCTTATAACAATAGCTATCATTCAAGTATTGAAACCGCCCCATTTGAAGCACTATTTGGAAGAAAGTGCAGAACTCCAGTTTGTTGGGCAGAAATAGGAGAAAGTCAATTATCAGGTCCTGAAATAGTGCAAGAGACAACTGATAAAATTACTCAAATCAAGGAAAGACTGAAGATGGCTCGTGATCGTCAAAAGAGTTATGCAGACAATAGATGCAAGCCGTTAGAATTCCAAGTGGGAGACAAAGTACTATTGAAAGTTTCTCCTTGGAAAGGAGTAGTTAGATTCGGAAAGAAATGAAAGCTAAGTCCAAGGTACGTAGGACCATTTTCAGTGATCCAACGTATATGACCAGTTGCTTATCGTTTACAACTACCAAAAGAATTATCTGGAGTACATGATGTATTTCATGCATCCAATCTCAAGAAATGCTTATCAGATGAATCACTGGTAGTACCTCTTCGAGATATAAAGATAAACGAAAAATTGAAATTTGTTGAGAAACCTCTTCAAATTGAGGATCGAAAAATCAAATTTATCAAACACAAACGACTAGTTTTAGTCAAAGTCAGATGGGATTCAAAGAGAGGAGCTGAATATACTTGGGAGCTGGAATCAGAAATGAAGCGAAAGTATCCTCACTTATTCCAGTAAATCTCGAGGACGAGATTTTTATTAAGGTGGGGAGAATGTAACAACTCTCATCAAAAGTTATAATTATTTAATCAAATTGTCCAAAAAGGAAACCCTAATTGAGAAACCCAAGTGATTCTGCATAATCCCTAAAATTTTCAGAACATTTGGAATCAGGATTAGGGCCCCTAAAACTAGGGGGGTAAACCCTAGTTATAGTTATCTACTGAAAACGCTGTCAAAAATGAGAATTAACGAAATGTCGACTCAGCAGGCCTATACTAGTGACAAGGCTACCCTAGGGTAGGTTGGTACCCCAGGCGAGTCGCGACAGCATCATCAACATCTCCCGCGACACGCGGGGGAACTCATTTTCACGTATAAATAGGACAGTCTGTTTCATGCAATTGAGTGTTCTTTCGACGTTCAAATTCGAATTGTACGCTGAGTTATAGTATAATCACTACAAAAACACACACTGATCACGAAGTGCTGCCACAATTCAGGGTAATAACTCGATCGCTGCTACAATTCAATGTCCGATCGATTAAACTATCCAATGGATGTTTAAGTGCTGCCCACATTAGGGTTTATGCTTTGTCATTCGTCGTTAAATCGATGGATGTTTAAGTATCGCACTTTGTCATTCGTTGTGAAGGTTGTAATCTCGTGAGTTATCGTAAATGCTGTATTAAGTTACTAACCTAGTTTGTGTGCATGATTATTTAAACTAGGTTATCAAGGCTAATCAGTAGGATAAGCTCTGTTAAATCTGCAATGTGAGTCATTCTCTTTTTATCAAATCTATTTACAAAAGCATGTTTATTTCAAAGTTATAATTACAGGGATTAAGTCTTTGTAATCACCAAATTACAGCCGGTATGTGGGGTTTTGTATACATTACTTGATAATCGTCACCATTGGGGCAGCCAATGGGGGATATGACCATAGTCACAGATCCGGTCGAGTGACAAATACCGTGGGTAGTTGGTTTGATATCAGAAACATTGTAATCGCTCTTAATACTGTAAATTATAACAAACGAGTCGTTTTAGAAATTAGAATGATTCACTCAGTATTTCCCGCTGACAAAACCTTTTTCAAACATGTTTCAGGTGATCTGTTGTGATCCAGGAAAAGTGTCGTGAAGCACTATCAGCTTAAGGAAGTGGCTCAGTATAAAATAAAGAAACATGTTTTGTAAAATAAAAGATTTCTTCGTGAAATCTCAATATTGTAAATTACCGGGTTTTATCCCGAATTGTGAAATAAAATAATCGGGAAATATTTCAGTTTTAAAAAGATCCTGAAGAAACTTCCGCTGTTAATTAAATACCACGGGATTTCTGTCCCGCAACTCCTGAAACGGGTCAAACCGGGTCAGGGTCGTGACAGTTTTCTAGCAATTTTGGGTAGTGTTAATGATGATGATGAATGGTAAGGTTGATTGAAGATCGCTGAAGCCATGGTTAGGTGGGGATCCATAAGGAGAAGTAGGGGAAATCAGAAGGAAGACGATTGGAGTGGCTTTGAATATTGGGCCCAACATCATCCTTGTTTTCTTCTTAAATCTTTTCAATTTATATTTTTGTGGTGTGCGTATCCATACATATATATTTAGGGTTTCAGGGATATTGAAGAAGAAGAGAGAGATAGGTATTTTTTATATATAATAATAATAATAATAATAAATATGGGTAAATTACCAAAATACCCTTACCTATAAGGGTCAAACTACCTTTGACTGAGGCCGGGGGTAAGGTTGCGACATAACAGCAAACGTTGGGGGGTAAAATTGCAATTATTTCGTTAGGGGGGGTAAGGGTGCCAATCACCCCAAACCACAGGGTGTAAAATTGCAGTTTACTCAAGAAAATAAGCATAAGCTACTTTAAAATATAAGTATAAGCCAAAAAAATAAAAGCTAGGGCAAACACCCCCTAAGTCCCATACACCATTAAATTTGTGGGGAAGTAACAATATTACCCTCATCCCCTTCATCAAAATCATCCTGAAACAATCATTCAACCTTTAAAGTTCAAACCATCGAACACCCTTCACCTGTCATTAGCCATCGCCAACTCCACAAACCACCATCCCAACCACCAAACACCCACCACCGTCGCTCCATCTAAACACCACCAAAGCACCACCGTCATGTTCCGGTCACCTACCAACCACCAATTTCACCACCATGTACCCCCTCTTCATCCAGTTCATCATCATCACCTGTTGGCCACTTCCGACCACGTTCACCGGTTCACCATTCACCACCATCACCTGCTACCATTCAAACCACCTTCACACCCCAACCCTAAAATCCCCGATTCCAGTAAGCTAGGTTTCAATTCTGTCGAGCAGTTGCATCTCAATTATGTTTTTTACTTTTCCTACCATTAATTTCAAATTATTGCAAGTATATAGGGATATTCTTTTTTATCCGAAACCCGACCCGAATCTAAAGCCACCCGAACCCAAACTAGAGAATACCCGAACCTGAATAACCTGAACCCAAACCCTTAAAGGGGTCTCCCAACCAAAAACCCGAACAACCTGACCAAAAAAAAAACCGAACATTTATTGTCTTTTATCTATATATACGTTTTTGGTTTGGGGTGTTAGTTATTTGGAAGATTAAGTTTTTGGACTTATAAACATTATAATATCATATTGTAAAATGATGCTTGAATTCTGAAGATATTTTTTTAGTAGCATGATGATATTTTGTGGAAAAAAATATTTTCTTTCCATTTACATCTAAACCCGAAAATCAAATAACCCGGCGCGAACTAACCCGAATTTAAAATGGGTCGGTTATCGGGTCACTTTTCCTTAGCCAAAAACCCGAACAACCCGACCCAAAAAAGTCGAAACCCGAAAAAAAAAAAAACCCGAAGAACACCCTTTCAAGTATATTGCTCGTTTTTGGGTGGGTTCTTGTTCCACTATGAGTAGGGTTTTGATTCAACCTGGGAATGTTTAACCCATAGTTTTGTTTTTGTTATTCTTGTTAAATATGTTCATCCTTAGGTTGCAACACGTTTTTCTTTCTGGCTAATTCATTGTTTTTGAAAAAAAAAATGGTTTTTATTTGAATATGTGGATTTGGTTTTGGGGTTTCGATTAGAGATTGGATTGGGTTGGTGAAAAGGGACCAATGAAACGTCAATGTATACTAGGGTTCTTCCGACTTCATCTAATAACAATTTATCGATCAAATTCCTAATTTTTTAAAAAATCAAGTTCATGAACATATCAATTTGAAAATTTAGGGTTTAAGCAAGGTATTGTTACAAACTTACAATATGAAAACAAAATTGGGGAAAATTAGAAGGATCAACAAACGAAATATGTAACTAGGGACTCAGATGGCAAGAATCTGCAACCCCAGTGACTCAATAGACCAATAAAAAAAGTTAAGGGCTTAAGGTGCAAATTCGTATAAACCACAGGGACGCAAGTTACAGTTTACTCTTAAAAGAATTAATCTAATATCATATCTTATCTCAAAATATTATTTTATAATTACTAAATCTTTATTATTAATCATCTAATATTTTTTTAATCAATCCATGTGTAATATATAGGTTCTAACCTAGTTCACTATATATTAAAAACCTATGAAAATGTATTTAGTTTTTTACAATCTTAAAACTAGTATTTTATAATAGTTTACTTAAAAATTGGTAGCGGCTAAAAATCTATAAAAGCCCGTTAGTTGATAGTTTACGATTAGATATTGTATTTAACTACTAATAAACAAAGATGATCAAATTACATCAAAACTACATGGTTTTAATTAAAAATTTAAACTCTTCATAACAACTTTCCTTAATTTCACTCCATTTACAACTTATTAGGCTGGAAGGTATGGTGATGGAGGATGGGCCGCACGTCACCCCAGTGGCGGATCCAGGATTTTTTTTCTAGTGGGTTCATTGTTTTTAGATGCTCTAATTTCATATAACCGGACATAAAAAATTCGGGTCGGTTCGGGTCGGGTAAGTTTCATATAGCCGGACGTAAAAATTCCGGGTCGGTGCAACTGAGTGGTGGTTCTTAAATCGTGGGGTTATTCTGAAGTATGTTTAGGAGAATCAAGTTCTGAGCTTTTTTGAATTTTCTTAATCATGAATGAATTTAACCATCATCAAGAATAGATACAATCAATTTCCTCAGTTTGTACCACTATGTGTAAACAATTGTACATGATCTTTGGGTTAAGATAACTGAATAAAAATTCTGTGGCAACTTGAAAGAACAAAGCTTACACTACTAACAATCCATTTGCCTTTAAGTTCATAAGATACAGAACTAATTCGAAAAGCAAAAATCCAAAAAAAAAGAGATGTCTAAATTATGTAAAAGTTGGAGCTCATTACCTGGTTTCAGATGGGAGTGAGGGTAATTTAAAAAAACAATAACAAGTTGGAGCTCCAAACTAGATTCGAACTTGTTATGTCTGCTCTAGAAGGGGACAACTTACCCATTGCGCTAGTAATTAATTTTACTAACAGGTTAATCCCCAAATGTTATTTATGGGTTCATCCTTTATTATTTAATAACATTTCTATTAACAATTTAAAATTGAGTGGGTTCATGTGAACCCGTTGAACCCAGCCTAGATCCGCCCCTGCGTCACCCGCCATGTCACCGGGAGTGAGGATGGACCAAGAGGGGATGGACCAAGGGGGTGGGGGATGAGCCCCTTTATGTATATATATGTATGTATGTATAGGTATATGTGAGAGAATGAGGCACGGCGAGATCGTCCGTGAGGAGACGGAGACGACGAGCCGGGCCACAGGGGGACGGTGTTCCGGGCCGGCGCTGGGCCTCGCTGCGCCCTTGCCGTGCCCCATAACCACCAGTCTTACTCAACTCTTTCTTGGTCATGTAGTTTAATCAAGTTTCTCTCTATAGTGTGATCATTAACATATGCTTCATAAATTTGACTTTGAACCATTTTTCTCTTTTTTTTTTTTTTTTTTTTGGGCATGAATCATTGTTGCCGACACAATCTTTAGTTCATCCACTTTAAACCAACACTGTACAAAAAAAAATAGTGTAAAATCTGATTCGTGTATATTAAATTATTATTAATAACCCAATATTCAATCTTCTGATTTTAAAAATTCTTGTAAACTATAAGTAATGATAGTTAGTTGTGTTTAATTTTTTTATATGTTCATTAGGTGTTTTAACAAGAGAGTTAAGCTGGTACATTACTAACTCGGGGTTGAGCTCGTAGCGATATGAGTTTAGCTCATAATCTCAAATCCAAGCTAGAAGATGACGATGTAAATATGTAATCGACTTGAATTAGCTTGTGACTCGTTATTTCTATTTATATTTTGATGGTTTTATATCTTCTTTTATAAAAGTCACAATAAACAACATTAGCAAATTATACAAGTCTTAAACAATATAGTACCAAACTACTAATATATAAGAAAAATCAAGGCTCAATGTAATTGTTAACCACTATTTAATTTTATAATTTAATGTATTTCATATTTAACAATTTTAGGAACTTTAGTGCGGTCCAAATTTAGTTAAGGAACTTTTCATCAATAATACCCATGGCTTATAGCCTAGTGAAATTTTAGGGGTAGGATAAAGTTTTGAGACTATTAGGTCATATGTTCGATTCATACAAGAGTTTTTTCTCATATTTATTGGGTTTCCTCCTAAATTGATGTATAGGCATTATTGCCTAGCATACTCTAGTAGTCCGTCAGTGATCCAAATTTGTAGTTCAAAAAAAAACTTTTCATCAAAAATATGTAATCATATATTTCATCTTATTGTTGCTGGAGTGGGGTTCGGCTACAAAGTCTATTTTTCATACAAAGTGTACAAAGTCATAAAACCCCACAATTGGATAAAACACACTTAAAACTAGGGGTGAGCAAAGGTCGGTTCGGTTCGGTTTTGAGCCGAAACCGAAACCGTAACCGCTATAATCGGTTTTTACATTTCTATAACCGATCGGTTTCGGTTATTTCGGTTCGGTTTTTTTCGGTTATTTTTCGGTTTCGGTTCGGTTTCGGTTATTTCGGTTAAATAACCGTTTTTTTTTCTTTCATTACTAGATGTGCAGTGTGCTATCATATGATTGTGTACTAATTAATAAATACTTGATTTAGAATTTAACTAGTTTTTACCAACTACACAAGACATCAGTAGATTATGTATATTATATCATCAACTAAAAACTAACATGCAAGTAACAACTAACAAGGATTTCCATTAATAGTTACAAATTTTTGAACTTCATTTGATTATTAGGCCTTGTGTGTTTTTATTAATGTTATGTATTAGGCTGGGCTACTAGGATGGGTTAAAGACTATAACATATTAACAACTAGTGTGGGTTAAACTGTTAAAGGATTAAGGCTAACAAGTTAACAACTTAAACATAAAACATATGTATCGGGCCTTGTAACCTATCGGTTCGGTTCGGTTTTTTTCGGTTATTGGAAATGGATATCCAAAAACCGAACCGAAATTTTCGGTTATTAAAAATTCGAAAACCGAACCGTCGGTTTTTACTTCGGTTCGGTTTTTTCGGTTCGGTTTTGTCGGTTTTTTCGGTTACGGTTCGGTTATTTCGGTTTTCTGCTCACCCCTACTTAAAACCCACAAATAACAAAGTGAATACCACTAAAACACAATATCCAAACGCTAACAGTCCATAAAAACTTCAAACACACCATCGTAGAACTATGAATATAAAACACAACATGATAATCAACATAAAACAAACTATTGTTAGTCATTCGATAATCAAAGCCTTATCATCCAAAACACAACACAAAACCCACAAATATGACGTTTTAATAATCATCATTTTGTTATTTGTGGATTTTGAGTGTGTTTTATGGTTGACATTATGATGTTTTATGACTTTTTACACTTTATAGGAAAAATGGACTTTGTAGCCAACTCTCACCCATTGCCGCTGTTCAAAAAAATATATATATTTGATATATTTAATGTTTATAGTATTTGCCTATTTGGCCTCAATAGTAGGTGTTAAAACAACCCAACACATTAAATGGTATTAAATGGACACCTGTTTTAACAAGGTAACCAAATAATCTCGTAACATCGCATTCGTGTGGTGGCGTAGAATCCACGAAATTGAATGAAATTGCTATAAAACACGTACAGCACAGTCACACAGTAGTTTTTTAAAAGAAGCTGACAGGCTTTTAATTATCTTGCACCCATCCCACTGTCTAAAACAATGCAATTCCTAGCTTTTAACATGGACCCCAAAAGTATTCACCTTTGCCTTTTTTTTTTCTCCACACGAATACTGTTTTATACAAGTTGAACCCAATGTAAATGTCCAAGAGACTTTAATAGTTAAATTTCTTTAGATTTTATTAAACAAAATAATCTTAACAAATTATTATGCCTTTGCAAGAAAGATCTCAAGGTGTATGTGAGATACCAAGAAATACACAACTTAATGAACTAGTTCTAGCAGTCGAGACACAGATGTGACCAATTTCTTAGTATCATTTACTAGTTTATCCCTGTATTGATTGTTTGCAACACTTGTGGATATCCCCTTTCTCCACTTCTAAATCTTTTATGGTGGAGTTGATCTATACTAAAATTGTCCTAAACCCATTACAGTCTAACCCAGCCCATATGTTAACATACAAAACCATTCCAACCGGTTCGGCAGTTCCAAACCGCAAAACTGATCGAAGATAACTGGCCCGTATCAAAACCAACCGCCCCCTAAAAGTCGAGGTCAGGACCATGTCACAGTTTTCAACTTTCAAGAACTGTCTCGTTCATGGGCCATGATTATACGGGCCGGTATCAAAACCAACTGTCCCCTTACAAGAAAAAAAAACTACCAGATTTCCAGTCTCTTATCCCAAAACTACTGTTTTTCAAACAAAATAATGTGTCAATCTCTATGTATACAGGCATAACATGTAATCTATAATACAAAGGTCTTTTACCATTATCAACCACAATCACAATGAGCTTGCTCTACACAATGATGGATCGGTAAAGTAGGCAGTAATAGCCTTCAATTTGCCATTTACAAAATTCTTCTCCACCTCGAGTGTCCACGGAGGATTAGCAGACAGCGACAACTCAGCTAGTTGGTCCAAGTCAACATTTCTTGGAAGAAACATAACAATTCTCGGAGCTACTTCTTTAGCCACATTGAAAAGAAACTGCCTGCAATAAACCCGTAATTACGGTTAGATTAAATAGCCGGAAGTGACATCATATTTGGGTTAAGAAACCGAACCCGTCATGTGGCTTGAGCATAGTATTGATGTCAAAGTTTCTTGCTTTAGCATACTCCGGTCCTCCCCAAGGCGGAGACAAGAATACAACATCGGCCTGGACATAATAAAGTAATAAATTAAAATATTCTAAATCAATATTGAAAGAGTGCAGTTATTTAATATACCTTTAACTTTTGGGCTAGAATGAAACAGTCGCCTGTTATGAATTCTATAAGATCGGTGACTCCATAAACGGCTGCATTATGTTGTGCATACTCGATCTTCTTTGGATCAATATCAATAGCAATAATGTGGGTGCTTCTAAAATATAGTTATATACAAATGTCAAATTTCTAGAATGGGGAACAAATATCATTTTTTTAGAGTAAAATGCCATTTTCGTCCCTGAGGTTTGGCCAGTGTTGCGACTTTCGTCCAAAGGTTCGTTTTTCCGCATCTGGATCCAAAAGGTTTGAAATCTAGCCATTTTCATCCGGCTTGTTAACCCCGTCCATTTTTTTTCCGTTAAGTCAGGGGTAGTTTCGTCTTTTTACCTATATTATTTTTGTTTTTTCTATTTAGTAAAGGTATTTTCAATACTTATATACTATGCTAAACGCTTGTATATAAAGTGTAAAGGACCGAATCGCCCCTTTAAGTTAACAAAAAAGGTGGAAATGCCCCCGACTTAACGGAGAAAAAGGGATGGAGTTAACGAGCCAGATGAAAATGGCAAGATTTCAAATCTTTTGGATCCAGATGCGGAAAACAAACCTCTGGACGAAAGTCGCAAAATCAGCCAAACCTCAAGGATGAAGATGGCATTTTACTCTTTTTTTAGAGTAAGATTACCTTTGTGCAAATCGAATGGCATTCCCACCAACTCCGGTGAAACAATCAACAATAATGCCACTGCTGCAACGAAAAGCGTGATGATTTGCTATGCATTCGGGGGTCGCTGAAAACCAACCTTCTTCGTCCATTTGTATACCATCGTCATATTTAGAGAAAAGTATGTATCTTTGGCACCAATACTTGCTAATAACCGGAGAAATTTCTTCCATTAACATCTCATATTCAAGCTCTATGAAAACTAAAAATGTTAATTATTGGAGATGAATAATAAAATTTATAAAATTGAGCAAGATCACACACATGTAACTAACCTTTACTTTCGGCAGATGATTTCCTGCGTGCCCTCCTTTGTCTTACTTTCTTTTTTCTTTTGTTGAGCTCATAATTGGTTATATTAGTATTATCATCCATTGTAGACGAAGTAAGATCCATTTCTTTTGATTCGTTTGGAATATAAACAGAAGTTAATGGTTCCATTCCTGGAGGTGGGTCCCATGTTGACTCCTGTGTTTTATAATTGTAATAGTAGTTTCTTTCATAGAATTCATCCCAACATGCCATCCAGTCTCCAAATTCATCGTTGCTTCCGTTATGAATACAATTATCAGGTGTTAGAGAATGTAATTCGCCGTTTATGTTACTGCAGATCTGCTCAAGTTCGGGCGTTTGATTAGCAACCAAAGGATCTCCTAATCTCTCGTCTAGACGTCCACTGTTTGAATTCTCATCATTGTTATCAATATGTATATCACCGACTGCATTTACAAGGAATACGATGAACCAAACATATCAATGTGTCTGATACTCTGATTTGAATTATATCATGAAGAGAATCAAACTATTATGAGAAGAAAAACATGTTGTCGCATTTTAAAATAGATTGATAATGTTTACGAAAGTTGAAGTTATAAAAGAAATAGCGTTTAAAAAGTGTATGATACTCATTTTTGTAAAGCTTGATGCCATTAAGAAAAATACCATATGAGCATCCAGGTGCGTGCATCATGTTGGAACTATAAAACCAGATACACACACACACACACACGCACGATGTGTCTTGATATGCAAAATATAAGCCTGAAATTACATTGTTTTGAAGTTTGAAAAATTAATAGACTGGTTCGGTTACGGTTTAGAATCAAACTGGAGCTAACTAAGAACTGATATTTGAAAAAATCTTAAAACAGAACTAAACCAAAAACTATCTTACAACTTCATCGTTAGCTAACCTAGTTCGGTTCGACCTAATGTCAGTTCAGTTCTACAGTCCAAACTCCAAACAGTTTTCCACACCCCTATTAAAACTTTATTGTTAGAAAATTTCTCAAAACTATAAAGAAATCATCATGCAAAAAACAACTCCCATTTTACAGAATGTTCTCATTACAGGTGTAAAGACTAAAGAGTTTAATTGGTACAGAATGTTGTAATCGGAAATTCTGAATACGATTCTTTACGGTTAAACACCCACGAATCTTTATTATGGAGAAATCTAACTCAAGAAACTCCAAGTAACAATTTTCCCTACCAATTTCATTGGTAGATAACTAGATATAGCTAACCTAGACACGTTAGACTATAACTAGGAAACCTATTAATTAATTACACGATCTTTATCTAAACACACTTCCTAACCTAACACGTATAGGAACCTTAGATAATATAATCCACTAATTAATTAATATATGTTTAATTAACTTGTCTTGCACTTCAAGTAATCTTCGTAGCCATCGTTCACGCACAAGGCCACGGTACGGCTCGGTAATTCCCAGCAAGGTATAGTCGTATTCAAAACTAATGATAAATTGTGACGTTCTAGATTACATATTTTTATAAGAATGAAAAGCAGACAAATACCAAAAAGATATATCGATAAGAAAAGGAAAAGATAAGGATAGGGGTGATGTATAGTGTAGTGGAACATGGTAGGTTTGAAGACTAATAAAGAGAAGATGGAAGTATAACAAAAAGTTTCTTGATCATCTGGATCATATATGTGGATCAGATCCAGATCAATACCCAACCCACTAAGGCCCTAGAACCGCGCATGTTATCATGAAACATCATAGAATGCAATCTTACCCTCTTTCACTTCAACAGAATCAAAAACTTCACATGTGGTTTCCTCATAGGTATGCAAAACTTTATTGTGGGCATCCTTCCTCTTTCCTTTGACTTTTCCTTTCCGTTTCTGGTCAACCAGAACGAATATCGTTGAATAGGGAAAAAAAACAGTATTTAGTGTTCACAAAGAAAGAATACCGAAATCTAAAGCCGTACCTTAACTAACTCTTTTTAATATAAGTTAATAAATAATTAATTAACATCATAGCATGTTAAGAAGCTAACTGAGTATCGTCACTTAAAAAAACTCAATATCTACTTAATCTTTTCACCTTTCTGGTTTCAGTTTGTTATGAGTGCCTCCCAGTTAAGAAATTGTGATTGCAATGTCTCCTAGAAGGTCCGACAGCCACCAGAAAATATTGCAACAAGGGAAACAACACATCGTTTTAAATATGAATTGAATGATGAGATACAATAAAATAAGAATGCAAAAAAAAGATATAACTTACCTCCTTGTTTGTGCAGAAGGAAAAAGGAAGTCCAAGTTCATTCATCTGCCTTGATAATTCAGTATCAACATGTGAAGAATTACTTTCTGAAACACACAAATTATCATCGTCCTTCACTGTTTTCTGCATCACAAAATTGTATTTTGAGATGCTAGAATTAAGACAAAAGAACTTCGGCAGTTTAATCACACCATAGTGCAAGATCTAGCCAGTAGCCAGCCACTTCAACTTCGGTTTAACAGTTTAAGCTTTATTAAAATGTCATGTAGCAGATAAGAAGTATAGTTTTAATTTGTAGTTTACTTAAAATTCCATGAACGTTATCTCGGTCACATATAGATCTTGGGCCTCTAATGATTTGGCCCCTCTTAGGTATCCTACACCAACAGAGGTGTTCGTTGCACATTTTAATCTAGGATTCTAGGTTTGGTGGTCCATGGTTGTTTAGTTACGTATCGCACAAACCAAAATCACCATGATAGTTCTTTTTTCATCTATGCAATAATATTTACCAATTAATTTCTCTATCATAACTTAGTAATATCTGCATATGTATTAACATACAACCTCGATGACCAATTAAGTACGACGAGTCCATAAAACATAACTTACGAAAATTTCATGGGTATATAAATAACAAAATTGACATTATAGATAAGTAAGGATACTATGGACCAGATTGAACATAAATTGACATCATATATAAACAAAGATACTATGGACCAGATTGAACATAAATCAACAATATTTTACAACTTTATGACATAAAAGACACCAGTCTGGTTGATGAAAATGAGACTTTTGACCAAAGATGCTTTGATAGTAAAAGTTGAGTCTAATAAATTATGCATCATGTTTCCAGGATATTGGCTTAGTAATTGTTAACGTACTACAGTATAATGCGCTAAAAGGGTAGATAAAAATCCATAACATGTAAAATGATAGCATTGTCCCGGTGACTAAGAAACTCGAATAAATTTAGAAGTTAAGAAAATATACTTCACACGATGTTCAACCAATCATGTGATGAGACTGGATAAACGCAGTTTCTATAACTTTGATTCATTGCCTTTTACAAGATGCTTTGGTCTACAATTCTGGTGGAAGCATCAAGACTCGTGTCTAAGACAAACATAAGTATTATGAAGTTCGTAGACCATAAGAAATCTATAATGCAAATGCATGTTTCGGTTTGAGTAGCATGCCCAGCTATCCTAGGCACCATTATGACATGTGTGGTTACAATATTGAAATGTTTATATCTGAAAGACGTTTTTTTAAGAAAACTAGATTGATGACCACGGTGCATCTATTCAATCCACATCATGCTTAAACAAGTTCATTATTCCAAACAATACTTTCTTTGTGATTATGCCAGCACACTTTATCACAAATATGACAGTTCTCAAACGTATGTTAGAGCATTATACCATCGCGCATACTCCTAATTGTATATGATTATTCTATTTGTATAAAGTGAAGTGATCCAACAACATTCATGTATGTATTCTAATTGTATGATTATTCTATTTATATTTACTAAAGACCATCATTAGGAGTGGTTATGAATTAACTGATGGTGTCAAATTCAAAAAAAAAAAAATCTGCTTTCAACAACCACTGTATCCAACATAATAAATCAAAGTTCTTATCCATGTAATTCGGATGGTAAAGTAAGAAAATAAACTTTAAAAAAAAACTTACTGAGGAGTCATGAGAAGTTGAACCATATGGCATCCCGGTACAAATATCAACCCTGTAACAAACCAAACAACAATTAGGCTTTTAACATGTACCAAATTCTTTATATAATCAACAAACAAATGATACCAGAAGTGGACTTGAGTGAGCTTAAAGAGGGATCCAAGTGCTTTGATTGCAGGATAGTCTTCAAGTTGGCCTTTATCATCGGAATCTCCCATCACTTCGAAATTAGGGTGCTCTGTCAACGATGAATTGAAGGGAATTAGGGCTCGAATTTGAAGCGGTAGATTATGCTGACGATACGAACCTTCTCGGTCGCTTTTTGTATACAACAAAAACCTTATTATTAAACCCCTAGGCAGGCAGCTGAAACAATGGAAAGTAAAAAAAGAGTAAAAAATATACCTTGCACCTTACAGTTTAGATTCATTCATTAGGGTGAGATGCGCACTCCTCTCTTAGGGGAGTGACCTCTCTTACAAAAAACCAATCAGCACGCGTCACGTCAACTCCCTTCACACCCTCAATTTGATGGCGGCACTCCTCTCTTAGGGGACTTGTTTTTTTATTTTTAAATTAAGCCTTGTGCTTTAATGGTGTGTACAAGTATGTAAGCCCAAGGTACATGTTGCCCAATGAAATCTTGTGCGGTGAATACCCCCCCGCTCCCACTCCCCGATTACCTTCCCCGAATTGATGGCGGCGGTGTTCCCGCTCGGGGACTTGGCTCACCGCTAGCCTCCCCGCTAAGTGCCCCGAACACCCTTAGCAGAAGATTTTGCAAGACCATGTGTAGTGGTAGTGGGTTATAATGCCCCCATCATGGGGCATTATCCGACACGTGGCGTCCTAGTCAGCGACGGGGCATTATAGCAAAAGTGGCGTAGTGGGGCATTATCCAATAACGCCCCTTCCAATTAGAAAAAAAAAACAAACAAAATAGGTCCTGTGCATATTTCGGTGAGTGTGCATCTTATTTTTTTATTAAAAAAAACAAACATAATGGGCATGTCAGAGGAAAACAACAACTTGATTGGTGGGTCAAAAAAGTGGTACAAACCAATTCGGCGTTTTCATTATAACGCGGACAACAATTTTTTCAAAATATAACGCCTAATAACGCCCCGTGTAATGGGGGTGGGGGCGTTTTAGGGCGTTTTTTTTCAATTTTTTTTAAAAATCACGCCCCACTACGGGCGGTCTAAGGGTGTACCTATCTACACACCATTTTGCCTATTTACACACTAAAAAATGTGTTTTTTGTCCTTATATGCACACCATGCAGTGTCGAACTGTGGCCAAAACTGTAAAAAGAGTAGATTTGCACTCTGACCTCCTCCCATGGAAATTTCGCACTCTGACCCCCCAACTAATGAGAAATCATGCAATACTACCCTCTGTTGTTAAAAATTATTTAAAGTCAAGCTAACTTATAAACGGTCAAAGGGTATTATTGTCATTCCCACTTGGTTTTGATAGCTTACTCAATAAAACACCCTATATAATAAGTTAATTAAACATCTTACACCTTAAGCATTACCTCCATTCCCAAAACCTTCCACCACCACCGGCAATCTCAGCTCAGCTCAGGCGACCTTCCTTCCAACCGGCGGCGACATCTTGATCGACCAGACTACAGCTCAAACAAAATGTCGATCACGTCCACGATCAGAGAAGTGTTGTCGCACATGTCAGGTAATCATTGAACAAGGGTTATTGAAAACAAGGGAAAGGGGAATCACTGTGTATGTAACGCGGGGTTTTAATCGAACAACTGAATTAGGGTTATTGAAACAGGGGTTTAATCGAACAAGGGTTTTATGTAACACAGGGGTTTAATGGATCAGAGGGTTTTATTACAGTTGTTTTTTTGTAATCTGTGTTTACAGTGGACATAAGGATGAGTGTAACACTAAAAACGATTGTGTTCTCGGTGGTGGTGAAAATGCGAGGCCGCCCTTTCCTGCACTTCCAGTTTCCCCCTCAGTAGGAAATGGTTGCCTAGTTATCATAACTTAATGAACTCTAATATATAATGTATTTATGTAGGCTTACTGTAGGATTTTTTGGTATAATGTGTATGATAACGGTATATATGGTTGTTGTAGGTTAATGGTATAATGATATGATAACTCTAATATTCATGTATATATCAATTTGCATGTTTGGTATAATGGTATAATGTGTATGTTTGATAACTAATAAATGCATGTTTGGTATAATGGTATAATGTGTATGATAATTGATAACACAGAACTGGTAATGTTTGATTGTGTTTGTATGATAACTGGTAATGTTTGCAGCCTATATCAATTTGCAGCCTACATAAATTGGATAACTGGATCATTTGCAACATGTACCATTTGCAACATGTACCATTTGCAACATGTTTGGATAATTGGATTACTGCATCAATTTGCAGCAGGTTAGTATAATTGGATTATTACATCAATTTGCAGCAGGTTAGCTTGTATTGTAGCATGTTTGGATAATTGGATTATTGCAACAATTTGCAGCAGGTTACTTTGAATTGTAGCATTTTGCTTATTTGCATGTACCATTTTGCTTATTTCTAAGGTCAAAATGACCATTTTGGTCATTTTGCAGCAAAGTTTTATGTTTGCAAGATGATCACACTTGTTCCATGTGTTTTGATATATGTGTTTCAGGTTTTTAGGCGGGAAAGTTTTTTTCCTGCAGGGGGTAATGTTTGCAAGAAATATTTAACACTGGGGGGTAATTTTGCAGAGTACAGAAAACCATAGGGGGTAATAAGAAAGGGTAAAATAGTCATTTTACACCGGGGGTAATATTGTAGAGTAGAACAAAGCATAGAGGGTAATAAGAAAGGGTAATATAGTCATTTAACATACCATTTAACAGAACTGTTAAGTTCTTTGACGGCAGGGGGTGATATTGCATGGTTTCTCATTAGTTGGGGGGTCAGAGTGCGAAATTTCCCTGGGAGGGGGTCAGAGTGCCAATCTCATATATCCCCAGGGGTAAAATTGCAGTTTACTCAAGAGTAAATTACACTTTTCGTCCTTTATGTTTATAGCGGATTGCAATGGATGACCTTTAACTTTAATAATTATAATCACAGTCCTTTATTTGTAAAACCTATTACACATCCTTTGACCCTAACCTGATTAAAACTTTCAGTTAAGTGAGGTCATGTGTAACCTATGTAAGGGCAAAAAAGTCATTTAATACAATTATATCCATCTTCATTACTGTAACATCCCGAAATTTCAAAACTTTATATTAGAATTATAACGTGTATAATAAACAAGAATAAACTAACTAGGATAAATAACCCAGTTAGTTTGAAGTCTTGTAGTAACACAAGGATGAGTTAAAAAGATCAAAGATGTAAACTAAATAAGAGTGGAGGGACCAAGGTTGTCAAAGTTGAAACTCAAATTACTAATAATTAGTAAAACAAAAACCAAACACTCCATTTTTGGAGTCTGGTCGATCAAGGAACACAGGGGGCGACACCCACTCCTTCACAACCCTAAATTCTACTAAAATCTCAAATTGAAGGCTCAAATCATGTCATAATCGCAATCTGATCATAGAATCGTGATCTCCTCGTCAAGGAGGTCATAAGGTATGTCAAATTAGGTTGATTTGATACAACTCAAATTCTTGCATGTGATTGAAATCGAAGGTTGAGCTCGATTATGTGTTGTAAAACATGAAATTAGAAGTAATATGAAGTATAGGGACAAACCCTAGATGATTTCTTGTCAAAATCTTGCATGTTAGTTGTAAGAATCAAAATCACTATAGTGGGTGATTAGTAAGTTAGTAGAACTTGATAAACACTAGGATTAAGACTCTTGTTCTAGTGAAAACTGAAATTTTGAGATAATCTCTGAAATTGTTGATGTTAAAATATGTGTATATGGTCTATTTGAAGTTAATTTGAGTGATAAATTCAAGTCATGAACTTGGTTTAAATCATGTAGAAATCTGACCCGCAAGGTGTTTGATAAAACACGTAAATGAGGGTTAAAATGTTAAAGATCGTTAAAAACGCAGAATTTCATATGTTATGAATGAATGCGTTAAAGCTTATGAAAGAGAGTTCTAATCTTGTTATGAATTGAACTCTTTAGGCAAGGAATCCGGAACGTCAAGTGGACACGCCGGAAGTGATACCCGCGGAAAAGGTGTGCTTTAAAGGTATGTGGCTTTAGTCCCGTTAAATTATGTTTATATGCTTTGCTTTGATATGTAAATGATGTTGTAGTGTAAAGGATGCGTTTGATGTGTCGTTAAAGTGTCGAAGTACACTCGACCATTAAACGGGTCAAAATAAGGATTTGAAATTTAGTTTGGCATGTCAACAAAGTGATAGTTTTCACTAAATAGCCAAACGGGTCAAAAGATGTTTTTAAAAGAATCATGAGAATAGAGACTTGAAAATCTCATATTCCATTAAGTGGTGGATTGTACCACGCTATTGAATTGATTATATTAATTTAAGTGTAAGAAACCGGGAAATCGGGTCAAACAATAGAAGTTCTATGAAAGTGTCGTTTGAACCGGAATGTTTGAATTCCGAAGAAACAAGTGTTAGCTCTAGAGGAATTGCAAAGCCATGGAATTGGCGTGAATACACCAAGTATGTGAGCTCGGGTAATTGGGTAATTATGCCTAAAAGGTTTTAAGAAGGGAAAAAGGGGTGCTATGCACCTACACTAATGGGTCGAATAATGGAAATAAGGGAATTGTGAACCAATTGACGGTACCTCGGTTTCCGCCTTGTGAAATTTACATGGTCGAATCCGTAATTTTATTACGGACTCGTAGGAAGAAGAATCGGTTAAATCGGACTAATGGATAAGAAGTTATGACCTTCTAAAGTTGAATAATAGACAAAAGGGCAGATGTGCAGAACCCACCGTAAATTACGGTCCCACCGTAATTTACGGTGGACATCAAAGGCTTTACGGTGGAAGGCTCCTGTCTTACGGCAGAACCAAAACCTTCCAGGCCCACCGTAAATTACGGTGATACCGTAATTTACGGTGGAACCCAGCAAAATTATGTCTTGTTTGTTACCTTGTGTTGTTAGAACTCGTTTATACATAATGTATTAATGTCAAAACTAATGGTTTTAGTGTTTGACTCTAGGTATGGATGAATTCCTTCCGGATGGTGATCAAGCACTTGTCAAGAACCGAACACGCATTTTGAAGCTTCCGCATTAATCTTAATCTTGTCTAGACATAATCATGTTGTAAACACTTTTGTTAATCACGTTTTAAATCCCTTAAACTAGTGGTTAGTACGCTAACAAGGGTTAACTTTTAAACTTGTTATGGATTATCTTGGGATGTGTTTGGTACTATCTCAAGTGTGTATGGTTTAAACACGAAATGCTTTTGTAAACTCTGATTTTTGTAAAGTTTGTATCTAATTATTAGTTAAATTCTGTAAAATTAGTTAGGGTGTTACAAGTTGGTAATCAGAGCCCAAGGTTGTTAACAAGTGTTCGGTTCAAGCTTGATCAAACATCCGGTAAGAGTTAATTGCTCTAAGTAGAGTTACTAAGTATAAAAAGGGAAGTAATGAATAGAAATGCATGGGAAGAGCGTGTTAACACACTCAAACCCGTAAAGTGCATTAAATAAGAACGGCGAAAACAAGTTATGAACTTGAACAAACCGAAGTGAATAAATCATAAGTCATAAATGAAATGTTAATGCTTAATGTAAACATTTCAGTTAGATGACGGATAAAGGCAATGATGATGCAGTGCCAAGAGTCACCGAACAAACGAGAGAAGTGATTGCTGAAGAGGTAGGAAAAGCAATCGAAAACAGTTTGTCGGGTTTCATCGACAAAATCCAAACCACGGTATTATCAGTGGTGGAAGGAAGAATCAAGAAATTGGAGGATAATACCAATTTAGCAAAGGGAAAGACGGGAGGACGAAAATCTTGTTCTTATAAAGAGTTCATGGCTTGCAAACCGCCCATTTACAATGGGGAGGTTGACCCGATAATATGCCAACGGTGGCTAAGTGATATGGAGGGAGTATTTGAAAGGACCCATTGCGACGAGGAGGACTTCGTGGCTTATGGCACGGGTCAGTTAAGGGGTCAGGCAAAAGATTGGTGGGATAACAAGAAGAAGGAGATCAGAAGTGATGCGGCTAAGGCTATGACATGGGACGAGTTTAAGACGTCGTTTCTTAAACATCATAGTCCCAAGGCAATCATAAACAAAATCAAGGAAGAATTTATGCAGCTTCGACACAAGGGTGAATCTATCGATAAAATCACGGGAACGTTCATGGATAAAATGAAGTTTTGTGATGATCTCATAACGAACGAAGAGCAGAAAATATATTATTATTATAATATGTTGAGCGCCGAGTATAGGGAGTTTATGACTCCTTCAAAGTATGAGACTCTCACCGAAATTATAAACGTTGCTCGAGAACGGGAGATAGAGTTGAAGAAACAAGTTGAAAGAGGTGAAAGAAGGGCTCAGATAGTCAATCCAAGCCCAACGAAAAAGGCGCGCACAACAGAATCCTCAAAGAAACAAGAAGGTAAAGGTGGGTCATCAAACTGCAAGATATGCGGGAAGGGGCACAAAGGTGAGTGCCGATTCAAGGACAAACCGTGTCCTGTATGTGGGAAGACGGGACACACGGCCGCATTGTGCCCGGGAAAGGTGTCGGTGTGTTACAAATGCTACCAACCGGGTCACAAGAAATCTGAGTGCCCGGAGTTGGTTGGAAAGAAAGATGACAAGAATACACCTACTGAGACACCAAGAGCAAAGGCAAGATCTTTCCAGTTGACAGCAATGGAGGCAAAAACAGAGCCCGATGTGGTCTCAGGTATATTTGCCATAAATTCAATTCCTGCACATGTGTTATTTGATACGGGTGCGAATAAATCTTTTGTTTCATATGGATTTATTCGACATCCTTCTTTTGTACTAACGAAATTGCCTATGCCATTAGAGGTAGAAATAGGTGATAACAAAAGTTTTCTTGTATATGATGTATGTCGAGATTGCAAAATAAGCGTAGATGATGAGGAATATTTGATAGACTTGATCCCTATGTCAATGGGAGAATTTCAAGTAGTGGTAGGGATGGATTGGTTATCCCGACATCATGCAAAGGTGATATGTTTCCGCAAGGAGATACAGTTGACATCTCCAAGTGGAAAGCAAGTCACCATCTATGGCGAAAAAGGGGGCAGTCCCGTTATGTGCTCAATACTAAAGGCCCACAAACTTATGAAGCGCGGATGTAAAGCATTCATGATATACGCAAACGAACCTAATAAAGAGACGCCAAAGATGGAAGACGTACCAGTGGTACGTGAATACGCCGATGTATTTCCGGAAGACTTACCGGGAATACCACCGGTACGGGAGGTAGAGTTCGGGATCGAATTGGTTCCGGGCGCAAAACCTGTGGCCAAGGCACCGTATCGACTCGCGCCATCAGAATTGCAAGAATTGATGTCTCAAATCCAAGAATTGCTCGACAAGGGGTTTATTCGGCCAAGCGTGTCTCCATGGGGCGCACCGGTATTATTCGTGAGAAAGAAGGACGGGAGCATGCGTATGTGCATTGATTATCGGGAGTTGAATAAACTCACGGTAAAGAATCGATATCCGCTTCCAATGATTGATGACCTATTTGACCAATTACAAGGTGCAAGTTGGTTCTCAAAAATCGACCTCAGATCTGGATATCATCAGTTGAAAGTCAAAGAGGAGGATGTACCGAAAACGGCTTTTCGTACACGGTACGGACATTACGAGTTTCTCGTGATGTCCTTTGGGTTAACTAATGCACCCGCGACTTTCATGGATCTCATGAACCGGGTTTGCAAACCCATTCTAGACAAGTCAGTGATAGTGTTCATTGATGACATTTTGATATACTCCAAGAATGAAGCAGAACACGCAAGTCATTTGCGTGAAGTGTTGGAAACGCTCAGGAAAGAGAAATTGTATGCGAAATTCTCAAAATGTGCCTTCTGTTTACGAGAGGTGCAATTTCTTGAGCACAACATTAGTGCAAACGGGGTGTTAGTAGATCCTTCAAAGATAGAAGCGGTGTCAAGATGGACCCCACCGAAGAATCCTTCGGAAATCAGAAGTTTCTTGGGGCTTGCGGGTTATTATCGGAGATTCATACAAGATTTCTCCAAAATTGCCACGCCATTGACCAAACTAACCCGTAAGGATGAAAAGTTTATTTGGGCGGAGGATCAAGAAAGGGCGTTCCAAACGCTCAAGGAAAAATTGACCCATGCGCCGGTGTTGACATTACCAGACGGAACGGAGGATATGGTAGTTTACTCAGATGCATCGCATTCGGGACTTGGCTGCGTTTTGATGCAGCGGGGCAAGGTTATAGCCTATGCCTCGAGACAGCTAAAAACTCATGAGAAGAGATATCCTACCCATGACCTCGAGTTAGCAGCAGTGGTGTTTGCCTTGAAGATATGGAGGCATTATTTGTATGGGGTGAAGTGCACTATCTTTACCGACCACAAAAGCTTAAAGTATTTCTTCGATCAGAAGGAATTAAATATGAGGCAGAGGCGGTGGTTAGAAACTGTCAAAGACTTTGATTGTGAAATACATTACCACCCTGGGAAGGCTAACGTAGTGGCAGACGCGCTGAGCCGAAAGACGGATTATATGCCTATTCGAGTACGATCGATGCAATTGATTTTGACATC
Organism: Helianthus tuberosus; assembly: GCA_030545235.1. Lineage (NCBI taxonomy): Eukaryota > Viridiplantae > Streptophyta > Magnoliopsida > Asterales > Asteraceae > Helianthus > Helianthus tuberosus. The sequence continues at coordinate 58,200,425 of CM060404.1, forward strand.
GGGTTTGCTCGAACAAATCCGAAAATCTCAAATTGAAGCAATCAAAGAAGAAAATGTGAAGAAGGAAAGGATAGTTGGACAACTAAAAGACCTGGAGGATGGTAATCAAGGATTGAAAACTCGATTTGGGAGAGTTTGGGTTCCAAATACATGTGGGGCCAAGGCGCGTCTTCTTGACGAGGCTCATAAATCCCATTATTCAATTCATCCGGGGGCGACCAAAATGTATAATGACTTAAAACAAAACTAATGGTGGCCCAGAATGAAAAGGGATATTGTGAAATATGTACAAAAGTGTTTGACTTGTTTACAAGTAAAAGCAGAGCACCAAAAGCCATACGGTAAGTTGCAACCGTTGGATATCCCAGTTTGGAAGTGGGAACAAATCACGATGGATTTGTTAACCAAATTGCCCAAAACCAACCGCAGATTTGATGCTATATGGGTAGTCGTGGATAGATTGACGAAAAGTGCTCACTTCATTCCGATTCATGAGACTTATACATCCGAGAAGATGTCGGAAGTGTACACCAATGAAATCATAGCACGTCACGGAGTGCCGATATCCATTGTGTCAGACAGAGATACTCGGTTCACCTCTAAATTCTGGCGCGAATTTCAAGAGCAAATGGGAACTAAACTGTTCATTAGCACTGCCTATCATCCGCAAACGGATGGGCAAAGCGAGAGAACGATACAAACGTTGGCAGATATGTTGCGGGCTTGCATCATCGACTTCGGAGGTAGTTGGGATGTCCATCTACCCTTGGTCGAATTTTCATATAACAATAGCTATCAGTCGAGCATTAAAATGGCCCCGTATGAAATGCTATATGGTAGGAAGTGTCGAACCCCAGTGTGTTGGGGAGAAGTGGGACCACGAGGATTAGCACCTACTGATATAATCCGAACTACGAATGAGAAAATCGATATGGTCCGAGCTCACTTAAAAGCAACTCAGGATAGACAAAAGTCGTATGCGGATAAGCGAAATAGGCCTATTGAGTTTCAAGTGGGCGATAAGGTAATGCTGAAAGTATACCCGTGGAAAGGAATCATACGGTTCAGAAAAAGAGGAAAGTTGAGTCCGAGGTTCATTGGGCCATTCAGGATCACTGAACGGGTTGGTAAGGTAGCGTATCGCCTTGAACTGCCCGAGGAGTTGAGTGGAATTCATAGCACATTCCATGTGTCACATCTCCGGAAATGTTTAGTAGACGAAACTACTAGTATCCGCTATGATGATATCGAGGTGGATAACAGCCTCAACTATGCTGTGAGGCCAATTGCAATTTTAGATCAAAAAGAGAAGAGATTGAGGAACAAAGTAATTAACCAAGTGAAGGTTAAATGGGAGCACAGGAAGGGCGCGGATACCACGTGGGAATCCGAAGAAGAGATGCAACGGCTCTACCCAAAACTATTTGGTACGTATCTCGGTTTCGGGGACGAAACCCTTTTTAAGGGGGGTGGACTTGTAACATCCCGAAATTTCAAAACTTTATATTAGAATTATAACGTGTATAATAAACAAGAATAAACTAACTAGGATAAATAACCCAGTTAGTTTGAAGTCTTGTAGTAACACAAGGATGAGTTAAAAAGATCAAAGATGTAAACTAAATAAGAGTGGAGGGACCAAGGTTGTCAAAGTTGAAACTCAAATTACTAATAATTAGTAAAACAAAAACCAAACACTCCATTTTTGGAGTGTGGTCGATCAAGGAACACAGGGGGCGACACCCACTCCTTCACAACCCTAAATTCTACTAAAATCTCAAATTGAAGGCTCAAATCATGTCATAATCGCAATCTGATCATAGAATCGTGATCTCCTCGTCAAGGAGGTCATAAGGTATGTCAAATTAGGTTGATTTGATACAACTCAAATTCTTGCATGTGATTGAAATCGAAGGTTGAGCTCGATTATGTGTTGTAAAACATGAAATTAGAAGTAATATGAAGTATAGGGACAAACCCTAGATGATTTCTTGTCAAAATCTTGCATGTTAGTTGTAAGAATCAAAATCACTATAGTGGGTGATTAGTAAGTTAGTAGAACTTGATAAACACTAGGATTAAGACTCTTGTTCTAGTGAAAACTGAAATTTTGAGATAATCTCTGAAATTGTTGATGTTAAAATATGTGTATATGGTCTATTTGAAGTTAATTTGAGTGATAAATTCAAGTCATGAACTTGGTTTAAATCATGTAGAAATCTGACCCGCAAGGTGTTTGATAAAACACGTAAATGAGGGCTAAAATGTTAAAGATCGTTAAAAACGCAGAATTTCATATGTTATGAATGAATGCGTTAAAGCTTATGAAAGAGAGTTCTAATCTTGTTATGAATTGAACTCTTTAGGCAAGGAATCCGGAACGTCAAGTGGACACGCCGGAAGTGATACCCGCGGAAAAGGTGTGCTTTAAAGGTATGTGGCTTTAGTCCCGTTAAATTATGTTTATATGCTTTGCTTTGATATGTAAATGATGTTGTAGTGTAAAGGATGCGTTTGATGTGTCGTTAAAGTGGCGAAGTACACTTGACCATTAAACGGGTCAAAATAAGGATTTGAAATTTAGTTTGGCATGTCAACAAAGCGATAGTTTTCACTAAATAGCCAAACGGGTCAAAAGATGTTTTTAAAAGAATCATGAGAATAGAGACTTGAAAATCTCATATTCCAATAAGTGGTGGATTGTACCACGCTATTGAATTGATTATATTAATTTAAGTGTAAGAAACCGGGAAATCGGGTCAAACAATAGAAGTTCTATGAAAGTGTCGTTTGAACCGGAATGTTTGAATTCCGAAGAAACAAGTGTTAGCTCTAGAGGAATTGCAAAGCCATGGAATTGGCGTGAATACACCAAGTATGTGAGCCCGGGTAATTGGGTAATTATGCCTAAAAGGTTTTAAGAAGGGAAAAAGGGGTACTATGCACCTACACTAATGGGTCGAATAATGGAAATAAGGGAATTGTGAACCAATTGACGGTACCTCGGTTTCTGCCTTGTGAAATTTACATGGTCGAATCCGTAATTTTATTACGGACTCGTAGGAAGAAGAATCGGTTTAATCGGACTAATGGATAAGAAGTTATGACCTTCTAAAGTTGAATAATAGACAAAAGGGCAGATGTGCAGAACCCACCGTACATTACGGTCCCACTGTAATTTACGGTGGAAGGCTCCTGTCTTACGGCAGAACCAAAACCTTCCAGGCCCACCGTAAATTACGGTGATACCGTAATTTACGGTGGAACCCAGCAAAATTATGTCTTGTTTGTTACCTTGTGTTGTTAGAACTCGTTTATACATAATGTATTAATGTCAAAACTAATGGTTTTAGTGTTTGACTCTAGGTATGGATGAATTCCTTCCGGATGGTGATCAAGCACTTGTCAAGAACCGAACACGCATTTTGAAGCTTCCGCATTAATCTTAATCTTGTCTAGACATAATCATGTTGTAAACACTTTTGTTAATCACGTTTTAAATCCCTTAAACTAGTGGTTAGTACGCTAACAAGGGTTAACTTTTAAACTTGTTATGGATTATCTTGGGATGTGTTTGGTACTATCTCAAGTGTGTATGGTTTAAACACGAAATGCTTTTGTAAACTCTGATTTTTGTAAAGTTTGTATCTAATTATTAGTTAAATTCTGTAAAATTAGTTAGGGTGTTACAATTACCCACTTTCCCCTTCCATTCCACCACTGAACTTGACCTAACTCTCGATCTCTTAAACCCTACCTTTCCCTCACTCGATCTCTTTTCTCCGTTCAAAGACTTCCACATCGTTACTGACCTCATCCATGTCACTCGTGACGCCGTTCGGTAGTTCATCGTCTTGGAAACTCATCATTGGACGCCGATCTAGTCCTACAACCGTCGATTTGTACCTTCAGTCGTTATCTGATCGTGTATCTGCACTCAAGCTAGGGTTTGATCTAGCTGAAAAACAGAAACATGAACAGAAATTGAAGAACTCAGATCGGAAGTACACGTAGACGGCGGAGATCAATAGTGCTGAGAAGGACGGTTTAGATCGGAAGTACAAATTAACGACTGAGATTAAAGGTGGAAACAAGAAGCAGAAGAGTTGTAAATGGACGGCTGCGATTAAACGAAAGGGAGATGATGTATGGAAATATACCTTTACTGTTCAACTGCAAATGTTGCTGGTGTTGAAGATGTGAGTGATGTTGAGTAGGGATGGCAATCGAATCCGAACCCGATGGGTAAACCCAAAACCCGACACATCTAGGACGGGGTTGGGGTCGGTTAATCGGGTTTGGGACTAGTTTTTATTTTTTTTCGCGGGTTTGGGATTGGGATTTGGTGATATACCCGTTTACCCGACCCAATTACCCGATAAAGTAAACCTGTTTGCCCGATTGTATAGCCGATATAATTTCTTTTATATTTTTAAATATGTAAATATATAATACATAATTTTTTCTATAAACATAGGTATTTTATCCCGTATACATTATAGTTATTTGATATATTTCTTTAGTGATAATACTAAATGTAACTGATTAGTAGTTACCCAATGGGTTTTGGGTCTGGTATACCCAACGGGTAAACTTTTTAAAACTAATGGGTTACCCGAAACCCCCGGGTATACCCGATACCCAATGGGTATTTATCCGCTATAAACCCGATGGGTTTTGGGACGTGTTTGGGACAAGCCTATCTAATCGGGTTTGGGGTTGGGATTACCTAAACCCGTCCCAAACCCGACCCATTGCCATCCCTAATGTTGAGAAAGAGAAGAATACTAAGAAGGATAAGAATAAGGAGAAAGGACCTCGCATTGTTGAGATCCAAAGCTCTCCTGATCATGGCACGTTTCTCTGGAAATAGGTTTTGTTTATTATCTTCAGATTTCATCATTTGGTTGTTGTTTTTTATCTGTTAGTTTATTCTAGTTGATTTGTAGAACAGATTAGTAAAATGTAGCGTGCATTGAAACAGAAGGATAGAGATATGGAGGTCAATGGTGATGGTGATGATGTCAGTGGTCGACAGTGTTGGTGGGCGGTGGTGTAGGTGGTGGTGGCCTGATGATGATGGTTGTAGAAGTTGTATGTATAGAGAGAGAGAGAGTACAGGGGAGATGATGATGATGGTTTAGGTTTATAATTTTTATATAAGTTTTTAAATTTAGACATTTTTTTGTATTAAATGACTCTTTTGTCATCACATGGGTTGCACCGGTACTGGTATCGAAAATACTGGTACGATCCTGTTCGATATGGGTACATAAAGGTAAAAACCAGCACCAGTCTGGTACAAAAAAAATGCCAAAAGTCGGTAGCGAATTGATATTGAAAATCTTTTAGTTCGGGAAATTCGGTACTGCTACCCGGTACCATTTACTCATACCTGATCACAGGTACCGTACGAACAACTACGGTATCGTACAACTTTTTTGTTGATTTTCTTCAACTTTTAATGATTTTTTTTAGTTTCATTGGTAGGGATGAGCTCAGTGCCAACCGATACCAAATTGGTTCTGGTACCGAAAATACCGATTACGGTATCGGTATACGAAGGTAAAAACCAGTAGCGAATCGGTACCATGAACGCCAAAAGTCAGTACATAATTGGTATTTAAGATCTTTCAGTTCGGAAAATTCGGTGCCGGTACCCAGTACCATTTTCTCATATCCGACTACGGGTTTCATACAAACAACATAGTGACAATACAACTTTTTGGTTGATTTTCTTTCGGTTATCTTTTAGGGTTTCTTTCTACATTTTCTTTTTATTCTTGTAAGCAGTTTTGTTTGAACGCGTTTATAGTGATTTCAAAACACATATAAACACAGAATGAATAACAAATCGTCGCAACACGACGAATTTATTTAAAGCTAGTTAATGCTTGGTTGGTCCCTGTGGTTTTCAAAAATTTCAGACTTGGTCCTAGTGGTTTACTAATTACACGCTTGGTCCCAAAACTTGTCAAAAATGCACTCGGTTGGTCCCCAGCCCTAACATCAGTTAAATTTCTTAGTTAAGTATGTGTGAAATGACTATATTACCCTTGAACAATTAAAAAAAATTAGTTAAATATCTCTGTGATTGATGTGCGGTAAGTGTCGTATATTTTAGGTGTATATTTTAAGCCCTTTTTAACACTTATTTTAGCCAAGTTTTAAATTTATAAAACACGATATTTTACTAACACTAAACACACATATGGGCAAGTGCACCCATCGTTGAGTGTAGTATAGCGTTGGTAAGATACCGAGGTCGTCCAAGGACACAAGAGCTTTTAGTACCGGTTTATCCTCAACGTCTAACCAAAACAAAAGTTTAGAAAAATGTTTTAAACTAAGAAAAATAAAACTAACTAAAATGCTGAAAATAAAAATAAAAATAAAAACAGATAGACAAGATGAATCACTTGGTTCCGACTCGTATCTAGTATAACCTTTGATTATTTCCGCACTTTTGCACATAATTAAGAGATTATCTTAGTTATTGTAGTAGGCCCCTCTTTTGAAGGTGACGTTACCCTCACCCCAGTAGTTTGAGTCAGCAGGGATACAATCCTAAAGGGGTGGATTATTGGAAGATAATGAATTAAGTTATTAATGCAGTATTGTGGTAGGCCCCGCTTTTGGCGGTGACGTTACCCTCGGCTAAGTAGTCTGAGTCAGCAGGGATACAGTCCTAAATAGCCGGGTTATAGTATTAATAGTAGTTAACTTATGAGGGGATCAAAGAGTTTGGACCCCCGCCATCCAATACCGTGAAGTATTGAAGGAGGTCCTACTAAATTTGACCCAGGTCCATTGCAGGACCTCTAAACGCTGAACAATGGCAAGACCTTTACCAAACCGTTCCCTTAACCCCCTACCAGGTAGCCAACATACCTCCATATAGACCGTGGAGATATGAATGGTGAAAATCCTTTATTTTATATAGACAGTAAAATAATGCCAAGACACCACGGACAAACGATAAGGAAAGATCACCTTCAACATAAGTAACTAGTTATTAAAGTCATTAATACAAAACCAAATAAAAAGTGCAAAAGATTAGAAATAAAAAGTATTATACTAGACACTTTGTCTTCACCAAGTGATGTAAGAGACTTAGGCAAACATGGCCTTGATTGTCAAGAACTCTTACGATCAATCTTGGATCCCGAGACGACTCACACACTCTATGATGGACAATGGATGATGGTGGTGGATGATGGTGTTGTGATGGTGGTGGGTGGTGGATGAAGTGTGAGAGAGGTGGTGTGCCAAGGGATGAGATGAAATGAATCCAAGCACTCCTATTTATAGGCTGAACAGAGAGCTGGACACGGCCCCGTGTCCGTCTGACACTCTCTCTCCTCATTAATTGTAATTCACAATTACAATAAATGCGCCTGCTGTACTTTCGACACGCCCCCGTGTCCGCTGAGCACGGCCCCGTGATGGGCAATAGAAGCTTCTATAGGTTTGTCTTTTCTGCTGCTTCTTGGGCACGGCCCCGTGCTGGCTGAGCACGGGCCGTGTTCAGCCTTCTGTTTTCTCTATTTTGCTTTGAAAGGTGCCGTTGAGGGTTCGGGCAGTCCACTAATGTTCCTTTTCTTGTATTTATGTTGGATTTAGCTGTCTTTTTGCTTCTTTTACGTTTTTGAGCTCATTTAATCCTGAAAATACAAAAGGAAGACAAAAACACTCTTTTTCCAATATTAGTACTAAAAAAGGGTTAGTTTTATGCCTCATTTGATGTAATTTATATGTTGCATTTTACACACATCAAATACCCCCACACTTGAACTTTTGCTTGTCCTCAAGCAAAACTCTTTAATATGTGGCTTACACTCCCAAATGGAATAGGTAGAAGAGAAGGTTTTGGGCTTGTCGTAGAGTGTCGGGATCTCCAAGATTTTTTTGGGTTTTATTTTTATTTATTTACACTCCTATTCGTAATGATTTATTTAGAACTGTTCATAAAAGAAATTACTTATTTGGGCATAACATGTATTTTTTAAAATTCTATTTATATACAAGTTCACATACCTCGCGGGGAAATCACTCACACTCGGCCGAAAGTGTATTTTTAGTGAATCACTCGAGAGCGGCACGGAACTTATTCCTACCATAGGCTTGCCAAGAAATCAATCCTCCTCCTTTTTAACTTTTATACCTTTGTAGATATCAAGAGGACTTTGTGGGTTAAGGGTTGGCTAGGGTTAAAGGTAGGTGGTTGGGTTAGTGGTTAGTAGAAAAAGGGCTAAAAGCGTAACAAGTGTCGGTTTTCGTATTTTTGCAACTTTTTATTTTTGATGAAACTTTTATTCAAACAAAGTTATTTTTGATTACTTTGTTTGCTTATTTTCTTTTTGCTTCATCATTATCAAAAATTTTTTATATATATATATATATATATTTTTTTTTACGAAGAACCGAACTTGTTACTAAAATAAAGGGCTAAAAATGAAAAAGGTTTTGGTGGATGAAAGGGTTTTTTGTTTGGGTGATGAAATGAAAAGGTTTAGGCTCAAAGGGGCTAACTAGGGGGATTTTTGGGTAGGTGGTAAAAGAAAAAGAAAAATAATGGTGTAGAAATGAAAAAGGTTAGTCCTAATGCCTCCATCATTTACTTACTCGGGTTTAAGTTGATAAGGACCGGGAATGTATTGTCATGGCAAGTTCTAGAGTCGTAAGAACCAAGCAGCTATTCACACAAGAAACGAAAAATGAGCATTTAGTCAAATGATATGTAATTGTGTGCTCAATAAAGGCTCAAAACTCACTTTTGTGGGAATGGGTTTTTATGTGATCAAGTATATATAATCAAATTTTAAATAAGTTTGTCATGCCTTTTCATAATTTTCTTATGTTGGTTCTTTTTATCACTATGCTATCGGTTGTAAATTTGTAAAAATATAACCTTTTTGAGAACTTGAATTTCCCGAGTTAAACCTAGACAAGTAAAAAAAATGAAATTTTTGAAAAAAAAAATTGGGGTGATTAGCGGTTCCAATAGAGTTTTGTGTAAGGCTTGTATTTAGGATTTGCAAAATTCAAGGTTTTAGCATCCCCCCCACACTTAAATTACACATTGTCCTTAATGTGTCCCAAAAATAAATTTTTAGGTTGATTAGATGTGTAAAATAGTGTTTAAAAAGCAATAATTTGTGTTACTGGGCACTGAACACGGCCCCGTGTTATCCGGGCACGGCCCCGTGTTCAAGTGCCAGTAACAAAATTGAAATACGAGAAACAGAAGTCTGGACACGGGGGCGTGTTGGGTGAACACGGCCCGTGTCCAGTTACCTGTACTGGGCGTTTTCTACAGGTGGTTCGACACGGGGCCGTGTTGGTTGGGCACGGCCCGTGTTGAACCTTCTGAAATGGAGAAAATTGTCGGGTTGCCTCGTTCTTGTGCATGGGATCATTTTTCTCGTTCCCCTTTTCATCCTTTACCGCCATGAGTGTGTTTTATTCATTTTAAACCATCCAAACCTTAAAACCATCATTTCATTTCATCATAGAGAGAACTTACATAATCCTAAATTAAAATAAAATTAAAACTTATCTAGATAGGTCAGCAGGTACACGAGGTTATCATAAGGAGTTCTACTATTTTAAGAAAATTTCGAGAATGATTTCCCGATATAGTAGGACTTTTAGCCGAACGAATTCTTCCCTAAACTTTGTTCAAAGCCATTCTTCGATCTCTCTAGGGAGGAAGAATGCGGCTTCGTTTTCCTCTGCTGCCGGTGGTTGAGGGGGAACATTTACCGGGACTCCTTGCACCACTCTTCGCGGGAGTTCTTGGTGCATGGCGTACCATTCGGCTGGAATGACAACTTCGGGCACCATGTTCCACGCCCTTTGGGTTATTATGGGTACCAAAGGCGGGGAGGCGAGAAGGTTCAACCTCTGGTGCAAGAGGTTTACTTCATGGAGACAGCCCTCCAGCCCCACAGTAAGATGGTTGATACGGTCGACCAATGCTTCTTCCACTCCCGTCATTTCATCAATAGCCTCCCTTAGAGCGTAAACATAGTTTACAAGAGAGTCTTCTGCCGTTGAAGATCTCCTCCCTTGTCGGTTATTTCTTGAAGATGATCCGCTTGTTCTGCTTGCCATTTTCTGCGAAGAAAACCGAAGAAGGCTAAATTTTTACAAAACAGAGCCCCTGGACACGGCCCCGTGCTTGTTGAGCACAGCCCCGTGTCCATTTGTCTGCAGGATTTTTGGCTAAAGAATCTTGGAGTTTTAAATTATTTTTATGATTTCTATCTGGGTTTTAAGCTCAGATAATTTAAAATAAAGTTATGCAACTAACTTTAAGCCAGAATCTTTAGCAAATAATCTTATAAACTTCACATAGAGGGTTGGAATCAAGGGATTTCCAAGCTTCCATGGGGGAACTTTTGAAAAATTTTTGAAAGAGGAGGAAATGAATAAAAGTGGAAGGGACAAGAGGGTCCCTTGGAACCTTCTTTTAACACTTACCTAGGATGGTATGAGTGAAAATCTCAGGGATCTCTGTCAATTGAAGTGGTCAAAATGAGCAGGAATCAGGCTGCATTTAAAGAAAACGACAGCGCCCTGGGCACGGCCCCGTGTTGACTGAACACGGCCCCGTGTTCAGAGGAAATCCTGACACATTTTGTCCGTATTCTGACCAAATCAGCAGAGAATCTTTTTAGTGAGCACGGGGGCGTGCTGACCTGGACACGGCCCCGTGTCTGGAGGCTGCTTTATGGAGTTTTGCTACTTCAAGGATTTCCTCGATATCGGGTGGTTCCTGACTGGTTGGAACAACCCCAAAGTGCCTAATATACCTTAATTGTCCTAGACTAAGGCGAGAACGCAAGAGGTTGTCGGTGAGGGTAATTCCTATTTTCATTCTAGGTGGACAAGTCCAACCCTTTTCCGGGCTCTTGTTAAAGAAGGTATATGCCGAATCGCTCAGGTCTATGTATGCACCGAACGAAGTCGATGGAGAGTCCTTCACGGCACAATCGACACAGGGACGACTATCGTCCAAGTCTTTGCTAGGTACGAAGGTATTTTCGGGAGTAACGAGGTTGTTGGAATGCGGTTCCAACATTTCTTCATGGGTATCGTCTTGGGGTGGATCAATAAAATCCTTCCCAAGCTCTTCCATCCATTTCAGAATTAGCTCTTCTAGTTGAAATAACTCGCTAAGGAGCATTTCCCCTAGAATATCTGGCTGGGCGCATTCGAGGGAGAAATAGTGCTTATTTTTACTTTCGCCCCTCATAAGGTTGTGAGAAGATGGTGGGTCCATGTAGTGGGGCCTATAATTTAGGAAGTAGCATTTTACTTCTTCATGTTCGCCACCACATAATTGACACCACTTACCATAAGAGTGCCGAAAGTAAAAATAATTACTATCACTCATGTTTATGTCAGAAATTACCAACCGTCGGGATCTAACGGTTCTGTTTTCAGTAACTGAAACTTAGGCACGGGGGCGTGTTGAGTGGACACGGCCCCGTGTTCAGCTTACTGTCTGATGTAAAACAGGATTGCCAGTTCCAATGATTGAGCACGGGGACGTGTTCAGCGGGCACGGCCCGTGCTGAGATCTGCAGAAGCTGAAAAACTAAGAAAATCCTAAAAAAAATAAAAAGAAAAATAAAAGATGATTAGGCCGTTGATTCCTAACTTTCTTAAAATCCTTGTGTCCCCGGCAACGGCGCCAAAAACTTGATGTGCGGTAAGTGTCGTATATTTTAGGTGTATATTTTAAGCCCTTTTTAACACTTATTTTAGCCAAGTTTTAAATTTATAAAACACGATATTTTACTAACACTAAAAACACATATGGGCAAGTGCACCCATCGTTGAGTGTAGTATAGCGTTGGTAAGATACCGAGGTCGTCCAAGGACACAAGAGCTTTTAGTACCGGTTTATCCTCAACGTCTAACCAAAACAAAAGTTTAGAAAAATGTTTTAAACTAAGAAAAATAAAACTAACTAAAATGCTGAAAATAAAAATAAAAACAGATAGACAAGATGAATCACTTGGTTCCGACTCGTATCTAGTATAACCTTTGATTATTTCCGCACTTTTGCACATAATTAAGAGATTATCTTAGTTATTGTAGTAGGCCCCTCTTTTGAAGGTGACGTTACCCTCACCCCAGTAGTTTGAGTCAGCAGGGATACAATCCTAAAGGGGTGGATTATTGGAAGATAATGAATTAAGTTATTAATGCAGTATTGTGGTAGGCCCCGCTTTTGGCGGTGACGTTACCCTCGGCTAAGTAGTCTGAGTCAGCAGGGATACAGTCCTAAATAGCCGGGTTATAGTATTAATAGTAGTTAACTTATGAGGGGATCAAAGAGTTTGGACCCCCGCCATCCAATACCGTGAAGTATTGAAGGAGGTCCTACTAAATTTGACCCAGGTCCATTGCAGGACCTCTAAACGCTGAACAATGGCAAGACCTTTACCAAACCGTTCCCTTAACCCCCTACCAGGTAGCCAACATACCTCCATATAGACCGTGGAGATATGAATGGTGAAAATCCTTTATTTTATATAGACAGTAAAATAATGCCAAGACACCACGGACAAACGATAAGGAAAGATCACCTTCAACATAAGTAACTAGTTATTAAAGTCATTAATACAAAACCAAATAAAAAGTGCAAAAGATTAGAAATAAAAAGTATTATACTAGACACTTTGTCTTCACCAAGTGATGTAAGAGACTTAGGCAAACATGGCCTTGATTGTCAAGAACTCTTACGATCAATCTTGGATCCCGAGACGACTCACACACTCTATGATGGACAATGGATGATGGTGGTGGATGATGGTGTTGTGATGGTGGTGGGTGGTGGATGAAGTGTGAGAGAGGTGGTGTGCCAAGGGATGAGATGAAATGAATCCAAGCACTCCTATTTATAGGCTGAACAGAGAGCTGGACACGGCCCCGTGTCCGTCTGACACTCTCTCTCCTCATTAATTGTAATTCGCAATTACAATAAATGCGCCTGCTGTACTTTCGACACGCCCCCGTGTCCGCTGAGCACGGCCCCGTGATGGGCAATAGAAGCTTCTATAGGTTTGTCTTTTCTGCTGCTTCTTGGGCACGGCCCCGTGCTGGCTGAGCACGGGCCGTGTTCAGCCTTCTGTTTTCTCTATTTTGCTTTGAAAGGTGCCGTTGAGGGTTCGGGCAGTCCACTAATGTTCCTTTTCTTGTATTTATGTTGGATTTAGCTGTCTTTTTGCTTCTTTTGCGTTTTTGAGCTCATTTAATCCTGAAAATACAAAAGGAAGACAAAAACACTCTTTTTCCAATATTAGTACTAAAAAAGGGTTAGTTTTATGCCTCATTTGATGTAATTTATATGTTGCATTTTACACACATCAGTGATCCCTCCCATCTTCTTCCCCCACCTTCAATCCATCACCACCTCCACCTTCAATCCATCACCACCACCACCACCACATCCACCTCCACCTCCACCTCCACCGTCACCTTCAACCCAGCTCACCTCCACCATTCAATTAACAATGCATAAAAAGAGCAAGGACCAATTTTGCATAACCATATTACCTACCGCCTGTTACATTATACATCACCCGATCAATACACACCTCTTTTCGTCCTCACACAAACCCAAATTTAGAAACCTTCAACCTCTCAATCCATCAATGGCGGACAACGACCTAAAACCTAATTATTCCTCTTCAGAAGACGAATCAGAAGACCCTTCCGGCACTGAAGATGAATAAAAAACGACTCACCTCTGCATTTCCTAGAGAGAGACCAGCGAAGTGAGAAAGATGGGCAGCGACGGCGGTGACATTCGGGCTCCGGCCTCCCTCTACGGCGGCGGAGGTTGTTTCTCCGGCCAGATTCGTGGCGGTAGAGGGAGTGGTGACCTTCGGAGGTGTATGTAACAACGGATAAAACATCAACAGCCAAAGGTTTTCACCTCGGAGACACAGCCAAAGGTGAGGACGATGCCGGTGATGGACGGCGACAACAGTCGCCGGACCTCCAATTCAAGACTTATGCGAATCTGTGTACGGTGGTGCAAGTTTGGTTGTCGATCGCCAGTTTGACGGTGATGGAGGTGTCACTGGAGAAAATTAGGATTTGACTGGTTGTGGTGGAATGGATTTGCTATTAAAATTGGGTGGTGGTGCTTGTAGTGGTGGTGGTGTAGGGTAGAAGAAGAAGAAGAAGAAGAATTGATAGGGTAGAAGATGTACAGAGAGTGCATATGATGAAGATGATGGAGATGAAGATGATGATGGTGATGAAGAGGGTTTTGTAAATAAGCAAGGGTATTTTGGTCATTTAACATGGACTGAGAAATTTAACTGATGTTAGGGCTGGGGACCAACCGAGTGCATTTTTGACAAGTTTTGGGACCAAGCGTGTATTTAGTAAACCACTAGGTCCAAGTCTGAAATTTTTGAAAATCATAGGGACCAACCAAGCATTTAACTCTGCAAATAATAATAGTAGTGTTCACTAACAACACATTTTACTATACCATATAATATAATATAATATAATATTAAATATTTTAATATACCTTAGGTTTTTAACATATCAGATGCCCAATTAATTACAACACATTTCTCATGACTTGATTCACAATTGTCATAACTAATGTGTTTTGTTTAACGTGTATGTTACGATACGTCTAACCAACTATAGTAGTTCATTCACTTTTAAAGTTTGATTTGTTAGTATTTTCAGCGAACATACAATTGCGGTCGCGGGCGTTGGAGTCGCCTTTTGCCATTGCAGACAACGCTCTAGCTAACAGCGGGTTACCCCGAATTGCCATATCATGCATCATTCACTCTTAACTAACACAACACAAATATCTGTAAACCATAAAGTCTTCCTACGTATATTTAGCATCCAAAAACAAGAAACATTTACTTACACAACAAAAATCTATCATCCTAAGAAACAAATAGAGTACACACCCTCAAGGTCCTATGATAATTTGTACCTGATGCACTCATTCTCACACCTACTTTCTCTACGTCATGTATCTCCATGTACCAAAGGAGTATGTATAAATAACCTGACATGTAACTTACATAAACATGTATGCATGAACCCATCGTTCCTAACACATATTTACATACGCCAATGTACGATCCGATTCACAGACCAACACTATATACCACCTTCACCATGGACCTGAAATCGTCTTTTTCAGACGGTTTCGTTTTGCTCCAGGTTTCATATTCATCATCTCCATAATCTGTGATTAACAAAAAAAATGTCAAAATTTCATTTTAGAAGTCCTGGATTATTACACAACAATTGGCTCTGGATCAGTAGATGACCACTGCATCTAGTGATATGGAGGTAATATAAGAGTTCATACTTGACCAGATAGACATGAGTAAAATATAACCCAACTAAAAGGAAGTCTAACGTAATGATTTTAGTATTCAATAAAAGATACTATTATTTACTTTCCTTCTATCTAGTTAAAAAAAATAAAAAATAAAAACTTTAATCTTTTAGTCAAGAAAATAAAAGGGTATTCCTGAAACATCAAAAAGCCTGTTGATTTCAATCAAAAAAATAATGGGTAATCATAAACCAAACGCTTTTCACTTTTTTGTTACTATTTTTTGTACCTGATTCTTCTGCATCTTCAGCATCTCTTCCTGCAAGATTGGAGGCATGTCAATCCAGAGTCTTAATTTATAAAAACCGTGACAAATAATGATTCATACAATCAGATATGCTTTCACCTGTTTCCGTTTCAGTTCTTGATTCTTCTGTTTCAGTTCCGAGACTTCGGCTTCCAGTTCCATAGTATAGGCCTACAAACACAAAGTAATAAAATACATGATGCATTTCACATGAAGAAATACATTGATTATTATATGACTAAAAGAACTTGCATACATGATACATATGTAACATGTTCCATAAGTTGTGGAACATGGTCAGGCTTAGTAGCGTGTGCTCTAATTAATTCGAGAATGTTGAGATCCCAACTGATTATGTTCCTTAAAAACATGTATTATGTTACCTGAAAGTGAAGTAACATCCTTATAACTTCTTAGGATGTGAAACTTCATAATCTCTTATCATGAAGAGGCTTATCCCTATCAAATTACTTGTCTGTCGCATAAGATAACCGTTCTTTCATGAAGCCGTTTGAGGTGTCAAATTCATGGATGTTTAGAGAATTTAAGTATTGTTTGGATATGTGTTTTGAAATTATACATAAAAAACAGTTAACTTTATGAGTGTATGTTACTATTCTATATTGTAATTTGTAACCAAGTAAATTCAACAATAAACACAACATTTTGAAGTGCTAAAAAACAACTAAAACCAGCAATGTTAAGCATACCAACCTGTTTCCGAGCGCGTGATCTAGCCGCAGACTCTCGGTTCTTAATCATCCGCCTCTGCCTCCTCTCCACAACTTTCTCAATAGCCCCATTTTTCCTCCCCCTAAAAACTCCATTAAAAACATAAGGAACAGGCGACACCGAAGACGTATCACCCCCATTACTCTTCCCTAACCCATCCGACGAAACCGCCGGAGACCCTGCAGCAACCGTAACCCCCCCAGCCCCACCCAACCCACCCATCATCCCCATCCCACCTAACCCACCACCATTCATAACCGAATCCGAAATCCCCACAACCCCATTCCTGATCACAGCCTGATTACTCGTCGGCATAGCCATCGGAGGCCCACCCCCATAAGGCAAATTAGTCTGCTTCGGATACAGCGGTGGTGGATGAGCTTGTGCCGTTCTAACGCCATTCCCACTTAACGGTAAATTCCCAGACTGGAATGAAATCTGACTACCCCCACTGTCATCAACTGCAGCATTCTGAACCTGACCCGCCCCGTGTTGGAACCCGAGCCCGCCGAACCCGGGCTCATCTCTAACTACCCCAGCTTTAACCAAAAACTCCTCAAGAGTCATTTCCCCTAAAGTCTGCTGCCTTTGGGGGAAATCCGGTTGACCGAAACCGCTATTATACTCCTTTGACAAATCTTTCCAAACTTCATCTACTGTCTTTTGACTCAATGTTCTTGGCAAAGTCAACGACCCTTGTCTCTGTAAACTTGTTCCGGGTGCCCCGGTCCCACCGATACCGGTACCGGCGTTATTTGAATTTCCCATTGTTTGCATTTCTTCTGCATTCCAAATGTTTTTTAGTAACTCATCCATGTTCATTGACCCAAAATCTTTACCAATACTACCCATGGTGTTTTGCAGCTCATCGAAAGTCAACGAGTAGATTGATCCTTGTCGGGTCAACGGGAAGTTCCCCGGTGGCCGCCCGCTGCCCGTCGGCTGATTTCCGAAGCCCTTGTAATTCATAACTGAATATTGTAACGTTAACTACTTTCCTAATATACAAACACAAACAAATTCATATTAATTTCGTTAATTTCACCATTGTTTATCAGTTATGAATTATTAGTCATCACTTATCACACACTTAAATTCATCCAAGTTTTCTTACTAAAAAAATCGGTTGCAAATTCAAATTATCGAATATAATTAAATTCAATAATTCATATAAATTTAAGAACACACATCAAAATCATCAACAAACTTAAATTGTCGAATAAGAACACAGAGCTTCATTAAAATATGAAATTACTTTTTTTCCCGGTAAATTTATCAAACACAACTAAATTCACTTAAAAAAAATTCCTAAATAATTCATTCACTACTTCGTCATTATTTTCAGTTATTACACACATCAAAATCATCAAAACAAACTCAAATTATTAAATAAGAACACACATCTTCGATATAATATGAATTTACTCTGTTTTTCAATTGGTGAATTTCATCAGATAACTAGCAAAATTAACAAAACCCAGATGAAATCTCCATGAAACAAGACTCAATTACTAACTTAGAATAGAAATGATCGCAATCATCATGTTAATTTAAATCAATAAACCAAAATTAGGCAAAAAGATGAAAAATAAGTTACCTGAATTGATTAATAACTGAATAAAATAAAAAAAGCTTCCTGAAATGTGTTAACTTAATCTAACAATCAGTTGTAAATTATATTATATAATCATGAAGTGGCAACTGTAGCTGTAGATGAATGAAAGGGGTCCGTGAGAAGAACAGGGGAGTGTGAAGGTGTATTTTTATAAGGGAGTGAAATGATATTTTTGGAAGTTGGGGGTGTGATTGGTAGATATGTTTACGACAGTGGGTTTTTTATTGTTGGGTGATAATATGTGGGTCCCGCAATGTGAGAGACGTGGACGGTTGATTGGGAGAAGAACCTACTAGAGCTTGTCAAGTGGAATCATCTTAGCCGTCCACGTGTACGTGGATGAATTGGTGGGTTTGTGATGCATGATTTTTGTCGTGGAGTGGGATGGACTTTCTTGTGACTTAATATGAAAGTGTTAATGGTAACATGCTCATCCATATTATACAAGTTAATTAATTAATAGAAAATATAAATATTCAGGCTTTAGGTGATCCGTAGTAGGGCGGTATGCCCTTTGATAGCGTCGTCAAAACGCCGGGAACACCAAAACGATCGGCGCCATGTTCAAAAATTTGGGGGAGGCGCCATTATTATAGCGGCGTTTTGGAGATGCTTTTCAAAAATTGGACCAATCACAAAAAAACATGGATTTTCATAATTAATTAATAAAAACGAAAATTAATAATTAGGTAATGATAGGTAGGGGCTTTATAACTACGGGCTCTAGTGATATAACGCCCCATAAAGCTCCTGTGTGACGTGGCACGACACGTGTCGCATAACGCCCCACAAGGGGCTTTATGACTACGGATGGTCATATTATGAAAGGGTCGTAATATTAACACATGGGAAAAACTTATTTACACATGGTGTATACGGGCCGTATACTGTTATACGGCCTGTATAGAATAAAAAAAAACAACAAAATTTGTGCCAGTAGACTTTGTCAGTTTTTTTTATTCCATACGGGCCGTATAATAGTATACGGCCCGTATACATCATGTGTAAATAAGTTTGCCTAGTCATATACAATGTATACGAACCGCGAACGTGTATACGGGCCGTATACTCTTATACGGCCCGTATGGAACGAAAATTTGATTTTTCTGAAAGTATTTAAGGGATTTAAGGTGTAAATCACACTTGATATTTTACAGTCGTGAGGTGCTCAAACCTTTCTAAAAGTAGAAAAAAAAATAAAACATTAACAAGTAACAAAGATTGAAGAACAAGAAAACGTGTCGTATGACTGTAATAAAACGGAAGCTATCAACGCGGGATTACGGGCATGGTGTTATTCTTTATTTAATATTTATAGAATAAAAGGAAGGGTGAGGCATTTGATGAGAGTTGTAAGGAGTCTGAATCTTCGGTTTCATCAGACTGTACCGAAGAAACCAAATTCGCAACAATGAATGTGAGTCCATTGTTGTTCGTGAATGTTTCGAATCATCATAGAAGACGTGTCGGGTTCTTCTGCTAGCGGTCGGGCTTACAATGCTCACTCAGGGTGATAAACAACGTTGGTTTATTCTCTTTAATCTATTAGAACGATCCTTGTTTTGTCACGTACATGCGTTTAATTCCCAACATACTTGTTTTGTCACGTACATTTCGTAAGAAACTTTTCGTGCACTGAACCTTCACCTCCAATCATTTCCTGGTCAAATCACACACTATAAAGTTTAAACTTATCGTGTATTGCAGTTTGGAAAGATGACCGAATAGAGATCTGAATAACAAATTGTGGAGAACTTGTTTGTGTTATCCACCAACAATCCGTTCATTATCTGTTGTTGTCTAAAACAATATCAATTAACGTTCAGTTGTGTACACAAATTCATCATCGGTTTCTACAGCACATACACAGGGAGAATGTTCTCGAAATTGAAGGAAAAGAAAAAATGGTTGCTGATGTTTTTCACTATCAGGATTTTGTTGGTTTCTTTGAGAACCTGATTCCAATGTCCTACTACTACAATCCTTCCTACATTATTGAAAATTACTATATCACCCGCCATTCTCTTGCACCTGTATACATTGATTGTGGATTTAACTTGCAAGAATTGTGGATTTCGGTTGGTTCATATCTCGGAAGTACTGAACAACAAAAATACAATTTCGGTTTCATCAACCGGCTTTGAAAACCCGACGGAATCTACGAAGAAACTGTTGGATTTGAAGGAAAAGAAAAAATGGTTGTATACTATTATAAAATCTTTTTTCTTGAGTCGTCGGGAAAACTTTTCCTCAGGGGAGGGTGAGTAGTATGAGTCTAAGTCCATTGTGGTTCGTGAATGTTTCGAATCATTATAGAAGACGTGTCGGGTTCTGCTAGAAGACTATCAGGATTTTGTTGGTTTGTTTCGAGGTAGGGTATAGAATGTTTGAAGTATTCTTGGTTCAATACCAACTCTTCTGAAAGACAAGAATACAACGTTCATGTATCACAAGGAATGACCGATCTAAGGCAGAAAACCTGATTTAGATACACAAATTCATCACCGGTTTCTACAGCACAAGCACATACACAATTTGTTGGAAGAACCCGACACGTCTTCTGCTAGTTACTCTTTTCTTCGATTTCAACAAATCTTTCAAGGTCTTAAGTGATGGACAATTGGTTAAAAGATGTAGAAGAGTTTATGTAGAGATCTTTACGTACAAATTGGCATCCTCCTTACGGTTACAAATGAAGTGTTGGGATTCAAGGGTTTATGTCACACCCCCAAAATCCACCACGCGGTGTACCACCGCTCGGAGGCGTGACATGACCAGGATCGAGCCACCAATCATATTGAACAACGTAATTAAGTAAATAAAACCAACCACAATACGATTGGTGACCAAAAGAAAGTAACCGACTTAATGTTAACAGCGGAAGCATAAAACGTAAGTCCAAAACATAAGTTCCATAGTTCATAAGTTTAAAGTCCATTACGTAAGTTTAAATAAGTTCATAAGGTTAAATATTTAGCACGGGACATAACAGTCCCTATCCCACAACAACATCCTCCTCGTGCAAGCTCCATAAACGTCTAGCGACCTGTAAGGCATGTAACAACGAGTCAACAACAAAGTTGAGTGAGTTCACGGTTGGTTGATTAGTTTTAAGTTGTTTCTGAAAACGTGGTTTTACTTTCGTTGGCTTATTGCCGTGGGGGTTACCCCGTAGTTGAAAGTATGTTTAACCAGTTCCTTTTATTACCCAAACCATATCCATAATCAGTGGGGACTTCCCCATGTGAACCACTAGACCGATATCGACAACTGACGAACAATAGTTGTGCCCTACGTCAATGTTCTATCATCATTAACAGTTTTCCATAGTCCATTAGTACACGCCCGTTCGGACGACACGGTGTGAGGTTTGTTAAACCTAATAGCGCTATTAACTAATGACCCGCTCGCCATTGGCCTCGGCGATTAATTTGATATAAGATGAGGGACTTAATGATAGAGTTTTGTCTAGTAAGTTTTAAGGTTGTTGTCCTACCCAAGGAGGACGAACGTACGTATTCTACCCAAGGAGAACACGCAGGATTAATATTGGCATCCTACCCAAGGAGGATGGCCGTACATATCTTACCTAAGGAGGATATGTAGATTTCATTTTTGTTTCTTAACCCATTCCCAAACCACCGGGAATCCCATGCATTGTAGAAAGTGTGAACTCACCTCGGTTGCTCAGTTTGACTCTCAAAAATAGCTAACAGTCAAGGTTGGTCAATCATGTCCTAGTATGATTACCACTTAGTTTATTAGTGACTTCAAATAGAGCACAAAGTTCCTACACGTATCTATCACATAGCATGCATCACTTTAACGGTTTATGCCCATATAAGCTTCCCATCTATTCCCGTTCACAAGCAAACATACGACATTGCACATAACACTTTTATTGGCATATAACATGTTAGATTATTCTCAGATAACTTACCCGACATTTAGACACGCAAATCACTACTTATGTCGTCTCAGCTTTAATCTTCAAAACATGGCTGTTTTCGGGGATTTTAATAAAATAGTTAACTTATTCCAAAAATTCCCAACTTTTTACAGAAGGTCTTAAACGATCCAAATATTATTGTTTAAAAATCTCGGGATCCAATTCATCACCATTTTTTTTATAAAAATTCATTTTCCGGACTGCAATCAGATTCATCTTTTTCTGATTGCAGTCCACGGAATAATTTATTTAAAATTCATCGAGAGTCCGATTTACGAAATTCCAGTGGGAGAATTACAAATACATCAGTGGTCATCTACTGTACAAATTTCATGAGCTGATTCAACATAGATTTCCAGTTATGACTAAAACTATAACACCCATTTATTGTAGTAAAAACTCAACTTTAGTTGCTGTTACAAAACGGGTCTTTAAAAATAGTAAACGAAGTCCAAAAATTATGATTCTAGTGCCATTAGAACCGTATTTCATAATAACATGTTACAGACTCAAGAAAATCAAGTTTTTATTAAGTTATGATATGGTTACAGCCAACTGAAGTTGGCTGTAAACACCAACCAGCCCCTGTTTTCAACTTTTTAATATTCTAATGCGAGTTATATTGGTTCCGTTAACATGTTTAGAGATCAATAACGACATTTAACATCAATATTAGCAAGCAAATCATCAAGTAATCAGCAATATATCAAAACAACTTCATACTAACATTATTACATCATGTTTCATCTTTTTAATGTTCTTGTTTCTTTAGTGATTTGAACATACTAAACATACTACAACTTGTAACCAAGAAACAAGATGAACAAGGGTGTACAAGTAACTTACTACTAGCACAAGGCTAGGGATGAATCTCTTAGAAAAGATGAAGAAAAATGATGGTGAAAAGCAATGTATGAAGCTCCTTAGTGATCTACACTTCAAGCACCTTTGAACCTTCTTCCAACACTTGAATGAAACTTAAATGAAAGATGAATGTGGTGGTGAAGTGGTGGTGATGGTGGCGGTTAAGGGTGTGACCGAGAGAGGGAGAGAGAGATGAGAGATGAGGGTGAATCTATGGAATGATATGGAAGTGTTGTGAAGCCATACTTATAATCTTTCCTAATATCTTGTTCATCATAGCAAGCAAACAATCCAAAAAAAATAGATGATAAATCTTTGAAGGCATGGTGGGGATTTTTGTGGGTCCACTTGGGACCGAAATCGGTTATGGGGAGGGGGTAATTGTAATTTTTATGGAGTCTAGATCTTATACAATCCAATAACCAAGATCTTCAAAGATCTCTAGTATCTAAGGCCATATCTTGCCTATCTAATAAAATTAAACCAAATCCAATGAGATCATGGAAGGATTTAAGAAGATTTATAAAAATCTTGGGGTGGGCCATGCTTCATGACCGTAAGTCATGTATGGGGGGGGGGGGGTTAAGTGAAAGTTTTTGTTAGTAATTGGTAAACATAAGTTAAAGTCCAAGTATATACTTACATATGTTAGTTGGTGGATATTTAGGGGGTGTTATGGTGCACGGTGTGACGCCCTAAAACGTTTTAACCCAATTTATCGCAGCGGAAAGTACATACCTAAAATTTCTTTCATAATAATCTTTCTTTCAATTAAATACATTAATCCCTTTCTTATAAATTAATCAAAAACTAACATACTTATATCAATTTAAGTGACGACAAACACACCCACGTACAATCCATGTATTGACTCGATCTTCAACCGCGTACACTTCTTGATGAAACATCCAAAACCCTGTACGGCCTGCAGTCACCACATCCAATCAAATCAATAGCAACAGGTGACATAAATAAAAAAAATAATAAATCTTAACACATGCATAGTAAGGCGTCAACATATCCTGCTTTCTTTTATTCCAGCCCCGTCATGCATCCATTCCTTCACTAGCATCGGATTGCGCAGCTAACCTTCACTTTCATTGTTAACATGCCTATACTTTACATTAACTCTTCAATAGAAACGGTTAGTATCATTAACTTTCCTTCATATGAACATATTCTCGATTTACCCATAACTCATCTTTATGCCTAATTCATTATGTAAGTTCCCTTTCTTACCCCAAACTTAATCGAATCTCTTTCTTAACCACTCCCAACTCATTTGTACTTGAACTTAACTTAGTAATAACATCGATTCATATCTTCTCACACTACATTCAATAAATACCATATATCATAACTACTGTACCAAACAAAAAGGGTAAGTTCGGAGTGCACTTACCTCGTGCGTCCGAGTTCAAGCATAGCTTCCGTGTTTATCCTTGGCCCGTTGCCCTTCCATGCTTGTGTCTATGTTGACATGACTCCTATCCGTACATGTCATCACATTCATCATAACATGATTAGCATACAATCTCACTTATCATTTTTCTCCTAAGCATTTCATCAAACACTTGGTGTGCATATCATTTTCTAAGCATAAGGTACAAGTGCTTTAAGCATTTTCTTCCCCATTTCATCTTATGAACCATCACATTCAAGCAAAATCTCATAATCATAATTTCCACATCAAGTTTATCTATCTCAGTCTACCATATAACACTTTATACATTACAAGATCACACTATAACATCTACAAGTTCATCATGTTCATCATCTTCACACTCATGCAATGGGTTTCATTCTAAATCACCAAATTACTTGAAATTATTCATAACACAAGTTCTATTTGGTGTTTCTAACACCTCTATATCCTTAATTTCATACAAATTCATGGATTGATCATAACCCACTTCAAACAAGATCATCAAATCTAAATTCTAAGACATACCTTATGATCCCCTTATGAAGGTGATCATTAATTCATGTTCGGTTGTGAATTTGGGCTTCGTTTAGCCTTCCAATTTGGAGATTCTTCAAGAACTAGGGTTTTGGCTCCATGGGAGCCTTCCCTGCTCGATGATGAACACACACACGATGTGTGTGTATGTGTGTGTTGTTTTCTTTTAATAAAACAACTTTCAAGTTGTTTACTTTGGTCCCTCATGTTTCGTTTTAATTAAATAAGGCTACAACCCTTCGTTTAATCCCAACTCTACTAACATTAAACTAAGTTAATCATTTCCTAGTTAATATTCATTTACGGGTTCACTTTTACCCCTAACGGTATTTTTTTTCCCGTTCCTTTATATTAACCGGGTTTAAATTACCAAACCCATTTTTGGGGTGTTACACACGGGGATCACGACAAGCCAAGAAATAATTAAACAATGTGTTTGGCAAAATTTTAGTGTCCCGGTTAATGTCCGGTTGTTCGGTTAAATACCGTTTCGTTAAAGTGTTTAATTATTCCGTAAGGTGTCTTATATATATATATTTTTGTAACATTTTTAATTCTTAACACATAGGAAAGCATACAGGACCATTTAGTCAATTTTCTGCATATGACTAGTATGTTAACAAGCACATGTAAGTATAACATAGAACTCAGAAAGTAGTTAAATGATTCAGCACAGTCATCAAGCACTTTAATTAACATTTAATTAATCGTACGGATACATGAAATTACGAGGGTTGTCACATTCTCCCCCTGTTAAGAAAATTCCGTCCCGAAATTTAGTGCGTGGTTACTGAGGAAGCTAGTTAAGTTGCGTTGGTTTCCTGGTTTTTCTGGGGTGTCACATCATCCCCCAGTTGATTTGGAATTTCGTCCCGAAATTCTGCAGTAGCTTCAGCCTCAGTAGTGGTTGCATTTTTCTTAAACAGCTGGGGGTACTTGAGTTTCATTTGGTCTTCTCGTTCCCAGGTATACTCTGGGCCACGACGGGAATCCCAACGAACTCGGACGAAAGGTATCCTGGTACGCTTGAGAATCTTAACATCTCGATCAGTAATCTCTACTGGTTCCTCGATGAATCGCAGCTGGTCGTCGATAGTGAGCTCCTTGAGAGGAACTATGAGGGTTTCGTCTGACAGACACTTCTTCAGATTCGACACGTGGAAAACATTGTGAACTCCGCTGAGTTCTGTCGGTAGATTCAGCCTGTAGGCCACCTTGCCAATCTTCTCAATGATTTCAAAGGGTCCAACGTATCGCGGGTTGAGTTTGCCTCGTTTGCCAAAACGTACTACACCTTTCCAAGGTGAGACTTTGAGTAGCACTCGATCCCCAACCTAGAACTCGAGTGGCTTTCTTCGCTTATCAGCATAGCTTTTCTGACGGTCACGAGCTGCTGCCATTCGTTGCCGTATCTGAGCAATTCTCTCGGTTGTATCTACTACAAGTTTTGGGCCTGTGATTTGGCTGTCGCCAACCTCTGCCCAACAGAGAGGTGATCGGCACTTTCGTCCGTATAATGCCTCAAATGGGGCGGCTTGTATGCTGGTGTGGTAGCTGTTGTTATATGAAAACTCCACTAGTGGGAGGTGCTTTTCCCAGCCATTACCAAAATCGATTACACATGCCCTAAGCATGTCTTCAAGGGTCTGGATGGTGCGTTCAGATTGCCCATCCGTCTGTGGGTGATAAGCGGTGCTCATATCTAAACGTGAGCCGAAAGACTTATGCATGGCTTGCCACAATTCAGAAGTAAAACGCGCGTCGCGATCAGAAATGATGGAGGTTGGCACTCCGTGCCTTGATACTACTTCCTTTAGGTAGATGTC
The DNA here is from genome assembly GCA_030545235.1 of Helianthus tuberosus. Taxonomy (NCBI): domain Eukaryota; kingdom Viridiplantae; phylum Streptophyta; class Magnoliopsida; order Asterales; family Asteraceae; genus Helianthus; species Helianthus tuberosus. Next base: position 58,227,024 of record CM060404.1, read on the forward strand.
TGCTAGAGTAGAAAACTTACCCGTTTCCTTGATAGCCAGAAAATGTGCAGACTTGGTCAGTCGATCCACGATCACCCAAATGGTGTCATTTCCACGTTGAGATCTAGGAAGGCCTGTAACGAAATCCATGGAAATTTGCTCCCATTTCCATGTCGGGATCTCTGGTTGTTGAAGTAGGCCTGATGGTTTCTGATATTCGGTCTTGACTCTCGCACAAGTCAAGCATTTGCTAACGTAGGTTGCTATGTGGGCTTTCATACCAGGCCACCAGTACGTAGTCTTGAGATCGTGGTACATCTTATCCGAGCCAGGATGTACCGAATAACGAAACTTGTGCGCTTCGTCCATCACAAGCTTGCGTAGGTCTCCATACAGTGGAACCCAGATGCGTCCGTTTACATAGTAAGCGCCGTCTTCCTTTTGTTCTAACCATTTCCTTGATCCTCGTAGGGACTCAGCCCTGATGTTTTCTGCTTTCCATGCTTCAACCTGAGCATCGCGAATCTGAGCAGGAAGACTAGATTGGATGGTAAGTTGTAACGCTCGCACACGTTTAGGTATAGTGTCTTTTCGACTGAGGGCGTCGGCCACAACATTGGCTTTGCCTGGATGGTATTTGATTGCGCATTCATAATCATTCAAGAGTTCGACCCATCGGCGTTGTCGCATGTTTAATTCCTTTTGCTTGAAGATATGCTCGAGACTCCTGTGATCGGTGTAAATGGTGCACTTGGTACCGTACATGTAATGTCTCCATATCTTAAGTGCGAAGACAACTGCTCCCAATTCCAGGTCGTGCGTAGTGTAGTTCCTTTCGTGAACTTTAAGTTGGCGTGATGCGTAGGCAATGACCTTGTCACGTTACATCAACACGCAACCAAGTCCTTGGATGGAAGCGTCGCAATAAACCACAAAATCATCTGTGCCTTTAGGCAATGAGAGGATAGGCGCGCTACAAAGTCTATCTTTTAAGTGTTGGAATGCGGACTACTGTGCATCACCCCAACGATAGGTGACACTCTTCTGAGTCAATGAAGTGAGAGGTTGCGCAATCTTTGAGAAGTCCTTGATAAACCTTCTGTAATATCCTGCCAAACCCAAGAATTGGTGGATTTCTGTGGGTGTACGGGGTGCAGGCCAGTTCTTGATCGAGTCAACCTTGGATGGATCAACATGAATCCCATCCTTGTTTACTACGTGGCCTAGAAAATGGACTTCACGAAGCCAGAAGTCACATTTCGAAAATTTAGCATACAGTTGCTCTGCTCGAAGAAGTTCCAGCATAAGTCGTAGATGCTGCTCGTGTTCCTCCTGACTCTTAGAATAGATCAGGATGTCGTCGATGAAAATAATAACGAACTTATCCAGCGAAGGTTTGCATACTCGGTTCATGAGATCCATGAAGACCGCTGGTGCATTCGTCAACCCGAAAGGCATAACTAGAAACTCGTAATGCCCATAACGAGTTCTAAACGCTGTTTTGGAGACGTCCTCCTTTCGGACTCTCAGTTGATGGTAACCTGACCTCAGGTCAATCTTGGAATAGAAACTCGACCCTTGCAACTGGTCGAATAAGTCATCAATGCGTGGAGGAGGATAACGATTCTTTACTGTCACTTTGTTGAGTTCGCGGTAATCAATACACATTCTGAAGGTACCGTCTTTCTTCTTCACAAACAAGACTGGAGCTCCCCAGGGCGAAGAGCTAGGACGTATGAAACCCTTTTCCAAGAGTTCTTGTAATTGCGTGGACAGTTCTTCAAGTTCTGACGGAGCTAGTCGATAAGGTGCACGAGCTATTGGTGCTGCTCCAGGAGCTAGCTCGATTTGAAACTCGACTTGTCGATGAGGCGGAAGACCAGGTAGTTCCTTAGGAAATACCTCAGGAAAATCGCGCACAATAGGAATATCTTCAATTCTCTTCTCTTCCGTTGATGTGTCAGTAACGAGTGCTAGAATGGCAGTGTGGCCCTTTCGCAAACACTTCTGGGCCTTATGGAAAGAGATAATGCCTACGACAGCACCACTCTTGTCGCCATGAATCACGAGAGGTTTTTCACCAGAACGAGGAATGCGGACGATCTTCTCGTTGCAAACAATCTCCGCTTGATGATGAGATAGTCAATCCATCCCAATGACAACGTCAAAACTACCCAGAACAATAGGAATGAGGTCGATAGAAAAGGTCTGATCGGCAAGTACAAGCTTGCAACCCTTAACTACATGCGTAGCCTCTAAACTTTTACCATTTGCTAACTCTACGATGTGCTTGGTGTTTTAAGGGTAATGGGGTACGCTTAAGCACCTGACTAACTCTTAGGAACACATATCTAACATCGGCACCCGAATCAACTAAAATAGAAACAAAGGAATTGTCTGGTGGGAACTTACCTGCCACAACGTTGGGGTTGTTTCTTTCTTCCTTTTGTCCATTCAGGAACTCATGCTCACCAGTCCGGCGGTTATCCTTATTGTCTCTGTTATTGTTCCCGTTGCCCTGGTTGCCGCTGTTATCACGATTCTGTCTCATCTACGGACAGTTCCTCTTGAAGTGATTTTCAGCACCACATCGAAAACACCCCTTCTTGCTACCCTGTTGCTGCTGCTGGTTCCGGTTTGTAGGATATGGGCTCCTGCAGTCTCTAGCCATATGTCCCATCTTCTTGCACCGATGACAACACGATCCCGCACATGACCCGCTGTGGTGCCGTAGGCACTTGTGGCATCTTGGTTTATTCCCTAGGTATCCCCCCTGATTTTGGTAGTTCAGCCCGGGTTTCCTGTGCGGTTCCTGTTGTATAGAGCTAGGACCCTCACCTTGGTGATCACCTTAAATATACTTGTTACTAATAAGAGCATTTGCATTGGAAGAGTTACGCTTGGGCAACTTCCCCTCTTCCACCGCCTGATCGGTGAGTTGGTGCGCCAAACGAACGACTTGCTGGATTGTGGGAAGGTTGGCCGCAATTAAAGACCCTTGGATTTCCGGGACTAAGCCTCTAAGGTATAGCTTGATTCGTCTAGGTATGGGTTGTGACATGTTAGGGCATAAGGCAGCCAAGTCGTTGGACCTCTTGGTGTACGCCTCAATCTCTGATCCTTCCATCTTCAAACCATAATACTCTATTTCAAGTTCCAGAATGTCGTCCAGGTGGCATAATTCTTCCTTAATCCAATCCTTGAAGTCGCTCCAGAGGGTGGCATTCGCGTCTGCCAACCCGAGCATCTGAAATTGTGCGTTCCACCAAGAATACGCTTTCCCCTGCAACATGCCGGTAGTGTACTTTACTCGTTTGCTGGCAAGGCTATCACTTTCTTCGAATGTATATTCGATTCTATGGATCCAGTGTAGAAGGCCGATTGCCCCTCCAGTGCCGTCGAAAGTGGGAGGTTTGCACTCCAAGAACGCCTTGAGGGTGCCTATGCGCGTTTGAGGGTGCATGGGTTGACTCCATGTTTGGGTTGCTAAGGCTTCAGCAATCCGTTCATTAATCAAGGTCATCAGCTGACCCTGGGTCATGTCGAGATGTCCACTCATGATCTTCACTTCGAAGGAACAGACGTAAGAAAGGTGTCGCAAGGTGCGTAAGTGTGGAGTGACAGAAGAGAGTAAGCACACAAGGTTCAATTAGCAGTTATCACATTAACTAATGCATACCATGAATAATTGTAACAACTCTCATCAAAAAGTACTATTTATTATTTTAATTTGACAAAAAGGAAACCCTAATTGAGAAACCCAAGTGATTCTGCATAATCCCTAAGATTTTCAGAACATTTGGAATCAGGATCAGGGCCCCTAAAACTCAAGGGGGTATTCCCTAATTTGAAATTATCCTTCGAAAACTATTGTAAAACACGTATCTGTGAAAATTTCCGACTCACCAAGGCTATACTAGACACGAGGCTACCCTAGGCTAGGGGGTATGCCCCGCGACACGCGACAGAAACGGAGACACCCTCCGCGACACGCGGGGGGACCAATTTTCAAGTATAAATAGTAGAGTCTGGGACTTGACATTCTTTGTTAATTCGACGTAAAAACTCAAAACGTACGCTGAATTATAGTATAATCACTACAAAACACACACGATTCACGAAGTGCTGCCGCAATTCAGGGTAATAACTCGATCGCTGCTACGATTCAATGTCCGATTGATTAAACTATCCAATGGATGTTTAAGTGCTGCCCACATTAGGGTTTATGCTTTGTCATTCGTTGTTAATTCAATGGATGTTTAAGTATCGCACTTTGTCATTCGTTGTGAGGGTTAATCTCGTGAGTTATCGTAAATGTTGTATTAAGTTACTAACCTAGTTTGTGTGCATGATTATTTAAACTAGGTTATCAAGGCTAATCAGTAGGCTAAGCTCTATTCAAATTAAATCTGCAATGTGAGTCATTCTCTTTTTATCAAAGTACTTTCTTAAATATTTTCAAAGTTATAATTACAGTGATTAAGTTTATGTAATCACCAAGTTATAGCCGGTATGTGGGGTTTTGTATACATTACTTGATAATCTTCACCATTGGACAACGGGTTAGCCAATGGGTGATATGACCATAGTCACAGACACCATTGGACAACAGGAGGGCCAATGGGTCGAGTGACAAATAATGTGGATAGTTGGTTGATATCTGAAACATTGTAATCTCTCTTAATACTGTAAATTATAACAAACGAGTCGTTTTAGTAAATAGAATGATTCACTCAGTATTTCCCGCTGACAAAACCTTTTTCAAACATGTTTCAGGTGATCTGTTGTGATCCAGGAAAAGTGCCGTGAAGCACTACCAGCTTAAGGAAGTGGCTCAGTATAAAAATAAGGAAACATGTTTTATAAAATAAAAGATTTCTTTGTGAAATCTCAAGATTGTATATTACTGGGTTTTATCCCGAGTTGTGAAATAAAATAATCGGGAAATATTTCAGTTTTTAAAAGATCCTGAAGAAACTTCCGCTGTTAAATAAATACCACGGGATTTTCTGTCCCGCGGCTCCTGAAACGGGTTAAACCGGGTCGGGGGCCGTGATAGAAAAAGGTGGTATCAGAGCCACTTATTTAAGCCTATTAAGTATTTAGAAATACTTAATTTTTACTGATTGCCAATTATGTGATTATGTGTTTTATTAACTGATTATTTGTTAGTTACAGTATGGGTAAACAAAAGCTGTCAAACATCTACCTTAAACTAGATAGGTCATCCAACGAGAAGGGAAGTTCATCCCAAACAAAACCTTATGTAATTCCTGAAGAAGGAATATTTATCCATAAAGCACAGTATGAAGAACCACTTTCTCCTAGTAAAAGAAGTCTGATTATTAGAAAAAGTAAGGAGGAAATAAAGAAATCTCGAGAGAAGAAAGTTAAACAGAAAACCCAGGAATTAACCAGTAAAACACCTTGGGAGGACAAATTAGATGAGAAATGGGCAGATCTTTATATGCTAGCTACTGTAGCAGTAAATGCAAATCTCTAATTATTTTAAAATCAAGTTTTAGCACCTACAGTCCAGAAATCTTATTCAGTAAATAAATAAATTTACAATAAAAACCTCGTGTGTTTTAAATTTTCATTTGTTTTGTATTTACCCAGTATGAAATCATATTTAAAAGATTTCCTATGAAAATTTTGTTATACATTAGTAATTGTGTGTATTTTGCATAACAGCATGAGTGACTTGTCTGACGCCCTTCAAAACCTAAATCTCTATCCAGTAAAAATAGAGGTTTCCCGAGATTTCAATAGGTATATACCAGACATAGAAGAACCTGTTGAATTCAATGCTTCACCACCTCCAGAGAAACCTAAACCCAAGAAGAGGAGGAGATTTGTGGGATGGAGACGTGTGCGTAGGAGGAAGCCTACAACCAGAAAAATTCCTAAAATAGAAAATCCTTTAGACAAAGGAAAAGGGGTTGAAGTCAGTGAAGGTTTTAGGTCATTGGAAATGAAATTGGGAGAAGATTCTAGGCCACCAGGAATGGAATATGGAGGAAGTTCTAGGCAAATCCAGAGGGAAGTCGGAGAAAGTTCTAGACAGGTGGAGGAGTTACCTTTTCAGGAGGAATTAGATCGGGCATTAGCAAGCTGTGATGTTGTCAGGCCAATTAATAATAATATGTACCCTACTATTGAAAATCAACTACCAATAAACTTAGAACCAGCAATTCCAGACCCTATAATCCATACTCAACCTCTGGGGATAGACGAATGGTGGACAAATGATTGGTAGTTCCAAAACCTAATCAATAGTCCTTATTCCTTTCTTCCTCAGTTTGACCCGGAACCATTACCAAATCCACCCATGAGTAACGAGAATTTAGCAGAACTCCGCCATTTTGGCGAAGAGTTAATGGATGCGGGAAATAGAATCCGAGAGATAGGGGGACAAATTGCCTGGAAGTATGATGAAAGGGAACTTCGTTTTTAGGAAGACAAGTGACGAGAGATAGTGGAGTAGTGAAATTGTGGTTGTGTAATAGTAAAAGTAATAATAAAACCAGTTTGTAAAATAATTACAAATGAAACTTGTAAGATATTTGTGTGTAGGGATGCATATTATAAAAGATATAAAATGAAATCGAGAAATCGATAGTTTTGACTCTATGTGTATTATGAAATTTGTTTGATTGTTGTGTATAATTGTTATTTATTCGATACTAATAAATTATATATGTTAATTATCAGATGGCAAATATTGGTAATGAACCAGAAAATGAGGTTAATCAATCTGAACAACACCCGGGAGATCAATATATGACTAGGCAAGATATAGAAAATATCGTTGCTCAAGGAATAGTCAATGCTATTCCAGCAATAGTAGCTGCTGTCCAGAAACCTGTAGAACCTCAACAAATCATTCCGAGTAAACGTATTTCTGAAGATAACTTCAGTAATAGCGTAAATGGAGGCGGTAATCATATTAATCAAGATAATGAACCACGGCAAGCTCCGCTCCCTAAGAAAATGAAAACTGCAACGCCTGGTTGCACTTTCAAAGAATTTCTTGCTTGTAAACCCACGGAATTTGCAGGCAATGAAGGAGCAACTGCGGCACTGCGTTGGTTAGAGAAAACCGAAGCAGTGATTGCAATAAGTAAATGTGACAAAGACGACAAGGTCATGTATGCGTCAAATCTTTTCAAAGAAGGGGCGCTAGAATGGTGGAACACAGTGTTACAAGCTAAAGGGAGAACTATGGCTTATGCCATGAACTGGGAAGAATTTAAGAATCTTGTAGAAAGAAAATTTTGTCCCGAGTACGAAAAAGAACAAATGACAAATAAGTTCCTAAATCATCGTATGATAGGTCTAGATTGTCGCGGTTATACTTCGAGATTCTTTGAATATGCTAGAGTGGTAGCAACACTGGCTTCGCCAGAACCGGTACTCATTTCTCGCTATATTTGGGGACTAATTAGCGAAATCCGTAACATTGTTAAAGCTGCGAGACCTCGTACTATTGACGATGCTGGGGAACTAGCTAACACCCTAACCGACGAACTGGTGCGCACGAGAGATGAAGACAGGAAGAAAGAATTGGCTCAGAAAATTACCCAGGGATTTCGTACGGGTAATAATAGCAACTTCAAGAGAAGAGGAACAGGGCAACCCTCAAATCCGCCATTCTGCAGAAATTGCAAAAGGAAACATTTTGGAAGATGTAATATAATTTGCAACTTTTGCAAAATGGCAGGACATCGTGAAGAAAACTGTAGGAAGAAATCCACAATTTGTTACAATTATGGAGAAACTGGACATTTCAGGCCAGATTGCCCGAAATTGGTCAAACCAGCAGACAACAAAGCTAAACCAGCTGATGGAGCTACCAAGAAGAATGTTCGAGCCTTTCAGTTAACAACTCAGGAGGCTGAGCTAATCCCAGATGTGATAGCTGGTACGTTCTTAGTTCACAACATTTACGCCAAAGTATTATTTGACTCTGGTGCAAACCAAAGTTTTATAAATACTTCTTTCTGTCAAACTCTTAATTTACCTTTAACCAGTATTAGGCAGATTTTGACAGTCGAAACGGCAGACGGAAATTCAGTTAAAATAGATAAAGTTTTGCAGGAAGGAAATATAGAACTTTTAGGACATAAATTCTCTGCAAACTTATTGCCTATGAATTTAGCCGAATTTGATGTTGTGTTAGGAATGGATTGGTTAGTAGCCAACCATGCTCGAATCCTTTGTGATAAAAACTCTATAGAAATTCAGACACCTACTGGGGAAATTATCACAATTACAGGAAATAAACCACGTAAACCCATGAAGTTCATATCAGTAATGAAAGTTGCTAATTATGAACGAAAACAAGGAATAGTATATATGATTTCAGTAATCATTAGTACTAAGGGTAAAAAACCTAAGGAAATTCTTGTAGTCTCAGAATATCCAGATGTATTCCCAGAAGAGTTACCGGGATTACCACCAGATAGGGAAGTAGAATTTAGGATTCATCTAATTCCAGGAACTACACCGATAGCCAAGGCACCTTATCGGTTAGCACCCACAGAAATGTTAGAACTGAAAAAGCAATTAGATGAATTACTAAGTAAAGGATTCATACAACCTAGTTCATCTCCTTGGGGAGCACCAGTGTTATTTGTTAAGAAAAAGGATGGTTCAATGAGAATGTGTATCGATTATAGAGAATTAAATAAGGTTACAATTAAGAATCGATACCCATTACCTAGGATTGATGATCTGTTTGATCAACTTCAAGGAGCTAGATATTTTTCTAAGATAGACTTACGCTCCGGATATCATCAATTGAAGGTACAAGAAGAAGACATACCTAAGACTGCTTTCAGAACTAGGTATGGTCATTACGAGTTTACAGTCATGCCCTTTGGGTTAACGAATGCACCTGCTGCATTCATGGACATGATGAATAGGATCTGTAAACCATATTTGGATAAATTTGTAATTGTCTTCATAGATGATATACTTATTTATTCAAAAAGTCAGACAGAACATTGTGAGCACTTGCATGCACTCTTAACTTTGTTAAGAAAAGAAAAGCTTTATGCCAAATTCTCGAAATGTGAATTTTGGCTAAAGGAAGTGCAATTTCTAGGACACATGGTGAATCACGAAGGTATTCACGTAGATCCTGCTAAGATAGAGGCAATTACCAATTGGAAGGTTCCACAAACAGCAATGGAAATTAGAAGTTTTATAGGTTTAGCTGGGTACTATAAACGGTTTATTAAGGATTTTTCCAAGATAGCTGTACCATTAACTAAGCTAACCTGTAAAGCAGTTAAGTTTGAATGGGAATCTAAACAAGAAGAAGCTTTTAGGATTTTGAAGCAGAAATTAACAAATGCTCCAATCTTAGCCTTACCAGAAGGAACTGAAGATTTTGAAGTATATTGTGATGCTTCAAAACTAGGATATGGATGTGTGCTTATGCAATGCAAAAAGGTGATTGCATATGCTTCAAGGCAATTGAAAAAGCACGAAGAAAACTATACAACTCATGATTTAGAATTATGAGCCGTAATTTTTGCCCTTAAGATTTGGAGACATTATCTGTATGGAAGTAAATTTACTGTTTATACAAATCATAAAAGTTTAAGATATATATTTGGGCAAAAAGAGTTAAACATGAGGCAAAGGAGATGGATGGAAATCCTAAGTGACTACGACTGTGATATTCAGTATCACGAAGGAAAGGCAAATGTAGTTGCAGATGCTTTAAGTCGTAAGTACCATGAGAAACAACGGCGAGTTCGTGCTCTTAGATTAAATCTACAATTAGATTTAACAGAACAGTTAAGGAAGGTTCAGGAAACAGCAATCAAGGATGATGCTGAAGGAATGAAAGGACGAATAAAAGAATTAGAGCAAGGAGTGGATGGAATTTGGAGATTCCACAAAAGTAGAATTTGGGTACCTAAGCAGGGAAACTTAAGATATAAAATTTTAGAAAAAGCCCATAAATCTAGGTACACTATGCACCCAGGAAACAATAAGATGTACCAAGATTTAAGAAATAACTTTTGGTGGATATGAATGAAAAAGGATATAGCTAGATATATTTCTAAGTGTCTTACTTGTTCACAAGTTAAGGCAGAACATCAGAAACCTTCAGGTCTACTACAACAATTAGAAATGCCTGTATGGAAATGGAAACTCATAACAATGGATTTTGTTACTAAGTTACCCAAAACAAGAAAAGGTAATGATGCGATTTGGGTAATTTTAGATGGGTTAACCAAATCTGCTCACTTTCTACCAATGAAAGAAATCTTTAGTATGGAAAGGTTGGCAAAATTGTATGTAGATGAAGTCGTATCCTCACATGGAGTTCCACTCTCCATTGTTTTGGATAGGGATAGTCGTTTTACTTCTCATTTCTGGAAAAGTTTCCAAGAAGCTATGGGAACTCGACTAAATTTAAGCACTGCATATCATCCTCAAACAGACGGGCAAAGTGAAAGGACGATCCAAACTTTAGAAGACATGCTCCGAGCATGTGTAATAGATTTTGGTGGAAATAGGGACGATCACTTACCTCTGATCGAATTCTCCTATAACAATAGTTATCATTCAAGTATTGAAACTGCCCCATTCGAAGCATTGTATGGAAGAAAATGCAGAACTCCAGTTTGTTGGGCAGAAATAGGAGAAAGTCAATTGTCAGGTCATGAAATAGTGCAAGAGATAACCGACAAGATTACTCAAATCAAAGAAAGGCTGAAGACTGCTCGAGATCGTCAGAAAAGTTATGCAGATAATAGATGCAAGCCATTAGAATTCCAAGTTGGAGACAAAGTACTGTTGAAAGTTTCTCCTTGGAAGGGAGTTGTTCGATTCGGTAAGAAAGGAAAGCTAAGTCCCAGATACGTAGGACCATTTCCAGTAATCCAACGTATAGGACCAGTTGCTTATCGTTTACAACTACCTGAAGAATTAGCTGGAGTACATGATGTATTTCATGTATCCAATCTCAAGAAATGCCTATCAGACGAATCACTGGTAGTATCTCTTCGAGATATAGAAGTAAATGAAAACTTAAAATTTGTTGAAAAACCTCTTCAAATTGAGGATCGAAAGATCAAGTTTCTCAAGCACAAGCGACTAGTTTTAGTCAAAGTCAAATGGGATTCAAAGAGAGGAGCTGAATATACTTGGGAGCTGGAATCAGAAATGAAGTGAAAGTATCCTCATTTATTCCAGTAAATCTCGAGGACGAGATTTTTATTAAGGTGGGGAGAATGTAACAACTCTCATCAAAAAGTACTATTTATTATTTTAATTTGACAAAAAGGAAACCCTAATTGAGAAACCCAAGTGATTCTGCATAATCCCTAAAATTTTCAGAACATTTGGAATCAGGATCAGGGCCCCTAAAACTCAAGGGGGGTATTCCCTAATTTGAAATTATCCTTCGAAAACTATTGTAAAACACGTATCTGTGAAAATTTCCGACTCACCAAGGCTATACTAGACACGAGGCTACCCTAGGCTAGGGGGTATGCCCCGCGACACGCGACAGAAACGGAGACACCCTCCGCGACACGCGGGGGGACCAATTTTCAAGTATAAATAGTAGAGTCTGGGACTTGACATTCTTTGTTAATTCGACGTAAAAACTCAAAACGTACGCTGAATTATAGTATAATCACTACAAAACACACACGATTCACGAAGTGCTGCCGCAATTCAGGGTAATAACTCGATCGCTGCTACGATTCAATGTCCGATTGATTAAACTATCCAATGGATGTTTAAGTGCTGCCCACATTAGGGTTTATGCTTTGTCATTCGTTGTTAATTCAATGGATGTTTAAGTATCGCACTTTGTCATTCGTTGTGAGGGTTAATCTCGTGAGTTATCGTAAATGTTGTATTAAGTTACTAACCTAGTTTGTGTGCATGATTATCTAAACTAGGTTATCAAGGCTAATCAGTAGGCTAAGCTCTATTCAAATGAAATCTGCAATGTGAGTCATTCTCTTTTTATCAAAGTACTTTCTTAAATATTTTCAAAGTTATAATTACAGTGATTAAGTTTATGTAATCACCAAGTTATAGCCGGTATGTGGGGTTTTGTATACATTACTTGATAATCTTCACCATTGGACAACGGGTTAGCCAAGGGGTGATATGACCATAGTCACAGACACCATTGGACAACAGGAGGGCTAATGGGTCGAGTGACAAATACTGTGGATAGTTGGTTGATATCTGAAACATTGTAATCTCTCTTAATACTGTAAATTATATCAAACGAGTCGTTTTAGTAAATAGAATGATTCACTCAGTATTTCCTGCTGACAAAACCTTTTTCAAACATGTTTCAGGTGATCTGTTGTGATCCAGGAAAAGTGCCGTGAAGCACTACCAGCTTAAGGAAGTGGCTCAGTATAAAAATAAGGAAACATGTTTTATAAAATAAAAGATTTCTTTGTGAAATCTCAAGATTGTATATTACCGGGTTTTATCCCGAGTTGTGAAATAAAATAATCGGGAAATATTTCAGTTTTTAAAAGATCCTGAAGAAACTTCCGCTGTTAAATAAATACCACGGGATTTTCTGTCCCGCGGCTCCTGAAACGGGTTAAACCGGGTCGGGGGCCGTGACAATAATGTACCATGTAACTAACAAGTAGGTAATATAAACATAAATCATATCACCTAGGATGTTGAGTCTTGCACGTGGAGCGAAGCGTCGTTGTGGATCGTTGAGCACTGTACCGGTTATAGTATGGTTTTGTCAAAAAAACTTTTCCCCTTTTAAAACCAAGTTCACTATAACCAATGGCTCTGATACCAATCTGTCACACCCCCAAAATCCAACACGCGGAGTACCACCGCTCGGAGGCGTGACATGACCAGGATCGAGCCACCAATCATATTGAACAACGTAATTAAGTAAATAAAACCAACCACAATACGATTGGTGACCAAAAGAAAGTAACCGACTTAATGTTAACAGCGGAAGCATAAAACGTAAGTCCAAAACATAAGTTCCATAGTTCATAAGTTTAAAGTCCATTACGTAAGTTTAAATAAGTTCATAAGGGTTAAATATTTAGTACGGGACATAACAGTCCCTATCCCACAACAACCTCCTCCTCGTGCAAGCTCCATAAGCGTCTAGCGACCTGTAAGACATGTAAGAACGAGTCAACAACAAAGTTGAGTGAGTTCACGGTTGGTTGATTAGTTTTAAGTTGTTTCTGAAAACGTGGTTTTACTTTCGTTGGCTTATTGCCGTGGGGGTTACCCCGTAGTTGAAAGTATGTTTAACCAGTTCCTTTTATTACCCAAACCATATCCATAATCAGTGGGGACTTCCCCATGTGAACCACTAGACCGATATCGACAACTGACGAACAATAGTTGTGCCCTACGTCAATGTTCTATCATCATTGACAGTTTTCCATAGTCCATTAGTACACGCCCGTTCGGACGACACGGTGTGAGGTTTGTTAAACCTAATAGCGCTATTAACTAATGACCCGCTCGCCATTGGCCTCGGCGATTAAGTCGATATAAGATGAGGGACTTAATGATAGAGTTTTGTCTAGTAAGTTTTAAGGTTGTTGTCCTACCCAAGGAGGACGAACGTACGTATTCTACCCAAGGAGAACACGCAGGATTAATATTGGCATCCTACCCAAGGAGGATGGCCGTACATATCTTACCTAAGGAGGATATGTAGATTCCATTTTTGTTTCTTAACCCATTCCCAAACCACCGGGAATCCCATGCCTTGTAGAAAGTGTGAACTCACCTCGGTTGCTCGGTTTGACTATCAAAAATAGCTAACAATCAAGGTCGGTCAATCACGTCCTAGTATGATTACCACTTAGTTTATTAGTGACTTCAAATAGAGCACAAAGTTCCTACACGTATCTATCACATAACATGCATCACTTTAACGGTTTATGCCCATATAAGCTTCCCATCTATTCCCGTTCACAAGCAAACATACGACATTGCACATAACACTTTTATTGACATATAACATGTTAGATTATTCTCAGATAACTTACCCGACATTTAGACACGCAAATCACTACTTATGCCGTCTCAGCTTTAATCTTCAAAACCGGGCTGTTTTCGGGGATTTTAATTAAATAGTTAACTTATTCCAAAAATTCCCAACTTTTTACAGAAGGTCTTAAACGATCCAAATATTATTGTGTAAAAATATCGGGATCCAATTCATCACCAATATTTTATAAAAATTCATTTTCTGGACTGCAATCAGATTCATCTTTTTCTGATTGCAGTCTACGGAATAATTTATTTAAAATTCATCGAGAGTCCGATTTACGAAATTCCAGTCGGAGAATTACAAATACATCAGTGGTCATCTACTGTACAAATTTCATGAGCTGATTCAACATAGATTTCCAGTTATGACTAAAACTATAATACCCATTTATAGCAGTAAAAACTCAGCTTTAGTTGCTGTTACAAAACGGGTCTTTAAAAATAGTAAACGAAGTCCAAAAATTATGATTCTAGTGCCATTAGAACCGTATTTCATAATAACACATTACAGACTCAAGAAAATCAAGTTTTTGTTAAGTTATGATATGGGTACAGCCAACTGAAGTTGGCTGTAAACACCAACCAGCCCCTGTTTTCAACTTTTTAATATTCTAATGCGAGTTATATTGGTTCCGTTAACATGTTTAGAGATCAATAACGACATTTAACATCAATATTAGCAAGCAAATCATCAAGTAATCAGCAATATATCAAAACAACTTCATACTAACATTATTACATCATGTTTCATCTTTTTAATGTTCTTGTTTCTTTAGTGATTTGAACATACTAAACATACTACAACTTGTAACCAAGAAACAAGATGAACAAGGGTGTACAAGTAACTTACTACTAGCACAAGGCTAGGGATGAATCTCTTAGAAAAGATGAAGAAAAATGATGGTGAAAAGCAATGTATGAAGCTCCTTAGTGATCTACACTTCAAGCACCTTTGAACCTTCTTCCAACACTTGAATGAAACTTAAATGAAAGATGAATGTGGTGGTGAAGTGGTGGTGATGGTGGCGGTTAAGGGTGTGGCCGAGAGAGGGAGAGAGAGAGAGATGAGAGATGAGGGTGAATCTATGGAATGATATGGAAGTGTTGTGAAGCCATACTTATAATCTTTCCTAATATCTTGTTCATCATAGCAAGCAAACAATCCAAATAAAATAGATGATAAATCTTTGAAGGCATGGTGGGGATTTTTGTGGGTCCACTTGGGACCGAATCGGTTATGGGGAGGGGGTAATTGTAATTTTTATGGAGTCTAGATCTTATACAATCCAATAACCAAGATCTTCAAAGATCTCTAGTATCTAAGGCCATATCTTGCCTATCTAATAAAATCAAACCAAATCCAATGAGATCATGGAAGGATTTAAGAAGATTTATAAAAATCTTGGGGTGGGCCATGCTTCATGACCGTAAGTCATGTATGGGGGGGGGGGGGGGTTAAGTGAAAGTTTTTGTTAGTAATTGGTAAACATAAGTTAAAGTCCAAGTATATACTTACATATGTTAGTTGGTGGATATTTAGGGGGTGTTATGGTGCACGGGGATCACGACAAGCCAAGAAATAATTAAACAATGTGTTTGGCAAAATTTTAGTGTCCCGGTTAATGTCCGGTTGTTCGGTTAAATACCGTTTCGTTAAAGTGTTTAATTATTCCGTAAGGTGTCTTATATATATATTTTTGTAACATTTTTAATTCTTAACACATAGGAAAGCATACAGGACCATTTAGTCAATTTTCTGCATATGACTAGTATGTTAACAAGCACATGTAAGTATAACATAGAACTCAGAAAGTAGTTAAATGATTCAGCACAGTCATCAAGCACTTTAATTAACATTTAATTAATCGTACGGATACATGAAATTACGAGGGTTGTCACAGTTTATAAGTAAAAGATGTTAGTTTCTTGACAGTATGGTTTCTCGACATATGAAGTATTATCTGTCCTTGTTGCCTCTTCGGTTGGTAAAAGACATATGATGGTTTCTAATACAGGCTATTTGTCTGTTGTGGTTGATTTATAGGAGGAGGTTATGAAACGAATATATGTTTATGCGAATTCCCAACATCCTTGCTCTATTCTCTTTAATCTATTAGAACGATCCTTGTCTTGAGAACCTGGTTCTGATTTAAACAATGGAATTTGTGGATCAACAGAAATAACTGAAAATAACTCGACATTCTCTTGCACCTGTATACGTTGATTGTGGATTTAACTTGCAAGAATTGTGTCCGTCGCATGATAGAAGACGTGTCGGGTTCTGCTAGAAGACTATCAGGATTTTGTTGGTTTGTTTCCAGGTAGGGTTTAGAATGTTTGAAGTATTCTTGGTTCAATACCAACTCTTCTGAAAGACAAGAATACAACGTTCATGTATCACAAGGAATGACCGATCTAAGGCAGAGAACCTGATTTAGATACACAAATTCATCACCAGTTTCTACAGCACAAGCACATACGCAATGAAGTATTAAAAGATGTTAGTTTATTGACAGTATGGTTTCTCGACAAATGAAGTATTATCTGTCATCATCTGTTCATCATTGTTTTTGAAGATGAAGATGAAGAAACGAGAGTTAACATTCTGATTCAGATTCAGGAAGCAGATGATTTTGTAGTGTTTGTTTGAGAAACTAACAAGGTAAACCTGAATTTTCAGATTTTTAGACACTTACTTGAACAGTTAGTAATGCTAGATGTCATTTTGGCTGAACCACTACCTATTACAGCACTGTATGAACCTGTGTGTTTGAAAATATGCTTTGTTCTTCGTTTATTGGATCGTTCTAATAGATTAAAGAGGTTTTTACCATTTTTTACCATATGTATACGGGCCGTATACCGTTTATACGGCCGTATACTCTCGGTAAAAAACAAATTTACCGATCGTATACAATGTATACGATGATTGTATACGGGCCGTATATTCTTATACGGCTCGTATACTATGGGTAAAAAATGGTAAAAAAATGGTTTATTCTCTTTAATCTATTAGAACGATCCTTGTCTTGAGAACCTGATTCTGATTTAAACAATGGAATTTGTGGATCAAAAGAAATAACTGAAAAAAACTCGCCATTCTCTTGCACCTGTATACGTTGATTGTGGATTTAACTTGCAAGAATTGTGTTCGTCGCATGATAGAAGATACATATCGTCCGTTCAAGTTGAGCTTCCTGATCTTACACTTTGTTGAAAATTGTTGATTTCTGTTGGTTCAGATCTCGGAAGTACTAGCAGAAGAACTCGACACGTCTTCTGTGATAATTCGAAACATTCCGAATAACTAGCAGAAGATCCCGGCACATCTTCTGTGATGATTCGAAACATTCCGAATAACTAGCAGAAGAACCCGACACGTATTCTTCATAGCCATATTCCCAGTCACAAGTTGTTGATACATATCGTCTGTTCAAGTTGAGCTCAGTTGTGTACCCTTCAATCTTCTTGAGTATTTTTTTCTAACTTTATGCTTGCATCCACCACAGTGAATATTAACTTTGAGTGAAAGAGTTTGGAAACCGGACGGAATCTACGAAGAAACTTTTGGAATTTGTGGATTTCGGTTGGTTCAGAAACTTAACAAGAGAAGCAACTAAAAAAATACAATTGATTACTAGGTCGAATAATGGCCAATAATCCGTTCATAATCGTCGACGACGTCACTGGGGTTTTTTCTCTTCCAGTTACCAGGCCTATCATCTCCGTCTACGTTTGGTTTCCTCAATGAAGAACCATCTTTAATCTATTAGAACGATCCTTGTAACCATCAACCTGCTTTGAACGAGTGTAGAGCACTCGTAATCCTCAACCGGCTTTGAAACCGGACGGAAACTACGAATTGGGTCCGTCACATGATAGAAGATACATATCGTCCGTTCAACTTGATATAGGAGAGTTGATGTAATTTTCCAAGCATTTTTATCGTGTGTTGTAATTTTAATGAAGCAATGAAGATTGAATATGCAAACCGCGTCCGTCTTCTGTTATGATTCGAAACATGCCCACCTTGACCAGGATAGATAAGTGTATCACTCGATCCACTTACATTCGAATAACGCTGAGAATCCACAACACTTATGGCCAGATTCTTTCCTTCAATCTTGGCAAAATCAATGCCTGCTTGTTTTATTATCACCAAAGTACTGAACAACCGAGATAACAGCTCTGGCATTTATCACCAACTCATCTTTAGTAGTCTTTGCTTCGTCCACTAGAACTATTTGTGTATGCATTCTTTTGGTAGTTAACAACGCTAATTAGAAAAAAATCTGTAAAATTAATCATATCGATTGCTATAACAGGATGGATGTGACACACATATATAGATAAACTGTCACAGTTGTCAAGACTGTTTGTCGGGTTTCCAATGCTCACACAGGGTGATAAACAACGCTGATACAGGTAACATCTAGTTATATTCAGATTTAAACAATGCCCGCCTCAACTGAGATAACGGACATCCATCAAGCTCAAAAAGAAAACTTGTGTTTCCCATAGTCACAAAAGATTGCGGTTTGTATATCACATAGCCACCGTTTCCGTAGTAAAAAACGGTTGCGGTTTGTATTTCGCATAGCCACCGTTTCCGTAGTAAAAAACGGTTGGGTTTGCACATTCAATCTTCAATACTTCATTAAAATACCAGTAGAAGAACCCGACACGTCTTCATGTAACGGAGAATGTTCAAGAAATTGAAGGAAAAGGAAAAGATTTGTTGAAATCGAATTTGACAACTATGACAACTTATTAAAAGTAGCAATCACCTCCAATCATTTCCTGGTCAAATCACACACTATAAAGTTTAAAGTTATCGTGTGTTGTAGTTTGGAAAGATGACCGAACAGAGATCTGAATAACAAACTGTGGAGAACTTGTTTGTGTCGGGTTCTTCTGCTAGTTACTCGATCAACGGACTGATCGGTAACGTTACTCTACTTGTGCTCCGATTTAAGCGGCGTGTTCCGATCAATGTTGTTAAAGATGATGAAGAGTTTAGAAACCCTAGAATGATGGTGTTTTTACTAGAAAAAACGTGATACTTTAAAAAACATCCTTATATACGGCCCGTATACATTTGGTAACATCAAAAACCTACCAAAATAATTCCATTGAGCCGTATACGTTTTACAAATCGTATAAACGTGTATACGGCTCGTATAACTATATACGGGCCGTATATAGTAAAATCAAAAAAACATTCTCTGCGCATTTTCCTATTCAAAAACATTCTATTCGGTCCGTATAAGTGTATACGGCCCGTATACACTAGGGGATGTGAAAATAAGATATAGGGGGTGTGGGAACAAGACACCCCTTATGAAAACATAAATTATATACATATATTTATTTAAGGGTTGTTCTATTTCCACACCACTATAATCTTATTTTCACATCCCTATTTGTATACTGGCCGTATAGAATGTTTATGCACAGAATTTAATGCGGTAGAATGTTTTTTTTTATATGTATACGGGACGTATAGTTATATACGGGCCATATACGTATTTGCATAATTTTGTTTCGAGGGTTTGACAAGGGTTATTAGTTTTGAAATCTGTATACAGGCCGTATAATGTTATACGGCCCGTAGCCCGTATAGAAAAGTTAATTTTTTGTTGCAATCGGGAAACCGTTTAATAAGTTTTGTAAATTTTAAGATAGTGTTGTATATATCGGATTATGTTACGAGTTTTTAGTTAAACGTAATTATTATGTTTAATAAGTTTCCACTTTGTAAAACGATAAATATGTATAGAAAAGTTAATTTTTTGTTGCAATCGGGAAACCGTTTAATAAGTTTTCTAAATTTTAAAATAGTGTTGTATATATCAGATTATGTTACGAGTTTATAGTTAAACGTATTTATAATGTTTAATAAGTTTCCACTTTGTAAAACGATAAATATGTGATATGATTATGATAAACTACGACAACAATTATTAAACAAACAACTTAACATCTAAACATAAGATTAATATTTAGAATGTTTACATCTAAAACAAACAAAAAGATAAATTTTTACAATGTTTCAAACGTAAAATAACAAAATAAAAAAAAATACAATAAGCAGCTACGGCGGTGGTGGTGGTGGTGGTGCAGCGCCAGCTCGTGGAGGTAGGGGCGCGCCAGAATGCATAGCCACAATCGCCTCGACCGTCCACTGTACATCCCCTCTGACTGCAGCTACATCCGACTCGACCTGACCGAGTCTCGACTCGACCTGACCGAGTCTCGACTCCACCTGAACGAGTCTCTCCTCCACCTGAACGACTCTCTCATCCACCCCCGGTGGAACCATCACACGCTGTCTCACGCTACGTCGAACGTACGGGCGATCACCGTGTAAATCCTCCGCAGCTACCTGTGATCGATCAACAGTATGATCGACCCCATCACGTACCTGCTTCCCTCTTCGTCGCCTCCATCTCCCTCGCCCTCGCCTCCCTCTCCCTCGCCTCCCTCGCCATCGCCTCCCTCCCCATCGCCTCCCTATCCATGGGGTCCCTCACCCACACCATACGCCCAAACCAGCCGCCCTCCCTCGACCTCGCGAGCCAAACCCATCGATTGGGTTGTGTCCCTCCCAACCCTGTCAAGCTGGAGTGTCAGGGTCATACCACTTGCCACCTGCGGGGACAAGAGGCGAAAGAAATGCTTCGCCAGACGGGTGACGAAGGCCCCACAGCTGATGTGGGTAGAGGTACGCTTAAAAGCGTACTCGGCGAGATATGCTGCTAACCTGTGCGCCAAGTTGCCCCCCCCCCCCCCCCGTCTGTAAGTAAGTCGTGCAAGTAGAATAGGTCATTTTGTGTGACCCATTCCCTGCTATCACGACGACCGGCGATCGTCACGGCGATACACCGATGTAGGTATCGGTGTAACAGGTCGTAAAGATCAGTTGCCCGTGCCTTCGGGGATCGGTGATTCGGTTTCGAGAACTCCCCGAACCCAATAGTGCGCCACCAAGGCCACAACACGTCACTGGACGTGCTGATGTGCGCATCAAAAAATGCCTGGGACATTGAGTACTCCTGTGAGTACAGACCCAAGGCAACGGCGAACTGAGGAAGTGTCATCCTCTGAGGCTTGCCGCAAATAGTAAAAGCTACGGCGTCTGTCGTCAAAAAATGTTGTAAACCCCCACCCCGGGTGTCCGTAAATGTAAAAGTAGATAAAAACTCTAAACTAATCTCCCTATGGGCCCGCTCTGCGGCGGCATCAAATAAGCGGTCCCACGGGGAGTTAGCTGGCATGAGCTCCCGGACCCGACCGATCGATCCAATATCGGTCAAAAACTGAATATCAATGGTCCGAGGCGCATCCAGCACCATCTCTCGTAATCTGCCCAAAACCCTATAGGCAACCGTACCTCGGGGGATATCTCTAATAAACTGCCCCGTCTCAGTAAAATCGGGCACAATCTCCTCCTCCTGTCCACGTCCACGTCCCCGTCTGCGTCCACGTCCACGGCCCCGACCCTGACCTCGACCTCTACGTGCCGCAGCAGCTGCTGATGACTCAGCTATATCGTCTGTAAAAATAACAATTACAACTTAGCAATCACTATACGATTAACGTTAACGTTAACGTATTATACGAATACTGTTCTTGTATACGAACGTATTGTACATATCATATACGCTCTGTACACATCAAGTATAGGTTTCGTATACTCACGTGTTATACATCTCGTTCACGATCCATAAACATGAAGTATACGACCGTACGCGCAAGTATTATACGCACGTATACACTACGTACACCTCAGATATACGTTTCCTATACGCACGTATTATACGTCACGGATACGCTAAAAATATAACAAATTGGGAATAAAATATAAGTTCATACGATCGTATACAACGTTTACAATCGTATACAGCTTGAACATTCAATCTGTATACGACCGTATATATCGTATACGATCGTATACAGGTTGAATATTCAAATATTATACAAGCGTATATAGTGTATACGATCGTATACAGTTTGAATATTCAACTGCTATACGAGCATATATAGTGTATACGATCGTATAATGTTTGAATATTCAACCTGTATACGATCGTATAAATTGTATACGACCGTATACACTTGAATAATCAGTTACAATTTTCAGTTTCAATTTTTTTTTTCAAATTCAAATATACAATCTTAATCGTTACGCCTATCTACGCTATTCGATCCTTTACTATACAAGACCATAATCTAACATGTTTCGGAATTTGAAAGTATACTATACGAAAACGTACCGTATAGGAAGAACGAGAAGAAAACGCCACAAACGCCGAAGAACGCTATCCAAGAACGATCCGAGAGAAAACCGAGAGAATTTTTGGTGGAACCATGACCCTCTACGTCAGCGCCATGTAACCCCCCTCTAATCCACCATCCAAAACCACTACCCTAAAGGTGTGGTCATGACCCAAACCACTAACCCCTTATTTATTTTAATTTTTCTTTATCTAAAGAAAAAAGAAATGTTTTGTTAAAAAAATAGAAGGAGGACCATGGTTGCCATGGTTTAATTCATGCAAACCATAGTGGATCAAGCAAGAAGATTGTCTAGCCTACCATTCATGTTTCTAGGTGACAAATCATATCTCAACCATAACTTCCACACCCTTTAGCCTGACTTTTGATCATGACTTTACTTTCAAGATTGGAAATTACAAAATTGTAAATAAACCAACTTTTACTAAGGGTGAGGGGGGCACTCCCCTAAGAGGGGAGTCCCCTCTCTTACGTATAACCAATCATCGTGTGCCACGTCAACTCCCCTCTTAAACTCCTCTAACACCCCAATTTGATGGCGGCACTCCCCTATTAGGTGACTTATTTTTTTATTAAAAAAAAAAAAAAAAAAAGGAAATTTCTCATTGGTCCAACCCTTCCCTCTCTCCGGTTAATCCCCACCGATTTCACCTCCTCTCTCCTCCCCGAAATGGCTCCCCTCTTTGTCGGCAGCACCTTGCCGCTCGGGAAAGATGGTCCCCGCTCGGGGTCACCGCTTACGCCCCGATCACCCTAACAAGATATACATATGGATAAGATATTATATTCAATAATATGATATACCGCGTCATTGTCAAACATCACAATTTTAGCAAGATAATATATTATGCATATTTTCCTGACCACCACGAATTATTAATTTCCATAAGTAGATTTGGAGTACGAAAATTGTTCCTAGAAGAAGTCCAATGACATGTCTTAGTCTCATGACGGCAATATGGCTGATAGTACCGACATTCAATGTATAATGTTCTCCACGTGTCACCTTCTTTGCATTCTATGGTTGTTTTTGGTAGAAAATTGTTGATGGCATATAAAACATAACTTGTAAAACAATGTCATGTGGCATCTAAAGGAGAGTGTCACATGGCTCAACATGTTGATTATGTGAGTGACCCGTATCTAAGTGCCATATGGCATGATCCTAACAATATATGTTATGAAAAGATCAATCGGATATTTTATATAATAATGTTATGAAAAGATCAATCGGATATTTTATATAATAATCTTGAACCAAACTTGAAATATAGAGAATAATGAAAAACATGTAATCCCTCACTTACGGCATGGTGATAGGAGACTTGGGTTTTTCAATGGAGATTCAAGTTCAACTCCCATTTGTGTTATATTGGGGTAGATATTGAGCAATGATGGTGACAAACCCACCGAGGGGGTTCGATCCTGAGCCACACCCCGGTTATCATCCGGTTGTTACTTCAGCGATGCATCTCGTGTGGAGACAGTACGGTTTCCGGAGGAACGCCGTAACCAAGTCTGACCAACCCAGCGCGGACCCGGTTAAGACAACATAGTCTGGGCAAATCTTGGCTATGGCCGTCGTTTAGGCGGTGTGACATTGGGTCACTCAAAAAGAAAGTCGCCATTCAAAAAAAATGAAAAACATGTAATAATATATTGAGGTAAGATTTGTCAGCATCTTAGCTTCTTTAGATTTTATCAATATCTTTATGAGATTTACTAGGTATGGTTTTTATTATATGTACGAATATGTAGAAATATTATTATGAGTTATATGAATAGATTGTGGTGGAAGGGGACAAGTAGTTGTGAGCACTAAACAAACGGATGAAAGAAGACCAACATATAATGCACCTAATTATTTTTTATTATTATCATTATTAAAAGAAAAAGGAGCCGTCCAAAAACAGCAAAATACATCAAAGTCCAAGTCAAAGCCGTGCTAAGCCCACTTTTCCCATTTCACTTGCAAAATATCGCATGCTTCATTTATGACAAAAACAAAATGCCTATATAATTCATATGTATTTTTTTTTAAAGTAAACTTCATTAAAACACACATTCGACCCAAAAGGGCAAAAAGCCAAACATACAAACAAACCCCCGACCCAAACGGGCAAAAGACCACAATTACAACATGTACAAAGGGTATTTACACAAATCCGACCAATTAATATACTTACAGGAAGATCTATTTTTAACCCAAGCAAAGCCTCTAGATTTAATTTCCCCTATGATATCTTGCGGACAACACTTGAACTGATTAAATACCACTTCATTCCTTCCTTTCCACAGACACCAAACTGTGATGGTACCCAATCCGTAGATGATCTTCTCCGCCTTCTTACCACTCTTAATGTACTTGTGGATGTCTAGAATGTCTTTGAAATCAAATAAAAATAGCGGCGGAATGTTGCACCAAACGCTGAAAGCCGACCACACCCGAATAGCCACCTCGCATGCGGTGAAAAGATGCTCCACCGTTTTCTCGTGTTCGTCACAAAAAGGGCACATGATTGAAGGAATAGCCACATTCCTTTTTCTAAGATTTATTCTCGTAGGGAGCCTATCCAAGTTGCATCTCCAAGCCATGATGTTGCATTTGATGGGGACCCATTTACACCACACAAAATTTGGAGGTTGGCTAGTTCCTCTATCCGAAATCAAAGCTTTTTTGACCGAGTTCACAGAAAAACCATTCTGTTGATCCACTAACCAGTACCATGCATCCTTGTCGCTGGAAAGTCTCACCGAACTGATAGTCTCCTGGCATTCCTGCCATTCCTTTAACTCCTCATCGGACTCAGGATGTCTCGACCACTGCCATGTAAACACTCCATTTCCTTGACCCGCTTCAATTCTCTCTTCGATCCTGCACTTTTTAAACAACTCCAAACCAAACAAATGAGGCCATCTTTCCATAAAGGGGATATCCCCCATCCAAGTGTCAATCCAGAAACGGATATCCGCCCCATTTCCCACCTTACCCAAGATAAGTCTGTTTAAACCCTTCCCATTTAATTTAATTTTGGAAATCAAATTAACCAAATTTTTCCAGCATCCCGTAATTGTTCCGTTAAGCGGCAGAAAGCTCCTATGGTTGTTTTTACCGTGGCACGCTTCCACTACTTTACACCACAAATTATGATTTTCAACCCTATATCTCCAAACTCATTTAACCAGAAGAGCCTCATTTACCTCTTTAAGTCTGTTAATACCCAACCCACCTTTTAACTTGGGCCAAGAGACCCAATCCCATGCCACCCAGTTAATTTTAGAATCACTACTGGAGCCCGCCCACAGGAATTTTCTCATTTTGGCTTCGAGGGTCTTGATAATACCTGACGGGGCCTTATATAAAGAGAAGTAATAAATAGGCAGGCTTTCCAACATCGAATTAATTAAAGTCAGTCTTCCCCCAATCGACAGGGTTTTAGCTTTCCAAACCGTTAACCTTTTATCGAAAATCTCAACTAAAGGAGACCAATTGGTGATTATGTTCATATTAGCCCCAACTGTTATCCCCATGTATGTAAGCGGGATAGAATTCGTTTTACATCCAATCACTTTAGCCATATCGAACACTTCACTACAATCTACGCCCAACCCGTATAAATATGATTTTTGAAGATTAATTTTTAAACCCGAACATAAATAAAATATTCTCAAAACTCTAGCCACATTCTTAACTTTATCCCTATCCCAATCCCCCAACAGAAGGGCATCATCTGCATAAAAAAGGTGAGAGATTACCGGACCGTCGTTAGGGGTTTGAACAAAAGTTATATAACTATATTTCTTGTCGTTAAATTATAATAAACATGGTACTCTCTTTGCAAATGATATAACTTATCTCAATCTGTTAGCTTTTTGCCTTGTCAGATATATCATCATCATCATCATCATCATCATCATCATCATCATCATCATCATACTCAGTATATCCCACCAATAGCAAAGCTAAGGTAGGGTCTGAGGAGGGTGAGATGTAGACATAACAAAATTTTCTCTTTTATTGAACACGCTTAACCATAGAGTTTTATTCTTATCAACAATCAAATTGCCCAAAATGCGTTGACGGTATTTGAGGTTTAGGGTTTAGGTGGTCAGATATTCCTTAAGAACACAAGCATCTCTCTTGTTCAAAGTCTATGAGAGATTCATATAAGGTGTTACTATATTCACTTGTAGGGACTCAATGTGTTGGTAAATTTAGTGTCATAACATCATTTAAGTAGTTTGTTATTATTAAAACGGTAAACTCAAACACATCCTAATCATACTCTTACATATACACCTCGTGGTCACGATGGGATTAGAACGTCTACCTTATAGGAGGGACACCTTGGTAAACTCACACACACATCCTAATCTATTTTCTTTGTTCATATATTTTTTTATCAACATGTTTAACCGTATATATTTTTTTATTATTTTTTGTTTAAGCTATAGCTCGAGCTTTTATTTAAATATAAGTGATCAAAGTAAGTTTTATTTCTATATAAGTTAAACAAAAAAAAATAACTATTTGAAAAAGGTTTTACAATATTTAGAGCCATTTTGTTTTAACCTAGAAAGTCTTCTAATTCAAGCAAAGCTAGAGGGGAGAGGAGAGGAAGGAAAGAGTTTTGATCATTTAGGTTATTCGTTCTAGATGTCTGAATGTGAATGAAAAGCGAGTGACATCTTAGTGTCACGTGAGAGGCATCTACACTCACTCTATGAAAGAAGATACAATAGTGTATTGTAAATGTGGAAATAATATGTATTTTGATTAGTTAAAAAAACATTTGAAATCTACGCCCCTTTCTATGTGACCACATTCAGGCCGCTACCACATGCCCTGGGGGGGCCTCACTCACACCCATAATATCCAGTCTTAGGGGCTGTTTGGCAACATCTGAACCAATAAGTGTTGAATGAATAAGAGGTCTGAATGGCTAAGAGGCTCTGAACCAGTAAGTACTGAACCAGTAAAATGCTGTTTGGTTGCACCTCTGAATGACTATGTAAAATGACATTTTTACCCCTCTGAACTACTTATATATCTAATCATACGTATATATAAACAATTGCAATAAAATCAATATACCAATATTACCAAACAATTAATAATCTGTTTCTAATCATACATATATACAAAATATATATAAAAAAATTGCACAATATGGCATGTCGTATTTGAGAACTGGGGGTTCGTGTTTTTGGCTCCCACTTGTTTGTATTTGGCTTGAGTGATATAAAATTTGACCGGGGTAACCCTTTACCCAAAAAAAAAATTGCACATTATAGCTTGAATCAATACTGTTAAAGAATGAAAATACCAACTCAAATTTAACATGGTTACATTCCAGTATCACCAATTTGCACATTCCAATGACACCTCAAAATTCTAAAAACAATGAAAAATTAGGGCTCACAACATAACCATAACCTGTTTTATATAAACATCATGTACCTGTGGAGGAGAGATGACGAGAACAGCGGCTGCGGAGGAGAGACGAGGTAGAAGGCCGACGTGGTGGGGGGCCGACGTGGTGGAGGAGGCCGGTGCAGGGAGGAAGCCGGTGGATGGAGGAAGCAGTGAAGATGGAGGCGTCGATGTTGAAGGGGAGAGGATGAGGGCGGCGACGGAGGTGAAGGCTGAGGTGAGTAGCGACGCTGTGGAGGAGAGACGGTGGAGGAGGGGCGGCAACAGAGGTGAAGGCTGTGGAGGAGGGGCGATGAGGTGGAGGAGGCCGGTGGAGGAAGATGGAGATGGAGGCGGGGCGACTGTGAAGAGCGAGAGG
Source organism: Helianthus tuberosus (assembly GCA_030545235.1). Taxonomy (NCBI): domain Eukaryota; kingdom Viridiplantae; phylum Streptophyta; class Magnoliopsida; order Asterales; family Asteraceae; genus Helianthus; species Helianthus tuberosus. The sequence continues at coordinate 58,255,139 of CM060404.1, forward strand.
GAGAACAGGTAGGGCAAAGGGTATTTTGTGAAGAAAGTTCATTCAGCGACTTCTAATATCTGAATGGAACCATTCAAATGTGGGCCTTTTAACAAACAGCCCCTTAACCTTACAGTGAGAGAAATGTTACAAAGCTGTTACTGAAATAGTATTATTACAGTTAGCTGATCTCGTAAAACTAGAAATATAAACAAGAAAACAGAAACAAATAACGTATTATTACAATAATAGTGAACCGGGCTTGTGTTTAACACAATTCCCTTAAACAGATTCGCGGTCTGTTCCCAGGGTACGCCGGTTCGAAGCAGCAACCGAGCACTGCCGGACTTGAACACTTGCCTAAAACGAAACTGGAATATGCTGCAGAGAGATTAAGAAGAACTGTTGTTTTCAGTGTATCTTGGTGTGTATCATAAACTGATTAGAATGCACTTGCTTTATAGGCATAAAATCATTGTAGAATTCGTAGCCAGCAGTGTGTATCCATTTGGCTATAATGGGATCAATTATTTCAGATAAAAAGAAACGATAGTGCATAAAATAATTCGTTCACAAAAACAATTATTAAAAAAGTAAAACCAATATAGTTAAAGGCTCCTTTTATATAATGTTTCATTGAAACAATTATTGATTTTTTTTCAAACGATGTAATGTAGTTAAGTTCTGATTATTTAATAAAACAAAAATACATAAATACGCTCAAATCATAAAGAGATGATATGATATGGACCACGCACCATGGGACATACATAGGATGTGTCAAGTAAAGTATGATGATAAGATTATAATGATTTGATTAATATGTGTCAACTTCTAAAGCTTCCAACAACTACATTTGTGCACATCCAAGTTTTCTATCAAAACTTTTTGGTCTTATTCATCATTTTATTAGTTTTACGATAACACATGACATTCTCATTTTATCTCCTTTATCCTTTTTCTTTCATTTTAGTTTTATTACTTGTTCTGATGTATCAATGTTTTTAAAAAAAATGTCTATCCGTATTTAAAATGGACCATTAATATAATTAGTTTTTTTTTAACAACTAAGCTTTTCCTCCTAAACACTATACTAAATTTAGTTATATGTATTTATCGCCTTTAAATCAAACGTGTAATTGCAATTTATTCTATCATTTAAGGTATATTAAAAAATATAGTTTACTAAAATAAATAATTTACTTATGAAATATGAATGTACAATAAGAGTATAAGACCCAATTAAAAAAGATAAAGATAATTACAAAGACAAATGCATTGTCCGGCTTATTGTATACCAATTATAAAGACAGAACTAGAGACATTTAAATACATGCAACCCTGTAATTAGAATCACAACATTTAAACAGTATGATAAATGATACGATGCACATTGTAAGTTTCTTTTAGTAAAGGATAAATTACAAGTTTTGTCCTTTATCTGTATGCCACTTTTCAGGCGGTGTCCTTTTTAACGAATGTTGACAGGCGTTGTCCTTTACTATGTATTTTGTTGCAAGTTTAGTCCTTTACACCCAACCCAGTTAAAAAACCCTGTTAATTGTTGGGTGTAAAGGACTAAACTTGCAACAAAATACCTAGGTAAAGGACTAAACTTGCAACAAAATACCTAGTAAAGGACACCGCCTGTGAACAATTAACAGGGTTTTTTAACTGGGTTGGGTGTAAAGGACTAAACTTGCAACAAAATACCTAGTAAAGGACACCGTCTGTCAACATTCGTTAAAAAGGACACCGCCTGAAAAGTGGTATAAAGATAAAGGACAAAACTTGTAATTTTTCCTTTAGTAAACCTGTGCTTAGACCCTACTGACACTTTAGACGCCCCCTAAGAAACTTTTGTTCATTTACATACATGTAATCCTATAATTAGAAGCACAACATTGAAACGATATGATAAATAATACGTTCTATTTGTGCACATTGTAATTTCTTTTGAGTAAACCTCAATTTACAATCATGTGGTTAGACCTCACTGACACTTTAGAGTTTAGAAGCCCCTAAGAAATTTTTGTTCATTTACATCCTCAACATTTCTAACACACTACACTTTACAACATTCTGTTAGTTGACCGTTAGGCATTTAAGACCCATTTGGACCCAAAATCAAGTCTCAGGGTCAATGTTGCCAGGCGTAATCAAAACCCTTAAAGAAATGTTTATATGACAAATACACATGCAAAGACTTATATATACGATTAATATTGTAAATTTAATAAAGTAAAGTTTTACATATCCTAGAGTGAAGTACAGTTTCAATCCATGGGGTTTACATTCAATCACAGGTTCAGCTCTTATTTGAAAAAAAATCAACACTCCCGTCCCTGTGGTTTTCGATTGCTCACAATCAGAACTCTGGGCCAAACGAAAATTAGATGACTGTCAACTAATGTAATAATGGGGTATTAAAAATTGTAAGATAACACATTAATACCATTTAGCCTAGTTAATGTGTTATCTTACAATTATTAGATAGATAAAAACCATTTTCATTTTAGCCTAGTTAATGTGTTATCTTACAATTATTAGATAGATAAAAACCATTTTCATTCATTGTTAATATCATGCATCATTATATTTTATTATTAAATATATTAATAACTAGGTTAGAACCCCGTGTATTACACGGGTTGAATAAATATAATTTTATATACTAAGTAATAAAATAGTTACATCTTTTAAAAACTCGTGTATTGCACGATTTGAATAAACACATGTCTTACACGAATAATGTAATCCGTTAAAATATTTAGTCATCAAGATGTGTTTTCTAATAAAATGAACTTTGAGTTACTATTTACTTATTGTACCATCTCACTTTATTTTGTATTAGGTTAGAGAGTTGTGTATTACATGGTTTATAACATTTTACTTTGTTTTTTTATTTATTATTAGGTTATAAACTTACGTATTACCTGATGTTGGATAATCAGCAGAAAAAAAAAGAAATATTTTAGTAAAAAATATTAAATATACAAGAGATAAGCTGGATATTATGATTTAATATTATTATTTCATTGGAGTGTAAAACGGGATAATGAGATCCTTTATAAGAAATAGGATTCTAAATATACCAAGTATAAAATATATATATATATATATATATATATATATATTCTACATGTATTGAATAAATCATTTTAACGAAACAGTTGATTAAAATAAATATTTTTATTTTAATATGTGATTATCCGTTATCCTTGTCCTTATCATCAAAATATAAAAACAATTAAAACTACCAATTAAATAAAATATTTATCTTTATAAATATTTAAAACGCTAATATATTTTTTTAGATTTTAATAAATAATATATGATTATAATAGTTAATATATTATTATCTCTTCTACAAATTTTAAATTTAATATTATCAATAAATGACTTTTCATAATAAATATTTAGAAAAATAATTAAGACTGCCTCATAGAACGCCATGTGTCCCTAACATGGTTTCTTTTATTATATGTATAGATAGATATAGATTAGGTTTATGTTGGATGAGTAAATTATGAATTAATTATAAAGTTATAAATGATGTGGATTAGGTAGACGGGTTTAAAGATGGCAATATGTCATGTGGGTTTGTTAGCCTAGTTAACATGGCTACTTAAACGATGTCCGAGAGTCACGGGTGAAATTAGTTTCCTAGATTTGTGTATAGGCAATATTACTTGATGGAGATGGATATAAAATCACTGGTGACACGATAATATTTTATATTTCAGTGGTCCATTTTCATCACCAAACAACATTTACACAACAGAAGGTTTCCAGCAAGGTGCTAGCACCTATATGCCTTCACCCATATTACAACCCAAACATGATTACAACATTACAATTCAAGTAAAACTAAAATTCACCCAGTTCTCCGATCCCATTGTGTTGCCCCTTTGTCGACGTTTAGTCCACAGGAAGGCCAATGTTGGCATTTTGCCAAAAATCATGTCGACATCTATTCTTTTCCCTGAGAAAATGATTTCATTTCGTGCTTTCCAAATCGCCCAGCATGTTGCCAAAACTATTGTCTGTACCAAGCGCCTTTTTTGTTCTCATGCCAATAGCCCTATATATGTATATTAGAATTAGATCGCGGACACTGAAAGCATACAGTTGAGGAATGTTACACCAGGTACTTACTTTCTTTAAACACCAAAGCTGAAATATAACAAGAAACAAAGAGGTGATCGGCATCCTCCTCTTGCTCCCTGCATAGTCGGCACGCGGCTGAGCCAGTTAACAAACCTTGTTTCTGCAGCCCTTTGAGAGTTGCTAGACGATCTTGTTCAGCCCTCCATGCGAAAACATTAATTTTTTTCGGGACCCATTTAACCCACGTGTAAGGGTAATAAGGAACCGAATGTTTCCGGAGCATTTCACGACATGAAGCAACTGAAAATTCACCGCCTACATTCAGGTTCCATTCCCATTTATCCTGCACAGCTAGTATCGATATATCAGGTACCACCGCCTGGATTATGTTCCATTCGACTCGTTCACTTGCAGTACACACATCTCTCTTCCAATACCAATTAATTGCCCTCATTGCTACTGTTGCATTCTTTATGTTTTTCAGGCTGAATAGAGCTGGAAAAGATTCCTTTAATGGCCCATCCTCATGCAAAAAATTAATCAAAAAACGCACAGACCCCCATTCCCAAGTTTGGCTTTGATCAAGTTGCAAATGTTTACGTTATTATGGTTAACCAATTCCTTTCCTAGCTTATGTACCCCATTCCAAACCCCCGCAAGACCTTTTTTATTGGCAAATAGGACCATGAGTTTTCTTGGTAGCGTATTGCCATGGCGATCTTTCGCCATAAGTTATTGATCTCAGTTTTAGACTTTCATCAACAAGCTTATGTTCATATCACGGAGGGAACCCAATCCTAGCCGGCCCTTTTCAAGCGGCATGATTACTCGTTACCAAAACACCCAACTAATTTTAGCTTTTTCATCATTGCCCCCCCCCCCCCAAAAAAAACCGGCGTCTAAGGGCTTCTAGGACACCTTTAGGAGCCTTGTATAATAAGAAAAAGTATAAGGGAAGGCTATCAAGAACCGACTTTAACAAAGTAATTCTCCCCCCAATGGACAATGTTTTTGCTTTCCACTTTGTTAATCTTGCTTTAAAACAAATCCACCACACATTTCCAGTTCTTTGTTTGATTCATATTCACTCCCACTAGTAAGCCCAAATATGCACATGGAAACTTCCCAACCTTACACTTTATAATATTGGGCATGTTTTCCACTGCCATCTCCCCAACCCCTGTCAGAAACTCAAGAATAATAACTGAAGTGAAGCTTTATTGAACTTGAAATCTCAATACAAATTATATAGTCATCACAGATTAACTAATACAATAATCGATGTGATGATGTAAAACACTAACACTCTTACGAAATAACTTGCAAGAGGAAAAAGAAAATATGAAGATGGACGATCTGTGAGTGTGTTTCGAACAATGAGGGCAGCGACCCATTTATGGGAAATCTCAATACACCAAGAAGGAAATAATCTTTGACAGCCGCTTGATATGCCACTAAAGGACCAGCCAGATACAGCCTGGACATAGCTGGACTAAGGAACCGCAAACCCTAGAGGGCTTCTAGACAAGCAGCGAAGCAAAGGAGGAGGCCCAGCAGCAGGAAGCCCAGCAACGAGCAGCCCAAAGAGAAAACCAAAGAGAGATCCATAGAGCCTTGCAACAAACAAAGAAGAAATTAAAAATATAACAAAAAATAAAGAGTATTAAAACTGAGACATGTTAATGTCTTTAACACCCCCCTCAGTTTTAATACTAAAAGGATTGGAGAGACCTAAAAACTTACACATTTTTTGATGATCAGCTGGTTGAAGACCTTTAGTGAACAAATCTGCATACTGATCCAACGAAGAAACACCAACCGTTTTGACTATTCCAGACGCGATCTTTTCATGAAGGAAAAACAAGTCGATTTCAAAATGTTTAGTTTTGTCATGAAAGACGGGATTTACTGCTATGGACAACGTAGCAGTGTTGTCACACTTTAACTCAATGGGCAATTTAACTTTAACTTGCAATTCTTGTAACACATTTACCAACCACATTACCTCACACAAAGCAGCGCACATAGATCTGTATTCTGCTTCAGCAGAGGATCTAGATACGACACTTTGTTTTTTGCTTTTCCAGGAGATTAAGGACTTTCCCAGAAATATACAAAAGCCTGTAACAGATCTTCTACTATCAATACACTTTGCCCAATCTGAGTCCGCAAAAGCGGACAGCTCAAAACTATCACCCTTTTTAAACATTAACCCAGCACCAGGTGCCCCTTTCAAATACCTCAACAACTTGAAAGCAATTTGAGAGTGAGCCGAGGTTGGTTTATGCATATATTGAGAAAGAAAGTGAACCGCATATGCTATGTCAGGTCTGGTATGGGATAAGTAAATTAGTTTCCCAACTAGCCTTTGATATTCATTGACATTAACAAAGTTAGCTTCTTCCTTTTTACATAAATTTGTAACCACGTAGTTTGGTTCAATAGGACATGAAGCAGGATTACATCCACTCATACCGAACTCATTTAGCAAGTCCATACAATACTTTCTCTGAGACAGACATATCCCTTCCTTAGATTTAATAACTTCAATTCCCAGAAAGAATTTCAACAAACCCAAATCTTTGATTTTAAACTCAGATTGTAACAACTTTTTCACATTATCAATTTCTTGTTTGTTGTTACCAGTTAATATAATATCGTCCACATAGACTAACATAACAATGAACACATTATTATCAGATTTGATAAACATAGAATAGTCACATTTTGACTGATAGAAACCAATTTTCAAGAGCACATTTACGAGTTTTTCATTCCACATTCGTGGAGCTTGTTTTAATCCGTATAAAGATTTATTTAATTTGCAAACTTTATTATGATGGCTGTCATTCAAACCATCCGGTATAGACATGTAAACTTCCTCTTTTAGATTTCCATAAAGAAAAGCATTATTAACATCAAGTTGATAAAGAGGCCAATCATTTTGAACAGATAGGCTGATTATGCATCTAATTGTTACCATTTTCACAACTGGTGAAAATGTTTCATCAAAATCTATGCCTTCTCTTTGATTAAACCCTTTAGCCACCAACCTAGCTTTATATCTCTCGACCTCTCCATTTGATTTATATTTAACCTTAAAGACCCACTTACAACCTATAGGTTTTCTCCCTTTAGGAAGTTCAACGACAGACCAAGTGTTACTTTCATGAAGAGCACTAAGCTCTTCATTCATTGCATTTGCCCAATTACTATCCTTAACCGCTTCTTGATATGAACTAGGTTCAAGTATTTTATTAACATTAGAGGCAAAACACACATTATCAGGAGACAAGTTAGCATAATTAACAACTCTCTCATACCCGAATTTAACCTTGCCTTCGACCACATAATCACCAAATTTTTTTGGAATAGACACAGACCTAGTTGATTTCCTAGTGGTGGTATGGGTACCCTCAGGAAGGTTTGATTCTTTATTGCTATTACTGGACTCAGCCCTCACAGGATTAGGTTCAGGTTCATCCACTTGTTGATAGCCAGCCATGTCATCACCAGAGGATGATTGCTGAGTATCAACATGAGGTGTTGAATCATTTGAACTACTGTGTTGCTGAGTCACAGCAGCTGAATCAGTTTCCACCTTCTCATCATCATTGGGATTTGTGTCACTTGAAGAATCATAAAGATAAAAAAAAGTTTGAATTATTTAAAGATTCAGTGTTGTCTAGATCAGATTCTGAAAACAACTTAGTTTTATAGGGAAAAACATTTTCATGAAAGCTGACATCCCTAGAGAAGGTAAATTTCTTTTGATCTAGACTCCAAACTTTGTAACCCTTTTTTAATTTTGAATACCCCATAAAAATGCATTTTTCAGCTTTCTCATCAAGTTTATCAGGATTATTTAGAACAGTAAAGAAGCATAAGCAACCAAAAATCTTCAAGTGACTAAGAGAAGGTTCAAATCCAAAAAGTAACTCATAAGGAGTTTTACCATTTAGCACAGAAGAAGGTGTCCTATTAATTAGGTACGAAGCAGTGAGAATACATTCAGACCAGAATTTTAAAGGCACACCTGACTGAAACAATAGAGCTCTAGCAACATTGAGTAAGTGTCTGTGCTTCCTCTCAACAATACCATTTTGTTGAGGAGTGTAAGCACAAGATGTTTGGTGAATGATCCCATGTGACTTAACAAAGGTGGACATTTGAGAGTTAACAAATTCAGTTCTGTTATCACTCCTAAACACCTTAATATTTACTTCAAATTGAGTTTTCACAAGGTTATAAAAGTTTTGAATGTTTTCAAAAACTTCAACTTTAGATTTCATCAGGTATACCCAAACGGACCTGGAATAATCATCTACAATGGTGAGAAAATATTTGAATCCTTCTATGCTTGGGACCTTATAGGGACCCCACACATCTAAGTGAACTAAGTCACCTACTTTAGAGGTTTTGTGTTCACTTAGAGGAAAAGGGACTCTGTGTTGTTTTGCTTTATGACAAACTTCACAGGGATCAATATTATTTTTATCAGGTTTAAGATTTAAAGCATTTAAGGCTTGATCGGCGGGATGACCAAGTCTTGAGTGCCAGAGCTTTATAGTTTCAGCTTTATTAAAACAGGCAATCACAGAATTGAAAGAATTACCATAGAAATAAAGGCCATCAGTTTGTCTACCAGTCACCAGGGTTTTCTTTAAGTACAAATCCTGAATATAACAAGTATCTTCATCAAACACAACCCTAAGTTGATTATCCTTTGCTAATTTATGCACAGAGATTAAGTTGACACAATATTCAGGGACCACAAAGACATCTCTTAAGATAACAGAATTGGATAATTTGTAGCACCCTATTATAGTGACCTTGGCATCAGTACCATTAGGGTGTTTGACTGTTATATTATAATCAGACACGTCAACTTTATTAAACATTTTTTCACTTGACATCATCATGTGCTGATTAGCACCAGAGTCAATAATCCAACTCATATTACCTTGGGACCAAGTTTTACTATTAAAACAATAAAATCTCTTGTAACAGTCTAAAGAAGAGAACACATTATGGCATTTACCTCCAACATTTGTCTTAGGCCCATCATCTGTCTTTTTGTCATTAAGCAAGTCTAGAAGTTTAGTGAACTGATCTGAGGTAAGAGAATTCAAAGAGTTGCTAACAGATTTGTCACTAACAGAGTTATTCACAGAATTATTAGCTTTAGACCACTGACTGTTGGTTTGACTAGATTTAGACCTGTAATTTGGAGGATACCCATGAAGCTCAAAACACTTATCAATAGTATGACCAACCTTGTTACAATGAGTGCACTTCAAGTTGGGATTAGGACCTTTGTTAAACCTCTTTTTGTTATCACTGAACTGATTTGTTTTAGCAGCAAAACCAACATTAGGCACTTTAAGACTACTGTTTGAAACCCTATGTGACTCTTCCCTAGATATAATTGAAAAGGCAGTTTTAATAGATGGAAGAGGATCCCTGGTTAATAGATTAGTTCTGACAGGTTGGTACACATCATCTAATCCCATCAAGAATTGCATAAGTTTTATTAACTGACTAAACTCATTGAACTTGGTAGAAGCATTACACGTGTAAGATGGTAACTGAAGCATAGCATCAAATTGTTTCCACATAGTATTTATTTTATGATAATATTCAGACACACTGGAACCATTTTGACTAACAGAATTAATTTTCTGATATAACCCAAACACTACAGAACCATCAACCTTATCATATGTCTCCTTAAGATCATTCCAAACTTCAGACGCAAGTTTGGAGTACACTTGACCAACATATAACTCATTAGAAACAGAATTTAGAATCCAAGTTAAAACAATAGAGTTGCATCTTTCCCATTGACTAGCTAAGACATCATTAGACTCAGATTTAACACAGGTTCCATCAACAAATCCTAACTTGTTTTTAGCCATTAAAGCAAGTTTTATAGCATTCGACCATACCACATAATTTTCAGTACCTTTTAATTTGATATTAACGATAGACAGATTACTAGAGTCACTAGCATGCAAATACAAAGGATCACTAGCATCTAGTTTGCTTATTAAGGTAACAGAGGACTCCGTTTTATCAGTCATGACCACACAGAACAGAACGAAACAGGACCAGGAAAAAACAGAACAAACAGACAGCAAACAAGCAAGCAAAGAGCACTTAACAGAAATTATTGAAGAGAACCAACCAAGTAACTCACAAATCACAAAATAAAACAGCAAATAATAACGGCGAAGCTACACCAGTGTTCCAGATCGTTGGTTCATCACTCAAGGTGCCAACGCAGGTCTTAGTGTAGGAGCCACCTAAACCTTTAGACACGAGAAAGGAACAATCTCACCGAGAGGGGTTCCCAAGTTAGGGTTCGCCAAAAAATCACAGCCTATAACCTTCACTTAGGGTTATAAGACTGTGAGCAGAGAAGAAAAAAGTAATCCGGAGAAACACCCCTGATGAAACACGAACAACCGGATCTTTGACCGAAAGTAACAGCCCCTGAAGCAAAGCCGGACGGTCACACTTCTGATTGCAGGAGAACAGAGTCACCAATACCTGGATCCGAATTAGCAAACCCTAGAGGTGATCCGGATCTTGCAGAGAACAACGCTAATGAACCACACTCCGGAGATACGCAGCGGAATGTAATCAGAGCACCAGATCAGCCTTGGAGCTCTGATACCATGTCAGAAACTCAAGAATAATAACTGAAGTGAAGCTTTATTGAACTTGAAATCTCAATACAAATTATATAGTCATCACAGATTAACTAATACAATAATCGATGTGATGATGTAAAACACTAACACTCTTACGAAATAACTTGCAAGAGGAAAAAGAAAATATGAAGATGGACGATCTGTGAGTGTGTTTCGAACAATGAGGGCAGCGACCCATTTATGGGAAATCTCAATACACCAAGAAGGAAATAATCTTTGACAGCCGCTTGATATGCCACTAAAGGACCAGCCAGATACAGCCTGGACATAGCTGGACTAAGGAACCGCAAACCCTAGAGGGCTTCTAGACAAGCAGCGAAGCAAAGGAGGAGGCCCAGCAGCAGGAAGCCCAGCAACGAGCAGCCCAAAGAGAAAACCAAAGAGAGATCCATAGAGCCTTGCAACAAACAAAGAAGAAATTAAAAATATAACAAAAAATAAAGAATATTAAAACTGAGACATGTTAATGTCTTTAACAACCCCAATACTGTAAGGACTTGATTTTGTGTGACTTAATTTCAGCCCAGAAATGAGATAGAAACATCTTATTAAGCGGACTATGCTACGGATATTACTATCGCCCCATTCAACCATAAAAACGACGTCATCTGCATACATCAAGTGAGCAACGGAGGGACCATCGTTCAGCAATCGGATGCACATAATTAATTTAAACCCACCGCCTTGCCTTTATTTAGGAAGCATGTCAATGCTTCCATCGCAATAATGAAAATAAAAAGGGACAATGGATCGCCTTGACGTACTCTCCGATAACATTGAAACTCAAGAGTGGGGGAGCCATTTATAAGGACCGAGGCTCTAGATGATTTCAAAATGCCTTTCACCCACATCCTCCAAAACCCGGGAAAACCCATCTGAAGTAGAACTCAGTCAATGAATTCCCAACTAATGGTATCATATGCTTTTTCAATATCGATTTGAAAATAAAGGCTTCTTTTCTCACTGCAATAAATTACAAAATATAATGTTCTCATGAAGATATTTCATAATCCAAGATTCCAAGAAATAAAAAAGAAACCTTTGGGCTCAGCAAGCATTTATAAACTAAGTTTTAGTATCAGATCCAACAAAAGTCACCCAGGCCCATAGGTAGGTAACAAGGGGGCTAACCCAGTTAGCTTTTAGGAATGGGTGTAATATTTTTATTTTATTTTTTAATTTTGAGCCAAATATTCTATTATTAAGATTATTCATATATATGAATTATTTTGTAAGCCTCTCTAAATATGATTTCAATTTTATTTAAACAAATTCAAAAAAAAAAAAAAAAAAAGAACATGAGAGAAGGAACAAATCCTGAAAAGGTAAGGTAAGAAAGTTAATTTGTAATAACCAATAATCTTGTGGTATAGCAAGGAGCACATAAGCTACTTGATCGGCTAATATGGGCTAGCCCCCTTGGTAGAGGCATTGCTTTTTAAAGGAGAGTTCTCAAATTAAAAGATGTGCATAGGCGATTAATTTTGAATTATTTGTGTAATAGAGTAGGAGCAAACATTACCATTAAAAAAAAGATAATCATGGTTGTAGTAATGACATTGTTTTTATGTTTTTTCTTTAATATATTGTATTAGTATGTAAGATCCGAACCCTTTCAAATCTTTGATTACACATATAAATCCCACACATACACAAGATTAGATAGATTACATTATAAGAGTTCATTGTCAGGTTTTGTCATATTCAGATCCCGGTTACAAGTAGTTAAGTTGTCGACAAGATATGTGTGTACTGCTTTTTAAAGTAGTAGTCGTAGTAGTCGTAGTAGTAATAGTAGTATATATATGTGTTTTATTGTTAGAAAACCTGGATTATGAATTTGATAATAGCTTTATAGTAGGAACTTTTGAATGATTGAGTGCTGAACCAAGGTCTGAACCATTAAGTGTTGAATCAGTAAGAGATCTGAACCATTAATGGCCAATATAATGCTTAACCGTTTAGAGGCAAAGGTCTGACCAATTCAAATTAGAGGTCTTAACCATTCAGACTTAGTATAATGCTTAACCATTCAGAGGCAAATGTCTGAACCATTCAGACATCTGCTAGCGAAACAAACAGTCAGAACCATTAAGTGTTGAATCAGTAAGAGGTCTGAACCATTAATAGCCTCATTAAGAGGTAAACAAACAACCCCTAACTAAGCTAGCAAATAACTTAATCCAAATTCCATCTTTAAAATTTTATTCGTTCTAGCTCAAATACTTTTTATCATCCAAACAATCATTAAAATAATCGTAGAAATTGGTATTAAATTTGGGCGAAGGGCATTCTAGGATCCAAACTCACCTTTGTCTGCGTCACACATGATGTGCTTCTAGTACAATGTGATCAGGCCACTTAATACACATAACACATGTATGCTGTGACATATTCTATACTTATATCCTTGTTAATAATTGCCACTTGTCTAATAAACCATGTTCAAGTTTTCCTAGTCATGCTTTTCTAATTAAGTAACGTTTGTTAAATAAAATCTTAAGCACTAAAACTTTTTTTAAAGGTATATATAACTTGTTCGCACGGCCACCCCAAAAACAACGCACCAAAACCCGAACAGAAACAACATACATCAAAACAAAATTACACCACATCTCCCAGCTAACATTATAATTCTTGGTTCTATTCCTATACCATAAGTGCCCAATCGATTTAATATCTTGGATGATCCTCTTCTCTTTGACTTCCACATTTGAGAATCTCTTTTCGTTCCCTGGCCCCTGCTTTCTATAGGCACCAACAAGAAACATGATAATGCCTTTTGCTGCAACATTTCCTGCCGCCCGATGCCCGAGTAATTGTGTAATTCAACTAGTTCTTTAACCGGAAAACCATAGATTTATGAACTATTCCACGTATCTATAATCATTATGGTGAAAATTTTCGGTTCATATTTATATAATATCAAATTGTAAGATTTGTAGGCATGAAGGGTTGTACCATATGTTTGGTGGGTTGTACTCTTCTTTTATCTTTAATTATTAATTTATTTTGCTTTCAACCATAAATCACTTTTAAGCACATACAAATTAACATTTGTAGGAACAAGGGGTTGTACTCATATGTTTGGTGGGTTGTACCCATTTTTTTTATCTTTAGTTTTTTACTCTTAACCCATACTTTTATATGTTTTACATTTTAACCAATCACTTTTAACCTCATACAATTTTTTTGTATTACGTTTTGGTCAAATTTTGCGAGTTAACATGCTATAACGTGCGTGTATGATTCAATGTTTTTATGCGTAGTTTTCCTATTTAACACCCGTCGTAGCACGCGGTTCTAGAACAAATTAGTTATTGTTTTCTATGTTTTACATTTAGAGTGTGTAGTTCAACATTGTTTCATCGTCTACTTTTCGTTCGGTTTTATATTTCTTTTTTTACACGAACCTTTCTGGTGTTGATGGTCGCTCATGGTGGTATAACATTGGAGCTACTTAGCACGGTTTTACGCCCCTACCACAACATGGGGGGGGGGGGGTATTTAATTTGCAACACATCTATGTATTATGATTTGTAACATAATGCTTAGTGGGTTGTATCCACAAAAGAAAATTTTGTATTTCATTTAAATACTATAAATAATTTTGCGAGTTAACACGGCGCAACGTGCGTGTGTGGTTAAACGATTTTACGTTGTCTATTTTTTTCCATTTTACAGGTTCATCGTAATGCTCGGGTCCTAGATCGACTTAGTTATTTTTTTATATGTTTTACGTTTCGATTTAATTTCTTCGTATTAACACGCTGCAACTTCAGTGTTGGTGGTCGCTGATAGTAGTGTGACATTGGTGTTCTCCCCCGCCGCAACGCGGGGGTGCTTAATACTAGTTATAATCAAATTCAAATCTCAGGATAATAGAAAGTAGTATTATGTGGATGCATTATTAAGCATGTTGAAAGGAATCATATTGGTTATGATGATTTCATGGTTTCATCAATTTTAGAATCTAACTTATTTTTTTAAAGGGAAAAGTAACGTACTCTTATACTAGAATCTAACTTATTTTTTTAAAGGGAAAACTAACGTACTCTTATATATTTCTATACGTGTATCTTGTAGGATTTGAATCATTCATCTTATAGATAGAGAGTGACACCTTACTACCACATCATATTTCTTAGAGGCTTGGAATCAACTAATCTAATTTTTTTTTTTTAAATCTGACGGTTAAAAACATTACGAGTTTTGATTAAGAGGTAAGTTTTCATTACATTATAATAATATTTGATGGTATTTTCTTTAATCATAATCATTTGATAGTTGTGATATCCTTTTCAAATGACCATGCTTCATTAATCATACCAAGAAAAAACAAATAGTGGTTCACAATTACATTTTTTAAACCGAGTAATTATTATTATTATTATTATTTTTAACGGCAAACCGAGTAATTATTATTGTTTTATATTTGGGTTAATGGATTTAAACACCCTCAACTATGGCCATTTGGCCGATGGCACTCTCAACTTTGACTTTGGCTCACACCACTCCCAACTTAACACATGGGTTGCTGTGTCACCCCGTCGTTAAATAAACACTAACTGGGTTAGTTATTTTTGCTGACGTGGCCATTTTGTCCAACGTGGCATGCTGACATGGCCTGTTTTTATGAGATAACATGCTGATGTGTATTGTTATTTTTTTTAATCTGATCAAAAAATTGAACCCCAAATCAGGCTTCACCTTCAAATCTGATCCAAAAATTGAATCCCAAATCTGATCCAAAAATTGAACCCCAACCACCACCTCCCTTTCTCAAGTTGCAACCCACCGTCACCACCATAGCTCCACCTTCAACAGGTTAGTGATTATTTAACGCCTCCACCTTCACCACCACAACCTTTGCACCCACCGTCACCACCACAGCTCCACCTTCACCACCACACCGCCCACCACTGCTGCACCTCTACATCACCACCACACCCACCCACCTATAAAACCTAAATCAATCCCCAAATCATTAAATTGAACCCCAAATCAGGCAAAACACTCAAAACAAGCACCCCTCTCTCGTGTCTGGTAGTCGGCGACCGGAGCCGATTACCGGTCGGCTTCCATCCTCCGATGTAACCCCCACACAACACCCCTCGTTCTCCCTCTCTACTCCGACTAACCAGCCGGCCATACCCCCCTTCCGACACCCTCCTGTTGTAGAACATTTAAACGGTGAAGACACAAGCGACGTATGGCGGTGGTGGAGGTGAAGCCGCGGCGGTGGTGGTGGCCGACGGAGATGTCGGCCGACGAAGGCGACGAAGGCAGTAGCGGCAGCGACGTATGGCGGTGGTGGAGCCTTGTTCGATTCTGTTTTGCTTTGGGTCCGGGTCAACGCTAGCCAGAGACAGATTCACATAGTGTGGCTGTTTTGAGCGGACATGGAGCTTATATACATGCTGATGGGGCGGTTGTAGTGTGGCTGTTTCAGATCTGGGGTGGATGTTAGCAGGTGAGGAAGTGGTGGCGGTGATGGTTGATGGTGGCAATTGTTGGTGGAGAGAGGGAGATGGAGATGTAGAAGGGGAGAACTAGAGATACACATATTATATATATATATAGGGAGAAGATCATGCGAGAACCACCTCTTATTGTGAGAACCGCGAGAACCAATGTGAACACACAAAAAATGCCTAAAAATAGCTAAAAATCACACAAATTTTTTTTTTTTGAATTTTTTAATATTTTTTATAAAAAAATCGCTACTTTTCGAAGCAAAAAAAAAAAAAAAAAAATTAAATTTTTTTTTAAATTTTTTTTTTTTTTTTTGCTTCGAAAAGTAGCGATTTTAATCTAAAAAATATTAAAAAAATAAAAAAAAAAATTTTAGATTTTTTTTTATTTTTTTAAGATTTTTTAGGTTTTTTGGGGGGTTTAGTTTTTAGCATTTTAGCTTAGGGGGGGGGGGGGGCTTAGGTTTTTGGGGGGTGGGGGAGGGGGGTTTAGGTTTGGGGGGGGGGGGGGTTAGGTTTTTTTTTGGGGGGGGGGGGGGGGCGGGGGGGTTGTGTTCACATTGGTTCTCAAGGTTCTCACAATAAGGGTGGTTCTCGCATGAGCCCCTCCCTATATATATATATATATATATATAGAGGAAGGTTAACATACATTACGGCTTAACGTACATCACGTACGCGACCAAATTACGCACGTTCATTTGAAAATCACGCACGTTTTAAACTCAAAAAACCAACATGCGTGATTATATCAAATTTTCATTTAGCCTTGGTTTGATCAATTTCATCGAATTGGGTTCAAATTTCTTTTGTTTCACTTCAAATTGGCTATTGTTCGGTCAATTTCATCGAATTGGGTTCAAATTCATCGTTGATTTTGAAAAGTTTCATCAAAATATCGACCCTCGAAATCAAACCGTAGAACAGAGGACGAAGAAAACATGACGAATCTTTGATTTAGACCGTAGTTCAGAGGATGAAGAAACATGACCAAGCTTTGATTCAGACCGTAGAACAGAGGATGCATGAACATGACCAAGCTTTGATTCGATTAGAGTCAGATGGCAGTAACAGTGGTTTCAGATCGTAGAACAGGGGATGCGATTTTTGAACTAGGAGGTAGGGCATGCGTGATAATGTGCGTGATTAGGTTTTGTTGAGTTTATAACATGCGTGATTTTCAAAATAACGTGCGTAATTTGGTCCGTACTCGATGTACGTTAAGCCGTAATGTATTTTACACTTTCTCTCTCTCTCTCTCTCTATATATATATATATATATATATATATTATTAAATATAATAATTATTATATAGATTTCTTTAAAAAAATAATTGGCCACATCAGATTTAAATGACACATCATACATGCCACATCAGATAAAATTGTCACATAGGCTAAATTTACTAACCTGGTTAGTGAATATTTAACGAGAGGGTGCCATGACAATCAATGTGTTAAGTTGGGAGTGGTGTAAGCCAAAGTCAAAGTTGAGTCAAATGGCCACAGTTGAGGGTGTTTAAATCCATTAACCCTTTATATTTTAATGACACTTGCATTGGTGTTAACAGTTAGTAATAACGAGGACTTCTTGTATATTCTCAAAAACCTTAGGAAAAGTGTATACGATAAACGGTTTTATTATTGATTTGTTTACTCTATATTTTCAATACATGTCCCTACTTGGATTCTCTATATTTGTCTCAGCTTCTCCGGGAGCTCTATTAGTGGTGGATCTAGCCCAAAAATTCAGGTATATTCAAATTTATTTTTTTAGAGTAAGGGGTATTCTTTGTATAAAAAAAAAAACACTATGTAGACGGAATTGAGGGGTATTTTTTTAGTTAGTTTAGTTTTAGGAGTATTTGTATTTTATCCTAATTTGTAAAAATGTATCAATAACTCTATTGATCAATACGTTCTATCATTTTCTTTTCAGATATGAGAGACAAACTCAATTGCACATACCTAATTATATTAAGTGCTTTCACATTCGTTGGTGAAATATACATTATCATACACCAGTTATTTGGTATAATACTTGTATCATAAAACGACAGGACAATACATCCTTTTGGTAATCCAACAAAAGATAACTAGCTTTTAGAAATAGGATAATCTTTTTTCCTTTCCTTGTGATTATTTAAATGAAGATAGTGAAACTAGATGAAGATATGGTTTTGTCTCTTATGTTACCAATTCAAAATTTGGTATGAAATTATTTGATGAAATCATATGTAATACTTGATAATCATCACCATACTCAATAAATCCCACCAATAGCAAAGATAAGGTAGCGTCTAAAGAGGCTAGATGTAGACAGCCTTACCTTTACCCCGTAGGAATAGAGAGACTGCTTCCAGTAAGACCCCCCGACTCGATTGTAGTTTTGTATCAAGCCTTGGACCTAAGACACATAACACTCAAACAATCGGGACAGAGACTGATTGGTGCATGTCCCTCGTGTCTTTCAGCTATCAACGTCACCACATGATGCATGATTAACCATCCGCCACTTTCAACATTATTTTCACGAAATTAGTAAAATAACGTTAAAGTTACTACCATTTCACTTTTGCCCCCCCCCCCAAGCGCCCACATATATATACATTATATGTGCACACTGCAAGCGGGGTATATGTAATCAATGGCAAAGCTTTGAAGGGGCGGGAGGGGGCGGCCGACCACCCGAACTTTTCGTTCAATAGTGGAGAGTATGTAGTTTTCGTATAGAAAATTTTGGGTATATACGTTTTCGATCCCCGGTTTTATAGAAATTTTTAGGTCCGGTGACTTTTGCCCATTTGATCGGAAATCTCAAGATTCGCCACTATATGTAACACTTGATAATATGTTTGATTATGATTGTTGGTCGGAGTTGGTTGTAAAAGTGGTCAATTTACAATAACACAAAATATGATTTTAACCTAACATGAAACCGCCATGAAGTTAAATTTAGGGGCTGTTTTATTACCTTTTAATGAGGCTTTTAATGGTTCAGACCTCTTACTAGTTCAGCACTTAATTGTTCAGACTGTTTGTTTCGCGAGCAGATGTCTAAATGGTTCAGACATTTGCCTCTGAATGGTTAAGATTTATACAAAGTCTGAATGGTTAAGACTTCTAATCTGAATTGGTCAGACATTTGCCTCTGAACGGTTAAGCATTATACAGGCTCTTAATAGGCTCTTAATGGTTCAGACCTCTTACTAGTTCAGTACTTAATGGTTCAGACCTCTTACTAGTTCAGCACTTAACTATTCAGATGTTGCCAAACAGCCCTTTAATTACAATGGGTTTAAACAGCCCTTTAATTACAATGGGTTTACATAGATTTTAATAGGAAAAAATTGGATCCGGTAAGGTCAACTTGTTGTAACAGGGAGGACACATGTTTGACTTGCTGAAATTTATTAATATATCAAATAACTAATTAATGAGTGTTAATTTAACATAACTAGTTGCTAGTATCCAATGTCTAAATACTAGAGGTTCTAGGTCACACATATTATTATTATTTTATTGTCCTTATTGTTCTTTGTTGAACCATAAAATAAACAAAAAATAGGTAGTAGAGGATTCGAACCCAAGTTTTTCAGATAGAGAGAGAATATGATTACCAAGACAACCAAATCTTCGTTTTTTTTTACGCAAATTATTTATAGAGGTGAGGTCACTTGATGTCGATATGTTTTGTTTTAACAAAATCCAAAGCAAATTAACCCGAACCTGATTAACCAAACTTAAATATTACAAAAAACCGAACCTGATTTGTTTTATTGCTTCGGTAATCCAATTCATTTTCTTATAATCGGGTGAACCCAATTTAACTGATTATATTGTTTTTAAATGTTTGGTTTTTTCTAGGTTGCTGAACTTACGGTTCGACGCTAACTTTTCATGTTTCATTCTAATGATTTTCCTAAAAGTTTTATTCGGCAGTGACAACTTTGCAATAGGGTTCCAAGTTCCAAACTTTTAATTGATATTCAACAATTCAATTATTCCACCATTCATGTTGTGTCACCCTCGTCCCTACGATCATTCTACTTATGGTGCACATTTTATTGGTGGCTCATGCTCTTAAAAAAACGTTGCTTGTCACTTCAAAAATTTAAACATCATCTGCATCTTTACTGTAATTCGGTTTCCAACGTCCTAAAGCCCGAGTAACCCGATTACTGATTAAACAACCTGAATGATACCCCTTAACTTGACCCATATCCTTGAAGTTGAAGGGTAGCTCTTCCTTCGTTACTGTTACGAATGAATGGTCAAAGGGTTAAAATGTAATATTGATTGTAAGTCTAATGTGTAAAACAGGTGATTGTTGGGGGACTAGAATGGTAAGTGTCTAGTTAGTTAGTTAGTTGGTAGAAGGTAGTTGGTAGTTAGTGGGTATAATAACAAGATGTAACAGTCTTAGTAGCTAGCTTGGTGATAATGAAATCTTCTCTTCCTCTCTAGATTCTCTCTTCATTCTTATCAAGTGGTATCAGAGCTGCTCAATCCTTGGACACTCTTGTCTTGAAATACTTCGATAATTCGTTCAATTCAGTATCAATTTTGTTCCAATTCAGTTGGAATTCGGTCTAATCGGTTCATTTCAATCGGAATTGATCAATTGTTCGTTCAATTTCAGTTCAATTCAACTCAATTTTGATCATTCTTTCGATCAAAATCAATCAACAATGGCTACGAGAAATCAGTCGTTGGAACAGAGACTCAATGATCATGATGTTAATTTCGCTAGATTGGAAACTAAAATAGACTCTAATCAAGAAGCATTGATGCAATTAATTCAGTCTATGAAGGATAGTCTTCCGAATACACATCAACATCAGCATGATGATATGCCGAACCAGGGGTTTCAGCAGCATTAGTACCATGGGTTGAGTCGTTTGGGCAAGATTGAATTTCCAAAGTTCAATGGCACAAATGTTGAAGGATGGCTGTGCAAAGTGGAGCACTTCTTTTCTATTGACAACACTCCTGAGCATGCTAAGGTTAGACTTGCTATTATTCATCTTGAGGAAGTTACTTTGTTATGGCATCAATCGTTTGTTAGATCAAAAGGGGGAAATATTGATGGCATGCCTTGGTTTGAGTATAGGGAACAAATTTGCCATCATAATGGGTCAAAATGCTATGAGTTCATTAGCCTCTATCACACAAACAGGAACTGTGCAAGAGTTGTGTCAAGAATTTGATCTAGCATTAACCCGGGTATCTCTTTGTGAGGAATATGCAATCAGCTTATTTTTGAAAGCACTTAAACCAGAAATTGGTAATCCTCTAAAACTCCTTCGTATTTTTAGTTTACCTGAGGCATATATGTGGTCCTGTTGCGCTTTTGTTTGACGTCTAATATGGGTTCATGATCTAATCCCGTGATGTGAAGGCATTGTTGTTGAATCCAATGAGATGCTTGATGTAATAAGGTCGTATTAATAACAAATAATAATTAATATAACTAACTTTCCCGAGCCCGGGAAGCACTTCCGGGTAATAACCTAGTTAATATCTATACTATCTATTAAGGGAGCTTAGATGATGACATCGATTTGCATACGTGTCAAGTTCTCAGCTATGCCACATAGTCCAAGGTGATGTCATAATTACGAT
The DNA here is from genome assembly GCA_030545235.1 of Helianthus tuberosus. Lineage (NCBI taxonomy): Eukaryota > Viridiplantae > Streptophyta > Magnoliopsida > Asterales > Asteraceae > Helianthus > Helianthus tuberosus. Next base: position 58,277,043 of record CM060404.1, read on the forward strand.
TTATTTATTATATATAAAAATCTATTAAAATCTGATTTTTATTTATTAGGAGAAAGTAATTTTTTAGGAGGTAAATATGAATTGCATGGGGAGTTGTTTGGACATTTAATGCACATCAGAAGTTATCAAATCAACATTTCTCTCTTTCTTCTATCTTCAAAGTCACAAGCGATTTCTAGGGTTTGTCTTTCTTCTCGATTCAAAAAGCTTCAAGATGAAGAATGTCATCCGCAAAGAAATCCGACGGTGAATCACCATCTTTGTCACTCAGTTTCATAGATGATTTGAATCCCTCGAAAGATATGTGGAATATCAAGTGTCGATCATCCGTAAATGGGTTCAGTCCTTTCGGATGGACCTCATCTTGCTCGATGAGAAGGTATTAGTTTTTGTGAAGTGTTGATTGTTTTATTTTTCTGTTCTAGGCTTTATACAGAGATGGTTATCTAATCCGCGGTATTTGTGAACTGTGATTATCTTATTTTACTGTTCTAGGGTTTATACAGAGGTGGTTATCTAATCCGCCTGATTTTGGGTTTGTGTTTAGTTTCTCAGAGGTGGTTGTGTAATAGAGGTTTGTGTTTTGTGTAATTTAGGTTTGTTTTTTGTGTTATACGGTTAGATATTTTGTGTTTTGTGTAGTTTAAGGTTCGATATAAATAAACAAAGATGAATATTGTTTGGTTGGTTATTGATCATTGATAGAAGTTTGTTGTGAGTTGCTGTTTGTTTGTTGTGAGTTGCTGTTTGTTTTTTTTGTTTGGTTTTTGAAATTGTTTCGTGTTTTGTGTAGTTTAGTTTTGTTTAAAACAAGTTATATGATTTTAGTATGAAAGAGATTAGTGTTATTTAGGGTTAGGTATAACTGATGCTATGGTATGTTACTAATTGTTTCTTTGTTTTAGTGTTAGGCCTAATAAAAAAAAAACACGAATATTCTTTGTTTTTTTCCCTTTCATATGTTACCATAGCTTGAGTTACCGTTTGTTTGTTTGTTTCTAAGGTATCTCATTTCACTTATTTGGCCAGGGTCGTAAAATTCAGGCATGTATTAAGGCTCCATTGATACCTGTGTTTATCTCACAACTTCATGAGGATGAAGTTGTTATTCTATCCAGATTTGGTGTTGGAGAAAACACTGATGCCTACAAAGTTGTTAATCATGGTTACAAAATTAACTTTTACCGTTGTACGGTTGTTACACGTGCTAATGGTTGGCAAGGTGTTGATTACGTATTTAACTTCATGGCACATTCAGAAATTCTTAAATGAGAAGGAAATAATCTGCTCACTGTTGGTATGAATGTTTCTAATAGTCTGATATGTATATTTTGCCTACATTTCGAATCTGATTACTGTTTCTATGTGTAACACCCTTCAAATTTTACTTAAATTTAATAATAGATTATACCATTGTAAATAAAAGATGCTTAATTAACATAAATTTCATAAAAGAAGTTCTAAGTAGCATAAACCTTAGTCAACTAACGACTAAGTTAAAACATTTCAAAAGTTGTTTAACAATTGTTTACAACCCATAAACAAGGTCTATTAAAGATTTAAAACATTGCGGAAGCTTGTAAGTAGTGTTCGGTTCTTCAAAATCTAGCTCGATCATCTTCCGGTTACTTTCCAACATCACCTAAGATCAAAACCATAACAAATGTTAGTTTTGATCAAGTTAAAATGGATACAAACAAGTTCCAAGGGTCAATAACCAAGAAAAAAAATTCCGGAAGAGGGCGTCGCGTGACGCCAAGGACCCTCGCGTCACGCCTAGCCCCTATTTTCTCAGAATGTTTATTTCTTTGATGCTGCAGATTCCCAGCTCAAAATTTAATCAAGTTCCAACTTAATTTGGCCATGACTTTTGTAAATTCCGTTTTAGGTGATTCTTTTTCCTATGCGTCTGTAAATTCATTACCGACATGCCTATTACAAATTTCATACCGAAAAATTTGTTTACGGACCGAAAGACTATATGTCCTTATGCAATTATTCGACCCATTCTAACTTAGCCATTTTACTACCATTTAACTAGTAAACCTAAGGCGCTTATTACCCAAACTCCGGGGCTTATTATCACTGGCACTTCATTACCAAACCTATGGCTTCGTGCTCTTGTGACCATTTCCGCCACTTCTTTCTACTTACAATATTAATACTACAAAGTATCATTATTCGACCCGTTTGGTCCATCTACGGAAAATCCTCCATTTTGATGTCTACCAAACGACTACAAACCAATTCTTAACCTACGGATTTAAGTAACGTACATGATCGCTACAACTAACACAATTTTTATCAACAACGCATAGTTTAACAACAATTCATCAAATGTAACGAATCAAGTTACATACCTTCAAAGTAGGCCTTTCAAACGTGGTTCGCCACCCGCTTGTCCGCTTGACGCTCCTGCGCTCTTTCCTATAGATTTCATTTAAGACATGTTTAGAACTCTCTTTAAACCTTATATCGCATAATACACCGAAACATCATAATTATGCGTTTAAACTTTGAATTTCAGTTTTAAGCCTTCTTAGAGGCATTTTCACAAACACTTTAAGGACAGATTTTACATGATTAAATATCAAGTCTCTAGCTTATCACTTAGCCCTAATTTCACATCATTCAACCATTTTACACAATTGTTAGCTTCTATAATTCTGAAGTTACCTCACAATTGTCAAATTACACTAGAATAACACCCAATCTCCTAGTGATTATCAAATTCTACATAACCCACTAATCACCTACAATGGTGATCATGGATTTTACTAAAATTTCACATGATTTCAACTTGTATTTGTCTAGGGTTTGTCCCTAGACACTATAGTTGTTCCTAAATCATCATAAGACACACATGCAACCATAATTTCAGATTTTCCCAATTTCATGAGAATTTCAAGTTGAGAGTTTTCATCAAATTTTACATACCTTGTAATCCTCTTGTGATGAGGATCAATAATCTATGCTCGATTTTCGTTTTTGATCAGATTTGGACCTTCAATTTGGTTGTTTTGTGAATATTTAGGGTTTAGAGGGAGCCTGGGGTCGCCCCTGATGTTGGTCGATTTCAACAAATACAGACAAATGTGTTTTATGTTTTTAATTTTATTATTTCAATAAATTAGTTTCCATTTAGGCACATTTAGTCCCTCATCTTTCACTTTTTGTTTGTTTGAATCCCTAACTACACATAAGTGACTAACTAACTTAGTTAGTGTCATTTCTAGTTAGTTTATTTTACTATTTTACATACAACTAAATTGTAAATTTATGAACTCGTATTTTCGGGATGTTACACTATGTTTGTCATTTTAGATGTTGCTGGAACTGTTGTCTGGTGTGGAGATATGGAAATCTTTCCTCATGAAAGAAAAATGATGAACTTGGATCTTCAAGACGTGCGGTAAATTCTACTTTGCCATTTATATAATTTGTTTGTGTCTTATCATTGTATTTATACATTAAATGGTTGTCCTTATTTAATACATAAATGATTGTAGTGAAGATCCATTAAATGATTGTTCTTATTTAATACATAAGATTTTACTAGACCAATGATTAGGTTGTTTTATATATAAGACTCTTCATTGCATTTAATACAAACAAAGAGTAAATCATTGCCATTATTTATTGTAAATGATTAGTGTTGTTTTAATAGACAGTATAGATTTTGGTGGAACTTTTAATGCTGTTTTTTTTAATCTTTTTCTTGTAGTGGAGAAGTAGTTCGTTGTACTTTGTGGAATGGATATGCACAACAATTTAATGATTTTTTGTTACAAAACAATCCGAATGAGAATGTCATGGCTGTCATTCAGCATGCGAAGATTAAGAAGTGGCAGGGTAATTTACATTTGACTTATTCACATACTTTAGTGTTTCCAATGTGTTATTTGTTACATTTTTTAAGAACATTTTCTTATTTCTGTAGACACTTGTAATGAATTGTTGGATATGTATATTGTTACGTGTAGGACAATATACTGTTCAGAATGATAAGTTTGGAACTTGACTGTTTCTCAACGAAGAAATCAATGAGGTTAATGAACTTCGTAGGAGGTACTATCACTGAATTATATTTGTTATTTTTCATATTTTTATTAACACAAGTGTGAGTATTAACACTAATGGTGTTTTTATTTTTATAGGTTTTTAGTGAAACAATTTGAAGCGGGTGCTTCTTCTTCTCAAACCATACTTTCATCCCAGAGTGTATTTCCAGTCCGTCAAGAATTTCTAATTGAGACTCCTAAGAGACATGTTGATGAAATTATTGAGATTGAAAGTGTATGAATTTTTCTATATACATACATAGGCATTTAATTTTCCTTTACTTTTTTCTATGTTTTATCAGTTGAGTATGTTAAAAAAGCTTTATCTTTCATCTTATAGGTAATGTCATGTGTGGTAGTTGCAACGATCAACATTGTTCAAGAAAACTATGGGTGGTTTTATCCGGCATGTCGAAACTGTAACAAGAAGGTGTTGACTAAAACTGAATACTTACAATACGCTAAAACCATTTCTGGTGAGGTCATGGATCTGTCACCTACTTCATTGGTTTGCCTGAAATGCGATAAAGAATGCACATCGATAACCACTAAGTAAGCTAATGTTGCTTTTTAGGTTTATTACTTCCTATAATTGGACTTTAATTTAATTACTATTTATTACAGGTTCAAGGAACATTTGAGAGTTCAAGATGAAACCGGTAGTGTGTCTTTTGTGATGTTTGATAAAGATGTAATCAAGCTCATTTGTTCAACTGCGAGTGATGTAAGGGAACGCCAACTGAAGGCGGATGATACTGAAAGTTTTCCACATGAAATATCTCGGTTGGTCGAAAAGAAGTTGGCTTTTAAAATTGAAGTTTCTGATTACAACCTTAACCATGACTACCACGTTTACACTATCCAAAAAGTATGTGATGATCCGGACATAATTGCTGAATTGGTTGCTGGTAATGGTAATGCTCTTGAGGTTGCTGATGAGGTAAGACTTTTGGGATATCTTATACTGATTTGTTTTTGGTTTCTAATTTTTGTAGTTTAAATAACTTAGCTGAATTCCTTTTGGCAATATTTTGATATTAGGCGTTTAGTCAAGAAGGTTCAGAATTAAAAGCTGTTCAATTATCTGTATCCTCACAGATGGCCGGTGCTGCTATTTCAAAGGTGAATATGGATTCTATAGTTTCGTTTCTGATTGTCTGTAGATTATATTACATTATTTGATACCTTAGTAGTTGTTTTGTGATTTAATTCAAGGATGTTGTATCTGTTACCGCCGACTCTTCCGTTGTCGAAGCCGAGAAGGATTCGGGCACCAGTCCCAATGGTAAACGTTCGTTGCAGGAGGTGGAAGTTCAAAATGCTGGGGAACTATCTTCTAATAGCAAAAATAATCGGAAGAAGTCATCTAGGATTAACACCTAGCTCCTTTCACCTCTTTATCTTTTGATCTTTAAGTGAATATATGTTTTTGGTATGTACTTAAGTATATGTTTGTTTGAAGTTGGGTTGTTGTTGGTAAGTGTTAACTACTGAAACAATGGTTATGTATGTGTTAGATGTTGGTAACTTATGAACTTGGATTTTGTAGTAAACCGTAATGTGGTTTACTTTTTTGTATTATAAACTATGTTTTATGCTGCTCTCTATAATCATTGCTTACAATGTGTGTTTTGATTTGTAAGGAGTAGTCTAAATACTACTTTTTAAATATTAGTATGGAGTAGTCTAAATACTACTTTTTAAATATAATGTTTCAATCTATGTTTATTTTATAACCGCATTATAAAGAAATTGTTAATATTAATAAAATTATGTCAAAGAAGTTATATTATTTGACTTTAAGCCAATTTTCGTTATGATAGGATATAATTCATACATATTAACCAACCCTTTTATAAACTAATGTAGGAACCAATAGATTGATAACACGAATACAAGGATGGTTAGAAAATATGTAGTATTTAAATCCATATTCTTCTTATCCATGCAAATAAATTATTAGACAATGTGACTCCGTAAGAATGTATCATTAAACTTCAAGTCCAAATATAAATCGGGTGGGTCGCGTTATAGCAACTTCATTGTAGGAACCAATAGATTGGTAAAACCAAGACAAGGATGATTAAAAAATATGTAGTATTTAAATCCATATAAATTATGATGTTGAGCGTTTAAGTTTCTTATACGTTTTATCCAAAAACCAGTATGTAAGTTTCTTATACGTTTTATCCAAAAACCAGTATTTGGTTTACAACATATAAAATCATTACAAAATATAATCAACCAAAGGCCCCCCAAATTGGGCTGCATTTTGCAATTATACACTCATAAACCTTCCAAGTATTTGTGGCCCATAAGTTGTGAACCATAAAACCATGTCAAAGGCCCACAACTTGAATCAGGTTTCTTAAATCATTATCTCATTACCAACACTATGTTTATAGTTTCCATTCCGTCTGAATCAAAGTCACGAGCAAAAATTAGCGGCAAACTCTCAAGTTACAATTTAACACCCTCTCACTTTGAAAGCAATTGATGAACACGTAATGGTAGGTTTTTCTATTCCATTTGTTTAAATCTATTCTGAAGATTTGTTTGCGTTGATTGTTTTATTTAGTTAGGTTTTAAATGGGGATGTTAAACTATCACTAGCGGTTAAAAAAATTGATTTTTTGGACAGTGATTTCAATAATCACCTGTAACTAGCCCTAAATCAAACATATTTTCCCAATTCTTATGTGCAGTTATGGAGAGTAATAAGAATTTTATACCAAGAGATAGAAAGGGTTTTCCACAGTGCAGTACTGTCACGGCCCACGACCCGGTTTGACCCGTTTCAGGAGCCGCGGCAGAAAATACTGCGGTATTTATTTAATTGAGTTTTACAGCGGAAACAGGATCGCTTAAAGCTAAAATTTTTCCCTGATTATTTTATTTCACAATTCGGGATAAAACCCCGATAATTTACAATATTATATTTTTACTATAAAAGTGTGATATTACAAAATCATTTCTTTATTTTATATTGAGCCACTATCTTAAGCTTGAAATGCTCCACAGCACTTTTCCTGATTTACAACAGATCACCTGAAACATGTTTGAAAAAGGTTTTGTCAGCGGGAAATACTGAGTGAATCATTCTATTTTGCATAATGATGCATAGTTATCAATTACAGCATAAGAGCGATTACAATGGCTTTTATCTTATTTTTATCTGGCATTCTGTCACAATGGTGACAAGTCACAATGGTGACGATGGTCATACCACTATTTAGATCAATGAACCTAAATAGTGACGATTATCGCTGTAGGTCAATGAACCCAACAGTGATTATCCCGAGTAGGTTAATGAACCTAACTGGGTGAGAATTAGTAATGTGCACAATACCCCACTAACCAGTAATTCAAGATATCCACGACTTAGTCCCTGTAATTATAATCTTGAAATAATTTGGAGTATTGTAAAATATTTAATAAAAATAACTCACAAACGGTGAGAATAGTTGTATAAAGCAATTTGATAAAAAGAGAATAACTCACAAACTGTGAGAAAAGAAGAATGACTCACATTGCAGATTTATACGGGCAGAGCCTAGCCTACTGATTAGCCTTTTATCCTAATTTCAATAACAAGCACACAATTTGGAATTAGTAATCAATCCAGCATTTACGATAACTCACGAGATCAAATTCTCACAATGAATGTCAAAATGCAATACTTTGTCCATCGAATTAACGATGATCCATTGAATTAACAATGAACGACAAGGTATAATACTTTACCCATCGAATTAACGATGATCCGTTGAATTAACAACGAACGATAAAGTATAATACTTTACCTATCGAATTAACGACAATCCGTCAAATTAATGACGAACGATAAAGTATAACCCTAATGTGGGCGGCACTTAAACATTCATTGGATATTTAGATCAATCCGACAGTGAATCGTAGCAGCGATTGTGCTAATACCCTGATTGCAGCTTCAATTAGAGACCTGTGTGTGTTAATTGAAGTATACAGCAGAAAACTCGGTGTATAATTGAGAATTCTTTCGTCGTAAAAGTGTCCAGAAAGCAAATGCCAATGTCTGCTATTTATAGTTGTAATTTGGACATGCTAGCCTACCTGCTTGACATGCTAGCCTACCTGCTTGACATGCTAGCCTACCTGCTTGACATGCTAGCCTACCTGCTTGACATGCTAGCCTACCTGCTTGACATGCTAGCCTACCTGCTTGACATGCTAGCCTACCTGCTTGACATGCTAGCCTACCTGCTTGACATGCTAGCCTACCTGCTTGACATGCTAGCCTACCTGCTTGACATGCTAGCCTACCTGCTTGACATGCTATGGACCGTAAGCAGTATCCCTTATGGTCCGTAAGGGACACCTAATAACTATAGACTTGCCACGTGTGGGACTAGCTCTGATAACTTGACACCTTCTGAAAATTCGAAGTGGCCAGCACGTAATTGTAGATAATTATCAACTAGGGTTTCCTATTGGTCAAATTAATTTAATAATTATGACTTTTGATGAGAGTCGTTACAAGTACCCAACAGTCTAAAGAGTCAAGGATGATAAGAAAGTCTATCATGAATAAGCGTAGAAACCGTGGTGTGGTTCAATTTGTATAGACACCTCCTATTATTGATACACTTCCGGCCAATGTTACTATTACTACGAACGATAATGGAGGTATCTTTTGGATATTCATTTTTCCTAATACATATATATATGTAATGTTATATTACCTGAAACCTATTTGTTAATTTATAACAACCAATATCATCCAAAGGTGTCTATGAAGCGTCAACTGTGCATTACACGCCATCCACCATAAATCAGAATCAAACTGTAATGTCATTCGAATCCTCTTCTAAAAATATGGGTAAACGTTCGTTGCTACTTTTCTAATTATCTTACATACTGATTGTAAAAAATATGAGAATTGTAAGTGTTTATAGCTGGAATTAACCAAATCTCGTCATGTACAGCATGTCACACGCCCGCCAAGATAGATCGAACATGTGTTAGTACGATTCCTCTGACTTCATCCAGTCTTGGTAAGTTTTTAAATTGTATTTTTTAAGGTATGATATCAGATATGACGTTGTCACTTTGTTTCAATTTTAGGACAATCCGAAAATGCTAATTATGGTGTTCATGACTCTAGAAAGAGGAAACAAAGATTCAAAACGATAGATATAAGTAAAATTGATTTATCTATTGTAGCTGATGAAAGGAGGACATCTTCAATGGTTACATCTCTTGAATCGTCAAATCATAACATTGAGAGCGGCCCTCTGATGAATATTACAAACTGTATGTTGTATAGAGTTTTGTTATTTACGTTTCTCATTCATTGAAGGTTGCTCGAAGTTTGTTAACATTTGTAAATTTTTGTAATATAGTGGATCGCGTTACAGTAAGGTCGCGTCCAAGTCAGATTCCAACTCCTCCGAATATTGATATTAGAACTTCTCGACGATTGTCAAAGTGTTCCGTAGTAGACATTAATGGTATGTGGTTATTTTTAACGCAAAACTAAATATAGGTTTCTGATTCACTATATTTGAGTAATGTATTGCATATCTTCCTACCTGTTGGAACCGATGTTAACGGTCATTTCAAAAATGAAATGGCAGGAAAAGAAAACTCCTACCCTGGTGAAAGGTCTAACTTTGATGATTGCAATTCCTCTGACTGTTTACCATCTTCTATCGTAAAAAAGATTTATGGAATTGCAAGAGGTACATACCCTCCTTTAACATATCAAATTATTTTTCCAAATAACCAATGTTTTAAAAACCGGTTCAAACCGGCCGGTTGTACCGGTTGAACCATCCGATAAAACCGGTTAAACTGCCTGGTACACCCGGTTGAACCGTCCGATACACCCGGTTAAACCGTTTTTAAGCCAAATCCGGTACGGTATAAAAACCGGATTTTAAAACATTGCAAATAACACTTTAATCTCCTAATATTTTCTTATATAATCATCTTTTTTCATACACCTATATAATTTTGTAGAATACGTTGATCATGGAGATGCTATTTTTGTATGTTCTTGCTATCATGCAATGCTTTGGAAAGATGAAATGCTTAGGGGTAATTTGAATTCTAAGAAATCTGCTTTTTCTCTTTGTTGTTCGAACGGAGATGTTGAATTGCCTCCCTCACCTGTTCCTCCTCCATTGCTTGAAAGGTTTTACAAAAGAGTTACTCCTGAAAGCCGCAATTTCATGAATAATATTCGAGCATATAACATGATGTTTTCTTTCACATCGCTTGGTGGCAAGGTTTCTAAAAGTTTTCAAAAAAGAAAAGGTCCTTATGTTTTTGGATTACAAGGACAGAATTACCATCGCATTGGTAGTCTGCTACCAAATGAGGGTCAAGAGCCCAAATTTTCACAGCTTTATATTTATGATTCCCAAAACGAGGATTTTAACCGTCAAAAGGCTGTAAGGTAAATTAAGCATTCACTAAATATTGTTTCTGTTATCTGTTATATATATATATATGTCTTATATATAATAATGTAATTTTCTACACAGTGTCGAGGAAGGTTCGAAAACAACCACTAAACAAGACCTTGATCTTGGCATCATCACCAGTCTTAAAAAAATGTTGGATTCTTGCAATCCACTTGTGAAGTCATTTAGAATGGTACGAGATTGTTTTAAAGAAAATGATTGGCAAAATGTAAGACTCAAGCTCATTGGAACAAGGGATAAGGATGGTCGAATTTTTAACTTGCCCACTGCTGAAGAAATTGCTGCATTAATAATTGGTGATTTTGATGGAGCATTTGATAAAAGGGATATCATAGTTCAAACAAAGTCAGGCGGTCTTCAAAGAATTAGTGAGCTTCATCCCTCTTATCTTGCATTGCAATATCCACTAATCTTCCCATATGCAGAAGATGGATTTAGACTTGGTATTAAACACCGAGGTGTTTCAGTTGATTGTGATATACTTAGAACCAGCACCACAATGAGGGAATTTTTTAGTTACAGAGTATAAGACAGAGCCAACCAATTTTCGTTGTTACTCAATGCCCAAAAGCTGTTCCAACAGTTTTTGGTCGATGCGTATACAATGATAGAATCTGCACGGTTAGCTTACATAAAGACACAACAACCCAAACTTAGAACTCAAACCTTTAAAAATTTAAATCAAAGTGTTGAAAGTGGAGAAAACGATGCGTCAAATTCTGGAAAACGAATTTTGTTGCCTTCATCATTTACCGGCGGAGCGAGATATATGATGCAAAAGTACCTAGATGCTATGGCAATCTGCAAAGCTGTAGGATATCCGGATCTCTTCATAACAGTCACTTGTAATCCCAATTGGCCTGAGATTTATAGGTGTTTAAAAGACAAACAACTGAACCCTCAAGATAGATCGGATATTATCGCACGATTATTCAAAATTAAAATTAATCATCTAATTCAAGATTTCAAGAAACATAAATTCTTTGGTGAGATACAAGCAAGTAAGTGATTGTAAAATGTTTAACTAATTTCTCAAATAATAATTTTACTAACTGTTTTTTTTTTTATATAATATTTCGGTTATTTATACAATCGAATTTCAGAAACGTGGTCTACCTTATGCACATGCACATATATGTTTGTTCTTAAGTGCCGACAGCAAGTTTCCAACTGCTAAAGAAATTGATTTGGTTATTAGTGCTGAAATACCTAACAAAGAGACCGATGCTGAACTGTATGAACTTGTCAAACAGTTTATGATCCACGGTCCTTGTGACACAGACAACCCTCATTGTCCATGCATGGTTAATTTAAAATGTTCAAAGAAGTTTCCGAAAAAATTTGTAGATGACCTTTCTGTTGATTCTAAAGGATATCTTATCTACCGTCGTCGACAAACATCTAACACTGTAGAAAAAAATGGCGTGTTGCTTGACAACAGATTTGTAGTTCCGTACAATGCTATGCTACTCAAAAAGTATCAGTGCCACATAAATGTTGAGTGGTGTAACCAAACATGATCCATCAAATATTTGTTCAAATACATTAATAAGGGTCCGGATAGAGTGACAGCTTCTGTTTACCAAAGTACCACAACTGCTAATGTGAACTAGCAAAATGAGGAAACGACAAATAATCAAAATCTGACAAACAAAACAGAAGTAGATGAAGTTAAAGCATATCTTGATTGTAGATATATTTCAGCGTGTGAAGTTGCCTGGAGAATCTTCAAGTTTGACATACACTTTCGAGTTCCATCTATTGAAATTTTGCCTTTTCATTGCGAAGATGGTCAGCCTATTGTTTATGAAGATAATTCAAATTTGTGTGACGTAGTCAGTAACCCAACTGTGAAAATGACTATGTTTACAGAATGGATGTAATGTAACCAAACGGATGCATTTGCTAGAACATTGAAGTATATAGAGTTTCCAAGACACTTTGTATGGATACGCAAAGAACGAAAGTGGATTCGTAGAAAAAGACCTTTTGGTGCAGTTGGTAGGATACATTATGTACCTCCATCACTTGGTGATTGCTATTTCTTGAGAATTTTATTGAATCGCATTATAGGACCAATGAGTTTTGATGATATAAAAACAGTTGATGGAAAAATTTACCATACCTTTAAAGATGCATGCTTCGCTCGCGGTCTGTTGGACGATGATAATGAGTATATAATTGCCATGAAGGAAGCAAGCACATGGTCCACTTCTGATTTCTTGCGTACATTTTTTGTAATGCTGTTGATGTCAAATTCCATTTCTAGGCCCGGTCATTTCTAGACACAAACAAAATCTCTATTGTGTGAAGACATATTATATCAGCAACGGAGGGTTACTGGTATTCCTGGTAATTTTAAAACTTTAAATAAATTCTTAGATTCCATGCCTACTGTAATGAAATATTTATAAAATCTAATTATCAAACATCTGTTTTATTTTTTAGATTTGGTTCTTCCAGAGGAAGAGATTGAAAACATTTGCTTATCACATATCGAAAAATTGTTACTTGCTTATGGAAGTACGTTAAGCAGCTTTTCTGACATGCCAAATGTTCTTGGCAACTACATTTCAGCATTGAACAATCAAATGATAATGAAAGAACTTTAGTATGATCGGGCTAGCTTAAAAAAGGAATTTGCATCTTTCTTAAAATCTTTAACTGATGAACAGCAAAAAGCGTATCAAACCGTCATGAATGCAGCTGTTAAAGGAAGTGGATGTGTTTTCTATCTATATGGTTACGGTGGAACTGGTAACACATTTCTCTGGAAAACATTTGCAGCTGTGTTACGTTCCAAAGGTGAAGTTGTTTTGAGTGTTGCATCCAGTGGTATTGCATCACTTCTATTAGATGGCGGTAGAACAGCTCATTCCAGATTTGTAATTCCGATAAACGTTAACGAGGATTCCATATGCTTTATAGAACCGCACAGTGAGCTAGGAGGCTTAATAAAAGAAACTAAGATGATAATCTGGGATGAAGCGCCAATGACACATAAGCAATGTTTTGAAGCTTTGGATAGAACAATGAGAGATATAGTCTGTTCCAGTAATCCGTCCTTTTTTGGCGGAAAGATAGTCCTTTTTGGCGGTGATTTTAGACAAATCCTTCCAGTCATTCCAAAAGGTACCAGAAGCATGATTGTAAATTCTTCATTGAATTCTTCTTATATATGACAGGATTGTCAGTTACTCAAACTAACTGAAAACATGAGGTTAAAAGTCGGTAACAAACCAAGTAATCTTCATGAGACCAAGGAATTTGCTGAATGGATTTTACGCCTTGGTGATGGTCTACTTGGTGATCCAAATGATGGAGAGGTGGAAATTGAAATTCCAGATGATCTACTTATACTCGATCAAGTCAATCCTATATCTTCATTGATCTCATTCACATATCCGGATATGCAAAACTTTTTGTGGGATTCAAATTACTTCCAACAAAGAGCCATTCTTGCTCCCACAAATGATGTTGTTAATTCAATAAATACAGAACTGTTAAATAGTATGGTTGGTGAAGAGAAGATATATCTCAGTTCGGATACTTTATGTGAGTCTGAGCAACAAACCGACCTTAACATGGCATTGTTTCCTCCGGATGTGCTAAACAAATTGCATTTGTCAGGATTACCTAACCATAAATTGGTTCTTAAGGTTGGAGCTCCGGTAATATTACTTAGAAACATTGATCAAACAAATGGTTTGTGTAACGGTACACGGCTTCAAGTAACAAAGCTTGGAAAACTTGTAATCGAAGCAAAGATTATTACCGGAAATAATATAGGTCATCATACTTTGATTTCAAGATTGAAAATGACACCTTCCGATAAAAGATTACCGGTGAAAATTGCACGAAGACAGTTCCCACTATCTCTATGCTTTGTAATGACCATCAACAAAAGCCAGGGACAATCACTTGAACGTGCAGGACTATATCTTCCACGTCCGGTTTTTAGTCACGGACAACTATACATTGCTGTATCTCGAGTAAAGAGCAGGAGTGGTTTGAAGATTTTGATATGTGACAGGGGAAAACAAGTGTGTAAAACCACAACTAACGTGGTCTACAAAGAAGTTCTACAAAATCTATAGTCGTCGTAGAAATATCATTTTGGATAGAAGTCTTTTTCATGTATGAAGGAATATGGTATGATCTTTTGAATATTCTATCAACATGTTTCTTTTATCTAATAATAATGGATGTTATTTTAGTGTATTGTTTTAACAAATAGTATACATGTTTAAAATTTAATAGCTTTAACAGTTATAAGACAATGAAAGGCAAATAAGAATAACATATATATAAAACACGAGGAATAACTAATGCAAGTAATACTTCCATTCGCCAGTCATTAGGAACAACTACATGTTTTTAATACATTGAAATCACCGTGTTTCAACAACCAAAAAAACTTATCTGTACGTACACCCTTCGTACCACAGGGTCAAAACTACCAGTTTCAACTATTACAAAAGACTTTTAAGTAAACCAACAACCACAAACAAAAAACATTGTTTCCATACATCATAACATTATCTGCAGCAACCGTACAACCCTTCAGTCAAACAAGAAAATACCTTTACCCATGACGAACTTAAGGGTAAATTCTTCACGAGGAACTATCTTTTTATCCTTCACAAACTTATTCATGTTTTTTGTGTAAAACCGACCATTCGGAGACTCGATACCAACTCGAACATCCCAAACATTACCATCAGCATCTACAATCTTTAAACTCCTCTTCCTATCCAAGCCAATTTTTTTAGCAAGATTTTTTTAATGCGCTGTAACAAACAACAAATTATGTTAAGAAAGATAATATTATAATGTGGTTAATACATCCTAAAGTCCTGTTAGTACTTTTTTGTTACAGAAACTTACAAAATGATTGTCCACACGGAAAACTACTAGAATAGTTTCGTCATTCGTGGTTACAGGGAGCATATTAGTTTATGTGCCCTTAGTAACGTCATCCACATCTTCACCATCAGAAATACTGATAACCTCTTCTACAACTTCTTCCTTAACAGCAGCATAAAATTCCGGTGGCAACACTAAATCAGCATTCTTGGAACAATTGAAAACGGACATATCAAAAGTATGAAGATCAATCATTTCAAACACAAGCATATGCTCATCAGTTATTGACAATTTCTTCTTAATCCGATCCCATCCAGTTGTTATGTAAAGCTGATTGTCAATCACATCCATTCGAACAAATACTTTATGCTTCCCAGGACCTCTAATAACAACCGGACAATTTGGAATGGTATTGTCCATCTTGTGATGTACAAATAAACGATTGATATGCTTCAACGAAAAAAATAAATATTAGTAATATATATACTTACAATAAATAAATAACAAACCATAACCAATATAATGAATTCAGATTGTGAACTACATACCATAGCATCAGGTTTATCAAAATCACCATTGGGTATGTAGTAAAAATAATCAGATGGAGCAAATTCAATATTGTCATAGAAATAAAATATCCGGAAACTTAATAATGCTTCTTCATACTGAAATACCAGCCACGATCCAGATTGTAGTTTCAAAGTTTCAACCACAGAATACCACCCATTGTAGAAATAACAGAAGTTTTCTAACTCATATACCTTGACTTCAAACACCTGGCCATTAGTTGTTCGCACTTTCACAAAGCCCACTGGATAGTTAAACTCTTTAATCCATTGTTTATATTTTTTTGGCAGAACCTATGTATAAATAAATTAAAATTATAAACTGTCTAAGATGATATTATAAAGAAAACTAAATTCGCCATAACCGAGATTAAAGTACTAACCAAACATTTCCTTCGATTGTCGTCCATGTAACAAGCAAACCCATACATCCTTATAACTTTGAACTATCAAAGAAAATACTATGAATATCATTAATAAATAAAATAATAAATAAAAGAATAAAATGTTAAAAAGTTATTCTATATATTGCAATTAAAAAGAGTGTAACTAATAGACTAAAATATTAGATAATGTACAAATGTTTTTTACAAAATGATAAGAATACAAACAAAGACTTGAAAACACAAATGTATCATCTAAACTACGATAGTGCTGATAACGGTTGAATATGAATGAACTCGAGATTGATTAACAATGGACAAGTTGTATTAACGTTCAGCTAGCTCATTGATTGAATAATCAACCAAAACCCCTGTTGCTAATCAATCCAATCTACTGTTCCTATCCCACACTCAATCTACTGTTGACTCCAATATACTGTTCCTAACCCACACTCATTCTACTGTTCAATCCAATCAACTGTTGACTAATCCCATGTTGCTAACCAATAATCCAATCTGCTGTTCCAACCTACAACTCAATCCACTGCTGACTGACCACTGACTATTGATCCGTGTCAAATGCAAATCACAACAAATACTTTCATAACCGTATTTATAATAATTTGTTAAGCCAGTTTGAGTAACATTTAATATGATCAACAAGATTGTGAAAGACCAAAATTAATCAATAATTTTTGTAACATAAGTAATCAAGATATTTCCTGTATACAACTAAGCAAACACCGAAAATATTATAACTCAATCTGTCGAACACTAAAATTATATATCTAATCTTTTTCAATGTCAAGAACACAAACTGAAACTATACTAAACATCATAATCTTACAAAATTTTTATACAAAATCTTTATACTAAACATCATAATCTTACAGATTTTGATTATTTCTCCATATTTGATTTCTGACATTTGTTGTTTTAAAAGGTCAACTAACAAAAAGTTAACCCATTACATAACAGCCGCCCATATGTAGACTACAAATCTACAATCATACACCCATACAATCTATATTAAAGCTACACCATCATTCCCATGTAAGCCCATACGATTTTGAACGATTTCGAATCCACAAGTAGCTGACAACTTTAATCTCATCAACAAAAAGACATTTCAGCATTAAAGGCAAAAAGCATTTGACAATTACACTATTTTTTAGAAAACCAAACCAAAATTCTATTAAAATACATATACTCACTCGACCATGATCTATTATTAGTTTAGAGTTGCGGTACCTTGGTCCATTTCAGCAAATCTCATCCCATACATAATCTTACAAAATCTTCATACAAAATCTAATAAACAGTCATTTTTAACATTGCCCTAAATGAGGTGAAATAAAATAATTTGACAAATACAAAAAGTATTCACTTCAATCGATCATCAATACAAAATTACATATGAAAATCAGAAGTATGACATATAGAATAAACACCCAAGAACGGAACATAGAGGAATGACTGATCAAACATCAAACATACAA
Source organism: Helianthus tuberosus (assembly GCA_030545235.1). NCBI lineage: Eukaryota > Viridiplantae > Streptophyta > Magnoliopsida > Asterales > Asteraceae > Helianthus > Helianthus tuberosus. Next base: position 58,294,885 of record CM060404.1, read on the forward strand.
TCGTGGTATAATAAATTACCAGAAGAAAAGATTTTAGAAGAAGAAACTGTTGGAAAGCCCTATAGATTACCTGTGGATGATGTCGCAAAGACCTTGAAGAAACTTGTCTTTTCGTTCTCGCAATTTAGGTCAGGAAGATGTAAATGTTCGATGTTTGATCTTGGGCTATATTCTGTATTTCAAAGAAGAGTTCTAATGGGCTTCAACCCACAAGCCCATTCTGAAAGTTAATTGGATCAATAACATTTATTGAATTATTGAATTGTGTTATTGTTCAATTTTAGCTTTACTGAATTGGATTATTTACATCCTAAATTGAATAGGCATTTTATTGAATTATACAATAACAATGGACCTTTACTGAATTTTACACTAACAATGTGTCAAAAAAAGTTAAGGTCATATATAAGAAGTTATTAGACAACATAAAATTAGGTCATGCTTTAATTTTATACAACATATTATCAATTACTTACCTTATTTCTATATCAAACGTGTATACTAAAACAAACTGTTTTTAACATTGTTTTATAAAGATATGTAACTAAATGCAAATAATTTAAATGATATATTATAATCTGTTTTTTAGTATTTGATTTGAATCGTTATTAAACATACCCGTAGGTTCACACCGGTGTTACAACTAGTATATAGATAAAGATGAATGATAAACATAAGAAAGAGTTAACAATAATATACAGATCTAAAATGAGATGGCGATTGCCCTGGTGTCAGCTACACTCCATCTCACAAATCCAGTCCCAATCGAGTCCACCCTGTAACCATTGACAGTTCATACTTCTTCATACCTTCTTTCACAAACCCTAATATTTTATACCTCTTTTGTCTGTCAGTCAAATGCCTCGATTTCATCACTCCTCCTCTCATAACTGTCACCAGATTCCAATTACAATTATACACACAGAACCTTCCATTTCAATCTCACACATCTTCTTCATTCTCTGCTTCTAGATCTCATCTGTAATTGTGTACAAACAGACCAAATTGTCGTTATGGACGCTCAAAAGCTGGAATCATCCGTTACGAGGCCGGATCAGGCCTTCAATTTGGATCCGGATCTCTCTGTTTCGTCTCCGGTCACTCGCCAGAAAGCTGCCGCTGCTAAGCAGTTGATTGAGAATCATTACAAGAATTATCTTCAAGGATTGCAGGATCGGAAAGAGAGGTACTTTAATTTCAAGTTTTCTATTGTTTAGCGTTGGTTATCAAGCTATGATCGTGAATTATGCTGTTGAATTACAGGAGACGAGCGTTACAGAGGAGGGCGGCTGAGGCGAAAGTTTCGAGTGAGGAAGAGGAGCAGTTGTTGAGGAATTTGGAGAAGAAAGAGACGGAGTATATGAGGTTGCAGAGGCATAAGATTGGGATTGATGATTTTGAGCTGTTGACATTGATTGGTAAAGGTGCTTTTGGTGAGGTATAAGCCCTAATTTCTTGAATAATATCGTTTGATATCGCGGTTAATTGTTATAGAATGTGTTAGTGAAACTGAATTATGATGATATTGATTTGTTTTGTTTTGAGGTGGATCAGTAACTTTTAAAGATGTAAATGCCTTTTAAGAACTAGAATTTAGAGTTTTGTAGAGTTTGATTGGTTATCAACTTAGATCTACTCATTGAACCGAATCGTTGTGTATGCAATAATTTGCTAGAACTTAATCTGATCATGTTCTAATTGTATGATGCAGGTCAGATTATGTCGTGCTAAAACGAGTGGAGAAGTATTTGCAATGAAAAAGCTGAAGAAATCTGATATGCTTAGTCGTGGGCAGGTATTGTTGTTAGAATGATGTTAACTTGCATGTGATCTATGTGCTTTTGTATAAGGGTGTTTGATATTAGTCAAGATAATATCGATTACTGCCAATGGTTTAAATCTATCGGAATCATACCTTTATATTTACTTAAAATTTTGTGTTTTTAAAGGTTGAAAAGGGTGTGGTGTAAAGGTTAGGATCTTAGAGATTCATTGTTTGATGGCTTCTAATCTTTTGTCTGCTTAGGTTGAACATGTTCGATCTGAGAGGAATTTGCTTGTGGAGGTTGATAGTCGATGCATTGTAAAACTATTTTATTCTTTTCAAGATGCTGATTATTTGTACCTTATAATGGAATATTTACCTGGTGGTGACATCATGACGTTGCTAATGAGAGAAGATATTCTTTCTGAGGATGTTGCTCGATTTTATATGGCTGAAAGTATCTTGGCCATTCATTCTATTCACCAGCATAACTACATACACAGGTATTCTATTATATTTCTTGATAAAACAAAATTTACTTGCTTCAAGTGAATTTACATCGAAGCATGTGCTGACCCAGAGCCGTTCCTACATTTTCGGAGGTCCTAAGCAAACTACAAAGTGGAGGCCCAATTTTGTTATTGACTAACATTAGAGGTGCAAAAATCGGGTTTTTCTAATACCCAATTTCGGGAACCAAACCGTGTTTCGGTATGATCGGATATTAGAAAATCGGGTTTTTAGATACCTAGACATTAATACTCTATTTTCTATTTTCTACACAATATAAATCCATTTTATTTTTTAATTTGATAAAAATACTTGAAATAATTACAGTATCACAACTTTATTTAATTAATAAATCTCAGTCTTTCGTTTAATGTCACTAGAAGGATGCGCCAAAAGGAAAAAAAATATATTGCTTATGAGTCTTTCGTTTAATGTCACCGGAAGGATGCGCCAAAAGGAAAAAAATATTTTGCTTATGAGATTCGAGCTAGGGTCTTTACAAGACTAGGGCAAGACTAATACCACTACACTAGCAAAGTTAATAGATCTATAGAATCAAAACAATTATATATTATATATCATTTTTATATTAAATGGAGGCCCTAAAAGCTTGAATGCCCTAGGCCCGAGCCTAGGTTTTGATAAGCATTGGGCCGGCCCTGTGCTGACCTTCTTTTCACTTGTAGGGACATTAAACCAGATAACCTGATACTGGACCGAAACGGGCATCTAAAGCTGTCTGATTTTGGCTTGTGTAAGCCCATTGAAAGTAAATTTTCATCAATATTGTTGAATGAGGAAGATTATGAAAATCAGGGGCCCCTAAACGACACTGACGGGCAGCAAGTTCCTTGGTTGATGCCAAAAGAAAAATTGCAACAGTGGAAACGTAATCGACGTGCTTTGGTATTACTTTCTTGACATTTTGAAAAACAAATTGCTTTTATTTCTATTCTAGTATTCTTCCATGTGCTTATCAATAACATCTCTTTGTGTGAAACTTTATATTGTAGGCGTTTTCTACGGTTGGAACTCTTGATTATATGGCACCTGAAGTGCTGCTGAAAAAAGGATATGGAATGGAGTGCGACTGGTGGTCACTGGGGGCAATCATGTATGAAATGCTTATCGGTTATCCCCCGTTTTGTTCTGATGATCCTAGGATGACGTGTCGCAAGATCATAAACTGGAGGACATGTTTGAAATTCCCTGAGGAACCAAAAATTTCAAATGAGGCTAGGGATCTCATCTGTCATTTGCTATGCGATGTGGAATCAAGGTTGGGTACTGGTGGAGTCGAAGAAATAAAGGTAGGTAGACTATAAAATATAATTAAATATTGGAAAATTCAGCACTTTTGAAGTTTTTACATCTGTTACTAATGTATGTTCTTTTAGGCACACCCATGGTTTAACGGGGTGAAGTGGGATATGCTGTATGAAATGGAAGCTGCGTATAAACCCGTTGTTACTGGAGAACTTGATACTCAGAATTTTGAAAAGTTCCCTGAAGTAAGTACTTTAATTTCTGATATATTTTAATAATTATTTGAAAGAAATGTTGAGAAGGGTGTTAGTAAATTGTGGAACTAGTTTAAGAAAAAATATACAACCTTTCCGAAGCTCTATTATTAATCACAAATTCAAATTAGGTGGAAGATCCGCAGTCAGCTGTACCAAGAGTGGGACCCTGGAGAAAGGTAATAGTTATTGTTTTCATCAATTAGGTGTAATATATATAATAAAGATAGCATTGAGTTTTCTTATGCGCTCATAATGTATCTCATTGGTTTGGGTGTTAATTTTATATCTTTACGTGTGAACTTGCAGATGTTAACGTCAAAAGATTCGAATTTCATAGGATATACCTTCAAGAAATCGGATATGTTAAAATCAGTTGGAACTTCAGGTATGCTTCTGGAGCAATTTTAGTTTTAGTTTCTACTCAAAGCAAACTATGGTTGACCCAAATCTTGATTATATGCAACCTTTTGATTATAAGTTCAGTATACGGCTACATATATTATCTTGTATAATGTATTTGCTTAATTATATAGGCAAAAGATCAAATACAAATAAACATAACCTACTAAACATACAAATTGAAGGAAAAGTCAAAAAGACAAGGTGACATTTTTGTAATTACCACCAACTATCAAAGTTACTATACAAATGTGAACTCAACCAAAAATACCTAAAAAAACACACTTTTTTTTAAAAATATTTTTATAAAAAATCACTACGTTTTGTAAAAAAAAAAATTTGCTAGTAAAAGTATCGATTTTTTTATAAAAATTATTAAAAAAAATATATTTTGTGTGTGTTTTTTTTTATTTTTTTAGTTTTTTTTTAAGGTTTTTTGGGGGTTTAGTTTTTAGCATTTTAGCTTGGGTGGGGGTTTAGGTTTTTGGGGGGTGGGGGAGGGGGGTTTAGGTTTTTTTTTTTTTTGGGGGGTGGGGGAGGGGGGGGGGGGGGGGTTAGGTTTTTTTTAGGTTTTTTATATACATTTGTAGAGTAACTTTGATAGTTATAGATAATTACAAAAATACCACCTTGTATTTTTGACTTTTCCTTCAATTTGTATGTTTAGTATGTTAAGATTATTTGTACAAGAACTTTCCCCTAATTATATAATTAAATACTTTGATCAAATGAAAGAAGCATAGCTTTTGACTGATCATTGTTATGCAGGCATAGATATGAGGGCAAATGGACCTTCCAAGCCCCCATCATTGGTGTCCTTGTTTGGTATGTTGATTTTACCACGTGATTTTTTTCTTGACACTTATTGTGACATTTCATGAAAATAAACTTGTTTTAACATAACAATGAAATCGTATAATTGTTGTCATCCTATTTCAGGCCATATGGATCTGAAAGCAACTCCATTACCCGAGGAGGAGCATGAGCAGGAGCACAAAAGTTGACTTTAGTCCTGGTCAAATCGTCATAGTCTTTCAATGCAAGCATTAAGATCTCACATACGCCTGTTTTCACGTCTCATGAGTGTTTACTGTAAAAATACAACGATTTGAGAAGATCAATCTTAATACAATTTTGAGTTTCATAATTATAGCTTCAATGATGTTTTCTTTAGTGGGATACAGTTTGGAATGATCTTGGTTAACACATGAATATAAATCCCAGTATAGATTTGTACCTCTGGTTTTGCAGCTTAATGGCATTGTTTTTGTTTGTTTATGCTCGCTTATTTGTCATGGGTTATACAAACTGCAAAGAAACCATTAGACAATGACATGGTAAACCCAAAAGAAAGAAATAAGTTGATTCAGTTGGCATTGACATAATAATAAAGTGGTGAAGAAGATATAAATGAAGCTTTTGATGCAAGTTGTTTGTAACGACCATTATACGGAGCACCAAATTGCACACATTTCGTGTAAATGGAACCTTAAATCAAATCTATAAACCTTTGCGGCTTTGCTACAAGGATCCACAAGTTTAGTGCCAGGCAGTGGCGAAGCTTCGCCCCCCCCCCCCCCTTTTCCGAAACCGGGGGTGGAAACGTATATACCTAAAAAATTTCTATAGAAAAGTACTATTCATAACACTACGCGTCGAAAAGTTCGAGGGGTCGGGCGCCCCCCCGGACGTAGCCTAAGCTGCGCCCCTGGTGCCAGGACTCCTCGAGTAGAAGTGTAAGAAGGAGGCATGGCATATCCGGTTCATATCGATCCTAGGGATGGACATGAACTCAATGGGCTAGGCCTAAGTTGAAAGTATCGTCATTAAGGAGTCCCCTAGTCTATTATGATGTACTTTGTTGTGCTATGTTAAGACTTGCCATTCGTAATTGTCGGTGAATAATCCTATGCTAGTTGTTAGTCTCAAGCAATGTTGCCAAAAATAAGTAGCGTAAGCATCGTTTGGTTTAAAACCAGAACGTTTGACGATGGGGCCGTCAAGTGTAAACCCGAACCTCCAAAAAGCATTTGTTGTGCTAACTGAGAGAGTACAAAGAGCATTCAGTGCACAACTAAACAACAAACTTAACCGAAGAATTAGAGAAAAATACCCATATAGTCCTCGTGGTTTGATCAAATTTCACCTATAGTCCCTAACATTCTAAAATTACACCTATAGTCAACTTTTGCACACTCGTTCCCGGATAATCTCTAATATGAATGGGGGTTATTTTTCTCAGTTAAGTGGGTGTTAAGTGACTAAAATACCCTTTACATTAAGTGAGACCCACTTTAATATAAAGGGCATTTTAATCATTTCACACCCACTTAACAGAGAAACCCCATCCATGTTAGGGACTACTCGAGAAACGGGTGTGTAAAAGTTGGAGATCATAGATGTAATTCAAAAAGTTATGATTTTGCTATCAGTTTAAAATTACGTTTTTACCTGCAGTTTAAAATAAAATTATGTTTTTGCTCCCAGTGAAAAATTACAATTTTGCCCTCTGTTAAATTTACGATTTTGCCTCGTTTAAATTTATAGTTTTGTCATTAGTTTTGTTTTCTTCCTCACAAGTAAATTACGATTTTGCCCTCAATTTAAATTTACATTTTTGTCATCAGTTTTGTTTGCTTTCCCAGTCAAATTACGATTTTGCCCCCAGTGTATAAATACAGACACAAGATGGGGGCATAGTGCGAGGCAACTGCCCGGAACTCCCCCATTGGCCCAATCAATTTACCATTTTATCCCCGCTTTAAAATTACGATTTTGCCATCAGCTCAAAATAACGTTTTTACCTTCAATTCAAAATAAAATTATGCTTTTGCTCACAACTAAAAAATACAATTTTGCCCCATTTAAATTTACAGTTTTGCAAATAGTTTTATTTTTCTCCTTCCAGCCAAATTACGATTTTGCTCTCAATTTAAATTTACATTTTTGCCATCGTTTTTCTTTGCTTTGTTGTTTCTTTTCTTTTTTTCCCATTTTTCCGCTTTATGTATATTTTATAGTTATTATTGCGCGAAACTATTAAGAAAAACTTTCGCAATTCAGTTAGTTGTATGAACATTCAAATATAGTGAGTGTCTCGGGTTTGATGCCTTTCATGGGAAGAAAATCTTTTATTACCTGGTGCTAAATAAAAGTCTGAATATCTATTATTCTTAATAATATTTTCCGTGATTTATTCCTTCTTTTTTCACTTTTACGTTGTTTTCTCTGCTTCTAAATTTGTAATTTTGATAACCAACCGGTATTTACGGGTAAAACACCGGTAAGTAACAAACTGAACGGGTATCGTACTTATCCTGTTACAAAACAAAACAAAACGAATCGATAACGTTCAAATTCCCCGCCTCGCAGCGCGGGGAATTTCACTAATTATCTACAAAAGGGATGGAGCACCTAGCATTTACCTATTGCCATGGAGAATTACGAGTTCGTCCTCATTTAAAAATTACGTCTTTGCCATTAGTAGTGTTAAGCAGCTGTCATACAAATTACGATTTATGCTTTCATTTTAAAATAACAGTTTTGCCAACGTTGAAGTTTTTTTTTTCAAAACTATGGTAGTGTTTTGTTGTAATTAGTTGTGTCGATTTAATTTTTATTCGTACCAGGCAGCTGTCTGACACCCACTCATTGGTCCTGACAAATTACAATTTTGCCTCAGTTCAAAGCTACAATCTTGCCATCGTTTATTTTTTGGCAAAATTGTGGTACTTTTTTGTTTTATTTGGTTAACTTGATATAATTTTTATTAGTATGAAGAAATACGTACACATATAAAACTAAAAGATATTCAGGTTAGCGGCCCGTAACAAACATAAACTAGTATATCTTGCCTTATGGAGGAAGTAATACAAAGTTGATAGTGCCACAAGCCTCCAATCTAGAAGTAAGAGACCCGCTGATATTTTGAAAGTAAAATTTTTTTTGAACGGTCACTTTCTGAGTGACCCAAAGTTACACCGCCTAAACGGCTGCCCTAGTTAAGATTTGTCTAGACTACGTTGTCTTAACTGGGTCCGCGCTGGGTTGGTCAGACTGGGTTACGGCGTTTCCCCGAAAACCGTACTGCCTTCACACAAGAAGCCAACAGCCGGATGAAAACCGGGGTGCGGCTCAGGATTGAACCCCCTCGATAGGTTTGTCACAATCATTGCCCAATATCCACCCAATATGACACAAGCGAAAATTAAACTTGAGTCAAAAATCCTAAAAGTCTTCAACGTAGGCCATAAGTGGTGATATTTTGAAAGTAATGACAAATAAATATCTAGTACAACAAACAATAAAAAATCAACGGCAGAAAAATATCTCATAACCGCCATGGCTCTAAGATGACGTGGCTCCATACCACGTGTAAAAGCATCTGACAGCTTGTAACTTTTTATTCCCCTTATACGCACTTTTTCTCCACAAAATATCCAATCCAAATTCTCCCTATCTAACAAGATCTTTATTTGTCATATAGAAGAAGATAACGTTTCTTCTTCTTCTTCAATAGTAACGGTGACGGTAACGGTAACAGTAACGGAGACTTGTTCTGTGACGGCAGATATGACCGGTAACGATGTGTTGGTCAATGATTTTGTGGAGCAGGAGGAGAGTTCAATTATGGTACTTTAATTCCTCTCTGTTTAAAGTATTTGTTTTTTGTTTTTTTATATATGATGTTAGATTTGTGTTATGATCTGTTTGTTTTGTTTTGATTTAACGGTGATTTAAGGTGTGTTTTTAGTTTTTTTTTTTTTTTTTTTTTTTTTTAATTTTTATCGCTATTTTGTATTGAATTATGAGTTATTATTGGTATTTTGTTAGGTTTTTGAATCGGAGTGTTATATTATGCAAATTGACATCTCTTCTTACGGTTTGTATCGAATTTGGAGCGTAATCGGTTTTAAATTAAATCAAACTTGTTTCGAATCTCGAATTTGGAAACTTGTGTGGTTTTTTAACACTTGTGTTGTTATTTCTTCTAGTGATTTATGTTGTTAGGCAAAGTGTTTTGTGTTGATGTATGACAAGTTTGTGGTATTTTGGGTTAAAAGCACACTAACTTTTTAGGTTTTGTTAGATAGTTAGCAGTTTAATATTCGTTTATGGTAAATAATAGTTTTTATATTCTTCTAAAAGGAGGATTTGTGACACCTTAGGCAAATCCTACACATCGTCCGACTCGTTATAGGTGCGTTGGCCGTGGATAGAGAATGACTGACTCTTAAGATAAGTATGTGGAAGTAATTTAAGGATGGGTGACATTTAGGAAGTCTCCGCTCAGACAAATAAAAAACAAATCCGTGAGCTTCTTGTGGACAGAGAGCACAATATTGATTGGTATGAGCGGCCGGATGTTACAGGTTTACTTATCAAGTATAGTAGTTGTTTACTTACATGATGGATAAAAGGTTATTTGCACTTGACAATCCATAAGGACACATAGTACAATATTATTAATCCAATTGGAAGTATAGTGGAACCACCAGTTACAATCTTATGCATATATAATTTGTTATTACCATTTTTTTAACATATTGTTTTCTCATACGAGGTGCTAACTATAATTTACTGTATCAGGACTTGCGTAAAGATGAATCATCAAAGTGGACCAACGAGAAACACAGTTTATATCTGAAGTCGATAGAAGCATCATTTGTCGACCAGCTGTATAACTCTTTGGATATGCGAACATACTCCTCTGATGCAATCTCTACCGGGAAAAACCAACCCGACACTTGTATTCCTTCCGGCCAGGTTTATAATCTAATGAAACCTATCTATACACTGCATCAAAAGCTTTTTTTGTTTGTTTCTAACTTTCGGATACAACTTATTTGCCAGTTTAAGGTTCTTCAGCGCGGCTGTTGGTCGAAGAAATGCTTCAAGAGAGAACAATCACATCAGAAAGATGCAGATAGGCCCCAAGTTTCTCCAAGCAATCATTGGATCCAGCATTTCACAAATGGGTCCCTCAAAAGACAAACTTCAACTTCAACGCAAGATCTTGTAACCGACTCTCGGTTGCATCGAGAGACTGGTTGTAGCAATACAGGTACTTTTAAGCTACTTACATTTTGTAAACCAGTATGTTTTTTTATAGTCTGTATTAACATTCCATCATTGCAGAGGGGACAGATCAAAATTTTGTTGAAGATGCAATGTCCAGCAGAAAAAGGACGAGAACTTCAAAAATCTCTCGCTCAAACAATGATCAGGTAATTTGCAATGCCGATGTATATGAAGGTTTATGTTTATTGAACTCATATTGTTTTTTGGTAGCTTATTTAGAATCTGTTTACATTCAGGTTGTTCCCGGGTGCACTTTGGATGCAACTGAAATCGCGAATAGTTATGTTTGTTCAAAAAAGAACACAAAATGAGGTGTTCCAGGATCCAGATGACCATTTATATGTTCCTAACCTGGCTGGGGTTATGAAGTGTTAACCCATGTTAGTCTCTTTAGTGAAGAAATTGGATGTGATTTCCAGTGTGTGTGTGATGATGGTGCTGAAAACACATAGTAAATAATTAAAGGTGTAGATTATATGATAATGAGAAGGTGAATGAAAACTTTCGAGACATGTGATGTTATGCTCGGACTAGGAAAATCAAGATATAGATAGGTTGATCATCGATTGGTTCGCTCCTTTTTTTTTTGGTTGTGGTCAGTTGGTAGCACTGGTGTCCACTCTTGTTGGTAGTTCATTCGTTCATTAGTTTGTTGTTAAATTGATATCCATGTTATTCCAGCTTTGTTAGTTCATTAAAGGATTCAAAAAATTGCAACATGTGTTTGGTTATCAGCTAGTATAGAAGGGTATGTGTGTGAGTTTGATTGCCCAAGATAAGGTTTTGGTAATTAGAACATCTATAAAAAATGGTAACTTCAATTATCAGAATAAAATTTGAACAGTTACATGAGTAATTATTACCTTTCTATACGGTTTGCTGTTAAAAGAATGTTAAGGAATGAAGAAATGTATGCATATATTACATTGTTGGGAAATTTTGTTAGTTAGTTGCAACTTCTAATAAAAACTGAATAGTTACATGAGTAATTATTTTGTGGTGCTTATGTGACCATTATGGACGCCTAGGTGGAAGCATGGCTCCATGGAGGACCTGTCCGGTTTAGAGTTTCGAACTCAAGCGGATGGAAAATGATGGACCCATGCGATATATATAATTTATATTCTAAAAAGTGTAGGAAGCCGCCAGAAAGATGTCATGGGTCGAAGGAAACCAAAAATGCGGATGACAACATGTGGAAAAAAATAACCTAGATAACACCATGTGTATTTTCTAGAGTTAACCGTTATTTTCGTCCATGTGGTTTATTCACTTTTGCCATTTCAGGCCGATTTTCAAAATGCATCAGTTTCCTCCCTAACATACTGGAAACGTGTCACTTCAATCCAAAAATTAAAACCCAGTTAAGTCAGGAAGGTTAAATGAAGGATATTATTGTCAATTCATATATATTTTATTTTTACCTTATTTTACGAATTGACAATAATACTCTTCATTTAACATGTCTGACTTAACTGTGTTTTAATTTTTGAACTGAAGTGGCATGTTTCCAGTATATCAGTTAGAAAACTGATGTATTTTTGAAAATTGGTCTGAAATGACAAAAGTGAACAAACTAAAGGGACGAGAATGACAGTTAACTCATTTTTCTAGGACACCGTCTTATAATTTATCTTCCTTTTTTTTTGTGGGTAATTCAATAATATTTGTTTTTTTTTTTCTTTTGTTAAATCAATGAAAATGTATGCCGTATATTAAAGTCGTAAATTAGACGGAGAACCTGTTTTCATTCCCTAACATTCTCTAGTAACCGATCAAAATACATACGAATCCTCCTTTGTGAATTCATTCTCCATGCCTTCATTTTCTGGAAATGAATTCCATCAGATTTTGAAGGTAATCTTCAATTTATTTATTTTCATTTTGCTATTCAATTGGTTTCATTGGCGGAGGAAATTTGAATCTGGAATTGTCATTTGTGTTCATGAAGTCGTTTAAATTATTAGGTAAAACGTGATACTATATGTTTTACGGGCCTAAAGCGGATTCTAAAACCGGGGTCATTTTTTTAAGTCCTGACACATGGAAATATGATGACAAACACATTTTGTATATTGCTCTTCTTGTCAAAACTAAATATTAAAAGAAGTTAAACCCTAAATCACCAATTCAAATCTAAATTCGTGAAACGCAAAAAAAAAAAAAAAAAAAAAAAAAAACAGATATATCACGTAGATTATTTATTTCAACACTTTCTAATACCTTGGCATACCAAAACTTGCATAACATATTTAGATAGTCGAAAATGATGTACAGTTTGTAGTATATAATCAAGAAAATTGAGGGGCCCATAAGTGTGGACCGTTTATTTTATTTTTTATACAGTCCAAAGTCACCCCGGTATATATGCATCTTTGTATGCATGTTGTATTATGTATGGACTTTGAATATTTTATATTTTTTTTTCTCTTGCATAGTTAACCAATAACCATATATTGTATCCCAAAACAGTTTAAGGTAGGTTAAAAATGAATGTTGGTAAAATTTAGACCTTTTCTAGTTGGAAGAAACAGTTGGTAAAATCCAATTGCTTGGTAAAATTTAGACCTTTGAATATTTTAGACCTTTTGTGCTTGCAATGGTTTTTGTTATTGACTGCCTTTCTTTTTCTAGATTTACCGCTATGAGGATCTGACAGTTTCTGTTTATTTACATTTTCAGTGCTGATATTTGCTCCAATGCCGTCGTTAGCGTCAAGTTCAAGAGCCGTCAGGCAGTTGTTTACGTTCAAGAATGGCGGTAGACAGCTAATCAAATGTCCAAGAAACAAACCTAAACCGCCAAGTTATGTTCAGAATCGGTTCTTTAGAAGCATTGCACATGTTGAACCTTGTTCCCCTTCATTTCAACCAGTTGCTGGTAGTCATGAGGTCGATTCTGTGTGTTTGCAAAATACACATTTAAGTAGTTTTGTTCAAAGGAGAGGCTTTCTCTGTTGTGGTGATGGAGATCAAGGGAGTACAGGCGTATCAAAAGTTCACGAGGAGAAGCATATTTTGGGGTAATAATAAGTTAATAACTATTCTTTATTAAGGTTAGATTGTTGCTGTTATTATCTGCACGATTAAAACGGTTCTGTTTTTTAGGTATTCCCCAGAACAGATGTATGCAGTGGTTGCCGCTGTTGACATGTATCAGGATTTTCTTCCTTGGTGTAGACGATCAGATATTGTTAAACATCATGCCGATGGTTCTTTTGATGCTGAGCTGGAAATCGGTTTTAAATTTCTTGTTGAAAGCTATGTATCTCATGTTAAATTGATCAAACCCAAATCAATAAAGGTAACACATTTCCATTATTCTTATTTTCTTTTTAAGATTGTAAGATGTTTCTGAATTCTTGTTCCGTTTTTTCAGACAACTTCATCACAAAGTAACCTTTTCGACCATTTAATAAACATCTGGGAGTTCCATCCGGGACCCTCTCCAGGGACGTGTGACCTCCGTTTTCTTGTGGATTTCAAGTTCCGGTCACCATTTTATTCACAGGTAATCAGTTAAGTTGTACACTTTATATGTTTCTTTTGCACAAAAGTGTAACTTAGTTTGATGGGTGTGTTTTATACAACAGATGGCATCCGTGTTCTTTAAGGAGGTGTCTTCTCGACTGGTTGGTTCATTCTGTGACCGTTGTCGTTTGATATATGGGCCTGGAGTTCCGGTCATTGAACAAAGGAGATGAACCATGACCATATCTGCTAATTAATGTTTTTCATTATACTGCTTTGTCTTGTTAGTTTGTGTAAATATTGCAGCAGCACTAACAGTTTGTTTTCCTGTCATACAACAGGATTAGAATGTATGGTCACATTTCTAATTTTCTTGTATCTGTATATTGCTTTAGTGCTAAGAAGGATATGGTTTGACATTGTAAGATTATTAAAGACTGAATGATTATTATTGAATGAGTAGGTTACAATATATAGAGATTACGAGTAACCCTAGAAACCTAACCGAGCCCGTGGGCCCATAGTCTAATAGACATATATTTTTATGTCATCTTGTGAGTCAGTTTACCTTTATTGCAAGTGTCAATATAGGATTTTGATAAAATTTGCAAAGAGGAAAAAAAAAACAGAATATATAAATTATTTAATAAGATTATGAGTTAATATACCAAAATTTTGTAACAGGTTTTTCTTTCTTTCTTTTTATTTTTTTGTGGAAAACAAGAAAACGTATTTTTTAACAATATTATAACCCCATAATATAGCGATTTTGTAAGGGCGTTCATGGTCTAGTTCAGCTAGTATTGACGAAAATTCTATACAGAACTGTTGAATGTGGGTTTGAATTCGTATTATTCACATCCAGGTTCAATTCGTATTATTCACATCCAGGTTCCGACTTCTGAGGTTCGAATTTTGCAGTATTCATAGTTATTTGTTCACTGAGTTAATTCTTCATTCTGCATTATTTTTTGTTCGCTAATTTAATTCTGCATTCTGTAGGTTTTAGTTCTCTAATTTAATTCTGCAGTATTTATTTATTTTTTTGTGAACATTTTGGTTTTGGAGTATTTTGGTACTTGAGACGATTTTGGTACTTTATGTTGAAGATTATGGTATTTTGATATTTTGGTATTTGAAGAAAGTGTTATTTTCCATTACAAAATATATTATTTTTTATTTTTTAATAATGCGCTTTTATTTGTTGAGGCCCACGCTTTTTTTGCGCCTTTTGCCTAGGCTCAAGGCGGAGCCTTAGCGCCTTAAGTGCGCTTCACGCCTTTGATAACTATGCCTATATACATAACTAAATATTCCAAAGAACGGAAAAAAAAACAGATGAAAAACAACTTATGGATCACAAATCCGCTTATAAATAGACAAACCTTTTTCCCAAAAAAAAACTGGTAAATTGTTTCATATAACAATACCATGCAAAGTATAATTATCTGCAAATTGCTAAGTATAACCGTATTACCAGAATGCTCTAGGCATTTTGAGACGCAGCAGGAGTAGGTGATGTGTATTTCTCTATAGCCGCTCTAATCCGCTCCTTATCTCGGGTAGGAAAAGCTTCCAATAGCATTCCATCTTTATAGAAATGAAAAAGAGGCACCGTCTGTGTATTATATCAAAATAAATTCCAAATTTTGTACGAATAATACACCAATTATATTATAACCAGCAAACAAAAAATTTATGAAGAAAACAAGGGAAATTTACATACCTTAATTCGAAGTCGTTCTGCTATATCTGATTGCTCATCATATTCATCAATCACCTGTATCATCATCCATCACAAGAGCATTAGTTTGAATCATAATGATGCATTTTAAACTTCATAAGTCAACTCGGGGCACTTGGATGGAACAACCGACGATGCAAGTGTTTTATAAGTAACAGGAGGACAGGAATATCGAATGAACAGAACTCACATTATGCTTTAAGAATATGACTGCAGCCTCTTCATCACCAGACCCTTTGCACAATTTAGCAAAACCCTGTTCGATATATTTGCAACTACCACATGAAGTACGATAGAAATCGACCACAACCAATGTATTATCATTTTTTGCTTTTTCAACAACTGCGAGTAGTTCCTCGTCCCTTTTTATTTCTCTAACACATTCAACGGGACAGAGTTCATCATCTTCATCTATTGGGTCCCCGCTAGCCGTACAGTGGACCGACTGGTAATCGATCAGAGGCCTATGATATTGTAACACTGCACCTTTGTTATCACATGGAGTTGTATCTTTCAAATGCCATCTTTTCATGAAACTTTTATCCGGAAGAGAAGAGGGGGTATTAAATTCTGTTGTTTTCCAGTTTTTAACTTGTAAAGGAGGAGTGTGGTGGTGGATCATGATTCTATTCTATGCTTCACAGATCACTTTGATGTCCACAATTTGAAGGAAACTTTTATGTCTAAAGTGAGCAGCATGAAATGCGATGATCATGCAATAAGAAGTGTACCTTTGTGATGAATGTGGGTTGATCCAGATTACAGACAGACGCAATGATCAGATTACGATCTAGGGCTGAAACTGTAGCTCTCAGGTGACGGAGCAACAGGGTGATGAGAAAGTGACAGCACAAAGCTACAAACTCATCACCACACACTTTTGGATCTCCTATCCTATCCACCACTCGCTCCATTATTCCAAACTTTAGATTTTGAATTTTGGTCACTCAACTTTTTAAGTTTATAATTGTTACCTCTTTAATGTTTTTAGAGTAAACTGCAATTTTACCCCCTGGGGTTTAAGCCTTGGCACTCTGACCCCCTCCCTGGAAAATATTGCAATTTGCCCCCCCCCCCAATTAATGGGAAACGCTGCACTCTTACCCCCTGGCACCCAACTCTGTCAAGTCAACATTTGTTTGACTGTTAATAACCTATGAAAAGTCGTTTTTGCCCATTTCTTATTAAAATTATATAAAAAATCAAGAATCAACCAAATCCATTACATCAAGTTCATCATCATCATCAGTTCATTCTTCATTCCCAGATTCATACTCTCAAGTTCATCACCACCACCTCCTTTTTCTCCTCTTCTGACCACTGCCACCATCAACTCAGCCACCACCTGCTTCCCCTTTCTCACCACCGCCACCATCAACTCAGCCACCACCTCCTATTCTAGATCCAGATCTGGGTTATTAGATGATGTAGAAGTTGGAGTGTCGGCCTAATTTGCAACAACAATTGTTGTAAAGGGTTGTCCGGTCACCGCACCGGATGTCAACAACCCCAATTCAAGTGGTGGCTAGGGTTTCAATGTTGATTACAGTAGGTACCTCTGAAAACCTCAATTCTGGAAAATCCGTGTTAGGCTTCACTCGAACCTCTCCTTGTAGTCCATGAACACTAGATATGTACCCAATCTCAACATATTGGGACTCGATCTCACTAGCTTCAACAACAATCTCTTGAGTAGCTGAAACTATTAATTTCAAGACTTTTGATTCAAACAAATACTCATTTAGCATTATGACAATGTTGCTGGTTCAGTTCTGTTTAATCATAATGGAAAACATGAAAACATACCTTTGATTGCATCAGACAGGCAAGCAGTAGTGTTTGACATGATTGTCAGCTTGATCTGGTTCCTCCTTAGGGTGCTAACTAATGATGGTGGCTAAGAAACCGAATAGGGGATTCAGTTATGGGAGAGGAGGTCGAATGTGATGTTATGCTAATAGGGTGTGTCTAATTGTGTAACTGAGTAACCCCTTAACCTCCACATAATTCTCCTTATATAAGCACCCAGGAGGAAACCTAATTAGTTAATAAGGGTAATATGGTCCATCAACAATTACCAACTAATTATTTAATAGGTTGTTATATATTTTGACCTGTATAATGTAAATGATTATAATGGCTACTAGATTAAATATTAAATCATAATATATTTAATCTTACAAATGTAATTTGATCTACAGTGGCTATGAATTGATTTGAAGCCAAGCCAACCAGTGGGTCACCTACTACAGAGCATATAGGCTTTCCTTCCATAATGCTCTTTTTTCTTTGATATAACAAGTAAATGAATGGTTCATCTTTTAACTGCTTTGTGTTTATCCTTCCTAGTCTCCAAGCCTCATAAACCTAATTCCTAAATGGATTGATTCATCCGTCATACCAAAATCACTAGTCATACTACTTACTTGTATCAAATCCCTAAATATCTAAAAACAAAACCTCAATAATCCAATCAAATTGTGCATGACAAAGCATGAAATTAAACCTCCTAAGTTGAAAAGAGTTACAGGAAGAAAGAAGTTACCAGTAGCACGCAGAGAAGATATGCGAATTGGATGAAGTTTGATACAAGTGTTGGTGCGCCGAGTGAAACATTTGGAATTTCTGAAAGAAGCTGAGAATTTAAGAGGATATTGGAGAAGCGGAAGTGATGAAGGAAGAGAGGATAGAAGAGTAAAACCCTTCATTAATGGTTTCATTCTTCCTTCCTGTATGCAACAAGAAATACATTTTTTGGCTCCGTTTTGCAAGAAGTAGCCCACCACCGTTGCCCCATTCCATCAATGGTTCCACCCCCTTCAACTGTAAGGTGATCCACACTATGAAAATATAGCCACTTATGTGTATCCTTATTATCCCAAACATCGGGATCGTTAGGAGCAACAATGGAGCCAGAGATCTATGCAGTATGCAAGTTGAAAACAATAATTTGATTAAGAAGATAGTGTGCATTATGGAACAACAACAACAATAATAGTAGTAGTACTAATAGTAATATGTTGTAAAACAACGGTCTATTAGCAACCAATATACAACTATAATAAACATTAGAGAACAAGACTATATAGATCATGTAGAGGACAAGAACATGGAAAATGAGGGAATGAGAATCCTTTTTCTTTTTATATAAACATCATATACAAATACCAATATATATAGGCACTATAACATTGATACAAACATAAATGTGATATGGGAGTTGGTAATGTGGATAGTCACTAATAAATAATATATTCATAACACTCCCCATTGACTATCCACATGTGATAAAAGCAAGGGGTACATTATTCTTTTAATATGCTTGGATATGCTGCCTCGTTAAAAACTTGCTAGGAAAACCCAGTGGGACAAAACCTCAGCTAAGGGAAAAAGAGTGCAGCGCGTATTGTCTCCCCCTGATACTTCTGGATCAGGTATGTTGCCTCGTTAAAACCTTACTAAGAAAACCCAATGGGATAAAACTTAGTGAAGGAAAAAAAGTGCAACTTGTGTAAAACTCCCCCTCATTATAATATGTATCATTTAAGTAACAGATGCCAATCTTCTATGAAGGTTGCTGAAAACTTTTGTAGTATGTGATTTGTCGCTTGATCCCTTGATGTGCAATCCTTTAATGAACACTGATATATAATCTTCTCTAGTTGCCACCTTTTGTAAGTAGATACCATAAGATCCATGAATGTGTTTTGTCACATTCCCTGCATTTACAAAACTAACCAAACTTGTTGACGGGTTAGTAAAATATGAACCCATATTGTTTGTTTCTTAAGAGTATAGAAAACATAAGTTTTACCCATTACATTATCTCCTCATTGTACACCAGTTATATCTTGTCAATAGATTCATAATATATGTTCGTGAATAACTAATAAGATATATTAATACAATTTGTATTTAACTATGGTACTTCTGGACAATGATCTTTGCTTCTTTGGGACGAGATGATAAGAGTTATTTTCTATATCAACTATCTGGACATCATTAAATGTACTTACACCATAAACTGTGTCCGTATGAAAATGTAACACCCCGTGTTTTCGAGAAGTCAAGGTCAAAGTCAACGACCGATTTCGCGCAACTTGACTTGTAGTAAATGTCTTTTACGTGTTTAATTTAGTTGTATTATGTGGGGTAAGTGTCAATATTTACAACAATCGACGTATTTCCATCGCAATCTAATCGACTTACGACTGTGAGCTATAGGAAGTAACAATGCGATAAAGCTAAACGATAATCAAATTATGCTAATCAAATCGACTTCAAATCGCAACTCGAACTACGTATTTTGATTATTGTTATACGTGTGTGTGCCTTATGTGTTACTTGTGCATGTTCTTTTATGTATGTGTGGAAATGCAATCGAAATCGAACTATGATAGATATAGTAGTTGGGATTGAAAGTAATTTGACTAGGAAACCCTATCGTATCGAACCGCTCGCAACCGAAACCGAAACGTCAAAAATCGTCGCGTCAAATACTCGAACCAAGTGCCATCCGGCCGGATAGCCATCCGACCGGATTGCCACTTGGCCATGAGTCCGGTGCCATCCTACCGAGATGTCATCCGACCGGATAGTCATCCGGGAGGTGTGCCATCCGACCGGACAACACTTTCCCCTTTTGGAATCCTATAAATACCCATGTCACTCTCAAACCTTTCTACTTTTGGAAACCTCTGTCATACCAGCTCGTGTTCCTCACCTTTTCTCCGATTTCTCTCAATCCCGGTAAGATCTCGACCTAAATCTTGTACTTTCTTGATCTACACGCACTCCTACACCTTTCTATCTTTTGAATCTTAATTTTTAACCGTGAAATCACTAGATTTCGGGTGTTCTAGGATGACGTCATCATGTGTTCTTGAAGAACTTCATGTTTTGACTTCAATCCACCAAGAACAACCTAGATCTAACCGATTTCCACAAAGATCCCGCGTAGATCTAAACTTAAAGATAGTGAAAAAGGATTGAAAGATGTTTTCTAACTTTCTTTCAACTCTTTTACACCCAATACACTCAAAACCGATAGGATCTGACCCTGATCTAGTCTTCTACTCATTCTTAGTGTTGTACTAGCTCAAGATCTGGATTCTACCCACGAGACTACCGATTTCGGGTTAAACGAGAATAACCATCTTGAACCGGTTAACTGGCCGAACTGGGGTGATTCCTGGTCGATCAGGTTACTTGGGACAAGATGGGGTTTTGTTGGTTAACACGTTGTCAACACGTCTCGATAAAACGACAAACAACCAAAACGACCAAGTGTAAGACGAACGGAACAATCGGGACGGAATGCTGTCCGAGCGGATAGGCTACCCGAACGGATTGTTGTCCGAACGAATAACACCTTGGGTCCCACACTTAGTCAACTTTATCTAAAAGTTTGAGTATTGAACGAATTGCCATCCGATCGGACTACCATCCGACCGGATTACTCTTCGGATCATGAGATACTAGGACTTGAAAGACTTAAACAATTTTCAACAAGTTCATTAACAAGGTTGCCACCCGGTCGAATGGACATCCGGCTGAGTGACTCCTCTGTTATGAAATGTTTTCACAAAGTAACCTCCTCTCAAGGGTCGCCGTCCGACCGGACTACCGTCCGACCGGATGACAATCCGAACGGATTGTTATCCGCACGATTGACTGTCCGATCGACTGACTTGAAGGATAGGGATACTTCAATGTTTTCAAAATGCTACAACGAAAACTTCAAAAGTCAAGCCATCATACACAAACACATCTATCTTATAGGAAGAAACAATCCAGTCGAATAGCCATCCGACCGGATGACCATCCGAACGAATTGTTATCTGCACGGATTGCTGTCCGATCGGATTACCATCCAACCGAATTGCTGTCCGACCCACTCACATTTTGTACTTTTTTTCGCGTCACTCATCGTTATGCTATTCAAACTATTCAGGCTAACCTTACTCGCTAAGCGCTCCCTTCAATCCATCAACCGCTGTGAGTATACTCGATCCCTTTTTGCTTTAAGCACTTTTGGGTGTTACATACGTTACAACTATTCAAATCACATCAAACACACTACTCAATACTATTTGAACGCTAACCGTTAATGCATGTTATACGTGGCTTATGAATGCTTGTTTGTTATGTTTACACATGGAATACTGTCTACCTGCCTTAGCAACGATAGTACTATAGTTTGGACTCAGCACTCGTTCACACGGGGGTTGTTAAGGACAATTACTTGCATGGATTACGGTGGTAATCATGTATTGCGAACTGCATCGGGCAGTCAACCCGCAGTCATTTGTATCGATGGATCTATGTCGATAACTAACGTGCTTCATTTCACTATGTGTACGTGCTGGTTATGCATAAACGAATTCGAACTCTATATGCTATTATCAAACTTGTATGCTCACCTTTACATTTTATGTATTGACTTTATTTTAACGTATGTGACAGGTGCTTAGGATGCACATTTGGTAGGAAATCGAAGCTAGAATAAAGCTTTATAGCCCAACAAATAGTTGTCTGTAGTAACTGAATCAAGGGTCTCTAGAAGCAGATAAACAATTGCTCTATTTAAATCTGAGTTGTCGGAACAGAATTATTTGCCTAGTTTTTATCTGTAATAATTTGTTTACTGTTTAAGACATGGTATGGGACATGTTATTTAAATTGAATGGTAATGATAATTGTTATGGAAACTTCTGGACAATCTGTTTCGCTCAGTGCCATGCCCCGATGATTCCGCCATCGGTTGGGGTGTGACAAATTGGTATCAGAGCCATAACTATAGGGAATTAGGCAAGACACTACCTAGTCCGGGTCGATGTCTTAGATATCTAGTCTATAGTTAGGAACCAACAGACTAACTTGAGTACATCTAGTAGGAATCATGTACGAGCTTATTTCTCACTATTCTCGCTTATGCTACACTATCACTGCACTCGAAATTTTCAGCTATGGATGAGCAATTAAGCCGAGATTAGGTGTGAAAACCGCAAACTCTCGACTAAAGTTGCTTAATCGACCCGTATTTTATCTACAAACGTGGAGAATTATGCCAAATCAGGAGTGAAATCCATATTTTGATGAATAATCTCCTCTATTTTATTAAAAACAGGAACGAAGTTGCTAAGCTAGGGGTGAAACCCTAACCTTGACGACTTGTTCCGCTTTTATACAAAACTCTCACCAAAGTTTCGACGGACTCCAACGACCTGAAGTCGCGATATGATTAACGGGATGCGTGTCAAATGCCCAGGAATCGAGGCAAAGGCGCTGCCCTGAAGGTCAAATGTGCACGACAAGTCTTTGTGAATAGTCGAACCACTTTGGGTAGTCGTAGTCTACTAGTTGCAGACAATCTACATCTCGAATTTTATGTGTTTCGATTCTGAGCCCGCAACTGCTGACTCTGATGTTTCGTCGATTTTATGTGCTTATATATGTGTT
Organism: Helianthus tuberosus; assembly: GCA_030545235.1. NCBI lineage: Eukaryota > Viridiplantae > Streptophyta > Magnoliopsida > Asterales > Asteraceae > Helianthus > Helianthus tuberosus. Next base: position 58,317,838 of record CM060404.1, read on the forward strand.
TACCTGTTTATGTGTTTGGATTTTGGAGATTTACTCGATTTTTGCTTTCACTTCGAACGACACGCACGACTCGCACTGCATTTCTATTTCGATACGCTGCCAAATCGCTAAATTATGGACGACCTTATGCTACGCTTATACTACACGACTCGATATATCAAATATGAACGCTATATTCGAACGCTCGCGAACTGTGAATGATAGGTTTCTGTATTCTGACTACCTCTTCAATGATAAAGGAACGCGTACAATTATGATAAGGTGGATACATGCAAAATATATGTTTGAGTGAGTTATGTGCCTATGTGCCTATGTGCTTATGTGCCTATGTGATCCTGTGCCTTACTATGTGCTTCCGTGTTTATGCAAATCTGTGGTTATGTGTATGCGTAGTTACATGACTGTGTTCCTGAGCTTTAGTAAGTAGTAGACGTGTGGGGTGAGATTCGAATACCATGTGTTGAGTCCTGTGACGATGTCTGTTGCAGACAATGTCATCTGGATCCCGTCATCCCTTACTTTCTTGTCAAGAAAAGAGAGACAAACGTCTTGCTGCCATCATCGCTAAAAGTGTAGCAAAGGCTGTGAGTGATGTTTACGAGAATGGCAGCAAATCATCTGAGGAATCGAGGACCGAAGCTCCTAAAGCTACCGCCAAGGCCTTCAATTTCAAGCAATTCAAGTCGTGTGGGCCAAAAGAATTCACTAGCGAGGGAGGTCCTACTGCACTATTCCAATGGTTTGATTCCATTGAGGTCACTCTACGACAGAGTGGTTGCCCCGATGACCTCCGAACTCTGAATGCTACCGGCGTTTTCCAGTCCCGTGCACTAGACTGGTGGACGGCCGAGAGGAACAAGCGAGGGAACGATGCAGCCTACGGTCTGTCATGGGACGAGCTCAAGGAAGTCATGCTGGAAGAATTTTGCCTTCCTCATGAACGTCAGAAGCTAGAGGATGAATTTTGGCACATACAGCAAAAGGATGGTGAAAATGATGTGCTCACTGCTCGTTTCAAACAGCTCAGCATCATTTGTCCCGATCAAGTCAAGACTTCAGACATGGCAATCAAGCTCATGTCATGTGTGTCTACGACGATACTACTTCGAAAGGTCTCAAACTCATGTCATGTGTTCAAGCTAGCAAGTATCTCCGCAAGGAATACAGGGCTTTCTTGGCTAACATTGTAGTAGCGGAGAAGGAAAAGAAAGAGAAGAAGGAAGTGAAAGACGATCCTGTGGTTCGAGAATTTCCTAATGTTTTTCCAGAGGATCTTCCTGGACTACCGCCAAGTCGTGATATCGACTTTCGTATCGACCTCATTCCTTGAGCCAACCCTATTGCCAAAGCTCCCTACCGACTCGCGCCATCTGAAATGCGCGAACTCTCAAACCAACTCCAGGAATTACTTGAAAAAGGCTTCATTCGCCCGAGCACCTCTCCTTGGGGTGCGCCAGTCCTTTTCGTCAAAAAGAATGATGGGTCGTTCAGGATGTGCATCGACTATCGGGAATTGAATAAGTTAACTATCAAGAACCGCTATCCCCTACCCCGCATCGATGATTTGTTTGATCAGCTACAAGGTGCTACGTGTTTCTCGAAGATCGATCTACGCTCAGGATATCACCAGCTACGTATTCAAGAGGAGGATATACCCAAAACCGCGTTTCGCACTCGATACGGCCACTACGAATTCGTTGTTATGCCCTTTGGTTTAACCAACGCACCTGCGGTTTTCATGGATCTGATGAATCGCGTGTATAAACCATATCTCGACCGTTTCGTCATCGTATTCATCGACGATGTCTTGATCTATTCCAAATCAAAAACCGAACACGCGCAACATCTACGTTTGGTTCTCGAGCTACTCCAGGGGAACCAACTCTATGCCAAGTTCTCCAAGTGTGAATTCTGGTTGGAGGAAGTTCAGTTTCTGGGTCACATTGTTAATAGTCAAGGTATTCACGTCGATCCTGCGAAGATTGAAGCTGTTAAAAGTTGGATTACGCCTAAGAACCCGTCTGAAGTTCGTTCTTTCCTCGGACTAGCGGGCTATTATCGACGATTTATCAAAGGATTCTCAAAGATCGCTGTGCCACTTACCGCTCTCACACATAAAGACAAGCCTTTTGTTTGGGGAACTGAACAAGAGTCTGCCTTTCGAACCCTCAAGCATAAGCTTTGCAATGCTCCTGTTCTCACATTACCCGACGGAAAAAACAATTTCATCGTCTACTGTGATACTTCCAACCTTGGTCTTGGTTGTGTCCTCATGCAACGGGACAAAGTTATAGCTTACGCATCTCGTCTGCTCAAAATCCACGAGAAGAACTGCACAACCCATGATCTCGAGCTAGGCGCAGTTGTTTTTGCGTTAAAGATTTGGCGACACTACCTGTACGGTACCAAGTATACGATCTTCACCGATCATAGAAGCCTACAACATATCTTTAATCAGAAGGAACTTAATATGCGTCAACGCCGATGGGTAGAACTTCTCAACGATTACGACTGTGAGATTCGTTATCACCCAGGAAAAGCAAATGTGGTTGCCGACGCACTCAGCAGACGGAACTATCTGCTTAGCACTCGTAATGTTCAAACCCAATACGACCTCGAGACCCTCATCCGCGAAGCTCAGCATGCATGTTTTAATGAACGCACACTGAAGAAGGAAAGAATCTACCACGATGGAGCCCAGCTTGTTAGCAAGTCAAATGGGATATTCCACTTTCTGGACCGAATTTGGATACCCAAACGGAACAATTTACGACAAATCTTGATGGACGAAGCCCACAAATCCCGGTATTCTATTCATCCCGGTGCCGACAAAATGTACCAGGACCTTCGTTATAAGTACTGGTGGTCGGGCATGAAAAGGGATATTGCTCTCTACGTTGGAAAATGCCTGACATGTGCAAGAGTCAAGGCTGAACATCAAAGACCCTCTGGCTTACTCGAACAACCACCGATCCCCATGTGGAAGTGGGAGAGTATAGCTATGGACTTTAGAACAAAGCTACCGCACACGTCATCATGTCACGACAGTATTTGGGTTGTGGTTGACCGATTGACTAAATCAGCTCACTTTTTGCCAATACGAGAAGACTACAAGGTAGAACGATTAGCCCGAATCTACACCGACGAGATCATTTGTAATCATGGGACGCCTCGTGATATCATCTCTGATCGTGATGCTCGGTTTACCTCGCGACTGTGGGAAACATTTCAAATGGCACTCGGTACATCGCTAAATCTAAGTACCGCTTTCCACCCTCAAACCGACGGTCAGACTGAAAGAACGATTCGTACTCTTGAAGACATGCTCCGTTCGTGTGTCATAGACTTCGGTGGTAATTGGGATAAATACCTGCCGTTAGTCGAATTCTCGTATAACAACAGCTATCATTCCAGCATTCAAATGGCACCATTCGAGGCTTTATACGGAAGAAGATGTCGATCGCCTATTGTGTGGCACGAGATCAGTCACTCACAATTAACCGGTCCTGAGCTATTACAAGAAACGACAGACAAAATTTTCCAAATTCAAGACAACCTGGTTAAAGCTCGGAATCGACAGAAAAGCTATGCCGATAGACAACGCAAGCCCCTTGAATTTGACGTTGGTGACTACTTACTCCTAAAGGTATCACCTTGGAAGGGTGTGGTCCGATTCGGTAAGAAAGGGAAGCTCGCGCCTCGATATGTTGGACCTTTTAAGATTCTGGAAAGGATCGGAAAAGTCGCCTACAGACTCGAACTACCGGAGGAACTTAGTAACGTCCACCCGACTTTCCACGTGTCAAACCTCCGAAATTGCCTAGCCGACCACGACTTACATGTTTCACTCGATGACCTGCAAGTGAACGAAACATTACACTTCGTGGAAAAGCCTGTCGAAATCATGGACCGCCAAACCAAGAAAACTCAGACATTCTTGCATTCCTATTGTGAAAGTCCGATGGGAAGGCAAACGAGGCGCAGAGTTCACTTGGGAACTCGAAAGCGACATGAAGGCGAAGTACCCGCAGTTATTTAAGGAGAAAGTCTAGAAAGAGAAAGTTCTCAAACGTGATTCACGGTGTTGTACAACTTCCAGCCTAATTTCGGGACGAAATTCCCTAAACAAGGGGAGGCTGTAACACCCCGTGTTTTCGAGAAGTCAAGGTCAAAGTCAACGACCGATTTCGCGCAACTTGACTTGTAGTAAATGTCTTTTACGTATTTAATTTAGTTGTATTATGTGGAGTAAGTGTCAATAATTACAACAATCGACGTATTTCCATCGCAATCTAATCGACTTACGACTGTGAGCTATTGGAAGTAACAATGCGATAAAGCTAAACGATAATCAAACTATGCTAATCAAATCGACTTCAAATCGCAACTCGAACTACGTATTTTGATTATTGTTATACGTGTGTGTGTGCCTTATGTGTTACTTGTGCATGTTCTTTTATGTATGTGTGGAAACGCAATCGAACTCAATCGAAATCGAACTATGATGGATATAGTAGTTGAGATTGAAAGTAATTTGACTAGGAAACCCTATCGTATCGAACCGCTCGCAACCGAAACCGAAACGTCAAAAATCGTCTCGTCAAATACTCGAACCAAGTGCCATCCGACCAGATAGCCACTTGGCCATGAGTCCGGTGCTATCCGACCGGACAACACTTTCCCCTTTTGGAATCCTATAAATACCCATGTCACTCTCAAACCTTTCTACTTTTGGAAACCTCTGTCCGACCAGCTCGTGTTCCTCACCTTTTCTCCGATTTCTCTCAATCCCGGTAAGATCTCGACCTAAATCTTGTACTTTCTTGATCTACACGCACTCCTACACCTTTCTATCTTTTGAATCTTAATTTTTAACCGTGAAATCACTAGATTTCGGGTGTTCTAGGATGACGTCATCATGTGTTCTTGAAGAACTTCATGTTTTGACTTCAATCCACCAAGAACAACCTAGATCTAACCTATTTCCACAAAGATCTCGCGTAGATCTAAACTTAAAGATAGTGAAAAAGGATTAAAAGATGGTTTCTAACTTTCTTTCAACTCTTTTACACCCAATACACTCAAAACCGATTGGATCCGACCCTGATCTAGTCTTCTACTCATTCTTAGTGTTGTACTAGCTCAAGATCTGGATTCTACCCACGAGACTACCGATTTCGGGTTAAACGAGAATAACCATCTTGAACCGGTTAACTGGCCGAACTGGGGTGATTCCTGGTCGATCAGGTTACTTGGGATAAGATGGGGTTTTGTTGGTTAACACGTTGTCAACACGTCTCGATAAAATGACAAACAACCAAAACGACCAAGTGTAAGACGAACGGAACAATCGGGACGGAATGTTGTCCGAGCGGATAGGCTACCCGAACGGATTGCTGTCCGAACGAATAACACCTTGGGTCCCACACTTAGTCAACTTTATCTAAAAGTTTGAGTATTGAACGAATTGCCATCCGATCGGACTACCATCCGACCGGATTACTCTTCGGATCATGAGATACTAGGACTTGAAAGACTTAAACAATTTTCAACATGTTCATTAACAAGATTGCCACCCGGTCGAATGGACATCCGACTGAGTGACTCCTCTGTTATGAAATGTTTTCACAAAGTAACCTCCTCTCAAGGGTCGCCGTCCGACCGGATGACAATCCGAACGGATTGTTATCCGCACGATTGACTGTCCGATCGACTGACTTGAAGGATAGGGATACTTCAATGTTTTCAAAATGCTACAACGAAAACTTCAAAAGTCAAGCCATCATACACAAACACATCTATCTTATAGGAAGAAACAATCCACTCGAATAGCCATCTGACCGGACTACCGTCCGACCGGATGACCATCCGAACGAATTGTTATCCGCACGGATTGCTGTCCGATCGGATTACCACCCGACCGAATTGTTGTCCGACCCACTCACATTTTGTACTTTTTTTCGCATCACTCATCGTTATGCTATTCAAACTATTCAGGCTAACCTTACTCGCTAAGCGCTCCCTTCAATCCATCAACCGCTGTGAGTATACTCGATCCCCTTTTGCTTTAAGCACTTTTGGGTGTTACATACGTTACAACTATTCAAATCAAATCACATCAAACACACTACTCAATACTATTTGAACGCTAACCGTTAATGCATGTTATACGTGGCTTATGAATGCTTGTTTGTTATGTTTACACATGGAACGCTGTCTACCTGCCTTAGCAACGATAGTACTATAGTTGGACTCAGCACCCGTTCACACGGGGGTTGTTAAGGACAATTACTTGCATGGATTACGGTGGTAATCATGTATTGCGAACTGCCTCGGGCAGTCAACCCGCAGTCATTGGTATCGATGGATCTATGTCGATAACTAACGTGCTTCATTTCACTATGTGTACGTGCTGGTTATGCGTAAACGAATTCGAACTCTATATGCTATTATCAAACTTGTATGCTCACCTTTACATTTTATGTATTGACTTTATTTTAACGTATGTGACAGGTTCTTAGGATGCACATTTGGAAGGAAATCGAAGCTAGAATAAAGCTTTAGAGCCCAACAAATAGTTGTCTGTAGTAACTGAATCAAGGGTCTCTAGAAGCAGATAAACAATTGCTCTATTTAAATCTGAGTTGTCGGAACATAATTATTTGCCTAGTTTTTATCTGTAATAATTTGTTTACTGTTTGAGACATGGTATGGGTCATGTTATTTAAATTGAATGGTAATGATAATTGTTATGGAAACTTCTGGACAATCTGTTTCGCTCAGTGCTATGCCCCGATGATTCCGCCATCGGTTGGGGTGTGACAGAAAATGTTTACCATCTTCTAGATGTATTATGATTGATGGATAATAATAATACAAATGCTTATTCTACATATCAATCCACATATTTGCAATACCATCTTTAATTTGAAAATTCTTCCTTTAATAATTGAGCTCATTTTTATCTTTTCAGGAGATTCAATGATATCATCAACATATATTAGAATACTCATAAACCTCATATTGTTCTTTTAATGAAAACAAATGGATTCACTACAATTTATGTATTTCTATCTTTGCTGAGCTCATTAGTAAGTCGATTATACCACATTTGAATCGACTATTTTAGTCCATACTATCTTTTTTAACTTTATAAATATACATTCTCGTACTCCTTTCCACTTTGACCAACAATGTTTATGCATACACTCTTTAGGAGTGTTGACACACAAACCTCCTCTTTGATTTTATTACATGCAAGGATATCTTAAACACTTGCTTCATTTGTAAAATCCATAATGTACCATGTTTGTACATTGTGTACATTGAGATGCCATAATAACCAGGTACACATTTTCTATGTATCTTTATTGGAGTATTGGTGCACAATAATTACATACATAAGGTGTTTCAATTAACCTCTTAAGCACTCAAATGCTTTAGGATACTCATGGGGAGTTCCAGTTATATTCAATTCAATACAACATGTATACGTATTCAGATCCAAATTTATATAATAATCATAATATTCTCGAGAACTTATTTTATATGACTTAGTATCAAGTGATACATAACTTTCATAAGACGCATGTCAATTCTCTTTTATATATTACCAGACTAATAAGATATTGGAAAGTCAAAACATCCACAATGGGAGAATACGTCTCCTCATAATCAGTCATAATTCTTTGCAGAAATTCTTGTGCCACCAATTTTGACTTATATCACTTAATTTGATTTTCACATGATTCGCGTAAAAGACACATTTGTATCCAACACATTTTACAACTTCAGTTGTATGGAATGTTGTTCCATAAACTTTCCATTTCATTATAGAACTAAACTCTGCCTTATTTGCGTCTTTCTATTTTGGCCAATCATTTCTTAATATTCATTCATAGGCAGATCTTAAATTTGATCCTCATCATTTAATCATTTTAAGCACTACATTATATACAAAAGTATAACGACGTCGATTTTTATTTTGATTCCATACATATCTTAGACATGTTACAACTTATTGAGATCTCTTTATTTTCAGGTACCTGATGTTCTTCTTGAACCATCATGTCTATTGTCTCTTCAGTAGATCTTATTACTATAACCTCGACTTGACCATCTTAATTACTTGCTCCAATTTTAGAGGAATTTTATTATTGGAATCGACTAGTCTACCACGCTTCAGGCGTGCAATAGACTCATTACAAAATATGTGGTTGTCCTCTTGGACACAAATATAACTGGAGCATAAGCAGTTGATTATGTGACTTACATAGTCACTCTATTTAGGTCAGTGAACTTGTCTGGTAATTTGTTCTTTAATATTGGTAAATGAATTATATTTTAAACTTCTAGTTCATAGTTTATAGTCTGAGGATCAAGATGACAAGATAATTCATTTCACTTTTCACTTTCCAACTGCTTGTTATCTCCCCCTAATGTTGGAAACATTCATTCACTAAAGTGAAAACCAATGAGCCATAAACAAATTTCTCACTAATGGCTTTAAGCATTCAATCATAGATGACTATTTATACCCAACATATTTTCAAACTTTTTAGAAGTTCCATCTTTGTGCGGTGTGGTGGATGAGTTTCAATATATGTCGCACAACCAAAATCTTTGATGAGACATCTTTGGTTCCTGACCAAAAACCAATTGTATGGGGAGAATATAACTTATTGGCTTGATGTGAATTGATGGTACTATATATAAAATTACATGTACCTAAATGAACTTTTGCTCCTCTCATGATCATTGGCTCTGTAACCAATAGTAATATGGATTAATATGCTTGCTATCACATTAGCTAAGCCACAATCACACAAGCTTCAAGTTGTGGATTTGATAACCATTTAGACGATGCATTGATTTCAAAATACTAAATGGTATCATGTCAGGATACACATATTCCCTTATTATTTCCAAATATTTAGGGATCTAAACCATACTTTAGTTGGTATATCATTAACTTCCCTTGAGAGCAAATATTGCATGCACTTTAACAAGAATAATCTTGTAGTTCTTCATTAAATTTCACATCACTATTGACTCGGTGTGGTCTAACCGATTATGCCAATGAATCAAATAATCATGATTCATAAACCTTTGATTTATGATCAATATCATAAGATGTGGGATAACAATGTGTTCTTATAATCACTCCCATAATTCCTCACTTCTAGTGGTCAATCTCACTGTGACCATTATTACAAATTTGATAGTCGATCTCATTATTAACTTGGCTATCTTACAACTTTTGATAGCTGGATCTCATTAGTAACATGATCAGCATTTTAATTTTCTTAGTTACATCCATCACCCCGACATTTTCAAAGATCTTATAATCATATTCACTTCAATGAATGATGTAAACCAACCAAGTTTCATGGTTCGGACAAACGAATATGAAATCATATCAAAGTTGTTATCCTTGTTCCATAATATTGCTACTTAGCATATTTGAGATCGACAAATGAAAATTGTTTTATCCGATTTTACCTTGTAAATAATCTTCTCTTTGCATAACACCATAGAGAAGTAATTATATGTCCGAATCATATAAGGTCTAACATCTTATGACCTTCTACAAACTCAATACGAGATTTAGGGAGTATGACATCTCGGGTGTCATGTCTAAACTTTTGATTCTCTTTTATGAGAGATATTAAATCACTTTAGATGATCGATTGAATACTACAAATGAGTATATGATAACATATGAAATACACAATATAAAACAAAGTCGAATTATATAATACTTGGCATCATAATATAATATGTGATCACATAAAACAATTTATTATTATCAAAATATGTGACCACATAAAAAGTTGGTATGAAAACTTTATGAAATATGCGTTTTCATCACACTTAAAAGCAAATATTTAAATCATATGTATTACCTGTAACCAATTAATATTTCCACTTTTGATAACATCATTTAAGATAGAAAATTCATTAATTCTATTGTATCCATAGTTCAATCATCTCCATCGAAATCGGCCACAAGACCAAAAACGTTTGTACAAAATAGTATTTGTATGAAATACAATTTCATATGTTGAATCAAAATATTAATAACATTACTTGTTAATCTTGAACTTGTAGTAATACCGTATTTTTAAAGCACTACACCATAAAAACCTTTTGTATCTCTTAAATTTTGTGTAGTATTTATAATCATACAAACCACACGTTGAACCACGTATCTAAGATACTTCATAGTATTCTTTGGAACATAAATGTATATTTATATAATTCAAGTAGAAACATAAAAAGTATTTTAGCACTACATTAAACAACTAAAAATTTCACGGTAGCGATTACTATTTCATGATCCCTTAAATAACATTGAATTTCAATTTCATTATTTATCAAGACTTATAAATCTTTAAAATGATGTGAAAACAATAATTACCATTTAAGAAATATAACTTTCTTGAAAATCATTTACTAACATTTCAAACCCATTTGTAAGGATTATAAAACTAAATTGAAAACAAACTTGCGTTTGATGACAAAATTAATTTATATTAATAAGATAACTAATTTGCTTTTAATTAGAAACAAGATGAGGACATTTTTGTTTTTCCTTAGCATCTGTTTGGTATGGGGTAATGGAATGAACAAAGGAATGGAATGGACGAGATAATGGAATGGACGAGGGAATGCAATGAATCATTACCATTCCATGTCTTGTTTAGTTACCATGTGTGAATGGAATGAATTATTATTGTATATTGTTCGGTAGGCAAGAAAAACGGAGTAATAAAATCAGCGGTGAGTGGTGGTGGTGGTCGGTGGTAATGATTGTTGGTGGTTATAGGTGGCGTTGGTGGGTGTTGGCGGCGACGATGGGTGGTGGTGGTGGCAGCGAGTGGTGGTGGCGGCAAGGTGGCCGTTGGTGGTGGGTGGCAACAAAGGTGGCGGTTAGTGGCGGCGACGGCAGTTGGTGGTGGCGGTGGTGGTGGCGTCGACGATGGTGGTGGGCGGCGGCACCGAGTGGCTTTGGCGGTTGGTCGCATCTGTGGGTGATAACGGTGGCGAGTGGGTGGCGGTGGCGGCGGCGGCGGTAGCTGTTGGGGTGAGGTGGTGGTGGGTGGTGGGTGGCGGCGATGGCGTCGGTGGTGGGTGGTGGTGGGTTGTGGCGAAGGTGGTGGGTTGTGGTGTTGTTGATGAATGGTGCAAGAGGGGATGAAATGAAAAAAAAAACATGGGGGTGGAATGAATGATTTTGAGGGAATGGAATGCCTTTTGGAATGGGTGATTCCATTCCATTGACCAACCAAACACTCTTTTCTTCATTCCCTCGTAATCATTCATTCCATTCCACCTCTCATTCCTGCATATCAAACACTACCTTAGTGATGTAATTGTATCCTCTTAAAAATTAAATACAAAATATACGTGACTTGCTTTTCTTGTATTTTCTCATCTAGTAGTTGCCTTATTTAGAGATGGGCGGATCAAGCGCCATCACCCACAAGTCATCTTCCCCAAGATTATTAGGGTATTAAAGAAAACATAACAATTGACATTTAGTGATAAACTAGAAACGGTCGGGAAGTATTAAAACCTATAGCCCTTTTATATTTCATACAATTAATCCAAATATGAAATTAATACACATTAAGGAAGTTACAAATATCATAGAAAGACAACCAAGTCAAATGAGTGGAACTTAAAACTGTTATATAAGTTTGTCAATAGATTTCAAATTTTTTTCGAATTTTATAAATATAAAATAAATGCATACCTTGTCCAAATGACATTTTCTCTGGTTGTATAATATATAATATATAATCAGTAATAATGAACATGGTTACTTTAATATAGATGCGTCACATATACAATTAAAGACCCCCTACAAATTTAATGAACCTTTGTCTTACATTTGAAATATAAAAAGAACTTTCAAACTTTGGACCAATATATAGTAAGATTATTTATAAAGACATACTTCCCTTATACTACATATATGGGGATGAAAGAAAATACTAACTTAAACTATATATTTAATTAGTTATTTAATATAAAACACAAATGTCAAATTGATTCTCTAAGTAAAATATTTATTGTATCAGAGTGCATTTCTCTCAATTACATAAAGGTCATTGAAACGGGTATTTAGAAAAGAATAATATATGGCAAATCTGGATTCTAGCTTAATCTAGATTCTCTTATTCACATACGAAATACAAAACTCAAATATAACAAAAAAAAAATTCTTGAAACATGTAGTAATAAAATTATATCCACAACCATTTAAATTATAAAATATTTAGCTATAATATGATTTGGAAAAAAAAATATCCATAAAAGTAATTAATTATGTAGTAATAATTAAAATTTAAATCCCAATAATCTATTAATCATGTTTCTCCAACAATTTTGCCGTGCCGTTTGCTTCATCGTTAGCCGTAACGTGACCCGACCCTATTACGACTTACCGATTTATCTTCATATCATTTTCTTATAGATAAATAACTGAATCCCCATTGAAAACTCACACGGTAATCAAATAAATTATTTAAGAAAGATTTAATAGAAATCCAGGCAAAAGACTATTTTAGTAATTTTACATCTTCCATTGATTATAACTCTTCTGTTATATATTTATCCTTTATATGTTATCCTAATATATTTAATCATCAAAAATCAAATAAACAAAATAAAATAAATAAAGATTATACTTACCAATGGAAATTCAGGGAAGTCCATCTCAATCATAAGTTTTGGATCCATGACAATATTTACTGCTGCTGAATTAATATTAATCTTATTGCTGAACGGGGGGAACTAAGATCTAAAATTCATAGTCTTCTATTCGTCTCCATGACTCCATTCCATTTGCTCCCATAACGCATATTGCTATTTAGTGGTTCTAATCTAAACTTAACTCATAGAATAAGTTGAAGGAAAAAGGGGATCAAATGATTGAATAAAGAAAGGTAGATGGGTTTTTGAAACGAGCACTTTCGTGCTGATAACGTGTTGTAAAACAACGGTCTATTAGCAACCAATATACATAGGGCTGTAAACGAACCGAACGAACACGAACAAGGCCTTGTTCGTGTTCGTTCGTTAAGAAAATAAATGTGTTCACGAACGGTTCATGAACACTTACCGAACGAGATTTTATGTTCGTGTTCGTTCATTAAGGAAATGAGCGTGTTCGCGAACGGTTCACGAACACAAACGAACACAAATAAATTTGGCGAATGCGACGAAGGATAAAGATAGATGGCCCAGAAAGTAGCACTCGAACTTGAATCCCTCATTGTGGAACGGAGGTCGATTGTATTCGTGGATGTAAATAATGAGAAATGAAAGGGAAATGATGCATAAACAAGGTGAAAGTGGGTTTCCTAGTTTAATTGTTAGGGAAATAAAGTAAATAAAAGTTTAATAATATAAAAAGTACAAATAAAATATAAGAAAGTACAAAAATCTTCAATTAAAACACAAACATACGAACATAAACGGACGCAAATCAAAGAATGTTCACGAACACGTTCACGAACACCTTACCGAACGTTCACGAACACAATCGAACGAACGAGACCTCTGTTCATGTTCGTTCATTTAACTAATCGAACGAAATTTTTTGTTCATGTTCGTTCGTTTATTAAACGAACGAACATAAACGAACTTCCCGCCGAACGGTTCACGAACTGTTCGCTGAACGTTCGGTTCGTTTACAGCCCTAAATATACAACTATAATAAACATTAGAGAACAAGACTATATAGATCATGTAGAGGACAAGAACATGAAAAATAAGGGAATGAAAATCCTTTTTTCTTTTTATATAAACATCATATACAAATGCCAATATATATAGGCACTATGACATTGATACAAACATAAATGTGATATGGGAGTTGGTAATGTGGATAGTCACTAATAAATAATATATTCATAACATAATAGTAATAATAATAGTAGTAGTAGTAATAATAATAGTAATAATAATAATAGAGTAAAATGCACGGATAGTCCCTGTGGTTTGGTGAAATTTCACATTTAGTCCCCAATTTTTTAAAATTACACTCTTAGTCCCTGTGGTTTGACAAGTTGTTACTCGGATAGTCCCCAAAGCGGATGGAGGTTAGTTTTTCTGGTTAAGTGGGTGTGAAATGACAAGGACTATCCGAGTAACAACTTGTCAAACCACAGGGACTATCCGAGTAACAACTTGTCAAACCACAGGGACTATCCGAGTAACAACTTATCAAACCACAGGGACTATCCGAGTAACCTTCATCCGCTTTGGGGACTATCCGAGTAACAATTTGTCAAACCATAGGGACTAAGAGTGTAATTTTGAAAAATTGGGGACTAAAGGTGAAATTTCACCAAACCACGGGGACTATCCGTGCATTTTACTCATAATAATAATATAAATATGGGGTAAGATTACCAAAATACCTTTACCTATAACAGTCAAACAACCGTTGACTGTTAACAGGGGGTAATCTTGCGACATAACAACAATGTTGGGGGGGGGGGAAATTGCAATATTTTCCAGGGAGGGGTCAGAATGCCAATTGGCTTAAATCCCAGGGGGTAAAATTGCAGTTTACTTTTGTTTTTAACTTTCAAAGTTGTGAAGACTTTATTTTTAAGTTTTTAAAGTTTTCATTGTATTTTTGAGTTTACCAATCAATATATGATAGCAGTCGTTTGCAACCAATGTTCTTAATACTTTGTACATTGTATGGTTGTTCACTTGCTCTTTAATTTTTAGCTTATTTTATGTAAGGAGGTTTCAGCAAGAGCTGCTCATCTCATCATCCTCAACCCTATTAATAGCGCTACTATGTTTGTTTCTTTTGTATTTTCATTATTTCAACAATTTTTGTGAAAGGTGGAAGGAAAGTTTAAAAATTAGGGGTTCATGTACATATGTGAAGTTGTAACAGAATCAAGTATTCAATCATTTGTTTGAGAAGATACACTCTAACCTAGAAAATATTGATAAAGATTCAAACCCTAATAAATATTTCAGAGTATGATAAAATAGTTATCAATAAGTCAAGAAAACTCAACCCTATATACATTTTGTAATACAAAAATATGCAATTCTGAAATTAGTTATGACATCAAACTGAAAATAGACCCCACATTTTTTTGTCAAATGGCATAAAGACATGTAATTATGGTGTAATATAGTCGTCCTGTCTAGTGGCAGAGCTTCAACAAAAACTCAGTGGGGGTCAGACTCTCAAAATCTAAATCGGTGGGGGCTGGACTCTCAAAATTTAAATTCGGCGGGGTCGGACTCATGAAAATGAATTATTTTACACTAAGTTGCTAACGCTAAACCAGTCATACAACCATGAGCAACAATTGATTTTATGATCGTAAAGACCCTTAATATGATAAAACAACAAAATATACATGTCACACATCATTATTCCTATGTATGTGTTTAAAATGAGATCTAAATTAATTGAAGTCGTTGTCTAAATTTCTTGTGTTAATGTTAAACTCCGCACGAAGAAAAATGAACATAAGCAACAGTTGGTTCTGTGGTTGTGAGGTTTGATTGGGCCTTTTGGCGGTGACAGCCTCATCACCAAACAAAACACACGTAGTTTCATTTGAAGGGGATGTGCGGGGTAATGTTTTTAGTCCGCCTTTCAGACACTCGACTTTCCAGGGCGGACCCACCACCAAGCCAAGGTGGGCGGGCGCACCCCCGAGAAAAAAAAAATTTAGTGTAAATTTCCGACGAAAATCCCGTCCGCACCCCTTGGATTTTTTCGTCCGCACCCCTTGGATTTTTTCTGGCGCACCCCTTGGAATTTTTTCGTCCGCACACCATAGGTAAAAAAATATTATGGATTTATATTATACATTTTTTTTAGTAAAGTTTGATTTTTTTTTTATAAAAATACTACGTATTTTAATACATGATTATATACACTTAGTCCATTATTACCCAAACCAAATTCTGCCCATTAGCCTAGCAGCCCACTAACATAATTTGTAGTTGTAGCCCATGTCCCTTCAATTCCATCATCCCGCCCAGCGTTCTTTCCCTCCTGCCCAGCGATTCCAGCGAATCGACATCATCAGCAGCAACAACACAGGTCGATCACAGCCGGAAAGTGACCGGAATCCGCCCCAAAACTGACCGGCGATCTTCAAAGGTAAGTTTTATTGTTTTTTTTTTTAAGAATTTACTTGATATTAAGGTAGAAAGGGGTAGTAAAATTCTTAAATAGGTTTGAAAAATCTTGTGTTTAGTCGTTTCTTTACTGCTTTAGATGATTATTATGTTATTTATATGATTTTTAGGGGTGATTACACTCACAATTCTAGGGGACTAGGGTTTGATTGATTGAATGGTTGAAAGTTAAAATTAAACAAAAAGGCTATGGAACGATGAACTTGTGGTCATGGTCTCATGGATCAATTTTATTGTGATAGGATTATAGGAACCATGAGTAGAGACTTTATGGCGCGATTTCTCAAGCGGAAAGTGGATACATCTGAACTACTTGTTTGTATGAGTTGTTTGAGTCCTTGTGATAATTTTAGTGCATTTGACATTCCAAAAATACTAAAGCTAGCCGAGAAGTATCCATATGATTTCAATGAAGAGGAAAAACGAAGGCTTCCGGTTCAACTCGAAAACTACTTTAATTTTGTGAAAAAAGATAAACAATTCGCCAACTTGGATGGTTTGTCAAGTCTTGTAAGGTTAATGGTTTCAACAAATATTCACGTAACTTTTACATTGGTATATCGGTTATTGAAGCTTGTTCTCGTATTACCCGTCGCAACCGCAACCGTTGAAAGATGTTTTTCGGCAATGAAGAATGTGAAGACCGACTTGCATAATCGGATTGGGGATGAGAATTTAAGTGATAGTTGTGTATGTTATATAGAGAAAGACTTGCTTAAGAAAGTAGCTTTAGACGATGTTTTGGATAGATTTCAAAAAATGAAAACCCGTAGGGCGACGTTTTAATTATGTTTGGTACAAAGTTTGACGTGTTTGCCATATATATAAATTTAGTTTGATGTTCTTTTGACTTACATGACCCGACCCGACCTGATACAACCGATTTTTTTACTTATGTACCTAGGGGCCTAAAATTTTTAAAAATCTTCCGCACCCCCATGGAAAAAATCCTGGGTCCGCCACTGGGTTTCCCTATCATGTGTCTCAATTTTAAGTGGACTCAAAATTTTGGGCCAATGGTTTAAATATGATCCCACACTTAAATTTTTCATCATACACAACGTCTAGTCAAGGGTTTATTTTAATTTGGTTTTTGTGAAAATGTGGAATATTATTGATTAGTAAATATTATTAACTCTAATATGACTAGACTTTTTATCTAGCAAACATACAACTTATGATAATACACGAAAGAAAACTAAAAAGTACATAACACAAGTGGGACTAGGTGTAACCGTGTAAGACATGCTTTCTAACTTTCAACGAAATTTTTTACGCCTGATATGCTAGATAAAGTATGTAAGTATGTGATTGATAATTAAGACTATGAAGTGTGGAGGAGGGCAGTCATCAAAGGATGCTCCATCACGTAGGCGTACACGTAAGTGGGTGTGAGGATGGGCCTAAAGGTGATGGACCTAGGATATGGAAGATGTGCCTAAATATACATATGTGTGTGTATGTATATATATGTGTGTGTATAAAGAAGAAGAGAGAGAGAGAGAGAGGGGCTTGTCTTGGGCGTCGGAGGGAAGCCGAAAACAATGGGGCCGGACCTAGGGGGCGGTGTGCTGGGGCATCGCCGGCCCTAGGCCGCTCCCCATACCGTGCAGTCTAAGAAAATAACAAGAAGATTGTACCTCTTTAAGACCATACAACGTGGACGTGAAAAAGTGGAATAGAAGCCACAACCACACCGAAACACCACCCCGTAGACGGCATTGTGGTTGGCCGCTGGCGTGGGGGAAGGGGCGGGAGGAATCCCATCAGCATGAGGGCAATTATGTGGAGACTCTTGATTTATTGGTGTAGTTTATATTTGTTTTCATTGATCAATATTTATTTTTTTGTTAATTTTTTTCCTCTTTCACGCCATTTCTCAACCGTATTTTTTTTCCTCCACACCACAATACTAACTTGGTTAACACATGTTTCACGCCCATTCTTCAGTGGGTTTCACACCAACAAAAGGTCCAAACCCCTTGTTCATTTCAAAATTTCAATTTGCGCGCCTCCCTCTTCCCCCTTTACCACTAGCATTCAATCAGATCTCACTACCCTCTTCATCCTTCCAAAACCCTAACCCCCAATCTAACTCCAAATGGGTGCCGCTGAAAGCCGCCGTCAAGAGTTAGAAATCTCCGACTCTGAATCCGATGAAGAACAGCAACAACACTCCGAATCCGATGAAGATTACGAAGAAGTCAAAGACCACCAATCACCCATCAAAACCCCACCCAAAACCCCCTCTTCCGTTGACCAAATTGAAGCTAAATTAAAAGCCCTAAAACTCAAATACCAATCTAAGAACCAATCTGTCAAGAACCCCGTTAAGCTTTACATCTTTTCAGCTGCAAATACTGCTAATTCCAAATGGGTTGTTGTTGATAAGCTCACTTCGTATTCTTTCGTCAAAACGACGTCGAATGGAGGTGATGAAGATGATGATGATGATGCTGATGAAGAGGAAGGAGATGAGGATCTTTATTGGTTTTTGAAAGTCGGGTCGAAAGTTCGGTCAACGGTTGATCAGCAGCTGCAGTTGAAGCCGACTATGGATCAGTTACGGGTCGATTTTGTGTCGAATGGTGTTTACGCTATGAAATTTTTTAGTATTGAAGATTACAAGGGGTTTATTGAGCAGTATGAGAAGTGTTTGTTTGAAAATACTTATGGGTTTGAGTGTAATGATGAGAATAAAGCGAAGGTTTACGGGAAAGATTTTGTAGCGTGGGCGAATCCGGAAGCTGCTGATGATTCAATGTGGGAGGATGCTGATGATAGTTTTTCGAACAGTCCGGCTTTCAAGACTCCGGTTAGGGGAAACCATGATCTTCGAGAGGAGTTCGAGGAGGCTGCGAAAGGGGGGAGTATAAAAAGCTTGGCTTTAGGGGCGTTGGACAACAGTTTCTTGGTAAGCGATTCAGGTATTCAAGTTGTTAAGAATTTTAGTCATGGGATTCATGGGAAAGGGGTTTATGTTAATTTTGATGATGCGATGAAAGGACATGTTGAATCGACTCCTAGGAAAGCGCTTTTAATGAAAGCGGAAACGAATATGTTGTTAATGAGTCCGATGACTAGTGGAAAACCGCACACTAGTGGGATTCATCAGTTTGATATAGAGACGGGGAAAGTTGTAACCGAATGGAAGTTTGCAAAAGATGGGACGGATATTACGATGCGGGATGTGACGAATGATAGTAAAGGAGCGCAAATGGATCCTTCCGGGTCGACTTTCTTGGGTTTGGATGATAATAGGCTTTGTAGGTGGGATATGCGTGACCGACACGGGATTGTTCAGAATCTTGCTGATGCAAACACCCCTGTGTTGAACTGGACACAAGGACATCAGTTCTCTAGAGGGACAAATTTTCAATGTTTTGCAACTACTGGCGATGGGTCAATTGTTGTTGGTTCTCTTGACGGGAAGATAAGGTTGTACTCTGTGAGCTCCATGAGACAAGCCAAGACTGCTTTTCCAGGCCTCGGGTCACCCATTACGCATGTGGATGTTACTTATGATGGGAAGTGGATTTTGGGCACAACCGATACTTATTTGATCCTTATTTGCACGTTGTTTACCGATAAAGATGGGAAATCAAAGACGGGCTTTGCAGGACGTATGGGGAATAGAATCGCAGCTCCAAGGCTGTTGAAGTTGAATCCTCTTGATTCACATAGGGCTGGAATGTTTAACAAGTTCCGTGGCGCCCAATTCTCTTGGGTATGTATCGGTTTCAGTTACTTTATTTCTATCTTATGCATATTGCTTCGTGCTATAGCTTCTTAGTAACATCTTACCATATACAATTATTTTTTTGGATTAATTTATGGAAATTTTGATGAATTGAAACAGGTCACTGAAGACGGGAAGCAAGAACGCCACCTGGTCGCCACTGTGGGGAAGTTCAGTGTCATTTGGAACTTTCAGCAGGTGAAGGACGGGTCCCACGAATGCTACAGAAATCAAGTCGGTCTGAAGAGTTGCTACTGCTACAAGATCGTCCCAAAAGACGATTCAATCGTTGATAGCCGTTTTATGCATGAGAAATTTGCAGTCAGTGATTCACCTGAGGCCCCACTCGTCGTTGCTACTCCAATGAAAGTCAGTTCTTTCAGCATATCTAGCAGCAGACTTTCTTATGCTTGATTATTGCTTCTGTTAATCTTTCTAGTTTTTTTTCTGAAAAACAATATGTACTTTTATCAACTTGATTGTGTTTTTGTTGTTAGCAACAAGATTGTTGTAATGGAGTAATGGACTGCTAATGGTTAAGATGAACTTGAAATGCTTGCTTATCATTTGAAGTTAATATAATTAATGTGTTATTATTATCTTTTTTAAGTCTTTTATATAAATATGAATTAATGGTTGAGAAGTATCTGGATAACTTGTGTCTTTCCATCACACATATGTGGATAGTAGTGGGTCCCTTGTGGTTTTTTATGCCTTCAGAGTTGCAACTGGTGGTTGGTTTGTTGATAAGGATTTAAAAAAAATGTACATTTCACTTGTTAGAAGCTCCCATATGCTAGCATGCCCTTGTTCTTCATCTAACATAGTAAAACACCGTGCCGGAAAAAGTACAAACAGAACAGCATTTGGTACAACCAACATATCTAAATGGAGCAGGGGTGCACGACACATGAAAACCGCCATTCAAGCTCAGGAGCGGCCTACATGGCTTCCTGGGCTTGACCCGCCACCTCATCTTGATGGAACGTAAGCGGTAGCACTTGACAGTTGACACTAGCATTTGGAAAAAAAAATGAATCTTTTTTAAAGTTTGTTTATTTCTTGTGAAGTCTTGCTGGAGATTTTGGATTTGACCCTCTTGGACTTGGAGAGGATCCAGCTAGCTTGAAGTGGTATGTGCAGGCTGAACTGGTTCATGCCCGTTTTGCTATGGCTGGAGTTGCTGGAATTCTTTTCACTGATGTCGGTTCATTTCTTATCCGAATCATTATTGTATATCTGCTAGAGGTGATAAAATGGGTGGGTTAGACAGGTTGGGTAACGGGTCATTATTTTTTGCAGGTCAACACGGGTCACTGTTTTGTCCCTTTTTTCTGATTATTATTTAAGTAATTAATGTTTTAGTTATGATTAAAAACAATATCGTCAATCTGAAGTTTCGAAAACCTCTTTAATGTTTTAGATGACTTTCAACTCGTTAAACTATTTTTTTTATTTGACCGGTATTGTGATCTTACCCAATTTTTAAACAAACAGGTTTCAGAAAGTGAGGTTCTTGATACATAAACAAAACATTTTTGTTGCAGTTGCTTCGTGTAACCGGAATTAGCGACCTACCAGTGTGGTATGAAGCAGGTGCAACTAAGTTCGATTTTGCCAGTACTAGAACTCTCTTCATTGTTCAACTACTATTGATGGGGTATTTTAAATTTTTCGAAATTATCATATAAAGTGAATGATTATTCAGTTTTTAGTTTCGATACTTACTTTGTGCAGGTTTGTTGAGACCAAAAGATACATGGATTTCACTAATCCGGGTTCTCAAGCCAAGGAAGGGTCTTTTTTCGGGTTAGAAGCTGCTCTAGAGGGTTTAGAACCTGGGTAAGAATCTTTATATCATTTGTGTCTATAACGGCATGTACTTGTACATTTCATCGACTTATACGATATAATCTATGATGCTTAACAGATATCCTGGTGGGCCTTTGCTAAATCCTCTTGGTCTTGCTAAAGACATAACAAATGCTCATGAGTGGAAGCTGAAAGAGATTAAAAATGGTGTTGTCTTGTGCCTTTTAACATTTTGAATAATTATGTCAGTTATTTTAGTTATGTTTTGGGACTAACTGACTGGTTGTTATAGGCCGGCTTGCAATGGTGGCGATGCTTGGGATATTCGTGCAGGCTAATGTGACTCATGTGGGCCCTGTCGATAACCTAGTTAAGCACCTATCGGACCCGTGGCATGTAACCATCATTCAAACCCTTACTGGCTCTGGTTCTTAGAGCAACTTATTTGAATACTTGTGATTCTTGTAGCAGGAAAATGTTGTATTATAACCTCAATTTGTTCAATGTAATATATATAATCACATTCTTTGTGCATTGATCAAGTAAATTCGATTATAACACATAAACCATCTTAACTGTGGGTTCGCCAACATCTTCATTTGATGATTAAGACTCACAAAACAGTCGATTCAGGTCACCGTTCTAAAAAGTTGGGAGTAAACGAGAAAACTGTATAAACAAATGGAACCATAAAAAGGAAAAATTGCACGCGATAGTACTAGACAAGTGAAGTATAAGTATACAATACACAACTCAAACCTGGAATTTGTTACATAACAATAAAAATACAACTTATTGTGTTCCTCATTTATGACCAAATAGAATCACAATCAAAACCAACAGCATATGTTACATGTATAACATTATCAACACCTCTTCGTTCCACCATTTACCCTCTCTTATTCAACCCCGATTTCTTCCTTCTCAATAGCATAAAAATCCGAGGGAAAAACGACTTCTTCTTTTTCTTCAAACTCCTCACCTCGGGTGAAGATTCCGCCGTGTTGCTATTGCTGTTGTTATTGCTTTCAGGTAAAACCGTCTTCACAACAGGCCTCGGGTTCTGGTTTGACGAGCTAACAGGCCTCGTGTTAAAACTCTTCGCCGCTTCAAAACTTTCTCGTGGGCCCACCCCTAGTCCCGATTTCCGCCTTTGCTCGTTTTCCGCTCTCCACTTCCTCAAATCCTGTTCCACACCCAGCTTTCCTTCTTTCGCCTTTTCCGCTTTTTGTAACGCAGCATCATGTGCTTGCTTTCTTGCAGCCAGTTCCGACGTCACTTGCTCGAGCTTACTCAAGCTCTTCGATTCTGACTCTTTCGCTACGTCAATCAGTGAGATTGCTTCCGCCACACGTAGGTTTGCTGCTTCTTCCGCTTCATGGGCTTTCTTACTTAATTCATAGTATTCCTCCAAAGAAAGTGTAACTCCGGTTTCTGGTTCGTTTGCAGTCCCGTGAAGTGCGTCAATGGCCGCCAGAGCTAACTTTTCTGAAGCTTTTGCCGCTTCGATTTCCTTTTGTGCCGCAAGTAATCGACTTGCCATTGTACTAGCTCCCGCTTTCGCTTGTTCCAATGTTTCTTTCGCTTTGTTTAGCTCTTCACGCGCTTCTTGCGCCATTGATTTCGCTTGATCCGCCTCTTGCGCCGCCGTTTGCAACTGTTTTGGGAGCTCCACCATTTTTTCTCGGGCTTCCTTTTCTTTTGTTTGAACAAGCGCGATTTCCAATTTTGTTCGGTTTAGTTCAGCTTCAAGAGACGCAACCACCACCGCCGCCATCCCTTCTCGCTGCCTAATGGCGGCAAGTGCAGCTTTCTCTTTCTCTAACTCGGTTTTTAACGAACTTGCGGCCATTTTTAAATAATCGATCTCTTCTGTTGCCTTCGTAATGTTTTGTTTCACCTCTTCAACATTGTTCTTCACTGATTGTATTTCATTATCAGGATTGTTAACATCTTCTTGACTCAACTTTGACTCCTTGTAAGCCGCTAATTCGGTTTTCAAGTCGTTAAGCAAAGCTGTAGCGGCATCGAGTTTCGATTTCCGATCTTCAACCGAGCCGATCTGGTGGTTGACCTTTTCAATTTCTTCTTGCGCTTGTTTCAACTCTCGCTCCCAGTTTAACGCATCTTGCTCACGTGCCATTGCGGCTCCGATTCGATGTTCTTCAGCCTCTAAATGAGCAGCATGTGTTGACTCTAACGACTCTTTCGTCATCATGAGTTCGATAGTTAGGTTTTCCACCTTTTTCTCGACTTCTTTCGACGCAGATGCCGCTTCCCGAGCTTTTTTAACCGCTATATCCTTTTCGGAAACCAATACATCATATTCTTTACGGAGATTTTCAAGCTCATTTTTCACGGTGGCCAGCTCGGAAACCGCAGCTGCGTGTCTCGCTTGCGCAACCTCCAGCTGTGCCTTGGCGGCAACGCTAGAATCGTCAGCGATCCCTTGCTCCATTTCTTCGACTCTTAGTTTGACTAACTCGGAGTCCTGTTTCGCTTCGTTTTCTTCGGTTTGTGCTCTCTCGAGGTTTAGTTTTAGTTCTTCTATGAGTCGTTTAGTGCTGTCTAACTCCTTTAATACTTGTTGTTTTGCTTCTTCAGCTGCTTCGGAATTTTTCTTCAGTAACGGGATCTCGTCGTTTGTTTTCTGAAGTTCTTGTTCTATATACTTGCGTTTCTGCATTGCCACGTAAAAAAACATCTATAATACCTTTCTAAATAAAATAAAACGTGGCGATTTTAGAGGTTGAAGAAGATTATACCTCAGCGGTTTGGACTTTGTGGGCTTTCCAGTCAACAATGCCGCCGAACTTGGAAACGGCTTCTTTAACGGATTCGAAAGGTGAAGCGGTATCGATATCACCTATTCTTGAGCTCGTTTTCTTGGGACTAACCGTCTCAACACGATTGCCGTTACTTTCAAGAGTAGCATCGTTTGGTTTTTGTGCAGATGTTTCTGATGGAATTGGTGATAACGCTGCTTCTTGAACAAGTAAGTTGCTTTTCGGACTATCATCATCAGGTTTTGTTTTTACAGGTGTAGAGAGATCCTCCGAGGGAAGATTAGATGGTTTTGGGTCAATGGAGGTTTTCTGTTCGGTTTCAGGTTCATCAGTTACTGGCATTGGTGCACCTGAAACGGGTTTATCATTTGGTGAATTTGTAGAAGCTTCACCATTTGTAGTCGTACCCTCTCCAACAACTTTGGTTTCATCCATTACAGAAAGATGAGATCTGAAAATTTTCATTCATCAGGCAAGCATAATTTAGCATTAAGTAAACGAGATACATGTAGATAACAGATAAAATTAACATAAATTAATACAACGAATAAAATCTTTCTTCACCTTCAACTTTCTTCATCCATCTTTCTTTTTATAATAACCAATATAGTACGAAGAGCATATAATAAAACAAATGAATCTCCCAAAAGGAATATCTAGCAAGCATCTAATCATCACTACATGCATATTGTTGAACAATGAACACAGTGGCGAAGCTTGAGATTTCCGACCGCGCGGGGGGGTCACCGAACTGAACCTAAAAATTTTCTATAAAACGGGGGGTTGAAAACGTATATACCCAAAAGTTTCTATACGAAAACTACATACTCTCCACTACTGAGCGAAAAGTTGGGGGGGGGTCGGCCGCCCCTTAAAAGCTTCGCCCATGGTTGAACAATAGGATTTAATCGGTCTAGTATAGTCAAAGTTCCTTAAAAGGACGAACCGGTTCATCAGATTTTGCAGGCTGCAAAAGGGACCTTTCCACTCAAACATTACAAAAAGTAAACTACATGAATAGAGAAACTGATGTTCTTTCAGCAACCATCACTAGAGTTTTCCAGCAAGAAAGACATGAAAACAATTTTGTAAATGAATTGAGGGTTTTAACTTGCAGAATCGTTCTACATCAATAAGTGATTATAAATTCAAGTAATTCTAAGGTCTACAATCAACTACAACATATCATCATAATTCATATGACAAACAGAAAACAGATAAAGAAGAAATTATTCAAAAAGCAACCATCAATCAACAAAAAACCGATAATCCAATTGAAAAAATAGTGAAAACGAGAGACGACCTACCAGTAAACCCTCTAGAGTCAAACCAGATGCTCGATGCTCCCCAATTGGTCCCAATAAGTGGATTAAATCAACGATTGGAGCTTCAAAATAACTGTTTAACGAAAACCTAATAAGTTAAAACGATGATAATTAAATTAAAGTAAAGAGAAAGAGAAAGAGAAATTAAAGGAACATTCGCGTGGAGCCTACCGAACAACGAATATGTCTATAAACAATCATCTATCTATCCTGCTTCAATTCAATTCAATCTATGTAAGACGAACGATTGTAAAATAGATAGACAAGTGTGATGATTATGAAGACAACACAAACAACAGGTAATCAATCCGATTTTTAGTTTTTTCAAAAGGGAATCCGATAATTAGTTATATGAGTTTTATTTTTTAAAAATTTTGGATGGTGGAGAGCAATCAGCTGCTTTGTCTACACGTTGTGGAAAAGTCGCCGCCACATACCCATTTCCCACGCTCCCTCCCTCCCTCCCTCGTGCCAATATTTGGACTTTCTTCCTCATTTTTGGTCGCCCAATTTTTTTTACTTTTAAAACTAGCAATTTTTTTTTCTTGCCAACGTATCTTTTTGCCCTTTGATACTTATTTTAACCCTTGACAATTACCATAACGGGGTAGGGACAATAATCACTCATCACTCATTCATAACTTTCAATCAAAGTTCTGCCATGTTATCAAACATTATTCCATAACTTTTTTTTTTGAAAAGAGAACCTCATTAAAAAACACACCTACGACCAAAACGGGCAAAAGGCCAAACAAAACACACGCCCCCGACCCAAACGGGCAAAGGGCAGATATTACAACATATACATCGGCTGTTTACACCATTCACCCCAACTTATATACTTACAAGACGTTCTATTTTTAATCCAACTAAATCCTCTCGACTTAATCTCCCTCACGATCTCCTGCGGACTACGATTGATTTGATCGAAGACCATCTCGTTTCTTCCTTTCCAAATACACCAACACACAATTATCACTAACCCTTGAATGATTTTCTTGGCCTTCTTTCCGACTTGAGCATAGTTATGAACCTCCAGAATGTCTTTGAAATCGAAAGCAAAAATCGGGGGAATTTTACACCAACCACTTATCTCCGCCCAAACCCTAATTGCCACTAACATGCAGTAGCCCATCACTCACCACCATAGGTCCACACCCAACAATTTCCCCCACAACCAACAATTTCCCTCACCACCCAACACTTCTTCACGCGTGATACATTCAACGCGTTTTCATTTTGACGCGTGATAGCATAGGGCGGCGGTGGTGTTTTGTTTTATTCCACGCGTGATGGCACCTCCATCACGGACAGCCCCTAGTGCCCTAACTGCTAGCTTCGTTATGGGACGATAACCGAACCTCGGTTTCAATAGATCGGTTTATGGTATACTAGCCAAGCTAGGTTTGAAATAAATGGACATGTAAAAAGTATCCGTGACATCGAAAGGGAATTGTACGAAGGTGATACTCGGGCTAGTAGAAACAAAGACCTACGCGTTACTCATTCCTATGAGCACTTTCACTTAAGATGTATTAATTTCATATGTATTCTAATCTCTCAAGGTTTTTCATCACAACATTGAC
The DNA here is from genome assembly GCA_030545235.1 of Helianthus tuberosus. Lineage (NCBI taxonomy): Eukaryota > Viridiplantae > Streptophyta > Magnoliopsida > Asterales > Asteraceae > Helianthus > Helianthus tuberosus. The sequence goes on from CM060404.1 coordinate 58,345,283, forward strand.
ACATATAGTTTTATACACAAACATTCATCTCGACGTAAGCGTGTTTTAAGTTTATCGGTTCGGTTAACGTTTGCTTATGGGACACCTTTAACTTTAAGCATAACATATTAATTGGTTAATCAAATAACCTTAACTATAACGTTTTGTTAATCTTTAGTACTGGTTAATTCGATTCGGTGTATCGGTTAACGGTTAAGGTTTGCTCATCCTTATGCGTAGCAGTTTTTTATGAACCAATAATATGTTGAGAACTATCAAAGTTGTTACAACCATTGTACTATCTATTAAATAAATTGGTTAAGATAATGAAGGTTTTAGCATATTTAAGATTCATTTAAAAAAACAGGGTATTTATAATCTTACATGTTCATTATTGTACTATGTGTACGTACTGGTTTTGAAATAAACACTATACATATATAAACTTGAAGTCTTTTATCTGATTTCTTATAAATTATTTTTTAATACTAAGGTAGTGTTTGGTATGCAGGAATGAGAGGTGGAATGGAATGGATGATTACGAGGGAATGAAAAAAAGGGTGTTTGGTTGGTCAATGGAATGGAATCACTCATTCCAAAAGACATTCCATTCCCTCAAAATCATTCATTCCACCCCCCATGTTTTTTTCCATTCCATCCTCTTTTGCACCATTAATCAACAACACCACAACCCACCACCTTCGCCAAAACCCACCACCACCCACCACCACCTCACCCCGACAGCCAACGTCGCCGCCGCCACCCACTCCCCACCGTTATCACCCACAGCTGCGACCAACCGCCAACGCCACTCGCCGCCGCCCACCACCAACGTCAACGCCACCACCACCGTCACCACCAACCGCCGCCACCGCCACCACCCACCACCACCTTTGCTGCCACCCACCACCAATGGCCCCACCTTGCTGCCACCACCACTCGTCGTCACCGCCGCACCGCCACTTGCCGCCACCACCACCACCCATTGTCGTCGCCGACACCTACCACCGCCACCTATAACCACCCACACTTACCACCACCGATCACCACCACCACTCACCGCTTATTTTATTACTCTGTTTTTCTTGCCTACCGAACAATACACAATAATAATTCATTCCATTCACACATGGTAACCAAACAAGACATAGAATGGTAATGATCCATTGCATTTCCTCGTCCATTCCATTACCTCGTCCATTCCATTCCTTCGTCCATTCCATTACCTCATACCAAACAGACCCTAAGATCACACGGTATGGGTGTGGAAACACGACGTTGTTGTTAGTTCACGCCCACAAAACCACCCCGTGCCTCGTGTTCTGAATGGTTTTGTGTTTGGGGCTTGAGAATTTCCACCGGTGTGGGAGCAAATGTGTGGTGGAGGTGGAGACTCTTGATTGGTGAGTGTAGTTTATGTTTGTTTTGATTTGTTGATGTTTATTTTTTTTTTTAAATTATTCTCTTCCACGTCACTTTCCCACCCTATGCTTTTTTCTCTACACCACCATGCTAACGTGGTTGCCACGTTTCGCTCCACGCCCTTCCTTAAAGCCTATCCACACCGTAAAATTTGATCAGTGAAATATAGTAATAGTTATTACTAAGTGGAAAAATGTAGAAATTGGTTGAGAATTATTTTTTTAATAAATGAAACATTCAAAAAGTAGGGTAAAGTTAACTTACAAAGTTTCTTATCATAAAAAACGTACGAAATACATGAAAAAGCCAAAAAAATGCGGTGACATTTTCGTAATTATTTACTCGCAGAGTAATTATCAAAATTACTCTACAAATGATCCTATAGAGTAATTTTGATCTTGTAGAATAATTTTGTAAAATGATAATGTAAAGTAATTTTGTAAAATGTTCTTATAGGGTAATTTTGATCTTGTAGAGTAATTTTGTAGAGTATCATAATTACTCTACAAATGATCTTGTATGGTAATTTTGATCTTGTAACGTAGTTTTGTAGAGTATCATAATTACTCTACAATCGATTTTGTAGAGTGATTTTGAATTGTATATTGTTTGATAAACTTGCAGAGTAATTTTAATAGAGTTATTTTGATACACTTGTAGAGTAATTTTGATAATTACCTACAATATCAAAATTACTCTACAAGAACATTTTACAAAATTACTCTACAAGATCAAAATTACTCTGCAGGATCATTTGTAGAGTAATTTTGAAAATTACAAATAATTACGAAAATGTACGTTAAAATTATTTGTATTTGATCTTTACTCTCAAAAAGTAAATATTTATAAAAACAATAATAAATAGTTGAGAAACAATTGGTGGAAAAAATTCAATCAGTTACTTATTTATCAGGTATAGTTTGAGAATCTTGTTGCACATAATTGTGACATGTAGCGCAACCAGCTACTTATTTATTAGGTATAACCTAATGTAAAATATGATAAAATTCATATTATTTAGTTATAAAATAAGATTTTGAATATATTTATTTGCATTAAATTTAAATTTATGACGACTTTCAATCAGCTTACCTTCACATTTTAGACTACTTTAATTTTATTTTTAATCGTTTGACTCGCTAAAAATAAAACATAAACCAAATCGACTTGTTCATAAGATTATAGGCTGAACTTGCCACATTTACAGGCTACAAAACATATATAAAGTGCAAAGAGCTAAAAAAACTATGATATACTTTGAAATGGGAGTAAAAGACAATAATTACTTGTTCACTTTCACCTATAATGATATGACAAAAATTAAACTACCATTAGATTTAACAAATATTAGATATCTGAATACGTAAATAGATACGTTCAAAGTTCAGATATAAATGCTACTTAACATGTAAGTTTTAAAAAAATATATATTATCATTTTTTAAATCCATGTAATTCTATTTTCCTCGCAAGTGTTCCGTTTAAAATCACGCATCACTTTTTTGAGCAATCATCATACTTACTAACTTAACTAAAACCTATTTAAAAATTATATGAAAAAATTCTGAACATAAATGAATCTATCTAACGTGTCAATCAACGAGGCTATCTAAACAAATGACTCCTGATTTGATTAAAAAAGTTTTTATAAATATTATTTAAGTATGATAATATCTTTTGTTCAATATTTGAATAATTCATGGTTGTTTGTTGCCTAATGATTTAAAGATAATTTAATCCAGTAAATTTTTTAAATCTTCCATTCAAGCCTAATGATTTAAAGATAATTTAATCCAGTAAATTTTTTAAATCTTCCATTCAAACCTTATCTAACATTGATGGGTTTTGAATTATTTATTCAAGAAGTCATTTGCCATGACGTGTCATCATGGAGGAGTTACTATCTTTTCTAACAAAATCAATTCTCAATTTTTTTTATTTCTAATTTTAATGTCCTTTCTTTTGTTTAATTTTTTTTTCTACCGTATATTATGTTGATTTACTTACTCTTTATTAATTTTTCAATGACGAATGTTATAATAACTTTACTTCTAAATTACACCAAATAGATCCTAATCTATCCATACTATTATGTTGATTCACTCTCTTTATTAATTTTTTCAATGGCGAATGTTACTTTTTGTGTTTAACGTATAGTGCATTCATAAGTTCCCATATCTTTTAAAAAACTTAAACATATTAAGCATAGGTACTTGGTGTCTTTATAGATAGATATATTTTTCATATAACTAAGTTTTTTCATTAGCCATTTTGAAACAAAATGTTTCCCTATAACCATGGTTGCAAAAGTCGCTAGGCGCTCCCTAGTCGGTCGACCAGGGAGTTGGGAGTACCTGGCCTAGGCGGAGAGTACACGGGGAGTACTCGGACATGTTAAATTATAAAGAAATTAGTTTTTGGAAATTAAATATATGTCAAATAACATAAATTTACTAATATCTATAACAAAATACGTGAAAATGATATTTATTCTTTAATATGATAGTCATAGAAATTATGTTTTATTATTTTTTAAGTCAAACTCTGTCCGAGTTGACCTACTAGATACGATTTTGGCCAAGGTTGACCGCGTTTGACCGATTCCGAGTAATTAGTCGGAGTCAAAGAAAGTCGCCTCGGCAGCCTACCTTGTAGCGACTACTCAGAGAGTACTCGGCCTTGGAAACCTTGTTTTACAACCATGCCTATAACGAAATCGTTTGTTTTTTTATGATATAACTTTTTCTTATTATCACGAAAACTAAACTTTGTATTAATATATTATCATTAGTTTTTTATGATATAACTTTTTTTTCTTATTTGGTACATAAAATTAGGTTTATTCAACCCGTGTAATACATAGGTTTTAAAAAAATAACTTTTTTATTATTTACTATACAAAATTACATTTATTTAACCCATGTATTACACAAGATTTTTAAAAAAATATAACTTTTTTTTATTATTTGGTATATAAATTACATTTGTTAAATCCATACAATACACGAGTTTTTTAAGGATATATTATTTTTATTATTTAGTATATAAAATTACATTTAGTAAACCCGTGTAATACACGGGGTTCTAACCTAGTATACTTAATGTGAAACCGTAAACTCATGCAACGAGAGGGAACAAGTAATCATAAATGAACCTTTGGGTAGTGTTTGATATGCATGAAGGTGGAATGAAGGGAATGAAGAAAGGAGTGTTTGGTTGGTCGATGGAATGCAATCATTCATTCCAAAATGCATTTCATTCCCTCAGAATCATTCCATCCGCCCCCTGTTTTTTTTTTCCGTTCCATTCCCTCTACACCCTTCATCAACAACATCACAACCCACCACTGCCACCTATCGCCGTCACCCACCTCTGTCACCACCCGCCACCCATCTCTACTACTGCCGTCAACCGCCACCGCTGCCGCTACCACATTTGACCACCACTGCCACCACCATCGCTACCGCCGTCACCCACTACCATCACTACTGCGGTCACCCACTACCATCGCCGTTGTCACCACCCGCCACCGTCACCACCCACCACCATCGCCGCCACTACAACTACCACCTATCACCACTGACCACCACAATCCAGTTTTATTCTTTCGTCTTTTCTTGCCTACCAAACAATAAAAAGTACTGATTCATTCCGTTTCTTACGTGGCAACTAAATAAGACATGGAATGATAATGATCAATTGCATTACCTCATCCATTCCATTATCTCGTTCATTCCATTACCTCATCTAATCTAAATATTAATAAAAGAATCCATTTAATGCCACATGACACTCTCTCCTACAATCTATCATTTTTATTTATATTTTATTTAATAGATTAATAAAATTTAATCAAACTCAACTCATTCAATTTAATTTTTTAGAAAATTAGTTATCTTTGTCTTTTATCATTTTCTATTATTATCGAAATTGTAGTTTATTATATTGATTACGTACAAGTTTTCTATATTTTAGAAGAACAAATCTTACTTCTAATACACGATTTTAAAGAATGCCACGTGTCAACATCATATCATCCCTAAAAAATCGTTTCTAATCAAAACTGATTTTTTTTTATTTTTTAAATCATGTTAATGTCATGTAATGAAAATATTGTTTCTTTTAAAATCGTTACCTTAATATCCGCTCCTACTTCAAATATATTTTAATTTATAATTATACTTTTGTGTTAAAACTTACTAAAAATAGTTAAATTCTATTATAGTTATATGAGTAATAATAATGATACTTCTGAATTAAATTACCAAAAGAAATTGCAGAATCTATGTATTTTAAATGTTTGAAACAAACTTTGAGTTACTATGGAACTATCAAATGTAAACTCAAGTATGAGTTTAAATAGTTTTAATATTTAACCATATTACATGATTTAATATTTAATCTTTTTATTAAAAAACTTTTACGTTTATCAATATAGCTTAACAATTAGTTACTACAACCTAACAATTTTTTTCTTTAAATTATACTTGAGACATGATAGGTTAATTTGTATTACAAAATAAGGAAAAATAAACTTATGGGTTATAAAAATGTTTTTAGTGTTTAACTACATAATGTAAAAATAATTACAAAGCTTCCTAAAGAAATTGATGATTAAGCACTTTAGAAGCAGATTGAGTATTGATTACTATAAGCGAAAGATTGAAAGTTTATGAGATGATTATCATATACATCTATTTGTTTTATTTATTGTGTAAACAAATAGTTTTTATTATTTAAATCGTCTAATACACAAGACTTTAAACTAGTACCAATATATAAGGAATCAGGTGTAGGTTGTTTTTAAAGATGAATAAATCTTAGAGATAAATATTATTTTTGGTTAAATTAAAATTATGAGATAAAAAGTCTGTAGGGGTGGCAATCAGACCCGAACCCGATGGGTAAACCCGAAACCCGAATCATTTGGGACGGGTTTGGGTCTAGTAATCGGGTTTGGGACCGGGTATGGGATTAGTTTTATTTTTTTTCGCGGGTTTGGGACGGGTTTGGGATTTGATGTTATACCCGTTAACCCGACCCGATTACCCGATAAAGTATACCCGTTCACCCGACCCATTTACCCGATAAATATACCCGTTTACCCGACCCATTTACCGCATATTCCTTCTATTTTATATATATATACACACACATATATATATATATATATATATATATATATATATATATATTCTTTTTAATAATTATGGAAAATCAAAGGTCACCCCCCATTACCCCAAAATCTCAATTATGTAAATTTTTTTATTTCCTTTACTTTTTAGTTTCCAAAATCTTTACACGTACATACACCGACTTTTGGAGTTCTTCTGAATAGCCTTCTGCCCTTCTCTCATTCACTCCAAAGAAAGATCAGAGGACGATCGGCGATTCATCTTCGTCACTAGACTTGTAAACATGTAAGTTCTAATCCTAAATTCGTGTTCAATGCTGTGTTTTCATACTAATTTAATAGATGTATAGATGCAACTTTACTAACAAATAACAATCGACAGTTTGTGTTCAATGCTATATTGCTATGTGTGGCTTTACTAACAATCGATTGCCATCCCAAAACACAAATATTTTTTTTAGTTTGCCAAAATTTCACTAAACCATAAAGAAAGTGTTGTTGGTTTTGTGCTTTGAAACTCATACATAGACATCAAGAATTCAAGATAGATTTAAACCATAAAGAATTAAAGAAAGTGGTGTTGGTTTCTTTTTTTTAGTTCAGTGCCATGTGTTCCTCCCTTTGTTTAATTATGTTTTATATTTAAGTTATTAAGATAGATTTAAAAAAGAAAAATTAGATACAATAAATATTTCATCAATAGTGGCCAGTGGGTTTGCTTTCATGCTTTGAAACTCATACGCAGACACCACATATAACATATTGGCTGTTGAAGTGTTGAGGCTGTTCCTCTTGACCGAATTGACCCAGCACAAGTACAAAAGGTTTAAGTGACCCAGCACAAATAATATACCATTTAAATAAATTAAGTATGCTGAAATCTGAATGCGTTATACCACTTTTGTGATCTTTTTTAACTGAATGTAAGAGTTTTTTCTCTAACAGTTTTTTTGGTTCATTAATGACAGTAAATGTTTTGTCCCATATGAATATGGGAAGAGAAGAATTTGAAAGTCCTATTAAAAATGGATAGTATATCAAGCTCAACTAACCCAATGTTTATGGGCTTTAAATATATATATATATATATATATATATATATATATATACTAGGTTATGGCCCCGTGTGTTACACGAGTTGATTAATGAAAACGATATAATTTATTATTTGTAAATACGTATTATTTTTAATCTACTCTTGATAGTTTTAATTGAACATACATGATAAATTCATAAGTTGTCATTAATAACATTGAATTTCATGGGACAAACTTCTAATAACAATGAATTTCATGAGATAAACATCCTAAAATTAAAAATAAAAAACAAAGTCATCAAAATTCACACCAACAAAACTTGGGAAAAGTTAATTAAAGAAAGGAACATTAAATTTTAATAATCTCAACTATTCGCCGTTGGTCGCTATCAGTTCCAATTTCAAAAATAATCATTGGTCGTCCCAACTATTAACATATTGGCTTCCAATAGAAACATAACGTTGTTAGTATTCGATCGCCGGAAAAACGTTTTTAGCCTGAAAAAGGTTCTTAAAGGTCCGATATAAGGTTACAAAAAGGTTTGAGACGAAACTGTTGAGTTTTTTGGCCAAAAACTTAAGTTTTCCGGACAAAAAGCAGTTTTCTAGCGATGAAAGAATTTACGGCGAGCTCAATAATTGGGGCTTTTAGTAGAAAAAGGTTCCTAAAATAAGTAATAAGGTTACAAAGAGGTTTGAGACAAAAAAATCGAGTTTTCTGGCCAAAAACGCTTTTTCGGCGACCGGAGACTAACGACGTTAGGGTTCTGTTAGTCAGTGTCCATTGGAGGCCAATATGTTAATAGTTGGGACTGTCAGTGGTTACTTTTTAAGTTGGGACTATTGGCGGCCAACGACGAATAGTTGTTATTATTGAAATCCAATATTCCCTAAAGAAACATGCAACTATTTTGATTTTTTTACTCACTTTTACTATTTTGTGTGTGTTACTTATTGAAAAGAAAAGTCTTGGTATCAATACATGCTTCTCAACCCAATGGAAAATGTTCCCATTTTATTTCTTTTATTATATAACTTTGTGTAGTGTACGGGTTGAATAAATGTAATTTTATATACCAAATAATAAAAAAGTTATATCTTTAAAAACCCTATGTATTATATAAGTTGAATAAATGTAATTTTGTATATCATTAAAATTCCCTGTGTATTGTACATGTTGAATAAATCTAATTTTATATACCAAATAATAAATATGTTATATCTTTAAAAACAACGTGTATTACATGGATTGAATAAATGTAATTTTGTATAACAAATAATAATAAAAACTGTATCTTTAAAAAGCCTCGTGTATTACACGGGTTGAATAAATGTAATTTTATATATTAAATAATAAAAAAATTATTCTTTATTTGAATCTTATGAAAAATACCCAATTCATTTTGCGTTCTTAATAGAATAAATTGATTAAAATAATAAAAATTACAAAAAGTTTATTAAACTGTTTTATTATTATAGTTTGTTTTATGCGATTAATAGAATAAATTGATTAAAATAATAAAAACTACAAAAAGTATATTAAACCGTTTTATTATTATAAGTTTGTTTTATGCAACCAATCTATTTATTTAGGGTAAATGATAAAAAGATAAAATTTAGGGATTAAAATAATATATTTTTTATTTAACTCTTATTAACAAATGTTATCTATATGTATTTATTTAAGCGGGAAAAAATTATTGAGATCACCTTATAGAGTGCCATGTGTACCCCATATGATTTACTTTATTATATGTATAGATAGATTAACTCCTGACCTTTACGAAAACAATTGTTCGTTCTCTCACGTGACGAACAAGAAACCGCTCTCAAAATCCTTCAACGAAACAACCCTAACAAAAATTTGTACGTGAATCGGATACTCTTAGCGCCATTCACCACCACATATTCCGGTCCCGGCTTCATTCTTGATCAGGTAACAATCTTATTCCCTGCTCTGTTTGTTTACATCTTATGTAGAAGATAAGTTACTGAATCATTACAAAAGAAACAAACGACAATCATAGAATATGGTTTGGTATGTGTTTTAGGGCACCAAAGGTTATGATTACCACAATACAAATTACATATACCCGTGTTTCAATCACAATGTGTGACCGTTTCAAAAAATAAAGCAAAATTCATTAAAAGTTATAATTCTATAATATGTATTAGATTTTAATAATCCCTACTTTAATCTATTGGCCGGGTTAATCCCAACTCAGGGAACGTTTACGATAATCCTGATTTTGAACTTATTTTTCTTCGGCAATCCCATACTAGCTAAAAGTTAACCCAGGTAGTTTTTAGGTTTTTAGTGACGTAGACTGCTTAGTGGAACGAATAGTCAAAGTTTTGATGACGTTGACTGCTTATGTGACAAGTTTTGATGACGTTGACTGCTTATGTGGCAGTCCATGTCAACAAAAACTAACTGGGTTATTTTTCGGTTAGTATGGGATCGTTGAAGGAAAATATGTTCAAAGTTGGGACGGTAAGTAAACGTGATGCAGATGGGCCACCCGACCCAGACGACTTAGGCCCAACAGGCCCAGTTGGGTGCGATGAAGATTAGTTGCTGCAATCTTTTTTTAATGCTTAAAAATAGTCTTTATTTTGTTTCCTTTTTCCCTGCATGTTTCTTGGGATATCTCCTATTTTTGTGGCTACGTAGAACTATTTATAGGGCTTTATTTTCTTATTGAACGATGGCTTGTTTTTTTAAGTTTATGAAACTTCGTTTCAATTTTGGTTCTTGTTTTGGCGTTCTGACTTGGTGATCAAGGAAGACTACATCAAAACGTTTCCTCCTGAGTTGGGATTAATCCTCGCCAATAGGTCAAAGTTATGATTATTAAAATCCAATTTTCCAATATTACATGCTTTATTGTTCATTTGGAGTTTAACCATTTGGAGTCTAGACATGAACATGTATTAGGATTTAAGTGGAAGTGATTATGAACTTGTTTATTGCGAATTACGTAGTTAAATTTTCGTTTTTATTGAATAAATTTGATTTCTGATTAGTGTTGCTTCTTCAACAGTTGAAATAACTGAACTTTGATTATGAATATGTTATTGTTAACAGTGCTTTGTTAATGGCATCTGACACAGCAGACAACCATCGGAAAAAAAGAAAGATGCAAAAATATTCTACAACAAATAATGAAGTCACCCCCTTCCGGAAAGGTATGTTTCTTATATCATATAGCAGACCTTGACCGCTATTCGATTTTGGACCACTATAACTGCATAGTTGTGTAGTCAAGATGATGTTTTTCGTTGCTTATAAGTCCTATGGTTCATAAATGGTTTGAGTCTGTTATGCGATATTTATTTCGGCATTAGTGTTTTAGGAACATCTGTTGATGCTTGTTAACCATGCTTGAATACTTTACAAAGTAATGGAGGTAGGAATTAGGAAATGTCAAATGTTTGAGTGTACCAGTAAATTACATATGCGAACTTGGCATGACAGCGTTTGTAACAGATTATAGTTAGTTTAGACCAAGTGTAATTACTAACTTCATGATTAGGGGCACTAAACGGGTCGTGTTCGTGGGTTGACGGGTCCAACCTGACCCAAACCCAAATATTTTAGATGAACCCGAACACGATCCGAACCCGAAAATCGTGTCATACATATGAACCCGAATATTCGCGAGTTTCAACCCGAAATTTTTTTATTTTTTCTCGCAAATTAATATATTAATTTAAAATTTACTAAAGAAACACAAATGTATATAATACAATTACATTTAAATTATAAAAACTTACATGAATTTCTCTTTTTAAGTTATAATTATGGCATAAAATACACACCCAATTTAATTAATGGCATAAAAGATATCGTTAAAAAATATATTACAATATAAATGGGTTAAACTGGTCAACCCGCCAACCCGACCGGGTTGCCCGACCCGCTTAGCTAAATGGGTTTGCGGGGTTCAACCTGAAACTGGCCTGAACCCGCTCAGACTAAGCCCAAACCCACAAATTTCGTATTACGTTCGTGTCAGTTTTTCGGGTCATGTTAGAAATTCACACCTGTATTCATGATTATTGCAGCAGCATTCAAGTCCAGGGAGGATCACAGGAAGCAGATGGAACTGGAAGAAACGCGTAAAGCCGGGCTTGCACCTGCGGAGGTTGATGAAGACGGAAACGAGATCAATCCACATATTCCTCGGTATATGTCATCTGCTCCTTGGTATCTCAATGCGGAAAGACCGAGTTTAAAACATCAACGGAAATGGAAACCTGATCCAAATAACAAAAACTGTTGGTACGATAGAGGAGCGAAAACATTTCAAGCTGACAAGTACAGAAAGGGTGCATGTGAAAACTGTGGAGCCATTACACACACTAGCAAAGCCTGCATGGAAAGACCCCGCAAGGCTGGAGCGAAATTGACCGGTAAAAATATAGCACCTGATGAGAAGATCGAGACTTTTGAGCTTGATTTTGATGGCAAAAGGGACCCGTGGAATGGGTATGATGCAGCGTCGTATGCTCATGTGATTGATCGATATGAAGCTCGAGATGAAGCACGGAAAAAGTATTTAAAAGAGCAGCAGTTGAAAAAGCTTGAAGAAAAGAACAACAGTGATGATGAAGATGGTTTAAAGGTAGATGAAGCGAAAGTTGATGAAAGCAAGCAGATGGATTTTGCTAAGGTTGAGAAACGTGTGCGTACTACTGGCGGTGGGTCCACAGGAACTGTAAGGAACCTTCGTATTCGAGAAGACACAGCTAAATACCTTCTTAATCTTGATGTGAATTCCGCTCATTATGACCCAAAAGCGCGATCCATGCGTGGGGATCCACTGCAAGATATGGATCCGAATGAGAAGTTTTATGGTGGGGATAATCAAAATAGAATGAGTGGTGAAGCATTGGAGTTTAAGCAGCTGAATGTACATGTTTGGGAAGTTTTTGACAAGGGGAATGATGTGCACATGCAAGCAGCTCCTTCACAAGCTGAAGTGTTGAACAAAAGTTATAGGATTAACAAAGAAATGTTGAGATCGAAAGCGAAGGAGGCGATTTTGGAAAAGTATGGGAATGCAGCTGCTGAAGACGCGCTTCCAAGAGAGCTGTTATTGGGTCAGAGTGAGAGAGAAGTTGAGTATGATCGCGCTGGCAGGATTATTTAGAAGGTGAATTGATCAGTTTATTATGAGTAGATGTTAAAGTTATTTTGCTTACAGATCTTCATTTGTGTGTTGTTAGTCTGGTAAAAAGGATTTTGATATAAATTTGAGAATTTTCTTTGATTTGTGAAATACACGTTTTATGGTTCAATTTATCGCTTAAAATCTCAATGATTGCTAGTGATTTATGTAGGAGGACAAGAGGAGGAATGAAGAGAGAGATGTACGGAAGTGCATATATAATGCTAACTGGAATGATGATGTGACAGCTGAAGACATGGAGATGTAACTTAATTTAAAACGACTATTTTACCTTTTTATCAGAAAAATAGATTCAATAACCTAAGCGCTTTCTATTGTTCCTTTCTTAGTTTGACTAGATGTTAATGGTTAATTTGAGTCGATTGTATTGATGTCACCTTGCACTTGCACAACTGTTATTGAAGGATGCTTAAGGGTACTCAGGGAGTGCACTCGGGCTCAGAGTTTTTATCGGTAACACCGACGTCAACCCTTCGGCTTCAATGAAATCGGTTTCTACCACCTGATGAAGAATGCCGTTCTCAAACATGAAAATGGGTAAAAATGAATTGCGGGCTTCTCCGACACCACCCCAAAGTGATTTAGGTATATGTAAAAGTAAGGTGTAACTATTTAATTGGTTCTTTTAAATTGGGTATTTTGGGTTGTGCCCCTAGTACCACACATTATAAAATCTCTAATAGGTTATGTTGAATATAATTTTTGTTTAAAAGAAATATTATTAGTCATCGGGACTATTAAATTATTTAATTATAGTTTCGAATTTAGGAGTTTCCCTTTTTTTATCTAGGTTTTTCTTTTAATTAACTTGTATTGGTACATTTGATGGTAATTATTGCACTTTAAAAGTAAAGATAATTCATTTGATGATAATTATTTCACTTTAAAAGTAAAGATAATTACATGGATTATCATAATCCGTCATAAAGTTATATTTTACAATTTTGTTTTTAAGTTTTAAAAAATTACCACTCAGTTGTGGCTGATGATTAACGAAAGATGATGATTGGATTACTTCTAGAAACCACGTTTATAAGCAGTGTTATGCTTTTTGACGATTTGCCTTTTTCTTTATTTTTATTTTTTTATAAAATATACAATCTCCCTCTCCTTTTAAGTCTTTCCATAACCTCTTGTTGCAATTGTCATCGGCTATCACTCATCACGAGACACTACTAAGTCCATGGCACGTTTGAAGATCCAATTTGCAATCTATCACTCACTCTCTCTCTCTCTACACACATAGCGGCGGACCTATGGATTATTTTTTGGGGTACGGATGAGAGTTTCAACCATATTTTTAAGGGTTGTGGTTGGATTTTTTTACATATAAAATACACTATTTTTTTTTTCAAAAGGTGCGCCCGCCCCTACACACACGTATGCTATCACCTTTTTCCATTTGTTCTTGAAAAGCAGCCATCGATGACCATTACATTCCCACCACTGATTGCTGTAACACATAACCCTCAAGCCATCCTTTTCTACACCGTAACCACAATCATAGTGTCACACTCCACCTTAGTTAAACATCACCAACAAAATCCGCCAACCACACATCCCCATCAAACCACTAGATATCAATCCCTAGCCTACAAATATCGATGTTGGTGCAACCCTCATACAAATCGAAACCTACATTACACACAATTTTTAACGCACTTCATTACCAAACTAGAACCTTTAATTCACCCACAACCTTAACAGAAAACACATAGCCCTCCAAACCCATTTACAACATATTTACGTTTATTTTTAAGGTGGATGCATAGATTGATTATAGCGTACATATCAATAAGTGACGGAGAATGGGCAATGACTAGTGGTTGCCATTGTGGATGAGGAAAAATAGTAAGCACCTAAGCAGTGTTATAATGTTCTTGTGTTGCGACTTGCGAGAAGAGAGAAGAAATTCATAATGTTGTGTGTTGTGGTTTCAAAACATAATCTGCTTTGAATTCTTAGCCCATGTAAATCGAGCATTTTATAAGCTTCATGTGCTGATTATCGCCGGAGAAGATGATTTTTTTTTCTTCGGTGGTCGAAATATCGCCGGAGAAAACGAGTTGAAGAAACAGGGTGTAAACGTGTCAGTGGAGGTAAAGCACAGGGTGTACAATTGAAGTTTACTCTATAAATTTGGGCAAGATTACGAAAATGTCCTTTGTTAAGATTACAGTTTTATCTCCTTGGGAGAGGGGGGGGGGGGGGGGGGGGGGATTGATCCTACCAAACCTCATACATATGTTTTTTTCTTTCAAAAATGACATTTAAAAAAAAAAAAACTAAAAGTAGCACTTCAAAACTATTTGTGTTGGTTCTGATCGTGTCAGTTACTAGTTTCAAACTTGTTTTGTGCTAGTTCTGCATGTGCTGGTTTCGATATTGTATGTGCTAATTTCGAACATGTGTTGTGATGGTTTTGTTTGTTCTAGTCAGCACATCAACATAATCAACTAAAATTGTTAATTATGTTTGTTAGCATAAATTGTAATATACATGTACAATTAGCACATCAATTATGATAAGTACAACCATGTTTGTGTAATCAACACACATATTTTTACTTAAAGCTTCACATATACAATTTTTTTTCAAAGAGCACGAAAATATGGATATTCTAACTGACAGTTTAGAATTGTTATGTTAAACGACTTAGCCTTAACGAGAGGTATTAATTTATGTCATGTGTCTAACTCTAATTAGTTCTCACAGTTTTTATAAAAAAAAATGATGTTCAAATTAGTTCTCACAGTTTTTATAAAAAAATGATGTATGTATATGATCTAGGTCTTATCTTTATTACTTTATAAAAAATGATATTTAATTAGTTCTCACAATTTTTATAAAAAAAGAGTAAATTACAAAGTTCGTCCTTTATGTATGTCATATATTACAAAGTATGTCCTTTATCTTTAATAAGCTCAGAAAACGTACTCGATGTTTGCAAACCCTTACACATTATGTCCTTTAGCCCTAACTCAATTATTTTTCAAGGTTAAATATGACCAAGTAGACCCCACATGAGGGTATTTTAGTCATTTTACCCTAAAAATATATAAATAAGCAAAAACTCATCTTTTCCTCTCTCTCAAAACTCACTCAACCTCCCTCAACTCTCTCTCTCTCTCTTTACAATCAGAGATCACCACCACCTATAGCATCACCATCGCCGCCGTAGCACCACCGCCATCATGCTCAGACTAGGGTTTGAACTATTCGTTTGCAGATCTGGAGATATTTTCCAGATGTTCTATAGCGGTGTCGAATGTCCCTAGCCAAACCCTAGATCCTTTCTTGTTCGGATCGCGAATCTCCGCCGCGAACTTTCCCCACGGCCGTTGTCTCACTCCTCTGTAACGTCGCCGTGGTTGTTGTTCCTCCACTCTCTCCGTCTCCGCCGTCACCGGCGGAGGAAACGGGATTGATATGTTTAGCGAGGGTTTTCGGTGGTGAAAAGTTGTGTTTGAGTGAAGAATTGGTTCAGGTTTTATGTTGAATTCGAATTGTTGGTCGAAAACAGAGGATGAAGAAGAAGTAGGTGAACTGAATAGAAGATCAGATTCAATAAGTAAGTGTTGATGGATGAAGTCTATGGCTGAAGATTCGTCTGGTGACGCCATGTGAGTGAAGGAATTAGAGAGATTGATTGTTGTTGAATGAATGGAATTGTTTGAGTGGAAAAGATGGAGTGAAGGGAGTGATATATATGTATTATTGGAAGAAGAATGGATAGAGATTGAGGAGGGAGTAAGGACCCAGGGGGGTTGGTTCCACGATGGTGAGGAAGAAGCATCCGTTATGATGATGATGATGAGTGATGACCAAAATGGATGGAAAGACAAATTTATGTTTTACTTACAAATTATTCACTTTTGCATTTCTATCCAATAGTTTATTTTTCTGACTTGTTTGGTCCATGCTTTGTTTGCAGATCTGGAGATATTTGCCAGATGTTTTATGCAGATCTTGAAATATTTTCCAGATATTTTCTAGATGTTTTATGAAGCGACGGAAGTTTAGAGAGAGAGAGAGAGAAAGAGGAGATTGTAGAGAGAGATTGAGAGAGAGCAGGTAGAGTAAGAGAGTGAAAGTGGTGGTGGTGGGAGATCGGTGGTGGGAGATCGGTGGTGGTGGTGGTGGTGATGGAGGTGGCAGGTGAGTTGTGGTGGTGGTGGGGGTAGGTGAGATTATTTATTATAAAATTTAGGATAAAATGACTAAAATACCCTTATGTGGGGTTGACTTAGTCAACTTTAACCATGAAAAATAACTGAGTTAGGGCTAAATGACATAATGTGTAAGGGTTTACAAACATTGAGTATGTTTTCTGAGCTTATTAAAGATAAATGACATACTTTGTAATATATGACATACATAAAGGACGAACTTTGTAATTTACTCATAAAAAATGATGTCTATATATGATCTAGGTCTTATCTTTATTATTATTTTTAATTTTAATTTAAACAACTCATTCTAAAATATAAAACAAAATCGACAAATATCATAAAATCAAATGTAAATACACTTGAAAATTAGGGACTGTTTGTTTAATGAGACTCTTAATGGTTCAGAAATCTTATTGATTCTGACAGTTTGTTTCGTGAGCAGATGCCTAAATGGTTCAGACATTTGCCTCTGAATGGTTAAGAATTATACTGAGTCTGAACGGTTAAGACCTCTAATCTGAATTGGCCAGACATTTGTCTCTGAATAGTTAACCATTATACTGACTCTTAATAGTTCAAATCTTTTATTGATTCAGCACTTAATGATTCAGACCTTTTACTTAGGGCTGCAAACGAACCAAACGTTCGGCGAACAGTTCGTAAACCGTTCGGCGGGAAGTTCGTTTGTGTTCGTTCGTTTATTAAACAAACAAACACGGACAAGAAATTTCGTTTGTTTAGTTAAATGAACAAACCTGAACAGAGGTCGTGTTCGTTCGTTTATGTTCGTGAACGTTCGGTAACGTGTTTGTTTGTGTTCGATAGTTCATTAGTGTTTTTAGTTTTTATATCTATTTAAATACTTCAAAATTTTGACAAATTAAATATCTAATAAGTGTCAGTGTATTATATATTCTGTTGTTCATGAACGATTGTTTGTGCTCATTTGTTTCCATTTATGTTCATAAACATTACTTTGTGCTCATTTGTGTTCGTTAATGTTCATTTTGTTTGTTTCCTAAAATTAACAAACAAACACAAACGAACATGAACAAGTTCATTTCCTTAACAAACAAACACGAACATAAAATCTCGTTCGATAAGTACTCGTGAACGGTTCGCGAACACATATATATCTTAACAAACGAACACGAACAATGTCTTGTTTGTGTTCGTTCGGTTCGTTTACAGCCCTGCTTTTACTGATTCAATACTTAACCAAGTTGCCAAAGAGCCCCTTGGTGATGATAATTACGTGGCATGTACGCAAGAAGAAGCAGATAATCCGGACCCACAAAGCTATCCAATTCAAGGAGTGGGCAAATGGTTATATTAAAACCCGAACCGACTCACACAATTATCACGATTACGATAACCGCTATCATCCATTTGTTCTTCATCCTATTAATTCGATTTAGGGTTTCACCATCGCGATTTCAATTCGACCTCCACCTGCTACAGTTTCCCTCAAAAGTTCATCATGGCGACGGCATCAGGTACGTATTATCTATTTTCTTCTCAAATCTCTTTACCCTAACATCTATCCTTCGTTTGCGATCCTTTATTGTTCAAATTAGCTCGTTATGCTACAGTTAGGGCTATTATTATGCACTATAAACACACTTTTAGTTCCAATTTACACTGCTCGTAATCGGATCTCGTGTTTGTGACGAGATTCATTTGCCCTAAAATTTTGTGTGTTGAAGAATTTAAATAAACCGTACGGATACAGATTGATGTACGTAGATATTAAAACACGAAAACAAGAAGTAATATTAGAAGTTAATTTAGATACAAAGATACGGATATTAATTTCAACTTAGGGTTGTACAATTGCATAGGGTTTTGATAGATCCATACGGTTGGTTATTGGTATTTGAAGGTGAACGGTTATTAGTTCCAAAAATCCCCAATTTACGGACCGGATTTAGTGACGTGTTCTGTTCGCCTGAATGTGTGCAATTGACTTATCGAAATGTTTATTTCAGTGGCGTTTAAGTCCCGAGAGGATCACAGGAAGCAGATGGAGCTGGAAGAAGCACGTAAAGCTGGGCTTGCACCTGCGGAAGTTGATGAAGATGGAAAAGAAATCAATCCGCATATTCCTCAGTATATGTCATCTGCTCCGTGGTATCTCAATGCTGAAAGACCGAGTTTGAAGCATCAAAGGAAATGGAAATCGGATCCAAATTACACAAAATCGTGGTATGATAGAGGGGCGAAAATATTCCAAGCTGATAAGTACAGGAAGGGTGCGTGTGAAAACTGTGGAGCTATGACACACACCAGTAAAGCCTGCATGGAAAGGCCCCGTAAGCTCGGAGCAAAATGGACCAGTAAAAATATAGCGCCTGATGAGAAGATCGAGACTTTTGAGCTTGATTATGATGGAAAGCGGGACCGGTGGAATGGGTATGATGCAGCTTCGTATGCTCATGTGATTGATCGATATGAAGCTCGAGATGAAGCGCGGAAAAAGTATTTAAAAGAGCAGCAGTTGAAAAAGCTTGAAGAAAAGAACAATACTGAAGCTGCTGAAGAAGGCAGTGATGATGAAGATAATGAAGACGGTCTAAAGGTAGATGAAGCCAAGGTTGATGAAAGCAAGCAGATGGATTTCGCTAAAGTCGAGAAACGTGTTCGTACCACTGGTGGTGGGTCCACAGGAACCGTGAGGAATCTTCGTATTCGAGAAGATACAGCGAAATACCTTCTTAATCTTGACGTTAATTCCGCTCATTATGATCCGAAAACCCGATCCATGCGTGAGGATCCACTTCCAGATATGGATCCGAATGAGAAGTTTTATGCTGGTGATAATCAAAATAGAGTAAGTGGTCAAGCTTTGGAGTTTAAGCAGCTGAATATACACGCTTGGGAAGCATTTGACAAGGGGAATGATGTGCACATGCAAGCTGCTCCTTCACAAGCTGAATTGTTGTTCAAAAATTTCCAGATCAACAAAGAAAAGTTGAAATCTAAAGTTAAGGAGACGATTTTGGAGGAATACGGGAATGCAGCCGCTGAAGACCCACTTCCAAGAGAGCTATTATTGGGTCAAAGTGAGAGAGAGGTTGAGTATGATCGTGCCGGTAGGGTTATTAAGGGACAAGAAATGGCCCTTCCTAAGAGCAAATATGAAGAGGATGTTTACATTAATAACCACACAACCGTTTGGGGTTCATGGTGGAAAGATCATCAATGGGGTTATAGATGCTGCAAGCAGTTTGTTAGAAACAGTTACTGTACTGGTGCTGCTGGAATCGAGGCTGCTGAGGCTGCAGCAGACCTTATGAAGGCTAACATTGCCCGAAAAGAGGCCACTGAAGGTTTGACATCTCATCTTTTTCTGTTCCTTGTTCTAAGTTTGATGATTTTATTTGGTAATAACATAATTTTGTCGTGTCAGATGTAATTGCTCCAACGGAAGAGAAGCAGCCTGCCACATGGGGAACAGACATACCCGATGACTTGGTTCTGGATCAAGAGAAACTTGCTGAAGCACTTAAGAAGGTGAGTTTATCAGTTTATGCCAATTTTTTGAACCAGCCAACACGAGATGTCAAAATTATTTTGCTTTTAGATTTAGATTCTCATGTTGATGCATATGTGTTGGTTAGTCTGTTAAAATGCATGTTGATATAAGTTTGCGTTTTTTTTTTTTGAGTTAAATGTCATTTTAGTCCCTATGGTTTAGGTCATTTTGCCAGTTTAGTCCAAAGGTATTATTTTTAACCTGTGGGTCCAAAAAGGTTTCACAGTTGCCATTTTAGTCAATTGGGTTAACTTCATCCATTTTTTCTGTTAACGAGAAGGCCAATTCGGTCATTTTATATGGCTGAAATGCCCTTTTAGTTAACAGAATTACATATAAAATGACCAAATTGGCCTTCTCGTTAACAGAAAAAATGGATGAAGTTAACCAAGTGGACTAAAATGACAACTGTGAAACCTTTTTGGACCCACAGGTTAAAAATGAAACCTTTGGACTAAACTGGCAAAATGGCCCAAACCACAGGGACTAAAATGGCATTTAACTCTTTTTTTTTTAAATTTGTTAAATGCATGTATAATGGTTTAGCTCATTGCTAAAGGTCTTGATGATTGCTTGTGATTTGTGTAGGAGGACAAGAGGAGGAAAGAAGAGAAAGATGAACGAAAACGCAAATATAACGTTAAGTGGAATGATGAGGTGACAGCTGAAGACATGGAGGCATACAGGATGAAGAGGGTTCATCATGATGATCCAATGAAGGATTTTCTGAACTAACTCCCATCTATAATTGGTGCTGCATGTTCTTATCTTTATGCTTCTTATTACATATGTTTGGGAAGGTTGAGAATACTGTTTAAAACCTTTAATATCTGGATAATGGAAGTTTGTTGGTTGTGATTAACATACTGTGATCCTTTTGGCTCGACGGTCCTTTCTAGCTATATGTTGGTAAATCTGCAAGTTCATGTATATTTCATATGTATTGAATTTTGGTTTTCTAGTCACCTGACTAACACCAAAATCAACTTTTAATTATTTGACTAAACAAGAATCTAACTTTTTTATCCATCTGTTAGATATTTGATAAAAAGGAACGACTATCAAATTTCTGAGCGTCTATCTCTGGCAATAGAAGTAGTGTGGCTGGTATGTTACATGTCAAATATCACAGAGATGGTTATTGGGAGTTTTTTCTTTCTTTTAGGAACTTTTTTTTTTCAATCCTTCACGTACATATAGGCATTTTTTGTTTTATTTTGTCATTCTCAAGCGCAGACACATTGTTGTTTTCTTAGTGACTGTGCACTTTCATTATCATTTGTTGTTTAAATAGTTAATTCAAGTCCTCAAGAGCATTCTGGTGGTAAGATGCCTCTCCATGGTCTTAGAAGTGGAAGGTTAAAGTTCACATCATGTGAATTACATGTTGATAGTTAATAAAAGTAAGTTAGGATTAGGAACCTTTCTAAAAAACTAATGAATACGATTTAGCCTCATATACAAGGTCTATCTGATTCCACTATATTTTAGAGTTTTCAGTAAATAAGGTCTTGTTATATGCTTGGTATTTCTAATTTTTGAAACGAAGGCTAGGGCTATCTAGCACAAATGGAGAACTTTGGATGTATGTTATGTTTTAATTTTATAAGGTGATGAATGATAAAATATATTTTTAGGAAATTTTAGGGCAAATTGCGTGAAGTATGTATTTGTCGAAGGTTTTCTTTGTTGTCCATTGACAAAGACAAAGTCTTTAAACACCTTGGGAGAGTGAGGTCTTGGATTCAAGTCCAACAAACGACAGGAATAATAGAAATTTGTTGTTCAATAAAATATATATATATTCTCAACAAAACCGTTTTTGTGTTTGGTGCTATTAGTCAATTCATGCACTGCGCACATTTTTTTTGAAAGGCTTTTTTTTTTAAAGACAAAAAATGAAAAAATTGGCAGAAAACCGGGCAGAAACCACCCACATCAGGGATTGAAATCAAGTCCTCATGTTCACATGCACACAGCCCAATCAACTGGGTATGTAGAATAACTAGAGTTATGCGCCGCCCGCGTTGCGGTGCGCTAAACCGAAAATTTCTTAGTTTAATAATATGTACGTATTTATTTCGGTTAGTTATACATGCTACTTAAAACACGATATAAAAAAAGATACATCGAGTTAACGAAGTAAAAGAAAACACTATCATAGTTATGATACAAAAATAACTACAGCGACGGCAAGCGTGTAATTTAGAGTTGGGGGCAAAACAATAATTTATCAGTACCAATTAGCGAGTGCTAGGCAGCTGTTTGACACGAATAAAAATGAAATTGAGTCAACAAAGTAAAATAAACACTACCATAGTTTTGCCCAAAGAAAAAAAGGCAAGATTGCAATTTTTAGATGGGGTAAAATCGTAATTTTAAACTGAGGGTAAAACCATTTTTTTATTTTGAATTGGAGGCAAAATCGTAATTTTTTATTGAGGGCAAAATCGTATTTTTTAGCTAGGGGCAAAAGAAAATTTTATTTTGAACTGGGGGCGAAATTGTAATTTTAAACTGGGAACCAAATTGTAATTTGGCAAGACTGTAGCTGGGGGAAAAATATATATTTTTTTAACCAGGGGGAAATCGTATTTTTTAACTGAGGGCAAAGTCGTAAATTTAAGCTGGGGGCAAAGCGTAAATTTAATTTCAAACTGGGGGCAGATCGTAATTTTAGTCAGAGAGTAAAATCGTAATTTAATAGGAGCTATAAATAACTATAGAGTAAACTGCAATTTTACACCCTGAGGTTAGGGGTGATTGGCACTCCTACCCCCCTAAGGAAATAATTGCAAAAATACACCCCACTGTTTGACCTTATGTTGCACTTTTACCCCCCGCCGTCTAATTGAGTAACAGAACTGTTAAGTCTAAGTTGAAATGACTATATTACCCTTCCATTTTACCCCCCAACATTTATGTTAAGTCGCACAATTACCCCCCACTGGTAAATTACTAATTTGTCCTTTTCTATTACCCCCTGTACTTTGTGATAACACACAACATTACCCCCTGAAATTTACAAAACCCTTCCCGCCAAAATCAAATAGCTGTTCTTTGATCTAAAACCTAACAAGCAAATACCTGAAACATAACAATCATACCTATTAAAAAAATCTGAAACGTAACAATCATACCTATTTCTATAAGGTGTTCACACCAACAAGCAAATACCTGTTCAACCAGTGGGAATGCATACAATCATACCTGCAATGTCAACATAATGAGTGTATACATCCAGAATCATAATTCATGTACATAAGTGTATACATCCAGAATCACAATTTGGAGCACATAAGTGTGCTGCTAATGTGAACTGTGACCATAAGTGTATGCACATGAGTGTATGCACATGAGTGTATCCAGAATCTGATTAAGCCCAAACTGTGACCATAAGTGTATGCACATGAGTGGAATGCACATGAGTGTATACATGATAATAAGTGTATGCACATGAGTGTATCCTTCATTGCATACAACTGAAGGACCAGCATTCCTTTGAGATGCAGACTCATGATCTCATTGGATCCACCAACGAGCTCCTGTCCTATAAAAACAGCTGGGACACTTGGCTTACAACCTAAGGCTATGAGTTCCTGCTCAATTTGCTGACCATCTGGGCGTTCATCAAGCTCATAAACAGCAAGAACTCTTGCTGACCAACTGGGACAGTTGGGTTTGCCACTGCTCTTAATGCTGTGGCATATACAGCAAGAACTCTTGCTGAATATAACCACTGCTCTATCTTTCACCAATCTTGTGACAATGGCCATTACACATACAATCAACTTATGCCCAAACTCTGGTTGATCATGTATAAAAATTGTACCAAACTCTGTTCAACTGCAAATGCATATTACACATAAGCTGATGTGCTAATGCATCCATCAGTTTAACAGAAGCTGATGTGCTAATGCAGACCTGGTTTGGTACAAATGCATACAATCATACAATCAACTGCAAATGCCTTGTGCTAACAGAAGCTGTTCAACTGCAAATGCATACAATCATACAATCAAAACAGGCTACAAATGCATACAATCAAACAAGCTGCAAATGATTAAGCACACCCTGCAAATGCATACAATCAACTTATGCCCAAACTCTGTTCAACTGCAAATGCATACAATCATACAATCAAAACAGGCTGCAAATGCATACAATCAAACAAGCTAAATAAGTTAAGTTAGGTTAACCTACATATTACACAAAAGGTTCGATTAAGTTAAGTTAACCTACATATTACACATAACCTAAATAACATCCATCCGCTCAACTCTCCGGTGGTAGATGGAAGTTGAGGACAGGCCTCCCAAACACGGAGACCACCAGGTGGAGCACCAAAGATGAGCTTGATAAGCTCATCGTCAGGTCAACTGTAGAAAAACCAACAGTGAACCAAATCAGACCCTAAACCCTGTTTTATAACATGATAATGACTAAATCTGACACTGATTAACTAACATTGGCCGATTATACCTTTGGTGTGGCGGATGATATAGCGGATTATCCAAAAGACCGGCATTTCCACTGAGAATGAACGATCGGACGAGGAGAAGAACGACGGCTGTGGTTGTTGTGATCCGACGAGGAGAAGAACGATCGGACGAGGAGCAGAATGATCGGAAGAGGAGATGTCACCGTCGCCGTCGCCGGAGGGACACGGATCGCCGGAGAAGAAGGTAAGGTCGATGGTGGGAAGGTTGGGGGGTAATTATGCGGTGGTATGATTCTTATAGGGGGTGTTGTATCAAATAAGCTTGATATAAGAGCAAAATGACATTTATACCCTTTGACCGTTAGGTTATTATGTTGACTGGTTACTCAATTAGACGGCGGGGGGTAAAAGTGCAACATAAGGTCAAATAGTGGGGTGTATTTTTGCAATTATTTCCTTAGGGGGGGTAGGAGTGCCAATCACCCCTAACCTCAGGGTGTAAAATTGCAGTTTACTCATAACTATATTATGGAGAAAATAAATAACTATATTGTGGGAAAAAAAAAAGAAAGAAAAGGGTTCGCCTTTGGCCAACCAAATGCTTTAACTATTTCAGTCGACTTTTTGGTTTGTATCTATTGAAAATGAAAATTGAAAATATTCCTTTACAAACGTAGAACAATAATCCGTGCGCATGAGTTCTTATTCCTTGGCAATTTAAACTGCCCTCTAATGTTATTAGAGTAATAAATCCAAAAGATATAAAGTTTTTCTTTTTTCTTTTGTTTTTTAACAAATTTACTCCTTATAAGCGAACACACTTTAGTTTTAGTCTTGCTAAGGTTATAGGTATCTTGTGTACACCGTGTTACATGTACTAGACCTCATATCACATGTGTCAATGGAAGATTAAACATGCATGCTATGGTGTAGGGAGATTAAGAAGACATAATGAAAGTAAAAAACATCATAGGATATTGTAAATTGAGTACTTAAATTACTCAAGCAAACCATGGATAATGGTTTAAAATGCAACAATTATACTTCTGATATATGCAAGTCGGATAAGTTAGAACAAAACGTATACAAATAGTAATGTAAAATGGTATGACAACGCAATAAACCAAAGGAAACAACAAAAAATAGCGACAAAACGGTGATAAAACTTTTATTATTTCACCCAAACCAGAAAACACCCCCCTGATAACCCAAGATCTCACAAACAGTGAAATCTAAACAATAAAAAGAAGAAGATGATGATCAACTGATAACAATCAGTTGATCTTATACAACCCAGAACTCAAAAGGATCTCACACGAGATCAAACATAACAAATCACAAGATGACCTGAATACAAAACCTAATCGCCAAGTGAGAGAGACAAAGAAAGATTTGGAATCAATAATGCAACCATCTCAACAGTACATTCTATTATATATGAGATAAAAGAAAACTTTCTCTTTTAACCCTCCATAAATCTATGGATCTTCACTTTAGTCCTCGGAATTAGCACACAGAACCTTCAAATCTTAATCCTGCACAATTTAAACCCAAGATAACATAACAGTGTAACAAACTTGTAACAAATATCAAAAAATGTTCGCAACTTGAATTATCAATTTGCACTTTATTTTAACATGCCCCATTAATTCAAGTGGCAAACATGTCTAACATTCCAAGACTTTCACAAAGAGTTTGATGTTGATTCGCACTCAAACCCTTTGTGATTATGTCTGCAATCTGCACCTCGGAACAAACCTTTACAGGTTCTATGATACCAGCTGCTATCTCAAAAAATGTAAATCGATCTCGAAATGTTTAGTACGTTCATGAAATACTGGATTTTGAGAAATAGAAATTGCAGACTTGCTATCACAAAATAACTTAACTGGCAGATTATATGGAACTTTCAGCTCTGTTAAAACATTCAATATCCACATTATTTCGCAGGTAGCTGAGCACATTGCTCTGTACTCAGCTTCTGCAGTTGATCTTGCTATTACACTTTGTTTCTTACTTTTCCAAAAAACAAGTGTATCACCAAGAAAAACACCAAAACCAGTAACTGATTTTCTGGTTTTAAGAAACTTGGCCCAGTCTGAGTCTACAAACCCTAACAGATTCATATTATCAGATTTCTTAAAGTAAACACCCTTTCCGGGTGATAACTTCAAGTACCTTAACAACCTCAACGCTATATCTAAATGAACTTGACTTGGACAATGCATATATTGACTTAGAAACTGGACAACATAACTTATGTCAGGCCTAGTTAATGACAAATATATCAACTTCCCTATCAACCTTTGAAAACCATTTATATTCTCCAAGGTTTTTTGTTCCTTATCACACTTATTAGTCACAAGAAAACTTTGTTCAATTCGTGTAGTAACAGGTTTACACCCCAAATACCCAAAATCATTTAATAATTCAAGACAATATTTTCTTTGAGACAAACAAATGCCAGCATTAGAATACAACACCTCAATACCTAGAAAATATCTAAGTATACCAAGATCTTTGATTTGAAAACTTTCCTTCAAACACGTTTTAACCTTTTCTATTTCAGATTTATTATTTCCAGTCACAACTATGTCATCAACATAGACTAACAGAATTATAAACACATCTTGTTTAGACAAAACAAATAAGGAATAATCACAAACACTTTAGACAAACCCCATAGACACTAACACAACAGTCAACTTTTCATTCCACTGCCTTGGAGCCTGTTTTAGACCGTACAATGATTTAACTAATTTACACATTTTAGTATTATCATTTGTAAAATAACCTTGAGGCAAAGTCATAAACACATCCTCAGTTAACGTTCCATAAAGAAACGCATTATTTATATCCATTTGGTATAACGGCCAATTATTATTAACAGCAAGCTTTAAAACAATTCTGACAGTTACCATCTTTAAAACAGGTGAAAAAGTTTCACCGAAGTCTATTCATTCCCTTTGATTAAACCCTTTGTCCACTAACCTGGCCTTATACCTTTCTACCTCACCATTAGCCTTATATTTTATTTTATAAACCCATTTGCACCCTATAGGCTTCCTATCTTTAGGAAGATCTACCAAAACCCAAGTATTATTCCTATAAAGAGCTTCCATCTCATTATTCATTGCTTCAACCCACCTTTCATCTTTGACAGCTTCACTATACGTAGTAGGTTCAACAGATTTATTTAAGGAAGCAATAAAACACACATTTTCATAAGACATGTTAGCATAACTAACAATCTTTTCTATACCATATCTAACTTTACCCTCAACAATAAAGTCATCAAACATTTTAGGCATTGACACATTCCTAGAAGATTTTCTAACATTCACATTACCCCCAGATTGGTTGGTCTCAACATTTGACCCTATAGTGTCCTCTACCCTCTCATTGGTACCCTGTCTACTACAGCTCTCCTGTTCAGATTATTGAACAACATCAACACCTGAAACAGGGGCTGATGTAGAGGATGACAATGGTTGCTGATCATCACTAACAGGATCTTGAGCACCATTTGTACCCTCTTCATCATTGGGTATGTTAGAAACTTCAGGTGAAAGATTATCAAAAAAGTTTACATGATTTAATTGTTTATCATAAACAGGTTCTTGGTTATCAAACACTTTAACTTTAAAAGGATAAACATTTTCATAAAATTTTACATCTCTTGAAAAAAAAACCACTTTCTTACTATCCAAACTCCATAGTTTGTACCCCTTTTTAAAACTAGAATAACCAAGAAGCACACACTTTTCAGCATGATAAGAAAATTTATCAGATTCATGTAAAATAGTACTAAAACACAAGCACCCAAAGTTTCTTAGATGAGATAAAGAGGGTCTAAAGTTAAACATCATTTCAAAAGGACTCCTACCATTCAAGACATAAGACGGCAACCTGTTAATAATATATACAGCAGTTAACACACAATCAGACCAAAATCTTAAAGGTAAACTACCCTGAAACATCAAAGCTCTAGCAGTATTTAACAGGTGTCTGTGTTTCCTTTCTGCCACACCATTTTGTTGTGGCGTATAGGAACATGAGGTTTGATGTATAATTCCCTTTGTTTTACAAAAATTGTCCATTTGATTATTAACAAATTCCGTTCCATTATCACTTCTAATTACTTTAATCTTCTTCTTAAATTGAGTCAACACAAGTTCATAAAAAAACTTTCAAGTTTTCAAAAACCTCAGTTTTACTAGTTAAAAAATAACACCACACGGCCCTAGAATAATCATCAACAATAGTCAAAAAATATTTATAACCATCATAACTTGTTACTTTATAAGGACCCCATACATCCAAATGTATGAGATCACCAACTGATTTAGACTTGTGTTCACTCAACGGAAATGGAATCCTAACTTGTTTTGCCCTATGACATACATCACAAGGACCATGTTCACTTGACTGGATTTTAAGACTTTGTTTTAACACTGCTAGAACTTGATCTGAAGGGTGTCCTAGCCTACTATGCCAAGAAAAAGATTTCACAGAACTATTAAAACATGTATTAACATTATTACCAGCATTTCCTACAAAATACAGGCCACAGTCCTGTCTACCACTCATCAGGATTCTCTTTGAACTGGAATCCTGTAAGACACAACTTGTTTCATTAAACTTAACTGACACATGATTATCTTTAGACAATTTGTACACAGACAACAGATTTACACAATAACCAGGAACATAGAAAACATCTTTCAAAAGAATGTCACTAGTCAGTTTTAGATCACCAATTTTTAAGACCTTGACACTTGTACCATTTGGATGCCCAACAGTAATGTTAAACTCAGACACATCCACAACATTAATTAGATCTTTATCTGTACTAACCATATGTTGACTAGCCCCAGAGTCAACAATCCACCCATTCATACTAAAATGACAGAACTTGAACAACTAACAAAGTTGAAAACATTAAAACACTCACCTCCTACATTCTGATTCTGAGAATCAGATCCACCCTTTTCTCCAACAAGACTCAACAACTTAGCAATCTGCTCAGATGTAAAAGGTAAACCATTTCCACTAACAGATGAAGATGTTCCAACCACAAAATTAGTTTTATTATTACTAGCCAAGTTGACTTTATTAGACTGATTGTTACTATTAAACCTACGTTTGAACCCAGGTGGATATCCAATGATTTCAAAACATCTATCAACAGTATGTCCTAACATGTTACAGTGAGTACACTTCAGATTTGAATTAGGACCTCTACTAATTTTCTTTCTTTGATCAAATGACTGATTGGATTTAGAAACAAAAGACACACTTTGTGTTTTTGACCCACTACTAGCCAACCTATGTGACTCTTCTCTAGAAATTATAGAGAATGCCACTTTAACTGAAGGTAATGGTTCTCTTGTTAATAGATTTGTTCTCACAGATTGATAAACATCATCAAGACCCATTAGAAATTGCATTAATTTGATTAATGTTGAAAAATCATTAAAGTCTTTAGCAGCCTGACAAGAACATGAAGGCAGATGCAACATAGCATCAAACTGCTTCCACATTGTTGTCAGTTTATTATAATATTCAGCAATAGAAGTGCCATTTTGAGAAACACTGTTAATTTTCTTATACAAATCATATACATTAGAACCATCCACCCTATAGAAAGACTCTTTGAGATCTGTCCAGACCTCTGATGCTAACTTTGAAAAAACCTGACCAAGAAACAGTTCCTCAGACACAGAATTTAACAACCATGTAAGAACAACAAAATTACATCTGTTCCACTGACTAGCTAACACAGGATCACTCTCAGGCTTGACACATTTACCATCTATGAACCCATACTTATTTTTAGCCTCTAAGGCTAACTTCATTGCACTAGACCATACAAAATAGTTTTCTGTACCTTTCAACTTGACTTGGACAATGAACGCTATATCTAGATGAACTTGACTTGGACAATGCATATATCTAAGTATACCAAGATCTTGACTTAGATATATGCATTGTCCAAGTCAAGATCTTGGTATACTTAGATATTTTCTAGGTATTGAAATCAAGTTCATTTGGATATAGCGTTGAGGTTGTCAAGTTCATTGCTCTGATACCATGTAAAATGGTATGACAACGCAATAAACCAAAGGAAACAACAAAAAATAGCGACAAAACGGTGATAAAACTTTTATTATTTCACCCAAACCAGAAAACATCCCCTGATAACCCAAGATCTCACAAACAGTGAAATCTAAACAATACAAAGAAGAAGATGATGATCAACTGATAACAATCAGTTGATCTTATACAAACCAGAACTCAAAAGGATCTCACACGAGATCAAACATAACAGATCACAAGATGATCTAAACACATAACCTAATCGCCAAGTGAGAGAGACAAAGAAAGATCTGGAATCAATAATGCGACCATCTCAACAGTACATTCTATTATATATGAGATAAAAGAAAACTTTCTCTTTTAACCCTCCATAAATCTATGGATCTTCACTTTAGTCCTCGGAATTAGCACACAGAACCTTCAACTCTTAATCCTGCACACTTTAAACCCACGATAACATAACAGTGTAACAAACCGTGTAACAAACTTGTAACAAATATCAAAAAATGATATTAAAAAATGTTTGCAACTTGAATTATCAATTTGCACTTTATTTTAACAAGTAAGTTATACTTCATTGGACGAAAAAGTTGTCTTTTTTTATTATTAATGGTTTAGTTAATGAATAATAATATAAAATGATAACAAAATTATTATGAGTAGTCTCTTGCCTCGATGATGACTGGGACGTTCACCGGAGCTCAATCATGAGTATATGATGCTTTCAAGTTTCAAGTGTTTGAATTTAACTCTTCCAAAGGGGTAAGATAGGGCCCCCTTTCCCCGTTTCTGTTCGTGCTGGTTATGGAAGCTCTGTCTAGCATTTTGTGCAAAGCTAGGATGGAAGGTTTATTCAAAGGTATTCAAACTCCCAATAACGGTCCGGTAACCTCTCACTTTTTTTTATGCTGATGATGCTCTTATGTTGGGGGAGTAGGATAGGGAATTAAAGAATGTGGCGAGATGTTTGAGAATTTTCTATTTATGTTCAGGCTTAAAAATTAATCTTTAAAAATCAAATATATACGGGTTGAGGGTTGACAGTGGGGTTGTGTCAGAGATGGCTAAGGTGATTAGGTGTATACTGGATTCTATCCCGCTGACATACTTGGGGATTCCGGTGGGATCGAATATGAATAGAATCAACAACTGGACTCCAATTTTGGAGAGTTTTGATAAAATATTGTCGGGATGGAAAGCTAAAGCTTTATCAATAGGGGAGGCTTACTTTGATCAATTATGTGTTGGAAAGCCTGCCTATTTATTATTTTTCTTTATATAAGGCTCCAACGGGGGTTGTTAAGACCCTCGAATCCAAAATAAGAAAATTCCTTTGGGCTGGCTCTGTTAATAATCATAAAATAAACTGGGTGGCTTAGGACTGGGTTACTTGGCCCAAGACAAAAGGTGGGTTGGGTATAAACAGGCTTAAAGAGGTCAATGATGCCTTTATTGTTAAATGTGGGTGGAGATACAGGGTGGAGAACCATAATCTTTGGTGTAAAGTGGTGGAAGTGTGTCATAGTAAGTATAACCAAAGGAGCTTCCTTCCTCTTAACAAAAATATATCCGGTTGTTGGAAAAACATTGTTAATTTGATATCCAAAATCAAACTAAATGGGAAGGGTTTAAATCGTCTTATCATGGGTAAAGTGGGGAATGGGGTCGATATTCGTTTTTGGATTGACGTATGGGTGGGTGACTTTCCCTTCATGGTGAGGTGGCCTCAGTTATTTAGTTTGGAGTTGTTTAAATCATGCAGGGTTGCAGAGAGAATGGAAACAGGCAGTGGAAGTGGAGATTTCAATTGGCAATGGTCTAGACAGCCTGAGGAGCTTAAGGAATGGAAGGAGTGTTGCGAGACGCTCAGCTTGTTGAACTTTTCCAACGAAATAGGACGCTTGGTATTGGAGTGGCGATAGTAAGAACCATTTCTCGGTGAAGACGGTCAAAATGGCTATGATAGCTGATAGGGTAATTGCCACCCTACAAATTTCGTCTGGTGTAAATGGGTGCCTATTAAATGCAATATCATGAACTGGAGAGGCAATCTGGACATGCTTCCTACTAGAATAAATTTAAGAATAAGGAACGTGGTCATAACATCGGTTATGTGCCCTTTTTGCGATGAGGTAGAGGAATCGGTGGAGCACTTGTTCACTGCTTGCTCGGTTGCTTTGAGGGTGTGGGCGGCTTTCAGCGGGTGGTGCACATTTCGTCGCTTTACCTTTTTGCGTACAAAGGCATCTTAGAAATCCATAAATTCATTAAATGCAACAAGAAGGAGGAAAAGATCATTTACAGGTTGGTTTTGATAGCATGCAGGTGCATTTGGAAAGAAAGGAATGATGTGGTCTTTAACCAGAAAAGATGTAGCCCGCAAGATATCATAGGGGAGGTAAAATCTAGAGGTTATGCTTGGGTTAAAAATAGATCTACGTGTAATTACATTAGGTGGACGGAATGGTGTAAATACCCTATGTATTGTTGTAATTTCCTTGCCCTTTGCCCATTTGGATCGGGGGTTTTGTAGCTTGTTTGGCCTTTTGCCCGTTTGGATCGGAGGTTTGTTTTAATGAAGTTCAATTTAAAAAAAAATATATGTTACACACTGGCACCTTTTGACCCTTAGAAGTTTGTTAAATATAGTTACCTAATCATTAGGGATTACTAGAGTGTTGGTGATAGGCCGCATGTTGTGGTGGTGAAGCCTTAGTGTTGTTTATAGGTGACAACATGTTATGTGATGCCTTAACAATATGAAAATGTGTGTTTCGACGTATCAGATCTAACTCAATCTAACCTATATAAGCATTACAGTTACAAAAGAAACAGAATCAAACCGGATTGGCTCGTTTGGTGAGGGTTCCGCCTATGACCTAACCACTTACTTTTGCATCAAGACATGAAGGCATCAAAATGTACAATAACTCGAATTTATACAATCGAATGAAAACGTATTATATGACCAACTCGTTTCCGAACACAGTTTACATAAAAAACATAGACCAACCGAAAACGTACGTAAAAATAAGCATAAGCATGAAAACGTACTATATTTGACCAAAGTGAATTTATGTTGTTCATGTTGAAACGTGAATTAATACCAACACGTACGTCAAAACGTAGACCAATTGAAAATATACATGAAAAATAAGCATGAAAATGCATTATCTTTGACCCGACTCGTTTATGAAAAAATACGTCAAAACATGAATTTATACAGACACATGCATAAAAATAACCACATGAGAAAAATAGTTTTTCACTTTTAAGGTAAACGAATGAAATTACGAAGGTAGATCTGAAAAGTTAGAATCTAAGGGGTGAAAATGACATACATTCTATAAAGTTATTAGAAAGTGTACAGGGTGTAAATGTCACTTTCAAAAGTTGAGGTTTTTTTTTTGTCGATGGCAAAGGCCACTGACCTTTGCCTTTTAAGAGTATATACAACTAGTTTATGACTCATAGGGCCATCTTAGGTTTTAGAGTAATTTGCAAGTTTTGTCCTTTATCTTTATACAAAATTTAAGGTGGTGTTCTTTGCCTTTAAAATTGATGGGATTTGTACTTTATGTTTCCAAATCTTGCACATTACGTCTTTTAAGCCTAACCTAGTTAATTTTTTCTGTTAAATGGGATCATGTGCATGTCACATGTGGGTAGATCCGTCTTTTCCACTAACTTCTCCATTTTCCCCCAAATTAAATAACCCAAACCCTTGTTCATTTGCCACCCGAATTCCCCCTGTCTATCCCAGTTGCCACCACAACCCACCACCACCACCTGCCACTAAGACCACCCACCATCAGAAACCTACCACCACCATCAGACCATTTACAATCACCTACCCTTTCTCTCCCTAAATATACACTCACACACACATTTCCACCCACCACCATTTCTCCACCAACCTTCACCCGTTACCACCCCACCACCAGCCACCCCTTCTCACGTCGTGACTCTAAGCGCACTCACTAGCAATAAATGCATGACCTATAGAACCGAACCCATCATAGCAAACCAGCACAATCTCCATAAAATTCAAAATTGAACGAGTAATATTATCCATATCATCATTAGTAATCATCATACACTTCAAACAAATATTCTCAAGCGCACGATAAGCCCCAGCCATATCATGCACCCAAATCCACCGACATTAAACTAAAATAAGCGAACCGGGTTTCCCTTTTAAACTAAAATCGAGGACTTGATCTGGGTGTGTGACGAAATATTCTCCAACGGTAGTGACGGCGTTGGTAACGAACGTTCTTGATTTATATTTGTTGGTTTCGATGACCTCGAACATTTTTGATGAAACCCATGTAACACCCCGAAAATATAAGTCTTTTATTATAAATATGATGTCGGTAAATAAACAAATGAACTAACTAGGATTAAAAATAACCTAGTTAGATAAAAGTCTTGTAGTGATCTATAAGTGGGTTAAAACACTCAAAATATGAACTAAATGATAGTAGAGGGACCAAAAGTGTTTAAATTGAAACTAATTAAAATAAAAACATAATTTAAACCTCAAACACACACTTGTGTGTGTGCTGGGTTCGATCAAACACAGAGGGGGCGACCAGAGTTCCTCCAAAACCCTAGTTCTTGCTATTTGATCAAAATTGAAGACCAAATTCAGTCCCAAATCAAAATCCGAACATAGAATAGTGATCTCCACTGTAAAGGGGTCATAAGGTATGTAAATATCATAGAAAAGCTTTGTCTTAATTTCTGGATGAACCTAAGAAATTCAAAATTCGTGTTGCATGAATGTTGTTTGGATGAAATAGGAATGATATAGTGTCTAGGGATAAACCCTAGTTAATTTCTTATTGAAATTTTGCTTACTACTTGTGAGATTCATAATCACCATTGTAGGTGATTAATGGGTTTTGTGAAAACATGATAAACACTAGGATTGTGATCCTTGTTCCAGTGTAATTTGAATTCTATGAAGTAATTTCTGATTTGTTGATGTTAAAATTGATGTGAAATCGCCCAATTGATGTTAATCTTGGCTAAATGACAAGTTATGAACTTGATAGTGAATTGTGAGAAATTTATGCCCTTAAGGTGTTTGTAAAAATGCCTCAAAGAAGACTTAAAACTGGAAATTTGAGCTAAAACACATGTTTGTAGAATTATGGTGAACTATGCGTTATATGCTAAGCAAAAGAGTTCTAAATGGGTTGTGGTTGAAATCTATAGGAAAGGAAACCAGAGCTTCAAGTGGACAAGCCGGTGGTGACGCGCGTTTGAAGGGTGTGCTTTGAAGGTATGTAACCGTGATCCCGTTACATTATGTTATTTGAATAATTATGGATACTTGAAATTGAGTCTATTAGAAATGGTAGCGTTAGCAATAGTGACGTAGATCACTAATAGTTAAAACAAGTTGAAAACTTGAATAGATAATGTTTGGTAGTCATTAGAAATGGCGGATTCCATAAATGAGCCAAACGGGTCGAATAATTGTTTAATAAGTAGTAAAAGTGTGTTTTGAATGGCATTTGGCGATGACGGATCACAAGAGCGTGAAACCATAGATTTGGTAATGGAACGCCGGTGATCGTAAGCCCCGGTCGTTGGGTATATACGCCTTGTGGTCATAAAATTTGTTAGTGGTTGAATTAGTGCAAAACAATACGGGTCAAATAAATACATTAGGCATTTATAGACTTCTAGCCCGTACATTCTATTTTGATAATATGATCATGATAGACGCGTTGGTAATTTAATTACGGACGCATAGGAAAATGAATCACCTAAAACGGACGCTTAGTTAAAAAGTTATGAATGTTTTAAGTTGAGTTTTG
This sequence comes from Helianthus tuberosus, assembly GCA_030545235.1. Taxonomy (NCBI): domain Eukaryota; kingdom Viridiplantae; phylum Streptophyta; class Magnoliopsida; order Asterales; family Asteraceae; genus Helianthus; species Helianthus tuberosus. Next base: position 58,382,126 of record CM060404.1, read on the forward strand.
AAAAAAATTTCGGAGCTGGGCAACTGCAGCTATAAAAAAACGCAACATTCTGTGAAAAAGGGCTTCTGGCGCCCCGCGACAGAATAAGTAAACACGGTCGCACCCCGCCAGAGGCTCTGGCGGCCGCGAAGATAGAGGCTCAAGTCTGTCGCGCCCCGCGACAGACTGATATGCTGTAAATTTTATTTGTTTTGCTGTTTTTGCAACTTCGAACCTGTTTAACCGTTTTAATGTTTGTCAAAACTAACATTGACGTGGTTATAGCATTAGGTGATGTTGATCATACTCCGGATGGCGATCAAGCAACAATTCAAGAACCGAACACTATATTTTGAAGCTTCCGCGTCTAATTAACTTTGTTAAAAACAATGTTTATGATGTAAACACTCAACTTGTCATTTTGGGATGTTAAAACTAGTTAGTAGTTAACTCGAATGTTGTTATTATGGATACTTCCGTTTTATCTAACTTTAGGAAATGAAGTATTTTCTTTTGAAAATGCGTATTTTATATTAAAAATCCTAATTAAATGAGACGGGTGTTACAAGTTGGTAATCAGAGCTCAAGGTTGTCAACAAAGTGTGTTCGGTTCAAGCTTGATCAATCATCTGGTAAGAATTAATTATTTTAGTAGATTTTATCATATGTGAGAGAAAAAGGGATGTGAATTTATGTGCACGGGAAGAGCGTGTTAACACACTCAAACCCGGAAAGTGCACTAAACGAGAACGGTCAAAGCAAGTTATGAACTTGGATAAACCGAAGCAAATAAAGTTATGTTATAAATGAAATGTTTAATAATTGATGTAAATATTTCAGTTTCAAGATGACAGAAAGGGGTAATAATGATCCGGTGCCGACGGTCACCGAACAAATGAAAGAGGTAATTGCCGAAGAAGTAGGGAAGGCAATTGAGAATAGTCTATCCGGTTTCATAGACAAAATCCAAAGTACTGTGCTATCGTTAGTCGAGGAACGAGTTAAAAGGTTGGAAGACAATCCCAACCTTGTGAAAGAAAAATCCGGAGAACGTAAGGGTTGTTCATACAAAGAGTTTATGGCGTGTAAACCGCCAATTTACAACGGGGAGGTTGACCCGATAATATGCCAAAGATGGCTAAGTGATGTTGAAGGGGTATTTGAGAGGACCCACTGTGACGTGAGCGATTTTGTGGCTTATGGAACGGGTCAGTTGAGGGGTCAAGCCAAAGATTGGTGGGATAACAAAAAGAAAGAGATTGGAACCGAAACGGCAAGGGCCATGACATGGGACGAGTTTAAGGTGCCATTCCTTAAACATCACAGTCCTAAGGCGGTCATCAACAGAATCAAGGAGGAGTTCATCCAGTTAAGGCAAAGGGGTGAAACAATTGATAACATCACGGGTATATTCATGGATAAGCTGAGATTCTGCGATGAGCTAGTGACTACCGAGGAGCAAAAAATATATTATTATTATAATATGTTAAGTGCTGAATATCGAGAGTTTATGACTCCTTCCAAGTATGAGACGCTCACCGAGATCATAAATACGGCTCGGAAAAGAGAGATTGAACTCAAAAAGCAAATTGAAAGGGGCGAACGAAGGGCAATAGATGCTAACCCGAGCCCTACAAAGAAGGCCCGAATAACTGAGCCGGTAAAGAAGACGGACGCAAAGGGTGGATCACCGAGTTGTAAAGTTCGTGGGAAAGGGCACAAGGGTGAGTGCCGCTTCAAAGACAAACCATGTCCTATATGCGGGAAGACTGGGCATACGACCTCGCTATGTCCCGGGAAAGTTTCGGTGTGCTACAAGTGCTATCAGCCGGGTCACAAAAATCTGAATGCCCGGAGTTGGTCGGGAAAAATAAAGAGAAAGACGTTCAAGTGGAGACCCAAAAGGCGAAGGCTAGATCCTTCCAATTAACTGCAGCTGAAGCAAAGACAGAACCCGATGTGGTCTCAAGTATATTCGCAATAAACTCAATTCCTGCACGTGTATTATTTGATACGGGTGCGAATAAATCCTTTATTTCACATGGATTTATTTGACATCCTTCATTTGTATTGACAAAATTATCTGTGCCCTTAGAAGTTGAAATAGGGGATAACGAGTGTTTCATAGTATGTGATGTTTGTCAAGGCTGTAAATTGTGTATCGATGACAAAGAATACTCGATAGATCTAATCCCGATGTCGATGGGAGAATTCCAAGTGGTTGTTAGGATGGATTGGTTATCCCGACACCACGCAAAAGTCGTTTATTTCCGTAAAGAGATAAAGCTAACATCTCCGAGCGGAAAACACGTTACCATCTATGGCGAGAAAGGAGGTAATCCTACGATATGTTCGATGTTGAAAGCTCACAAGCTCATGAGGCATGGATGTAGAGCGTTTATGATATACGCGAATGAGCCCGAGAAAGAACCACCGAAGATTGGAGACGTACCGGTGGTACGTGATTTCGAAGATGTGTTTCCGGAAGACTTACTGGGGGTACCGCCTGAATGGGAGGTAGAGTTCGGAATCGAATTGGTTCCTGGCGCGAAACCCATAGCCAAGGCGCCGTACCGACTCGCGCCATCAGAGTTACAAGAACTAATTTCGCAGATTCAAGATTTGCTCGATAAAGGATTTATAAGGCCGAGTGTGTCTCCTTGGGGCGCACCGGTACTATTCGTGAAAAAGAAAGACGGAAGCATGCGAATGTGTATCGATTACCGGGAGTTAAACAAACTCACGGTAAAGAATCGATACCTGCTTCCGAGAATAGACGATTTATTCGACCAGTTACAAGGTGCGAATTGGTTTTCAAAAATTGACCTTAGATCGGGGTATCATCAGCTAAAGGTCAAGGAAGAGGATGTATTGAAGACGGCTTTCTGTACGCGGTACGGACACTACGAGTTCCTCGTGTTGTCTTTCGGATTGACGAATGCACCAGCGGCTTTCATGGACCTCATGAACCGGGTTTGCAAGCCAATGTTGGACAAGTTGGTAATCGTGTTTATCGACGACATTCTAGTGTATTCGAAAAGTGAGGCGGATCATGCGCATCATTTACAGGAGGTGTTAGAGACAATCAGAAGAGAAAGGTTGTATGCAAAATTTTCGAAGTGTGTCTTTTGGTTACGAGAGGTACAATTCCTCGGCCACATTATAAGTGCCGATGGAATATTGGTAGATCTGTCAAAGATAGAGGCCGTGTCGAATTGGAGCCCTCCGAAGAATCCGTCGGAAATTAGAAGTTTCTTAGGTCTCGCGGGATACTACAGGAGATTCATTCAAGATTTCTCCAAGATTGCTTCCCCGTTAACTAAATTAACTCGAAAAGAAGAAAGATTCATATGGGGCGTTGAACAAGAAAGAGCATTCCAAACGCTAAAAGAGAAGTTAACTCACGCTCCGGTATTAACGTTGGCGGATGGAGTCGAAGACTTAGTAGTCTACTCAGATGCGTCACATTCGGGGCTCGGATGTGTTTTGATGCAACGAGGCAAAGTGATAGCTTATGCCTCGAGACAATTAAAGGTGTACGAAAAGAAATATCCCACGCACAATCTCGAATTTTCGGCGGTGGTGTTTGCGTTAAAAATATGGAGGCACTATTTATATGGGGTAAAGTGCACCATATTTACCGACCACAAGAGTTTAAAATACTTCTTCGATCAGAAGGAGTTAAACATGCGGCAAAGGCGATGGTTGGAAACGGTAAAAGACTATGACTGCGAGATACAATACCACCCCGGAAGGGCCAATGTTGTGGCGGATGCTTTGAGCAGGAAAACCGACTATGTTCCAATACGAGTGCGGTCGATGCAGCTTGTTGTAACCTCGGGTTTACTTGAACAAATCTGAGAAGCACAAGCCGAGGCGATAAAAGAGGAAAATTAGAAAAGAGAAAGGATCGTTGGCCAATTGAAAGAGTTAACGGATAATAACAATGGGTTGAAAACCCGGTTTGGCAGAATATGAGTTCCTAATTCGTGTGGAGTCAAAAAGCTTCTACTCGACAGAGCACACAAAAGCCGTTACTCTATCCATCCGGGAGCGACCAAGATGTATAATGATCTGAAGCAAAATTACTGGTGGCCCGGAATGAAAAGGGATGTGGCCAAGTATGTAGAGAAATGCTTGACTTGTTTACAAGTCAAGGCGGAACACCAAAGACCTTATAGTAAACTTCAGCCATTGGATATTCCAGTTTGGAAATGGGAACATATCACCATGGACCTATTGAACAAACTACCAAAGACGAACCGAGGATTTGATGCTATATGGGTGGTAGTTGATAGGCTGACGAAAAGTGCTCACTTTATTCCTATACGTGAGACTTATAAGTCAGAAAAGATGTCGGAGGTATATACCAATGAAATTGTTGCACGCCATGGAGTACTGGTATCCATCGTGTCCGACAGGGATACCCGGTTTACTTCACACTTCTGGCGAGATTTCCAAGAACAGATGGGAACTAAACTTTTTATCAGCACTGCATACCATCCTCAGACGAATGGGCAGAGTGAGAGAACGATACAGACATTAGAAGACATGCTGAGTTCGTGTATTATCGATTTCGGGGGCAGTTGGGATGTGTATTTACCGTTAGCAAAATTTTCTAATAACAACAGTTATCATACCAGTATTGGCATGGCCCCGTATGAGATGCTATATGGTAGAAAATGTAGAACCCCGGTGTGTTGGGGTGAAGTGGGTCCGCATGAATTGGCCCATAAAGATGTAGTCCAAGGCACTAATGAGAAAATTGACGGGGTACGAGCTCATTTGAAGGCGACCCAAGACAGATAAAAGTCTTATGCCGACAAAAGACGGAAGCCGATTGAATTCCTGGTGGGTGACATGGTTATGCTAAAAGTTTCCCCATGGAAGGGCGTTATCCGATTCAGAAAAAGAGGGAAACTAAGCCCGAGATTTATCGGGCCATTTAAAATCATCGAACGGGTTGGCAAGGTAGCTTATCGCCTTGAATTTCTGGACGAATTGAGCGGAATCCATGGCACCTTTCATGTGTCACAACTCCGAAAGTGCTTAGCTGAGGAAACGACTTACATCCAGTACGATGATATCGAGGTGGACAACAACCTTAATTATGCTGTAAGGCCAATTGAGATTCTAGATCGAAAGGTTAAAGATTTACGGAACAAGAGAATTGATCAAGTGAAGATCAAGTGGGAACACAGAAAAGGGTCAGATACTACATGGGAATCCGAAGAGGATATGCGACGTCTCTACCCGACATTATTCGGTACGTATTCCGGTTTCGAGGATGAAACCCTTTTAAGGGGGGTGGACTTGTAACACCACAAAAATATAAGTCTTTTATTATAAATATGATGTCGGTAAATAAACAAATGAACTAACTAGGATTAAAAATAACCTACTTAGATAAAAGTCTTGTAGTGAACTATAAGTGGGTTAAAACACTCAAAATATGAACTAAATGATAATAGAGGGACCAAAAGTGTTTAAATTGAAACTAATTATAATAAAAACATAATTTAAACCTCAAACACACATTTGTGTGTGTGCTGGGTTTGATCAAACACAGAGGGGACGAACAGAGTTCCTCCAAAACCCTAGTTCTTGCTATTTGATCAAAATTAAAGACCAAATTCAGTCCCAAATCAAAATCCGAACATAGAATAGTGATCTCCACTGTAAAGGGGTCATAAGGTATGTAAATTTCATAGAAAAGCTTTGTCTAAATTTCTGGATGAACCTAAGAAATTCAAAATTCATGTTGCATGAATGTTGTTTGGATGAAATAGGAATGATATAGTGTCTAGGGATAAACCCTAGTTAATTTCTTGTTGAAATTTTGCTTACTACTTGTGAGATTCATAATCACCATTGTAGGTGATTAATGGGTTATGTGAAAACATGATAAACACTAGGATTGTGATCCTTGTTCTAGTCTAATTTGAATTCTATGAAGTAATTTCTGATTTGTTGATGTTAAAATTGATGTGAAATCGCCCAATTGATGTTAATCTTGGCTAAATGACAAGTTATGAACTTGATAGTGAATTGTGAGAAATTTATGCCCATAAGGTGTTTGTAAAAATGCCTCAAAGAAGGCTTAAAACTAGAAATTTGAGCTAAAACGCATGTTTGTAGAATTATGGCGAACTATGCGTTATATGTTAAGCAAAAGAGTTCTAAACGGGTTGTGGTTGAACTCTATAGGAAAGGAAACCGGAGCTTCAAGTGGACAAGCCGGTGGTGACGCGCGTTTGAAGGGTGTGCTTTGAAGGTATGTAACCGTGATCCCGTTACATTATGTTAGTTGAATAATTATGGATACTTGAAATTGTGTCTATCAGAAATGGTAGCGTTAGCAAAAGTGACGTAGATCACTAATAGTTAAAACAAGTTGAAAACTTGAATAGATAATGTTTGGTAGTCATTAGAAATGGAGGATTCCATAAATGAGCCAAACGGGCGAATATTTGTTTAGTAAGTAGTAAAAGTGTGTTTTGAATGGCATTTGGCGATGACGGATCACAAGAGCATGAAACCATAGATTTGGTTATGGAACGCCAGTGATCGTAAGCCCCGGTCGTTGGGTATATACGCCTTGTGGTCATAAAATTTGTTAGTGGTTGAATTAGTGCAAAACAATACGGGTCAAATAAATACATTAGGCATTTATAGACTTCCAGCCCGTACATTCTATTTTTGACGTTATGATCATGATAGACACGTTGGTAATTTAATTATGGACGCATAGGAAAAAGAATCACCTAAAACGGACGCTTAGTTAAAAAGTTATGAATGTTTTAACTTGAGTTTTGAAAAAAATTTCGGAGCTGGGCAACTACAGCTATAAAAAAATGCAACATTCTGTGAAAAAGGGATTCTGGCTCCCCGCGACAGAATGAGTAAACAAGGTCGCGCCCCGCCAGAGGCTCTGGCGGCCCGCGAAGATAGGGGCTCAAGTCTGTCGCGCCCCACGACAGACTGATATGCTGTAAATTTTATTTGTTTTGTTGTTTTTGCAACTTCGAACCTGTTTAACCGTTTGAATGTTTGTCAAAACTAACATTGACGTGGTTTTGGCATTAGATGATGTTGATCATACTCCAGATGGCGATCAAGCAACAATTCAAGAACCGAACACTATATTTTGAAGCTTCCGCATCTAATTAACTTAGTTAGTAGTTAACTCGAATGCTGTTATTATGGATACTTTCGTTTTATCTAACTTTAGGAAATGAAGTATTTTCTTTTGAAAATGCGTATTTTATATTAAAAATCCTAATTAAATGAGACGGGTGTTACAACCCACGTGAGAAATATTGGTGGGAATTTAAAAAGATTGAATTTGGTTGTTGTTTTTGTTTCGATCAAGATTGGTGGGGTCCGGTTATGAGACGGGTGTTACAACCCATGCTTTGAAGCTATATATGCATATATACATATATGCATTTGAATGTAGATACAAATAAAAGATGAATATGTGGGATCATCGTAACCTACGGGAATGCGATTAGTGTTAAGGTCTACGGGACTAGAATGACCCTCGGGTCACGAAAAGAAAGGGGAATAAACCTTAGGGTTCCCATTAAAAGGGGGTGAAGACCTAAGGAAATAGCCTACGAGGCCACGTGAGAGAACCTACGAGTTACTTAAACAAAGCGAGAGAACCAGTGAGAATCCTCGCGTAAAACAAAGACTGTAAAAGAGTAAATGCCAAGTCGTCAAAATTGCTTGACATAAATTAAAGATAAAACATTAAACTAAAATTATGTTTTAGTCAAAAACAACGTTTTATCAAACATATATAGTATGAGATGATTGGGAAATAAACCTAAAACACGACGTGACGCGATCACGGTCAGGAAAGTTATGTGAAATAAAATCACATAGTAGCTCGAGAGATGGGTATAAAGTAACTGGACTAATAAGACTAGTCAGCGAGGCCGATTAAGGTCAATATTTAAATTAAGAAAGTGTTCAACACGCTATCTATATTAAGATTAGCGTGAAATAATCATAGTTGATAAGCGTGTATGACCAAGTGGCCAAATGGCTACTCAGTCAAGCCAAATAATAAAGGTAAGTGAGTACAAAATGGTAGTGATGGTCCATGAGGTCATAATAACGAAAAGTATTGATCGCCTATACTGAGCAATCACAAGGCAACACAAGCAAAGTGTTGGGAAGTCAGATCGAGTAAAGGCACGGTAAAAAGGATAAAGCCGGAAGGTATGTGGTAATATGCCTTGTAGAATTCCGTTAATAGCACATCTAGATAGTGCTAGATAAATAAGATAAAATCAGGAAATTCATTTTAGTGGCGAATGCTGTACGAATGAACCAAATGAATAAGTTCGTAAAGAAAAGGGGTCTGTTTGTAAACAGTGAAAGATCTCACTAGAAACATCCAAATGGGTGAAAATAACGGATTCACAAGGAATCCGAAAGTATAAAGGCGATGGATTTCGCTAAGTTAATCAAACAAGTCGAAATGACAAGATGGCGTTATTCTGAGTTGCGTAAATTCGCATAAAAGATACATACGTTGTGTAATTAAAAGATGTTACCATATTTGTCTAATGAAACTAACAAATGGTCAAAGTGTGAGTAATGCTTAGAAGGTTACTCAGTTTATGTACATTCGGTTGAAACTCAATAAATTATGTAAGAAAAGGTTTCGAGGACGAAACCTCTTTAAGGGGGGTAAACTTGTAACACCCCAAAAACGGGTTTGGTAATCAAGCCACGTTAATAGTGACGACGGGTAAAATACCGTTAGTGGTAAAAATTAACCCGGTAAATATTAGGTTTGTAAATAAATTATCCTAATATTAAATAAAAGTTATACAAAGGCTTATGGATAAATAAAGTGTTTAAAAGGCCCGAGTTGACGGGACCTAAAATAAACTTAGTCATAAATATTCCCGAACCCGCTAAGCTAACTAGGAATGTTTGACCCGGTTAATAAGAGGGAATATGGATTGTAAATAAGTAGGTTATAACCTACTTAATAATTAACGAAACAAGAGGGACCAAAGTTAGATATTTGGAAAAGTTTAGTTAATTAAAACAAATAATAAAACACAACACACACACTAAGAGTGTGTGTGTGTGCGTACGACCAGGGAAGCTCCCCATGGAGCCAAACCCTAACCTTCAACAAATCTACCAAATTGAAGGTCAATCCAAGACCCAAATCGATGCATGAACGCGTAGAAACGATCACCAAGTCATGGGGATCACAAGGTATGTCACAAAACCTAGATTGGTTGAAGTTGAAATTCGAGACAAGTAGGTTACTTGCAAATAAATTGATGGATTATGATCCAATGATGAAATTAGGAATGATTTTATGTCTAGGAGTAAACCCTAGACATTTACTTGTTGAATTGAGGTTCACAATTGTGAATTTCATGATATTCCATTTATGTGTTAAATGGGTTTTGTAGAAGTAAGATGAACCCTAGAATTATGACTATTAAAATGGTGTTAATTGATTTCCATGAGATGAATCTGAGAATGGTATGCATGCTAGACATAATAGAATTGAAATTATGTTTATGTTTATGTTTAGTAGAAATAACTAGTTATGAACTAGTTGTAAAATGTGTAAAAACAATGTATGCACATTAGGTGTTTGTTAAAATGCCTAAATGAAAACTAAAGTGTTGAAATTAGAGTGAAAATGTGCAATGAATAAGTTAATAAGTCGATTGACTTTAAAAAGTCAAATCGACCAAGTGTATGATCGGATGGTAAATTCGATATAAGAAGAGTAGGATGGAATAGTCATAAATGATTATGACTAACCTAACCATCTTACAATTACAATGATAGTTTGACGCTTGGCAAGCTAGGTGAAGGCTTGGGGAAGGAAGCGGGTCAAACGAAGCAAGAATGACGGAAAAGCATAATTCGGATGCAAGGTAAGTATAGCTTACACTAGTCTTATATTTCAGAATATTCTCTTATCGTATTAGTTACGAATAAGATAAATACAAAATCGAGGTATGATGTTCCGGCGTGTAGATGTACGGAACAAGATAGTCGAACATAATAAGAAACCATGTTGATGGTTTAAAAGGAGTTAAATCGGTAATTCGATCATTTTATGACAAATGGAAAAATGAACTTTTGAATGGTTACCTTATAGGGTAAACCAAAACAAACAATAAGGGTAAAACGGTAAATTGGTCATGCGTTGACCATAACTATTGGTTTTGAAAGACACGGTAGGACGTAAGCCATGATAGACTAAAAATCGTTAAGAAACGATTAATAAGTGAAATGACCGCACGGTGTAAACCAGAGCGAGTCATGTAGATGAGATGGTAATAAATATCATCTCGCCAACAAAATCGGTCACTTAGACCAAATGGGTCAAAAGGTGAAGGTATCACCTTTTGACAATAACGACTAATGATTATTGTCGAGTTATATTATTTCAGGAATAAATGTAGAAATGATATTTGCATCGCTACTATTTAGCGAATATTATAGTAAGGCATTAAATCAGGTCAATACAGTGACCCGAGCCAGGTATGTGTAATAGAGTAATGATTCATTGAGAACGTAAGGTTCAATGAGTATTTAATGAAGTCTTAGATAGACAATGGGTTACTTAGGTGGGTAAACCGAATGTTTTAAAAGAGGGTAGTGGCGTTTTGAAAAGCATATTGACTTTTCGAGCAAGATCATAATTCAAAAGAAGAATCATGGGTCAAACATGCTCTCAAAAGACCTTGTCGTAATTGAAAGACTAAAAAGGACCAAAATGCCCTTGTTAGCTAATTCGAACAAACAACCTTTAAAGGTTGTTTGGAAACAAGTTTTAAGATTAACCAAATACTTAGATTAAGTATAGAAGTTGAAAGAGGTATTATATTAGTCAAACGGTACTATTTGAGTTTTTGCCGTAAAATAATGATTCGAGAGGTAAAATTTGGTTTATATAGATCACCACATCAAACCAGCCATAAACACAATTGTGGTGGGAGATTATAGGATAAGAAATGTGGTGATGAAATGCTAGAAACAATCGAAAGCGATTTTAGGCTCGAAAGTGCTTAAATACCCTTAACGGGTCAAAATAAGCATACAAGCGAAAACGGGTTTAAATTGTGTAATAAACCTATGATTAGAACCTAATATGGTAGGTAAACATTAATTTGTAGAAGTGTATGTAATATAGGAATCAAACAAATACGTTTGTTTGATAAAATGCATAAACGGGTTAAAATTCGGTAAAAAGGTAACGAGTCAAAGGCTTTGAAGTCTCAAAATTTCTTATGTTGGATGTAGGATTTTAACTCCATAATATGGAGGATTAAATTACGGACGCGTAGGAAAAAGAATCGGGTAAAACGGATCAATAACGAAGAAGTTATGGCCGTTTCCGTAAAAACTGGGATAGCTGATATGAACTGCAACCTGCTGGAAACTGGTTTCCCAGGCGACACGCGAAGGAACAACCTGGTTCCTCCGCGACACGCGACAGAACCCTGATTTAGCGAAAAATTTTTATTTTAATCAGTTTCGCTTCCCGGACTCGTTTAAATACGTTCTAAGTTACATATGACTAATCCAACTCATGTTTTATGAGTTTCAGGTATGATTTTAGCACCGGAGGATGATCAAGCACAACGAAGAACCGAACACGATCAAGAAATAAGCTTCCGCACTATGTATCATTGTTTTGTTAAATGACGAACTCAAACCTGTTATTTTGTATAGTTTTAATTCTGTAAATAAAGTTTAATGAAACCCGTATTTTCAATGTATTGAAATTCTAATTACCCGTTTATTTTCGTAAATTATACAAAAACTGTTAAATAATAATAAGGGTGTTACAAGTTGGTAATCAGAGCTCAAGGTTGTTGACAAATGTGTTCGGTTCGAAGCTTGATCGCAAATCCGGTAAGTACAAGTATGTTAATAGTTTAGCATGCTAAAGTGTTGTAAACAACACATAGGGCTATCGTGTGATACACGTTACCCCAATTAAAATGATTGATATAGTTGACGAAAATACGCGCGTTTACGCGTATAGTAGAAAAAGCCTTGTATTATAATACGGGCGATTATTGAAGTTGACGTTACTAACTTTGTGAATGTTTTAATTGAAGGACACTCGCGTTTGAAGACGACGAGAGTCAAACGAATTGTGGATATGATGATGGAACGGTCCGAAGTATGACGAGAGGAGCATGCTCACCGAGGACTAAATCGCGTAACGACCGCGAACAAGGTTAATGGCAAGGAACCCCCGTTGGGGCAAACATTACCAGGTGCACATTTTAAATAATCGCACAAATAGTAATATGCAACAAATAAGTATAAATTGAAAGTTGCATATGTAGATTAAAAACTTGGAAAAACCCGAATAGAAAATGTATTCGGGATATTGTTTCCAAGAGAAACAAATAGAGGCGTTACTTACATAGGACGTGATGTGAAAACTATAAAAGGTCATGCGTGTCATGTGTTAATCGCTTACTCTGGCCAAGTAAGTAGTGGCATATGATACCATGAACTTCTTACAGCCGACACATTTACATCCGATGTAGTAAGGACGGGGTAAATGGGACAAATTAAAAGTACCCAAATGAATCAAATGAGTAAAATAATTGATAATAATGTAAACGCACAGCCGGGTGACGGAAGCGTATTACATTAGGATGATGAGCCCGAGTGAAGGGACAAAGAAACATGTAAAATGATTTAGACAAGTATTGGGAGGGAGTGTACTTACACTCGAACCCAGAAAACGCAAGCATGAAAAATGATTTAGACGAGTATTGGGAGGGAGTGTACTTACACTCGAACCCAGAAAACGCAAACATGAAAAAAATGATTTAGACAAGCATTGGGAGGGAGTGTACTTACACTCGAACCCGGAAAATGCGAATATGTCCCTAAACGAGTCGTTTTTGTAAAACGTCAAACTCGAGGACAAAGTCGGAATATAGAAATGAAGTGAGGTCTTAATGCACACCGGGAGGGTTGCAATAATAATGACTTCGGTAAAACACCCGGTTGATGGGTAAGAATTGAATGCATGCACAGACCGAGAAACGGAAACTCGGATGAAAAGTTAAAGGACTCGGGTTTTGGGTCATAACTAAAAGATGACAAAATAATGTAAATAAAAATTGTGAATAAATTATGTTCAACTATTTTAAAGTTGAACAGGTCGATTACAATATCACGCCGGACGGCATGAGTAAATACAAACGGGATAGTGGTACCGTTAAAAGCAAAAGAATAATGAGCCCGGTAATGGGACATAATCGAGTACGGATATATGAAAACTGGAGAATGGTGAGCATAAGATGAACCGACGCATAAATGATGTGAGAAGTCATAAAGTCGGAAAATTTCGTCCGAAAATAAACAAATGAAGCCTTAGACTACGGTCAAGGTCAACTAAAGTTCAAAAGCGGAAATATACGATTCCAAACATAACAAGACATGCTTTGAAGCTATATATGCATATATACATATATGCATTTGAATGTAGATACAAATAAAAGATGAATATGTGGGATCATCGTAACCTACGGGAATGCGATTAGTGTTAAGGTCTACGGGACTAGAATGACCCTCGGGTCACGAAAAGAAAGGGGAATAAACCTTAGGGTTCCCATTAAAAGGGGGTGAAGACCTAAGGAAATAGCCTACGAGGCCACGTGAGAGAACCTACGAGTTACTTAAACAAAGCGAGAGAACCAGTGAGAATCCTCGCGTAAAACAAAGACTGTAAAAGAGTAAATGCCAAGTCGTCAAAATTGCTTGACATAAATTAAAGATAAAACATTAAACTAAAATTATGTTTTAGTCAAAAACAACGTTTTATCAAACATATATAGTATGAGATGATTGGGAAATAAACCTAAAACACGACGTGACGCGATCACGGTCAGGAAAGTTATGTGAAATAAAATCACATAGTAGCCCGAGAGATGGGTATAAAGTAACTGGACTAATAAGACTAGTCAGCGAGGCCGATTAAGGTCAATATTTAAATTAAGAAAGTGTTCAACACGCTATCTATATTAAGATTAGCGTGAAATAATCATAGTTGATAAGCGTGTATGACCAAGTGGCCAAATGGCTACTCAGTCAAGCCAAATAATAAAGGTAAGTGAGTACAAAATGGTAGTGATGGTCCATGAGGTCATAATAACGAAAAGTATTGATCGCCTATACTGAGCAATCACAAGGCAACACAAGCAAAGTGTTGGGAAGTCAGATCGAGTAAAGGCACGGTAAAAAGGATAAAGCCGGAAGGTATGTGGTAATATGCCTTGTAGAATTCCGTTAATAGCACATCTAGATAGTGCTAGATAAATAAGATAAAATCAGGAAATTCATTTTAGTGGCGAATGCTGTACGAATGAACCAAATGAATAAGTTCGTAAAGAAAAGGGGTCTGTTTGTAAACAGTGAAAGATCTCACTAGAAACATCCAAATGGGTGAAAATAACGGATTCACAAGGAATCCGAAAGTATAAAGGCGATGGATTTCGCTAAGTTAATCAAACAAGTCGAAATGACAAGATGGCGTTATTCTGAGTTGCGTAAATTCGCATAAAAGATACATACGTTGTGTAATTAAAAGATGTTACCATATTTGTCTAATGACACTAACAAATGGTCAAAGTGTGAGTAATGCTTAGAAGGTTACTCAGTTTATGTACATTCGGTTGAAACTCAATAAATTATGTAAGAAAAGGTTTCGAGGACGAAACCTCTTTAAGGGGGGTAAACTTGTAACACCCCAAAAACGGGTTTGGTAATCAAGCCACGTTAATAGTGACGACGGGTAAAATACCGTTAGTGGTAAAAATTAACCCGGTAAATATTAGGTTTGTAAATAAATTATCCTAATATTAAATAAAAGTTATACAAAGGCTTATGGATAAATAAAGTGTTTAAAAGGCCCGAGTTGACGGGACCTAAAATAAACTTAGTCATAAATATTCCCGAACCCGCTAAGCTAACTAGGAATGTTTGACCCGGTTAATAAGAGGGAATATGGATTGTAAATAAGTAGGTTATAACCTACTTAATAATTAACGAAACAAGAGGGACCAAAGTTAGATATTTGGAAAAGTTTAGTTAATTAAAACAAATAATAAAACACAACACACACACTAAGTGTGTGTGTGTGTGTGTGTGTGCGTACGACCAGGGGAAGCTCCCCATAGAGCCAAACCCTAACCTTCAACAAATCTACCAAATTGAAGGTCAATCCAAGACCCAAATCGATGCATGAACGCGTAGAAACGATCACCAAGTCATGGGGATCACAAGGTATGTCACAAAACCTAGATTGGTTGAAGTTGAAATTCGAGACAAGTAGGTTACTTGCAAATAAATTGATGGCTTATGATCCAATGATGAAATTAGGAATGATTTTATGTCTAGGAGTAAACCCTAGACATTTACTTGTTAAATTGAGGTTCACAATTGTGAATTTCATGATATTCCATTTATGTGTTAAATGGGTTTTGTAGAAGTAAGATGAACCCTAGAATTATGACTATTAAAATGGTGTTAATTGATTTCCATGAGATGAATCTGAGAATGGTATGCATGCTAGACATAATAGAATTGAAATTATGTTTATGTTTATGTTTAGTAGAAATAACTAGTTATGAACTAGTTGTAAAATGTGTAAAAACAATGTATGCACATTAGGTGTTTGTTAAAATGCCTAAATGAAAACTAAAGTGTTAAAATTAGAGTGAAAATGTGCAATGAATAAGTTGATAAGTCGATTGACTTTAAAAAGTCAAATCGACCAAGTGTATGATCTGATGGTAAATTCGATATAATAAGAGTAGGATGGAATAGTCGTAAATGATTATGACTAACCTAACCATCTTAAAATTACAATGATAGTTTGACGCTTGGCAAGCTAGGTGAAGGCTTGGGGAAGGAAGCGGGTCAAACGAAGCAAGAATGACGGAAAAGCATAATTCAGATGCAAGGTAAGTATAGCTTACACTAGTCTTATATTTCAGAATATTCTCTTATCGTATTAGTTACGAATAAGATAAATACAAAATCGAGGTATGATGTTCCGGCGTGTAGATGTACGGAACAAGATAGTCGAACATAATAAGAAACCATGTTGATGGTTTAAAAGGAGTTAAATCGGTAATTCGATCATTTTATGACAAATGGAAAAATGAACTTTTGAATGGTTACCTTATAGGGTAAACCAAAACAAACAATATGGGTAAAACGGTAAATTGGTCATGCGTTGACCATAACTATTGGTTTTGAAAGACACGGTAGGACGTAAGCCATGATAGACTAAAAATCGTTAAGAAACGATTAATAAGTGAAATGACCGCACGGTGTAAACCAGAGCGAGTCATGTAGATGAGATGGTAATAAATATCATCTCGCCAACAAAATCGGTCACTTAGACCAAATGGGTCAAAAGGTGAAGGTATCACCTTTTGACAATAACGACTAATGATTATTGTCGAGTTATATTATTTCAGGAATAAATGTAGAAATGATATTTGCATCGCTACTATTTAGCGAATATTATAGCAAGGCATTAAATCAGGTCAATACAGTGACCCGAGCCAGGTATGTGTAATAGAGTAATGATTCATTGAGAACGTAAGGTTCAATGAGTATTTAATGAAGTCTTAGATAGACAATGGGTTACTTAGGTGGGTAAACCGAATGTTTTAAAAGAGGGTAGTGGCGTTTTGAAAAACATATTGACTTTTCGAGCAAGATCATAATTCAAAAGAAGAATCATGGGTCAAACATGCTCTCAAAAGACCTTGTCGTAATTGAAAGACTAAAAAGGACCAAAACGCCCTTGTTAGCTAATTCGAACAAACAACCTTTAAAGGTTGTTTGGAAACAAGTTTTATGATTAAGCAAATACTTAGATTAAGTATAGAAGTTGAAAGAGGTATTATATTAGTCAAACGGTACTATTTGAGTTTTTGCCGTAAAATAATGATTCGAGAGATAAAATTTGGTTTATATAGATCACCACATCAAACCCGCCATAAACACAATTGTGGTGGGAGATTATAGGATAAGAAATGTGGTGATGAAATGCTAGAAACAATCGAAAGCGATTTTAGGCTCGAAAGTGCTTAAATACCCTTAACGGGTCAAAATAAGCATACAAGCGAAAACGGGTTTAAATTGTGTAATAAACCTATGATTAGAACCTAATATGGTAGGTAACATTAATTTGTAGAAGTGTATGTAATATAGGAATCAAACAAATACGTTTGTTTGATAAAATGCATAAACGGGTTAAAATTCGGTAAAAAGGTAACGAGTCAAAGGCTTTGAAGTCTCAAAATTTCTTATGTTGGATGTAGGATTTTAACTCCATAATATGGAGGATTAAATTACGGACGCGTAGGAAAAAGAATCGGGTAAAACGGATCAATAACGAAGAAGTTATGGCCGTTTCCGTAAAAACTGGCATAGCTGATCTGAACTGCAACCTGCTGGAAACTGGTTTCCCAGGCGACACGCGAAGGAACAACCTGGTTCCTCCGCGACACGCGACAGAACCCTGATTTAGCGAAAAAAATTTATTTTAATCAGTTTCGTTTCCCGGACTCGTTTAAATACGTTCTAAGTTACATATGACTAATCCAACTCATGTTTTATGAGTTTCAGGTATGATTTTAGCACCGGAGGATGATCAAGCACAACGAAGAACCGAACACGATCAAGAAATAAGCTTCCACACTATGTATCGTTGTTTTGTTAAATGACGAACTCAAACCTGTTATTTTGTATAGTTTTAATTCTGTAAATAAAGTTTAATGAAACCCGTATTTTCAATGTATTGAAATTCTAATTACCCGTTTATTTTCGTAAATTATACGAAAACTGTTAAATAATAATAAGGGTGTTACAACATATAATAACCAATAACCACATAGCCATCTATTGTTGTATAAAGTTTCCAAATGATGTTCCTCGGATTCATTCCTTACACCGAGCCTCAAATCCATGAGAGAGCAACATTACGTACCTGCATTTCTTAATTTCGTTCTCAATAACAAACAATTAGCAACACATACCCTCCATCGTATTGAAGATTTACAATCTCACATAAAAACATAACATTGATCTATTATCATTAGAGCACATTGAGCGGGAACTCTTTCATGTATTCACCAAATGATATGCACGTCCCATTCCTACATCTCTCGTTAGCAACAAAACCTAACCTTCATACTCTACTACTAAATATCATCATACATGCATATCCATTATATGCACTTAGTCACATTCAATTGTTTTACCTTAGTCATACGTAAATAATAATAATTCATCCATACTTATGCTACTCAAAGACCCATATCATTCACTTACGTTCAAAATCATTTAAAACAATTGCTATGACGCCTTGAAAACCATTCTAAACGAGTTCCAAGATCAAATAAATAAAATTAAACAAAATTGCCAGCAACAAGGTCTCTCGCGGGCCGCGAGAGACTAGAACGATATTGTCGTGGGGCGCGACAACCTCCACCGTAAGCTACGGTGGCTGCCGTAGCCTACGGTGGCCTTAAATGTGGCTATGGTGAGAAGGGACTGCCCTACGGTGGATGTATGATCTTCAGCACCTGCCGTAGCCTACGGTGGGCACCGTAAGCTACGGTGGTGCCCAGTTCAGCCTTCATTTTTAATGCCAAAACTTTCATAACTCAACCATTTCGCATCCAATTCATTCGAAACTTGTTTCTATTTGTCCGTAAAACATAACCTTACATTATTAACTAAAAATCTTTACCCGGGGTCCTTAATCTCTATGAATTTCATTATTGTTATATTACTTGTATGTATTTATTCGACCCGTTTAAACCCACCAATTTACCTTCGTCTCACTAAATCAATACTTATCTTAGTACTCTCATTCATTACACAACCTTACATGATTTCCCCACATTTATAAATATCAAAATTCTTTATAGATACTAAGAAGCGAATCGAAATCACTTACCTTTGCCCGTAAGAAAGTTATCACAATTTCCACTTGTTAGCCATGTTGTCTTCCAAGCCTTGCTACACCTTGATGGAAACAAGTTCATTCCTTTAATCATTAGACTATACCTTGTGGTTATACATGCCATTCAAATAGAATGATAATAATCTACATACTTTTCTACTAGATTATTGACTATATAGTCAACCAGTTCGACCCATTTAATAAAATACTTGCACAATCCATTTTCATGCATATAGACACTTTAAACACACCTTAACAATCCTAATCACTCATATAAAACAACATATAATGTTTAGGCAACGGGTATATGGACAATCATTCATGTTTCATCATACACATTCTTTTCACTGCTGCACTTTCTGTACAACAGCTTTTCTCGACCAATTTTCGCCTTTATACGATCTGAATTAGCTCAATATGTTCACATGAAAAATGTAATATGCTCTGATAGCTTTCCGACCATATATCATATGCCTTAAACCAAGCTACGGTTGATTTTATACGAATTTTTCAAAACAGGTGCGCAACAATATTTTCTTCCAATCAGCTTTGTAAATCTTTGGAATTATGAACTCAAACTTGACTTTAAATTATCAATTCATGTTCATAATTTATGCTAAGCATCATAAACATGTTAGAGACCATATGATACAATAATTCTCACAAATTTCTACATAGAACATAAACCACATTGAAACTACACATGCTAATTCTTCATGATCCTACAGATTCAAAGTTAGTCCAATTTCATAACTTTATCATCTTTACATACTAGTGATCTCACACGCTTCATATTTAGTACATGATCGTTTACTAGCTATGGTTAAACACTTAATCCCACTTACGGCGTGCATCACGCCCTCAAAGCTTGAAGTACAACCTTCTAATGCACGTTTCTTAACATATCATCTTATCAAACTATTTCCCCACTTGTAATCCATCTAAAACAAATTCCTTCTGAAATTTCTATTATTTACAACATCGTTATCATATTCTACATGTTTTTATCCATCGTTAGCATATAATTTCACTTATCATTTTCACCTAAGCATTTCATCAAACACTTGGTGTGCATACCACTTTTTAAGCATAATGTACAAGTGTTTTTAGCATATTCTTCCCAATTTCATCTCATAATCCATCATATTCAAGCAAGATCTCATAATCATCAATTCTACACTAAGTTTATCTATCACATAACACCTTATACATCACAACATTACAATATAACATCTATAAGTTCATCATGATCATCATCTTCACACTCATGCAATGGGTTTCATTCTAAATCATCTAATTCACTAAAATTTAACCACGATTGAACTTCAACATGATAGCATCAACAAGTATTCATTCTAATTTTAACCAAAATTCACGGATTAAACATAACCCATTTCATACAAGATTACCAATCTAAGTTTTAAAACATACCTCATGATCCCCTTGTGTAGGTGATCATTAATTCAAGTTCAATCATAGGTTTAATCTCCAAATTTCCCTTCAATTGAAGCTTCTTTTGAACTAGGGTTTGAAGCCCTTTTTCTTCTTCTCCTGATTATGAAGTCGACACACACACACCTAGTGTGTGTGTGGGGTTTTAATTTTAATTAAATATACGTTTCCCCCTTTTTGGCAACCTTACCCATTCTAGTTTGTTACTTGATCTTAATTGTCACCCAATTCATTCCTTTACTTGTCTTGATAGGCATTTAACTAGGTTTACTAACCTAGTTATTATATTTCATTCTATTAAACATGGTAACATACTAGCAAATTTAATAATTCAAATTTTTGGGGCGTTACAGGAATGAATATCTAGAAAACTCTATTGAGTTAAGAAAACTTTGAAAACTTAATCTCCACCATTCATCATCTATGGTTGAGATTGGATGCTACATAAAGCAACTTTTCTAACCTGTCCAATAGTACACGTAACAGCTTTTTGCTTTATCACTTTTTGACTGACACACTGCCATGTAACAGGTTTGTCTGTTACACTAATTTTTTTTTCTATAAAACATGTAACATGTTTTTTACATGCAATACACTTTGAAAACTCGTAAAATCTAAGTTCGAAAATGTTAAACTTCCTATTGAAAACAAAAAGAGTGTAACTTGTCTTGTTACATCTACATAAACGGGCGAAAGGGTGTAACATATCAATTTTCTCTCTCCTGAGAAAGCTATTACATGTCAGAAATTTGAAAAAAAACTTGTAACACGTGGCAACATGTGGTCCGTTCATTGAGTTTCTTGAGTTTTTTTAACTCAAAGAGGTTTTTCCTCTACAATTGCCATATATAGGGGATAGTTATCTTGAGAACGTTAAATATTGCAAGAAACGTGAGAACGAATGAAAAAACTAACCAAAACCACTTTTTAATACAAACCTCATTGTAATTAAAATACAACATAAAAAAAGAAGAATTTACAGCATCAAATAATTCATTTCTTTTCTCAAAATCACTCTTATTTGATTTTTTACACATGTGTAAATATAATAAATTTACACACGTGTAAATGGCAAACTTACGCATGTGTAAATTTTCTTTATTTACGAATTCACGCAAATTTAAATATGTAAATTAAATTTGGAACATTGTATTCGAATAATAATGATAAGTGTAATTTTTTTTGAATTTGAGTTGTTTTTGACCAAGTTCTCACAGTTTTTTCATTCGTTCTCACGGTTCTCGCAATATTTATTGTTCTCATTAAAACCTTCCCATATATATATATATATATATATGCACACAAAATACAACATATAAATCATATCAAATGCGGTATAAAAACAACCCTTTTTAGTACTAATGTTGGGAAAAGTGCGTTTCTTTGTTTAATTTTGATTTTTAGGATTAAAAGAGCTTAAACTATAACACCTCATAAAATCGTGTCCAATAATGTATTGACACGTGTCCCTAATCCTAATGATGCCTAAAGTTGGCTAGGAGGGACTAGTTTCACCAAAATCGAAAACTATGAATGTGGAGGGACTTAAAGTGTCAACATGCTGAAAGTATGCCTCTGAGTGACCTTATACGGTGTCTGTATTCTCAAATGAGCCACTTGTTGGACGAGATGAGCCGTTTGCATAATTGTTTGAAAGTTTGTGTGACGAAGGGTTAAAAGTGTCAACATGTTAATTCTTACCTCTGAGTGACCTTTTAACGAACATAGAACATTTGATGCTCGGTCATATCCCGGGTATACCTAATATCTTGTATTTTATTGATAAGAATACAAAAATGTCATTCGTTGCGCAATTTGGGTTGTTTTCGCGTTCGTTAAAGCGTTTGTCGCAATTAAGCGAAAAACGCGACTGTACGACCAAACGAACCGACATCCACGACATTTTTAGGCATAAACCAAGTTACTTATGCCTTAACGTCGTTATGTAACCTAAAATTTGGGTTAACGGGGGTTAAAAGCGTCAAAAACCATCAAAATAGGTGCATGGACCTGTTCTGCCAAAACTTGAAACCTGAGTTGTGAAGGGTGGCGTCACGCGATGACATAAGAGTTTCACCGTGGCGTTCGGCGACGGCCCTATTTGGACAAAATATTGTTTTCAACTGCATCTCTTGTTTTGCAGGCATGGTTTTTCATTCTTGGGGACCAAGATGAGTGATCCCCAAGCATATGATCAGATTTTTGACACATGTATTGATCCTCTATGATCCTTGCCATCTTCTTGACATTTGTCATGATCTTGTGCCCTCCAAGTTGCTATAAATAGTAAGGACCTTCAACCAAATCACTTGCACCATTTCATATTTCTTTCTATACTTCTCTTGTGGAGGATCCTGAGCAATTGGGAGCTTCCCTTTGAGTTTTGTTCAGTCTCTAGGACCACTTGTAAGTGTTCCGTTCGTGGCTTATTCATTTTGTAGGCTTTTAAAGCCGAAAGTCGAGCATTTTCGATAAATGCGTTGACTTTCGGTTTAGACCTTAATGGTCCAGCCATTGTTCGCAACGAACATGGCTACGTGATCGTAATTAGGTAGGTGTTAATCCCTCAAAAGGCCACCTCCTAAGAATCACGTTTGCTTGGTCAATTGACGAGTCAACATATTAATATTTTAAAAATTCAACGGGGCAGATTTTGAAATAATTACGATATGAGTTTAAAGGTGTTCTAAAATATGTTTTAACACTTAAACAACTTGGTAATAATTATTAAAACATGTGTAAACATGTTCGGCTCATCAATTCCAGTTTTAGGGTCGGTTCGCAACCGAAAGTCACGAAGTTTGACTTCTGCATTGACTTTCGATTATGAACCGAATTAGATTAGTATACTACTGTTTTAAGGTTCCGTTATGATCGTAATATGATGTAGCATAACCCTTTGAGGTTATATTACACAATCATAACAGTAATATGAGTTTTATGCAAGTTTCCGTAATTGTGCCATACTTTGATCATTATGTCCTTTTTAGTAAAAATAAGGTTTTAGACACCAATGGACTTGCAAATGATTTAGGTAGTGATATGTTAACATGTTTAACATATTTTGATGTTACAAATCTGATCATAAACTGAGTTTGCGTATAATGTCGTAAATTATGCTCTAAAGTGACCAAAATGCCCTTTAGGCGCATAGATCGGTTTTAAGCATAATTCCTTATACTAAACTCATTACCTACTGATGTAATATCATAAATAGGATATTCAGGATATTAAATTAGTTTATAAACTGAGTTTATGCACAAGTTCTTGTATTACGTTCTAAAATGACGATAATGCCCTTATGGCACATAAAATGTTTTTTAATCATGGTTTTCATACAAAACCTTTTACCTACTGATATGTTACACTAAATAGCATATCTTGACCATATTAACCTGGTCATAACATCAGTTTTCATAAAACGTCGCAATTATCGTCATTTAACGACTTTAACGCCTTTTCGACGACTAGTATGGTTTTAAACCATATTTACCAACCAAGACTTGTTACCTACTGATTTTATAACTTATTTAAAATGTTTTTACAGTAGGTACATGTTATAAACTCAGATTCCCAAATTAGCTTTTAAACTATGTGTGAAATGACCAAAATGCCCCTAAGGTGCATAGTTTGGTCTTAAACTATAAAACACACATCTGTTTGATATCCAACTGATATTATATCGTAAATAAAGTGTTTTCACAGAATTTTTATAATCGTAACATCAGATTATACGCAAGCTCCTTTTATACGTCGCTAAATGACCAAAACGCCCTTATGAGGCATTGTTTAATTTTAACCCCTTAACGGGCATACAAGTTGATATCCTCCTGATATTATAACTTGTTTAAAGTATATTGGCATATGGAACTTGTTCATGACTCATCCGTGTCACACCCCGATTTCCACATGTTACCGGTGGGCCCGGTGGGGGATTATCGTGACGTCATGGTTGGTAACGTATTAGTCAAACAACACAATATTTAATATGCACAGCGGAAGCAATTTAAAAGATATCATACAACCGAGTTTAATATTGTAAATTCAAATGTCACAATATTCGGATGTTTATCCACAGTAGGATCGATAACAAAATGGAAACAATAGTTCAACAGACTTCAGGCATCCTAAGCTTGCGAGACTTTTTATTGATGCTAAGGAGACAATCCAGCCAATTTCGTTTAGTACCTGCATTCAGTCTTTTTGGGAAAATACGTCAGTTTACACTGGTAAATACAATCAACTGACTCATTTTGGTAAATGAATTTAAAATTTGTTTGGATGCACATGACATAAACATTTTTATAACTTGGGAGAATTATTTAATATTATAATCTTGTGAACGAATTACATGTTACTTGTGCGTTCAGTAGCCCGGATCTTGTCCGGGTTAGAGATCAATAGACACACCACAATATAGAGTTATACACCGACAGGTGTACGCCTACACCCCATGCTCAGGTCGTGGCCATCTCGTAAGATGATGCCAAGGATATCCGGGACATGGTCATTAACCCCCCAAAGGCTTTAAGTAATCAAGACTGTTTAAACGAGCCGATCAAATTAGTTAACTACCCACTCAACTGTGGAGATTTGATGCTCGATCAAGCGGTATGCTATATACCGTAACCCAAGCCCGTATAGGGAAAATAAGTTAAAAGTATTTACCTGAGCAAAGTATAATTCACAATTAGCAAAATGCATGTAGCTTTTACTGGTCCTCCTAATCTGGAACGAAGGTTTTATAATAACCTATTAGAATCCTAACGGGTCTTTAATTTAAGCTTAAGCTTAGACCGGCTAGTTTCAAAGATACGGTACGTACGCACGATTAAGCGAAGACCGGATAGAATGTGATTTAGACCCGACAAGTTTGAAGACTTGTTTAATATGGGTTTATTATTCACATTCTGGATTTTGAGATAAAACCGTTAAGGTTTGACCCGTTTAGGCTAATTTATGTAAACTTGTTACATAAACCTAACCGTACGCGTAATAAGCGTGACGGGTATTCATGAGAGCTATATACAGGTTTCCTAAGTTAATTATGCCTCAAATATGTTGTGACATCAGTAAGATGTCTTTCATTATGCCCGAAACGTGTTTAAACACAAACTAGGCCCCGTAGGGGTAGTTTGGTCATTTAAAAGTTTATAAAAGAGTTTAAGTAACAACCTGAGTTACAGGTCTGATGTAATCAGTAAATATAATCAACTTGCTAAGTTATATCAGTAGGTTAAAGCATATATGTGAAACTTATCATTTTTAACCAAACTATGCCCCGTAGGGGTATTTTGGTAATTTCACATAAGCCGAAAAGCTCAAAACTGAAGTCTGAGTTTATCAAATTTTGCTTACTGTTAAAATATTATAATTTGCCTCATATATCAGTAGGTATCAACCCGGGTATGTCCAATAAAATTTTAATACATACTTTGCGCTAAAAACGCTTAATAAGGCGATTAAAGGCCATTTCCGGGTTCGATACTTAAATCTGATATTTTTATATTTCCAGAAGGCTTAAAATAATTTATTTATCATATGTGATCAGTAGCAAAAGGTTTGGAGTCGTTTAGATATGTAAAACTCATTTTATGGCCCGTAAGGGCAAAACCGACAATTACCGGATTAAGCCTACGACTACTAGTTATGCTCAGCCTAAAATTCATTAAAAATCTTTAAAAATCCCAAAATAATATATTGTATCAGTGGGTAAAAAATCCCAAAATAATATATTGTATCAGTGGGTAATATATTGTATGAGCGGTTAACGGAAACATGCATATTAATTGGATAACTAATGAACCGAGGTGCATAATCACAGAGGGTTATTCTAACATGTAACCTAGTCCAATTAAAGCTCTGAGGCATTTCTAAAACATGCCTAAACGGGTCAGAACTGAAAGTCAAAGTGAAAGTCAAACTATGTGACTTTTGGTTCCGAACCGGGTCTAAACAGGAAATTGTCGGGTTGAACATGTCTAGACATGTTCTTACACTTATTACCAAGTTATAACAATGATCCAACAGGTTGTATATGATCTACAATGTTAATTATGCATAAATGACATTTTAAGCTTCCTGTTGACTTTTTAAATATAAGTTTGACCCGACTTTTGACCTAGTTAGAGTGGTGATCAGGGGAAACCCTTTTGAGGTTTTGTTACCCACATAAATACCAACTTATAACTACTTTTAATTTGATATATGACTGAGCCATTGTTGACTAATCTCGAAGTCAAACCGTAATTACGACGGTTTGACTTTTAGCTAATAAACTAAGCTAAACTCAATTAAAGAAGGATTAGAACACTTACTGAAGTCCTAAGCTTGATTAGAGAACACTTGAGAGGAAGTTTGAGTTCCAGAAGTACTCCAAGAATGCAGATGAAGATGTGATGAATTGTTTGCAACTAAAGGCCCTTATATAGTGGATTTACTCACCACAATGTATTGACAACAAGGTCTAGCATACACCACAAGCTTCCCACATGTGTCCTAGATGCTTAGGGGGTGTTTTAGGGGTCAAGAGATTGGAAAAATCGGGTAAAGGTCGCGCACAAAGCCCATGGCAGACAACAGCCATTTTTCTCGGAACTGGGCATCCCTCGCGTGGCGCGAGGGACCCTCGCGTGGCGCGAAGACCTGCAGAAATCAACATTTTGATTTTCTTTGCTATTTGATCCCTGGCCCTTCAAACTCTGATTAGGCACTTGTTTCTTGCATTGTAAACCCTCATAATTGATCTATAAAGGCTTTAAAACATATACCCACTTTGCTAAGACCCCGGTTAGCTTTATTGTTACCCGAAAAGTCCTAACTTTCAACGTTTACGCTTTAACTCTTCGCACACGAATTTGATCATAACTTTCTCATACGTTAACGAAACTTTATGAAATTTTTATAGTGCCTTCTAGTGAGTATAATTAATCGTTACAAAGCTTCGGGTTTGTCAAAAGGTCACTCAGAGGTATAATTTAAACATGTTGACACATTTGATCCCTGTAGTTTGAAATCTCTCACTTTTAGCTTCGTATGATCCATGATTTATTCGTTTGAAGGTATGAGCATCATGTAGGGTTAATGTACATTATATTTATTCACAGTTGACACTTAGAATACGTATATTAACATACTTTCCATGTTTGTCAACTTTAGTCCTTCCATAATATTCTTTCACACGTTTTAAACATATGGCACGTGTCAACACATTATAGGACGTGAATTTCCGAGGTGTTACAATCCGGTTACCCGTTATCGCTTATACGCGTACGGTTAGACTTACGTAACTAATTTATATAAGTTTACCGAAACGGGTTTAACCTTATCATTTTTATCTGAAATTCCAGAATGTTAATAGTTTACCCATATTATACAAGTCCTAGCACTTGTTGGGTTTAAACTACATTCTATTCCGGTCATCGCTTAATCTAGCGTATTGTACCGTTTTTGTTACTTTAATCTAGCTGGTATAAGTCTATGACTTAAATAAGACCCGTTAGCATTCTAATTGGTTATTTATACAATCATTCCAGACTAGAGCCTTCCGGTAAATTGTTACTTACGCTTACTTAATTGAATACAGCTGAGTTATTATAATTCTTTCATCGTGGATTCAACCTCCCACGTGTATTCGGGACCTCTACGGGCATCCCATTTGACCTTTACAATAGGTACTTGCTTCCTTCGAAGCTTCTTCACCTGTCGATCTTCAATCGACAAAGGTTTTTCCACAAACTTCAAGCTCTCGTCAATATGCACATCTGTATGCGGTATAACCAGTGATTCATCAGCGAAGCACTTCTTCAGATTGCAGATGTGGAACACATTGTGAATTCCACTGAGCTCTTCGGGTAAGTTTAACTTATAGGCAACTGACCCGACACGTTCGATAACCTCGAAAGGTCCTATGTATCTCGGGCTTAGCTTGCCTTTCTTACCAAATCGCATCACCCCCTTCCAGGGTGATACTTTAAGTAGGACTTTGTCACCTACTTCAAAGTGAAAATCCTTACGCTTAGGATCAGCGTAACTCTTCTGCCTATCCCGGGCAGCTTTGAGACGGTCACGAATCTGGACAATCTTGTCCGTCGTTTCGAACACGATCTCTGGTCCTGATAACTGGACATCTCCAACTTCCGCCCAACAAACGGGCGATCTACACTTTCTACCGTATAATGCCTCGAAAGGTGCAGCCTTAATGCTGGTATGGTAGCTATTGTTGTAGGAGAATTCGATTAATGGTAGGTTCTTATCCCAACTACCTCCCAAATCGATCGCACATGCACGTAGCATGTCTTCCAACGTTTGAATAGTACGCTCACTCTGACCGTCAGTCTGAGGATGGTATGCCGTACTAAAATTCAAACGTGTGCCCAAGGATTGTTGGAAACTCTTCCAAAAATGTGACGTGTATCTAGTATCTTGGTCAGAGATAATAGACACAGGTATGCCATGTAAGGCTACAATCTTATCAACGTATAACTGGGCTAACATGTCGGAGCTATAAGTCTCCTTGATGGGTAAGAAATGTGCTGACTTAGTCAGTCTATCAACTATAACCCATATTGTATCATTTCCTTTCCTTGTCTTAGGTAACTTGGTAATAAAATCCATAGTTACCATTTCCCACTTCCAAGTAGGAAGTTCAGGCTGTTGTAGCAAGCCTGACGGCTTTTGATGCTCGGCTTTGACTTGCGCACATGTCAAGCATTTAGCTACATAGGTGGCTACAGACTTTTTCAAGCCTATCCACCAATAATTTTCCTTTAGATCCTGGTACATCTTATCAGCTCCAGGATGAACGGAGTATTTGGAACTATGGGCTTCCTGGAGGATAACATCACGAAGTCCCCCATAATTTGGAACCCATATTCGTCCATTCAATCTTAAAATTCCGTCCTTGCTAAGAGTTAACTGCTCCTCAGTTACTCCTAACCTTTCATTAGGATAGTTAGCTTCCAACACAGCTTCCTTCTGTGCAGCTAACAACCTTTCAATCAAATTATTCTTTATCTCCATGCGCTTAGCATTGATTCGGATGGGTTTAACCCTTTCCTTCCTGCTCAAGGCGTCAGCTGTAACGCCCGGCTCTTTTGTACTTTCCATTTATAGAAAGTTTTGTTCGTATTTCTATTTTTGGAAATCTTGTATTCTTGTAATCGACTTTTCGTGGTAATTGTTGTAAAATCTAATACTTGGATCATAAATAAAATTCGTATTTCTTTTCACATTCTACATATTCATACATACTCATACGATCGAATTCATTGTACATCGAATCCTTATTCGTAATTCATACGCATACGGTACTTATTTGTGATACATGTCCATGCTTGTCCTTAAATGGTTGATACTTAAAAACCCCCCAATAATATGCGTATTTACACAACGATTAATCATCTAATATGTGACATATACTTGTCACTTACAAACATATTACATACTTATACATCACACTTTTTACCTAGTTAAATCAGGTTTTATTTCATATTATACCTTGTTACAAGTTAGGGGAAACATTGTTGCATATTATTACACAACTTAATTAACAAAATTACTCATTATAATGTTTAAAAAAAATAAATAAATAAAGAAATGTGGCAGCCCCAAATCAACAAAATTCAGCCCCATATGGTTGGGTTTTGTGGGCTTGTTTAAAGGTTTAACCCATTCTAAACACTTCCAAAGCCCAACCCATTGAAACCCTAATCCCTTCCCTATATAATAAACACTTCCCCACTCCTTATTTCACTTTTACAAGCCTCCAAACACTTCAAAAACATCTCAAAACCGTAGCTGAGTTTCCACTTTCGGCCAGATTCAGCAAGCTTCACAAAAGTGAGCATAACTCACTCATTTCTTGTCCGTTTTAGCCCATTCTTTTTCCTATGTGCTTGGATTTTCCTTAGCTTCGATTCCATGGGGTTTTCACAGTAAATAAGTCCCTGGAACTCCGGCAAAAAGGCTCCAAAGTCCACTGATTGTTTTTGTTTTCATGAAATCTTTGTTAAACTTAACCAAACTTGAGTTTTCTCATCTCAAACCTATGTCCTAATGCTTACAACCTCTCTTATGGTTGGTTAAGCTTAAAAACAAGGTTGAGACACTATAAATCAGTGGTTAAAACCTCAAATACTTTCTGTTTTGTTTAGGGTATTTCACCCACAAGTCATGTTCAAGCTTAGTTCTTGAAGAGAAGTGATTATGGAACAACTTGAGTTGTTCCAACATAAAATCCTCACATGATTTGATGATTTCTCTTAGTTTAGATTAGTTACATACTTGTGTTAATCCTAGTTCTTGACCCTCCTTGGTTGTCTTTACATCAAGTGAAGTGGTGAACATTCAAGGGGTCCCTAAATGGAAGCATGTTCTTCCTACCCCATACATGACATCCATGATAACTCGAGGTGCCTAAATGAGGATTCTAATCTTCTACCTCCTACATGAATTATTGGACTTAATAATATGTAATACTTAACCTAAATATGTATACACACTTATTCGAACCTTTAATGTTAAACTTGTGTTTATATGTTAAAGTAGTAGGATACCATCTAAGACTTAAAACTCCAAGTATGATTCTAATGGGCACATTACCCATGAAATACAATATAACCCTAGTGGTTACATAGTGTCATATAAGAGTATAAGTCAAAGATGATTATTTTTAGTATCCTACTTTATGTTATATTAAACTCCAAATTTATAATCTTCCGTTGTACGCCAAACTCACACACCTACGTTTCCTCGTGTAGAAGGACTAGGTGCTCCAAATTAATCCATCCACCAACTCACTCGCGGGATTTCAAGTAGGAAAACTTGCAACCACCGTGAGTATACTCGATCCCTTTTCCCCCTTTTTATTTTGGGATGCAACATGTACATTATGTAAACAATCTTTGAAACTAGAAACTAAACATACTCAATCATTGTACAAACATGAAACTAATGTGCTTTACTTATGATTCTTGTATGCTCTATTTGAACGATTTGGACCGTATATGCTCATTAACTTTGCTAGCCCACCTTAACAATTATAGCGCTATAGGATTTACGCACCGCCCGTTAAACTTGGGGTATTGTTAAGTTAAACATTTACCATCCCGCTATCAATTGGGATTAGGCTATTTTATGCGTTGGATTCTTGGGTTTGATCATAGTGTACGCCAAAATTGCATACTAGTAATTCACATATTATGAATCATGATTGGATTTGAGTTTTTATTCTATTATGCTATGTAAAAAAAACTTGTATACTCGCTCATTGCCTTTGCATTGAAAATCTATGTTAATACATGTTGCAGGTTGATTATTGAAGTATGGATGAATGATGAAACAAGTTTAGGGTGGACTAGATACACACCTTTAATCTATTTATCTTTTGTTAATTTGAATTTGAACAATGTTGTTATTCCATTTTAAATGTTGTATGACAATTTAGTCCTTGCAATGAAATTTGAATTCAATTAAATATTGTCACATAGTGTTATGATGTTTTGAGCAATTTGTTCATCTCATCCCGATGTTTCCGCCATCGGTTGGGGTGTGACATCAGCGACTACATTCGCTTTGCCGGGATGATACTTGATTTCACAATCATAATCATTTAAAGTTTCCATCCAACGGCGTTGCCTCATGTTTAATTCCTTCTGATTAAACAGATGCTGGAGGCTCTTGTGATCAGAATAGATCACACACTTGATTCCATATAGATAATGCCTCCACAGTTTTAGTGCGAATACAACGGCACCCAACTCCAAATCGTGGGTGGTGTAATTCTTTTCATGCACTTTTAACTGTCGTGATGCATAGGCAATAACCTTGCCTTTCTGCATAAGCACACACCCCATGCCGGTGTGTGAAGCATCACAATAAACTACAAATTCTTCGATTCCATCAGGCAATGTCAGCACAGGAGCATTGCTCAACTTCTGTTTGAGAATATCGAAAGCTTCTTGCTGCTTAGGCCCCCAAACGAACTTTACTTTCTTCTTAGTCAAGGAAGTTAGGGGTGCAGCAATCCTTGAAAAATTTTCAATGAAGCGTCTGTAATATCCTGCCAATCCCAGGAAGCTACGAATCTCCGTGGGCGTCTTTGGCTCTTGCCAATTCATAACAGCTTCAACTTTAGCGGGATCCACCTGGATACCACGCTCACTGACCACATGTCCAAGAAATTGGACTTCTCGTAGCCAAAATTCACACTTGGAGAATTTGGCATAGAGCTTCTCTTGATGCAGGAGTTTGAGAATACATCGAAGGTGTTTCTCATGGTCAGCTTGATTCTTCGAATAGATAAGAATGTCGTCGATGAAAACGATGACAAATTTATCTAAGTACGGCTTGCAAACGCGATTCATGAGATCCATGAACGCAGCCGGTGCATTAGTGAGCCCAAAAGGCATCACTAGGAACTTGTAATGACCATAACGAGTCCTAAATGCGGTTTTATGCACATCTTCATCTCTGACCTTCAGTTGATGGTAGCCTGACCTCAAGTCAATCTTCGAGAAGTAACTTGCTCCTTGCAATTGATCGAACAGATCGTCGATCCTAGGCAAAGGATACCTATTCTTGATCGTGACCTTATTAAGCTCACGATAGTCGATGCACAGACGCATCGATCCATCCTTCTTCTTGACAAATAGGACTGGCGCTCCCCAAGGAGACGAGCTAGGTTTAATGAAACCCTTGGCTAGTAATTCATCTAGCTGTGTCCTCAATTCTTTCATCTTTGTGGGCGCCAACCTATAAGGTGCTCTGGCAACTGGTGCTGCTCCGGGGATGATATCAATCCTGAATTCCACTTGCCTATCTGGTGGCAAACCAGGTAGTTCTTCCGGAAAAACTTCAGGGAATTCAGAGGTGACAGGGATGTCTTCTATCTTTGGTTTGGGCTCGTCAATAATCACTTGTGCCATGTAGATGACACAACCCCTCTTTAAACATTTTGAAGCCTTGAGCATAGTCACTTGCTCAGGCAGCCCATACTGGGTGTCTCCCCGAATGGTAAGTGGTTCACCAGACGGAGTCTTTATTATCACTTGCTTCATGTTACAGACGATTTGGGCCTGGTTATGAGATAACCAGTCCATACCCAGAACTATGTCAAAACCGGCCAACTTAAAGGGAAGTAGGGACAGAGGAAAAGAATGGTTCTTAATGGATATAACACACCCATCTAACACAGTAGAGACGGTTTCTAGGGTGCCATCTGCTAACTCCACCTCATAATTCACATTTAAGGTTTTGACAGGTAATTTCAGCAATTCACAAAACTTTTTATCAACGAAAGACTTATCAGCGCCTGAATCAAAAAGTACTCTAGCAAAGACGTCATTTACAAGGAAAGTACCTGTAATAACGTTGTCGTCTAGAATCGCTTCCTTTGCGTCCATTCTGAAGACTCTGGCATTAGTCTTCTTGGCCTCCTCAGGCTTCTTGTTGTATTTAGGGCAGTTAGTCTTAATGTGCCCCTTTTCATTGCAACGGTAGCACGTTGCGTCTTTTATCTTCTTGCAATCCAAGGTTTTGTGATCTGTGGACTTGCAAATACCACAAGCATAGGTTTTTGACTCATTATTCGAGTTAGATCCGAGTCTGCACTTTCCAAAGTGCTGTTTCTTGCAAATATTGCACTTGGGCTTCTCACCAGACCGATGCCCATCTCTTCTTGACTCAGACCCCTTCTTGCTATCACCGTTCCCACGGTGCTTCTTGCTCGACCTCTTTGAGTTATCGTCTTCACGCTTTCTCTTTTCGGCATCTTTGTTCCTCAGCGATCGTTGCCTGACCGCATCCAAAGTGAGGGACAGAGATATGTCAGTTACCGATCTAAAAGTAGTCGGTCGAGATGCCTTAACGCTTGCCTTTATTTCCGGGGCTAGACCACCGATAAATCGAGCGATTCGTTTGGGTTCCGGGGTTACCAAATATGGAACCAACCGGGACAGCGTGTTAAAGCTCGTGAGGTAAGCTTGACAGTCGAGGTTTGTCATCACCAATGATAGAAAATCAGACTCTATCCTCTCCACCTCATGCTGAGGGCAGAAATTTTCCCTGATAAGGGCAACAAATTGATCCCACGACATGTTGTACAATGGGATTTTTCCGGTGGCTTGAATCAGAGATCTCCACCATGCTAAAGCTTCACCTTTGAAAGACTGCGACACAAACTTGACCACGTCTCTCTCAGCGCATCCGCTGATGTCTACAACCGTATCCATCTCATCCAGCCATGTCATACAGTCAATGGCTCCCTTCTCCCCAGTGAAATCCCGGGGTTTGCAGGAAACGAAATATTTATACGAGCAACCCTTGTCACGGGGTCCCTTGTTTAGTATAACCTGCTGAGATGGAGCACTGTGGTTCGAGGAGCGTCGGTCATCATCTTTCTTCGAGTCGTCCTTCTTGGACGGTGGCTTTGAAGGCTGTGTAGATTGGGTCCTACTACGAGTCCCACTGTACTCTTCGTACTGCCTTTCCAAAGCCTGTGTAACAGCGCCGTCTATGATCGCTTTCAATTCCGCACCCGTTAGATTAATTCGGGCGTCATTATTAACCTCCACTGGATGACTATTACCCTCGTCCGAGTTAGCCATTTTAATTGAACTGTTGCAGAAAACAAGGACAATAATTTATTTGGGAGTTTTAATATGGAATTGCCCCTTAAGGAAATTCATTAACCATGGTAAACAGAGACCATATTTGGTTAATTTATTAATCAAATTTATTTAGGATTTCTATCATAATTTATCCTAATTATAAAACAATAACAGTTTTATTTGTGGCACAAAGGCCTACTCACGTGGACATTTATAAATTATAAGCTATGATTTCAGAGAATCAAAGCATGTAGGTTTGAACCTAGTTCATTACCTTTATCTGACAGGGAGTCATTGCTACCACTGTCTTTTGGCTCATATGGAAATGAGCAGGGCCCGTAGGCACCATATTACCACGTATGGTCACAATACGATCATCTTAATTGATGGTTTACCCCATGATTCAGAGATCATTTAATAGGGTTTGGAGTCTTTAAAAGATCCTTATATATTAATAACGTGTGTGATTTCAAATGAATCACATCTGCCCGGAATGTTAACATGTTTTCAGATGTTAACAGGGATTTGAATCTTTTTAACAGGTCTTACCATCTTGGCCCGGCCTTATAATGACCTAAAGGCTAGGTTTCACACTTTAAGACTCTTATTTAAAATTTACATAGGCAGATTTTTATTAACAGGAATGATATTAATCTATTTATTTCATATATAAATTATTCATGCACATAATGGCAAACACGAAATTTATAAAACAACATTCCATTAATTTATTATAATATTACACGCTGCCCTAAACGGGTCTTTTCAAATAACAACTTACCCACGCAGGGGTCAATCAACATAATAGTCCACGCATGGACTTTAAACAAACAAACATCATACCCACGCAGGGGTTAACGGAAAATAGACCCTCGCAGGGGTCAAAACAACACACATACATACCCACGCAGGGGCTTAAACAAATACAGCAAATACAGGCCCACGCAGGGGCTCAACAACCATTAGAAGGACTCAATGATCCTTTTTGTTCTTCCCTTTGATCAAGCTTGCCAATCCTTGGAAGAAGCTCTGTCTCTCCCTACGGTCACAGTGGAATCCTCGCTCTACTTCATCCAACCTTTGTAGGATTTCCTCCCTTTCTGGGGGAGAAAACCGTGGCGGCTGCGATTGCGTCCTGATAATAGGCCTAGGAGGTATCGGGTACCCCTGAGTCGGGTAACCTACTCCCCATGGGTCTCCATAGGGTCCCTGGGGGTTGTAGTTAGCCGCTACCATGTAAGGATCGGCCTCCGCGTAACCATAGTTGTGGTGAGTCGGTGGTTCAAACGGGTTGTATGCCATGGAACCCGTATATGCTGGAATTGGGTTATCAAAACCTATCGGCGGTGGCTATTGAACAGCTGGTTGTGAAGGTCCACCCATTTGTGGGTCCTCCTAATGTGGCGGATAGTGGCTGCCACTGGATTGACGTGGGGAACTGAAATGGAAATCCCCTGCTCGTGACGACATGCGCGCACCGGTTCTCCTTCGCCTCGGCGGTTGCGGTGGTGCCGGCTGCACTGGCGGCGGTGGAGGCGGTGGCGTGACTGCCACGAATCTGGAATCCACAGAGGGATCCTGTTCTTGCTGCGGCTGTTGCTGCTGTTGCTGCTGATGAGGCGACGAATGGTGAGGAGGTGTATAGTACCATTCGTGCCGGGTGAACATAGCTTGGAAGCTATCTGGACCAACATAGGGTGATCCGTGGAATGAAGACCCGTCGGAGATCTCTATTGGGTGGTTTGGAGTACCACTTGCAGGTTCGACGGGGTCCGTATCCTCGTCCATGTCGTCCGCATGATCTCCGGAGTAGTGGTCTTCTGGCCCCAGTGGGTTAAAACCCACGGGTTCTAGCACGTAGCCTACTGGATTAAACTGGCCCCGAAAAACTGGGGTAGGGTCCCCGAAAGAATGATGTGATAAAGATCGCTGCAATGGTATATACGAGGGCTGAGGGTTGTTGGGTTCATTTTCTGAGTATGGCCCATAAGAGTTATGCACTGGGGGTGTTGAGCTATGTGAGACCGACCGTCTGGCCGGTTCAAACAAGTTCCTCCTGTTCTGCCGAGGGTTGTCACTCTCGGTAGTAGACGGAGCTCGCACATGTGATGGTCCTGCCTCGTTGTCATTGGGGGCGGTAATCGGCCCCTTGCCTCGTCCTCTCCTTCGGAAAAATCTTGGCGGCATTTTAATTCCTGTCAATATATCATGAGATAACAAACCAAAAATATGCAAAATAAGGGACAACACAAACAAAGTGGAATTTGTCCTATGTTATATGTCTAGACTCGAAAGTTTAGAAATGTGCAATTGTGTAACTGAGATTAAACACAAAAGGCTAGTGTTTAATTCACTCAGTGTTGGCTCTGATACCAACCTGTCACACCCCGATTTCCACGTGTCACCGGTGGGCCCGGTGGGGGATTATCGTGACGTCATGGTTGGTAACGTATTAGTCAAACAACACAATATTTAATATGCACAGCGGAAGCAATTTAAAAGATATCATACAACCGAGTTTAATATTGTAAATTCAAATGTCACAATATTCGGATGTTTATCCACAGCAGGATCGATAACAAAATGGAAACAATAGTTCAACAGACTTCAGGCATCCTAAGCTTGCGAAACTTTTTATTGATGCTAAGGAGACAATCCAGCCAATTTCGTTTAGTACCTGCATTCAGTCTTTTTGGGAAAATACGTCAGTTTACACTGGTAAATACAATCAACTGACTCATTTTGGAAAATGAATTTAAAATTTGTTTGGATGCACATGGCATAAACATTTTTATAACTTGGGAGAATTATTTAATATTATAATCTTGTGAACGAATTACATGTTACTTGTGCGTTCAGTAGCCCGGATCTTGTCCGGGTTAAAGATCAATAGACACACCACAATATAGAGTTATACACTGACAGGTGTACGCCTACACCCCGTGCTCAGGTCGTGGCCATCTCGTAAGATGATGCCAAGGATATCCGGGACATGGTCATTAACCCCCAAAGGCTTTAAGTAATCAAGACTGTTTAAACGAGCTGATCAAATTAGTCAACTACCCACTCAACTGTGGAGATTTGATGCTCGATCAAGCGGTATGCTATATACCGTAACCCAAGCCCGTATAGGGAAAATAAGTTAAAAGTATTTACCTGAGCAAAGTATAATTCACAATTAGCAAAATGCACGTAGCTTTTACTGGTCCTCCTAATCTGGAACGAAGGTTTTATAATAACCTATTAGAATCCTCACGGGTCTTTAATTTAAGCTTAAGCTTAGACCGGCTAGTTTCAAAGATACGGTACGTACGCACGATTAAGCGAAGACCGGATAGAATGTGATTTAGACCCGACAAGTTTGAAGACTTGTTTAATATGGGTTTATTATTCACATTCTGGATTTTGAGATAAAACCGTTAAGGTTTGACCCGTTTCGGCTAATTTATGTAAACTTGTTACATAAACCTAACCGTACGCGTAATAAGCGTGACGGGTATTCATGAGAGCTATATACAGGTTTCCTAAGTTAATTATGCCTCAAATATGTTGTGACATCAGTAAGATGTCTTTCATTATGCCCGAAACGTGTTTAAACACAAACTAGGCCCCGTAGGGGTAGTTTGGTCATTTAAAAGTTTATAAAAGAGTTTAAGTAACAACCTGAGTTACAGGTCTGATGTAATCAGTAAATATACTCAACTTGCTAAGTTATATCAGTAGGTTAAAGCATATATGTGAAACTTATCTTTTTTAACCAAACTATGCCCTGTAGGGGTATTTTGGTAATTTCACATAAGCCGAAAAGCTCAAAACTGAAGTCTGAGTTTATCAACCTTTGCTTACTGTTAAAATATTATAATTTGCCTCATATATCAGTAGGTATCAACCCGGGTATGTCCAATAAAATTTTAATACATACTTTGCGCTAAAAACGCTTAATAAGGCGATTAAAGGCCATTTCCGGGTTCGATACTTAAATCTGATATTTTTATATTTCCAGAAGGCTTAAAATAATTTATTTATCATATGTGATCAGTAGCAAAAGGTTTGGAGTCGTTTAGATATGTAAAACTCATTTTATGGCCCGTAAGGGCAAAACCGACAATTACCGGATTAAGCCTACGACTACTAGTTATGCTCAGCCTAAAATTCATTAAAAATCTTTAAAAATCCCAAAATAATATATTGTATCAGTGGGTAAAATATTTTGATGTCAAAAAGTAGGCTTAACTAGGCTATACGCTAATTACGCCGTTTCATTAACATAAAGCTTAAATTTTGCGATATTGAGCATAACTCTAAATCTATAATTCAAACTGATGTCAAACTTTGCATACAAGTTTATATATCAGTAATTAAAGTTTCTACTCTTTTACATTTCCAAAAATCACGTTTTAAAGTAATAAGGGCATAATGGTCAACATATGAGCGGTTAACGGAAACATGCATATTAATTGGATAACTAATGAACCGAGGTGCATAATCACAGAGGGTTATTCTAACATGTAACCTAGTCCAATTAAAGCTCTGAGGCATTTCTAAAACATGCCTAAATGGGTCAGAACTGAAAGTCAAAGTGAAAGTCAAACTATGTGACTTTCGGTTCCGAACCGGGTCTAAACAGGAAATTGTCGGGTTGAACATGTCTAGACATGTTCTTACACTTATTACCAAGTTATAACAATGATCCAACAGGTTGTATATGATCTACAATGTTAATTATGCATAAATGGCATTTTAAGCTTCCTGTTGACTTTTTAAATATAAGTTTGACCCGACTTTTGACCTAGTTAGAGTGGTGATCAGGGGAAACCCTTTTGAGGTTTTGTTACCCACATAAATACCAACTTATAACTACTTTTAATTCGATATATGACTGAGCCATTGTTGACTAATCTCGAAGTCAAACTGTAATTACGACGGTTTGACTTTTAGCTAATAAACTAAGCTAAACTCAATTAAAGAAGGATTAGAACACTTACTGAAGTCCTAAGCTTGATTAGAGAACACTTGAGAGGAAGTTTGAGTTCCAGAAGTGCTCCAAGAATGCAGATGAAGATGTGATGAATTGTTTGCAACTAAAGGCCCTTATATAGTGGATTTACTCACCACAATGTATTGACAACAAGGTCTAGCACACACCACAAGCTTCCCACATGTGTCCTAGATGCTTAGGGGGTGTTTTAGGGGTCAAGAGATGTGAAAAATCGGGTAAAGGTCGCACACAAAGCCCATGGCAGACAACAGCCATTTTTCTCGGAACTGGGCATCCCTCGCGTGGCGCGAGGGACCCTCGCGTGGCGCGAAGACCTGCAGAAATCAGCATTTTGATTTTCTTTGCTATTTGATCCTTGGCCCTTCAAACTCCGATTAGGCACTTGTTTCTTGCATTGTAAACCCTCATAATTGATCTATAAAGGCTTTAAAACATATACCCACTTTGCTAAGACCCCGGTTAGCTTTATTGTTACCCGAAAAGTCCCAACTTTCAACGTTTACGCTTTAACTCTTCGCACACGAATTTGATCATAACTTTCTCATACGTTAACGAAACTTTACGAAATTTTTATAGTGCCTTCTAGTGAGTATAATTAATCGTTACAAAGCTTCGGGTTTGTCAAAAGGTCACTCAGAGGTATAATTTAAACATGTTGACACATTTGGTCCCTGTAGTTTGAAATCTCTCACTTTTAGCTTCGTATGATCCATGATTTATTCGTTTGAAGGTATGAGCATCATGTAGGGTTAATGTACATTATATTTATTCACAGTTGACACTTAGAATACGTATATTCACATACTTTCTATGTTTGTCAACTTTAGTCCTTCCATAATATTATTTCACACGTTTTAAACATATGGCACGTGTCAACACATTATAGGACGTGAATTTCCGAGGTGTTACAATCCGGTTACCCGTTATCGCTTATACGCGTACGGTTAGACTTACGTAACTAATTTATATAAGTTTACCGAAACGGGTTTAACCTTATCATTTTTATCTGAAATTCCAGAATGTTAATAGTTTACCCATATTATACAAGTCCTAGCACTT
Organism: Helianthus tuberosus; assembly: GCA_030545235.1. Taxonomy (NCBI): domain Eukaryota; kingdom Viridiplantae; phylum Streptophyta; class Magnoliopsida; order Asterales; family Asteraceae; genus Helianthus; species Helianthus tuberosus. The sequence goes on from CM060404.1 coordinate 58,423,242, forward strand.
GTTGGGTTTAAACTACATTCTATTCCGGTCATCGCTTAATCTAGCGTATTGTACCGTTTTTGTTACTTTAATCTAGCTGGTATAAGTCTATGACTTAAATAAGACCCGTTAGCATTCTAATTGGTTATTTATACAATCATTCCAGACTAGAGCCGTCCGGTAAATTGTTACTTACGCTTACTTAATTGAATACAGCTGAGTTATTATAATTCTTGCATTATAAGACGAGAGTTAGCATTGGTAAATACTCTTAACCTATTTTCCCTATACGGGCTTGGGATACGGTAAATTATTACCGCATGGTCGGGTATGGGATTCGAAGACCAATGTGTCGGGAAATCCAAATAACCCATTTTGATTCGTATTGCTTGACTTAAACATTGGGGGTTAATACGACCGTGTCTTGGATATCCTCGGCTCATTTAATTTACTAATGGCCACGACCAAAGTGCGGGGTGTAGGCATACACCTGACAGATGCTAATGCTTATTAAAATGTTTTTATAACCCATACGGGTTTTCCCAATATGGGTATTCCCAATAAGGGAATAAGTGGTGTGTCGGTTAATCATGAACCGACATAGTTTTCGGGCCCCGTATGTATTATCAAGTTATGTAAAACTGATAACATGAGATATAGTTTATCCCAAGTTATAAAAGTTCTTTTGTGCCTTGTGCACCTAAATCAATTTTTGAAAATGTTTTCATAATGTGTCGGTTGATTGTATTTACCAGTGAAAACTAACGTATTTTCAAAAGACTAAGTTACAGGTGCAAATACGTAAATAGGCTGGAAGCTTCTCGGTAATGCTAGATGAGGAATTTGCAACTCCTTTGCATAAAGCCTATTAGTCTGTTGAACTCCTTTTTGTATATAATGATCCGCCTGTGGATTATTATTACAAGCTCGTCTATACTTATTACTTTGGTATTTTCAGACATTTGAGTTTGTAATAATATTTTATATTCAAAGACTTCCGCTGTGCTATTTTGTGTATGTTTGACTATGACGATACCAATCTTAAGTCATGATGCTCCCCATCGGCATGTGTTGTAAATATCGGGGTGTGACATAAACAAATAAAAGGAACAAATTAACGGCGAAAACCAACATAAATACGAAGAAAAGAAGTTGGCACACTATACCGACCCTCCAAGCTTTACCCAAAGACAAAATAACAAGACCAGAAGCCAAGCATGGGGCCGTGCTAGCTGGACATCGGCCGTAACCCCATTTAAGATTCCCAGAGAATAAAGACAAACAGAAAATGACAAGGGACACGGGGCCGTGTCTCCTAAGCACGAGCAGTGGTCAACTCTCAGATTCACAAATATGGGTTCGTACAACAAGTACAGAAGACATGGGGTCGTGCCGTTGACACACGGGGCCATGTGTGTAGAAAAACTGACACCAGCATTAAATGAAGACAGAAAAGGGAAGGACCCGGGGCCGTGACTGGTGGGCACGGGGCTGTGTGAAGCTACTGTTTTCAGCTATAAAAGGATGTGCTTGGCTCATTTGTAAACCATCCATTGGCAAACCACTTCTCTCACACTTGCCACCACTCCACCACCATAATACCACCATCATCCATCATCCATCCTTATAGTGTGTGTGTAGTCTCGGGATCCAAGATCGATAGTAAGAGTTTTGTCAAACAAAGGTCATGCTTGGCTAATCTCTTACATCACTTGGTGAAGTCAAAATCATTTATGTATTACTTTTGATTTCCTAGCTTTGGTAACTTTTTATTTGGGTATGTATTAATGACTTTAATAACTAGTTTTTTATATTGAATGTGAACTTTACTTAATCATTTATTCATATTTTGTTGATTCGCTCATTCATGTCTTTACGGTCTATATAAAGCGCGTTAACTGCTCGGAAAGGGGGTTAGAAGGGTGGTTAGGTAAAGTTCTTGTCTCGTTCAGTGTATAGATCATGCGAGGACCTGATTCAAATTAGGGTGGTTACGACTTCCCTTGAGGCAGATAGCATCAAATTAGGGAAAATAAGAACGACTTGTAATCCCTTATAAATTAACTACTATTAAAACTTTAAACCGACCTTGCGGGACTGTATCCCTGCTGACTCAGACCAATATGGCCGAGGGTAGCGTTGCTTCCAAAAGAGGGACATGCTATTTTTTGCATTAATAACTTACTTAATTATCTTTCAATAATCCGGCATTACGGGACTGTATCCCTGCTGACTCAGACCAATATGGCTGAGGGTAGCATTGCCTCCAAAAGAGGGACATGCCACAATAACTAAGTTAACCTCTTAAAAAAGCCCAAAGCGAGGAAATCATCAAATGATACATAAATGATAAGTCGGATCCAAGTGATTCTATCTTGTCTATCTGTTTTATTTATTTTATTTCTTTATTTTTATTTATTTAAAAACAGAAACAATTTTTTTCTCCATATTTGGTTAGATTAGACGTCGACGATATTCCGGTATTAAAAGCTCTTGTGTCCTTGGACGACCTCGGTATCTTACCATCACTATACTACACCAATGATAGGTGCACTTGCCCTAGCGTGTTGTAGAGAGTGATAGCTTTATATCGTATTTTATAAATTTAAAGCTTGATAAAAAGAGTAAAGAGGTATAAAAATACATTAAAAATCCGTACACTCCGACACACGTCAATATATGTGTGTGTGTGTGTGTGTGTTTGTGTATTATTTTAAACCCTTTTTAGAGTATTTTTAATAAAATTGTGGGTATTTAAGTTATTTACACAATAGTGCTTGGAAATGTGAAATGACAAAAAATGCCCTGATGTGCAAGCCACATGATCAGACTTAACAAAACGTGTAACAGTTGAAAACATTAAGTAAAAAACTCATTAATTTTAAAGGCAAATGACATCGCCTCAAATTTGATCTAAAGATAAAAGACAAATTTCAGACGATGTCATTTGCTCCTACTATCTTGTTTGACCAACAATTTTAAAGGCAAATTACTTGGTTGTTCATGTTATTAATTATTAATCATGTTTACTGCTACGACCTTTATTGACCATCGTTTGTTCCAGATTTCTTGTTTTATTTTCTTGCTACATGCTCTAGTGACGTGATTTATGTCCTAGAATCTGCGGTTGCTCCCAGAACCATTGCAACCATATGTTTGAGACCCGATGCCTTTATTATTTGGACAAAAATGTTTCTTGTCCAAGAACCCTAACCATTACAACTTTCCTACAAAGTGCCGAAGTACTATCATTTTCAGAGTACTTGTTCACTGTTAGAGTACTGTTTGTCTGTGTTCCTTGTCTATAAATTGTTGTTTACTGCTCTGATCAGGGCTTAATTGCTCCTGTTTCGAATTACTATTCATGGCCCAGTTTACTGTCCGAGTACAATCCTAGGTTCTTGATCATGTTCAAATTCTAAGTTCTTGGCTCCAAAAACAATTCAAGATGCAACATGATCAAGTTGGTCTATGTACCAACTTGAAGAGGGGTGTTAAATATAGTAACGTATTTATTATTAGGTGTCATTAGTTTAGAGCCCGTAGACACAAGTTAAGTTTTATTTAGGGTTTCTAGTTTCTTTCCGATTTATTGAGGGTTCTTGTCCGTTGTAAGTTATAAATTAATATATATTAATTCCAATATCTTTTACAAACCTTAACCGAGTAAAGTGTCATGTACATGCCAACCACTACCAGATCGCAACTACAAAATCCCAGAACCGGTGAAGTTTGTTTCGTGGTTGTGGGACTGTAGCATTGCTTTTTTTTTTTCCCGTTATTTTTGGATGTCTAAATATATACAACAATCTTTATTGTACTTTTGGTATTAGAAACGATTTTGTACGTCTCATTCTATATTAAATTATTTGAAAGTAAAATATACATTTAATATTTCCATGTGGTTGCGACAAAGACACTGATATTAAAGGTCAAAGTAACCATATAAACTTTCCCAAATAGGGATATACTTCAAAAAAAAATTTCTTTGCAACTATACAAATGTTCCTTATTCGATACTATTCTTGATGTGATCATATTTGTCAATAACATAAATCTTTTAAGTGGAAAATGCTATGTTTAGCATAATTCAAGTTTGGGATACATCAAAAGTGTTGAAAGGCATTGGCGTTGAAGTTTGGTGATCTTTATCATATATAAAGACGAGTAAATGGTGATCTCTATCGCTTTAAAGAGAAGTTAGTGAAAAACATCTTTTGGTTAAAATCAATGAATAAACGTTTAATTAACTGGTTTACCATTGTACATCCTTATTTATGTGAGAATATTTGATGTAGCGTGTGTTACGATAACGATAACGAAGAACAAAACATGTTGATTCTGCGAGTACCCATGTTGATCTTCCCCAAACCTCCAAAATTCAACCCAAAGGGCAGAGAATTTGAAATGAAAATGAGCAAATTCAAAATTGATGTTTGACCATCCAACTTACAAGAGAAACATATAAATAATGACATAAATTCGAAATGGGCCACAAAAAGTCCATGGGCCAAACTCAAGCCAAAAAACAAAATGCCCAAAACACCGAAAAAACATAAAAAGATAAATAACTGATGAAAATAAGCATTTTCTGGCCCGGACGATGACCCGTAGGAGGTTTGCAGCAAGATGGAGCTCTTTCTCACGATCGTTTCGCCTGGTCGCACGCTCAAAACGGACCCCTGTAGCCCAAGTTAGAACCATTTTAGTGAAGCATCTTTTGTCACACGATCTTAGGCCTCCAAATACGATATGGCCCGTTCTTTCACACTTGGACCCGCATCAATATCTCTCTTACCTCAAATCCATTCTGTTGTGTAATTTGTAAACTTTCCACAAGAAACATTTCACTAAAACTCAGGGTTCACAGCCGGACCGGATTGGCTGTGTTACGTTGAGTTAGTGAAAAAAATCAGAGAGTTTCAACGGTTAGCGGGTGGGCCGAATTGGCCAATGACCACGAGCGGATTGAATTGCTATGGATTTAACTTAAAAAAACAATGGATTTATCGCCAACGTTGCTGCTGGATGCTGATCAAATGAATTTAGCAATAACATATAAGTGGTTTTGTTGTTGGAATTGTTGTTGATTGTTGCTCGAACGGATTTAACAAAGATAGTAGGTGTGTTGATGGAACGGATTTAATAAAGAAAAAAGAAACATAGTAGAAAGAGAAGTGTAAACAAGATGAGAGAGAAGTGTAAAAAAGCTGACGTGGTGGTCCAACTTGAAATGTTTAATATATACTAGGGTTTAAATGTTTCATAAAGGCTCATTTATTTTTTAAATTATTTTCAGAAGTGTTTTACAACTTCAGTCCCGCTCTTTAGTTCTTGTTAGCTTTAATAACTTGTGTTAATTCAATTTTAACACTAAATTTTTGTTTAATTGATATTGTGAAATGATACAAAAACAAAAGCAAAAACGAAAACAAATTAATCTTTATATTTTATTAAAATTATAAACTTACATTAAAACATAATTTATATTTATATCTTGTTTTAACTTCCAAGTGTATTATATAACTTTTTTTTCCATTAATTTTGTAATTCGGTTCTTAAGCCCAATCCGACTAGGCCAACATGTCCGACTAGTGGCATGGGGAGACTAGTTTGACATTCGATCCGGTTACGAAAACATTACTAACAATCATATAACTTACGAAAAAAGTTGCAACATTATGAACTCAAAAAGCTTTCTTGAAAAGGAATAATCAACCATATTTAATCATCCCCATTTTCATTTCCAAAGCCATCTTGTAACCTTAAAGAAACACCCATAAATATATACAACATCAAATTACGAACCAAGTGACATGATGAAAAAAATGCAAACTACTAACATGATAACTTGATTAATTTTCCAAGAAACATGCAACAATAGCCAAAATACTCACACATTTGGGTGGATATCCAAACAAAGCACTAAACATATTGAAAACAAAATATATATTGATTTTTTCACGTAGTAAGCTTTTAATTTCTACGTCTACATGCACATACTATTACTCACAACACTAAATCTACCAACTAGATCTTGTACTGATCATCAAACAAAAAATTATCGATTAAAAAGTTTAGTGGTATTGTGAGGTATATGAATCCACCCAAAAAATTTAGTGGAGTAATAGTGTCATTGGGGTAGCTCATACATAAAAGGAATACTTACTTGTTACTTAGAAATAAATACAGGAATACTTACTTGTTACTTAGAAATGAATACATCTATAAGGTAGTTAATTAGATTCAATATCTAAACCTCAAGACTACTCCCTAGGAAGAGTTCACATTCATTAAAACAACCATTATTTTGGTGGTCCTTTGATAATACTCAGGTTTGATATCACTTCTTTCTTTAGATATTCATAACCCATCTAAGCTTTTACATCTTGTATAACCTTGTTCGAAAAAAGGCATAATAGATTTTAATAATCCCAACTATTGTTCGTTGGTCAGCAACGGTCCCAACTTAAAAAATCCCTGACTAGCAGTCCCATCTTTTCACATATTGGCCTTCAATGGACCCTAACGCCGGTAGTCTCCGGTCGCCGGAAAAACGTTTTTGGCCGTAAAAAGGTTTCTAAAGGTTCGATCTATGATTACAAACAGGTTTGGGAGAAAAACTTAGAGTTTTCCAGCAAAAAATAAGTTTTCCGGCGAAAAGGTAGTTTTTCCGGCAACCTTAATGATACGTGGTCGAAAACCGGAGTTCGTTTATGTCTAAGTTCATGTTTTTACTTAACTTTTTATCCCGAATAGCCTACTTGTAAAAGGGTTTGTATTTTGCAGATCTTGTGAAGTTTAAGGAGCTAATTGGGAGCTAAACGGACCACCGGGACGAAAAACGAGCCATCGGGAAGCGAAACGGGTCAACCGGGAGCACGGAACGCGAAAAACGAGAATTGAAGAATTGAGGCACCGTCGCCGACGGCCAGAGAGCCCGTCGGCGACGCCCCGTGTATATGTCCGTAGCCGCAAAAGCCCGTAAGCAGCAAGATTAGCCGTCGGCAGTTTTTTAGAAACCACACGCCGTCGCCGACGGGGCTTCAAGCCGTCGGCGACGGCTCACCAATCTTTTGATCGCGAATTCTTGTTTCTTTGGTGACGGGAACGAATCAAAAGGGAGTGGTTAACTATTATTGGACGGTTACACTTTGTTTTTGATTTTAAACTTGATCTTGGAGCCACTAACCTATCATCATTCACCTACCATTCCATCATCCACTCTCACGACATCACCCGAATCAAGATCTTCACCATCAACAATCCATCTACACAATCAATTCATCAAAACCCTAATTCTCCATACTTCACCAATTACCAATCATTCCACAAACCCTAATCATCCACCATTCATTCATCCATCAAGCTTCAAGATGCTCTCATTCATGTTCCAAACATCCGGTGATCAAGCTTCTTCAACCATGAGCGGCTAATCATCTCGGTTTCACCCCGGTGTAGGTAGTTGTTAATTCTAGGATTTCGAATTGTTCTTGTTTCAACTTAGTGACAATTTGTATTTGATTTTTGAAACTTTTGACAATAGTGTTACATTTGTTGCGAATTCGTAAATTGTCGAACGATGTTAAAACTTATGACTTTGCGAAACGGTGATATGTAATTGTGCATTGTTGTGGTTAGGATTTACTTGTGTTGATTAGAAAGTGTATTCTTGTCCGTTCTTCGGGACGTTGATAGTTATTAGCACCTAAGTCACGGTACACTAAATCCGTTAATCGAATGCATTTGAGTTGAATCTAAAACTTGTAGAAATCCTAGGTTAGCAATTACCGAAACCGGGTGTGATTCCTTTTTCTTATTATTGTTCTAGTAATCAATTTTCTTGTAATCATTAATCATTAGTGGTTAATCAATTTAATCAATTTACTTAGTCTAAACTCACCTCTCTCAATTAAACAAAAGTACAAAAACATTCTAGTAAGCTTCATAATCGTGACATTTGTTATAATTCATTCGAATCCATACACAAACCACATACTCTTCGAGGTTCGACCCCTCACTACCACTAGCTATTTGTTAAGGGTAATTAGGGCATATAAATATTATCTTTGACCGGAGCGCGACACTCCGATCAAATTTTGGTGCCGTTGCCGGGGAGTGCGTGCGCTTTGTGTTTGGATTATTGTTTGAATTTGCGTGATTATCTGTTTAATTTGTTTAGCTTTCTTTTTGTACTTGTCTTTTTCCTTGTTACGCGGGGTGTGTTACTTGTGCAGGTTACAGGTAGTGCATGCATACGCGGAACTCCGGGAGGACTTCACCTTTAGTCTACGAACCGGAAATCGAAAGAGTCGCAAGAAGAAACCTAGCAAGCCGGTTAGAAGCAACACTTGCTTCTAATCAAACCAACCAAACACCACAACACACACCGTCCATTGAAACCGATTCAATGGCAAACCAAAACTCTAACCAAAACTTCAACCAAAACCAAAACCCAAACCAATTCCAATACCGAAGCAACTTCAATCCCGCCCCAAATGTTCAACCTTTACCTCAAGAGAGACCGGGGGGTAACAACAACAATGGACCACCCACACCACCGTTTCAAAACCAAAATCCCAATAACACCCAAAGAACACCCCAACAACAAAACCTTCATCGACACAATTCCTTACCCTTAAACCTTGATGATCGAAATGTCAATTCCGACCGCCGAGGCAACCGAGATCGTGGCAATCCCGCGAACGAAGATCCATTCTTCAACATAGACGATTTAAGGAATGCCATCCCAGATGATGAGCCGTTTAGTGTTCCCGGTTACCAATCGCCGGAACATGTAAGCATTCATACGGAAAATTCGGACGATGGGGGGTACTATGATGATAGGGTTAACGATGATGAAGATTGGGGCTACGTGAATAGGGGAAACGTCTACAACGCTAGAAGGTATGATGATGAGGAATTTGGCTACCAAAATGCCAATTACGTTGGGGACGACGAATACGGTTACGGAGGTGGAAGAAATGATGGTTATGGGAACAACCGTCAACCACGAAACAATGACCAACGGAACCGGAATGATGGGTTTTATAACAACAACAACAATGCAAACCCTAACCGGATTCCTCGTTTCGTGGGAGGTGGTAACCCAAGGGATAATAGAAGAGAGGATCGAAGAGATGATCGAAGAGGTGAAAGACGGGATAATAGAAGACCGGTCGATCAAGAAGTTAACGGTCCCCATCGTCGTCAACGACCTCCACGGGGAGTGAATGATCGTTTTAGGCCGGTTGTCACCTAGAACGACTCACCAATCGTTTGTGAGAGGAGGATGTTTGATTGTAAACCACATTACATCAACATACTTCCTCATTTTAATGGAAGGTCTAACGACGAACCGTACACACATTTGACAGAGTTTTCTTCCATTTGCAGCACTATCGGGGGGCATAACTTTGCACTAGAGGAGGTCAAACTTCGTTTGTTTCAATTTTCGTTGAAAGACAAAGCGAAGCAATGGTTCCTTACACTTCCAGCCAATAGCATTCGCACATGGGGAGAAATGCAACAAGCTTTTCTAGATGAGTATTATTCAATGGCAAAGACCGACGATGCTCGTGATGAAATTAGGTCTTTTCGCCAATTATCGGGCGAACCATTGCATGAAGCCTTCACAAGATTTAGGGAGTTGATGCGAAAGTGCCCACATCATCAAATAGAAAAGTGGGAGTTGGTCAAGTGCTTTGTACGAGGTCTAGACGACAACACATGGAACCGACTTGAATCAACAAGCAATGGGACCCTTCTAAGCAACCATGAAGATGATGATTGGGAATTCTTGGAATGGATGAGTAAACATTCGAAAGAGAAAGAATCGGCCGATCGAGCTAAGAAGCATCCCATTTCACGGTCACTTCCCGATCTTGACTCTAAAGATCGGATTTCCACCTTAGAGCGGGAAATGGCTCGAATGAAGAAAAAGGAAGTAAATGCGGTTCAATTCGAGGTATGTGAAGATTGTGGTGATATTGGACATAGAGCGGAACAATGTCCAACGGGGCCGAGTGACTACACGGAGGAAGTCAACCAAGTGTATGGAGATAGGAAGCAATATGACATGAACTCCAACACTTATCATCCGGGTTTGAGAAATCACCCTAACTTCCGATATGGTAATGCTTCAAATCAAATGAACCCGAATTTTCAATCGGGTAACCAAGGAGGTCAAAGCGGGTCATCATATCAAAACCGTCAAGGTGGTAACCAAGGAGGTTATCAATGAAATTACAACCAAGGGTACCAAGGTAGGGACAATAATTACCAAGGTGGGTACCAAAGGAATTACAACAATCAGGGCGGTAATGGAAGCGGGTCGAACAATCAAACCGGTGGCGATGATTTGGGTGCCAAAATGGATGCTTTGTTGAATATGCAAAAAGAATCTCAAAATAATATAAAAGAATCTCACCATGATATCAAGGAGATAAAGAAGACAAATGAGATTCGGGATAAAGCACATGAGGCATTGGCAAAGCAAGTGGGCCAACTCGCGGAGGAAATGGCTCAATTGAGAGGAAGCACGGGAAAGCTCCCAAGTGACACCGCGGTGAACCCTAAGCATCAAGGGTCAAGCTAAAGAAACACACGTGAGGTACCAATTAATAAAATTACTTTACGTAGTGGTCGAGTCGTTGATAATGGTGTCAAAACACCATCACCCCAATTTGTTGAAGGGGTGGTGGAAGATGCGAGTGATGATGAAGGTCAAAATGGTCAAACGGGTCCAAAGAAAAATGATGTTAAAATTAATAATACTACACCCGTTGTGACCATTCCCGTCCCAAAAGCTAAGGAAAAGGGTGTGGAGGTTAATACCGCCCCTTTTCCCGAAGCCTTGTTGGGACCATCTAAGAAAGTGGTAAACAAACGAGGCCCACAACAAGAAGAGATGTGGGAAATTTTTAAACAAGTCAAAATCAATTTACCACTCTTAGATGCAATTAAGCAAGTACCTTCATATGCTAAATATTTGAAAGATTTATGCACCCAAAAGCGAACTCACAAGTTTCCTAAGAAACCTGATTTAACCGAAAATGTGAGTTCGATTCTTTCGGGTGCACTTCCACCAAAACTTCAAGATCCGGGGGCGCCCATTATTTCAATACAAGTTGGGGAATTCAAAATGACACGAGCACTTTTGGATCTTGGGGCAAGTGTGAGTATCTTACCGGGTAGTTTATATGACCAATATGATTTTGGTCCACTTCAAGTGTCGAACACCACCGTGGTGTTAGCCGACTTAACCCCTAAACTACCCCGTGGGATAGTCACGGATGTCATAGTCAAGGTCGAGGACTTTTACTATCCGGTGGACTTTCTTGTATTAGATTATGTCTCTTCAGACCGAACCAAGCAACCAACGGTGATCCTCGGTCGACCATTTTTGGCAACATCAAATGCCCAAATTAATTGTAAATCGGGCACAGTCGACATGACTTTTGGTAACCGTCGGTTGCGGTTAAATGTCTTTTCGGGATTAACGGATCCTCTAGTTAGCGATGAATGCTATATGGCGGACATCGTTGACGAGTGTATACCTCTATGCGACATTAGTGTCGAAGAGGAAAACACAATAGAGGAATGTTTCATGTTTGACAGGTTACAAGGAGAGACGAATCGGAGCATGGATGAAGAGGTGAAAGAGTTGGAGGTTATGGCGGCAAAGGAAGGAAGGCCCACTTGGACACATCAAGTGGAAAGTCTTCCGGAAACCATTGATACAAAGTTGAAGCCGTCGTTGGAAGAGCCTCCGGTGCTAGAGTTGAAAGTGCTACCCAAGCATCTTAAGTATGCTTATGTGGGTGAAGGTAGCACGCTCCCGGTAATTATTGCATCTAACTTGACTGGAGAGCAAGAAGAGAAGTTGATGAAAATTTTGGTCACTCATAGAGCTGCTATTGGGTGGACCATTGTGGATTTGAAGGGAATTAGTCCCTCGGTAGTGATGCACAAGATCATCACTGAAGATGGCATGAGTCCTTCTCGTGACACGCAACGGAGATTAAATCCAAACATGCGAGAAGTTGTCAAGAAGGAGGTATTGAAGTGGCTAGATGCGGGTATTATATACCCTATCTCGGATAGCCAATGGGTGAGCCCGACACAAACCGTTCCGAAGAAGGCGGGTATTCAAGTCGTCACAAATGACGCAGGTGAAGAGGTAGCCACTCGGCCGGTAACCGGGTGACGTATTTGTATTGACTATAGGAAGTTAAATGCTGCAACTTCCAAAGATCATTTCCCTTTACCATTTATTGACCAAATTGTTGAGAAATTGGCCAGATAAAAATTTTATTGTTTTCTGGATGGTTATTCCGGATACAATCAAATTGCTATACATCCGGAAGACCAAGCAAAGACTACTTTTACTTGTCCATACGGTACTTTTGCATTTAGGCGAATGCCCTTTGGACTTTGTAATGCCCCCGCCACCTTTCAAAGGTGTATGACGAGTATCTTTTCAGATATGGTGGGGGAGTCTTTGGAAATCTTCATGGATGATTTCTCAATATTTAGACCGTCATTTGATACATGCCTTGACCAACTCGAAAAAGTTTTGAAAAGATGTGTTGAGAAAAATCTGATTTGAGTTGGGAAAAGAGCCATTTTATGGTTCAAGAAGGGATTGTGTTGGGGCATGTCGTCTCAAGTCGTGGGATTGAGGTGGATAGAGCAAAGGTGCAAGTCATATCCACTTTGCCTTATCCTACAAGTGTTAAGGGTGTTCGGTCGTTTTTGGGACACGCGGGGTTTTATAGGAGGTTTATAAAAAACTTTAGTGATATAACAAAACCCCTATGCAATTTGTTGTTAAAAGATAAAACATTTGATTTTGATAAAAATTGCCAAAACGCCTTTAACATTTTGAAGAAAAAGTTAGTGGAGGCCCCTGATGTGTGTAAAATGCAACATATAAATTACATCAAATGAGGCATAAAACTAACCATTTTTAAGTACTAATGTTGGAAAAAGAGTGTTTTTGTCTTCCTTTTGTATTTTCAGGATTAAATGAGCTCAAATTCACAAAAGAAGCAAAAAGACAGCTAAATCTAACATAAATACAAGAAAAGGAACATAAGTGGACTGCCCGACCCTTCAACGGCATCTTCCCAAGCAAAATAGAGAAGGCAGAAGACTGAACACGCCCCGTGCTCAGCCAGCACGGGGCCGTGCCCAAGAAGCAGCAGAAAAGACAAACCTATAGAAGCTTCTATTGCCCACCACGGGCCGTGTCCAGTGAACACGGGGGCGTGGCGAAAGTACAGCAGGCGCATTAATTGTAATTGCGAATTACAATTAATGAAGAGAGAGAGTGTCAGACAGGCACGGGGGCGTGTCCAGCGGACACGGGGCCGTGCCCAGCCTTCTGTTCAGCCTATAAATAGGAGTGCTTGGTTTCATTTCAACTCATCCCTTGGCACACCACCTCTCTCACACTTCACCCACCACCCACCATAACACCATCATCCACCACCATCATCCATTGTCCATCATAGAGTGTGTGAGTCGTCTCGGGATCCAAGATTGATCGTAAGAGTTCTTGACAATCAAGGCCATGTTTGCCTAAGTCTCTTACATCACTTGGTGAAGACAAAGTGTCTAGTGTAATACTTTTTATTTCTAATCTTTTGCACTTTTTATTTGGTTTTGTATTAATGACTTTAATAACTAGTTACTTATGTTGAAGGTGATCTTTCCTTATCGTTTGTCCGTGGTGTCTTGGCATTATTTTACTGTCTATATAAAATAAAAGATTTTCACCATTCATATCTCCACGGTCTATATGGAGGTATGTTGGCTACCTGGTCGGGGGTTAAGGGAACGGTTTGGTAAAGGTCTTGCCATTGTTCAGCGTTTAGAGGTCCTGCAATGGACCTGGGTCAAATTTAGTAGGACCTCCTTCAATGCTTCACGGTATTGGATGGCGGGGGTCCAAACTCTTTGATCCCCTCATAAGTTAACTACTATTAATACTATAACCCGGCTATTTAGGACTGTATCCCTGCTGACTCAGACTACTTAGCCGAGGGTAACGTCACCGCCAAAAGCGGGGCCTACCATAATATTGCATTAATAACTTAATTAATTATCTTCCAATAATCCACCCTTTTAGGATTGTATCCTTGCTGACTCAAACTACTGGGGTGAGGGTAACGTCACCTTCAAAAGAGGGGCCTACTACAATAACTAAGATAATATCTTAAATATGTGCAAAAGTGCGGAAATAATCAAAGGTTACACAAGATACGAGTCGGAACCAAGTGATTCATCTTGTCTATCTGTTTTTCTTTTATTTTTATTTTTCAGCATTTTAGTTAGTTTTTATTTTTCTTAGTTTAAAACATTTTTCTAAACTTTTTATTTTGATTAGATGTTGAGGATAAACCGGTACTAAAAGCTCTTGTGTCCTTGGACGACCTCGGTATCTTACCAACGCTATACTACGCCCACGATGGGTGCACTTGCCCATATGTGTGTTTAGTGTTAGTAAAATATCGTGTTTTATAAATTTAAAACTTGGCTAAAAAGTGTTAACGGGGCTTAAAATATACACCTAATATATATAACACTTCACACGCATCACCCCAATCTTGCAATCACCGAATTGGTCTTTACCATTCGAAATAATGTGTGATGCAAGTGATTATGCGGTGGGGGCCGTATTGGGTTAAAGGGTAGACAAGAAACCGGTTGCCATTTACTACGCAAGTAAGACTCTTTCGGATGCACAATTGAATTATACAACTACCGAGAAAGAGCTACTTGCGGTGGTATATGCGTTGGACAAATTTCGTGCTTATATATGGGGTACTAAGGTCATTGTTTATTCTGACCATTCTGCAGTTAGGTATCTCATGGACAAGAAGGATGCAAAGCCGAGGTTAATCCGATGGGTTCTCTTACTACAAGAGTTTGACTTGGAGATTAGAGACAAGAAAGGGAGTGAGAATGTGGTTGCGGACCACTTGTCTCGATTGGTTGTGGAGGAGGATTCTTCCTGTGAAGAGATCAATGAGAACTTTCCCGATGAGCAAATTTTAAAAGTTGGAATATTACTATGGTATGCTAATATTGTTAACTATTTGGTTACAGGTGATTTGCCAGCTCATTGGGATAGAAGGAAGAGGTTGCACTTCCTATCTCAAATCAAGTACTACACGTTGGAAGAACCAGACTTATTCAAGTTTTGTCCGGATCAAGTCGTTCGAAGATGCATACCCGACGAGGAGATTCCTAGCGTCTTGATGCACTTGCCTTCATTTGCTTGTGGGGGCCATTTCAGTGGTCATAAAACCGGGCACAAAGTGCTCAATAGCGGCCTTTATTGGCCGACTATTTTTAACGATGCTTTTAATTTCGCTAAGAACTGTGTAGAGTGTCAAAAGTTAGGGGGAATTTCAAAAAGGGATGAAATGCCCATGCAACCGATCCTCATTGTAGATATTTTTGATGTGTGGGGGATCGATTTCATGGGCCCATTCCCTAATTCGCATGGCAACTTATACATCTTGGTGGCGGTCGATTATGTATCCAAGTGGGTCGAAGCGATTGCCACCAAGACAAATGACCATACCGTTGTTTGCAATTTTGTACAAACAAATATAATTTCTAGATTTGGGATTCCCCGAGTGATCATTAGTGATGGGGGATCTCATTTCAAGAATTTTAATTTTGGCAAACTCTTGAAACGGTATGGTGTTGACCATCGAATCGCTACCCCTTACCACCCACAAACAAGTGGTCAAGTGGAAGTTTCCAATAGGCAAATAAAAGAAATTTTGCAAAAGACTGTTCGACCCGACCGAAAGGATTGGTCGACGAAGTTGAATGATGCTTTATGGGCTTATAGAACGGCTCATAAAACACCTATTGGAACTACACCTTATCGCTTAGTTTATGGGCGAAATTGTCATTTACCGGTTGAACTTGTGCATCGTGCTTGGTGGGCTATTAAAGAGGTTAACATGAAATATGACGATGCAGGAAAAGAGCGAAAGTTAAAGCTTTGCGAGTTGGAGGAGCTTAGGGAAGAAGCGTATGAGTGTGCCTCGAAGTACAAGGATGATATGAAGAGGGCACATGACGCGAAGTTGAAACCGAAGGAGTTTGAAATGGGTCAAAAGGTTTGGCTCTACAATTCACGGCTTAAATACTTCCCCGGTAAGCTCAAGAGCAAATGGATGGGCCCGTACGTGATTACACGGGTCGGAAAGCTTGGAGATGTTACAATCAAGGACCCGAAGGATGGGTCGAAGCAAACGGCTAATGGGCATCGCCTTAAACCGTTTCTTGATGGTAACAATGAGAAAAAGGATGAGAATGTGGAGTTGGTAAACTTCGTGGTAAGTGTGCCAACTTATGAGGTCAACTGAAAGGACCGGTAATGAATTTTGTGTAAAGTTATGTATAATTATTTAATTGTTTGAGTGTTTTTGATATAATTGTTCCGTTTTATACTAACCCCGTTTGATTGAGTGAAGTCCGGATATCCCGAACGAGTTTTGAAGACGTAAGGTATGTTTTTAGACTTTATTAGGTGCATTGAGGACAATACACAACTTTGGGGGGGGGGGGTGGTAGGGCCGTTGACGGTTATTGCGTTTTAAAAAAATAGAAAAAATAAATATTTTTTAACTTATAAAAATTTACAAAAAGTTTTTTTTAATAATTTTTAGGATTTTTTTATGTATATAGTTCTTTTATA
This sequence comes from Helianthus tuberosus, assembly GCA_030545235.1. Lineage (NCBI taxonomy): Eukaryota > Viridiplantae > Streptophyta > Magnoliopsida > Asterales > Asteraceae > Helianthus > Helianthus tuberosus. Next base: position 58,439,947 of record CM060404.1, read on the forward strand.
TAAAATTCATAAATTTCCTCATATTCTTGAAAAAAAAACATTAAAATTGAAGAAATGAAAAAAATTGAATTTCTGGAAACCGTCGCCGACGGTATGCTTATTCGTCGCCTACGGTCCCCATAAAACCCCATCGCCCAACTTCCTTCGTAGACAGAAACATAAGCCGTCGGCTCTTTTATTGTTTTCGTAGACCGTCGTCGACGACGCATACAACCGTCGCCGACGGTTCCTGGAATTTCAGCCGATGCTGATTTGTAGTAGATGCGTGGGCTCGAACTTGTGATCTTTGAAACATATTCAAATATTACCTAAACGTATTCTAAGTCAAAAATTCGACCCAAGGACCAACAATCTGCCTCATTTACACACCAACACCAAAAATTTTCTGCATCAATCATTCGTTCTCTCTCCTTAATCTCCATCTTCTTCCCCAATTCACCTTCAAGAACCCTAATCCTTCTCTTTCTCATAACTTCTTCAAATCTCCACCAAATCAGTTGATTCTTGAGCCTAACTTGTGTAGTTTTTCGAGAGGAACAAAACCCCCATAACGGTTTCCATAAAATCTTGCTCGTTTGCACGATTTCTGGACGTGAGTTTTTAGGGTTTTGAAGAGTGTTCATCAAAGTCTCTTGTTTTGTACTTGTTCTTAGTTCTTCTTGTTATCTAACATCAAAGGTATGAACTTTCAGTAAATTTATGCATGATTTTCATATGTATTGTTGATTTCTTCCGAAATTTTAAGCTCATTGTTTAAGAGTAGGTTGTTTATCATAATGTATGATGTTTTAGCATAAACTTAAGAATGTTTACTTGATTTGGGGTGGGATTTGAGCATGCTTTAGTTTTGGTGATGTGATTACACTAGATTGATGCATGATTGAGCATAGTTGTAATGTTGAATATTGTTAAGACCATGAATTTTGAGAAATTCTGTGAATAAACATTCTAAATTGATATGTAGATGTTAAAATGAGCGACTTCGGAAGTTTAAAAATGCGATTTTACATCTAAATATTGATTGAAATTCAACATTACATATTACGTTCAAAGTTTGAGATTGTTTGAAGATTAGGGGTATACTAATTGTTGTCTTGTCTTTTGATTGTAGTTATGTTTGGAAGAAGCAAGAAAGAAAAGACCTCCGGGCAAGGCTCGTCTTCGGGAGCCGGTTCAGGCTCGGGGCAATATCAAAGGCGTTGGGAACAATTAAGTAATGTTCAAGAAGGTGATGGGCAACTTATTCGACAGGATTGGGATTGGGAAGAGGCAAAGAATAGTCAGTCAGCTTCGGTATGGAAAGACGAGAAGTTGAAGGCTCTTTCCCGATACCGAAACAAGAGATTGGAAGCTAAGATGTGGAAAATGAAGATGGTTACGGGTGTTTCAAAGCCCGTACCTGAGAGGGTAGTGTGTGAACGTACGGTGGATGTCGAGGAGTTTCGAAAGATCGACATAGTGCAAAAGTTCGAAAAGATTGGTTGGGAGCGAGTGATTGACTGGTGCGAGGATATCACCACCCGGGTATATTTGGGGGCTGTTTGTGAATGGCTATCTACTCTCCGTTTCGAACATTCTGATAGGCCAGCTCATAGGTGGCAGTTGATCGGCAACATCGGAAAAAACCAAATGATCATGTCATTCGAGCATATTAATGCTATTGCGAGATTTGACTCACTTGGGGTTGAAGCCTATGACTACTACGAGTATGATCAGTTTTTGGACAATAAAAGAAACGACGCTGATCCGTTGAGACTGTTAGAGGATACACTGCCAGGTTCCGGGGGTGCAGGGGAGTTGAGAAGCGATTTGTCTTTGATGGGAAAAATACTCCAAGGCATTTCGTTAGAAAATATTATGGTGCGGTATGGGGACCGCGGTAAAGTGAAGGCACCCGACTGCCGAGTTTTGCATGCGTTGTTGTATGGGACGCCCAAGCTATCATGGCGTCAAATTGTGATGATCAACACATGGGATACAAGAGAATCATTTAAGCGGAAGATGATCCCTTATGCAAGGTTGATTAGCGCAATGATTCTGCAGCAGAATGCATTGCCTCAGGAGTCACTGTGGGTGTCTAAGCCCATCGATCAGTTCAGCTTCGCCACCATTAGGCGACATTGGAAGATAACGGTGAAAGCTTTTGGTCATCTTTACACGGTTGAAGATGAACAAGGAGATAGTTACCGATTTAATGAACAGAGAGAGGGTGATGAAGAAGAAGGCGATGAGGAGATGCCTGATGTTGAGGAGGAGACGGATCCTTCCGGTCCGCGGGGACCGAGGCGGAGGTATAGGAAGCAGCATAGGGAAATCTCTGCCAATGTGGCAGACTTTGTGAACCAAAGGCAGATACCGTCATACCGGTTGTGGACTCGTGGGCAACAAGCTGTTTACGATAATGTATCGGCCGGCATTGGTGAAGCAAGAGAGTACCATGAGAGCAGGAGAGAATGGGAAGAGGCGCAAGGGGCGTATTCACAAGAGCAATGGGGTTTTCAAGCATCCTTTCGTGAAAGGGTGGAGAAACAGATGGAAGAACAACAACTGCAACAAGCGTTACAACAGTCTCAAATGGAACGCTTGTTACAGTTGCAAGAAGAAGAAAGGGCCCACAGACGGGCACGGGAGGAAGAAGAGGCTAGGCTTTACAATGCACAAATGGAATTGGAACAACGCCGATGGAGAGCTTTGGCTATCTCTAACCAAATGACGCTTAATAACGCCAAGGTACTCCACGATCAGGAGTGCCATCAAAGAGACCTTCAAGCCGGTCTCCCGTACGCCGAACACTCAGGGTGGACCGATTACCCCAATCTTCCTCATCCACTAGGCCCATCCGATCCTACCCCTCATTGGCCCGAGGCAGTCGGCTCTAGTTTCATCCCGATTCCTTACCAGCCACCGCCACAAGGAGAGTCAAGCCCACTAGATAACTACAGGGATATGTTTGAGGCCCTCACTGGTTATCAGTACCAGCCGAACCCACCAGTGAACCCTAATGAGAGATATCAGCGGTAGAGGCAAGGTACGTTTTTCTTGTTGTTGTTGTATATTATTTTGTTTCTGTTATTTTTATTTCATGTTATTTATTTTCGCCTAGTTAAATGAACGTTGTGGGTGTGTTCCCTACATAACCCTCACGAGACCTCTCGTCCTTCCAAGCTATTGGGGGGTTTAAAAGGGCTTGTTGCATAAGCTAAATGCAACCGTGATTCCTACAAAAGTGAGTTAGGTTTATTGCTGTTGTAAATTATTTTCCACATAAATCAAAGTAAAATAAGGTATGACTTGGTAATAATTTCATAAAAGTGGTAGAGCTAGGTAACTAACAAATTTTGATGGTTGTGAGAAGCATGCTTCTACACAAGGGTTAAGATTTGTAGGTATATCGGACTCGTGGGACAACCATTTTCATGAAGATGAGAGGAGCACACGAGGAATGAGCTCAGAAATCAGGTGCATACGTTTCTTTTTTACTTTTGATTTTTAGTTAGTAAATAAGTGGAATGTATTTTGTATATTATTTTTCCGGGGTGAAATTTTTGGGGGAATTAGCCGTGTCACATCCCTTGTGCGTTAAAACTCTAGTTCTTACACATTGAGGACAATATGTACCTCGAGTGTGGGGATGGGGGAGTAGTAAAAGTTTTAGATTTTGACCCGTTCATTTAAATACTACACATTAAGGACAATGTTCACCTCAAGTGTGGGGATGGGGGAAAATTTCAAAAAATTTTCAAAAATGTCTTGTTTCAAAAGCGATCTTAAAAGCATAAGTAACTAAGTCAACGAGGGATGTCACAACCCATTTGGTCTATTGTCATGGTCAAGTTCGAATTAATAGCATGACGGGTATTTAGCGGGTGGTTATTTGGGAATAATCCGCCTTAGAAACTAGTATTTTATGCATGTCACATACCATACCCTTTTAGATATGTGAGGTTTTGAGCCACTTTTATATCATAGATTACATACCTATGTTTCTTTGTTCGAGTGGACCATTAGTCATATATTGTAGAACTTGCAACTTTTGATACGTTTGAGACTATAGACCGAATACAAGCACGAGAATGATTAAGGCATTAGGTAAACCTTTTCTCTTAAAACCATTTATCTATCCTTACCCAAATAAATCCCCTAGTCGCCCATTTTGAGCCTAAACCTTTCGTTTGACCACCCTATAGCCCATAACCGTTAAACTTTTTTTCTTTTAAACCCGTGTGATGGAAATTCGATTATAGGAATCGTATTTGTATAGTTGTTCTTGTTTGTTTGCATATAAAAAAAAATCAGAAAATATCATGAAAAAGAATGGAAAATCGTTGAAGAAAAACACAAAAGAAGTGTTAGTAGTTGTCGAATAAAAGGGTGAAAGATTATTGCCCATAGTGATGTTTATATTTAGTTTTGTTTAAGTTAGTGGTTTGTAATAAAAATCGAATTTTCATCTCCTTAGCCACTTTAAAATATCCTAATTCCTACCCTTAGCCTAGCCCCGTTACAACCCTCATAAAGACCTTATGACTTGTGCTTAGTGTTTGTGATCAATGGTGGAGAATGATTGAGTTGCAAGCTTATGCGGGTATGTGTTCTAATCGGTTATGAGTGAATATTCTTTGAAGTGCTAATACATTATAAATATTAACCAATATACAAGCCGAGTGGAGAGAACATTGTGAGGGATGTGCTTGGATTGCTGGTTTCACGGGCGGGTTAATCTTGGGTAACCATTTGTGTATGTGAAGTCATATCACCGTTAAATATATTGAAAATTGTAAAGAGTTTGAACTTTAGCATGACATTGGACCTTAACCTTCGTCTCGGGAATGGGGAGTGTATTCGTTGTTCGACCCACGTGAAAGTGAAAAACAGATTTGCTTGAGGACAAGCAAAAGACAAGTGTGGGGATGTGATACGTGGTCGAAAACCGGAGTTCGTTTATGTCTAAGTTCATGTTTTTACTTAACTTTTTATCCCGAATAGCCTACTTGTAAAAGGGTTTGTATTTTGCAGATCTTGTGAAGTTTAAGGAGCTAATTGGGAGCTAAACGGACCACCGAGACGAAAAACGAGCCACCGGGAAGCGAAACGGGTCAACCGGGAGCACGGAACGCGAAAAACGAGAATTGAAGAATTGAGGCACCGTCGCCGACGGCCAGAGAGCCCGTCGGCGACGCCCCGTGTATATGTCCGTAGCCGCAAAAGCCCGTAAGCAGCAAGATTAGCCGTCGGCAGTTTTTTAGAAACCACACGCCGTCGCCGACGGGGCTTCAAGCTGTCGGCGACGGCTCACCAATCTTCAGATCGCGAATTCTTATTTCTTTGGTGACGGGAACGAATCAAAAGGGAGTGGTTGACTATTATTGGACGGTTACACTTTGTTTTTTATTTTAAACTTGATCTTGGAGCCACTAACCTATCATCATTCACCTACCATTCCATCATCCACTCTCACGACATCACCCGAATCAAGATCTTCACCATCAACAATCCATCTACACAATCAATTCATCAAAACCCTAATTCTCCATACTTCACCAATTACCAATCATTCCACAAACCCTAATCATCCACCATTCATTCATCCATCAAGCTTCAAGATGCTCTCATTCATGTTCCAAACATCCGGTGATCAAGCTTCTTCAACCATGAGCGGCTAATCATCTCGGTTTCACCCCGGTGTAGGTAGTTGTTAATTCTAGGATTTCGAATTGTTCTTGTTTCAACTTAGTGACAATTTGTATTTGATTTTTGAAACTTTTGACAATAGTGTTACATTTGTTGCGAATTCGTAAATTGTCGAACGATGTTAAAAGTTATGACTTTGCGAAACGGTGATATGTAATTGTGCATTGTCGTGGTTAGGATTTACTTGTGTTGATTAGAAAGTGTATTCTTGTCCGTTCTTCGGGACGTTGATAGTTATTAGCACCTAAGTCACGGTACACTAAATCCGTTAATCGAATGCATTTGAGTTGAATCTAAAACTTGTAGAAATCCTAGGTTAGCAATTACCGAAACCGGGTGTGATTCCTTTTTCTTATTATTGTTCTAGTAATCAATTTTCTTGTAATCATTAATTATTAGTGGTTAATCAATTTAATCAATTTACTTAGTCTAAACTCACATCTCTCAATTAAACAAAAGAACAAAAACATTCTAGTAAGCTTCATAATCGTGACATTTGTTATAATTCATTCGAATCCATACACAAACCACATACTCTTCGTGGTTCGACCCCTCACTACCACTAGCTATTTGTTAAGGGTAATTAGGGCATATAAATATTATCTTTGACCGGAGCGCGACACTCCGATCACTTAATAATTGGGGCTTTTACTAGAAAAATGTTCCTAAAGGTCCGTAATAATGTTACAAAGAGGTTTGGACTAAAAGGCTGAGTTTTCCGGTCAAAAAGGAGTTTTCCGGCCAAAAACGTTTTTTCGGCAACCGGAGACTAACGGTGTTAGGGTTCTATTAGTCAGGGTTCATTGGAGACCAATATGTTAATAGATGGGACCAACAGTGAAAATTTTTAAAGTTGAGACCGTTACCGGCCAAAGGACAATCGTTGGAATTATTAAAATCCGTTATTCCAAAAAAATGATTTTTACTTGCATAAATAGACCTCAAATTAAGGTGAGGCTTAATTCCGCAAAAGAATAATTGAGAATTGTACCTTGGTTTTCATTCTAGCATGCTTACATAGTTGAGATTCACTAAATCAACATTATATAGTCATTTAGGTTGCAATTTATGCTCCTCGGCAAGTTCAGGAAAAACAATCAAGAATTTGCACTTGCTTTATATTTTTGCATTCAACAAATGGACTTTTGAAGCTGAGAAAAAAATAAAGAACCTACCGGTCCTCTTTAAAACATACATCCGACTATTGTGTTTAGCCATAACTGTTGAAGTATGAGAAGCATGGATAAAATATATTTAAAGTATATTAAATGAAAATTGCTCGCACCATTTCTCTTTTATTTAAGACAGATGAACTAATCTAAATTTGAAGAACCATGCATTCATGCCATTCATATGATCCATATCCAAAACGATTCCTTCCTTGACGATTAGAGCAAGTAGGTGTGTTTCGGTTGGCTTTTAAAACAAAACTCGTAACAAACGTAAATACTAAAAAATATACAAAATTTCCATCAATTTTAACCTTTATACAAAGAAAACCTTTCTACAAATAAGACTGAGTTGCAAATCATACATTTTTTTCTGTAAAATACCGTCTAAAATACGTTTTAATGGTACATGACTACATACTCATAAGACAAGTAAGAAAAACTAAACTTTGGTAACACGTTTCTTTTTAACATACCAACTTCACTTTTTTGCAGGTTTTTAATGAAGAGAAATGTCAGCCTTCCTTGATAAACAATCTAATTAAGAGAACTATCAACATAAACTATAATATATCTTTTCAAAATAAGAACATACTAACCAGGGTGAAACATAAAAAAATTACCACAAACAAATGACAAACATACAAACAAACAAAAAAATTAAGAATTATCCTTTTTGATTGAGGAAGTTGACCTTTTAATCAAGTTAACATTGTACCAAGAACTAAATTGAGCAAATTCCTTGATGATTATATCCAAAACTAGTTTTGAGTGAAGAACAAAAAAGTTACTTTTTTATTTAGAATAAAGACTAGCTTTTGTGCTAAATGACATAATTGTAAGAATATAGCAAAGATATATGTTATAAAATAGCTTGCATAATGTCCCATTTTTGGTTTGTGAAACCATGATTACTTAAGTGAATTAGATAAAATCTCAATCATTTGTAGTTAGTTTAAGGTTTTTAGCCACACAAAACCAAAGACCGGACCACTTTCCAATACTAATCATGTTCCTATTGGCTCATTCAAGGCGGGTCGGTCCTCGATCTTAAGTAGTTCCCTATTGCTCCAATCAAAGTTCCCTGGTTCTCATTACTAAAATAAAGAACATACTAGTGCCCTTTAGAACATATATCTGTTGTGTCTGGCCATAACCTGTTGAAGGATGAGAAGCAAAGCACAATTACTTGAATAAAAAGGAAAGAAAGAATGTCTACAACAATTTTAATATTTCTAAACTTAAAGTATATTAAATGAGAATAGCTCGTTCTATTTTGCTTTTATTTAAGGGGTCTAAACTTGAAACAACATGCATTCATACCATTCATATGATTCATATCCAAATATTCCTTCTTTGATGATTAGAGCAAGTAAGCGTGTTTATGTAGGTTTAAAAAACAAAACATATAACAATTGTAAATACTAAAAATACAAAATACCTATCCATTTTAGCCTTTCTACAAAGAAGACTGAGTTGCAAATCATACATCTTTTCTGTAAAATACCGTCTAAATATATGTTTTAGTTCTACATACTTTCAAGGTAAGTAAGAAAAACTAACCTTTAACAACACGATTCTTTTTAACTTCGAAGTGTAATATATAATTTTTTCTCATTAATTGTGTAATTCGGTTCTTAAGCCCAATCCAACTGGTCCAACATGTCCGACTAGTGGCATGTGGAGACTAGTTTGACGTTCGGTCCGGTTATGAAAACATTACTAACAATCATATAAGTTACGAAAAAAGTTGCAACATTATGAACTCAAAAAGCATTCCTGAAAAGGAATAAGCAACCGTATTTAATCATCCCCATTTTCATTTCCAAAGCCATCTGGTAACCTTAAAGAAACACCCATAAATATATACAACATCAATTTATGAACCAAGTAACATGATGAAAAGATGCAACTACTAATATGATAACCTGATTAATTTTCCAAGAAACATGCAACAATAGACAAAATACTCACACATAAAATTTTAGACCATAATTCAAGTAGTTCCTGTTGGTTGGATATCCAAAAGAAGCACAAAACATATTGAAAACAAAATATATATTGATTTTTTTTTCACATAGTAAGGTTTTAATTTTGTACGTCTACATGCATATTCTATTACACACAACACCAAATCTACCAATTAGATCTTGTACTGATCATCAAACAAAAAGTTATGGATTGCAAGTTTAGTGGTGTTGTGAGGTATATGAATCCACCCAAAAAATTTAGTGGAGTCATAGTGTCATTGGTAAGGGTGAGCAAATTAACCACCATAACCGATAACCGAACCATAACCGAACCACTAATAACCGATAACCAATATAACCAATGGTTATGGTTATGAAACTTTGTATAACCGCTCAATCGGTTATTGTTATGAAGCTTTGGTTAACCGATATAACCGAAACCGAACCGAACTTGTGATGTTAACTTTATATAATGGATTTGTGTTTTACAAAACCATATAGAGGGTTTTTACTAAGATAAAAGTATGTTAGTAACAAAATGATCTTGATGTAGATGCCATTTATTTTGCTAATAAACTACGGTGTTATGGCCATAATTATTTTTATTTGAGAATTACCTTATTAAAAAGAACCCTAAATCGGTAGTTTAACCAAAAAGTTTAGTCTCTGTTATATGATAAAATAGGCTCAAGCTAAGTTCAAATCGTGCACAACCCTATTTATTTCAAACCTTTCTTGGTTACTTAACCGAAATTAACCAAAACCGAACCATAACCGACTTCATAACCGATTAACCGTAACCGAAGTTTGGTTATGGTTATGGTTACCAAAACTCCATAACCGAACTAGCGGTTATGGTTATGGTTAATAGTAAAAACCGAACCAAACCGACTCATGCACACCCCTAGCTCCAATCAAAGTTCCCTGGTTCTCATTACTAATTAAAATAAAGAACATTCTAGTGCCCTTTAGAACATACATCTGTTGTGTTTGACCATAACCTGTTGAAGGATGAGAAGCAAAGCACAATTACTTGAATAAAAAAGAAAGAAATAATGTCGACAATAATTTTAATATTTCTAAACTTAAAGTATATTAAATGAGAATAGCTCGTTCTATTTTGCTTTTATTTAAGATAGTTAAACTGGTCTAAATTGAAACAACATGCATTCATACCATTCATATGATCCATATCCAATGATTCCTTCTTTGATGATTTTATGCAGGTTTAAAAAACAAAACACATAACAAACCTAAATACTAAAAAAATACAAAATACCAATCCATTTTAGCCTTTCTACAAAGAAGACTGTGTTGCAAATCTTACATCTTTTCTGTAAAATACCGTTTATTTCAAACCTTTCTTGGTTACTTAACCGAAATTAACCAAAACCGAACCATAACCGACTTCATAACCGATTAACCGTAACCGAAGTTTGGTTATGGTTATGGTTACCAAAACTCCATAACCGAACTAGCGGTTATGGTTATGGTTAATAGTAAAAACCGAACCAAACCGACTCATGCACACCCCTAGTCATTGGGTAGCTCATACATGAAAGGAATACTTACTTGTTACTTAGAAATGAATACAGAAATACTTACTTGTTACTTATAAATGAAAACATCTATGGGGTAGTTAATTAGATTCAATATCTAAACCTCAAGACCACTCCCTAGGAAGAGTTCACATTTATTAAAACAACCATTATTTTGGTGGTCCTTTGATAATACTCAGGTTTGATATCACTTCTTTATTTAGATATTCATAACCCATCTAAGCTTTTACATCTTGTATAACCTTGTTCGAAAAAAAAGTCATAATGGATTCTAATAATCCCAACTATTGTTCGTTGTCCGGCAACGGCCCCAACTTCAAAAATCCCTGACTGGCAGTCCCATCTTTTCACATATTGGCCTTCAATGACCCTGACGTCGTTAGTGTCCGGTCGTCGGAAAAACGTTTTTGGCCGGAAAAAGGTTTCTAAAGGTTCGATCTATGGTTACAAATAGGGCTGGGACTAAAACTTTGAGTTTTCCAACCAAAAAGTTGAGTTTTCCGGCAAGAAATAAGTTTTTCGACGAAAAAGTAGTTTTTTTCCGGCGGCCTTAATAATTGGTGCTTTTACTAGAAAAAAAGGTTCCTAAAGGTCCGTAATAATGTTACAAAGAGGTTTGGGACTAAAAGGTTGAGTTTTCTGGTCCAAAAAGGAGTTTTCCGGCAAAAAACGTTTTTCCGGCAACCGAAGACTAATTAAGGTTCCGTTAGTAAGGGTTCATTGGAGGCCAATATGTTAATAGATGGGACCACCAGTGAGAATTTTTGAAGTTGTGACTGTTGTTGGCCAAAGAACAATAGTTGGGATTATTAAAATCCATTACTAAAAAAAATGATTTTACTTGTTTAAACAGACCTCAAATTAAGGTGAGACTTAATTCCGCAAAAGAATAATTAAGAATTTGTACCTAGGTTTTCATTCTAGCATGCTTACATAGTTGAGATTCACTAAATAAACATTATATAGTCATTTAGGTTGCAATTTATGCTCCTCGGCAAGTTCAGGAAAAACAATCAAGAATTTGCACTTGCTTTATATTTTAGCATTCAACAAATGGACTTTTGAAGTTGAAACAAAAATAAAGAACCTCCCGGTCCTCTTTAAAACATACATCCGACTATTGTTTTTAGCCATAACTGTTGAAGCATGAGAAGCATGGATAAAAATATATTTAAAGTATATTAAATGAAAATCGCTCGCTCCATTTCTCTTTTATTTGAGACAGTTAAACTAATCTAAATTCGAAGAACCATGCATTCATGCCATTCATATGATCCATATCCAAAACGATTCCTTCCTTGACGATTAGAGTAAGTAGGTGTGTTTCGGTTGGCTTTTAAAACAAAACACGTAACAAACGTAAATACTAAAAAATATACAAAATTTCCATCAATTTTAACCTTTATACAAAGAAATCCTTTCTACAAATAAGACTGAGTTGCAAATCATACATCTTTTCTGTAAAATGCTGTTTAAAATACGTTTTAATGGTACATAACTACATACTCTTAAGACAAGTAAGAAAAACTAAACTTTGGTAACACGTTTCTTTTTAACAAACCAACTTCACTTTTTTGCAGGTTTTTAATTAAAAGAGATATCAGCCTTCCTTGATCAACAATCTAATTAAGAGAACTATCAACATAAACTATAATATATCTTTTCAAAATAAGAACATACTAACCAGGGTGAAACATAAAAAAATTACCTCAAACAAATGACAAACATACAAAAAAAAATAATAATAATAAGAATTATCCTTTTTGATTGAGCAAGTTGACCTTTTAATCAAGTTAACATTTTACCAAGAACTAAATTGAGCAAATTCCTTGATGATTATATCCAGAACTAGTTTTGAGTGAAGAACAAAAAAGTTACTTTTTTATTTAGAATAAAGACTAGCTTTTGTGCTAAATGAGGTAATTGTAAGAATATAGCAAAGATATATGTTATAAAATAGCTTGCATAATGTCCCATTTTCGGTTTGTGAAACCATGATTACATAAGTGAATTAGATAAACATCTCAATCATTTGTAGTTAGTTTAAGATTTTAGCCACACAAAACCAAAGACCGGACCACTTTCCAATACTAATCATGTTCCTATTGGCTCATTCAAGGCGGGTCGGTCCTCGATCTTAAGTAGTTCCCTATTGCTCCAATTAGGGGTGAGCAAATTAACCACTATAACCGATAACCGAACCATAACCGACATAACCGAACCACTAATAACCGATAACCAATATAACCAATGGTTATGGTTATGAAACTTTGTATAACCGCTCAATCGGTTATGGTTATGGTTATGGTTATGAAGCTTTGGTTAACCGATATAACCGAAACCGAACCGAACTTGTGATGTTAACTTTATATAATGGATTTGTGTTTTACAAAACCATATAGAGGGTTTTTACTAAGATAAAAGTATGTTAGTAACAAAATGATCTTGATGTAGATGCCATTTATTTTGCTAATAAACTACGGTGTTATGGCCATAATTATTTTTATTTGAGAATTACCTTATTAAAAAGAACCCTAAATCGGTAGTTTAACCAAAAAGTTTAGTCTCTGTTATATGATAAAATAGGCTCAAGCTAAGTTCAAATCGTGCACAACCCTATTTATTTCAAACCTTTCTTGGTTACTTAACCGAAATTAACCAAAACCGAACCATAACCGACTTCATAACCGATTAACCGTAACCGAAGTTTGGTTATGGTTATGGTTACCAAAACTCCATAACCGAACTAGCGGTTATGGTTATGGTTAATAGTAAAAACCGAACCAAACCGACTCATGCACACCCCTAGCTCCAATCAAAGTTCCCTGGTTCTCATTACTAATTAAAATAAAGAACATTCTAGTGCCCTTTAGAACATACATCTGTTGTGTTTGACCATAACCTGTTGAAGGATGAGAAGCAAAGCACAATTACTTGAATAAAAAAGAAAGAAATAATGTCGACAATAATTTTAATATTTCTAAACTTAAAGTATATTAAATGAGAATAGCTCGTTCTATTTTGCTTTTATTTAAGATAGTTAAACTGGTCTAAATTGAAACAACATGCATTCATACCATTCATATGATCCATATCCAATGATTCCTTCTTTGATGATTTTATGCAGGTTTAAAAAACAAAACACATAACAAACCTAAATACTAAAAAAATACAAAATACCAATCCATTTTAGCCTTTCTACAAAGAAGACTGTGTTGCAAATCTTACATCTTTTCTGTAAAATACCGTCTAAATATATGTTTTAGTTCTACATACTTTCAAGGTAAGTAAGAAAAACTAACATTTAGCAACAAGATTCTTTTTATGATACCAATTTCACTTTTTTTGAAGGTTTTTAACGAAGAGAAATGCTAGCCTTCTGTGATAAACAATCTAATTCGGAGAACTATCAACATAAACTATAATTTATCTTTACAAAATAAGAACATACTAACTAGGGTGAAACATAAGAAATACCTCAAACAAATGACCAACATACAAACAAAAAAACTTAAGAGTTGTCCTTTTTGATTGAGCAAGTTGGCTTTTTAATAAAGTTAATGTTGTACCAAGAACTAAACATTTTCCTATTTGATTGAGCAAATTCCTTAATGAATTATATACAAAACTAGTTTTGATTGGAGAACAACAAAATTAAATTTTCTTATCTAGCATAAAGACTAGCTTTTTGTGCTAAATGAAGTAATTGTATGAGTATAGCAAAGATATATGTTATAAATAGCTTGCATAATGTCCCATTTTCAATTAATGAAACCATCATCACTCAAGTGAATTAGATAAACGTCCCAATCATTTGTAATTAATTTAAGGTTTTTAGTCACACAAAACCAAAGACCGGGCCACTTTCCAATACTAAACATGTTCCTATTGCCCCAAACAAGGCAGGCCGATCTCCGGTCCTAAGGAATTCCCTATTGCCGTGGATTAAAGCGGGCTGGTTCTGTTACTAAAACAAAGAACATACTATCGCGCTTTAGAACATACATATGACTGTTGTGTTTGGGAAAACCCGTTGAAAGATGAGAAAAAAAAGCACACTTGCTTGAATAAAAAAGAAAGAAAATAATGTCGACCATGATTTTAATATTTTTAAACTTAAGGTATACTATACGAGAATAGCTCACTCCATTTCACTTTTATTGAAGATGGTTAAACTAGCCTAAACTTGAAGCACCATGTATACATGCCATTCATATGATCCATGTCCAAGACCGATTCCTTCCTTGGCAATCAAGGCGGGTCTATCCCAGGCCCTGAACAATTCCTTATTTCCCCAATTAAAGCGAGTTGGTTCTCATTACTACATGGACATGTTCCCTTTACTATATGTTATGGCTTAACTTGCATAAAGCCCCATTTTCAATAACTAAAACCACCATCACTTAAGTAAATTCTATACACAACCCAATAATTGTAATTACTTAGATGTTTTTAGCAACACAACATCGAGGGAAGGATTGGTCCATATCCCATTACTAGTTTACTATATTGGTTCCTTATGCCACCATCAAGGCAGACCGATTCCCATTAGGTTATGTGGTGTGCTCATGACCCAAATGACCACCACCATCCTTTATGTCAGCGTCATGTCACCTCACCCTTGTCCACCAACCTAATTCACCACCTATATGGTGTGGATTATGACCCTCACTATCATCCACTATCCTCCCACACCAATCAAAATCCCCTAATTAATTGAAAGAGGGTCATGGTTGTCATGGATTAAACCATGTGAACCACCATGGTTTGGGAAAGGGGGCGGTGTACCATAAGAACCATGTCTCGTGTGATAATCCATGATCCAATCCACCACCCCATACACCATAGCCTTACTCAACAAGTTTTTGTTGTCCCAATCAAGGCGACAAGTTCCCATTATAAAATAGCTTTCTATTGACCCATTCAAGGCAACTAAATGAGTATAGAGGGGCTAAATTAAAAATGATGCAAATAAAAGAAGTCAAATACCCCACATCTTAAAAATGTTATAAACTACTGTGAATATAACATCCAACCTCACATACCAATCGATATTGTCTACTTTGCCCATAAGGAGCTCATTTATATATTTTTCGTATTCAAGCAAAGATCTCGAGGACCATTTCCACTAAATAAGCTTAAATGTAGAATAGTCCTTTCAACCACATCCAATATCCTCCAAAACACGTTGGTGTTATTTGAGATTAGACACTTTGTATGAGCCCAACATCGGATCTTTGCTTAGGGTGTTACAAACATTGTGGTTTGTTGGCTTTCGAGTTGAACCCTCAAATACTACATGTCACATGTTCAACGTTTAGTAGGATTCGACACAAATCCCCCTACCGCTTATAAATGCATAGTCCTCGATGAAGTTTGCCACCACTATAAAGGTGGCGTGTTCGTTCATAAAGTTCCAACTTCTAGAGCTCATTTATCACTAAGCAAATTCCATATCTACATGGTTTTTTAATTTGAGCATAATAATTTCCACTTGTTGATTCAGATTGGCAATCGACATGGAGCGTTGATAATAATGTTTTAGGACGTGGCTGCTACAATTAAGAGGACTGGCAACTGGCAAGAGGATTGGGGCTATTCATTTTCAGTTGTGGTTGTTGACACGCTGTGAATTGTGCGGGAAGTGAAGAATGTGAGACTTTATAATAGGTAACTTATCATTATATATTGGATATGTTATACCTAAGCTTGCCATGGTGGTTGTAATGGTGGCTATAGTGGTCTCAACTCTCACAATGGTGAGTTGATCCAACAGTGTTGACAATCCAACAATGATGGTATAAACTCGATCCGTTGGATGATCCAAGAGATATGTTGCAAGAAATAAATTATTAAGAAAGAACATCAGTTAATCTTATGTATAAAGCAATAATATATTATAGTAACAATTGTAGAACATTTTAGTAAAAGGTAGCCATATAATGAAACAAACAATAAGAACGTTACTAAATGGTCTTAGGTGTACCACTTTAACCTCTTTTAGATGGTATAAAGATGTATTTCTAAGTAGTGTATGAACTCAGAAAACTATAGTTCTCATTGGAAGTCAAAATTTATTGATGATCTTCCACCTTGCTAAAAGAGTAAGAACAACTCTTAGGGGAGATGGTATTCAAATCCCGTATGATCATTATGAGCATTACACTTATGGCAGGCTTATTAGTGACAAAAAGGTTTTTAAAAAAAGGGGTTTATCCATGTTAATTATAGTCACTAAATTAATACCACAAGATAATAGTTACATATGATATAAGGCTATGAGGTGTGAGGGCTCCATGGGGATCCATCCACGCCACATCAGCATCCATCACCACACCCTCCAAGTGGGGGCTCCATGGTGGTAAAGCCCTTTAACGCCAACTTTGGTTAATTCAGGTGGGGTCCATAGTTTTAAACCAATCAAAATTAAAGGGGGCTCTATAGGGGCTCCATCCACACCCTCTAAATTAAAGGGGGGCTCCATAAATGAGTTGGATCCTGTGTGGACTTGATAAAGCCCCATGGGGCTCCATCCACACCTCATAGCCTAATAAGAATACATTATTCTTTCCTACCCTTGAATTTAATTAAATAGAACCTTAGCATGTTTTGTGGCATTGTGAAAGGGCGTGAAGCCCTGCCACGTAAGCAAAGGAGTTGAGGAACACACCCATTCGGGCGCTAAAGGGGCAAGGTGATGGCTAACGTGGTGGTCTTCACGGGTGTTGGGGCAGGTTGTGAGTTGTGACCATTGGGTTGTGTGCAAGTGAAGTGGTGTGCAAACTAGCCGTTGGATGATTTAGGAACATCAAGTGTACTTCTGGAGAGGAGACTCTAGAACCAGAAAGATTCACCATCACACAGTTTCATACAACAGAATCATCAGAAGCTAAATTAAAAACAGAAACAAACTACATTGTACAGACCAGTTTGGTTCCCATGTCTACAATCTCAACTCAATGGCTATATTTCATGTTCGATAATCAACAATCCAATACGCAAAAATAAGAACTTTTCCCGGTATTCTCATTATCCTCTAGATGGTAATTCGTCACCAGTAACAAAATCCTGAATAGAATGGCAACATACATGTTTTTATGGATTCTCTATCTAAAAGTTTGACGCGTATTGAAAAAACCTACCTGTTGTTTTCAAGACGACCGACAAAAGCTACATTTGGACCTGTTTATGGTGGTTATGCAGTTATAACGTTTTACGCGTTAACAACTTCCTGCAAGTGTTGCGAGTGACTTTTACCAGGCGGGATGAAAATCAAATCTTCCCAACCTGAATTTTTTTCACTCATCTGCAACCCAAAACGTAAATGTTAATTTATTTGATGATCAAATTATATATAGAGAAATGAATTGGGGCACATGTACCTCCATTTTTTTCAGCACATCTTCCAGACTTCCGACCTGTAAGATCAAAAAGTAGCACTCGGTACACAATATATAGTTTAAGATGTTGTGAATGAACCTCCGAAGAGAAGTAAAAAGGTTTGCAATACCATAATATGTTGAGAAATTGCGGGTCCTCTAGGTCCTCGTGGAACCCTTAACAATTCTTTCTCGATATCCTCCTGATTTTGCAACATGATTTGGGTTTAAATCAGTAAAGCGTATTACTTGAAATCTCCAGATGAGGGATGTTAAAAGAAAATTCAAATACAAACCTTTCGAAAATATATAGGGCAATACCGTTTGTTTTTCTTCTTTATAACCAAGAGGTCCGACTGTGCAAAGAAATAACATGACACATAAGTATTTTATAAAACGCAATGATTTAGATCCGGGATCATTGAAACAAATGAGCAAATCCCTAATTGTCTGCGGACATGAAAGATGCTAGACTCATAAGAAACGCCCAAACTTAAATACCATCTAAAGCGTTGCGTGTGCATTGACTGTGGATGAGAGAGGAACTCCACAGTTAAGCATGTCCAGGTCGGAGTAATCAGGCACTTTGTAGGAAGTTTCCACTCACGCAAACAACAACATTGGTTCGGGTAACTACGTATGAGTAACTAAATGTTACAATGGTTATGCGAAAACTGCTCGACTATACGAAAGTAGCCCTGATTTTGCATTCATCAATTACCAGATTACCCAACCTTTTTAACAAGAGTAGCCTATTTTCTGTGGTCACAACATGTTAACCATGCATATTTAATCAAACACAGAAGTTATAGATTACACGTTCAAGAACTAATTTTCCATACCTGAAAAACCGGGACTCCATCGAACCCACTCTTGTTAGCCGAAGCTCTCAGCTATCAAAATCACAATACCACATTAATAACCACTCAAAACTACAACACGAATACATAATCACACGCAAATCCCAACCTCCATTGCATTCTTGAGTTGTACAGGATCGGGCAAAAACCGAAATGCAATTCCTTCAACCTTCAACATATAAACCTAAACACAAACACACAAAAAAAACCCCACTTTCACAACAAAAAACATAAACAACACTAAAAAACATCAATTCTAAATATCTAATTTCTTTGTCCTAAATTCAAAAACCATCACCTGATCAAGCGCAATCGGTACAACCTTAGCTCGCCCTCTCAACTCTCCTTTCCTCAACCTAACCTGCAAATTCACACACATACATACAAATCAGCACACACCAACTCAATCTCGCGCGTGAGAGCGCGTGCACGCACACAAACACTCAATTCTACCTGCGCTAGAAACGCCTCAGCATCCTCTTGACGAAAACATAGCAATCCAATCGACTTAAGTCCGTTAGGATCCGAAATGAGCACAAACTCGTTATCAGAATTACTAACAGTATACAGCTCCGTTCCGGAGAGCGTTTTCGACACGTTGGCGGTGCTTAAGGCCACGTCAAACGCGTGTTTCCCGCCGAGAAGATTGTTGTTGTTGTTGTTGTCTTGCTGGTGATTAGAGAGTGAAGCAAACGGTATTGATGAAGGTAAATTGTTGCGTGAGTGGAATTGGAAGAGGTTTCTGGCGAGTTCACGGCGGGTTTGGTCGATGCGTGTGGTGATGCCGGAGCTCAGGCGGAGAAGGTGGTGGTGGAAGAAGGTGAAGGGATTGGGGTTTGGTGACTCCATTACCGAGAAGAAAAGGGGAGGGTGAACAATACAGGTAGTTGCTGGTGTTCCAGTATATTAATTTGGGCCTGCATAGTTCGGCCCATGTATAGTTCTAGTGATTAATTTGGGCTTCTTTTGTTGTTTTCCATCATTATGTGTTTCTTTGTTGGTGAGAGGGGATTTGGAAGAAAAGAGTAAGGTTTACGAAGGGGAGAGTAAGAGGATAGTGGTGGGGTTTTTCGTGATGGGGGTGGGGATTCGGTTTTGATTGGTATTGATTTGGTTTGTTGTGGTACTGGTGTTTGGTATAGTCTGCGATACCAATTTTGAAGTGGGCCCTTCCTAGGATATAGAGGTGTACAAAAAAACCGGTTTTAGAACCGAAACCGGGGAAAAAACCGAAACCAGTTTTTTTAGCCGGTTTTTTTATAACCGAATCGGTTTTATAACCAAACCGCCGGTTATAGACCGGTTAGGATTCTTGGTATGAAAAACCGGTTAATAACCGAAACCAGTTAAAAAAAAAACCGGTTAAACCGGTTTTTTCGGCAAAAACCGGTTAAAAACCGATCCCAACCGGTTATTGTTTTGAACTTGAAAAACTGGTTAGTAACCGAAACCGGTTATTAAAAAAACCGGTTTAAAAAAAACCGATTTGTACACCTCTACTAGGATATTCATTAATATCCTGGAAGAGTAAGAAGCAAGGTCCACATGTGATGTAGAATACAGAGCTATGTGCTCTGTAACCTGTGAACTAATGTGGATCATAAATGTGTTAAGGGAACTCAGTATAAAACGTAATTTATAAGTTAGATTGTTCTGTGACAGTGAAGCGGCTATCTCAATAGCTGCTAATCCGGTATTTCATGAAAGAATAAAACATTTTGAAAATGATTTACATTTCTTAAGAGAAAATGTGCCAGCTGGTGTTATAAGTCCTGAAAAGGTCATTTTTGAATCTCAATTAGCTGACATTTTTACCAAGGGTCTTTCTGTGTCTCAACATGAGGCAATTTGTGAAAAATTAGGTCTTGTTAACATGTTCAAACATATAAATGAAGGGGGAGTGTCGAAATGATATAAATCCTTTATATGTTTGTTACACGATATATTTAACATGTTGTATTTGTTAAGGACAAAAGTGTGCAGGTTATATTACTGAGGGATTGATGGTTAAAATGTTCAAGGGTTGCGATGGAAAGTGGTCAAGGTTGAAGGGCTTATGTGAAACATGTTGAGAGCTGATATATAAACAAGCTCTTTAGGGTTTCATTCTTCATTCAGATAATCAGATCATTGTTTACTTTCTCTCTAGATCTATTAGGGTGGAGGGTATAGTCAAACAACTTAGGGTGTTTGAGTGAAATTCTACCCAATAGTATTATGCCATGTCAACTTCCCATTCTACTCTCTATTTTACACTCAATCACTAGGCATAGTCAAACACCAATCAATTAAAAAAAATCCATGATTGGTCCCTCATCTCTCTCTCCTCTCTCCTCTCCTCTCAAACAAATCGGTGAACACTTACCGATTTTGAGACTCTCTCTCTTGGTCACCGAATGCCTTGGAAGCGAGGGTATAGTCACCGAATCAGTGACTCAAGTCACCGCACAACTCCCCGAGGGTTATACCCTCCACCCTTAGAGTTTGTTTAGAGATTGTTAGTTGTTGTTGATCTCATATTGTTGTGAGATCTTCTGTTTCTGTGTTGATTGATCAACTAATTATGTTTATCAGTTGATCGTCGGATTTTGTATTTGTTGAGATCTTACATTTTGTAAGATCTAGGGTTCTTGGGGGTAAATTTTGGTTTGGGTTAATAAGATTTCCTTCACTGCTTTGTCGTTATTCCTGTTGTTGCACTCCGATTTACCATTTTCTACAGGTTTGCACATGCCATCAGCCCTTCACAACAACTCTACCTATAACAGTACCGGGGAAGGAAAACATAGGGGTTGTTTGTTTCGATGTAGTTCAATAAAATTAAAATCTTTATAACATTTTTGAAGTCATCGAAATTGGAGTCTTAATTTTAAATGAAAACATATTTAGTTGGAAATGAATAAAATTGGAACTGAAATGAATTCTCTCAAACTAAAGTAAAGATTCAAGATTCCTACAAAATTGTGAAGGAATTAAACCAAAGGAATTGGAATCTCACATTCTAGCTCCCTCGTCAACACCAACACCACCACCCAGGGCCGGCTCAATGTTTCTTGAAGCCTAAAGCGAACTCTAAATGTGAGGCCCTTTCTAATTTTTAACTGATATTATTTTGTATTTTTTTAAATATATGGTTATATTGTTATATTTTATAGTGAAGTTTTATAAAAAGAAACTAGATTATGTTGATATTATTATATGAAATATTTTAATTTCAAATTAAATTTCTTTCCTCCTTAAAAAGTGTTTCCAGCCCTACCCTGTCTACTCTTATAAACCATTTTAGTAACCTAAAAAGTCGTTGCTAGTGACTTCTGTAAACCAAAAACACAAAATGAGTATATAACTTTCTTTTTTTCTTTTTCAAATTGGAGGCCTTTAGAAGAATGGTGGCCTAAAGCAAGAGATTTAGTTGGTTGACCCTTCAGCCGGCTCTGCCACCACCCCTATCATAGTCGCCTCTGTCGTCTGCCATCGTTGTGATCTCATCTGCCTTTGCTAACGCAATAATCACCACTGTCGTCACATGATGAGGTTGCTCGAGAGGTCAGGCTTTTTCTTTAAACAAATCCTATGCGCGCATATTGTCTAATGTATCACTTGGACAGATACCAAAAGTTTATTGATCACGGGTCCCCAACTGCGAATAATCTCAACCAAATAAACAACAAGCATCCTACAAGAGGACCATATCATGAATTCCTGATCAGATGCCCCTTACAAGTTACAAATGGCACATCTTCAAGGCATCTTAAAAGTGGAAATAAAATGTAGTGAATATACTAGTTATTTATTAATTAAATTGTTAACTTTATACCTGCTAATCTCTATCCAAATCTTCCAACATAGCTTTAATGTATTAACAAACCATTTTTTGGCATTACAACGATATTCTTTCGGAGATTAGGTTCTTTATTTTCCGTATCAGAACTGTTTTTTCTTAGAATGATTAATTTATGAGTAACGAATCTTTAAAGTTTCTCCTTTTACGATTGCAAGTTTGAATCAATGATTAATCTATGAGTAATGAATCTTTAAGTTTCTCTTTTTACTATTGCAAGTTAAATGGTGTCTTTGTAAGCCCAAAGCAACAATATTCTGCTATCTATTTCTATCTTGTACCTTGCGAGTTGCGAATAACTTGAAAATAAAGCATACCACCGTCCAAGTCACGTTTTATGGTAAATGTCTTTGAAAATGATACAAACCAACTTGTTGAGTACTCATTTCACCAGCCTCAACCATTGACGCTCTACTATTCGAATAAAAGACGCAAACATTTTTTAGTTGATGATAGATTCTATATTTCTGGATCGTGTCAAGCACAGGACCACCGGTTATCGAATGTTTGTAACTGAACCTAGGCTCCAATGCACATACTTAAAATAGGGGCATGCTTCTTTATGCAAGTCTAACTTTAGTTAGGGACACTCCAACTAGAACTTTGGGGATGAGCAAAATTCTTTGTAAAACTTTTTTCTTCTTTTTACATCGAAAGTTAATTTTGTAACTACTTAGTTCGTTTAATTTTAATTATGTAACTATTCAACCAAGTAATGATTATTGAAATAATTTATTTGTTTGTGCCAATTATTTTTATGTTATTATTCTTCTGAAAGGTGCTATGAGAAATATTTATATTAAATAGTTCAATGTTATTTTATTACAATATGTTAGTTTTCATTAACTCAGCCCATTTTAGTCAGACTCATATTTTGCCCCATATTAAGAATTTCTGAATCCGTCACTGATTGCTTATATATACTATCAATAATCTTATACATGAATAACGAACCAATATTAAAAAGACACAAGATGTGTGGAAGATTATAAAAAAACCAAATTAGTGGGCTATTTGCATCTTGACCACTTTTTAGAAGATTATAGAAGGGTCTACATATTTACACACCTTAATGCCTATTTCCACACCCTTCAAGACGCCTCGTATAGACCTATACGAGGCGTATAGGGTTGCTTTTCCGACCAGCTCTGCACCAAAGCATAATGTCAAATCAGTCACATCAGACGGGGAGTCTAGGTCTGTACGAGGGAAGGATACGAGGCACTAAGACGCCTCGTATAGTTCAGTGGCTGATTTGACTAGACATTTGACAAGTGACTTAAAGCTATACGGGGTGTCTAGAGCTATACGAGGCGTCTATGAGCAACATAAAGTGCAACATACAGTGTATTCTTTGTCCACCCAGAGCATTTAACGTTTCCTTCATTCTGCTTCTTCTGCTTCTTCTTCTTCTTCTTCTTCTTCTTCTTCTTCTTCTTTCATTCTGCTTTGCATTTGTGTTCTTATCATCCCGAAGTGTTGAAATGTCATCATATTAGGACGGCAACTATGTCTTCGGGCAGTATTCTAGCGAGAACTGGGTGCCCGAAAGCGATCCGGTAACAGTTATTAGCTTAAATGTTTTAATTAGTTTTTGTTTTAGTTTATTATTTACTAATGATGATACGGTTCTTTATTTTGGAGGAGTCTTGCGTTCCCGATTCTAATGAGCAAGAGGAGGTTGTGTCTAGTATACAAGGAGAACAAAACAAACCGTTTCTAGATTTGAACAAGCATCCCCCTGTTGATGAAACAGCCCCTGTAGATGACTCATACCATGCTTGTCAACCAAGTTATCCGACGCAACAAGGGTATCCGGATTATAGATACGGGTGTGAATACGGAGGAGACGGTGGATACGGAGGAGACGGTGGATACGGAGGAGACGGTGGTTACAGAGGAGACGGTGGATACAGTGGATACGGAGGATATGGTGGATATGGTGGATATGGTAGATATGGTGGTGAGACACCTCCCATCCAGGACAGTCCGTACTTAAAAAAGCAGGTATTAATTACTATTTTTATTATTATTTAATTATTATTATAATTATTAGTATTATTATTAGTATTATTATTAATATTATTATTATTATTATTTATTTATTTATTTATTAAAATTATTTATTATTATTGTCGATGTTACAGGTTTTCAACTCTTTAGATGAACTAAAGAATCGGATACAAGAAATAGCAAACGCGGATGGTTTCGTTATTGTCACCCGTCGATCAAAGAAAACCGGGGGAAGAACCGGGAGGGTATGGCTTGAATGTGATCGTGGTGGTGAGCACCAGACTACAGCAACACTTAGAAAAGCCGGAAGCAAAAAAACCGGTTGCCCGTTTTACCTGCTGGCTGTGCGAAACCACCCGTATGAAACCTGGGAGATTAAAGACGGAAAAATTGAACATAACCACGAACTTTGTGAGGACCTGTCGGCCCACGCGTTTGTGCGAAGGTTTACTCCAAGCGAAATGAAACTAATCGAGCAGTTGACAGCTCAAAACATGGAGTCGAGCAAAATATTTCAAACGATAAGGAAGCAGGACCCCGACATGTTTCATGTTCAGAAAGACGTTCAAAATGTTGTGGCGAAGATTAGAGCCGAACAAAGACAAGGATTGACTCCCATGCAGTCACTAGAAAACATACTGATAAACAACGACTTTATTTACGAGACGCGGGAGGAACCCGGAACAGAGATCGTACCAGAGATCTTCTTTCTTCATCGGGACTCGAGATGCATGTGGCGTGCATTCCCCCACGTCATGCTGATCGATGCGACGTACAAGACACACATATACAATATGCCCTTTATCCAGATTGTTGGTATGACGCCTACCAACAAATCGTTTATTATCGCGCATGCCGTTGTTAGTAAAGAACGGGGTGATAACTTTGTGTGGGTGCTTCAGAGGGTCAAGTCAATGTTGGATGAATGCATGGAGCCACGTGTGATTTTAACCGATAGAGACCTAGCCCTTATGGGCACGTGTGCTAAAGTATTTCCAGACGCCTCCAGGCTTCTTTGCAGGTGGCACCTACAACAGAATGTTATGAAGCACTGCAAGGGTGCCTTCACAGACGAAGACCGGAAGAAATTTTTGTCATTCTGGGGGACATTGATTGAGTCTCCATCCATACTTATCTACGACTACCACTTGCGCAACATGCGAAAACGACTTGTGGAGTGCAAACGTTCTAGTAAGTTTTTATAATAACATACGACTCACCTATGCAAATTTTATTAAATTATTTTTACTTTTAGGAGTCTTCAAATACGTGTACGATAACTGGCTAAAAGACTATAAGGAGATGTTCGTCTTTGCGTGGACTGATAAGAGGCGCAACTTTGGTAATCGTACCACAAACAGAGTTGAGAGCCAACACGCCAACTTAAAGAGATACGTCCTAGATAGGAGCTCGTTGGACCGTGTAGTTGGTTGTGTCCAGGATATAGTTGAGACACAGTTCGGTGAAATAAGGAAGACTTTTCGAGATAGCATCGAAAAAAGAATGACCCACCACAAACACTCGTTGTTTCAACACCTACTTGGAAAAGTATCCCATACAGCCCTTGACTTGTTGAGGGGCGAGGCAATTAGGAAGGTAGATGTCTTGGAGCGCTTTCATTCATCATATGGTTGCCAAATGTGGCACAGCTGTGGGTTGCCCTGTGCTTGTAGGACAGAAAAGTACATTCTTGAAGGTAATAATTGTTAAACGTACAACACTTGTGTGATATATTTCCGTTAATCATGTGACTTAAACAATGTTGTTTTTAACCGTGCAGTCTGTGCAGAGCGTCCGATTCAACTCAAAGACATAGACGTCTTCTAGCGGAAACTTAACTTCCAAAGTTGTAAATTGATAGACGATGACGTGGACGTGGTCGAAGAGCTAAATATTGTTAGACAACAATTAGAGTCGCACCCCCCAGCTCAGCAAAAAAGCCTGATGTCAAAGATTAAAACGGTGTTGATTCCAAAGAAATCTACCAAGAAACCACCGGTTGCCCAACAAAATACTCGTGGCCGACCAACAACAAAGCAGGTACAACAAAGGTTGGACGAGGCCTTTCGTATAGATGAAGAATTGAGGAGAAGCTCATTCGGTGATGCAAACACGTGCTTTGAAGGTTCCCGACAAAGTAAGTACGATAAACCTCGCCACAGCTCGTACGTTCCGTCACAGGCCTCTCAACAGTCGGTTATAAGGTCCCAAAAACCCAAAGCGAGCCTAAGCCGTTCAAAGAGTTCTAAGAAGAAAGAGACACAAGATGCTCACTGTTTTCCGTTAATCATTGGGGACGAGTACGTGGGAATCATCGAACAGTTTAAGTATGACATTCCGCTAGTGTTCCATCCGTACGTCTCGTGCATACGAGATGTGATGCCGGACGGTCATTGTGGGTTTCGGTCTGTGGCTGTGGGCTTAGGTATGGATCAGAGTTCATGGGGGCTCATTCGAAGGCACCTTGTCCAAGAAATGGATCAGAACAAATCGATCTGGTTCCCAATATTTGAAGCATGGGGTAAAGGTTATTTTTACACGCATCGTCAGGGCCTAATTTGGGATTCAGTGTCCGGTTGTGGGGGGGGGGGGATCACTGGATGGACTTCCCCTTTGCAGGACTTCTTATTGCACAAACGTACGGTATCGGGGTGCACCTGTTAACGACAACCATGGGTGCGAGTTCCATTTTCTTCCCGATACTAAGTCCTCCGGCTAATCAACAACCATTGTTCATAACGCTTACACATGTAAACGAGAACCACTTCATACATGTTAAGCTGGAAGGGGATTATCCAATGCCACCAGCACACGGGCTATGGTTGACCCACCGAACACCCCATACGGAACAATGGGAAGATATGTACTTGCCACGTCTAGAATGGTATACATCGATAATGAATCCTCCGCCAAGATCAAACCCCAGTCTTAATTACATCGACAGTGATACGGAAGAATGATTTTTGTAATTAATAGTATTTTTTTTATTAATTCCTATAATTTTCTACAATTTCTATAATTTTTTTTTATAATTTGTATCATTTTTCTATAATTAGAATTGATTAAAACAGGTTAATAACATTTTAATAAAAAAAATACAAATATACGACTCTGATGCGCGTTTAAGTGTCGTATATATTAGGTGTATATTTTAAGCCCTTTTTAACACTTATTTTAGCCAAGTTTTAAATTTATAAAACACGATATTTCACTAACACTAAACACACATATGGGCAAGTGCACCCATCGTTGAG
This sequence comes from Helianthus tuberosus, assembly GCA_030545235.1. NCBI lineage: Eukaryota > Viridiplantae > Streptophyta > Magnoliopsida > Asterales > Asteraceae > Helianthus > Helianthus tuberosus. Next base: position 58,467,683 of record CM060404.1, read on the forward strand.
TGTAGTATAGCGTTGGTAAGATACCGAGGTCGTCCAATGACACAAGAGCTTTTAGTACCGGTTTATCCTCAACGTCTAACCAAAATAAAAGTTTAGAAAAATGTTTTAAACTAAGAAAAATAAAACTAACTAAAATGCTGAAAATAAAAATAAAATAAAAACAGATAGACAAGATGAATCACTTGGTTCCGACTCGTATCTAGTATAACCTTTGATTATTTCCGCACTTTTGCACATAATTAAGAGATTATCTTAGTTATTGTAGTAGGCCCCTCTTTTGAAGGCGACGTTACCCTCACCCCAGTAGTTTGAGTAAGCAGGGATGCAATCCTAAAAGGGTGGATTATTGGAAGATAATGAATTAAGTTATTAATGCAGTATTGTGGTAGGCCCCGCTTTTGGCGGTGACGTTACCCTCGGCTAAGTAGTCTGAGTCAGCAGGGATACAGTCCTAAATAGCCGGGTTATAATATTAATAGTAGTTAACTTATGAGGGGATCAAAGAGTTTGGACCCCCGCCATCCAATACCGTGAAGTATTGAAGGAGGTCCTACTAAATTTGACCCAGGTCCATTGCAGGACCTCTAAACGCTGAACAATGGCAAGACCTTTACCAAACCGTTCCCTTAACCCCCTACCAGGTAGCCAACATATCTCCATATAGACCGTGGAGATATGAATGGTGAAAATCCTTTATTTTATATAGACAGTAAAATAATGCCAAGACACCACGGACAAACGATAAGGAAAGATCACCTTCAACATAAGTAACTAGTTATTAAAGTCATTAATACAAAACCAAATAAAAAGTGCAAAAGATTAGAAATAAAAAGTATTATACTAGACACTTTGTCTTCACCAAGTGATGTAAGAGACTTAGGCAAACATGGCCTTGATTGTCAAGAACTCTTACGATCAATCTTGGATCCCGAGACGACTCACACACTCTACGATGGACAATGGATGATGGTGTTGTGATGGTGGTGGGTGGTGGATGAAGTGTGAGAGAGGTGGTGTGCCAAGGGATGGTTTGAGCTTGAGCCAAGCACTCCTATTTATAGCCTGTACAGAAGCCTGGACACGACCCCGTGTCCGCTGGACACGGCCCCGTGTCCACCCTTTTCTCTTTCTTCATTAATACAGTTTGTCTTTATTAGCTCCACACGCCCCGTGCTGAGCTGGGCACGCCCCGTGTCGGGCTGGGCACGCCCCGTGTCGGGCTGGGCACAGCCCCATGCTCAGCTGGGCACAGCCCCATGCTCAGCTTTCTTCTTGTTTTTGCTTTGCTTTGGGAGTTGTTGTCGAGGGGTCGGGCATGCCACGTTTCTTCCTTTTCTTTGTATTTATGTTGGTTTTGGCTGTATTTTTGTTCCTTTTGTTCGTTTAAGCTCATTTGACCCTGTAAATTCAAAAGGAAGACAAAACACACACTTTTTCCAACATTAGTACTAAAAAGGGTTAGTTTTATGCCTTATTTGATGTAATTTATATGTTGCATTTTACACACATCAAATACCCCCACACTTGAATCTTTGCTTGTCCTCAAGCAAAACTCTTTATAATGTGGCTTTACACTCCCAAATGGAATTGGTAGAAGATAAGGTTTTTGGGCTTGTCATAGAGTGCCGGGAATCCAAGATTCTTTATTAGGTTTTATTTTTATGTTATTTACAATCCTATTCGTTATGATTTATTTTGAACTTTTCATAAGAGAAATTACTTATTTGGGCATAACATGCCTCTTCAAAATTTTATTTATATACAAGTTCACATACCTCACGGGGAATCACTCAACACTCGGCCGAAGATGTATTTTTGTGAAACACTCGAGAGCGGCATGGAACTTACTCATACCATAAGCTTGCCAAGCAATCAATCCTCCCCCTTTTTAACTATACACCTTTGTAAATATCAAGAGGATTTTTGGGGTGAAGGGTTTGGCTTGGGCTAAAGGTAGGTGGTTGGGTTAGTGGTTAAAAGGGCGAAAGGCGTAAAAAGCATCGGTTTTCGTAAGACCTCTTTTTTTTTTTAATAATTTTTTTTTATTTTGATGAAGCCACTATTCAAACAAAGTTATTTTTGATAAACTTGTTTGTTTATTTCTCTTTTGCTTCATCATCATCATCATCATCTTTTTTTTTTTTTTTTTTTTTTTGAAAGTCATAAGAAAAACCGAGCTTGTTACTAAAACAAAGGGTTAAAAATAAAAAGGTTTTGGTGGGTAAAAGGGTGTTTGGTTTGGGTTATGAAATGAAAAGGTTTAGGCTCAAAGGGGCTAACTAGGGGGATTTTGGGTAGGTGGTAAAAAAGAAAAAGAAAATAATGGTGTAGAAATAAAAATGGTTAGTCCTAATGCCTCCATCATTTACTTACTCGGGTTTAAGTTGGTAAGGACCGGGAATGTATCGTCATGGCAAGTTCTAGAGTCGTAAGAACCAAGCGGCTATTCACACAAGAAACGAAAAATGAGCATTTAATTTAAAGGTATTTATTTGTATGCTCAATAAAGGCTCAAAACTCACTTTTGTGGGAATGGGTTTTTATGTGATCAAGTATATATAATTAAATTTTAACTAAGCTTGTCACGCCTTTTCATAATTTTCTTATGTTGGTTCTTTTTATCACGACGCTATCGATTGTAAATTTGTAAAAATATAACCTTTTTTAGAACTTTGAAATTCCCAAATTAAACCTAGACAAGTAAAAAAAGTTGAAAATTTTTTGAAAAAATTTGGGGTGATTAGCGGTTCCAATAGAGTTTTGTGTAAGGCTTGTTATTAGGACTTGCAAGATTCAAGGTTTTAGCATCTCCCCCACACTTAAATTACACATTGTCCTCAATGTGTCCCAAAAATAAGTTTTTAGGCTGATTAAATGTGTAAAAATGGGTTAAAAACAAGATTTTATGGTACTGGGTAGCTGAACACGGGGTGGTGTTGGCTGAGCACGGCCCAGTGTCCAGACTGCCAGTACCAAAAGTAAACAGAAGGCTGGGCACGGGGGCGTGTCCAGTGAGCATGGCCCCGTGTCCAGGTACCTGAACTGGGCATTTTCTACAGAACCTTGGGCACGGGGCGTGTTGGGGTGAGCACGACCCCGTGCTGAACTTGCTGTAATGAAGAAAAATTGTCGGGAGGCTCTGTTTTTTGTGTATGGGGTGTTGGTTCAAGCTTCCCTTATCATCCTTCACCATCCCGAGTGTGTTTTATTCTTGAAAATTAAAAACTAAACTAGAAAACATAAAGGTTAATCTAAACTAAACTACGGATAGTTCCGCGGAATGCCTCCGTGGTGCGCCACGTTTATAAGGGTCCTTGGCTAGACCCACTTTATCAGGTGGTTCTGGCTTATCTTCAATTAGGGGGTCGTCATTGCCGAATGGATATTTCATTGATCGCTCAAGATCGACACTCTTTTTAAATGCCCCTAATTGAAGAGGTAGAATGTTGAACTTCCGGTTTTTCAAAGCTTCGTGAGTTTTTACAAATGGTCGTCCCAACACTAGAGGAGCGTCATCGAGGATGACAAAATCGGTCGGGATTACCATTTGACTTGTTTGAACCAATACATCCTCAACTACACCGATTGATTTTATTACTTTCCGATTGGATAGAAAAATAGGTATTTGAAGTGGAGAAAAATCACTAATACTTAATTTTTCGAAAATGTAGTTAGGCATTATGTTAACACAAAGATCTTTATCGATTGTGACATTACTAATAAACGAATTTTGAAAGAAACATGGAACCGGTGTAATGTTAATTTCAAATGGGTCTTCTTTTATTAGTGAGGTTTGATCATTAGTTAACTTAACGCTTACCGTTTCGTCAATTTTAGCGTTAGTGTTTAACTCTTTTAAAAACTTAGCATGAGTGGGTACTAAACAATGGTTTTCGAAAGAAGGTGACAAGAGATTAATTTTTTCAAAATTAGACTCTTCTTGAATTTTAACGTTGTCGGACTCACCTTTTTCGTTGTTTAACTCATGTGTAGGTTTTTCACTTATTTGTTCTTCCATTTTTACACTTTCAGTTATCTCTTCCTTTTTTAATTCTTCTCTTGCGCGGGACTCCTCTTCCCTTGCGCGAGCTTCTTTTATACATCGATCGATAACTCTAATGTGTTCTAATATCCTATCGGTCACTTCGGTTATAGAAAAAGAATCGGTATTTTCTAAGCTTGAATCCGGTTGTTCGACCCTTTGTTCCTCATAATACCCATATGAAGTAGATGGTTCGCACCATTGTTCTTCATTGTAAGTATATGATGGATAAGGTTCGTAATTTTGTTCTTCATAATACTCATATGAGGTGGGTTGTTCACGCCATGGTTCCTCATAATAAGCATACGAAGGTGGAGGCTCATATCTTGGTTCCTCAAAGTATGAGTATGAAGGCTCATACCTTGGTTCATCAAAATATGAGTATGAGGGAGGAGGTTCATACCTTTGGTCTTCATAGGATGTGTATGAAGTTGATGGCTCGTACCTGGGCTCCTCATAGTAGGTGTATGAATTGGATGGTTGATATGAGCGATTATTTTGAACCGATCGTGCGTTACGACAATTAGTGCAATAATTACCCCTATAATCATCCTCCTCATAGGTGTAGTTGTAACCTCCTGAGTATTGATCCATAAGAATCACTCAGCAGACCACAACTGAGTCTCGAGATCAGAAAACAAAAATAAAAACGGAAACAGAGGCTGGACACGGCCCCGTGTTGAGTGAACACGGCCCCGTGTTCAGGAACTGTATCTGGGCGTTTTAATTAAATTTACTGATTTCGTTGAGCACGGGGCGTGTTCAGTGAGCACGGCCCGTGTTCAAGCTTCTGTTACTGGGTGTTTTATGAAAAATATGCAGCACGGCCCCGTGTTCAGCGAGCACGGCCCGTGTTCAACCTACTGTAAATGCAAAACTAAACTAAAATGCAGAAAAATGTGGGCCCGTTTTGAAAAGGTTTTGAAAAACTGATTAGGCCGTCGATTTTAAGCTTTCCTAAAATCCTTGTGTCCCCGGCAACGGCGCCAAAAACTTGATGCGCGTTTAAGTGTCGTATATATTAGGTGTATATTTTAAGCCCTTTTTAACACTTATTTTAGCCAAGTTTTAAATTTATAAAACACGATATTTCACTAACACTAAACACACATATGGGCAAGTGCACCCATCGTTGAGTGTAGTATAGCGTTGGTAAGATACCGAGGTCGTCCAAGGACACAAGAGCTTTTAGTACCGGTATATCCTCAACGTCTAACCAAAATAAAAGTTTAGAAAAATGTTTTAAACTAAGAAAAATAAAACTAACTAAAATGCTGAAAATAAAAATAAAATAAAAACAGATAGACAAGATGAATCACTTGGTTCCGACTCGTATCTAGTATAACCTTTGATTATTTCCGCACTTTTGCACATAATTAAGAGATTATCTTAGTTATTGTAGTAGGCCCCTCTTTTGAAGGCGACGTTACCCTCACCCCAGTAGTTTGAGTCAGCAGGGATACAATCCTAAAAGGGTGGATTATTGGAAGATAATGAATTAAGTTATTAATGCAGTATTGTGGTAGGCCCCGCTTTTGGCGGTGACGTTACCCTCGGCTAAGTAGTCTGAGTCAGCAGGGATACAGTCCTAAATAGCCGGGTTATAATATTAATAGTAGTTAACTTATGAGGGGATCAAAGAGTTTGGACCCCCGCCATCCAATACCGTGAAGTATTGAAGGAGGTCCTACTAAATTTGACCCAGGTCCATTGCAGGACCTCTAAACGCTGAACAATGGCAAGACCTTTACCAAACCGTTCCCTTAACCCCCTACCAGGTAGCCAACATATCTCCATATAGACCGTGGAGATATGAATGGTGAAAATCCTTTATTTTATATAGACAGTAAAATAATGCCAAGACACCACGGACAAACGATAAGGAAAGATCACCTTCAACATAAGTAACTAGTTATTAAAGTCATTAATACAAAACCAAATAAAAAGTGCAAAATATTAGAAATAAAAAGTATTATACTAGACACTTTGTCTTCACCAAGTGATGTAAGAGACTTAGGCAAACATGGCCTTGATTGTCAAGAACTCTTACGATCAATCTTGGATCCCGAGACGACTCACACACTCTACGATGGACAATGGATGATGGTGGTGGATGATGGTGTTGTGATGGTGGTGGGTGGTGGATGAAGTGTGAGAGAGGTGGTGTGCCAAGGGATGGTTTGAGCTTGAGCCAAGCACTCCTATTTATAGCCTGTACAGAAGCCTGGACACGGCCCCGTGTCCGCTGGACACGGCCCCGTGTCCACCCTTTTCTCTTTCTTCATTAATACTGTTTGTCTTTATTAGCTCCACACGCCCCCGTGTCCGCTGGGCACGCCCCCGTGTCCGTCTGACACTCTCTCTCTTCATTAATTGTAATTCGCAATTACAATTAATGCGCCTGCTGTACTTTCGCCACGCCCCCGTGTCCGCTGGGCACGGCCCCGTGGTGGGCAATAGAAGCTTCTACAGGTTTGTCTTTTGTGCCAGGGCTGACCATTCTGGACACGGCCCCGTGCTGAGCTGGGCACGCCCCGTGTCGGGCTGGGCACGCCCCGTGTCGGGCTGGGCACAGCCCCATGCTCAGCTTTCTTCTTGTTTTTGCTTTGGGAGTTGTTGTCGAGGGGTCGGGCATGCCACGTTTCTTCCTTTTCTTTGTATTTATGTTGGTTTTGGCTGTATTTTTGTTCCTTTTGTTCGTTTAAGCTCATTTGACCCTGTAAATTCAAAAGGAAGACAAAACACACACTTTTTCCAACATTAGTACTAAAAAGGGTTAGTTTTATGCCTTATTTGATGTAATTTATATGTTGCATTTTACACACATCATACTCGTATAGAGCTAGACGGGTCGTATATTGTTGAACAAAAGACCAATTAGCCCCTGGTATGCCCCCAATCTAGGCTTATTTCAGGGGCTAAAAGGTCATTCTATAATCCCCAGACGCCTCGTATAGATCTATACGAGGCGTCTATTTGAGCGGGTTTTTGAAAATTTGAATTTTGAATATTTGAAAATCAAAATTTGAATTTTTTGAATAAGGACGATTCGTATAGATCTATACGAGGCTTCAATAGTGTCGGCAACAATTCTCCTTTTTTAAATTTGAATTTTGAAAATATTTTATGTTAATTACTAATATACCCCTGAAAGTCCCCAGTATAGGCCTTTAACAGGGGCATAAAGGTAATTTAAAAACCCAGACGCCGCTTATAGATCTATACGTGTCGTCCATTAAGGCGGCAACTTTTAAAGTTTTTGTTTTTTAATTATTAAAAAAAGGTTTATTAAATGACCATTTTGCCCCTGTAAAGCCCCCAGTGTAGGCTTTAGTCAGGGGCAAAATGGTAATTAACCATTCCAGAAATATCTTTTTGGATTGGTTAATTACCATTTTGCCCCTGAATAATGCCTATACTGGGGGCTTAACAGGGGCAAAATGTTCATTTAATAAAAAGGGAAGACGACATGTATAGATCTATACGAGGCGTCTATGCCTCGTATAAGGCTGGGGGGCCTAGACGAGGCTGGTTATAACCCCAAACAAAAAAACAAAACCACATACGGAGAATACACATCTATACGCCTCGGATTCGTATTTCGACCGTACTTTCGAAGATTTGAAGCATCACTGGTACGTATTTCATCCCGTAGTTTAGTATTTTTGCCTCGTTTTTGCCTTTAGACCGTAGGTTTGCCCTGAAATTTGGTTTTTGTTGGGTTTAGGGTTTGAACATGAGGTTGAAGATGAATCAGGTAGAACAGGACGCCGAGTATAGCCCTATACGAGGGCTATACGAGGCTCTGCAATTTTTTTTGTTGTTGTTATTATTATTATTATTGTTAATATTATTATTATTATTGTTAATATTATTATTATTGTTATTATTATTATTATTTATTAATTATTATTATTATTAGTATTATTATTGTTATTATTATTTATTATTATTATTATTATTGTTATCGTTATTATTATTTATTTATTAGTATTATTATTATTATTGTTGTTAATATTATTATTATTATTTATTTATTAGTATTATTATTAATTATTATTATTATTAGTATTATTATTGTTATTATTATTATTATTTATTTATTATTATTATTATTATTTATTATTATTATTATTATTATTATTATTATTATTGTTAATATTACTATTATTATTCGGATTTATTTATTATTGTTTTTATGCGTATACGTTATTTATTTGCAGATTGATTATGGAGGGCGATGACATTCAGATAGAGCTTGATGGGGCACCGCCGGGGGGTCAGCCGGCTCAGCAGGTTCAGCCGGTTCAGCAGGGTCAGCCGGTTCAGGAGGGTCCACGACGGAGACGGCGGCCGCCTCTGGATACGCTACAGGGTTGTCCGTATCTAGAGTTTCCCACGGGCATGCACCGATGCCGCCCGCCATTGCCAGAAGCTTAGGAGGATGCACATTGGATCATATGCATCGATCGACTGGGATGCGATGGACCAGCTTGCTGAGACGGCTAGAGTGCGTCGGTTTATACCTCTCGATTCGCCGTGGGATCGTCTTTTTGATTTGGCGCACACGCCGACCTACAGGGAGCTGCTGGTCGAGTTCCTTTCTTCATTCATATTTCACCCTCCTGGGGTCCCAGTGCCGCTTCCGTACCCAGATGCTCCCCCTTCGCCTGAGATTTCTTTCAGGCTCGCTGGCGTTTTGCGTACGATGACGCTAGCAGACTTTGCGATGCGTTCTGGTTTATACATTCAGGGGGAGATCGAGACTGAGGTTTACACAGCGGGGCTAGTGGTGGTTGACAAACCCACTCTTGTAGGGTTTTGGCAGGTGATTGCGGGGGCAAATCATTGGGAGCACGATAAGTCGAAGGGGAGGGTGTCGTTTGTTATGGACCCACTGTACAGGTACGTACGTTTATTACGGCAATTATTGTGATTATGTGCATTGTTTATTAATCTCTGTTTCTGTATTTCGCTAACACTATCTGCAGGTATCTGCACCATTTGCTCGCTACTTCTATTTCAGTGCGCGGCTACAGCCGTGAGTGGTGTACGACCACAGATCTTTTTTTCCTATATTGTTTGTTGTATAGGAGGCCGTGCGCGCTAGCACACGGTCTAGCCCAGTACTACGCCTCCGCCCATCACCGGCAGGAGCGCGGATTTTTGTATGGCGGGGTGTACGTGACCGTCATTGCCCGTTCATTTGGCCTCGTACTGCACGAGGACCCACATCTACGGACGCCGCCAGTCATGCCGACGCGGATGGGCATGCAGTCGCTGTGGGGGATGAAGGTAATCAAGAGGTTCCCAGTTGGCCCGCGGTTTAAAAACCGCGACACCGGGGGCATATGGACAGAGGAGGCCCTACCAGAGCATTTCGAGCCCGTTTATCCTCCTGTAGATCCTGCTGATGTAGTGCCCGTGGAGGAGCCTCCGGAGGATGTAGACGGTGCAGCGGTGCCACAGCCACCGCTACCTGCCGGGGCGCCTCAGTTTCCACGTCACGCTATTCCAGGTCATGCCCCAGGAGCTGCGCTACATCCGGATGTACGAGCCGAGCTTGACAGGCTCAACGATTTGGTAGGTTGGCTGGTACGGTGCGAGCAGGATAGACGAGAGAGAGAGAGGGATGGCCCCCGATACCGCTTCCACCGGCTCGAGCACCACATCAGCAGCAGCAGCCGCAGCAGCCACATCCAGATTCGGATTCGGATTTGGATGCATAGACCTGTTGTTGTTTTTATTTTTATTATGGATGTACAAACTTATCTTATATATTTTTGTTATGGATGTACAAAGTTATCTTATATATGTCATATTTATGTTTGTTTTCAGTTATTCGCTTACCTAATGATTGTTGTCTTAAATTGAGATAATACGGAAACAAAATATGTTTTGAATATAATACGGAAACAATATATCCCCTGAATATAATACGGAAACAATATTTGAACGAGATAAAATTTTAATCGGAAGAATAAAAAAGTAAAATGTTAAAAACATTAAAGAGCCGATTTAATCGGAAACAATATTTAATCGATATAATATATTTAAAAAGCCGATTTTTAAAATAGTTGATTTTTAAAAAACAAAAACTTTTTTATAGTGTAAAAAACAAAAAAAACTAAACTTTTTTTAAAACAAAAAAATTTTCAACCAAAAAACACATCTTCAAAAACTATCCAAAAAACATACCAAAACCCACCAAAACATCCCTCATTTCAGCCAAAAAAAAAAACCCAACGTTAGACGCCTCGTATAGGTCTGTACCCTTCGTATAGGGTTCCTTAAACTTTGTGCCTGACACCCTCTGAGACCCCCTTGAATTCAGTGCTTAGACGCCTCGTATAGACCTATACGAGGCGTCTACGGCACAAAAGTGTCCAAATAGGCGCAGAGGGTGTCCAAATATCTCCACCCTTACAGAAAGGGCTCTACTGCAAACCAAATATCTTTACCAGGTGCACCTATTCATGCCCTTAGAACCTTTATTACTAGTGAAATAATTGTATGATGCGGTGTATAGTAATGTGATAGTCACTTTATGATTTGACAATTAAAAAAATTGTAAAACCACAAATAACCTAAGTTTTTAGTGCAAAACCTCAAAAGTTTACTTTTTTTTAAAGGAAAAAGTTTAGTGTTTTTATAAGTATTGTCTAGAGCACGTAAACTGTAAATCAGGTTACATTCATACTCAAAGCCCTTAACACTTTTGGTGTTTGAGTTTTCAAAACTAAACACTTCTAATCTATATTACTAACCCTGTTTTTTTATGTTAGCTTGAATGAAATGACCAAAACACCCTTACTTATTAATGACTAAGGGTCTATTTGGTATGAAGTAATAGAATGCAGGGCCGGCTCAAGCTCTTTGGAGGCCCAAAGCGAAACTAAAATTTGGGGCCCTTTTTTTGAATACCGTTGTTATAAGCGAAACAATGAGGAATACACCTTATTTTAGCAAGAGTAAAATGCACGGATAGTCCCTGTGGTTTTGTAAAATAACACATATAGTCCCCAACTTTTGGAAATTACACCGGTGCTCCCTGTAGTTTGACAGTTTGTTACTCGGATGGTCCCTGGAGTGGATGCCTGTTAGTTTTCTCCGTTAAGTAGATGTGAAATGACAAAATTACCCTTCATCTTCTCCGCTCTATAAAAACAAAACAACCCCACCCCACCCCACCCCCACCTTTCTCTTTTTCCCCCCCACCATTAACCACATCTACCAAACACCACCACCATAGTTGGAAAAGAGAGCGTGCAAAAGACTAACTGTGCCACCGTATGACCGTTTCCTGCAAACATTACAATCATACAACAACCAAACCATTTCAATAACTTGAAAGATTCTAGCATGCATTCGCCGAAATCATCCATCAATTAATCATATTATTTGAAAGTCAAGCTTTAATCTGATGGAATGCAACTACAACATGTTCGTTAAATTCTCCGGTCATCGCCGTTCATAATTCCGGTATGTTCCGATCAGTTCATGCATAAAAAAAGTAATTCATAATCTGTTTCATGATTCCTCTTCGTTTCAAGTAGCTCCTCAAGTTAGAAATTATGAATCTAAGCTTGATTTTGCTTCCACGAGCTTGTTCGTGTCGAATTTTAGATGATTGAAACCCTAACTTAGATCTGAGATGATTAACTTGAAAAAACACATTAACTGTTTGATTTGTGTTGATCAATTAGATATTTAACTGTATTAAGTGCTTGATTTGTGTTGATCAATCAGGTATAGTGTTGTTCTCTCTTTCTCTCTCTGTTTCTCTAATCTACACACAGATGTGTGTGAGTGGGTGTTAAAATGATAACATCAAAAAATGGAGAGGTGGTGAAGGTGGTTATGTTTAGAGAGAAGAGGGTGAAGGTGGTCACTTGTGGTGTAGGTGGGTGGTGGGTGGTGGTGAATGGTGGGGGAAACAGAGAGAAATGTGGGGGAAAGGTGGGATTGGGGTGGGGTTGTTTTGTTTTTATAGAATGGAAAAGATGAAGGGTAAATTTATCATTTCACATCCACTTAATGGAGAAAACTAACCTTCATCCACTTCAGGGACTATCCGAGTAACAAACTGTCAAACCACAGGGAGCACCAGTGTAATTTCCAAAAGTTGGGGACTATAGGTGTTATTTTGCAAAACCACTGGGACTATCCGTGCATTTTACTCTTTTAGCATGGAAACACAAATTTTCAAGAAGCCAAGTCATAAGTGTTGTCATCTACTAACTTTTGAGTTCAAAATGCTAAAAAAAGCTTGTTTAAGATGACTGTGTTTGCAAATTTTTGTGGATGAATGTGTTTGCAAATTAATTTACTAAAGACTCTTGTGCAACATATACCTCACTCTTGTTTTTATTTTTATTTAATACAAACAAAATCATTTGGGGTTAATTAACAGCATAAAAATAATATAATGGTAAACTATAGAATCAAATTTGAACCAAATAACAATCTTAGCAACTGATCAATGATTTAGGAAAATTAACATAATCAAAAAACAAAAACTAGAAATAACAAATTTTAGAATAAAAAACTGATTAACAAATGATGGCTTAAAACAAATTAGCAATCAAGAACAAATTACCTTCAGGCTTCGACGATTGACAAATGAATTTCTACAATGTGCAGTCCCTTTGACTAACTAAGAACCAACAATAATCTGTTTTCCAAAACTATTCAACGACGAGTGATAGTGCGTTTGAATTCCTACAATTAACAATGGTTATCTTGAATGATGTTCAAATTTCAGTTCATATTGATGCTTGATCTAGGGAAAGGCCATAGCCAATTGTCCTATAATATCCCGAGTAGTTACCTTTGTTTTAGATCGTGATTGTCGCTCTAGAAGTCATGGGGTTTTAAGGAGTCCAGTAATTAGAAAATATCAAGGCCCAAATTCAGTTTGAATACATATATATATATATATATATATATATTTTAAGAAATTGGAGGCCCTTTCTTTTTGAGGCCCTAGGCCCAAGCCTTACCTTGATATTTTATTGGGCCAGCCCTGAATTGGAATGAACACGAGAATGGAATGGACAACGGAATTGAATGGATCATTTCATTCCATTGTGATGTTTCATTACTCATATGTGAATAGAATGAATCATTACTTTGTACAGTTTTAATAAAAAAAGAAAAATACAATTAATAAAAAGAAGAAAAATATAGTTAACTCAACAACAACAGCAACAGCAACAATAATAATTATTGTATATGTCTTTCCATTCTTTGAAGAAATGAAAAAAAATACTATCTTACCAAAGAATGAAAATTCTTATATTTGGAAAGAATCACATTCTTATGAAATGATCCATTCCATTACCACATGACAACTAAACATTTTTTTTCCATTCCATTAAAATTATCCACTCTATTCCATCTTCAATTCCCTCTAGGGGTGTAAATGAGCCGAGCCTACCTATTTGAGCTCGAGCTCGTGAGTAAAACTCTGAGCTCGAGCTCGTGAGTAAAACTCAAAGCTCGAGCTCGGGTCAAGTTATTTTGAGAACCGCCTCAAATGAGCTAAAAGCTTGTCGCGGGCTCGTTTCAATATCGCTAAAACGAGCCAAAGCTCGGCTCCCCAATGTTATCATCATTATTATTATTATTATTATTATATTATATAGGAAAAAAATTAAAATTTTGTCTGGGCTGATGTCACACCACGATATTTCCACGTAATACCAGTGGGCCCGGTGGGGAGTATCGTGACGTAGTTGATATCATCATAGTCAAACAACACAATTTTAAATACACAGCAGAAACAAAAGATAGATTTATTTCAACCGAATAAATTGTAATATTAAGTATCACAAAATAGTTGAAACAGATCCACAGGCGGATCAAATAAAAAGGAAACATAGTTCATCAGACTTAAAATGCATCCAAGCTTGCGAGACTTTTATTGATGCTAAGGAGAGTCCAGCCTATTTCGAGTAGTACCTGCACTTAACCTTTTTGGGAAAATACGTCAGTTTACACTGGTAAATACAATTAACTGACTCATTTTGAAAAGGTTTTAGAAAATTGATTTAAATGCACAAGGCATAAAACATTTTATAACTTGGGATAATTATATATATATAAACTTGTAAAAGAATTACATGTTTGTTATACGTTCAGTAGCCCAGATTGACACCGGGTTAAAGATTAATAGACACACCACATGATATAGTCCCGCGGCGAGTTATTCCCGAAACCGGCGGTTATACCTTATTATTTATTTATGCACTGTCGGGTGTACGCCTACACCCCGTGCTTAGGTCGTGGCCATTTCGTAAAATGATGCCAAGGATATCCGGGACATGGTCATTAACCCCCAAAGGCTTTAAGCAAACAAAACAATTTAAACGGGACATTTCAATAAATTTAACCTTCATACAATTAAAAATTCAATGTTCGACCAAGCGGTATTTTATATACCGTACCCCAAACCCGTATAGGGAAAATAAGTTAAAAGTATTTACCTTTGCAAGTATTAATCACAAACAGCAAGTGCACATAGCTTTTACCGGGTCTCCTATTCTGGAACAAAGGTTTTTAATAACCTATTAGATTCCTAACAGGTCTTTAATTAAGGCTAAACTTAGACCGGTTAGTTTTAGAAGAAGATAAGGTTCAAACGCACGATTAAGCGAAGACCGGAATAGAATGTGTTTTAGACCCTAAAAGTTTGGAGACTTGTGTAATATGGGTAAACTAAACACATTCTGGATTTTGAGACAAAAATGATAAGGTTTGACCCGTTTCGGCAAATTTATGCAAACTAGTTACATAAACCGAACCGAACGCGAAAGGTGCGTAACGGGTAACCATAAGATCCATATACAGGTTTCCTAAGTTAATATGCCTTAAATATGTTGTGACATTAGTAAGATATCTTCTATTATGCCCAAAACGAATTTAAACTCAAACTATGCCCCGTAGGGGCATTTTGGTCATTTTAAAGGTTATAAAAGAGTTTAAATAATAATCTGAGTTACAGATCTGATATAATCAGTAAAAAAATACTTAAAAAAATACTTAATTTAATAAGTTATAACAGTAGGGTATTACATATATGTGAAATTTATCATTTATAACCAAACTATGCACCTTAGGGGTATTTTGGTAATTTCACATAGGCTTAAAAGGTCAAAACTGGAAATCTGAGTTTAAAACTTTTGCTTACTGTTAAAATATAAAAATTTACTGAAAATATCAGTAGACATCAAACCTTATATGTTTAAAATAGTTTTAATACGTACTATGCGTTAAAAACGCTTAAAAAGGCGATTTTGAGCTATTTCCGGGTTTTTAAAGGAAAACTGATATTTTATTTATTCCAGAAGGCTCAAAATATTTATTTTATCATATTAGATCAGTAGCAAAAGGTTTGGAATCAAAATGATTTGTAAAACTCATTTTATAGCCCAAAAGGGCAAAACCGGCAATTACCGAATCAAGCTTAGAACTCTATGTTATGCTCAGCCTAAAATTAAATAAAAATCTTCAAAAATCCCAAATATTATTTTATATCAGTAGGTAAAAAGTTTGGTATTAAAAATTGGGTTTAGATAGGCTATATGCTAATTACGTCGTTTAATTTATAAAAAGCTTTCCAATTACGCTAATGAGCATAACTCCTAATCTAGACCCCAAACTGATGTCAAATTTTAGGGACAAGTTAATAAATCAGTAACTAAGGTTTCTATTGTTTTACATTTTCAAAAATTACGTTTTAAGGTCATATGGGCATAATAGTCAACATTTAAGCATTTAACGGAAACAAGCATATGAATCGGATAACTAATGAACCAAGTTGTATAATCACAGAAGGTTATACTAACATGAAACCTGGTCCAAATAAGGCTCTAAGGCATTTCTAAAACATGCTACATTGGGTCAGAACTGAAAGTCAAAGCAAAAGTCAAATTATGCGACTTTCGGTTCCGAACCAAGCCTAAACTGAAAATTGTCGGGTTGAACATGTTTAGACATGTTCTTACATTAATTACCAAGTTATATTAGTAATAAAACAGGTTGCATGGGTTCTACATTACTAATTATACATTAATTTGAAAATAAGCTTTCTGTTGACTTTTTAAGATAAACTTTGACCCGACAATTGACCTACTTAGAGTGGGAATAAGAGAGTACCCTTTTAAGGGTTTATTACCCACATAATTACCAACTCATATGTATTTTTAATTCGAGATTTGACTGGACAAATATTAATTAATCACGAAGTCAAACTCTAATTACGACGGTTTGACTTTAGGCTAATTAACTAGGCAAAACTGAATTAAAGAGGGTTAAGGACACTTACAATAGTCCTAAGCACGACTAGTGACTCCTAGGAAGGGCGCTTGAGCTCCAAAATTCTCCAGAAGTGAAGTTGTGAGAGTTTCAAGTAAGTGTGCACAAGAGTTGCAACATTGATATACCCATTTTGATCATCTAGGATCATGCCAAGGAAGTCTACAGGTAATATGAGATGCTTACAAGTGCCCCCTATGCATGAAATACCATTGGGGCAGCCCCTGGTATGTAAAACAAACGTTTGAAGTCGGTTAACAGCCTGAACTGGCAGCTGCCAGGTGAATTCTGTCGCTGGCATGCCCACGCGGGCCGCGTAGACCCATAGGACACTCTTACGCGGGCCGCCTGGCCTTCCAGAACCAGCCAAACAAGTTTTGTTATTTGCACTTTAGGTCCTTGGTCCTTCCAAACGTGGTTTCAACTTCCAAATTTGAATTTTAAGCCCTCTAACTTGATTTTTAAGGACTCCAAGACATATACAAACTTTGTTAAGTCCTTGGTTAACATTATGATCACCCGAAAAGTCATAAATTTCAACGTTGACGCTTTTAACCCCTCGTATACGAATATCGTCATAACTTTCTCATACTTTATCGAAACCTTGTGAAATTTTTACCACTTATTCTAGTGAGCATAATTAATTGTTACAAAGCTTCGGGTTCGCTAAAAGGTCACTCAGAGGTATACTTTAAACATGTTGACACATTTAACCCCTGTAGTTTGCAATCTCTCACTTTCTTCCACAATTAGCTTTGTATGATCCATGATTCATTCGTTTAAGGGTATAAACATCATGTAGGGTTACAGTAAAGTATATTTATCCATTGTTGACACTTTGAACCCTTATATTCACATACTTTCCTTGTTTGTCAACTTTAGTCCTTCATAAATAATCTTCTACACGTTTAAAGCTCATGACACATGTCGATACATTGTTAGGCATTAATTTTCGAGGTGTTACAGCTGAGTCTAAACGAGATTTGTATTTCAGGCTCGAGTTCGGGCTCGATAACTAAACGAGCTCTTTTTCAGGCTCGAGCTCTGGCTAGTAGCTCTCGAGCCTCTAGGCTTGTTTACACCCCCTAATTCCGTCGTACCCTTGAACACATCCACGCACACTCTCTCTCTCGCCCCCTTTATTCGGGCCATGTGAATCTCCGATGGTTTCACCAAATCAACACCGCGACCGCCTCTATTCCAACACCCCAACATCAACCCTTGAGAACCACAATTGAAACCAAGTGATCTCCAAATGATTTGGGGTGATTTGTTGAAAGCAATGATATGAGACCTAGATATGCCCTTCTTTCGTTTTACCAACAATCGTTTTCCAGTGATATATGTTACTTAGCATTACCAACGAAATCGTTGCCCACCACATAAAACAAGGACCACCAAACCAACTTTGCCCTTTGGATTCGAGGTCTGTTACCCGCCGCCGACTTCTACCAACAGATCAATTCTCTTGTTTCGATTTTAGCAGCTACGAAGATGTTACCGTTGATGAATCTGAAATTAAACTCCCTACCACCTAATCATTGTATTTTCCGGACTACTGATCTAGGTTGAAGACCAACCAGAGCGTTCTTGTGGTTGTTGGACACCTATATGTCATTGTTTTGGTTGGCTCAGGTGGCTATTAGTTTTGCTTGTCGGAGCAGCGGCCAGCTGCTGCAGGGATCGCCTGGAGAGTCTGGGCATATAGGGAAGATGTGGTTGATGAAGAAATAGGTTGACATGATGAATTTACCCCTCACGTGAGGGGCACGTGGGAGAGACTTAACAGAAAAGTTAACTTTGTTACTTCTAGAGACGAAGTATGTTAAATTTTATAAGATCTTAAAACAGAAAGTCGTTGGCTTTTGGCACCGACCATTTTCTCTGTTTTTGTCTTATTTTGCCAACGAGCTTATCACATGTATTGTATACAAAGCTTTTAATTATCATATACAAAGCTTTTAATTATTATAATTTTGCCAACGACCTTTTAATTATTATAATTTATATACAAAGTTTATCACATGTAACCGGCGTAACGAGTTTGGGGTAAAATTTTAACCCTTGATTATCTTTTTTTTCTTGTATGTTTCTTATGTATGAGTCAGGTCGTATATATAAAGACACTATGATTGTACAATATAAATTCAATTACTTTACATTTTGATCCAACTGCAATGCTATTGAGTTAAACTGGATACGTCAAAACGCGTAGATCAGATGGAGGGCGGACTAATTCATTCAATGTTTGCAATGTACCCGCGCGGCAACGCGCACGGGCTAAGTACTATACCCTGTACTTTCCTGATGTTGCAATTTTAGCCCCTTGACTTTGGTACCTTCAAAGTTTCATAAAATGACAAATTTAGTCCCTAAACCTTCTACTTTGAATTTCCAAAACCACAACCTCATCTTTCAAACTTTGCCAGCACCAACCCTCTACTTTGGTTTTCCACCATCAGTCCCTTAGTTCTTACACAGTTACGCCATCAACCCTCTTCTTTTACATTTCCACCAAAACCCCCTCATCTTTTACACATTTCCGCCACCACCCCTATACTTTTACACTGTCTTTTTAGACTTTGCTTTTTTACCCCTTGCACTATTACTTCTTTTTTACACCCGCCCAACTTTAAAAAAATTGCAATTGTAACCCCTAGACTACAACTCCTACTTTTGCAAATGCCAATGCATTGTGTTTTACGAAATGTCTTAGGCATTGTGTTTTACACTTTGTGTCTACCTTTGTGTTTTACACTTTTTTGTAATTGTCTTTTACGCACTGCGTTTTACGAATCGTGTTTTGTCTTACTATATGTTTCCACCCGTCGCGCCGCCGCGACCGCGGCGGGCAAAATACTAGTTTTAAAACAAAATACTTGAGAGTGTTAAAGGTGAATCAAACCTACCTGATGTTTGGATCAAATCCTAGAAATGAAAAGTACAATTTACTAGTCTAAAAGGGCCTAAATCTATATTTTATTATTTTATATCAAGTTAATACTAAATATACTAAATCTTGTCAATACTTACTTTTTATTACTCTCTTTTTAATTATATATTTAAATTAACAAATTTATTTATTATTTATTTTTTTATTATTATAATAAAAGTAATGTTAAGTTTATGTAAACTAGCTATAGAAAAGCAAATTACATGATAAATTAAGTTTATGTAAACTAGCTATAGAAAAGCAAATTACATGATAAATTTAATAACAATATATTAAAAAAAATAGTGATCAGTTGTAAGAAAATCTACCAAAAACTCAAAACAAGAATTTTTGAAACTTTCTTTATATAAAATTAGTATCATCTAATGGCATTGTACTTTAAATGGAAAACAAATTCTTTTAAAGCTTAGGGTGAGCGGGGCACCTTCGGTGACTCCATTCGGTGACCCAAGTCACCTTAGGGGAACACCGCCGCCATCCATTAGGGGAGTGAATTAGGGGACCAATTTGGGGGAGTATGCACCGAAGAGAGGAGGAGAGAGAAGGTGGGCCACCCACTTTTCAAATCAATGAAAATTTTTCTTTTTTTTTTCTTTTTTTTCTTTTTGAATAAAAAAACAAGGGGAGTTAAGAGGGGAGTGCCGTTATCAAATTGGGGTGTTAGGGGAGTTTAAGAGGGGAGTTGACGTGGCACACGAGGATTGGTTATACGTAAGAGAGGGGACTGCCCCCTCACCCTTATGAATCACACTCTAGTTTTGAATATGGAAGTGGGGTGCCCCCACATTCAAAATTCGTTACCAACATAAAGAGAAGAATCAGATGAATCAAAGACTAGATATTTTATTTTTGATGATAAAAAATACCGTAATGTAGCCATATATATATATATAGATATGTTGAGCCTCTTAATATCTCACACCAGTTTCGGCATTAATAGTCGATCTTTCTTTAAATATTTTAAATATGGGAAATGTGTGGCTTGTTAGGCAGGTCGAAGTTCCCTTGACGGAAAAACAATTAGAGGGTCTGATCAGAAGATTTGATACCGATGGAGACGGCAAGATTAGTCGGAACGAACTGAGGGTAGGTTTGAAGGGTCTTGGATTACGTTTTGCAGGCTTTAGAGCGGGTTGCGCAGTGCGTTATGTTGATGCTGATGGAGATGGTTATATCAGCGATGATGAGATCAACCAGCTTGCCAAATATGTTTTCAAGTGGGGCATTACTATCACTTAATTATGTGCTTCCGTATGTGTAGGGACTAGATGTATGAAAACATACTTTTTATTTGTTTTCGTGTGCCTGCCTTTCATGCTGCTAAGTTGTATTTAGGTCAAGTGTGAACTTGCAACCGTCTTCATACAAGAAGAATGAGTTGTATAGGTTCTTATTGTAAGTTATAACGTGTAAGTGATATTACTAGCCTAACTTCTTATTTAACTAAGTTTCTCAAGAGTGGTAAAAATATTTGATTTTACAAGTTGGGATTTATACGAGCCCTCCGGCCGCTGTGAAACCCACCGTCAACACCTCCGGCCGCCGAGAAACCCACGAGGATTCCTCAGTCAACGACATCCTAAGGGCTTTAATGTCTTCTTAAATATATTTGACATTTTCAGATAGCAATATTCGCTTTATGATACTATACATTTTACATTCAGCTATTGTTTCATCTCTCGTCAAAACAAGTGATTAAGGGCATGTACCAGCTAGGAATTTTATATATTAAAATTATTATATTAACGGACTTGTTGATGAAAAATGAAAAGATAATTGGTGTTTTGTTATTTAACACTATTTACACAATTAATAATAATTAATATGCATTAGCGAAGCCCCTCTAGAATAACACCTTTTCATATGTAGCATAGTGTTATTAGTTTAGTATAAGCACAGGGGCCCATTTAGTTGTTAGGGTTTTATTATGATTTCTATGAATCCTTCAATATTAATTAATTTGCTTTTTTTTTTAATGTTTACATGGTATTAGAGTCTTAGGGTTCTGTTTACCTTTCACTTCTTTGTGGCGCCACTACATAAATACAAACACTGGTTGTCGCCACCGAGTGCGAACTTTAGACAGGGCGGTGGCCACTGCCACCACCTTCTCCTATCTTCGTTTTTCAGTTTCGTTTTTCTGTTTTCTAGTTTTCGTTGAATAAAGCTTCGTTATCGATTGAAGACTCAAGCCACTTAATCGTTTCACCAACCACTCATAGTCGAAGTACCATGCGTAAAAGAACATATTCCTTTTATTTTCGTTGTGAAGTTGTTGCCGTGATTATTCAATAACCAAACAATGGTTATTGTGTTTTGACTATTGTTTGTTGGTTGCCACATGCATTGAACGAGAGAAAAAAAGGAAATTGATTGGTTGTTGGTTATCATGTTTTTGGTGTTTACGTCACATATGTTGAACCACCCACACAACAAGGAATTGATTGTATGGGCTGCCGTTGAAGACCCATCGTCCTTCATCAAGCCGTTCCCTACTACCATAATTGTCCGCGG
This sequence comes from Helianthus tuberosus, assembly GCA_030545235.1. Taxonomy (NCBI): domain Eukaryota; kingdom Viridiplantae; phylum Streptophyta; class Magnoliopsida; order Asterales; family Asteraceae; genus Helianthus; species Helianthus tuberosus. The sequence goes on from CM060404.1 coordinate 58,489,510, forward strand.
CCACTCTCTTTTGTTTTTATTTATTGACGTCTACTTCAGTCCGCCGCTTATTGGACTACGGTCCCTACTATTACAGCCGCCTTCAGTATGCCGCTTATTGAACCACGGTTCCTTCTTTGTTGTCGTCGACTTCGATCCGCCACTCATTAAACTTCGGTCCACCGCTGTGCCGCTTGGACTACGATCTGCCGCCGCTGTAACACCCGACTATTTCGTTATCTTGGTATTAGCTTGGAGTTATGTAAACAGGAATTAAACTTAACCTAGTTAATTATGGTTGCCTAATACTAATAAGAAGATATTCAAGGGATGTCCAAACAAGGTAACTATCCAAACCTAAGAGACTAAAATTGGACATGATAGAAAGTTAATTATGTAAAAAAGGAAAAAAATAAAACACTAGTGACAGTGTGTGTGTGTGTGGGGAGATTTTGGGGAGAGAGGGAGGTAAGTCTCTCTAGTTCAATCCATCAAAAAATCTAGCCGAAATCAAGGCAAAAATTTAGCAATAATGAGTTTTGATGTTGAAGGGTTTATGAAAGATGAGAGTCTAGTATGAAACCTTAGTAATTGAATGCAAATTAGGGGCTGTTTGGTAGCCTCTGAATGGTCATTAAGAGGCTACCTCTTAATGGAACCATTAAAAATTTTACCAATGAGAAGGTAGAAGAATGTGACATGTGATGATTTACCATTCAGAGGTTACCTCTTAACCATTCAGACTTGAGGTTACCTCTTATTCATTCAGAGGTTTTAAACCATTAAGAGGTAGCATCTGAATGGTCATTAAGAGGCTACCAAACAGCCCCTTAATGTTGTAATAGTGTTATAATAATCATGTTTGCTAGTATATGTGAAGTACTTCAACAATTTAGAGATTTGATTAAATGTTCATACATGTGATAAAGTGGGTTTTTTAACATAGGAATCAAGGCCAGCTTAAAATTTTCTAAATTTTTCTGGGCCCAAAGCGGATAATAAAATTGGGGCCCTTTTTGTAAACCAAAAAAATTGATATGAATCCTATTATTCATGTATCAACTTTGTATACGCATATTTATAGATTATAAACATCAATGTTAACAATCTCAAAGCCAAAATTACCGACATATAATATATTTTTCTAGATTTTGAGGCCTTAGAAAAATGGAGGCCTAAAGCTCTTGATTTATTTCACTTCCCCTTGAGCCGACCCTGATAGAAATGAACTCTTGTATGATTAAACTGATGAATTACCTTGATAATTGAAAATTTGTGTTAGCTAGATGTTAAGGAATGCATTAATTTGTTGAGTTGCAAAAACATTTTGGTTGGAAAATTTAGTTAATTTGATAGTTTAATAATGATGTCCACCAAGTGTTCGATAAAATGCGTAAGTGGGTTTTTATTTGAGTAAAAATCATGTTACATCCTTGTTTTTAAAAATTCGAAGTAAATTACTAGATGACCTAATAAGGTTGAGGCTTATATGGTTGGAAAGATCTTTGAGATGACTTCAGTTCAATTTTAGAAAGGAAGAACTGATTCGCAAGTTAAACAGGTCAAAATTTATGATTTCGACAGCTATGCAGTTTTCTGAGCATGTTATTTGGGACCAATTTCTTTGTTGTCCCGATATTTGAAAAATCGTATAAAATCGTTGAAAAATCGTTCCAAGGTGTACTTGTTGATACATGATGTGGACGCGACTCGACTCGACGCGACTCGGCTTGAACCACGACATTCCTCCGTCGTGTGATTGAAGACTACAAGCGGGCCAAGACATAAAGGACTTACACACTAGTCCCTGGGCTGAAGCAGATCTACAAAATAAGACACTTGGGCTGGTAACTGTTTGGCGAATCATCTTTGGGCCCAAGCCCATTATCGGGGAAACAGGGATATGGTTGACGAAACAAGCCTGTTTCGTCAACAAATGTTCACTTTCGTCGCTGATTCGTCATGTTTTGGTTTGTTTCGTCAAACTGTTTCAGATTCGCCAAGTCAGATTCGCCAAGAGCTGTTTCGTCGATGCTGCTGTGTTGTGTTACTATATAAAGGCTGAAGACATAACAGAAAACATAGAACACATTGTAAAGAGAACACAGAGAGAACACAGAGGAGAACACTCAGAGCAAAAACACACACACACGAGAGTTAGAGAGAGTTTGCAGAATAGATTTGTAAACCTTGTGCTTGTAACCGAACCTTTCATTCGTATTAATACAGTGGTGTTAAACGGTGAACTTTGTGTGTCGTGTATTTTTCGTGTTCTATCTCGGTTTGCATCTCCGGTTGGATTCCGCACAACCGGGTGTGTTTGACAACAAGGATTAGGCGACTAGATCCTCCCCTAGCCGAACCTACAAGTGGTATCAGAGCCTTGGCTCTTCTCCTTGTTAAAACCGAGTGTTTTCGGGTTGTTTTTCGGGTTTTCAAAATTCATATTTTCTGGAAAAACTCTTTAAATCTGGTTAAATCTTGTTGTTTTGCTGATTGTTTTTATCAAAACCCTGTTATTACACATGTTTGCATGATACTTGTGGGTTTTTGTTAAACTTTTAGCTGAAATATTGTGTTTGAAAAATCGTTGGTTTTCCAGAACTTCATATTGTTCATCTTACCTTCATGGTGTTCTTGATTCATTCAACTTTTTGATCTTAAAATTAACTTGTCAAAGTTGTTTGTGGTTGAAAATTGTGCAACAAGATTAAAATATTTTAGTTGGTGGAATAGAGAATGGTGTAGCCGAAAGCATACTGATTGTGTCAGAAGGATAAGGTTAAGTTTGAAAAGTTTACCAGCTACTGACACCTTTTTCTGTTTCGTCGACCTGCCTTCATTTTCTGTTTCGTTGACTTCAATTTGTCACATAATTGGGATTAATATTTGGGCTTCACATATTTGGGATGTATAACTGAATTGGGCTTAAACTATTTCGTCGAGCCCAAAGTGATAAAAAAAAAAAAAAAAAACTGTTTCGATTAACTGGGCTGGGCTGTTTCGTCATTTAGGAGCCCAAAACGAGAAATTCAGTTTCGTCAAATATATAACAGTCTGTTTCCTCAACATACAAAACACATCAGTTTCGTCCCATCCATATCCTATTGTGTTTCGTCGATTTGCAAGCCCAAAGGCAGTTTCGTCGTCTTAGTTGGGCCTTTGATTCGTCAAGCCCAATACACCCAAATCTGTTTCGCTACAAAACAAAAATTCAGTTTCGTCAACATTCTGTCTCGTCGTGAAAGTTGTAATTTTTAAACAGAAGGTTTGCACTAGTTGTTTAACTGTTTGTTTCAAGTGTGTTAATCTGGTTGTTATCATTCGAGATATTAACATAGTTTGTGAAAATTAAATTTAAAAAAAAAAAAAAAACTTGTTTTTCAAATTTTAAATCAATTTTCACTTAATATATTAATTTTTATAAAATGGGAACAAACGGTCAGTGGTGGACTCAATTAACTTCGACTCCACAATCATCAGCTACTCAATCTGCGTCAGATTTCGACAAAACTGCATGGATGCGAGCAATTGCCACACCTCAACCCCAATTTGATATAAATGTCTATCTTCCGAAACCTCAAGTTGCCACACCTCAACCCAAATTTGATCCAACTGCCTATTTTTGGAAACCACCTCAAGCCCAACCTCAACAAGGCAACCAAAATCCTTTCATAAATCAAACAAGTACATCCACGTCCAGCTCAAATAAAGCCGATGATGGGTGTGACTGGTCTGTACAATGTGGAGGTGGAAATCAAGGAGGAACTGCGTTTTATGCTGAAATTGTCAAGAATGTTAATGATGGTGAATCTTCAGGAAAAGATGACAGTTCAGGATGTAGTGGCACTGATGAAGATAGCTCAGGTGTGAGTGATTACAGTTCAGAATCGGACGTCAAGGAGGGAATGGATTCTGAAGCTGATAGTTTATCGAATGGTGCCAAGGAGATGAAATGTCAAAATTCTGACTTGGTCAAGAAAGTTGATGCTACATCAAAAGAAATGGAGAAGTTCTTCTCTGAAGATGGATCTTTTTCTTTCCATTCAGCCTTTAAGGCTAATGTCGACAGTTCCTCAAGTCAGGTATGTGTCGATGAACCCACTGTAGTTAGTTGTGAAAATTGTGATAGTTTAAAGGTTAAATTTGCTGAAAAGGAAAGTCAGTTTGAAATCACACACAAACACAATCAAGAATTGATTGTAGATCTTTCTAAAACAACTGAAGCTAACTTGTTTTTAACCAGAAATGAAAAGGAATTTAAAGCAACAATTGCGTCATTAAAACATGATGTTTCTGAATTACAAAAGGCTGTTTTGAGAAAACAACATGCTAACAATGATCTAATTGACACAATTGAAAAGCAAATGGTAGAGTTAGCAACAGCTCGATGTGAATGTGAGACAATTAAGCAGAAATTGGAAAGCTATTCCAATTCTCGCTATGTTTTGGATCACATTATTGATGTTCAAAAGAAAAAGGGGGATAGGAAGTGTAATGGATTCAAATCATGTCCTCCCCCAATGAATCACAATTACTCCAAATTGCCTGATGACGAGGATATGCCCCGTTTTAAACCTACTGTGCCACTCAATCTAGATGATTTTGCAGCAGGCCTCGGGTTCACAACTGGTACATCATCCTCAGGTCAATCAGAATCTGAGTCTGAGAATGTGACAGATTCATCGTCTGTTAAGGAACAGAGTCCTCCCATTGCTGTGGATACTGATTCTTCAGATGATGAATCTGATTCATCAGATGATGAATCTGTAGAAATTGTGAAACAACAGTCTAACTCGGTTACAACAGATATTCCAATCGAGAATCACATCTTGTGTGATCCACCAGTGGAACCGAGTAAGACTGACATGTCAAAAGGAATGGATTCCCTTATTTCTAGCAGTGAAGGGAATAACTTGTTGTATACGCTCAAAGGAGATGACAAAATCTACTCTAACAAAGATTTTCCAATTAAAAATGTAAATCAAGATTTAATTGAGCAAATTTTTGAAGGATGTATTGATAAGTTTTTGGGAAACAAAAGTGGCAAAGTCACCGTCACTCAGTGTGATCCAATTCCGTGTGAACAAATTAGAAAACAATACGGAAACCAAAAACAACCAGTTGAGCGAAAACAACAAGTTAATTCTGGAAAGGGTAAGGTACAGGGAAAGAAGGCTCAGAACAAGAATGTACAAGAATGTTCAAGCACCTAAGGTTCAACAGCAAAAGGTGCAAAACAAAAGAGCTCCTGTTAAGAAAAGAGATCAGAAAATGAACTTTGTTGGATCAAAGGGTACAGATAAACTTGAAACATTTCAGGATAAATCTAACATTGATTTTATAAAACAAGTTAGAATTTTAAAACGAAATGATCAGAATAATTACACCCAACACACCAACGGATGTGATTTAGGTACAAGCACGTCTAGATCACAAAGTTCATGGTCTGGTTCTCAGTCTGGTCATCAACATGTTTCTCCGAGGTTTGTAGAGCGGAGAATGTGTTTTGAGTGTGGTACAATTGGGCATATTGTACGATACTGCCCATACCTGCAAAAGTTGAAGGCTCCCCAAGAAACCAATTACCAAAAACGATCAGTTTCTCCGAAACAAGACCCGCGTGTCTTGAAAGAAAGGGAAAAGAAGTTGAAACAAAAGAATCAAAAGGTAATTGAGAAGGCCTTAAAATCAGAGGTCAAAGAAGAAAAACCTGTTCAAGCAAAACCTAAAACGGTAAAACCAGTAAATGCTAAAGCAATAAATTCAAATACTGGTAAAGGACAAACAGCTTGGAAACCCAAACAGGTAATTCAGTCATGGGGAGAACCGCAGGTTCTGTTTCCTAATCATCAAGTGATTGAAATCACTTTTCTTGATGATCAAGGACGACCCAAGTCCACAAAGGCTTGGGTCCCACTCTCCGTCTAATCTTTGAATGAGTGTGTAGGATATTCCAGGAGGAACTTTCAATAGTCGTAAGATTGTTGATAGTGGAGTGTCCATGCTCAAAATAGGTGACAGAAGAAATTGTTGCCTTTGATGGAGAGAAGAAAAGAAAAGGAAAAGAGAAACAGAATTGTCTGTTGAAAGAGTTTGAAAAGCTTCGACAAAAATGCAAAGCCTTTTACAATCAAGCTTTGATCGGGTTCCCAGGATAGATTCAATCAAAATGTACGCACCTGCAGCACGTCTGAAGTTCACAATCTACAAGATGAACGTGCAGTGTACATTTCTTCGCGGTGTGATTGAAGAGAATGTGTTTGTTGAACAAACCAATCGGGTGTGCGGATGCCTTGGCATGGATTGAACAACCGCACACTACTTCTGAAAGAGAAAGACAAAGACCTTCGCTGGTGCAATGTGGAAGACCAGCCGGACCCAGAGGTTTTTGATCTTGTTGCTGTCAAGAGATTTCTCAGTAGCTAAAAAAAAAAAAATCGACTTTGAAATCCACACCGGGTGGATATCCAGTTTGGGAGAGCGCTCAGGTTCCTGGCAATGCACGAAGCAGTTGCAGGATACGGTTTTAAATTTCTAATCTCTCCTATACTTGTCGATATTTTAGCTGCTTTATGAATTATTATCATCTCATACAGCACTCTTTGGCCAGACAATGTTGTCATGGTCCGCACCGCTTACCGACGTGCCAACTGATTTTTCCAAAATTAATTTTTAATCAGAAAAGATTTATCAAATTTTGGAAAAATCTTTTCAGATAAAAAAAAACTAATTTTGGTAAACGGCATTGAGGTAAAACATGAGTTAACCAACATCGGAAAATCATTTTTTTTTTGTAAATACCTTTGTGTTTTAAATTTTTTTCTTAGTTTGTTGATTTTAGGGGGAGTAAATCCATATTTGAAAAATCCAAAAACATCGAAAAATTTAAAAAGCACAAAAACAATAGAAAATCAAAAATGAGTTTCCTGGCGAGCAAAAGAGAATATGATAGTACATCAGTGGTCTGTCTAAACCTCTTTAAACCTAAAATGAAAAGCGATAAGCAGCTCTATATAAGATGTATCGGTAGGCTCACAATCATTTTAAAGCGTGCAGGGTGATATAAACTTAAAATCGACTGAAGACTGGGTGGGAACCATTCATTGGCATATGGTCTTAGTACCGAAATTTCGTTTGAGAGATTGCCGAGGTTCTGAGATATTCGGTCTTTATGCTGCTTATCATCTGGGTATCATGGTTGTATCTTTTACCGAAAAATAACGGGGACGCAAGTCTAGATCTTCCATGATACCATACATACGTGTACATACTGCATTCGACCTCAATAAGTGATCAACAATCACATGTCCCAACAAATAAGTGATAAAATATCACATTTATCCGGGAGTCAAGTTCGTCTCTCTGCTGTACGAAAGTACTGACCTGTTCACGGACTTGCTCCTGTGCCTTCATGCATCGAAAATCAAGTTCCTCATCAATAAGTGATTCTATCACATAGGGCTTGTTTTCAATCAAAATAAGTGAGTTTCTCACATCATATACGGTCAAACAGATGATAATCGGTATACTCACCGGTAAGATGAACCCTCGTGCATACCTTGATACGGGAATGTGTCGTGATGTGGATGAACACCGGTCGGTAAGTATAAATCATACCTTAACATATCCCCTCGCCATGATTACAAATGATAAGTTGAGCTTATGTGGACAACAATACCGATAATTGTTATAGGATGCTTATCTTAATGTTAACTATTTGAACAAAAAGAGCGTTTTGGCATGACCGTACACTGATATGATTCTCTTACCCTCGAAACTCACAAAAAGAATGTCTGTAAATATTTATTTACTGCTTTCAGTTTCTGTATCTTTGTATATTTTTATTTATTGCTTTCCGTCTTTACATTTGAAAAATGAAAAATTCCAAAAAGATTTTAGGTGTGTTTTAATATAAACTTTATAAAAGCCAAAAAGATTTTGCTTCTATTTATTTTTGATTGACTGATGTTGGAACTCGAGTCTATCCTACCCAAAATCCTGATCGTAAGCCGGAAAACAATTGCATCTTCATAAATGGTCGAAGTTAACACATTTTGAAAGTTAAAGAATTAAAATTGAATATTTTTCTAAACTTTCAGAATATTGTCGGACGGTGTTTGATTAAATGATAGTCACACGTGTGTCGTTTGTTTATGTTTACTATATTCCAAGCAGTTGTTCTCATTACGCGTTTAGATTTCTTGCATGTGCAGATTCTAAAGGCAAGGAGAACATGGTCGATGACAAGCCTCGGAATGAAGACACAACGTGAAGGCACTCAAATGATGAAGATGATCGAGTTGCCGCTGGCCATCATCAACACCACAAGGATCTCAAGTTGTAAAGATCAAGTCGTTCACGAGCATAACTCAAGGGGGAGCTTATGTTAAGGGGGAGTTTGTTGATACACTTTCTACTTTCAAGACGTGAAGACATTGGAGATCCTCCGATATGGAAGACATAAAAGGCGAATCTCGCGAGTAGCGTCCAAGGGGGAGTTTGTTGATACATGATGTGGACGCGACTCGACTCGACGCGACTCGGCTTGAACCACGACATTCCTCCGTCGTGTGATTGAAGACTACAAGCGGGCCAAGACATAAAGGACTTACACACTAGTCCCTGGGCTGAAGCAGATCTACAAAATAAGACACTTGGGCTGGTAACTGTTTGGCGAATCATCTTTGGGCCCAAGCCCATTATCGGGGAAACAGGGATATGGTTGACGAAACAAGCCTGTTTCGTCAACAAATGTTCACTTTCGTCGCTGATTCGTCATGTTTTGGTTTGTTTCGTCAAACTGTTTCAGATTCGCCAAGTCAGATTCGCCAAGAGCTGTTTCGTCGATGCTGCTGTGTTGTGTTACTATATAAAGGCTGAAGACATAACAGAAAACATAGAACACATTGTAAAGAGAACACAAAGAGAACACAGAGGAGAACACTCAGAGCAAAAACACACACACACGAGAGTTAGAGAGAGTTTGCAGAATAGATTTGTAAACCTTGTGCTTGTAACCGAACCTTTCATTCGTATTAATACAGTGGTGTTAAACGGTGAACTTTGTGTGTCGTGTATTTTTCGTGTTCTATCTCGGTTTGCATCTCCGGTTGGATTCCGCACAACCGGGTGTGTTTGACAACAAGGATTAGGCGACTAGATCCTCCCCTAGCCGGACCTACAGTACTATACATGCTTGGAAAGGTATTTGAGTCTCCTATAATCCATCTTTGAACATGAAAAGCCGATTTAAATGTTAAAGATATCAAAATCAATGTTTTAAAAACCGGTTTTTAAATCATACCGGGTTGGGCTCAAAAATGGTTCAACCGGTTGAACCGGGTTGCCTAGTTAACTCTATAAATCTATAAAATATATTTTCAACTCAAAACATAATCCAAAAGTACATTATTTCATAACAAAAAATAATCCAAAAGTTAATTCGCAATGAAAAATAATCCAAAAATTCACTATCAACGTTATCTTTATCAAGTTAATCCATTGAAGTGTTGAATGCATCAAGTTCACGATCACTTAAAAGATGAAATTCACTGTCAACGACATCCTCATCAATAAGAGCGTAACTATTTTCGTTTCCTACAATATTAAATAAGAAATTTTAGTTACCAATAATCGTAACATACCAAAAGTACGTTAGATAAATAACATATATAACAAGTAACCTTTTGTTTGAGAAATCGGTACATGTTCTTCGTCACCAAACATGTTATCTATATCATCATTATGAAGTTCTCCTTTCGGCTCTTCTTCAACCACCCAAAATTCCAAATGATTAATACTTTCATAATCAACCGGATCATAGGATCTCTTAGCATATTTGAGCCTAGAAAAACATTTACCCAAATGTTAACACTTTAAAACTAAATTACGATGTAATAAAAAAATCAAGACATTGTACCTATTTTGTAAACGCAAGTTGTAATTAACAAACACAAGGTCATTTAGTCTTTCATGTTCCAACCTATTTCTTTTTTTCGTGTGAATCCTTTCAAAGACACTCCAATTATGTTCACAACCCGAGGAAGATGCGGTTTGACTTAACAGATAATCTCCACCAAATAACTTCCACCATTCGGCTACAAAAAATGGCTATCAAAATGATAAAAAAATAGTAAACAAATAAAACTAAATAATAACGTTAAAAATATATCTTACCGGGTTGAGTAGCATTACAAGAAGCAACCGCACTACTCCTACCAAAACATTCTAATCCATCACGAAACTTGCCTAAAGCCATTGTAACATCTATAACATCATCACCCGAAAAATTCTTCTCAACCATGTCAAGAACACCCTTAAAAACTTCTTTATCTTTACAAAGATTTTCTTTATCATACTGAAAAGCTGGATTTAACCAATATGCCGCACAATGAATACTAGAACGCAACATATTTTTCCATCGAGCATCGATTATATCTGCATATGGCTTATAGAAAGCTACCTTTTCCTGAAATAATGCCTTAATTCCCTTATCTGCCCGATTTATCCCCTAAAAAACATACGACAAAGAAGGTTTTTCATCCATATCACACAAACGTAAAACCCTCAACAAAGGAGTCATGACTATCACAATAATCAAACAATTTTTCCAAAAAGTTTCATTCATCACAATTTCTTTACATTCAATTGCATTCCCCAACTTCAACATCTTTTTAAATTCGTTAGATATGACAAGAGCTTGCAAGTCATTTTTTATGATCGACCAAACTTTTTAATGCAATGAAAGTCGTACAAAAACAGGTAGGAGCTGGACGAATGATTTCTATCCAACCCTTTTTCTTTCTTAACCAATTCAAGGTCATCTTGTGATTATAAATAAAAACAGTAACCCGAGATGCTAGTTTTACCAACTTTGCAACATTCTCTAACTCTGAAATATCTTTTAACACTAGATTAAGGCAATGAGCCGCACAAGGTGTCCAAGTAATTGAAGAATGTCTAGCACATAACAATTTACCAGCTTTCTTGTAATTAGCAACTTTGTCGGTAACTATCTGAACCACATTCTTAACCCTAACCATTTCAACAGCCTCAGCAAACAAGTTACACAAATTCTTAGAATTGCTCTCAATATCTTATGCGTCTACGGATTTAATAAATGAAATCCCTTTCTCACAACAGACTAAGAAATTAATCAAATAGCGTTGCCTAACATCCCTCCACCCATCGCTCATAATCATGCAACCATTTTCTATCCAGTCACTTCTATATGAATCTCTTAATAACCCAACTGAAGTTTTTACATCTTTCAACAAATTGACCCTTAAAGCATAATAGTTAGGTGCTTTGTAACCATAACCTATAGATGCTATTTTATCTATTGCAAGTTGAAAATAAGGAGAATTACAAGCATTCATAGGTATACTAGCATCATAGAACCACATAGCAATAGCCAAGTCAACAAATTGACCCTTAAAGCATGATAGTTAGGTGCTTTGTAACGATAACCTATAGATGCTATTTTATCTATTGCAAGTTGAAAATAAGGAGAATTACAAGCATTCATAGGTATACAAGCATCACACAACCACATAGCAATAGCCAAGTCAACATCATCTACCTTTTCTTTACATTGCATAGCTTTTTTAATAGTAGGTTGAGAAGGATCGTTTATAGCTTTTGTAAAGAAAGGATGCAAATTCAATTTTGCTTTTGCTTTCCTCCTTCCCTTTTGCGTTTGGTCATTTATTTCATCAACTTCTTCGTCGTCTATGACGTCAACACTAGATCCAACGACAGTAGACTTACCTCTCGATTTAACTTCACTTTCTTTCAGAATTCCTTGCAAAGTAAACCGAACATTCACCGGTACTTTTTTACAAGGTTCTATATCACCTTTAATGCCCGCAAGGTGTTTCTTCATTCTAGTTGTTCCACCACCACGCACCATTTTTTGACAAAAATCACAAATGTATACAATTTTACCTTTCTCGTCGCTTTGAGAAGTGACATAATCCCACGCTTTATCTGATTTTGTTCTAAACCTTGATTGAACAGGCCCAGTTTGGCTATCTTCCATATTCTACAAAACAAGTAACTTTTTTAAGATATATAATCATACATGTGCATAAACAAATCCATAGATCATCATCAAATCCATACGTTCATTATCAACATATGGTTTTAAAAGTTGTTGTGCAAAAAAAAAAAAAAAAAAAAAAAACCTCAAACTATGCTTTTATATAAAAAAACTAATTCTTTGCTATAAGAAAATTTTGTCATGTTATGAAACATGTGCTTTTCAACTAAAAGAAAAAAAATAAACATGTTCCAAAAAAATTGAATAAGACAAGCCATCATATTAAACAATTAAACAGGTACAAATCATTAAAGTATTAGCTATTAAGCAATATGAAGTTAATGGTGAATCAAAGAAATCCAAGATATAGTCACGTTAATAATTTAATTAATTGTACCATGAAATTCCTGGTTACTTGTCGTTCCAGCTTTCCAGAGAGAAAACAAAAAAAGTTCACAACTCTATACGCAGTACCTGAATGACTAGTTTGTTGAACTTCGATGAACGGAGAGTGCAAAATTGTTGTTTTTTGTTAGTTTTGAGGATAACCTTTGAGTCTTTAATCGAAGTGGGCAGTGGGCACTAGGTTAAATTAAGAATTAAGAAGGTCAATTGTAAGTTATTTTGGGCCGCTAATAGTCCGTATTTCATGCTTGGCCCGGTACCGGCATCCGGTTTAACCAAATATACCGCAAATATACCGCTGGTATAATATATTTGCCGCTGCCTCAAAATACCGGCATGATTCGTGCCGCCCTTTCATCCGGCATCCGGTTCAACCGGCCGGTAAAAACCGGTTTTTAAAACATTGGTCAAAATGTGTCGTGAATAGTTGCTGCACAAAAGTGCCGCACTAAAAACGTGGCATTTATAAAAGTTTAACTAATGGCGGATAATTAGGCCCATGTTGGTCTAGATATGCATATGAACTTTAAGGAATAATTCACACTTAATAGGGTGTGATTAAGAGTCTGCAAGTAGTTGTATTAATGGGAATAAATTGTTGGTATATGTATACATGTCAATTGGCAGCTTGACTTCTAAAAATCAAACTGACCTATAATAGAATTGAATGATAATGTTGTATAAATCCATAAGGTGTGATAGTCATAATGTCAAATGACTAATCTAATCATCTTGTGGATATGCTGTGATAGCTTGACTCTTGGAAAGCTAGGTGAGAGCTTGGAGAAGAATATGTCAAACGGGTCAAGTGCGCAAGGAAACTCAAATGGGCGCAAGGTAAGTAAAGCTTACGCCTTCTGGAATAGAACCACTACTTATGTGACGAAAAATATTTTGGTTGATAGCGAGGTTTATTACAATAGATTGAAATGACTAAGAGCCGGATGTGGTTAGCCGGTTAATTGTTAAGATAAGACCCTATGGTGTAAATCATATCTGGGTCAAATGGGTAAATCTTTTGATAAATCATATATTGGTGATAAACGACGAATTGTTAAGATAAGACCCTATGGTGTAAACCATAAATGGGTAAAAGTTATAATGCATCATATATTGGCGATAAATGATGAATTGTTAAGTTAAGACCCTATGGTGTAAGCCATGAATGGGTCAAATGGGCAAAATTATGAGCGATTGCAATATGTATGGTTTTATGCTTATGTTAAATCGATTGAGATAAAAAGGGAAACATGATTGTTTGATAATGAAACGGTCCATTAAACCACAATGGGGTTTCAATCACTTAAGAGGGTTATTGATGAAAGTTAATAACTTATTGACTATATTGTACTAATCTTTAAGTGGTGCTTATAGTTGTCATTGGATAAAATAGTCTATGGAGGTAAAACATAGAAGTTAAATCTTGGTAGTTGTTCTCATGAACTAGAAATGAGTAAAGCTATCATTTGGTAAGTCACAGGTAAGTTCACACCATAATTGTCCAAAACTTGACCAAACTACTTTTTAATGTCGAAAGATAATTATGGATGTGAAAGTGTAAATGGGTCACACCATAATTGTTACACGTTGAGAATGGTTTAGAAGTAAAAAAGCAGAGAAATTTGAGGATTTGAGACTTGAGTGCTCAAAACCTCATAATGGGTTGTATACCCAAATTAAACTAAGCGCTTAACACAAATGATTTCATACCAGTTGGGGAATGTGAGAAATATAGCAAGGGAAATAAAAACATTGAGCTAGAATGCTCTTTGCTTGTAACGGGTCGGATTGGGTAAAACGGCAAACCGAAGGATGGTATTGGAATGCTAAGGTTTGCCCAAGGAACCAACCATAATTGCGATTGTAGTTGGGAGAAATTGAGGAAAACCTTGACAAGAATATATGAGGCATGAACTAGAAAGTCTAATGCCCCCTAACGGGTCAGTTTGGGAAAAACACCAAACCGAAAAAAGTTAGTGAAAAATTAAAACAACCCGACCCCACGTAATGGATTTCGGGTTTAAAGATGGAAGGGAGTAGTCCTATTTGAAATAATTTTTGTTTGGACCAACTTGGGTACAAACTTGGTGAAAAATTGGCTAAGTGTGGGAAAGTTGGAAAACACTGGTAACATTCTAGAAAAGTGTCTCCCCCACGACACACCGAGGAGAAACCAGGCTCCCCCATGTGGTGTGGGAGAACCCTGAACAAAAAAACATTGTTTTCTTTGTTGTTTTGAAATGTGTTTGGTCGTTTAACTTAAAACTAATCGTTTATATGTTATCCCATGCTAGGTAAAATCTAAGTTGAGTACCGGATGAAGATCAAGCCACAGCAGAAACCGAACAATCCCGAAGGCTCCTTAACTTCCGCTTTTCTTTAATGTTTTCTTAGGAATTTAATATGACTTCTAGTGTTATGCAACTAAACTTTTAAGTTACATTAGCTAAATCTTCTTTTGTGAAGTATGAAATTGGGTTAATTATTAAATGCAAATTGGAAAATAATAATCTCATCTTTCTGAAATTGGCCGATAATAATCCCAAGTCAGTTATTAGCCAATAATAATCCGACTTCGTCCATTTTTTTTTGTAAAATAGTCTACCGTTAAAATAAGCTTAACGGGGTTAAGTGTTTTTCCGAATTACAAACCGATGTTTTAGGGCTTTTGATCAGAACTAGAATACGAGTCGATTGATGTAAAACTTACCTCGAAATTGTGTTCGAAATGACTTGAATTTTGTTAATTGGAAGTTAAACACCCGAATTGAAACACCGTTTTCGTGAGTTGGGGACAGTATTTCGAGGTAAGTTTTACATCAATCGACTCGTATCCTCGTTCTGATCAAAAGCCCTAAAACATCGGTTTGTAATTCAGAAAAACACTTAACTCCATTAAGTTATTTTAACGGCGGACTATTTTACAAAAAAAATTAGACGAGGTCGGATTATTATTGGCTAATAACTGACTTGGGATTATTATCGGCCAATTTCAGAAAGATGGGATTATTATTTTCCAATTTGCCATTATTAAATGAACTTGCGAAATTTTATATACATTATAAGTCTGGGTCTTACAGTCGCGCTGCTAGTTAGTTAAATTTCTACTCCGCAGCCGCTATGCTGCTACATTGAATGCCTCTTGTAGGATTACAGGATCTGTCATTGAAGACTATGGATGGAAAAAACAAGCAAAATACATATATGTGGCAAAAATTTGGATTCTTGAATTGATCGAAGCACGTTTATTATTTACCTTATTGGTGTTGTTGTTGTTGTTGATTTCCTAATCCAAGCTTCTGGTTTCCTTCTGCTCGGATTACGAGGGAGTACTAGATAGTATCATATTAGGGTTTATTAGTTTAGTGCAAGCCCACTGGCCCATTAGATTGTTAGGGTTTTATTATGGTTTCTAAATATTGTAACCGAATCCTTCAATAATAGTTAATTCACTCTTTTACTGTTTTACAAAATGTTGAAGTAATGTACTTGCCACATGAATCTGCTAACAACTCTTGCTAAACAAGGGTGTATACGAGCCTCGTTTAATTTTAAAATGCTCAAGCTTGATTGGTTGAGAGCTCTATTTCTAAAGCTCAAAAACGACTTATTTACTACTTATTATTTATTTAATTAATAAATAATTTTAATCAGTTGGATTTTTATAGTTATTTTATTTTAATATATGTGTATGATTACAATTTGTATATAATATAAAGTGTATGATTTATTTTTTCATCATAATTATATCCACACACACTTATTAAACAAAAATATGTTTAATATATTAAATAAAAGTTATAGAAATAAAATGTTGTTTATGCTTGCGAGCCAGCTCGATCTCGTTTATTAAACGAGCCTCAATAAAAGCTCAAGCTCGATATCGCTTAACCTTAACTTGATTCGAGTTTTTAACAAGTGGATCTCGAGTGGCTCACGAGCTGCTTGACTTGTTTAGTTGGAAAATGAATTAAATTGGAACTGAAATGAAATATCTTGAATTATAAGTAAAGAAATTCAAGATTCCTTCAAAATTGCGAAGGAATTAAAGCAAAGGAATTGGAATCTCACACTCTTAGCTCTCTCATCAACACCATCCTGTGGCGGATCTAGAAGAAAAGTTCAAGGGTATCCTAAATTTTTTTTGGACCTAGGGGTATCATAATATTTGCTCAAGATACATAAACGCTGTAGAAAAAATATTTACAAGAATATACACTCGGCCAACAAAGTTGATGGATAGCCCGGGCTACCCCTACCATCCACATACATCCGCCCCTAACACCATCATCACCAATACCATGACCATCGTCACCACCCCTATCATAGCCACTACAAGAAAAAACACTTTTAGGGACAAAATTTTTAGGGAGGACAAAAGTCGTCCTTATAGATCAAGCTATGGGGAGGACTTTTGGTTCATATATAGTTTTGTAGTATTTGAAATAAGTTTTTTCTATAGGGACCAAAAGTCGTCCCTATAGCTCGAAGTTTGTACTCGATAACTAATGTTTATTTTGAAGCTTGGACTTGATAACTATGATGAATATTTTGTATTTTGAATCTTTAGTATAACATGTAGTTTTGAAATTTCCTGTTTAAATTCAGTTTAAAAAAGCAAATTAATAATTGTAAAAAAAAAAAAAAAAACTCATTAAAAATAATAATCTGTAGGGACGACATACTGTCCCTATAGAAAAAAATAGAAAAAAAGGATTTTGAACTTGGTGGAACCACATATCGTCTCTATACATTTAAACCAATTTTTTTTTTTATTTTAACTTTATAGGAACGACTTTTTGTCTCTAAAAGTTTAAACCAATTTTTTTTTATTTTAACTCTATAGGGACGACTTTTTGTCTCTAAAAGATTAAACCAATTTTTTTTTATTTTTTTTATTTTAACTTTATAGGGACGACTTTTGGCCTCTAAAAGTTTAAACCATTTTTTTTATTTTTAACTCTATAGTGACGACTTTTGGTATCTAAAAGCTTAAACCAGTTTTTTTTTTATTTTAACTCTATAGGGACGACTTTTGGTCTCTAAAAGTTGATCTATGGGGACAACACCAATAGGGACCACCTTAATAACCTATACGGAGGGGCCTGTAGGAACAAAAGATGCGGATACCATATGTCGTTCCTATAGGTTAAAAATACCTATAGGGACGATAATTCGTCCCTAAAAGTTCAAAAAATTTGGTTTCCACAGGTGTTTTTCGTTGTTGTGGCCTCTGTGATCATATCTGCCCGAACTGTGAATAATCTAAACCAAATAAACAACCAGCATCCTACAAGAGGACCATATCATGAATTCCAGCTCAGATGCCCCTTACAAGTTACAAATGGCACATCTTCAAGGCATCTTAAAAGTGGAAATAATATGTGGTGAACTGAATATGCGTACCAAGTTCTTTATTAATTAAATTGTTAACTTTATACCTGCTAATCTCTATCCTGATCTTCATACCTAGCTTTAATGTATTAACAAACCATTTTTTGGCATCACAACAATATTGTATTGGAGATCAGGTTCTTTACTTTTCGTAACAAAACTGTTTTTTCTTAGAATCAATGATTAATTTATGAGTAATGAATCTTTAAAGTTTCTCCTTTTACTACTGCAAGTTAACTAGAGTCTTTACAAGACCAA
This sequence comes from Helianthus tuberosus, assembly GCA_030545235.1. NCBI lineage: Eukaryota > Viridiplantae > Streptophyta > Magnoliopsida > Asterales > Asteraceae > Helianthus > Helianthus tuberosus. Next base: position 58,507,589 of record CM060404.1, read on the forward strand.
AAAAACAATATATTCTGATATCTATTTCTATTTTGTCCCTTGCGAGTTGCGTATAACTTAAAAACAAAGCAAACCACCGGCCAAGTCACGTTTTATGGTAAATGTCTTTGAAAATGATACAAACCAACTTGTTGAGTACTCATTTGACCAGCCTCAACCATTGAAGCTCTACTATTGGAATAAAAGACGCGGACATTTTTCAGTTGCTCATAGATTCTATATTTCTGGATCGTGTCAAGCACAAGACCACCGGTTATCGAATGGTTGTAACTGAACCTAGGCTCCAATATGCGCACACTTAAAATAGGGGCATGCATGCTTCTTGAATCTTGATGCAAGTCTAACTTTAGTTAGGGGCACTCCAACTAGAACTTTGGCGGCAGGCAGAATAATAGAAATTACCCTTACAATTTTGACGAAGATTTTATTTGTTAAAAAAGTTAAAACAAGTTAAAACAATTATTTAAGTAATTTATTTGTTTGTGTTAGTTATTTATTTGTTATTACTTTTCTGATAGGAGCTATGAAAAAAGTTTATATTAAATAGTTCAAACACCTTGGGAGCGACAGGTCTTACGTTTAAGTCCCACTCACAGAAGGGAATAAAAAGAAATTTGCCGTTAAAAAAAATAGTTCAATGTTATTATATGATTATAATATGCTGATTTTGTTAACCCGGCCCGTTTTGATCAAACCCATATTTTTCCCCTTAACCAGAATTTCTGAATCCATTATTTCTTACGTATACAATCATGAATAACGAACCACTACTAAAAAGACACAAGATGTGTGGACATTATAAAAACCAAAAGACACCAAATTAGTGGGCTATTTGCATCTTGACCGCTTTTTGGAAGATTATAGAAAGGCTACTACAAACCAAACATCTTTACCAGGTGTACCTATCCATGTCCTTGGAACCTTCATTACTATAATAGCTAAGCATTATTTTTTTTTCATGCAATTGGTATTTCATTCCAATCATCAGGGCAAATTACATAAGGATAGCAGGTGGACGAGTAACAAACTGCGCCGCCATCCCATTATTTAATACTAGAAAAACTATTTACGAAGATCGAAACATATCCGTTGCAAAGGGCTATGGCGATGGATTTGAGTATGTGGCAGATACTTCAGTTATTTGTAGGAACGACTCCAACTTGTACATTTGATCTTTTAATGAAAAGTTTGATCTTCTAAGAAAACTATATAGCAAATGATAAGTACAATTTTGAAGAATTACCTTTTCAAAGATGTTGACAAGGCTTTTATCATATCAAAAAGCACCCCCTCTCCTATGAAGACACAAAGATAAACAATGTATAAAAATACTATTCTTTTACTATTTATTTTAAGTTTCATTGTTAACGCTATGTGTTTTGGGGTAACGTTTCACACCGTTCCAAGGGGTGTAAGTGAAGCTTTGGTGAATGCAAGCGTGATGTAGTTCACGCCACAAAGGAGAAAGATACTAACGTGATGAATGTGAACTAATTTGGAGGGGCCAATAAAAAATTCCAATTGGTAGTTACTTTTTATTCACCCAATCAATTTTTTACAAATCGACCCATTCTCTTTTTTTATTTATATAAATTTAAATATTATTTTAATAGTTGGTAGATATTGAAAACACGTTCAAGCGTTACACTGTGCACTAACAAAAAGTAAGAAAGTAATCCGGTGACGTGGCTGTTAAAAAAATGTGAAAGCAGCCCACAACGGAAAGACTAAGTATTGAGTGTAAAACCTCAAGGTTTAGTGTTTTTTTAAGTACAAAGTCAAGTGTTTTATAAACTGATTGTATTTCTTACATAGATGACCTATGTAAACCTGGATGATGATTAAGCAAGAGATTGGTTGATGTAAGTTAAATGTGAAAATCGCACAACTTCTAGTTTAGAGTAAACTGCAGTTTTTATCCCTAAGATTTGATCCAAAAATCAGGATTCGTTCAAACGAAAAGCCTTTAACTCTCTCGGTGCTTGTTGTTTAAAAGTTAATCACTTCTAATCCAATTTACCAACTTTGTTTGATTTTCTCTGTTAATTCTCATGAAATCACCAAAATACCATAATTTATAAAATAATAAGTAAAAAATAAAATAAAATAAATCCTTGAACACGGCCACTATCTCTCTCTTTCTCTCTCTCCCCCTCCTTTCTTCCATAACACTACTAATATGCCACTACCACTCCCTCTATTCGAGCCAAACGAATCTTTGATGGTTTGACTAAATTAACATCGCCACCGCCTATATTCCAACACTCCAACATCAACCCCTGAGAACTACCATCGAAATCAAGTGATCTCTAAACGATTTGGTTCTAATTTGGGGTGATTTGGTTGTTAGTGCATATTATGTGACAACAACTAACTAGATAGGTTGTTGTGTCTAATCATGTAATCGTCATAATGGCTTAATATAATTTGGGAGAACTTATGAGTTGGGAGGACTTAGGCAGTGAACGATCTTGTGATAAATTCGTTCAAGGGCCCAAGCCCACACGAAGTGTAATGCCCGGATTTTTTCTATATCTTATTACTATTACTATTACTATTACTATTACTATTACTATTACTATTACTATTATACTACAAATCCGACACTAGATTTTTATATAACAACGAAATCAAGCAAAACAATGTGATAAAACATTCGTCTTTAAATTCACATTATATATATATACATATACATATACATACTTGATAAGTTTTTACATCTTAACAACTTATTTAAATAACCCATAATTTATGAATCCAAAAGTGGGTTATAAACATATGTCTGATCCTTTAACATACCAAGGCTCGAGCTGACCCCTTTAGTCCTTCACTAGTGATTTACCTGGATAACATTATTTAAATAACTATTAGCCAACACTAAGTGAATTCAATAGTAACAATATAATAGTGTTTTCCAACCCACAATTTTAACCTCCAATCCACCACCATGTTCTATCCATAGCAAATTATTATTTATAGCTACGTGAATTCAATCCTCTACTATATTTTGCTCATGGTAATTACTTATATCTATATCTATACTATTATTATTCTTATTATTATTACTAGCAGGGTGCCCGTGCGATGCGGCGGGGGCGACACTTTGCATTGCGACACTCGTTTCTGGTAGTTTTCTTATTCGTATAATATTTATGATAACGTTATTGTGGTGGATATATGTTATAAGTTTACACATATGTAAAAGTTTTGTTTTTTTTACCCACTCGTTTCTGTCACGACCCCAGCCCCGGTTTGACCCGGTCAGGAGCCGCGGGACAGGAACCCGTGGTATTTATTAATTGATGTGACAGCGGAAGATTTATCAGGATCTTTTAAAAATTTAAAATGCCCGATTATTTTATTTCATATTTCGGGATAAACCTCGTAATTTACAATAGAGGAATTTTACTAGGAAATTCCCTGATTTATAAAACATGTTTATTTATTTTAACTGAGCCACCTCTTCAAGCTTGTTAGTGCTCCGTAGCACGTTTTTCTTGATTCACAGCAGGTCTCCTGAAACATGTTTTAAAAATATTTTATCAGCGGGGAAATACTGGCAAGTCACTCAATTTGATAAAATGACACATAGTTATAAATTACAGCATAAAAGCGATTACAATGGCTTTAACCTTATTTTTATCCGGTGCCGTGTCACCTGGTGACGATGGTCATACCACTATTGGGTCTTTTTCCCCAAGTAGTGATGATAATCACTGTTAGGATTTATTAGCCTAACTGTAAGAAATTAGTAATGTGCACCATACCTCAATTAGCCAGTGATTCAAGATACCCATGACTTAATCCCTGTAATTATAACTTTTGGAAAATGATTGGAGTATTATAAAATACTGTTGATAAAAGAGAATGACTCACATTGCAGATTTATATAGGCAGAGTTTAGCTTACTGATTAGCCTTTTAACCTAATTTAAATAACAATGCACACGAACTAGGTCAGTAACTAATACAGCATTTACTATAACTCACGAGATTAAAACCCTCACAACGAATGACAAAGTGCTATACTTAAACATCCGTCGAATTCACGACTAATGACAAAGTATGGCCCTAATGTGGGCAGCACTTAAACATCCATCAGATAGTTTCAATAGATCGGACATTGAATCGTAGCAGCGATCGAGTTAATACCTTGTATCGTAGCAGCGCCTCACTACTGTGAATGTAATTTACGAATTAGAGCAGTGTAACTTCGTTTTTGTGAAAAGATTTCGACACCGGTGGACTGCTCGTAACCTGCCCTATTTATAGCTGAATTTTGGGTCTTACGCGGCCCGCGTAAGATCCTTCAAGACCTTTACGCGGCCCGCGAGAGGGTCTAGTCGTAGATTAGGGCATTCGTGTCACTGGAAGGCATGCCACGTGGATCTGGACGCTTATCCGGTCAAATTTAGAGTTGGCGCGGCCCGCGTAAGGGTCTGGTCATCCTTTACGCAGCCCGCGAGAGGACCAAGAATAAGATTTTCTTGATTTTTGATGCGGATTAGGGTTTCGGAGGTCCGGGTTTCCACTTACAGGTCGGTTTGGGACATTTTTGAAGGTCTTTAAAGCCTCCCCACCTTATTTAAAATCTCGTCCTCGAGATTTACTGAAATAAGTGAGCATACTTTCTTTTCATCTCCGATTCCAGCTCCCAAGTGTACTCGGGTCCTCTCTTTGAATCCCATTTGACTTTGACCAGTACTAGTCTCTTGTGCTTGAGAAACTTGATCTTTCTGTCTTCTATTTGAAGTGGTTTCTCCACGAACTTCAACTTTTCATTTACTTGGATGTCTTGAAGAGGGACTACTAATGATTCGTCCGATAGACATTTCTTGAGGTTGGATACATGAAATACATCATGTACTCCAGCTAACTCTTTTGGTAGCTGTAAACGATAAGCAACTGGTCCTATATGTTGGATTACTGGAAATGGTCCTACGTATCTTGGACTTAACTTTCCTTTCTTACCGAACCAAACTACTCCTTTCCAAGGAGAAACTTTCAAGAGTACTTTGTATCCAACTTGGAACTCTAGTGGTTTGCGTCGATTGTCGGCATAACTTTTCTGGCGATCTCGAGCCGTCTTTAGTCTTTCCTTGATTTGAGTGATCTTGTCGGAAGTTTCTTGTACTATTTCAGGACCTGATAATTGGCTTTCTCCTATTTCTGCCCAGCATACTGGAGTTCTACACTTACGTCCGTATAGTGCTTCGAACGGGGCAGCTTCGATGCTTGAATGATAACTATTGTTATAGGAGAATTCAATTAAAGGTAGGTGGTCATCCCAGTTTCCACCAAAATCTATTACACATGCTCTAAGCATGTCTTCCAGTGTTTGGATAGTCCTTTCACTTTGTCCGTCTGTTTGAGGATGATATGCAGTGCTTAAATTTAGTCGAGTTCCCATGGCTTCTTGGAAACTAGTCCAGAAATGGGAAGTGAAACGACTATCCCTATCAGATACAATGGAGAGTGGGACTCCATGTAAGGATACTACTTCATGTACATACAACTTTGCCAACCTTTCCATGCTAAAGGTTTCTTTTATGGGTAGAAAATGAGCTGATTTGGTTAATCGATCCACCATTACCCAAATCGCGTCATTACCTTTTCTGGTTTTGGGCAACTTAGTAACAAAGTTCAATTTTATGAGTTCCCATTTCCATACTGGCATTTCTAATTATTGTAGTAGACCTGACGGTTTCTGGTGTTCTGCCTTAATTTGTGAACAAGTAAGACATTTAGAAACATATCTAGCTATGTCCTTTTTCATTCCTATCCACCAGAAGTTATTCCTTAAATCTTGGTACATCTTATTGTTACCAGGATGCATGGTATACCTAGATTTATGGGCTTCCTCTAAGATCTTATTTCTTAATTCTCCTTGCTTAGGTACCCAAATCCTTCTTTTGTGGAATCTCCAAATTCCATCATTGCCTTGCTCTAATTCCTTTATTCGTCATTTTATTCCTTCAGTATCATCCTTGATTGCTGTTTCTTGAATGCTTTTCAGTTGTTCCATTAAGTCTAATTGTAAACTTAATCTAAGAGCACGAACTCGTCGTTGTTTCTCATGATACTTACGACTTAAGGCATCAGCAACTACGTTTGCTTTTCCTTCGTGATATTGAATATCACAGTCGTAATCACTTAGGATTTCCATCCATCTCCTTTGTCTCATGTTCAATTCTTTTTGCCCAAATATGTATCTTAAACTCTTATGATCTGTATAGACAGTAAACTTACTTCCATACAGATAATGTCTCCAAATCTTAAGGGCAAAAATTATGGCTCCTAACTCTAAGTCATGAGTCGTATAGTTTTCTTCGTGCTTTTTCAATTTCCTTGAAGCATACGCAATTACCTTCTTGCGTTGTATTAACACACATCCTAATCCTAGTTTTGAAGCTTCGCAGTATGTTTTGGTCAAAAATTACCTAAGCAATTAAGTGATCAAATTAGTTAAGTGAGGTAGTGTGCTAGAAATATGTATGAAAAATGTGTTAACAAAATTAGATATGAAAACAGTTTCAGGATACGGCTCAGGATATAGAGCTGTATCTATGATCAAATAATGAGCGAAAATGTAAAGGTGGACACGTGATGTACGAGGAAAGCCCTTGATCAATCTAGATCGCCGGCATAAAACCTCGGGAGCTGACAATCGCAGCTGCCTTGTTCTTCTATTGCTTCAAATATCAGGATACAGTGCAGGATATGGTGCGGATCGACTATGTGTTACAATGTAATTTGAGTACAAGTGTTGTGTGTAGTGTTTGCGATGAACTAGAGAGAAAGTGTTTGAAAGTGTGTAAAATTGCGTGCCTTAATCTGATCCGCCCCCATCTATTTATAGTAAAACTAATGTAACTAACTATCCTACATAACCGAGATCCACCGAATATTCCTTAGTTGAACGTTGGAGACCTGGTCTTTCGGGCTCAACGTCTCTCCTTTAACAAATACGCCCGAGTCTTGAGGAGATGGAGTCCACTTGACCGTTGGCAAGTCCCAGTCTTTAACCTGCACGTGATTAATTCGATATACCCCAGGATATCAGCAATGTCCTCGTCCAGTATCCTGATCACAGATAAACAATGAAAAGCAAGATATTAGTCAGCATGCATACTCAGAAAATGGCCCATAACAATTGTCCCCAAATATATCGGTTGGTATACCAATCCAACGGATATATTTTAAAACCTTATCTCATCGATCGAGGCAATTAAAATGAAACGATGGTTGAAATGACATTGTGCCATTTTCAATGCAATATTTACTCTTTACCCCCTATATTCAGCCTATATTTAGCCAAATCATTTCTGCTTATTATCACCATTCTTCAAGCGATTTTCAGGTAATCACTTTTCTCTCCATCCTCTATCCTTCTTTCTTGAGTTTCTTTTAGTTTGCCCAACACCCTTCATGGCATCACGAACAAGATCTCGATCGGACGGACCGGCCTCAACCCTCGTAAGTCAAAATTTCATCTGTGATCCAGCAAAGGAAATCTGCTGCTTCAACAACGCCGACATCGCTGCTCTTAAAGATTCCGGCGCCTTCCCCACCGGAACAGTCTTTCGCCCTTTCGATCGGGAAGCCCGATCAGACGCGTCATCTGACGAGTGGGTTTGTTTCTTCGCCTACCCTTTCTCTCTTGGACTCCGGTACCCATTTCCACCCTTCATCTCTCGCTTTTTTGAACTCACCGGCCTTAGCTATGCCCAGACTATGCCAATGGTCTGGCGAGTTTTGATAGTGCTGGATCAAATCAAGTCTCGTCATTTTCCTGACCTGTTTATTGAAGACCTCCCTATAGCATACCGGTTGAGATCCCACGGCGATCACCGTTTTCTTCTGTTTTCTACCTCCAAGAATCCTTTGGTTCTTAAGGCCACCAAGAACGAGGATCGATGGCGACGAAAATTCTTTTTTGTAAAAAGAGACTCTATTGATAAGGGTTTCGATCTGCCGGTTAAATGGTTAACCAAGGGTAGGATTTAGGGTTTTAGGAATATCCCCAATTATATCCTCAAACTATATCCCAGACTTATATCCTGATGTTTTTATGTAGCGAACTTCAGAGATTTAGTGCCTCCCAGTGCAGAATCTGAATCCAAGATCAAGGAAATCTACCGACTTCCTGCCAGTGAAAGAACTTTCTCCCTGTCTCTCACAGATTCAAGCCAGAAATCAAGCTCAGAAATGTTTGGTAAGCACATTCTCAGCATATATTTTAAATCAATTATTTTTCAAAAGTATGATGAGTTTAAGAATATCTTCCCTTGTGCAGTACCAGTTGTCAACCTTGAAGGTTTCCAACTTGACGAGTTGGATTGCTACTCTAGCCTTGCACCCATCAAACAAGAATCCAAGCCAAAGTCGTCTGCTACACCAAAGCCTACCTCTTCAAGGACCGTTTCTGCTTCCAAAGCCCCTCCGGCATCTAGGACCCGGGCATCAAGTTCTCGTAAGAGAAAGGAGACGGACTCTCCAGCTGTTTCTGAAACATTCTCTCTCGAGAATCATGGGTTTAACGAAGCCACCTCATTCCTCAAACAGGTAAGATTTTCCTTTCGATATCCTGCACAAGTATGTTAGTCCTTATCCTGCTTATTTTTACATCGATACATGTGTCCTTATCGATAGGGCTTGGATCGTCTTATGCACTTGTATGAAGACGCCTGCGGGCTTAACAAGATGTTGGAGATCAAGCTGGAGAAAGCTGAAGCCACCATAGCTGATCAAGGAACCATTGCGGCTGCCAAATCCCAGCATTACGAGGACAAATAGAAGGCCATGATGCAGGAACACCAAGCTACCCTCCATAAAGCCAACGAGGAGGCCCAAGCCAAACTAGATGCCGCCCTTCTCCAATACCAGCAGAATATGAGTTCATATCGGGATAGCCTCAAAGCATCCGTGGTCGTCTCTCTTCTCCAAGCCAGGATAAGGATGGCTTATGAGGCCAGGGATTTGGGCTTCGAATGCCCCTCCTGGAACATAAAGACTTGGGAGGCGAAACTAAAGGATCTCGGAGGTCATCCCGTTGCTCATCCTGCAAAGCATGCTGGTGAAGAGCCTTCTAAGGCGGCAGAGGAAGTGGCCAATGCTGATGATGGTGATACCGAGAAGAATCCTGAGGCCGATGCTGGTGCAGATGCTGGGAAGGAGGCTGTTGATCAAGAAGGTGCCGCTTCTTAAGCGGCGAAGTGGGCGATGATGGATATACGTGCCAAGGCCGGAGCCCACTTTTAAATTTCGTGGTTGTGGTTATGTAAACAATTTACTTTTCCTGTCTTCGAACAATTTACATTTCCTGCATTAGAACAATATGATGACCAAAGGTGGATGGGTCCTATGTTTTAGGATGAAGCCCTTGGTCATCGATTAGTATAACCTGTTTTGAATGTGGTAACGGTTGTAGGTAGACAGGTCCTGTTTTGAGATAGATCCTCCAACCGTTACACAAGTATGGTAGAAACTAATTGTGCTTTTGGTGGATGGGCCTTAGTTTAAGGTGAAACCAAAAGCACGACTTTTGACTTGTTAATAATATAACTATCTTTTGACTTATTTGTTATTGCCTTGCACTACTTAATGTAACTCTTTTGTAAAAATTTTGTATTGTTAACTTATGAAAATATCCTGATCAATATGCTCAGCAATATATTACAAAAACTGTTATTAGATAGGACTTCCAAACATTCGTTCAACTTTGTAGAAAGTTCTTTAAAGAGTGAAAAACAATCTATCTTACCAAAACCTGTTCTGATAATACCTAAATGGTCAACGTTTCAAACTAGTATTAACTTCAAATATTTTAATCAAATATTCTGAGAAGTATTTTGAAAACATATTTTGAGAATATATCAGGATATTTAACCTTTTACCAAACATAGTATTATTAAAAACTTAAACGATGTTTACAAAGGAAAGATCATACCAGGAATAGGGTATAAACCTATTACCAAACTTCAATCCTTTTGCAATTCTTCCAATGAAGATGTCCCCTGTCTGAGACACTTAGTGCATTAGTTCCGAGCCTTATCCTTTGAGCTTTACATCATTGCCTTGGTAGGAATGTCCCCTGTATACAATGTCTTCAAATACTTAGAAATCTTCTGAATGTCAGTTTCCATTGTATAGGCAATTTTTCATGTCACAGGGGCAAAACCCAAGAATGTACTGGAGATAAATTCCTTGTATCCTGGGGAAAATCCCAAATTTTCATGCGCTACAGGCGGGAGTGTATAAACTCCAAGACTTAGAAAGGTGAAAACCTTTAAACCTTAGAGAGTATGAAAATACCCTTTCGTGAGAGAGGGTGATCAATCCTCATATACCTTTGGGATTCAGGATATAGCCAACAGTAACGAAATTGTCAGCCACTTTTACATGGACTGGTCCCGCCACCTTAAACTATCCCTGAATAACTTGCCCTCCAGGCGGGGTGTCTAAACCCAATTCGGAAGAAAGGTGAATACCTTTAAACTTGTGAAGGGATCAGGATCCCTTATACGTGAGAGAGGGGGCCAATCCTCTAATCTTCCGAAGTATCTTGAGTGAGCATCCTGGAGCTATATCCTGGAGCATATACTGCAAAACATCCTTAAACTAAGGTGGGTAGCTTGGCTAACACCCCTCTGATGCTTAAGTTAGTATTGGATTTCAAAGAATAAATTAAACCAAAACATATTTAAAAAAGATAGAATTCATACCATCCTGAGTTAGAAATTAAATTCTAAACTCACTTGAAATAAAGCTTAAGGTGTATAGCATTCCAAGATCTCGGTAGCATATCCCCTTCCATATTCTTGAGTCTATATGCTCCTTTCCCTGCTTCTGATTCAACTTCATATGGTCCTTCCCATTTTGGAGCTAACTTGCCATCGGCAGGATTAGTAGTATTCTGAAAAGCCTTTCTCAACACCCAATCTCCAACCTTAAATCTTCTGGTCCTAATATTCTTGTTATATGCTCTGGATATTCTTTGTTGATATGCTGCCATTCTTAGCCTTGCTGCATCCCTTTTTTCATCTATAGTATCCAAATCCTGACTCAAGGCTTCAAGATTCTGTTCAGGATCACTTAGGGTAGATCTTGCAGTAGGTATTGTCATTTCCGTTGGAATCATTGCTTCTGCTCCAAATACCAAGGAAAATGGGGTTTGGCCTGTTGCATTCTTGACCGTTGTCCTATCAGCCCACAAAACAAAGGGTAATTCTTCTGCCCATCTTCCTTTTTTGGCTCCAAGTCTCTTCTTTAAGTTATTGACAATTATCTTGTTTGAGGATTCTGCTTGTCCATTCGCTTGAGGATGTACCGGAGTAGATGTGATCATTTTGATTCCCCAACTCTTGCAAAAGTCAGTAGTTCTCTTGCTTATAAACTGAGAACCATTGTCACAGATTATCTCGGCTGGTACTCCGAATCAGGTCAGGATATTTCTCTTTATGAAGGATACTACTTCTTGATCTCTAACTTGAACAAATGCTTCTGCTTCAACCCACTTGGAGAAATAATCCGTCATTGCCAACATGAAAACCTTTCCTCCTGGAGCTTTCGGAAGCTTTCCCACTATATCCATACCCCACTTCATAAACGGCCAAGGGGAAACAATAGGATACAGCGGTTCAGCAGGCTGATGTAAGATGTTACTATGTCTTTGACATGCGTCACATCTTCGAGCATATTCTGCGGCATCTTTTCTCATTGTCGGCCAATAATATCTTGTCCTTAATACTTTTGAGAATAATGACCTGCCCCCAGTATGGTTACCACAATCCCCTTCATGTATATCCTGAAGTACTTCTTTGGTTTCAGGATCCTCCAAGCACCTCAAATACGGTCCTGCAAGAGATTTCTTGTATAAAACATTATTTATAATAGTGAATCGTGATACCTTCATCCTAAATGCCTTAGGATTTTCATTTTCGGGGATGTATCCTTCCTTGAGATATCTCATGATTGGAGCCGTCCAAGATTCAGGATCCTCTTCAGGATACTCTGCTCCAGGATCCTGAATACCCGCTACTTCTTTATCCCGAGGATTCGTTGCAGGATACAAGACATGTATTATTGGTATTTGGGTTCCTTCTGGTATCCTGATCGATGATCCCAGATTTGCTAAGGCATCTGCTTCAGCGTTATCCTCTCTTGGTACCTGTTCAAGTGTAAAAACATCGAAATATTCTGCTAATTTTTTGAGAATATCGAGGTATTCGATTAATTTCTCACCCTTAACTGCATAGGATCCATTAAAATGGTTAGTAATTAGCAAGGAGTCAACATATACTCGTAAATTCTTGATACTCATACTCTTAGCCAATTCTAATCCTGCAATTAAAGCTTCATATTCTGCCTCATTATTAGTAGCAGGAAATTCACACCTAATGGCCTGGGGTAATATATCCCCCTGTGGCGATTTTAGTAGTATACCTAAACCTACACCTCTTATATTGGATGCACCATCAGTATATAATGTCCAGGATCCTGAAGATTCTCCTAACTGTTGAACTTCTAGGTCTACCTCATCCTGAATATCACTACTGAAATCAGCCACAAAGTCAGCTAAAGCCTGAGACTTTATGGCATTTCTAGGTTCATATACTAAATCATAAGCACTTAACTTTACTGACCACTTGGCCATCCTGCCTGACATCTCTGGTTTCCTAAGCACATTTTTGACAGGATAATTCGTTTTAACATGGATCCTATGTGTCTCAAAATAATGTCTAAGCTTTGTTGATGCCATGACTAGAGCTAATATCAATTTTTCTAAATGAGAATACCTAGTTTCAGCATCTAACAAACTTTTACTAACATAATATACAGGATATTGCTGACCTTCATGGTCTTTTATAAGAACGGCACTTACAGCATTCCCTGATACAGCGAGGTATAGGGATAGTGGTTCACCATTTTCAGGCTTCATCAATAGAGGTGTGGTTGAGAGATATCGCTTCAAATCCTGCAAGGCTGCTTCATGCTTTGCTCCCCATTCAAATTTCTTATTCTTCTTGAGGATATCATAGAATTCCTTGCATTTTTCTGAGGATCTTGAAATAAATCTATTCAAAGCTGCTACTCGGCCTGTCAACCTTTGTACGTCCTTCATATTTGAGGGTGATTTTATATCCAGGATAGCTTTGATCTACTCTGGGCTTGCTTCTATCCCCCTTTTTGTCACCATATATCCAAGAAACTTTCCTGCCCCCACTTCGAAATGGCACTTAGCAGGATTCAGCTTCATGTTGTATTGATCCAGGATATCAAATGCTCCCTTGATATCCTGGAGGTGATCCTCAGCTCTTTTAGATTTTACCACCATATCGTCAATATATACCTCCATGGTGTCCCCCAGCTTATCTTTGAACATCATGTTTACCAATCTCTGGTATGTTGCACCTGCATTTTTCAAACCGAAAGGCATAGCAGTATGGCAATATATACCTGTTGGTGTCATGAAAGCAGTATCCTCTTGATCCGAAGGCTCTATTTGAATCTGCTGAAATCCTGAGGATGCGTCCATGAATGTTAACATTTCATGTCCAGCAGTAGTATCTACCATTGCATCGATATGAGGGAGAGGAAATGGATCTTTAGGACAAGCCTTGTTCAAGTCCGTGTAATCTACACAGACTCTCCATTTCCCGTTTTTCTTCTATACCACAACTACGTTTGCTAGCCATCTTGGAAACTTGACTTCTCTGATCATCCTGGACTTCAACAATCTTTCAACTTCCTCTTGGATAATCGCATTCCGCTCAGGAGCGAATTTTCTTCTTTTTTGCTGAACAGGCTTGAATGATTTGTCAATTCCAAGCTTGTGAGTGATAATGTCTTTGGATATGCCTGTCATATCCTCATGCTTCCATGCGAATGTTGACATCCTGCATTTTAAAAAGTTAGTTAACTGTTCTTCAATATCCTGAGGGATATTGGTTCCTACGAGCACCGAGATATCAGGATTATCCTGATCCAGGATAATTTTCTTCACATCCTGCTCCGAATCCTCCACGATATCCTGGGCCCACATCTTTAATTGCTATGCTGTACTAGGCTTATTTGAGGATTTCATCGAGGATGAGTAGCATTCTTTCGCTTCCTGTTGATCACTTTCCACCTTAACAACCCCCAAGGGGTAGGGATCTTGATGCATTGGTGATATGTTGATGGCACAGCCTTCATATCGTGAATCCATGGTCTTCCCAGTATGATGTTATAGCAGGATAAGGAGTCCATCACACAGAAGCATTGTATTGAGTTGACTCCTTCAACATATACTGGTAACTTTATCTCCCCTACGGTATTCCTAGCTTCTCCACTGAAACCAACGAGCACAGTGGACTTCGAAGTGATATCCATCGGAGATACATTCATCCTCTTCAATGTTTCCAGTTGAATTATATTGACAGAACTACCGTTGTCTACCAATATCCTGTGTACAAAATGGTTAGCCACATATAATGTTATTACTAAAGCATCATGGTGAGGATCCTGTACAGTATCCCTGTCATCACTATCGAAAGTGATCACTTTATCAGTTGTGAGGGTAGTCATTCTGACTAGTCTGTCTCCCCTCTCGCTCTTAGCTTCCTTTGCATGTCTCTTGGCCGCCGAATACGAAGTCCCACAAATGTCGGATCCTCCTGAAATAAAGTTAATTATCTTGGCATCTGCTGGGGGTGATGCTGCTCGTTCAGGATCCTTCTCGGGATCCTGCCCTTTATTTTTCTTTTTTCCCAGCAAGTCCTTCAGATACCTCTTGCTTAACAGGTAACTTATCTCTTTCCGTAAAGCAATGCAATCCTCGATCATATGTCCGAAGTCTTCGTGGAAGGCACACCATTTGGATTTATCCTTCCAATCAGCTTTCTACTGGTTCTTTCGAGGCCACCTAGCTTTGTCCCCTAAGCCCTGCATAGCATACATTAATTTAGGTATATTAACAGAAAAGCAGTATTCAGATAAATCAGGATATTCTTCAGGATCCTCGTCTTCAACAACGTTCACTTTCTTGTTATCATTTCTGCCATATGGCCTGGAGCGATATGGCTTATATGAGGTTTCTGATTTCCTGTTAGTTGATTCATAGGTTGAGGTAGAATTCATCCTCTCCTGCATCTTCTTGTCATCTTCCAGACGGATATATCTCAAAGCCCTGTTACGAGCTTCGTCGAGATTCCTGCAGGGATTCATTACAAGATCCTGATAAAACTGAGAATCCTTTTGTAATCCCATCTTAAAAGCTTGCACAGCTGTTGCAACATCAAGATGTGGGATATCCAAGGATTCTCGACTGAATTTGTTCACATAATCCCTCAAGGATTCCTGAGGCCCTTGAGTTATCTTGTAAAGGTCACTGGTTAGTTTCTCAAAACTCCGACTACAAGAAAATTGATTGTTAAATAAATTAACCAAATGAGCAAACGAAGTAATTGAGTGAGGAGGAACGTTTAACAGCCATTTTAAGGCTGATCCTGTCAGAGTAGAACCAAATCCCTTGCATAAGCATGCTTCCTTAAGCTCCGGAGGGATAGGGTTAATCTCCATTCTTTCCCTATACTGGGCAATATGCTCTTCAGGATCCGTAGTCCCATCATACAGCTTCATGTTGGGAGTCTGAAATCTTTTTGGGATTTCAGCATCACAGATGGGATATGCAAAGCGGGATATCCTGTGGCTGTCCTGGGATACTTCCGGAATTGGCTGGACCACTCCAGGTACACTGGATATCATGTCCTTCAATTTCTAGAGCTCCCTGGTAAATGTTGACGTCATACCTGCATCCTGCAAAGAGCCATTATTGTTAGTAGCAAAAATATTATTATTTGACACATTACCATTATGAGGATTTTGGCCATATCCTGAAGCATATCCTGAACTTCTCACAGTCGATATCCTGACCGAAGAGGGTATCTCAGGGGTATGATTCTGAGAATGGCTTGGGACGATATTCCCCCTATTATCCTCAGTGTAACCTGCGGAACTGAAGTTCAAAGCCCTGGGCTGTATAGGAGTGACAGTTTCTTCAGCGGGTCTACTCGAGCTAGCTTTTAAGAGTTGTATTTCTCTTAATAGCATTTGGTTAGTCTCCTGTTGCTGCCTCATTTGTTCCTGCATACTTCCAAATAAAGTCAAAATTTCATCGTTAGAGGCTAAAACGGGAGCAGATCCCTGGACACTCCGAGTAGGGATAACATCTTGAGATTGTGAGTAAAACGGCATCCTTGGAGGAGGTGGTGGAAGCACCGAACCAGTAGTAGCAGAGGTTGTAGCAGACGTAGTGGAAGAGCTCATGTTTGATCTAGAGGCCATTGTAAATAATGTGGCAAAAAGTTTTGAAAATAGAAAACTGATTAATGATTTTGCAAAGATTTTTAGTAAAAGTAGCACCACTTGCCCCACGGTGGGCGCCAAATTGTTTTGGTCAAAAATTACCTAAGCAATTAAGTGATCAAATTAGTTAAGTGAGGTAGTGTGCTAGAAATATGTATGAAAAATGTGTTAACAAAATTAGATATGAAAACAGTTTCAGGATACGGCTCAGGATATAGAGCTGTATCTATGATCAAACAATGAGCGAAAATGTAAAGGTGGACACGTGATGTACGAGGAAAGCCCTTGATCAATCTAGATCGCCGGCATAAAACCTCGGGAGCTGACAATCGCAGCTGCCTTGTTCTTCTATTGCTTCAAATATCAGGATACAGTGCAGGATATGGTGCGGATCGACTATGTGTTACAATGTAATTTGAGTACAAGTGTTGTGTGTAGTGTTTGCGATGAACTAGAGAGAAAGTGTTTGAAAGTGTGTAAAATTGCGTGCCTTAATCTGATCCGCCCCATCTATTTATAGTAAAACTAATGTAACTAACTATCCTACATAACCGGGATCCACCGAATATTCCTTAGTTGAACGTTGGAGACCTGGTCTTTCGGGCTCAACGTCTCTCCTTTAACAAATATGCCCGAGTCTTGAGGAGATGGAGTCCACTTGACCGTTGGCAAGTCCCAGTCTGTAACCTGCACGTGATTAATTCGATATACCCCAGGATATCACCCAGGATATTAGCAATGTCCTCGTCCAGTATCCTGATCACAGATAAACAATGAAAAGCAGGATATTAGTCAGCATGCATACTCAGAAAATGGCCCATAACACAGTATACTTCAAAATCTTCTGTTCCTTCTAGTAAAGCTAAAATTGGAGCATTTGTTAATTTCTACTTTAAGATCTTAAAAGCCTCTTCTTGCTTAGGTCCCCATTCAAACTTTACTGCTTTACAGGTTAGCTTAGTTAATGGTAGATCTATCTTGGAAAAATCCTTAATAAACCGTCTATAATATCCGGCTAACCCTATGAAACTTCTAATTTCCATAGCTGATTGCGGAACCTTCCATTTGGTGATCGCTTCTATCTTAGAGGGATCTACTCGAATGCCTTCATGATTCACCACGTGTCCTAAAAATTGTACCTCTTGTAGCCAAAATTCACACTTCGAGAATTTGGCGTAAAGTTTTTCCTTTCTTAACAAAGTTAAGAGTACATGCAGGTGCTCACAATGTTCCTCCTGAATTTTGGAATAACTAAGTATATCGTCGATGAAGACAATTACAAATTTATCCAAGTACGGTTTACAGATCCTTTTCATCATGTCCATAAATGCTGCCGGAGCATTTGTTAACCCAAAGGGCATGACTGTAAACTCGTAATGACCATACCTAGTTCTGAAAGCAGTTTTAGGTATGTCTTCTTCTTGTACCTTTAATTGATGATATCCGAAGCGTAAAGCTATCTTAGAAAAATATCTAGCTCCCTGAAGTTGATCAAACAGATCATCAATCCGAGGTAATGGGTATCGATTCTTAATTGTAACCTTATTCAATTCCCTATAATCAATACACATTCTCATTGAACCATCTTTCTTTTTCACAAACAATACTGGAGCTCCCCACGGGGATGAACTAGGTTGTACGAATCCTTTACTTAGCAATTCATCTAACTGCTTTTTCAATTCTAGCATTTCAGTGGGTGCTAACCGATAAGGTGCCTTAGCTATCGGTGTAGTTCCAGGAATTAGATGAATTCTAAATTCTACTTCCCTATCAGGTGGTAATCCAGGTAGTTCTTCTGGGAATACCTCTGGGTATTCTGATGCTACTAGAATTTCTTTGAGTTCCTTACCCTTAGTGTTAATGATTACCGAAATCATATACACTATTTCTTGTTTTCTTGAATAACTGGCAAATTTCATTACTGAAATGAATTTCAGTGGCTTTCGTGGCTTATCTCCTGTAATCACTACTAATTCTCCTATGGGTGTATGTATTTCTATGGAATTCTTATCACAAAGAATTCGAGCATGGTTGGCTACTAACCAATTCATTCCTAACACAACATCAAATCCGGCTAAATTCATAGGTAATAGGTTTGCAGAGAATTTATGGCCTAAGAGTTCTATCTTTTCTTCTCGCAAAACTTTATCTATGTGAATAGAATTACCGTCTGCCATTTCTACCGTAAAAATTTGCCTAAGTTTGGTTAAAGGTAGGTTAAGAACTTGGCAGAATGAAGTATTTATAAAACTTTGGTTTGCACCAGAGTCAAATAATACTTTTGCATAAACGTCGTGAACTAGGAACGTACCAGCTATCACGTCAGGAATTAGTTCTGCTTCCTGGGTAGTCAACTGGAAGGCTCTTGCGTTCTTCTTGGTAGCTCCTTCTGCAGGTTTGGCTTTATTATCAGCTGGTTTGGCCAATTTCGGGCAGTCTGGCCTAAAATGTCCAGCTTCTCCGCAGTTGTAGCAGATTGTTGCTTTCTTCTTCCTACAATCTTCCTCTGGATGCCCCGGGATTTTGCAGAAATTGCAATACCCTTTGCACCTTCCAAAATGCTTTCTTTTGCATGTATTGCAAAATAGAACAGTGGAAGATTGCCCGGTTCCTTTTCTCTTGAAATTACTACGATTACTCACACGGAATCCTTGGGTAACCTTTTGGGCCACTTCCTTCTTTCTATTTTCTTCCCGCGTACGTACTAGTCCGTCAGTCAAAGTGTTGGCTAATTCCACTGCATTGTCAATAGTGCATGGTCTCACAGCTTTAACGATATCACGGATTTCTCCAATCAATCCCCAAATATAGCGGGAAATAAGTACCGGCTCTGGCGAAGCCAGGGTTGGTACCACTCTCGCATACTCGAAGAATGTCGAAGTATACCCTCGACACTCTACCTCCACCATCCGGTGGTTCAGGAACTTATTTGCCATTTGTTCCTTTTCATGTTCGGGACAAAATTTTCTTTCCACTAGCTGCTTAAATTCTTCCCAACTCATGGCATAGGCCATATTTCTTCCTTTGGCTTGAAGTACCGTATTCCATCATTCTAGCGCCCCTTCTTTAAAAAGATGCGACGTATACATGACCTTGTCTTCTTCGACACATTTACTTATCATAATTACTGCTTCGGTTTTCTCTAACCAACGCAGCGCCGCAGTCGCCCCTTCATTGCCTGCAAATTCAACTGGTTTGCAGGCAAGAAATTCCTTATAAGTGCAACCAGGCGTTGCAGCTTTCATTCTTTTGAAAGTTGGGGCTTGCAGTACATCATTGTTGTTATTAGTATGGTTGCCGCCTCCGTTTACACTATTACTGAAATTGTCACCGTGTGTGCGTTTGCTAGGAATAATTTGTTGAGGTTTAACTGGATTTCGAGCAGCAGCAAGTATTGCTAGAATAGCAGAATAGCATTGGCTATTCCCTGAGCAACGATATTCTCGATATCTTGCCTATTCAGAAATTGATCTTCATTGTTATGCTCAGATTGGTTACCCTCGTTAACTTGTTCATTACCAGCGTGTGCCATCTGGTAATTAATTTATATAAGTGATTAGCATAAAATAATTAATAACCAATTAAAACAAAATAATTGCACATACTCATATCAACACGTACAGCCAAAATTGTCGATTTTTTGACTTTTGATTTATTTTATATATATAATAGGCATCCGTACAAACTGGTTATTTTACAAAGTTTTATTTTTAAGTTATTACACATACTTATATTTTTATGTTTATATTATTATTAAAAAAAACACCAAACAACCACACATGATTCCTGTTAGCTGGCATTTCGGAAATGACGCCCCCTCTCGTCGTATTTCCAAGATATCCTTTCCCCTACTTCCCTAATGTGATTTCCTGCATCAATCAGCTCCTCGCCATAATGACGGAGTTCGGCCAGATTTTCCATACTCATAGGTGGGTGTAGTGGAGGCTCAGGATCAAATTGAGGGAAAAAGGTATCAGGGTTATTTAGAAGATTCTGGAACTGCCAGTCGGTGGTCCACCATTCTTCTAATTCTGCTGGTAGAGGTTGGGAGTGGATAATAGGATCTGGGATTTCAGGCTCTAGGTCAACTGGAAGTTGTGCTTCCACTGGGTAACTAAAGTGGTTTTCATTGGCAGGTCTGATGAGGTCATTCAATGCTAGTTTATGATCCAGCTCCTCCCAGGGTGGCATATCCTGATCTTGCCTAGAACTTTCTCCAATCTCTATTTCCTTGCCTTTACCTTTGGAATCTTCCTTCTTGATAACTTTCCGTGTCGCTGGTTTCTTCCTGCGGACAAGCCTCCCGCCCACAATTCTTCTTCTCTTCTTTGGCTTAGGTTTCTCCGGAGGTTGGGTTTGAAATTCCATAGTTTCCTCTATATCAGCACAATACCCGGTAAAGTCTCTGGAAACTTCCACATTAACAGGATAGAGATTGAGATTCTGAAGGGCTTCAGATAACTCATTCATGCTGTTTTAGCAAATATAAGGAAACATACAAAATTCTAGGTTAAATATTTGTAACTTGAATTTTCACATAATCACAGAATGGTAATCAGAAAAATTTTAAGTATTAATAAAATATGAAATATTGTGATTATATATATATATATTACAAATTACAACTGAAAAAAAATATACTGGGGATAATTTATTTTATCTTTTCTTACTAAGTTATTTATCTAATGGACAGGTTTCTTTAAAGTTTCTAGCTTATGGAGAATATGGGTGCTAATACTGGGTCAGGGTGTTGGCAGTTTAAAGGTTAACATTTACTGCTACAGTGGCTAACATGTAGAGATTTGCCCGTTGTTCATCTAACTCATCTTCCCATGGTGGGTTATCACCTGTTCCACGAGTCTCTTTATTAATTACTATTCCTTTTGGTTGTGATTTCCTTATTTTCTCTTGACTTTTTCTAATAATACAACTTCTTTTATTAGGGGTAAGTGGTTTTTCATACTGTGCCTTATGAACAAATATTCCTTCCTTAGTATATGCTGAGTATCTTGAGGAATTTGATTGGGATGAAGTTCCCTTATCTTTTGGTGAACTATCTAATTTAAGATAGATATCCGAAATTGTTGTTTTTTGTTAGTTTTGGGGACAACCTTTGAGTCTTTGATCGAAGTGGGCAGTGGGCACTAGGTTAAATTACGAATTAAGAAGGTCAATTGTAAGTTATTTTGTTAGACCCGAACACGTTTTAACCAAATATCACGCAGCGGAAAATGCATATTTAAAATTTCTTTCATTATATTCATTCTTTCACTTAAATACATTAATCCCTTTTTATAAATTAATCAAAAACTAACATACTTATATAAAATTAAGTGACCACATTCACACCCACGTACAATCCATGCGTTGACTCGATCTACAACCGCGTACACTTCTTGATGAAACATCTATAAACCTGTACAACCTACAGTCACCACATTCAATCACATCATTAGCAACCGGTGACATAATACAAAATCTTAACACATGTATAATAAGACGTCAACATATCATGCTTTCTCTTATACTAGCCTTTTCATCCATCCATTCGATCACTTGCATCGGATAGCGGAGTCAACCTTCACTTCCATTGTTAAGATGCCTATACTTCACATTAGTTCTCAATAGAAACACGGTTAATATCATTAGCTTCCCTTTCTTACCCAAACTTAATCGAATCTCTCTCTTAACCACTTCCGACTCATTTCCACTAAAACATACCTTAGTAACAACATCGATTTATATCTTCTTACATTATATTAAATAAATTACCGTATATCATAAATACATTACCAAACAAAAGGGTAAGTTCGGAGTTCACTTACCTTACGCGTCCGTATTTGCATTCGCTTACTTGAGTTTTCTTGTCCCGTTAGCCTTCCACGCTCCCATCCATCTTGACATGATTCCTATACTTTCATGTCATTACATTTACATCCTTATTAGCATACATGATTATTCATATGAATGATCATATCAAGTTCATATCTCACATATGTATTTCATTAGTCGATTCAAACAAGCACATAGCATACTCAACATCATCATAACATAACCTTCACATATTATTGTCATTTGGACATTTTATCAAACACGTGGTGTGCGTACTACTTCCTAGGCACCATGTACAACTAGTTTATGCATAATCTTCCAAGTTCATTCATATTTCATCAAATCTTCTTACTAATCAACAAGTATCATTAACACATAAGCATCAAACATATCAACACCATATTTCTTTCAATTCATCTAACAATAGTTCATCATAACACAACATAATTCATGAATATTTAACAAGAATTGGACATGATGAACACCCATGTCATCTTAATCACCCAACTAGTGGGTTTACATCCTTAAACATCAAATTAGTCAAAATTATGCATAACACATGTTCCCTATGATGATGTTAACACATAATCATGCTTAATTTCATACAATTTCGTGGATTGATCATAACCCACTTCTTACAATATCATCAAATCTTAAATTACAATTTACCACATGTTTGCTAGGGCTAGATTATCAAGAAAACGAGTTCATGCATCGGATTTGAGACTAATCTCCTTGTCAATTAGAAGCTTTCTTGTGAACTAGGGTTTACACCCATTCTTTCTTCCTCCTGCTCGATCTCACGCACACACACCCAGTGTGTGTGAGATTCTTGTTTTAATTAAACTCATATTCAATTTTGGCAATCTTAGTCCCTCATGTTCTCTCTCTTATTTATAATTGGCACAACTCTCATTCTCTAATTGTTTCTACCATACTTTTAACTAGGATAAATAACCTAGTTATTTATTTCTTGATGTGCCATATCATAACATTTAACGAATATAAACATTCGGGTTTTGGGGTGTTACATATTTTGGGCCGCTAATAGTCCGTATTTCATGCTTGGCCCGGTACCGGCATCCGGTTTAACCAAATATACCACAAATATACCGCTGGTATAATATATTTGCCGCTGCCTCAAAATACAGGCATGATTCGTGCCGCCCTTTCATCCGGCATCCGGTTCAACCGGCCGGTATGAACCGGTTTAGAAAACATTGGTCAAAATGTGTCATGAATAGTTGCTGCACAAAAGTGCAGCACTGAAAATGTGGCATTTATAAAAGTTTAACTAATGGCGGATAATTAAGCCCATGTTGGTCTAGATATGCATATGAACTTTAAGGAATAATTCACACTTAATAGGGTGTGATTAAGAGTCTCCATGTAGTTGTATTAATGGGAATAAATTGTTGGTATATGTATATATGTCAATTGGCAGCTTGACTTCTTAAAATCAAACTGACCTATAATAGAATTGAATGATAATGTTGTATAAATCCATAAGGTGTGATAGTCATAATGTTGGATGACTATTCTAATCATCTTGTGGATATGCTGTGATAGCTTGACTCTTGGAAAGATAGGTTGGAGCTTGGAGAAGAATATGTCAAACGGGTCAAGTGCGGAAGGAAGCTCAAATGGACGCAAGGTAAGTAAAGCTTACGCCTTCTGGAATAGAACCACTACTTATGTGACGGAAAATATTTTGGTTGATAGCGAGGGTTATTACAATAGATTGAAATGACTAAGAGCCGGATATGGTTAGCCGGTTAATTGTTAAGATAAGACCCTACGGTGTAAATCATATCTGGGTCAAATGGGTAAATCTTTTGATAAATCATATATTGGTGATAAACGACGAATTGTTAATATAAGACCCTATGGTGTAAACCATAAATGGGTAAAAGTTATAATGCATCATATATTGGCGATAAATGATGAATTGTTAAGTTAAGGCCCTATGGTGTAAGCCATGAATGGGTCAAATGGGCAAAATTATGAGCGATTGCAATATGTATGGTTTTATACTTATGTTAAATCGATTGAGATAAAAAGGGAAACATGATTGTTTGATAATGAAACAGGTCCATTAAACCACAATGGGGTTGAAATCACTTAAGAGGGTTATTGATGAAAGTTAATAACTTATTCACTATATTGTACTAATCTCTAAGCGGTGCTTATAGTTGTCATTGGATAAAATAGTCTATAGAGGTAAAACATAGAAGTTAAATCTTGATAGTTGTTCTCATGAACTAGAAATGAGTAAAGCTATCATTTGGTAAGTCAAAGGTAAGTTCACGCCATAATTGTCCAAAACTTGACCAAACTACTTTTTAATTTCGAAAGATAATTATGGATGTGAAAGTGTAAATGGGTCACGCCATAATTGTTATACGTTGAGAATGGTTTAGAAGCAAAAAGCGGAGAAATTTGAGGATTTGAGACTTGAGTGCTCAAAACCTCATAATGGGTTGTATTAAACCCAAATTAAACTAAGCGCTCAACACAAATGATTTCATACCAGTTGGGGAATGTGAGAAATATAGCAAGGGAAATAAAAACATTGAGCTAGAATGCTCTTTGCTTGTAACGGGTCGGATTGGGTAAAACGGAAAACCGAAGGATGGTATTGGAATGCTAAGGTTTGCCCAAGGAACCAACCATAATTGCGATTGTAGTTGGGAGAAATTGAGGAAAACCTTGACAAGAATATATGAGGCATGAACTAGAAAGTCTAATGCCCCCTAACGGGTCAGTTTGGGAAAAACACAAAATCGAAAAAAGGTAGTGAAAACTTAAAACAACCCGGCCCACGTAGTGGATTTCGGGTTTAAAGATGGAAGGGAGTAGTCCTATGAGAAATAATTTTTGTTTGGACCAACTTGGGTACAAACTTGGTGAAAAATTGGCTAAGTGTGGGAAAGTTGGAAAACACTGGTAACATTCTAGAAAAGTGCCTCCCCCACGACACACCGAGGAGAAACCAGGCTCCCCCATGTGGTGCGGGAGAACCTTGAACAAAAAAAACATTGTTTTTTGTTGTTTTGAAATGTGTTTGGTCGTTTAACTTAAACACTAATCGTTTATATGTTATCCCATGCTTGGTAAAATCTAAGTTGAGTACCGGATGAAGATCAAGCCACAGCAGAAACCGAACAATCCCGAAGGCTCCTTAACTTCCGCTTTTCTTTAATGTTTTCTTGGGAATTTAATATGACTTCTAGTGTTATGCAACTAAGTCAGTAACTAATTTAAATAACAATGCACATGAACTAGGTCAGTAACTAATACAACATTTATGATAACTCACGAGATTAAAACCCTCACCACGAATGACAAAGTGCTATACTTAAACATCCGTCGAATTCACGACTAATGACAAAGTATGGCCCTAATGTGGGCAGCACTTAAACATCCACCGGATAGTTTCAATCGATCGGACATTGATTCGTAGCAACGATCCAGTTAATACCCTGTATCGTAGCAGCGCCTCACTACCGTGAATGTAATTTACGAATTAGAGCAGTGTAACTTCGTTTTTGTGAAAAGATTTCGACACCAGTGGACTGCTCGTAACCTGCCCTATTTATAGCTGAATTTTGGGTCTTACGCGGCCCGCGTAAGATCCTTCAAGACCTTTACGCGGCCCGCGAGAGGGTCTAGTCGTAGATTAGGGCATCCGTGTCACTGGTAGGCATGCCACGTGGATGACACGTGGATCTGGACGCTTATCCGGTCAAATTTAGAGTTGACGCGGCCCGCGTAAGGGTTTGGTCATCCTTTACGCGGCCCCCAAGAGGACCAAGAATAAGATTTTCTTGATTTTTCATGCCGATTAGGGTTTCGGGGGTCCGGGTTTCCACTTACGGGTCGGTTAGGGACATTTTTGAAGGTCCTTACACAAAGGTTGAGTGTTCAGGTAAAAATGTGTTAGTGCATATGTCAGTCGCCTACGTCTTGATGTACTAGAGCTTCTTAGCGTCAAATATGAATTATGTATGAAAACCAAGCTCAACTGTACGGAGGAGCATATCCGCACGGATGAAGCCCATCTGCACAGATGAGCAGGTTCGTGCGAGGGTGTTTCACTAGTCCGTACGAAGGGAAACAAGTATATATAGTAGGTAGGATTGAGTGAACGAAGAGAGATGTGTGTGAACTTGGAGCGAAGCGCTGTCAAATTTATACCCTGACTGAAGATTGTTTATAAAACATAGAAAATTATGAAATCTTGTGTTTTTGTCTACGTTTGATGGATTCCGCACAACAAAATGGAGTTCTTCGGCCAAAAAACGTTTTTCTTGCGACCAGAGACTAACGTCGTTAGCTTTATGTTAGTCAAGGTCCATTGAAAGCCAATATGTGAAAAGATGGGACGACCAGTGGGAATTTTGAAGTTGGGACCGTTGCCGGCCAATGGGCAATAGTTGGGATTATTAAAATCCATTATTATTATTATTATTATTATTATTATTATTATTATCATTATTATTATTTTTTGAGTTTTGTAATTTTTAGTTTAGGTTTTTTATTATTGTTCTTTTTACTGTTCCGTCTACATTTCTATTTAAATTTCATTCAAATTCGGTGTGTCACTCGCCGCGTTTCGTGGCGGGTCACTTCTAGGGGCCGTTTGGAACATCTGAATGGTTAAGTGCTGAACCAGTAAGAGGTCTGAACCATTAAGTGTTGAACCAGTAAAAGGTCTGAACCATTAAGAGCTTGTATAATGCTTAACCGTTCAGAGGCAAATGTCTAACCAATTTAGATTAGAGGTCTTAACAATTGAGACTCTGTATAAGGCTTAACCATTCAGAGCCAAATATCTGAACCATTCAGACACCTGCTCGTGAAACAAACAGTCTGAACCATTAAGTGCTGAACCAGTAAGAAGTCTGAATAATTAAGAACTTTATTAAAAGGTAAACAAACAGCCCCTAATATCACATAAATGTGATTATTCCCCATCACGTTACACTCATGACAAAATTTATCACACTATATTGATTCAACACCCATCACGTTACACTCATGACAATAATTATCACACAATGGTTATTTAACACCCATCACATTACATTCGTGCCCAATAATTGTCACATGATAATGATTTAACCCCACCATAATACACCTATATGAATATTTATTTTCCCCCTTATATTAACATAACATCATTTATTTTACTTATGTAAATAAAATCATATATACACAAGTTTATCCACACAAATAGCCATATATTTAATGTCACATAAAATGATGTTTGGGGAGTTGTATGAACTCATCTGAACGTCTAGAGAATTCTTCTAGTAAATCCTTTGTTAATCGCTTTTTATCTCCTATAACCAATTATCTACAAAACTTAATACCCAATACCTACGTATGGTACACTTAGTCATATTTATATCTCGTTAACTCTTAATTACTTACCAATCATTAATGTTGTTATTATTGATTGGTAAGTAATTAAGAGTTAACGAGATATAAATACGACTAAGTGTACCATACATAGTTACGTTCATTTAATATTTAAAATAAGAATAATTATATAGGTTGTTTCTTACACATTTGTGACAAATCCTTAAATGTCGTAAGAAATGTGTCACAACTAGCAATGGATTTAAGCATTTTGTTATAAATGCGTATAAAATTGTATTCATACATGGATTGTTTCCTACGCCTTTGTGACAATTATATTTAAAAATAAGCATTTTGTCATAAATGTATATAAATGTATAGGAGTATGTTTATTTTATTATTATATACTAGTTTTATTATTATTTATAAATATAATAGTATATATCTTTGTATTTATGTTTAATACAAGGATATTTGTCGGAAATGTATCACAAGTTGTGACGTAATTCCGACGGATGGTTTATTTTAGAGTTAAATACATGGTTAGTCCCTGTGGTTTACACAAAGTCACAAATCAAGGTACTAATAGTTTAAAATCACATTTCAGAGTATTAACTTTTTATTTTTTAACAAACCTGTGTATTAACGTTAATTGTTTGTTAAACTATTACTACCTAAGTATGTTATTTTGTGCAAACCACAGGGACTAATTATGTTAATACCCTAGAAGTTAATGCCTCCAAACGTTACAAAATGAAAAGTTAATACCCTAGAAGGTGATTTTAAACTATTAGTACCTAAGTATGTTATTTTGTGTAAACCACAGGGACTAACTATGTAATTAACTCTTTATTTTAATTAATAAATAAATATTTTGTCAGAATTGTGTAGGAAATATTATTATTTTCCCTTATTTATTTTGCATATATTAATATTTATTCAGTAAACAATAATAATTAACCTTTTATAGATTATTGACACAAATGTCAATTAATTAGGGTTTTCTTATTTTTTGTCGGAAACTTGTCACAAGTTGTGATGGAATTCCGACGGATGGTTTAAGTTAATTAAAAAATAAATATTTTGTCATAAATGTGTAGGAAACGATATTATTTTCCCTTAGTTTTTTGGCTTATATAAATAGTGGAGAGTTCAAATGAGAAGAAATTTTTTGTAATAATAAAAAATAAGAAATTTCAACCAATAAGAATGCTTCATTTTACATCATTTAATTTTTCTATTTAATATTAGTGTAACGGTATATTGGTAAACTTAGATGGATCATTAATTGGTAGTCTTACTTTTTAATAGCTAACTACATTAGATTTGTAAGTTACTAGGTTATAACACGAAAATTTTCCGGGTAGGAAAATTTAATTTACAACAAATAAAAATATAAAAATAACATTTTTAACCTCTAAAGTATCCTCTTTCCGTTTTCTACACCATAAATTAAAAATTCGATTTCATAGACTTCTTCTTGTTGTAAACTTCACATCACTATTATAATATTTCCAGTACAGCAGTACTTGCTATTGAATTCAATGTAGTAAGTGGTTCTAAAACATTCAAAAATCTGTATAAATTCATTTTAAATGCAGAGTTAAAACTTAAAAGCATATCTTGTATCTAGCTACATACTTATTCATCCATCATAGTTTTTTGATCTAACAACATGCAGCACCTCTGTCTCAGAACAGTTTATGACTTAATCCTAAATTTAAGAATGATACACAATTATCACAATCAACATTAAAGAAATTACAACTCTTTTAACAAAGACTTAAAGTTTTGTGAAATAAGCTTAATTTCAATCTATACACATGCCCATTCTAATTCAAATTATGTATCAAATTAAAAACCTGTTAATAACCATATTAATTAAACACAATGCACAACACTTACATAGGCATTATAGGTGGTTGTTGAAGAGTAGTTGCAACATGACCCTGCTGCATCACCAGCTATCTGAATAAGAAATATAACTTAAAAGGATTGTAATTGCAAAACCAAGCTATCTTAATAAGAAATATAATTAGAAAATGATAGTAATAACCAGTAACTAATCCTAATCACCCTATATCATTTACCTATTTAATTATACATTCACATTATGTTTTATATCCAAGTCAAAACACAAAATAATACATTGAAAGAAATTATAAAGCAAGAGAATTCAAGTAATAAAAAGATAGAATTTTGATGTTAATTACCTTAGCGTCATCCCTTGTAAGCCGAAGAGAAGAATTAATTAACAAAGAAACCTTCTTAGAGCACTCCATCAATTATGTCACATTAATGATGAATTAAGTTAATTGAAAAAAGGAATGGACTAAACGGGTGAAACACATTAATGGTTTACTTCCAAATTTAAATTAAAATAATGATTGACTTCGAAATTTAAAATCAAACGCATTAATGGCAAACTTTCAAATTTCAATTTAAAATAATAATTGACTTCGAAATTGAAAATTTAAAATCAAACACAATACTGGTTTACTTCAAAATTTAAATTTAAAATAATGATTGATTTCAAAATTTAAAATTTAAAATCTGAAAATCAAATCACTAATATCCAATCCCGTAAATCAAGCAAGCTTATTATGAA
Organism: Helianthus tuberosus; assembly: GCA_030545235.1. Lineage (NCBI taxonomy): Eukaryota > Viridiplantae > Streptophyta > Magnoliopsida > Asterales > Asteraceae > Helianthus > Helianthus tuberosus. The sequence continues at coordinate 58,537,739 of CM060404.1, forward strand.
AGTCTAACCTTGCCAAGCAAAACCAACCGACATGGTACCAATTTCCAGCCACATCAAGCATATCTCTGTCCAACATAGTTGAAGCCAAAAACTCCGGACCATCCAAAATAAACACCTAACGAATCAAAATAAAAACATATAAACCTTGAATATTACTCACTTTATGACTACTATCCCCCAAAACAAAACTTTGTCAACAAATTATACTAACTTATGCAATGGTAAACCATAAAAATAACAAATTAATTTAGATGATTAGCTTTGCAAAAAAACCCAAATCATGAAAGTTTACCTGAATCGTTAACGAAAAAAATCAGACTCAGATTGGGTTACTCAAGCGGATATTAATCACTGGAATCAGATCTGGTATCAAACATAAGAGCACACATGAGTTGATTAACGAAACAAAATGGTGAGGAGAAGAATATACATCGGTGAATCGAATAGAGATCAATTTCCCGTAGGATCCTAGTCAAGATATAGATAAAGAACGGCGCAAGATATACCTTTCCTTCAACTTCCCATAGGATCCCATTCAAGAGTTCCTTGTAGGGGAAGGAGCCTGAAAGAAGCTCATCACCTAAAATTACAAAACACAATTTGAATTCGATATGCAACTCGAGTACAAAAAACAATAGTCGAAGACTCGAAGCATCCCTAAAATTACAAATAATATAGTCAAAGCATCTTATAAAAAAACATCAAGATTTCAAAGCATTCAATTAAATAAAGTGATAAAAACCATTGATTTAAGCAACTAATCACAAGAGAAAAAATTCTGAAATTTTTAGTTTTAATTTAAAGTAGTATTACTCCTTTTTCTCTGTTTGTGTTCATCATAATCAACTCAAAATCTTTTCTTGATTAATGTTATCAATGGAATAATGATATTAATAAGAAATTATTCAATCCACTGCATAACAATTAAGAGATAATAATTAATAAAACAGTAAATAAAACCTAAAATCAGCTAAAAAGATATAAAAAAAATTATAGATTCTAACAAAAGATTAAAGCTTCAAACATCAGTCACATGAAAAATAATAAAAAGATTAAAAACAAATTAATAAAACGTAAAAAAGCTAATAAAAAACCATTACACAAAATAAACCTAAAAAACCAATATTCAGATGTAAAAAAGTTCACATCAAACAATAACCTAATGGATTTACAGCCAGATTAAACCTAATCAATAACCAAAAATGCTACGCAATCAAAGAGCTAATAAGCCTAAATTCATAAATACAAAATATATGTGAGATTGAAAGGAAAAGATTACCGGTAATCAAATCTTGATAGACCAACATAATGATGCTTCTGGAAAACGGTGGAAACAAAGAGAGCAAAAAGGGTAGCAACTTGCGAAAGAAAGAGAGAGGGTTTGGGAAGTAGCTAATGCAGATGAAGCCTGTATTCTTATCTTGAAAATAAAAGAATCACTGAGCGAAGTAAAAGAATACAAAAAATTGAAGGAGCCCTATGCAGAATAGAGTAAACACAAAATCCAAATACCTGTGAGTTCATCAAAGCACTTATTCTGCAATCCAAATAAAAAAAGGGTAAAATAAGTTTGAAATATGTCTTCACATTATGTTTTATATCCAAGTCAAAACACAAAATAATACATTGAAATAAATTATAAAGCAAGAGAATTCAAGTAATAAAAAGATAGAATTTTGATGTTAATTACCTTAGCGCCATCCCTTGTAAGCCGAAGAGAAGAATTAATTAACAAAGAAACCTTCTTAGAGCACTCCATCAATTCTGTCACATTAAAGATGAATTAAGTTAATTGAAAAAAATAATGGACTAAACGGGTAAAACACATTAATGGTTTACTTCCAAATTTAAATTAAAATAATGATTGACTTCGAAATTTAAAATCAAACACATTAATGGCAAACTTTCAAATTTAAATTTAAAATAATAATTGACTTTGAAATTGAAAAGTTAAAATCAAACACAATAATGGTTTACTTCAAAATTTAAATTTAAATAATGATTGACTTCAAAATTTAAAATTTGAAAATCAAATCACTAAGAAAACATACCAAAAATATAGGATCATATTTCTCAATCAACTTTAACAACGAATGAGAGTTGTTTTTAGGATCCATAACTGCAAAGGAAGTAACCACTGTTTTAAAAAAAATATATAATGGTAATCTATTTATAGAAACAAAGTCTATTTACAGAAGCCGAATCATAATTCCGAATACAAAAATCATCTTTAACAACAGTAATCTGTTTATAGAAACAAAAACAACTTTAAAAATGAAATTAAAGGCATCTTTAAAGAATTAACAACTAACGGAATACAAAAATTATAACTAAATGACTCACGATAAATCATCATCAATAATTTTAAGAATTGACGTATGGAAGTTGTTCTCCCCACAATAAGGTTGCAAAATCATACGGTATTTCCTATCAATCGAAAAAAAAACATATAAGTTGCAATATCTTATTGTGTGCACAAAACTGAAAACTAAAGAAACATACCAAAAATATAGGATCATAGTCCTCAATCAACTTTAACAACGAAGGAGCGTTGTTTTCAGGATCCATAACTGCAAAGGAAGTAACCACTGTTTAAAAAAAAATATAACGGTAATCTATTTATAGAAACAAAGTCTATTTACAGAAACCAAATCATAATTTCGAATACAAAAATCATCTTTAAGAACACTAATCTATTTATAGAAACAAAAACAACTTTAAAAAGAAATTAAAGACATCTTTAAAGAATTAACAACTAACTAAATACAAAAATTATAACTAAATACAAAAAATTATAACTCACAAAACAAACCATAACAACTTCAAAAGATAATCACATAAAATTTCAAATTAACGCCTAAAGATAAAAATAAAAAAAGAAAGACTATACATATAAAAAAACAAACAACACCAACAAAACTGAACTAACCTGTTTTGGTTGACGAACAATTCGAGTCCGATTGTCACAAAAGATTGAGGGTTTACCATGAGAAAAACAAACCATAAAACATTCAGAACATATGTTATTAATTTTTGAAAAAAAATACCGAACAGAAAGGATAAAATCAAACCTACACAAAATTAAAAAAGAGAAAACAACTATAACATTTAACTAACCTCTGTTGTTTGACGAATGATCGGAGTCCAATTTTATCCAAAATTTAGGGTTCCACATGAAAAACAAAATCAACAAAAATCAGTAACTTTGATAAATGTCGAAGAGATGATTAACGTTCATAGACACTACATAAATCGGAGAATATATATGATGATAACAAAACCTCTTATCTTGATTTTGTTTGCAAAAAAAAAAAAAAGAAAGATAAATATTCAATCGCTTGATTAAAGATACACAGTAGATAAATAACAAATTAAAACAACGTACCTTCAATTTTTATGATTAGATCTACAAAGTTTAGGACAAAGAAGTTAATAGCATTCGAAGCAATCTTTATAAAATCAAGTTTCTATAGAATTGAATAACATAAATAAAGCAGATTTAGGATCGATTGTGTAGATTTACCTTTGATTATATTTGATTCCTGATAAAGAAGGAGACTGATGCACTGCAAGAGGAAGAATAGGGAATATATGGTGTCGGAACATACCTTTGATTGGTTAATAGGATTGATTTGTGTGAAGAAGATGATGTTGCAGAGGTTTGGCTAGGCTTTGGAACTAAGGATCTTGGTGGTGGCGATAGGAGAGAGGCTGCAACTTAGTTTTTTAGGGTTTGTAAAGTGTGTGCAAGAAGAATGAGAAAAAAAAGGAAATATATACTATCCGTCACGCTTGACCCGGATTCAGGATTTCGACCCGAATAACAAACGGATCCCGCGTCCAATGAGGCATTCTTTGTGAATTTAGAATTCTATTCTCAATTCCCTCCTAAACTCACAATCCACCTCCACCATAGGTTGCCACATCATCAAAAATGTCCAAAATCACATGCCAAATGGCCCAAATCCATCTCATTTATATATATATATATATATATATATATATATAGATTTAAAAAAAACATATTTTTCAAAAAAAGAAAAAATATATAATTTAAAGTGTAGCATAAATTACGAGGTGTGTAAGATAAATTTTAATATGTGTAGGATAAAGTTCAAAACATGTAGGATAAATTTTGACGTGTGTAAGCAAAGATTTAAGTGTAGAGGATGATAATGTTTATGACTAATTAATTAGTAAAAGATAATAATACATGAGTTGAGAGAAAAACTATTTAATGTTTTATATTTATACCCTTTGTTCTTTTTCTTCTTAATTTAATTTTCTTCTCAAATGAACTTTCCCCTATATAAATATTTATTCGGTAAAGAATGATAATTAACCTCTTGTAGATTATATCCGACAGATTGGTGACGCAACTGTCAATTAATTATGGTTTTCTTACTTTTCGTCATAAACGTGTAGGGAACGATATTATTTTCCCTTATTTTTTGGCTTAGATAAATATTTATTCGGTAAAGAATAACAATTAACCTTTTGTAGGTTATTTCCGACAGGTTTGCGACGCAACTGTCAATTAATTAGGGTTTTCTTATTTTTCGTCGTGGATGCATAAAAAATTTGTAACAAAACCTTGAAATTTTTTTTTTGTAGGAAATTCTTTATAAAAGTATTGTAATCTGTGACGAAAAAATTTGTGTAGGAAATTTCTGTAGGAAATTGTCCCCTTTTCTAGTAGTGATTGTCGGGTAAGTATTTTACCTCCCTATATCAATGACTCGAGTACACGAGTCTAGTGTTCGCTACACGACTATTCTTTTGTGATCGAAGATCTACACTGTAGTCACCTCCGTAGATCACCACTACTTTTTTCTTGTTATATGTACGTGTGTATTTATTTCAGTCGACAACTGCTCTATATGACTTAACATTAAATCACAACTTCTGTTGCTTGTGGCAAACTGGAAAAGTCTACGATTCAGTCAATATTTTGATTCCTGGCAAAGTGGACTTTTAGCTGGTAACGTGGAGGCTCTAAATTTGTATAGCAAATAATGAATTATGGATGATTCATGTTCTATATCCATATAACTAAATTATGGTGATGATCACGTAACTTGCCTATGATGTCATTTATTCTTAAGATTTTCATTTCAAATTATAAGGAAACCAATTAATTTAATTTGATGTTGTATCTTGTATGTTTAAACGTATTTATTATGTGTCGTCTCTATACATAAAATATGTAATCGGTAGTCTATTTATTTGTCTAAATCCTTAAACGATGTTTAATAGTTTCAAACACTTGTTTCAATATCTCAAAACTCAAACGATCATTTCTTCTGTTAAACAACCCGTTTAAAATGTAACAAAACAACTAATATATTATTTTTATATTTATATATATCCTGAAGACGGGATGTTACATGAAGATATTATGTATTTATGCATATTAGATTCATAGGGTTTAGGCAGTTCTAGAGTTCTTCCCAACTATAGTTCACGAGTTAGAGTTTGGCGTTCGTCTTGAATTGGTTGTAATCATCTTGTTATAATCAACAGAAGACAAGTTTTTGTGATTGTGTGTATTTGCGTCTAACGAATTACTTGTTTATTACGTTGTGTGATTGTCCAAGAGGATTCTGCACTCTTAGATGGTTATCAATCTAGTTATAGATCCAGTCACATAGACCTACATCATTTTTTCTGTGACATCTGTTACCCACCACTGCCAACGGTATCACCGCCCACCATCGGCAGCAGGGACCTAAAGATCAAATTGCCCTTTCGATTCAAGGTTTGTTACCAGTCGCCGACCTCTACCAACAAATCAATTCTCTTCTTTTGAGTTGAGCGCCTGCGAAGATTTACGGTCAATGAGTCTGAAACTAGAGACAAAGTGTTTTAAATTTTGAAACAACATTTACCGAAAGTGTTACAGAGGATGAAACATGATGTTTGAACCATACCTTAGGAAAAAAAAACTATACTTTACCCTGTAGTCTAAGGGCCTTAAACTATATTTTATATAAAACCTCTGGAGTTCTATAGTGAAGTTCACTATCTTTTTATTTTATATATTAACTGTTTATATTAACAAATTTATTTATCATTCAAATAAAACTGATGTTAGGTTTATGTAATTGTAAACTACAGAAAAGCAATTTGCATGACAAAATTCATAACAGTTACTATAAGAAAACCTATTAAAACAAGAATTTCTAAAACTTTCTTAATATAAAATTATTATTATTGTTTAATAGAAAGCAAATTCTTTTTAAAGCTCATGAAAGAAAACAAATTCTTTTAAAGCTTATGAATTACACTTTAGTTTTGAATCGAAGTGGGGTGCTCCCACATCCAAAATTCGTTAACAAAATAGTCAAGAGAAGACTCAGATGAATCAAAGACTAGATATATTTAGTTAAAAAAGTTAAAGATATTAATTCTGTTGATACAAAAATACCGTAATATAAGAACATATGCCCATATAAGAACATAATACGATTCCATATGCCCATACATTGTCCATATATATATATATATATATATATATATATAGGATGAGGATCATGAGTGAACAACATCCTTGGTTGTGAACCTTGTGAACTAATCTCAACCATTGGTTTCAATTCTTGAGAAAAAGGGCAAGATTGTAATTATACAAATTTTTTTTATTTTAAATTCTATTCCATAAACCAATGGCAGTTACATTCCTATTTCATAGCATATTTTACGAGATCTTCTTTCATTATATTCAAATTCTATCATATACCAATCAAACAAAATTTTCATCATTATCTCTTTAACAAATCACCAGCTAATCATGCGATTTACCTCCGATCCTCACATTCGGTGTTCATCGGTTCCATAAACCCAGAAAATTATCATCATCATCACGTAGTTTTTTTTGCTGCAGTTCTTACAATCTTTCATCATCATCGCAGAGGAGAACCACAAAAGTTACAGATCATCGCCGTGACCATCATCTTCGCCAGGATACTCTCTCTCACAGATCTCGAATTCCATTGATTTTTCTTCATCCAATCAGGTTTTATCTTCCAATTTTCCCTCTTAAACATTTGTTCCTTCTTATTCAATAATTAGGGTTCATTGGGTTTCCAGTTGAATTGGGTATAATTTGAAGATGGAGGGTGGCGTGGTGTCAACAGAGAAACAGAGTACATACTCCACTACGGCGTCGTCTTACACCTACTGGGTCAGAGAAGTCAAACAAGATGTTGCACCACTCCCTATTCCACTGCAGAGTATATTTCAGCTGGGTCTTGTTCATGTACTCATCTGGGTTCTGCTTGGAATAAGGTAAATTGTTGTAGTTTGTTTTGTTTGATTGATGCTAGTATTGATTTAACAAGATACTTGATTTTTTTAAGGATAGTATTGATTTAACAAGATACTTGATTTTACTCTGTTTTTACGCGATGTTATGATGTTTCTTTGGTTGATTTGTTTTGAAATAGTTGATGTATGATGTTTGGTTGGTTGATTTTGTTGTAGACATTTGTACAGAGGTTTTTACTCTGTTTTTAGGTGATGGTATACTGCGATGTACACATGTGTATATTGTCTGCAACCTGGGTTGTACACTATGTACATGTGTATAAGCAGTCGATACACAGGTATACAAAAGGTTGGTTATTTGTCTGCAACCTGGGATAGTGTAGACTTATGTAATGCACTGTTGTGCACATGTGTACAGACTGTTGTATACAGGTGAACATACCAGTGTACACCGAAGAACAAACTGTATTATCCATAAGTATTATTGTGACAATACAAGTGTCTAATTTTATGGAGCATGTGCAGGCAAATGGTGTTTGAAACCAAAGGTGGAAAAGGGCTTATGCATTTTCAAATGGTACAGTTGTAGGCAACGAAACAGGAAAACAAAGTAATCTCTACAACCCCAAATTCTACAAAGAGAAAAACAAATGCAGATCTTCAAGCTCCCCAAATGGATTCATCAGACAAGACTATTCGTAGAAGTGGTCGTGTTCGGGCTAAACAATCGTGACATTTTTCCGAATATTTGTTAAACAATTTGTCAAGTTCTGATCTTTCATAGAGGGTTTAATGACCAGACTCACCAAAAAGAAGCATTTTAAATATTCATATGGAGGTGACATTCGAAGGATGGAGTCCGTTGGTACATGTCATCTAATCGGCTGCTTGTCACAACCATGTGCTACATTTGTTTAATTCTACGTTAGTTTTCCATAAAACTTGTTTTTGTTGTCACAAAGTAGACATTTTACTCGAGATATGTTTCTAGAACAATGAGTTTTCTCAATGTACCTTCTGTCAAGTTCAAAATGATTTTAGTAAAAGTTTGTAACACCATGTGTTAATGCTTACATTGGTTGGTTTTGTGAACCATATATACATGTTACCAAAACTTGATCTATACTACTACCCAGGTTTGTAAGCCCATGTGTTAATGTGTATCGACTACGTATACACATGTGTACACAATGTACAACCCAGGTTGCAGACAATATACACATGTGTACATCGCAGTATACACATATGTACACAGTGTATTAATAAATCTTCATAACCCAGTGTATTTAATAAAAAAAAACCCTGTACAAATGTCTACAACAAATCAACCAAGCAAAAATCATACCATCGCCTAAAAACAGAGTAAAAACCCCTGTATGTTACAAAACTTGATCTATACTACTACAACAACATCATAATAAAAAAAACCTATCAACAAAATCTCTCTCTTGAATGATAACAAGCTGTAGATAATGAAAAAACCAAACAAACATTAATCTATACAATGCAAAACATAATAGTTTTAGTTTTTCTTGTTTGACCCGTCAGATATAATACATAACTTGACACGTTATATAAGTATACAGGTCTAAACAGACACCTCTAAGATAAGTAATTTGCGAGAATCTGAAACGAATTGAACCATAACAACGCGAGGTGAACAACCCTGATAACACTCGCATTACTTTTTCTGGCACAATGACTTTTTACAGTTGCAGCCCTTTATGTGCTTTGGCTTCACTTGATCTCCATCCTCCTGTTTTCATCCATTAATATTTAACAACCCATCAATAAGCATGCAAAGTTAATTGTATACAAGATAATCTTATAACCCACATACCACATTTTGGCTTGCTGGAGGCTCCACAAGACACTGAATCTTGGAACTAAACGCGATCGGATTTCTCGATTCAATCAGTTCACGTGTCTCTTCAACCGTATCTTCATAATCACGACTATTGGAGGCTCAGACCTGTATTGCATTGCTGCTTCGAACTCCAACCCATTCGGATGCTCGAACTTCCTTTAGGTAATTAATGACAAAACAGAGTATGACCAAAACTGTTTAATCAACCTTATTCTTCAAAAAAAAAAAAAAAAAAAAAAAAAAACAGAGGCAACAAACGATTTTACAAAATCTCAACCTTATTAAGCACGCTATACACAGGTGTACATCCAATTGGTGTACACCTTAACAACATTTAAACCCATATATGTACTTCAGTTAATTACTTAGGTTTAAAACTTGCTGAATATACCTTCTTCACATCCAGTACACAAGTGTACATTAACAACATTACATCATCCTACTAATTGTGTATTCCAAATATATCTTTTTTATCTATTTTCTATGGAAAAAATCACATTTACACACAAATCAAATTGATGTACAATATAACTAAATGAAACTACACTTGTGTACTTCAAATTGTTGTACACAATCACTACCATATACACAAGTGTACACCAGAAAAAAATGTAACCAAAACATGAAGAACAGATGCATCCCCCAACCCATGGCTAGACTCAGGATTTCCGGCGACAGAGTTCTCGTGTCATCGAATAAAAAATCAGCCAAAAAAACATTCTTTTACGACCATCGCTCTATTAAACATATAACACAACACCATATTGATTCCAAACGAACCGATTTAACAAACCCTAACTTTTCGATTATATAAAAAAAACAAAATTAACACTAATGTACATCAATAATCAGTGTAGTGAAGTATAAACTTACCGTCGTCAACCTTAGGTTATCTACCGTCGCCGGATTTCTTCTCCATCGACATTGTTATAATCGCCGGATTTGGGGTTTTTGAAAGAGATATCTTCTGATTAGTAGCAAGCTTCTAGGATATTTAGTTAGACCTTGATAGTTAGCTATGATTACGGGAGAAAAATATATCTCAGAATCAAATCATAACAATACGTTTCTGGTTGCCATAGTTAAAAAGGTTGTAATTTGACAAAAAATATCCCTCCTGTTTAATTATACCTGTTTTATTTTAATAATTAACTAATAAATTAGATTACAATCTAATCTCAAGATCTAACAAAACCAATGGCTCGGATTTGTTCACTTTGTTCACAACTTAACCCTTGTTCACTCTAGAACCCTACCCTATATATATATTGAGCCTCTAAGCATCTCAAACCACTTTCAGCATTAACCACAATTGATAATAACATAAAGGCTAATTCCTGTCATCGATCCTTCTTTAAAAATGCGAGGAGGGTGGCAACTTAAACCAGCGGAACTTCCCTTGATGGAAGAACAGATAGAGGGTCTGATTAGAAGATTTGATGCTGATAAAGACGGCAAGATTAGTCGGAAGGAACTGAGGGTAGCGTTGAAGGGTCTTGGATTACGTTTTGCAGGCTTAAGAGCTGGTCGCGCAGTGCGTTATGCTGATGCTGATGGAGATGGTTATATCAGCGATGATGAGATCAATGAGCTTGCCAAATATGTTTCCAAGTGGGGAATTTCTATAACTTAATTATGTGCTTCCGTATGTGCAGGGACTAGTTGTATGAAAACGTACTTTTTATTTGTATTCGTATGGTTTTCATGTTGTTAAGTTGTATTTAGGTCAAGTGTGAACTTGCAACCGTCTTCGTATTGTGTAATCGGGTACAAGATGACTGACTTATATAGCTCGTATTTAAATTATTACTGTAAATATGTTTGTGAACTGTTTGGCGGGAAGTTCTTTATGTTCGTTACTAAATGAACGAACACGAACAAAAAATTATGTTCGTTAAGTTAAGCGAACGAACATGAACAGAGGTGGCGTTCGTTCGTTTATGTTGGTGAATGTTCGGTAATGTGTTCGTTTATGTTCGTGAGCGTTCGGTAATGAGTTCCTTTATGTTCGCTCGTTAATGTTTATTTGTGTTCGTCCGTTTAAAGGTTTTTGTATGTTGTATTTTTGTTTTATTGTTTCTAGTTTTAAATTTTTGAAACCCTAGTTATCTTATATGCCTCCCACAACACCCTCACTTCACTATTTCAATTATAGTTTGTGTTAAAGCTTGACAAACTCTTAATTTTGTCTTAATTTCAATTATAATCATGTTAATTGTGTTCGGATAATTATGTTAATTGTTTATTTATTTTTTGTGGATTCTTGGTAATGTTTGTGATGAAAATGCAGATTTTATTCTAAAATAAAAATTGTATTCATTAGTGTTCATAAATGTAGTTTGTGTTCATGAACATTTGTTAAAGTTCATTTGCGTTTGGTAAGTGTTCGCGAACAGTTCACGAACATGTTCGTTTCCTTAATGAACACACGAACAAGAAATCTCGTTCGGTAAGCGTTCGTGAGTAGTTCATGAACAAGCTTGTTTTTTAACGAACGAACACGAACAAGGCCTTGTTTGTGTTCGTCTGGTTCATTTACAACCCCAGTTGGAGTGTATGGAGAGAGAGTTTTGGGATGGAAGAACAACCTAATCTTTGTTGAGGAGGAGGATGCATCTATTTATAAAAGCCTTATGAGCTTAACCCTAATGGACCGATTCCAATTTGGGTTGCCAAGATTGGATTCGTCTAAATTTGGGCTTATCGTATTGGGCCTTAGTTCATTTGGGAGGGTACCTGTCACACCCCGATATTTTCACATATTTCCGGTGGGCCCGGTGGGGAGTATCGTGACGTAGTTGATATCATCATTGACAATTAACACAATAATAGCACAGCGGAAGGCTTGGAAGTTTATATACTATCACAACCCATAATGTCCAAAACAAAAGAATATACAGACGGATTGTTATAGAGATCCACAGGCGGACCATAAAACGAATACATAAAACTGAGTTTAACAGTGTAAGACCCTAACACGTAATATCTTTAAATCGACGCAGCGGAAAAACGAGCCTTAAAATTTCTTTCATTACACACGTCTTCACTTACTTGAAAGTTCATTTTAAAAATATATGTTTTACAAAACAAAAGCATAACATTCGTTTGCTAATGTACAAACTCAATTAATTCTGTACAATCTCTCTTGTGACTCGGTCTTCGATCTCTATTCCTCATGATAATAGCCCGTGATTTGCATAGCCTGCACTCACCACATACAATCATAACATTAGCATACCATACATAAACAAAATTTATGCCTGTACACTCCCCATTTCGTTATCTTTCTAAGTTTAAGCATTTAATCTGCGTATTCGTATCCTGGTGAGGCTTCAATAATGTACATGCATTACTTTTCATCCTCAAGACACACCATTAATAACGTATTACTCAACGTATCTAGATTATGCACACTTACATTCACACCAGCATACATCCACATCTACATACGTACATACCTTCCTATACTTCTACATATTTGCATACTCTCATACGCACCTTCATGCATACATACATACACATTTACATACGTGCCTACATTTCTACATCTCTACAATACATGCTTATACTCCTACGTATCTTCATATATACATAAATACTCACCTACATACGTACATACACTCCTACGTACACTTTCCATGTCTTGCATACTCATACATTAATCACATAGGACTTAGATTTAGATTTATAATCCATATACATCAAAGGAACGTTAAAAATCATGTTTGGGAGGCCCACCGTAGTCCACGGATAATATACCGAAGCCTACGGTGCATAAATTACATAAATAACGAAATTTCAGCTTTTAGGACATGGGGAGGGCGTCGGCGACGGCCCTTGCATTTACACGTAGCCAAAAACCTCCGTAGGTAGCAAAATAACCCGTCAGCAAAAACTGACTTTCCAGGGGGCGTCGGCGACGGCCCATAAGGGCGTCAGCTACGGCCTCTCGAAAATCAGTTTTCCTGCTGTGTTGTTTTCGTTGTTCGAACGCACTAAAACTCGCATAACTTTTAAACCGTTTACCCGTTTAACCTCCCGTTTCTTCCTACATGATTGTAAATTAACATTCTATCATGTGAACTTGAAATCCAACATCCGGGTTAAGGAAATTCTTGACTTATATGTTTTCGGCTTATTATTCATTTACGAATTATTTGACCCGTTCATGCATTATTAAAACAATCTGATAATTTGACCTCAACTTCATATGAACTTAATAATTTCAACGACGACTGTCATAAGAGATTAAATTCTCGGATGCCTTGCATCCTCTTAACCCATTTTCGCTCAAAAGCTTATTTCGACCCGTTATGGGTATTTGTGCATAAAAGGGGGTCTATGACATACAAAACCCTATTCTTCGCTTTCATGCTTGACCAAGACATTACTCAAACCGAATAGCTTGTTTCCAAACGACTTTTAAGGTCGTTTTCCCGATATACCTATCAAGGGCGTTTTTGTCAACTTCGCTCCATCCTTTACAGCAAAGGACTTCATTGCATATTTAACCAATCCTACTACTTAACTACAACTCTAATCACACATACCTGGCTCGGATCAAAACTATGACCCGTTTTAATACTTCGTGTACTAAATAGCTAGTTAATAGCAACATAATTCCTTTCGCTATTCATCCTGTGAAAGCATAATACTTGACAAAACACTTCATTAATATCGCCAAATGGTGATATCTTCACCATTTGACCCGTTAAGTCTAAATGTCCATTTTATTCTTGTGGGATTTTAGTTATTCATTATCCCATCCATATAACTTATTCCTCCGTTAACTCATAACCAAAATCACTATAATACCCTTTTTACCCTTTTTGACCATCAAACTTAGTTTCTTAACATCCTCACATGTTCCGACCCATATCAAAGCTTGTCGGAACATTATAATTCACATAATTACTTACCATGTTCGTAATCAATACATTGAATAGATATTTTACAAAAAGGGGTGTAAGCTTTACTTACCTAACATCCGAATATGCTTCCCGTGCGCATTAGTCTCGTTTGGCCCGCTTCTTTCCCAAGCTTCCATGTCGCTTATCAAGCATCAACTATCATATATCATTCTCAAGATAGTTAGCTTGTTCATCATTCATCAAACGGATCTTATTTCGGATTTATCATTCAAACTCAAAACATACTAATCTATCAAATCCTAGCCGAAATCCTTTAAACATTTACACACGTATGTGATTTCAAACATCATTAACAACAACATATCATCATATTATACAAAACCCACTTCATGACTACATTGTTAATCACTTACTAGTGATCTAAACTCAATTATCTCTAATTTTATCATACCCTTGGTGTGTGTACCACCTTCTAAACATAAGGTACAACTAATTCATGCACAATCTCCTAATTTCATACATAATTCATCAAATCCTCCTACTAATTAACATATATCATTCACACATAAACATTCAAACATATTATCATCTTATTTCGTTCAATTCTTCTAACAAGACTCCATATTACTCACATAATACATCAATATTCAACAAGAATTAGACATGGATGATGATTCAACTCATCATTCTCACCATAACTAATGGGTTTCACCTCTAAGCATCAAATTAACCTTAATAATGCATAACCCATGTTCTATATGATGATTCTAACATATCCTCATACTCAATTTCATATGAATTCGCGATTTACAACATAACCCACCTCGTGCATAATCACCAATCTAACTTTTAAGACATACCTTATGATCCCCTTGAGTAGGTGATCATTAATCCGTGTTCCTTCTTGAATTTGAGCTACCATTAACCCTTCAATTTGGTGATCTTCATGATTAGGGTTCTTGAGCTCTCATGGAGCTCCTGGCTTCTTCCAGAACATACCATCATGTGTGTGTATTTTTTTTTATAAATTCAACTTTCATTTACCCCACGTTAGTCCCTCAAGTTTTCCACTAATTATAATTGGCACAACTCTCATCCTTTAATTGTTTGTACCATACTCTTAACTAGGTTAAATAACCTAGTCATTTATTTCTTGATGTACCATATCATAACATTTAACGAATATAAACATTCTGGTTTTGGGGTGTTACAAACAGACTTCAGGCATCTAAGGATTTGCAAGATCCTCTTAATTGACACTAAGTAGCTCCAGCCTAATTTCGAGAGGTACCTGTCACTTAGTCTTTGGAAAATACGTCAGGTTTCACTGGTATATACAATTAACTTACTCATTTGAAAACGTTTAAGAAAATTGATTTAGGCGCACAAGGCACAAAATCATTTATAACTTGGGACAATTCTTATTAAAATCTTGTATACAGATTTACATGTTTGTCATACATTTGGGGCCGGTTTGGAAACCAGACATGATTAACTGACTCGCCACTTATAAAACCCACAAAGGAGTTATCCCCAACATGTGGGTTATTAAATATTTAGCATTTGCATCTGTCGGGTGTATGCCTACACCCCGTGCATAGGTCGTGGCCATTAATAACTTAATTGAGCCGAGGATATCCAAGACACGGTCGTTAACCCCCAATGTTTATGTTATCAAACAAAACAGATTAAAACGGGTTATGCGGATTTATTTAAATCACAATCCGACTAAATAATCCCATACTCGACCAAGCGGTAATAATTTACTCTATCCCAAGCCCGTATAGGGAAAATAAGTTAAAGTATTTACCTGAGTTAATATGCAAGAAAATGCTACTCAGCCGTATATTCTTAAGACCTTTTGCAAATATCTTCTACCGACGCTACTTAATCTGTAAGGAAGGTTTTATTAACCTATTAGGATACTAATGGGTCTTATTTAAGTCAAAGACTTAGACCGGTTAGTTTTAAGGATACTTTACATTTCGAAACGCTAGATTAAGCGGAGACCGGAATGGAATGTAATTTAGACCCAACAAGTAGGAATACTTGTATAATATGGGTAAACTAAATACATTCTGGATTTTGAAGTTTAAATGACAAGGTTAAACCCGTTTCGGCTATGTAATGCAAACTAGTTACATAAACCGAACCGAACGCGTATAAACATAACGGGTAACCGAATGAACTATATACAAGTTCCATATATTATTATGCTTAAAATATTTTAAGACATCAGTAGGATGTCAACATATATGCCCAAAAAGGATTTAAAACCGAATTAAGCCTCATAAGGGCATTTTGGTCATTTTAGGATTTATAAAAGAGGTTTATAAGTAAACTGATGTTCTGGTCAAAAACATTCTATAAAAATATTTATTTTATGATGTTATAACTGTAGGATATCATACATATGTGTGGTTTACCATTTACGGCCAAACTATGCCCCGAAAGGGTATTTTGGTCCTTTCACATATGCTTTTAAGGACATAATTGGAATTCTGAGTTCATAACTTATACCTACTGTAAAAATGTTAAAAATCATTTATAAATTCAGTAGGTAACAAGTCTTGGGTGTTAAATATGGTTTTAAACCATACTATGCAACTAATTAGCGTAAAAGCCGATAATTGACGATATTTGCAAAGTTTATGTGATTCTGAGATTTTGACCAGCCTTGAACGGTCAAAATATTTTATTTTTCATATTATATCAGTAGCAAAAAGTTTTGCATGTTAATTATTTGTAAAACTCATTTTATTCACAAAAAGGGCATTATCGTCAATTATGGATTTTATACAAGAACTCAATGATAAAGTCAGTATATAATCTGACCCAATATTCCAAAAATCCCTAAAAATAATATCACAACAATAGATAACAAGTTTTGAGTCAAAGTAATGTTTTAAACATGATTTATGCATCAAAAGGGTAATTTAGTCTTTATAAAAGCTTAAATTACGATCTTTTATATAACATCAGTTTATGACCAGAATATAAGTATCAAAATACTTTAATTATGTTTACTAATCAGTACCTAATTCATTTGCATGCAAGTTTATTCAAAAATCTCATTTTTAGACCATAAGGGCATAATTGTCAACAATGAGCATAATAATGGAAACATGCATATAATTTAGAATAATAAGTGACCTAATAATACAACTTCAGAGAGTTATACTACAACATTAAATGGTCACAATGGAAGCTTAAAACATAAAGGAATTAAGCTTAATCGAGTCAGAACTGAAAGTCAAAGCAAAAGTCAAGCCTTTGCGACTTTCAGTTGCGAACCGAGCTTAAACTTAGAATTGTCGGGTTGAACATGTCTAGACATGTTCTAATAATATTTACCAAGTTATTTAAGTGACAAAATATGATTCATAACCTCTACATTATCAGTGATGATTTTTAATTAAAAATCTGACTAGTTTTACTTGATTACTTTGACCCGACAATTAACTAAGTAAACATGGTAATTAGGAGGTGACCTTTTGAGGGATCAACACCTACCTAATTACGATCACGTAGCCATATTCGCCTCGAACAATGGCTGGACCGTTTAGGTCTAAACCGAAAGTCAAAGCCGTTTTGCGGCAACTTTGACTTTCGGTCTTTAAACACATAAAAACCGAACTAAAGTGGCTAAGGACACTTACAAAGGGTCCTAGCTCAAACTTTGAACTCAGGGGGGCTTCCTTTTTTTATAAGGAATCCCAAGAAATGCTCAAGAAAGCTTAAGCAATGAGAGAAGGAAGTTGAGAGTGAAAGGAGCAAGGAATGAAAGCCGATCAAAGGGCCTATTTATACTTGAAGAGGGTAATGTTGGATCATGCCAGGTGTTAGAGGAGTCCAGGGATGATCACAAGTGTCCATAGTGGTTTTAATAACCATCAAACATCCCTAGAATTCGAGTATGGTTTGTTTGGAGACCAAGGAAGAAGATAACCTGCAGCTGGCAACAAGAGTCTGTCAGATTGGACCCATCGCGTCGTGCGACGGCAAAGGGGATGTGTGGTCGCGCCCCGTGAGTCCTCATTTCAAGTTTCCAAGTTGACAACTTTGGTCCCTGGTCTTCCAAAACCCCTATATACTTTCATTTTCAACATATTTAACCCCTCTAAAGCATTTTAAGGTATAAATTTGGTACAATTGATCTTTGAGATAGATTGTAATTATTCTCGAGAGTGTAATCGAGTATCGTTAAGCTTCGGGTTTCGTTTAAAGGTCACTTAGAGGTTAATTTGAACATATTGACGCTTTCAACCCATCTTCTTGATATTTTGAACAATTATCATACAACAATACCGAAACCTTGTGAATTTACTATCACCTATTCTTGGGAGTAAAATCGAACATTACGAAGCCCCGGGTTTGTTAAAAGGTCACTCAGAGGTAAGAATTAACATGTTGACACGTTTAACCCCTTTGTCTTGTAAACTTTCGATTTCTTTTACAAACGACTTCATACGCTCGAATATTTGCTCGTTTAAGAATACGTTCACCGTGTGTGGTCAATCAGGAGGCATAAGTTTAGCATGTTGACACTTTTAGTCCCTCCGCATACGTATTTTCAACGTTTGTCAACTTTAGTCCTTCAAAATCATTCTTTCACACTTTTAGGGTTTAGGACACGTGTCTCCGTATAATTGGACACGATTTTACGAGGTGTTACAGTACCTCCAGTGGCGGATCCAGAATTTTTTTTCACTGGGTTCACTTTTTTAGGCTCTCGAATTTCGGTCAACTTGACGTTAGAATTCCTGCCAGGTCAGGTTGGGCTTTATAACTAAAGTCAGTTTTTTTCCTATGATGCTTTAGAGCATTCCCGTCCCATTCTATCATCGTCTCTAAAAAACACATTTCTCTAACTCTGTCCCTAAATTAATTTGTAATAAATTTTTACCGAATTAATTCGAGTCATGACGGGTCCGTGTCAGAACCATATATCTAATGGTTATTTTAGTTTGGGTTTCGCAAAATCCATAAACAGATATACAAATTCGAGTCAAGAAGGGTCTGTGTCCACCTTTAAACCTTTCACTCTTCCACCAATATACAAATTCATGCTAAAGTTTCTAATCTCAAACCAAATAAAAACCATAAAAACTGATATGACATTCCAAGCAAATAACAAAAATTCTCAATCCTGGTCCACTGAAATTAAAACCTACGAAAACCCAAATAGTTTTGCAAGTAATAACAGAAATCAACTATAAAGTAAGACTAAGTTTCAAATTTATAATACCTAAATAATACTAAATACCATATCTCAACTACAAAGCAACTTTCAACAATTTACACTCATTAATCAACAAATCAAGCAATAATTATGAAAAAAAAGTTATAGAAAAAACACCTGAGAGCGAGAGATATTTATGGGCGGGTCGGCGGTGGCTGCCGGAGTTGGACGATAGGGGGACGTGGGGTTCATGATGACGAAGGGGCTGTTGTTTGCGTGGGGTTCTGCTTCTGTTTCTAAGACGGAGAAAGATAGGGAACTATAATGAATTAAAAACCCAAAGAATGAATCCAAAAAGTCAAAATCCCAATTCATTAATTTAGGTTTAAAAAAATTGCAAACATGAAAACGTTTGGAGGCGGAATCGAGTGACACATTGGATGGAAAATCAGCGCCTAACCAGTGGACAAGTTTAGCTTTTTTAGCTATGGGTTCACTCCATAATTTATTTGGGTTCATTTTATATTTAATATGCCCATTTCTACTAATAATTCAAAATCAAATGGGTTCCTGGGAACCCGTACCCTTCAATGTAAGTCCGCCCCTGGGTACCTCTACACTATGAATGAGCTGCGAACTAAAACATGCTAACAATCAATGGCAGAAAAAAAATAGAAAGAATTCAAGTTTAGATTTCTATGATCAGTTAACAATCACTATGTTTGTCTTTGTGACATAATGATGTACAAAGTCAACTTCATTTTTTTTTTTGAAAACAGAATGATGATAAAATAAGAAGCATTTTTTAAAACAGAATGATGATAAAATAAGAATAACTAATGAATATCTCGAGCTTTAGAAAGAATCCATTGCTTGAAAATGGTAGAAGTTAAGGAAGAATGTAATGATACGGTAACAAAAATGGTAGAAATTAATGAAGAAACATAATTACCACCCGCCGCAATGCGGCGAGGATTCGTTAGTTATATATCATATTAGATGAAAGTCAAATGTTTCTTACATGACCGCGAAACTGTGTGTAAAACATAGAAAAAAATAACTAAGTTGATCTTTGACCCGTGCGTTGCGACAGACTTATCAAACGGGGGACAATAGACGCGCTGCGACAGACCTATCAAACGGAAAAAGATAGATGAAAAAATGTTGAACCCCACACGCACGTTGCAGCGTGTTAACTCGGAAAATTTAGAACGAAACGTTAAACGGAAAACTTGCGAAAGATGAAAAGTATAAGGGACCAAAGTTGAAAGTTAAAAAGTGTTGGGTGTTAAATTGTAAATGATGAAAAGCTTTGGGTTAAAAGTAAAAAAAATCAAAAGGGTTAAATTGCAAAAAATAGAAACTTTTGAATTATAAGTGAAAAATCAATCTAATCAAAGGGTTTAAATTACCAAAGGAAGAAACTTTAGACTTAAATTGTCAAAGATTGAAACTTTAGGGTTAGAAAGGAAAAATCCATTTTTTAAAAAAAAATCTCCCAAAGATACAACTACCATAAGCACATACATGTTGCTTATTTATAGTTTATAAAATATAATGAGGCATGTTAGACTAGCAAGTTAAAAGTTGAGGATGTCAAGAACTGTTCAAAATGTCTCTGGCTCGTGGATCACTTGAAGCTCACTTGAAAAAAAGCTCAAAAATCTCGCTTGAAATCGGCTCATTTATAAATGAGCTTGTAAAGAAGCCAAACCCGAGCCAATAATCAAATATAAGTAAATGTACCACATCCGTATGATCATTAACATTTTCTAATTAAAAATATAAATATAAAGAACTCAAGCTTCATACGATGCGGTTCAAGAACTCGTTACAAATGGCCCGAGTTTTACAAGACTGGCGTCTGCCGCGTGGCCTTTTGTTAGCAGATGATGATTGTGGTTAGCTAGTCTGGCTTTTGATAGATTGGATTTGGTGCTTTGAGCTTTGTTTCGCTTTATAGCGTGTTCTATTGGTTACTTTTGTTTGTTTAACTCTTGTATGGCATGTCATATCTGAGAACTGGGGAATGTTTTTTATTCCTCACTTGTTTTTTGACGATTGATATAAAATTCACCGGGGTAACCCTTTACCAAAAATATATATATATATATATAAAGATGCATAAGAGCCATGAATTACTTTACTCTTATTGTATTATTGGTTCAACGTTTTGGCTCAGATCGGGTTTTAACGAGCCGAGCTCAAGTCTAACAATTCAGCTCGATAAATACATAAGTTAGCTTGGCTTGGTTTCCAAATGAGTCGAGTCCAACCTTTCGCTAGCTTGATTCAACTTAGCTCAACTCGTTTACAGCCCTAGACATGACCCCAAACACAACATGAACATGAAGATAATGGTTTGTTATATAATTATTAACCTAGCTTTGTCATTCGTTTAGTATGTTATATATTTATAAATTTGTATCATTAATAAAAATATTATTAGAATTAATTGCGATTTTCATGTCCCTGTGCCATGACACAAATCTTGGTTCTAAACCCTAGATTTTTTTTTCTTTTATGTTGCTATTTCGGCCCCTCAAACTAACTCCGTTAAGTTTTGTTAGTAAATGGAAGGAGTAACCAATGACACGATACCGTTCCCGAAAATCGCAAAAATGGGGTACGGTACAGAAAGTGTTCCGTTCGGTACGGTACGGTATTCAAAGGTAAATCAACCCAAAATACTAGTACCATATTGAATGGGTACCGAACTGAAAGTACTAATCTCGAAAATCGCTAAAATGGGAACCAAAATTGGTCTGTATAGTACGGTTTACTACTGGTATCAGTTCGATTTTGATACCGGATACCATATGCTCATCCTTACTCCTTATGTACAAGTTCTTAAAAGGGGCAGGGTCACTAGTACTAACTTTTTTTTTTTCGTACCAACTGGCTAGTCCTTATCAACCCTTGCCAACATTTAACTAGAAGCTGTCTGGTTCTTATCAACTCTTGCCAACATTTATTAACCCTGTTATAAAGTTTAAATAAATAATTAGCGTCTAGCAATTCCTAGACTTGGGTTACATTTCCATTCATGGTCCCGATTGGTCAACACTTGATTTAAATAAATAATCACTTGGTAGACTACCCATTGTCTAGACGGATTATCCTGTCTTTAATTTTAAATTGCTCAAAGGAGAACTTTGTGTTTGTGAGTTGTGACACTTTTTGCAACAAAAATGTTGGAATTGAAAATTATTTGAATACCTGTAGTACATGTGCAAAATGTGGGAGAAAAAATGTTAAATTATGTTGATACATATTTTGTGGACACGACTCGGCTCGGTTCAACTCAGCTCAGTTCGACTTAGTTTCGACTCGAAGACACGAAGATCAAGACGAAGACTTGTGTCTGTACTTTGTCTGTAATGTGTCATGATACAAAACGATGTCTTATGTTAGATTTGTTGCTATGTGCGTTCGATGTAAGTTTGACCAGGTCAACCATCCTCCGGTTTGACTTGGCCAAACAGTTAGCACATTGGTTGAAACATGCTTGTGTCGAAGGATGTCATCGAAGGATGGTTTGTATCCTTCGATGACCTCGAAAGATAATGTCATTCGATAGATACAGATGGACCTCGAAGGATATCATCCTTCGAGGTATGTATGGATCTTTCGGTATAATTTCTGGTCGATAGATGATCCTTCGACCAGATTTCCTTATCCTTCGACCATAGGTGCTGTGTCGGGTATAAATACCCAAGTGTTGTGTTCATTTCAAAGAGACACAAGAGACAGATAGATACACTCGAGAGATAGAGAGAGCATTCTGTCAAGAACACACACACACATTAGAGAGTTTGCAATACAGATTTGTAAACCTTGTGCTTGTAACCGGAACCTTTCATACGCATTAATACAAGTGGTGTTAATCGTTGAACCTTGTGTGTTTTGTGTTTATACTTGTCTCAACTCGGTTGCACTCTAGCTTGGATTCCGCACTTGCTAGTGTGTTAATATAACAAGGATAAGGTTTGACCTCATCCGGGAAGGGACCTACAAGTGGTATCAGAGCCTCGGCTCTTCTCCTTGTTAAAACCGAGTGTTTTAGAGTGTGTTTCGGACTTTTGAAGTTCATATTTTCTGGAAATTTTATGTTTAAAACTTCGAAATTTCTGTTGTTTTGCTTGAAGTTTTTATAAAAACCTTGTTGTTTATCATTTTCACATGTTAAAGAGTGGTTTTTAGTGAAGTTTCGGGCAAAATTCGTGTTTTGGAAAGTTGGCGGTTCACCGGAAAATTCAAATTTTCTGGGTTTGTTCTTCATATCTTCAACAAATATTCAAGTGTTCTCCAAAGTTTTACATCTTTTGATCTTGTTTAGTTATTTTCGAAAGTTGTTTGTGCATTGGGAAGGGGCGACTGGTTAAAATTGTCAACCCAAATCTGATTTTGGCAGAAAGTAAGGTCTGAACATACCTTCTGCCGAAAGTTGCGCACCAACCCGTCACCTTTCTCACCAACCTGTCAACTTTGTGTCAGTGTGCCAGAGCTCATCGAAAGATATCCTTCGAATTCGAAAGATCATCTTTCGATCAAGGAGGTTCGACAGATACCCATCCTTCGAACATCTTTCGAACATCTTTCGAAGTCAGTGAGTTATCTTTCGAGCCAAGGAATCTTTTCGAAGGATATATTGTTCGAGCTTCTGTTACATTTCGAAAGATAAGGATCCTTCGTCTTGGAGAATCTTTCGAAGTCCTTGTTCAAAATTCAACAGTGATCTTTCGAACACTGTTGATCCTTCGAACAAGTGTCTATCTTTCGAACAAGTGTTGATCTTTCGATCCTAATCTGTTTAAGTTTAACAGTTTGTGTTTTGCAGGTCTTTCGATCAGAGATCTTTCGGCTGTTTGTTTCTATTCAAAATTTTAACATAGTTTGTGAAAATTAATTTTTTTTAAAATCAATTTTCACTTAATATATTAATTTTTATAAAATGGGAACAAACGGTGAGTGGTGGACTCAATTAACTTCGACTCCACAATCATCAGCTACACAACCTGAGCCAGAGTTTGACAAAAATGCATTCTTGCGAGCTATTGCCCCAACTCAAGCTGCAATGATAACTGCAAATCAATGGGCATTGGTCACAAATCAAAGCAGCAGCATTCAATCTATGATGCAGAACGACAGTGAAACTGGTACAAGCACAAAACCGCCAAAGCTAAATCACATCAATGATTGGGGATGGTGGAAAGAAAGGTTGAGAACTTATGTTCAGGGGCAAGGTCAAGATCTATGGATGTGTTTCTTCACTCCATTTGACAGTGAGTTGGAAGTTGCAGGATCTAATCCACAAACTTACAGCACTTTGTCTGATGAAGATAAGAAGAAATTTGAGTTAGAAAAGAAAGCATTCATGATTCTCACACAAGCTCTTAACAGAGATATTTACCACCAGTTTGTTTACTGCACGACTACTAAAAGCTTGTGGGATATGCTCACGTTACGATGTGAAGGAAATGCTCAATCGAGAAAGATCAAGCAAGATTTGCTGAAGAAAGAATTTGAAGGATTCACGTGTATGGAGAATGAGACTTTGGCAGATTTATCTACAAGGTTCCATCACTTATTGAGTGAGATGTTTGCTTTTAAAGTCACTGCCACTCCACAAGAAATGACGAAGAGATTTGCTGATAGCTTACCAGCAAAGTGGAGCAGTTACCTTGAAATTCTCAAAGAAAATGGTATTTTAGACACAATCACCGTTTATGATTTAATTCAAAAATTGGAGAACAAGGATGTGGAAGAAAAGCTTAAGGCAAAAAGAACACTAACTCCTCAAAGTCCAGAGATGTATTTTGGGATTGCAGGGGGTATCAGTGGAGAAAAACCAGCTACTCAACATGCGAAGCTTCAGACAGCTTTCATCTCAAACACCGGACCTTCCACAACAGATCAGTTTGATCCTTCAGCATACTCGATGTATCCAAGACAAAATTCTTCTTCTCAACAACAGTATGTGCAACCGACAGCTCAGAAGCAACAACCGCAACAGCAAGGGTTTTATGGAAACTCTTCAAACTTTCAAGCCACTTCCAATCCAAACACTGTCAGATTAGACACTTCCAACTTTTCCAAAGTCAGTGTCGAAATAGCCAAGGAGCATATGGAGATGTTGAACACCTTGGTTAGTGCTTATTGTGGATTGATCGCAGGTCAGATTGGGAATATCAATCTAACCAATGAAGATTATCAGCAAGTGGATAGAGATGAGTTTGAAATGATGGATATCAAATGGGCTCTTGCTAGTGCAATTCGAAGAGCAAAAGAGTTTATGGAAAGGACCGGGAGAACCAACTTGGAAAGCAAGAAAGACACCAAGTATGGGTTCGACAAGCAAGCTGTAACGTGCTTTAACTGTGGTGAACGAGGTCATTTCAAAAGGGAATGCACAAGACCAGCTCAGCATGGAAACCAAAATCCCTTCAGAAATCAAGGCAACCAGCAGAACCAGAACAGGAACAATGTTCGTACGTTGATCCCTGTCAACAACCAAAGCCAGTCAGGGCCATCAAATGCCAACCGAGGACTCGTGGTTCAAGTAGATGAAGGTTGTGATTGGTCTCTTCAGTTGGGAAATGATGCTCCAAATGGTGGAACAGCATGTTATGCTAAAGTGATTGAGAAGGTAGTAGAACCCGTGTCTGCTGGTGAATCTTCAGAAGATGAAGATAGTTCGGGTTATAGTGGGAGCACAGATGGGGAATCACTTGATGCTGGTGATTTATCAGGTGATGCTTTAGATTTGAAGGTTGATGAACTTTTGGCTGAAGCTGAAGTATTATGCAAGAGGAGATCTATTCTCTGCCAGAAATCTGCTGGAACTTCCGAGAAGCTTTCTAAATTTTTCTCTGAAGATGGATCTTTTTCTTTCCATTCAGCCTTTACGGCTAATGTCGACAGTTCATCAAGTCAGGTATGTGATACTAATTCTGACTCTATTTCTGTTCCTGTTGAATGTGCTAAGTGTTTAGAATATGCAGAAAAGGAAAGTCAGTTTGAAATCACACACAAACACAATCAAGAATTGATTGTTGATCTTTCTAAAGCAACTGAAGCTAACTTGTTTTTAACCAGAAATGAAAAGGAGTTTAAAGCAACAATTGCGTCATTAAAACATGATGTTTCTGAATTACAAAAGGCCGTTTTGAGAAAACAACATGCTAACAATGATTTAATTGACACAATTGAAAAGCAAATGGTAGAGTTAGCAACAGCTAGATGTGAATGTGAGACAATTAAGCAGAAATTGGAAAGCTATTCCAATTCCCGCTATGTTTTGGATCACATTATTGATGTTCAAAAGAAGAAGGGGGATAAGAAGTGTATGGGATTCAAATCATGTCCTCCCCCAATGAATCACAATTACTCCAAATTGCCTGATGACGAGGATATGCCCCGTTTTGAACCTACTGTGCCACTCAATCTAGATGATTTTGCAGCAGGCCTCGGGTTCACAACTGGTACATCATCCTCGGGTCAATCAGAATCTGAGAATGTGACAGATTCATCGTGTGTTAAGGAACAGAGTCCTCCCATTGTTGAGGATACTGATTCTTCGGATGATGAATCTGATTCATCGGATGATGAATCTGTAGAGATTGTGAAACAACAGTCTAACTCGGTTACAACAGATATTCCAATTGAGAATCACATCTTGTGTGATCCACCAGTGAAACCGAGTAAGACTGAGATGTCAAAAGCAATGGATTCCCTCGTTTCTAGCAGTGAAGGGAATAACTTGTTGTACACGCTCAAAGGAGATGACAAAATCTACTCTAACAAAGATTTTCCAATTAAAAATGTAAATCAAGATTTAATTGAGCAAATTTTTGAAGGATGTATTGATAAGTTTTTGGGGAACAAAAGTGGCAAAGTTACCGTCACTCAATGTGATCCAATTCCATGTGAACAAATAAGAAAACAATACGGAAACCAAAAACAACCAATTGAGCGAAAACAACAAGTGAACTCCGGAAAGGGTAGGGTACAGGGAAAGAAGGCTCAGAACAAGAATGTTCAAGCACCTAAAGTTCAGCAGCAAAAGGTGCAAAACAAAAGAGCTCCTGTTAAGAAGCGAGAACCGAAAGTGAACTTTGTTGGATCCAAGGGTACAGATAAACTTGAAACATTTCAGGATAAATCTAACATTGATTTTGTAAAACAAGTTAGAATTTTAAAACGAAATGATCAGAATAATTACACCCAACATACAAACGGATGTGATTTAGGTCCAAGTACATCTAGATCACAAAGTTCATTGTCTGGTTCTCCGTCTGGTCATCAACATGTTTCTCCGAGGTTTGGAGAGCGGAGAATGTGTTTTGAGTGTGGCACAATTGGGCATATTGTAAGATACTGCCCATACCTGCAAAAGTTGAAGGCTCCCCAAGAAACCAATTACCAAAAACGATCAGTTTCCCCGAAACAAGACCCGCGTGTCTTGAAAGAAAGGGAAAAGAAGTTGAAACAAAAGAATCAAAAGGTAATTGAAAAGGCCTTAAAATCAGAGGTCAAAGAAGAAAAACCTGTTCAAGCAAAATCTAAAACTGTAAAACCAGTAAATGCTAAAACAATTAATACAAATACTGGTAAAGGACAAACAGCTTGGAAACAAAAACGGGTAACTCAGTCAGGGGGAGCACCACAGGTTCTTTTTCCTAATCATCAAGTGATTGAAATCACTTTTCTTGATGATCAAGGACGACCCAAGTCCACAAAGGCTTGGGTCCCTCTCTCCATCTAATCTTTGAATGAGTGTGTAGGATATTCCAGGAGGAACTTTCGATAGTCGTAAGATTGTTGATAGTGGAGTGTCCATGCACAAAATAGGCGACAGAAGAAATTGTTGCCTTTGATGGAGAGAAGAAAAGAAAATGGAAAGAGAACAGAAGTGTCTGTTGAAAGAGTTTGGAAAGCTTCGACAAAAATGCAAATCATTTCAAAGTGTGATTGTTAAAGGCTTTGATCGGGTCCCCAGGGTAGATTCAAATCAAAATGTACGCACCTGCAGCACGTTTGAGGTTCAAAATCAACAAGATGAACGTGCAGTGTACATTTCTTCGCGGTGTGATTGAAGAAAAAGTGTTTGTTGAACAAACCAACCGGGTGTGCGGATGCCTTGGCATGAGTTGCACAACCGCACACTACTTCTCAAGAGATAGACAAAAACCTTCGCTGGTGAAATGTTGAAGACCAGCCGGACCCAAAGGTTTATGATCTTGTTGCTGTCAAAAGAATCGACTTTGAAATCCACACCGGGTGGATATCCAGTTTGGGAGAGCACTCAAATTCCTTGCAATGCACGAAGCAGTTGCAGGATACGGTTTTTAAAATTCTAATATCTCCTATACTTGTCGTTATTTAAGCTACTTTATGAATTATTATCATCTCGTACAGCACTCTTTGGCCAGACACTGTTGTCATGGTCCGCACCGCAAACCGACATGCCAACTGATTTTTCCAAAATTTGATAAATCTTTACAGATTAAAAATTAATTTTGGTAAACGGCATTGAGGTAAAACATGAGTTAACCAACATCGGAAAGTCATTTTTGTAAATACCTTTGTGCTTTTAAATTTTATCTTAGTTTGTTGATTTTAGGGGGAGTAAATCCAAAATTTGAAAATCCAAAAACATCGAAAAATTTCAAAAACACAAAAACAATAGAAAAACAAAAATGAGTTTCCTGGCGAGCAAAAGAGAAAATGATAGTACATCAGTGGTCTGTCAAAACCTCTTTAAACCTTAAAAAAAAAAACGATAAGCATCTCTATATAAGATGTATCGGTAGGCTCACAATCATGTTAAAGTGTGCAGGGTGATATAAACTTAAATCCGACTGAAGACTGGGTGGGAACCATTCATTGGCATATGGTCTTAGTACCGAAATTTCGTTTGAGAGATTGCCGAGGTTCTGAGATATTCGGTCTTTATGCTGCTTATCATCTGGGTATCATGGTTGTTTCTTTTACCGAAAAATAACGGGGACGCAAGTCTAGATCTTCCATGATACCATACATACGTGTACATACTGCATACGACCTCAATAAGTGATAAACAATCACATGTCCAAACAAATAAGTGATAAAATATCACATTTATCCGGGAGTCAAGTTCGTCTCTCTGCTGTACGAAAGTACTGACCTGTTCACGGACTTGCTCCTGTGCCCTCATGCATCGAAAATCAAGTTCCTCATCAATAAGTGATTCTATCACATAGGGCTTGTTTTCAAATCAAAATAAGTGAGAATCTCACATCATATACGGTCAAACAGATGATAATCGGTATACTCACCGGTAAGATGAACCCTCGAGCATACCTTGATATGGGAATGTGTCGTGATGTGGATGAACACCGGTCGGTAAGTATAAATTATACCTTAACGTATCCCCTCGCCATGATTACAAATGATAAGTTGAGCTTAAGTGGACAACAATACCGATAATTGTTATAGGATGCTTATCTTAATGTTAACTAATAGAACAACAAGAGCGTTTTGACATGACCGTACACTGATATGATTCTCTTACCCTCGAAACTCGCAAAAAGAATGTCTGTAGATATTTATTTACTATTTTCAGTTTATGATTCTTGTGTATATTTATTTATTGTTTTCCGTCTTTACAAATAAAAAATTCCAAAAAGATTTTAGGTGTGTTTTAATATAAACTTTATAAAATCCAAAAAGATTTTGCTTCTAGTTTATTTTTGATTGACTGATGTTGGAACTCGAGTCTATCCTACCCAAAATCCTGATCGTAAGCCGAAAAACAATTGCATCTTCATAATCTGTCGAAGTTAACAAGTTTTGAAAGTTAAAGGATTAAAATTGAATATTTTTCTAAACTTTCAAACTGTTGTCGGTTGGTGTTTGATCGAGATTTGATCTCATATGTGTCTTTCGTTTAAATGTTAACTATATTCTAAGCGGTGTTCTCATTATGCGTTTAGCTTTCTTGCATGTGCAGATGCTAAAGGCGAGGAGAACATGTTCGATGAAAAGCTTTGGAATGAAGACACGAAGTGGAGGCACTCAAAGGATAAAGTGATCGAGTTGCCGCTGACCCTTCCTCAACACCACAAGGATCTGAAGAACTGTCAAGTCAAAAGATTCACGAGCATGACTCAATGGAGAGCTCAATCTAAGGGGGAGTTTATTGACACACTACCTAAACAACAAGGGGGAGTTTGTTGATACACTTTCTACTTACAACACGTGAAGACTTTGAAGATCCTCCGACGTGGAAGACATCGAAGTTGAACCTCACGAGTAGCGTCCAAGGGGGAGTTTGTTGATACATATTTTGTGGACACGACTCGGCTCGGTTCAACTCAGCTCAGTTCGACTTAGTTTCGACTCGAAGACACGAAGATCAAGACGAAGACTTGTGTCTGTACTTTGTCTGTAATGCGTCATGATACAAAACAATGTCTTATGTTAGATTTGTTGCTATGTGCGTTCGATGTAAGTTTGACCAGGTCAACCATCCTCCGGTTTGACTTGGCCAAACAGTTAGCACATTGGTTGAAACATGCTTGTGTCGAAGGATGTCATCGAAGGATGGTTTGTATCCTTCGATGACCTCGAAAGATAATGTCATTCGATAGATACAGATGGACCTCGAAGGATATCATCCTTCGAGGTATGTATGGATCTTTCGGTATAATTTCTGGTCGATAGATGATCCTTCGACCAGATTTCCTTATCCTTCGACCATAGGTGCTGTGTCGGGTATAAATACCCAAGTGTTGTGTTCATTTCAAAGAGACACAAGAGACAGATAGATACACTCGAGAGATAGAGAGAGCATTCTGTCAAGAACACACACACACATTAGAGAGTTTGCAATACAGATTTGTAAACCTTGTGCTTGTAACCGGAACCTTTCATACGCATTAATACAAGTGGTGTTAATCGTTGAACCTTGTGTGTTTTGTGTTTATACTTGTCTCAACTCGGTTGCACTCTAGCTTGGATTCCGCACTTGCTAGTGTGTTAATATAACAAGGATAAGGTTTGATCTCATCCGAGAGGGACCTACAAATTATATATTTTTTTATAAAACATATCAAGTAATAAAAGTTGTACGTATTAATTCTTGAGCTGACTAATACCTTCCCGAAGGGGTATGGTCCTAAAAAGTCGTGCAGACCAATTAGGTCGCATGCAGGACCATACTCCTAGTACATCAATCTGACTAATTTACAGACCTCGCGCGGACTAAATAGGTACAACCTGGGTCACGCGCGAGGCCAAAGCTAAGTTGAAGGTCAGATTCTACACTTAGCATCCTGAATGAAAGCCATCGATCCCTAGACCTTACGTCGGCTCATTGGATAAACACCAGAGGCCGCGCGAGGGTAGCGGCGCAGGTTCATTCCAGGAGGCACAAAGGTACGAATGGCAGGAGAGTAAGCCAATCAGCGTCCAACAAGCTGTACCCTATCGTGCTCCACGATTAACAATCGTGCAGGGGACAAAAAGTACACGAGGACGCCTACGTGGCACCAATCAGGGGGCGGCGACAACTGCCCCATGATCTCCACTCACCCGCTGGTGTCAGGGAGACAACAAGGACGACAGCCCGGACACGTGGCTCCAATCAAAGTGCGCCAGCACCGACGATCTTCTAGAAATAATAACGGTCGTCATAGAAGAGACAAAAAGGATATTCCTTGTTGTCGACTCCAGGACCAAGGCCCATCAGCCCATCTCCTTCTACACTACTCCGACTATATAGGGATCTTCATACACAGGTTAAACCATTCTGTTCTCTACTCTCTCACTCTTAAACACACACTTATTTCCTCAAAACAAATAATTATTCTCATGCCGGAGAGTGGTTAAGAGGGAAACCCCCATATTCCCCTCTTAACGAGCTTAATGGGAGTGTTGATTGTTTTGTAGGAAGGATCACAGCTTTAGCTCAGGAAGGATTATGGAGATTAACCTTTATGGTTGAAGCATAAACCAAACTAATAAACCTAAAATTAGTTCCGTGTTTCTTCATTGTCGCCCACCGATTTTTATAATCACCTCATCTTCTTTTTCTTAGCTTTTTCTGATTCTCTTGATCATGGCTGGTCAGGGAATACCGGATTTCGGTTTCGGTACACACTCTCAGGTGGGAACGGAGAGGACAACTCGCACGTTCAACCCCTTCCCATTAACGAGTTAGCCGAAGGCGAAACAACAAACGTTTGGGGACCCCGCGCGAGTATCACTTGCATCACTCAAACGGCTACCCCAACGAGTAACACTGCTGGTCCGTCAAACCCAAAATTTTCAAACATATCGGCGTTGTCAGGTTTACCAGAAGGGGAAACCCTAGCTTCATGGTATGCCAAGCAGATCGCTACTATAAACGTTGTCTACCAGTCGTTAAGCGCACAACAGGCAATATTGCAAGCGGAACCATCTCTGGTGACACCACCCGCACCAACACAAGGGGCGCACCAAACGCCTCCTCAGCAGAACATGCGAGGGCAGTTAAATAGACCTCTTCCCTAAAGAAGACCAAGCGTGCATGACACGTGTGATACGTATGAGGAGACAGGCAGTTACTACGAGCATCCGTCTAATGCACAACACAGGCGCCCGTTGCAAAGCCTGCTCGGGCCGTGGAACATCAACAACGAATGGGATAATACGGATGAGGATGATTCGACTTGGCGAGAAGACGAAGGTTCTTCAGTTTTCAACCGCTTGCAGAGAAATCATGAGTCTTACAGACCAAGGCCGCGCGCCATTTATAACGAAGCAGCAGAGCACGATTTCAGTCTCGTTTACAGACCAGCGGAAGCAGCCGAACACTCAAAGTTTATTCGAAGCATCGCTCTAGCCCCGCTGGAAAAAGCTAAGTTACCACAAACTGTGGGAAAGTTCAACGGTCTTACTGACCCCGACGATCATGTACGAGTCTTCATGAGTGTTGGTATATTAGGACAATGGACCATACCAATGTGGTGCCATCTTTTTGTCCAAACTTTCACCGGAGCTGCTCGCGCGTGGTTCGACAGCCTCCCCTCCGGAAGAATCAAATCATGGACTGATTTCAGAGACCAGTTTTGTTACGCACTTCAGCCAGTAGAGACGTTATCAATGCGATACGTCCGAAGTAACAGATACCTGGCAAAGAGACAATGAAGGGTTAGAAGATTTTATCACTCTTTTCAACAAAGAGTGCTTGGAAATTGGAGGCGTTAGTGAAGATTTAATGTGCGCCCATTTCAAAAAGGTCATCCGTTGTGACAGTCTAATCAGGACTATCACAGGTAAAGACGACATGCCTAAAGAATGGGACAAACTCATGGAAGCTGCAAAGATCGTCACGTAGACAGAAGAATCGTTGGCAGGTGGCAAGAATACCTATTCTGAAGATCGTTTTTCAAGAGTTAACTCACGTGACTCTGGCAGGCGCAACAAAAATAGGAACCCTGGCTGGAAAGCAAGCCAGTCCAGCGGTTATGAAAATAGACCTCGCTTCAAAGAGGATGCGCGAGATACAATCGATCGGATTGGTTATCGGAAAGTTGTCATGAATGAAAATCGAGAAAAACATTGGACTCCACTCATCAAGACACCTAAGGAGGTGCTCATGACGGAGAATCATGATTTTAAGGCGCCGAAACCAATGACAAACAAGAAAGGGCAAGAACCTAATCTTTACTGTGATTTTTATAAGGATACAGGCCATCTTACTGATGACTATATCAGCTTGAGGCAAGAGATCGAGAAAGCTTTAAAAAGCGGCAAGTTGAGACACCTTGTCAAGAACGTGCGCAAGGAGACGCCCCAAATCCAAAGAAATGATGATGGTGGCCAAAAGAAGGTTAGGCGTTTAGAAACTCATATGGTTGATGGACCAAGACACAGCGCGAGAAGCAAAGGCAAGCACCCGTTCAAGCCAGCATGGCAAGAGCAGCAAGTCATTTTCCCAGTAGTGTGCAGGGGTCCACGCGCCACACGCCCGTCGTTATTACTGGCATTATAGGGCATTATGAAACAGATTATGTTTTCATCGATTCTGGAAGTACAACCGATATAATCTATGAACAATGTTTCAACTAGTTCGACCATGAAGACAATGTGCCTCTCGAGCCAGTCGACTATCCACTATCTGGGTTCTGCAATGAAACAGTCTTCCCGTTAGGTCAGATTAGCTTCCCATTATGCTATCGGACGGGAAGCACTCAAGAACAATGAACGTCAACTTCATGGTGATGCCAGTAAAGTCGAAATACGACGTCCTGATCGGAAGAGAAACCCAGGGTGAGATGAACATGGTAACCTCCACGCCCCATTCAGCCACTGGCTTCCCAACTGAAACGGGGGTGGCGATTATCTATTCGAAGAAAAAAGTGATGGCGACAGAGTATGCTCGCCCAGTTAAAGCCAGCAAGGTCCCACCAACTGAGCCAGAGAAATGGGTATTGAACCGCAAATACCCAGAGCAAACGGTGACAATCGGCCATGCAATTTCCACAAACATCAGGACGCACCTCAAACAACTGTTGTTCAGAAACATGGATATCTTCGCCTGGACACCGTCCGACATGATGGGCATCCCGCGCGACATCACTGATCACTGTTTGAACACTTATCCATCTGTTGAGCCTAAAGTCCAAAGGAAGTGCAGCCTAGGTACTGACAAGACAAAGGCTATGAATGAACAAGTTTGTGAGCTGCTCAAGGCAGGAATATTGCGGGAGGTGCGCTACCAAAGTTGGGTCGCGAATCCTGTAGTGGTCGAGAAGTCTACAGGTGGGTGGCGCATGTGCGTCGACTACACAGATCTCAATAAGGCATGCCCCAAGGACTGTTACTCATTGCCTGAGATCGACAAGAAAATAGACTCTCTCGCACCATTCATGTGGAAATGCTTTTTAGATTGCTACAAAGGTTATCACCAAGTCCAGATGAAGCTGGAAGATGAAGATAAGACTGCTTTCCGCACCAACATCGGTAATTTTTGCTATACAAAGATGCCTTTCGGGCTCAAGAATGTTGGCGCAACTTACCAACGGTTAATGGACAAAACGTTTGGAGATGACATTGGGAAACGTATCAAGGTTTACAATGATGATCTTGTAATCAAGAGTCCTGAAGAGGACCAAACGATGAAAGACATCGAGAAGACGTTCAATTCCCTGATCAGCGTGAACATGAAGCTCAACTCGAGCAAATGTTCTTTTGGGATGGAAGAAAGCAAGTTTTGGGTTTCGTGGTGACTAATGGTGGTTTTAAAGTTAACCCAGATAAAGTCCAAGCAATCGAGAGAATGCCGTCACCGCACACGATCAAAGAAATGCAAAGATTAGCTGGTCGCCTGGCCGCGCTCAATCGTTTCTTATCAAGTCACGCGGCAAAATCTTACCCTTTTATCAGTACATTGCGCAACTGTGTAAAAAAGCAAGAATTTAAATGGATAGCGGAAGCAGAAGCAGCCTTCCAGTAGATGAAGGAATGTTTGATTAAACTCCCTACTCTAACAGCTCTATTTGAGAAAGAACCCCTCATACTGTACTTGTTTGCTTCAGACAAGGCAGTTGGGTCCTTATTACTAGTGGAAAGGGATGGAATCCAAACTCCAATTTATTATGTCAGCAGGATGCTTACTGACCCAGAAATACACTATTCGATGTTGGAAAAGTTAGTCCTCGCGCTGCTACACGCCTCTAGAAGGCTGCGTAGGTATTTCACCGGTCATGTTATCACTATACTCACCAATTTTCACACTGGCACTATCTTGCAAAATCCGGAAACATCGGGTCGTTTGGCAAAATGGGCAATTGAACTCGGGGGCCATAACATCTTGTATAGGCCGCGCCCAGCTATCGAAGGCCAAGTGTTAGAAGATTTCATTACCGAAGTTTCAGAAGACAAGATCAAAGAATGTGAAGCAGTGGATACTCCCGCCCAGAACACATCGGATGAATTATGGTTGCTATTCACCGATGGGGCTTCAAATGAAGACGGTGCAGGAGCAGGTTTGTGCCTAGTCAGGCCAGAAAAGCATGAGTTCACCTATGCTATCAAGTTGGATTTTAAGAATACCAACAATGAAGCTGAGTACGAAGCTTTCTTGGCAGGCTTGCGCCTCGCCATCGAGATGGAGGCAAAAAACTTACAAGCACATGTGGATTCTCTGCTAATCACGAGCCAAATCAATTACTTATATGACGCAAAGGGCGAGGTAATGGCTTTATACTTGGAACAAGCAAGAGAGCTGCTCCAAAGGTTCAAATCATAAAAGGTTGTTCACATCAACCGATCAGAAAACAAGCTCGCTGACGCACTAAGTAAGTTAGCCTCAACAACATTTCAGCACCTCGCGAAGGATGTCAAAATTGAAGTTTTGAAAAACCCATCGGTACTGTTGCGCCAAGTCAATGTCATAGAGATATGGCCACCCCCGTGGATGACCCCTATCATTCAATATCTGCAAGATGGGATTCTTCCAGAAAACAAGGCGGAGGCTAGGAAAATCCAAAACAAAGCGCTATTTTACGAGATGAAAGGGGCATTCTTTACAGGAGATCCTTTTTGGGTCCACTATTACGATGTGTGGACCCCTAAGATGCAAGCTACTTAATCAGAGAAATTCATGTAGGCATCTGTGGAATACATGCGGGCCCTCGCATGGTTGTGGCAAAGATCATGACTGCAGGCTATTATTGGCCAGGGATGCACGTCGATGCTTTAAATCAACTGCACAAATGTGATGACTATCAAAGGCATGTGCCGAAGACCTTGCGCCAAAAAAATGATCTGATTCTAGTATCAACAGCCTGGCCTTTCCAACAGTGGGGAATTGACATGGTGGGACCCTTTCCTGAAGCCCTAGGCGCAGTCAAGTTCATAATTATTGTTGTTGATTACTTCACTAAGTGGGTGGAGGCAAAGGCCCTCGCTTCAACCTCAAAAATGATAGTGCGAAAATTCATTTGGGAGTATATCATTTGCAGATTCGGCCTCCCACTCAAAATAGTGACTGATAATGGCACAAATTTCGCCTCCGAAGACCTTCAAAAATGGATGAAGGAATTAAACTTTGAACACACATTCTATTCCGTTGCACACCCCCAAGGCAACGGTCAAGTGGAGAATGTTAACAAAAGCATAGTCAAAGGGATAAAGGCCCGCCTGGGCACAAAACGACGAGGCTGGATCAATGAGCTCCCTAGCATCCTGTGGGCTTATCGTACCATGCCAAAGACTAGCAATGGCGAGACCCCCTTCAGCCTTGTTTATGGCTCGGAGGCGGTTATCCCAGCAGAAATATGCCTCCCCTCGTCGCGCTTATCAGCAGTTAACAAGATCGATAACGAGGCGGAGCGCTGCTTATACTTGGACCTACTCGAATAAAGGCGCGAGATCGCACGCATTAAAGAGACCAAGTTCAAGACCCAGTTGGAGTGATACTACAATGCGAGGGTGCGAATATGTACGTACACTCCAGGGGAATATGTGTTCAGGGACAACGAGGCCTTTAATGTCGAGCGCCCTGGAAAACTAGCACCCAAATGGGAAGGCCCATACTTAGTTCATGAGGTGCTAGGAAAAGGGGCGTACAAACTGCGCACTTTAGATGGTCACATCATCCCACGCACATGGAACACGCAACAACTGCGCAAATGCTACATGTAAACTTTCTATGTATGTTGGCTACACGCCTATTTCAATTATCTAATGCAAAAGTTTTCCATGTTTTCTGATTACATTCTGTTTTGTCTAAGTTACAAATGCATGTTAAACTTTTGATTAGCACGAAAATACTTCAGTAAATACTCATAATGAGCCACACTTACATTTATTCGCGCTAACTTAAACAAAGTTTCTAACAACAATGCAATAATTGTAACATTTGACAGAATAAAAGGAAAACTTAGTTCCATTCATAAAAGCGCAACCGCGCACCATTTACATGTTTAGAAACCACAAAAATCACAAGGCATTAAAGCCTAAACATCCTACAATCAATTCGTCGCCACCATCACCAGCTGTTTCCTCCTCATCAGACAGTTCCACAGTCTCCGGAGGAACTAGGATGGACTTCAGCCGCGCGACATAATCATCATGCTTTAGCGCCTCCGTGACCAATTCCATGACTGGTAGAGATAGATGATCATAAACTTCTTCAGCTTGGGCTAGCATCTCATCAGCTTGGTCGGTCACGGTGCAATGGCGAGTCCCAAAGTGCTGCTGCAACGCCTCCTCAACATGTTGAGAGCACTCAAGATAGCCACCACGATGCCCAATGGCACGCATGACATCTGTGAGCGCGTGAACAGCTTGATCCAGCTCCGTTACTTTCAAGATAGAGTTAGCAACCTGTCCAAGAAAGATTGTAAAATCAGATCAGGAAAACAAGTTAACAAGCTATGATAATATAAGGCAAAAAAGGGAAACACTTACAGCAGCTACTCCTTTGTTGGGCATCCACTCAGATTCGGAAACAAGCGTGTCTATAATAGATTGAGCTTCAGCATAGTTGTTCTGCGCCACATTCAAGGCTGAAGTGCTGATGTTGCGAGTCTCCTCGGCCACTTTACGTGCCTCTTCGGCAGTATCAGCCTTCACCTTTTATGCGGCCAGGTATATTTCCAAAGACTCATTCTTCTCATGAGCCTCAAACAACCTACGCTTCAGCTCTGCAATCTCAACATCTTTACTAGCCAAATCATTGTTTTTACTTACGATTTGCGCATTCAATTCAACCTGCAAGTTTTTGAAAAACCTAAGTTAGAAATATTCTAACAGTAAAGAAGTATAAGAGGAAAAGGAGCTAGCCTGTTGAACTTCAATGCGCTCTCTGTCAGCCTGAGCTTCCTCAACCTTTCCTTTCAACGTGGCAATTTCAGCTTCAAGGTTTCTAATCTTGGTACGCGCAACATACATCCTCTTATTGTCATTATCACATACCTTCTTCCATTCTTGGTGCTCCTTTGCCAGGAGCTCTTCAGCGGCGTGGAGTTTACTCTACAAACCATCGCGCCCCCATTCCTCAGACTTTTTCTCCTTCTTGAAAGAAACCTTTTCCTCTAAGAACTTGTTCTTCATCTGCTCAAATTCCCTGGCCTCAGCAGACAGGCGCTCCCGGTACTTCTCCCAACTAGCACGCTCCCGGTGCATAGTTCACCAGTCGTGCACGATCTGATGGCTGGCGGCAGTGGTGTTGGCCTCACCAACAATATACGAACGATATAAACCCTCATGGTTGCGCGCCCTCTGGCGGTTCACTTCTCCCGGAGGAAAGGTTCCCAAGAACCAATCCCGACATGCCCCAAAAATCCACAAAAGTATCTTTCTGCATCAAGCTCCAGACGACGACATGCTTTTCATCGCCACGTTCTTTAGTGTAAGTCTTATAATAAATATCCCCCAATGTGTCCTCTGCACCAATGGGGGATCGTGGCCTTCGGATTTTCTTTCCATCATCTTTCAGGCTAGCCTCGCCAGAGCCACCAGCATCTGTACCAGCCGCAGTGGCAGAAGTATCTTGATGCACCACCTACGCCTGTACATTAACAGCAGACCCCCCAGCAGAAGATTGTATTTGTATAGTTTGGGTGGGGGCGTCATGCTGAGCGGCTACACTTGAAGTGAAAACTTTCGGTCCCTTACCTTTCAAGGGCTGGTCAAGCCCGGTAATATGCACGACCTCCGGACCCTGCGCTTTATCATGAACGGTGGTAGCAGCGGTCTCGATTTCCTTCAACACTTCCTCTTCAGGAATCACATTGCCCGCAGGCTCATCAACGTTTTTCTCCACCTCCTTCTCAGAAATGATCTTTGGAGGGATGATAATAAACTTGGTTTTCTTAGCCTCCGGCTCCTTGGTCTTCTCAGACTCTCATCCCTTAACCTTCACCTCAGGCTTCTTTAGCGCCTCTGGAAAAGGGGAAAGTGTTAGAAGTTTTGTTAAGGCAAAAAGAATAAAGGATAAGGATTAAAACATTACCTGGTGAGAATTTATAAAAGCTCCGCAACCTCCCTTGTTTACCTATCGGCTGGGTCGCAGCAGCTTTCTGCGTTGGAGGAGTCGCAGCACTTGAAGCATCACGAGACCTCTTCCTCGTCACCAACTTAACAGCTTCCTCAACTTCTTCTTCTTCTTCCTCCTTAGGAAGGGATGATAGAGTCAAGCCGGACTCAGGAGCCCTGGACCCTGCACTCCCCGAGCTCTTTGATGCAGCTGCGCTGCCCTTCTTCTTCTCACATATACGTGATAAACCCTCTAGTGAATCACTGGCAATAACATAGTCTTCAAGGTTACTCTGTCGAAAGCGAAGAGTACCTTTTTCAGGGATCTCAACAGTTGCGCGGCTACCTCCCGTCTTCTTGCTAGTCGCGCCGGTATCAACAGTGACCTTCTTTCTTGTGGTTGTTTTCTTCTTCGTCGGGGCCTTCTTCGACTTCTCTTTAGGGTCAATACCCAAATCACGCAACACACTTGCAAAGATTTAAGACCATGAACTTAGCTCATGGTTTGATGAGCCGACGGACTCCTCGCTGGAAAGATAAAACAATCTTTTTCCCAGCGGAAGTCACACCTTGTAAAGGCCTTGGATTGGGAAGACGCGCACCTTCGGTAACAGCAGGAGGATTGACAAACAGCTCCGGAGCAGCATATATAAAACGGCGCTTGATCTGCTCATACCAATACTCTTCCCCGGCACGAAGAGGCCTCACGCCCATAGCTCCACCAAAAGTATTGAAAGCACTCTGATAGAGCACTTGCTCTGAACATTCATACAAAATGTCAAAACAGAACTCACTAAGGAAAACAAAATGATATAGTCTTACCTTCTCCGTTGAAAAGCAACACCGATATTTCCTTGCTCCTCTCGGGCTACTTATCGCTCATACCAGCATCGACAAGTACCTGCTCGCCAAATACCCTATTAGGAGTAGGCATCAGGTTATCATACCAGGCCTCCTTTTTAGGGATAGGGGTATCCTCCTTCTCAATATCACCAGGTGGACAGAATACCATGGCAATAGGTGATGCGTGTGAAGTGTTATATATATTAGGTGTATATTTTAAGCCCCTTTAACACTTTTTTAGTTACGTTTTAAATTTATAAAACACGATATTTACTAGACACACATATGGGCAAGTGCACCCATCGTGAGCGTAGTATAGTGTTGGTAGGATACCGAGGTCGTCCAAGGACACAAGAGCTTTTAATACCGGTTTATCCTCAACGTCTAATCAAATCAAAAAGTTTAGAAAAATGTTTTAAACTAAGAAAAATAAAAACTAACTAAAAATGCTGAAAAGTAAAAATAAAAGAAAAACAGATAGACAAGATGAATCACTTGGTTCCGACTCGTATCTAGTGTAACCTTTGATTATTTCCGCACTTCTGCACTTTTTAAGAGATTATGTTAGTTATTGTAGTAGGCCCCTCTTTTGAAGGAGACGTTACCTTCACCCCAGTAGTTTGAGTCAGCAATGATACAATCCTAAAAGGGTGGATTATTGAAAGATAATTAATTAAGTTATTAATGCAAATTATGGAAGGCCCCTCTTTTGGAGGTGACGTTACCCTCGACTAAGTAGTCTGAGTCAGCAGGGATACAGTCCTAAATAGCCGGGTTATAGTATTAATAGTAGTTAACTTATGAAGGGATCAAAGAGTTTGGACCCCCGCCATCCAATACCGTTAAGTATTGAAGGAGGTCCTACTAAATTTGACCCAGGTCCATTGCAGGACCTCTAAACGCTGAACAATGGCGAGACCTTTACCAAACCGTTCCCTTAACCCCCTACCAGGTAGCCAACATACCTCCATATAGACCGTGGAGATATGAATTGTGAAAATCTTTTATTTTATATAGACAGTAAAATAATGCCAAGACACCACGGACAAACGATAAGGAAAGATCAC
The DNA here is from genome assembly GCA_030545235.1 of Helianthus tuberosus. Lineage (NCBI taxonomy): Eukaryota > Viridiplantae > Streptophyta > Magnoliopsida > Asterales > Asteraceae > Helianthus > Helianthus tuberosus. The sequence continues at coordinate 58,579,844 of CM060404.1, forward strand.
CTTCAACATAAGAAACTAGTTATTAAAGTCATTTATACAAAACCAAGTAAATTGTGCGAAAAGATTAAAAATAAAAAGTATTACACTAGACACTTTGTCTTCACCAAGTGATGTAAGAGACTTAGGCAACCATGGCCTTGATTGTCAAGAACTCTTACGATCAATCTTGGATCCCGAGACGACTCACACACTCTAGGATGGACAATGGATGATGGTGGTGGATGATGGTGTTATGGTGGTGGTGGGTGGTGGGTGAAGTGTGAGAGAGGTGGTGTGCCAAGGGATGGTTTGAACTTGAGCCAAGCACTCCTATTTATAGGCTGAACAGAAGCCTGGACACGGCCCCGTGTCCGCTGGACACGGCCCCGTGTCCACCATTTTCTCTTTCTTCATTAATTGCTCTTGTCCGTATTAGTTGACCACACCCCCGTGTCCGCTGGGCACGGCCCCGTGTGCAGAAGCATATCTGTACTATCAGATTTGGCAAGATTCTGCGTATCTTTGCGTTGACCACGGCCCCGTGTCCGCTGGGCTCGGCCCCGTGGTGGGCAATAGAAGCTTCTACATGTTTGTCTTTTGTGCCAGGGCTGACCATCCTGGACACGGCCCCGTGCTCGCTGAGCACTGCCCCGTGTTGAGCTGGACACGCCCCGTGCTGAGCTGGGCACAGCCCCGTGCTCAGCTGGGCACAGCCCCATGCTCAGCTTTCTTCTTGTTTTCGCTTTGGGAAGATGATGTCGAGGGGTCAGGCATGCCACCTTTATTCCCTTTCTTTGTATTTATGTTAGATTTGGTTGTATATTTGTTCCTTTTGTTTAATTAAGCTCATTTGATCCTGAAAATACAAAAGGAAGACAAAAGAACACTTTTTCCAACATTAGTACTAAAAATGGGTTAGTTTTATGCATCATTTGATGTAATTTATATGTTGCATTTTACACACATCAATATGCATCACCTTTTCGCGAATGAAGAAAAACTTCATTTTCTAATCATGAAAGCTTTTCGGGGGATTGATCAGGATCTTCTTTACATTGCGCATGACGAATGAGTAAAAACCCATGTTGCGAATCAACTGATAAAAAACCCTAAAGTGTGCAATGGAAGGCTCCATCCCCTGAGATCTACAGACAAACTCGAAATGTCTGACCCTAACCATTCCCATTGGGCTCATCTGTGATATATGAAAACCATAAAACTGTACTACCGACGCCATGAAGGTGGTGGCTGGCAAACGAAAATTACCGTCGATGAAGAAATCGACAAATAGAGTTATGTAACCAGGTGGTGCATCGGCGGCCGTCTGGCCTTGCTGTGGATATTGAGCATCCCATTCTGCCGGGAACTGGAATCCCCTAACTATCTGCTCAAATAATCCTTGATCCCATTTAAGAACCGGGACCAGTCCAGCACCTTCCTCAACCGGAATAATCTCTTCTTCAGCCATCGTTTAAAGATCAAGAAGAAATGGATGAAGATCTCTTGAAATTTCTGGAAAAAGCTTGAAGATGATCAAGAAATCTTTGAAGATTCGAAGAAGATCAGAGAGAGTAAGAAAGAGAATTCAAAAAAGTAGTGGGAATTCTCTCTCTATCTTCGAATATATATACCCATCGCATTTAATGTGATTGGTAACCGTACCGAACGCACCGCGCGCGTACCTAATTAGGGACCGCCACGTAAGGCGGGATTTCTGGGGTGACGGTTACCATGTGCGCGTGGGCCACTCGCTTGACAGCTGACGAACCGCCAGTGACAGCATGATGACCAACGTGCAAGTGGTCAACTCAAATGTAGCTATCAACGAGGTTTGCACCAACCTATCAGAATTCAAATTTCGAGGAATTTCCTGCCTAAATTTAGAAGAAGCTTCATGTTGAAGATAGCAAGAGCTGCGCCGCATGCATCATCAGTCAATGAGCAGGCGCGCCAGCCCTCAAAAGCAACAGCTATCAAGAAGCAGGTCTAGTAGCCACGCCATAGTAATTGACAAACACTTACTCGCGCGCCGGCTACCAAGACTTAGCAAATGCTCCAAAGACCGACCAACTTAATTCTTTTTTTGAGTCAAGAGCTCCAACCATTTACTTCGTGTATGGAAGCAGCACTGGACTGGGGGACTTGAAGGGGTATGGTCCCAAAAAGCCGCGCAGACCAATCAGGTCACGCGCAGGACCATACTTCTAATACAACAATCTGACTAATCTACAGACCCCGCGCGGACTAAATAGGTACAACCTAGGTCACACGCGAGGCCAAAGTTAAGTTGAAGGTGAGATTCTACACTTAGCATTCTGAATGAAAGCCCTCGATCCCTAGACCTTACGACGGCTCATTGGATAAACACCAGAGGCCGCGCGAGGGTAGCGACGCAGGTTTATTCCAGGAGGCACAAAGGTACGAGTGGCAGGAGAGTAAGCCAATCAACGTCCAACAAGCTGTATCCTATCGTGCTCCACGATTACCAATCGGGCAGGGGACAAAAAGTACACAAGGACGCCTACGTGGCACCAATCAGGGGGCGGAGACAACTGCCCCATGATCTCCACTCACCCGCTGATGTCAAGGAGACAACAAGGACAGCAACCCGGACACGTGGCTCCAATCAAGGTGCGCCAGCACCGACGATCTTCTAGAAACACTAACGGTCGTCATAGAAGAGACAAAAAGGATATTCCTTGTTGTCGACTCCAGGCTCAAGGCCCATCAGCTCATCTCCTTCTACACTACTCCAGCTATAAATAGGGACCTTCATACACAGGTTAAACCATTATGTTCTCTACTCTCTCACTCTTAAACACACACTTATTTCCTCAAACCAAATACTTATTCACACGCCGAAGAGTGGTTAAGAGGGAAACCCCTCATATTCCCCTCTTAACGAGCTTAACGGGGTGTTGATTGTTTTGCAGGAAGGATCATAGCTTTAGCACATGAAGGATTAAGGATATTAACCTTTTTGGTTGAAACATAAACCAAACTAATAAACCTAAAATTAGTTCCGTGTTTCTTTGTTTTACTAAACTAATAAACCTTATTAAAGATAAGTATGCTGTTAATAACATAATCATTTTACTAAATCCCACTTGGTAGGAGGCTTGGTTTTCCAGGTAGAGACCCAAGTTCGATCCCCATTTGTGTCACTTTTGGTGGATTAAGGCAATGTAGGATTTGAGCTAGGCCTTGAGGTTGTCAGTTCGAATCTCGAGCCCACCTAGGTTTTCGTCTCATTGTGTGTTACGCCAGAGAGTTCTGCTCTTATGGTGGCACAACGACTGTAAGTGGCAGCCAGCGGTATAGTTTCCCTAGAGAACGCCCAATCCAAACTCTGCAGCCAGCGTGGACCTGGCTTCTACTCTTGTGGTGGCACTACGAGTGTCAAGTGGCAGCCGGCGGTATGGTTTCCCGGTGAACGCCCAAGCCAAACTCTGAAGCAAGCGTGAACCTAATAAAAGACAACATAGTCTGACTGGAGTGGAACAACAAGACTCTCCTCACCGTTAAAAAAAACATTAATAGACTTTTTAGGGTGAAGGGAGTGGGGCGGCAAAGGCTTCGGCAAAGCCAAATGCCGAGCGGCAACACCACCGCCTTCCAAGTTTACCGCGCAGCAAAGTTCGATGTTTGGTAACCAATTGCCGATCGAGAAAGAGGGGGGCAATAATGATTGTTTGTTGGTAACGGCTATTAATGCCGTATAAGTTAAAAAAAAAGTTTTTTATTGTAATTCTTTTTTTTTTTAAGAATAAAAAAAGTTTGCCACTTTCAAGTGTCTACACCACTGCCAACACTTTTCACCAAAGTTTAAACTCTTCACACTTGCTGACATGGCACACTCTGATTGGTCCATTTTAAAGTTTGCCACTGTCACCTCTTTAACCACTCCCTTCACCCTTACTCGTAAATATCAAACAAACATTTCTGACACTTTACCAACCTACCATTCTTTCATTTTAATATAAATATAAACAACCGGATAAAATAGAATCTTTATTAGTGTTTTTTAAAGTGGAAACTAAGTTTTTAGTTTGGTTTTTATCAAGTCGCAGTGACTCCAAATCTCCAATCTTGAAATACCAAAGAGATTTCAGATGGAAACTATATGTCTTTATGTTTGTTTCAATTTTTATTCAAGTAATGATTCCGTCAATACTTCAACTCACATTTAAGCTAAGCATAATCTTTCATATTTCCTCTCGCGCTCATACAGTTTATAAAAGATATACCTAGTTAAATTAGAAATGAAGAAAAGAAGATGTTATTGAGCCTAATTGTATTGTTCATAAGCATTTATTTGTAAAGGCTTATTGTTCCAATATTTATCCTTTCAAGTGGAGCAGAATAACTAGAAAAGCAAATAAAAAGGTAAGATTCTGCCTTTGCTTCGGCTTCGGCTTGGGGTGGGGCTGTTCTATTTTTATAAAATGTACCTTTCGAAAGAAAAGCAGAATAAGTAGAAAAGAATATGATTCGAGAATTTGGGCCTCAATTATTGAAGCTCTATTGTTGGAATCATGATATGGATCGACTAATAACCAATACATAACTGACAGATTTTTTCAGTTATTAATTGACTAGTCTTTTTTTCCCAGTTAGTTGAGTACGTTGCGTTTATGCAGCTTGCAACCGATTGAATTATTCTCGATGTGGGGCTGTGATGCAGCGGCAGAAGATGGGATAGATTTCCCGGTAGTAAGTTTGACCGTAAAACATGAGCCGCTCAAGAATGGAGACCGGAAAAAAAATCACAGATAAATTCTGATTCTGATACTGAAGAACCAAAGAATCGTATTTAGGCCGGAGCCTGTAAACGAGGGTTTGGATCTTGTGAGAGAACTTGGGGAACAGTCCTGCAAAACAGAAAACCGTTAGGCTCGCCGCAGAGATGGGAGGGCCCCTCTGCGACCACCCTCCGGCGTGAGGATAAGTAATGATAGAGAGAGAAAGTAGAGAGAGAAAGTAAGGACGAAGGTTCAGAAAATCGTACTTGGCTTTGTACTTGATGGGGTATTTATAGTAGTCAACTGAGATGACATCATCCGTCCAGACGCACTTGAATGAAAGTTCGTCCTCGGAGGTTCTTGGTGCGGACGGACAGGTTGCGGACGTCCGTCCAAGTGGGGTCTTGTTCGTCCCATGGATCATGTCCGGCCTCGGACATGTATCTTCAAGTCCCCCAGTTTGGTAAGTCTTTGTAAAAACTTAGCAAACTATAATTTTAAACTTTTTGTCCTACTCGGATGACGTGTAGCCGTGGGAGTGGTCTTGAGTTGATGACGTGGCAGATTTTGAATGGTGTAGGTGACCTTCATTTTCTTGACCGTCAGTCACCTACTGGTGACGGTAGCGGAACCCGCGTTGGGAATCGTGGGAAGTGACGGTTGACATGATGGGCACCCCACCGACTTACTTTTCCTATAAATCTGATTTTTACCATTTCATTTTCACATTTTCTCCTCTCTTCTTTCCTCTTCTCTGCTGTTTATCCTCTTTAATTTCTTCTTCTTCTTCAAAGAAAAAGGTGCGTCCTTATTCTTTTTACTTTTTTAAAGTTATGGCTCCTGGTAAGGAGAATCTTTCGGAGAGCGTAAGCGTGCTTACCCAACGGCAGTTGGATAAGTTCATTAGAGATTATAGGATTCCCCTAGATCTTTACCCAGTCCTTCCCTCCGAAAGGGAAGCAATATATCCGTTCCGTCAAGGGAAGTTTCCCTTTTATACTCGCGTCTGTAACTTCGCGAATTATAGGGTTCCTTTCTCTCGTTTCTTGATTAGGGTTTTACAATATTTTAGGGTTCATATTTGTCAGGTTAATCCCTTCGGTCTTAGCCGTATTAACCATTTTGAAATTTCTTGCCGAGCCTTAGATCGGAAACCGGACCTGAACGTTTTTCGATATTTTTATGAGTTTATAACGGCCGGAGATTGGTATACGTTCGCGCACCGAAAGGGTGTCCCTTCCCAATCCTCCGGCGAGCGGTCTAGCCTAAAGAATTGGAAAGACAATTTTTTCTGGCTGGATGACCGCTGCCTACCGGAGGATATGAGGTGGCGTTTCAAGGATCAGATGATGTCCTTTGATGAAGACTTTGTTTATGATGAAAGTCTTGTCTGTGCCCTGATTGATCATAAATCCCCCATTCGTCCCCTTCCTGAGCATTTCCTTTGGTTAGGTCGCGTCAGTTTTTCCTGGGCCCAAGGGGATAAGGATTGGCCGATTATTCGCCGAAAGCGTGATCGTAAGTTTCGGCCCTTTACGTCCCCTTCGGCACCATTACTTGTTTATTTTGCTAACTTTCTTTTTGTTTTGGGATGCAGGTGTTGCAATGTCTCTTCTTGATGCCTTAAAGGTTCCGAACATGAATGTTTTTTATTTTGATTTCAGGGAACAAGGCGAGGAGGATGTTCCTTTTATGAAACAAGTGGCACCTTCGGCCCAACCAATTCGTCCAGAGGTGACTCAAAACGTGACCGAGCCTTCTGCTGCAGAAGCAACTTCTTCTATTCCTCAGGATGTACCTGAACAAGTTGCTGCTGAGGCTACTTCTTCCATTCCATTATCGTTAAAGGATGTTGAGGGTTCGTCCGGATCACGAACTGGTAAAAAGTCTGCCCTTGATGATGTTGACAGTGATCCGGAGTTCCGCGATCTGGATGAGGCTTTACAATATCGACCTTCTTTAAAAAGCCAGGGTGTTATGTCCGGTGTGGATCTATCAGGTGTTGTTCTGAAGGCCAGCTCTCATAAGAGGAAAAAGGAGCCGGTTCAAATTCGTGCTACCGACCCTCTTCCATTGCCAAGGTCGAAGAAAGCAAAAAAGGATTCTTATTCCGAAGGTAACGTAATAGAAGAGCTGGACGAACATATTACCGGAGGTAAGTTTTCTAGGGAGGAAGCCGCATTGGCTCGTTCTAAACCAACTCCTACGTATTCAGGTTTTGTTCCTGATAGTGAGGTGGAGAGCATGGAGGTGGAGAATCCGGTGGTTACGGATAAGGAAAGAACTCATGGTGAGCCGAAAGTGGTCACTTTTTCAGGTACGCATTTGGGCTCATCTTTGGGTCCGGACTGTTTTATAGATGATGAGGAAGATCAGGTGTCTTCGCTTCCCTCATCTTGGTTCGGACCTGAGTTGATGTCCTTTTTTTCGATATGCAGATTTGTTTTCAGACGATATGGATATTGACCCAGCAACTGCCGAAGAAAAATTCATTCCTGATTGGGACATTCGGAACAAAGACTCGGTGATGGATACTTTGGTTGCCAGGACTATGCTCTTCAATATCAACACTCCGATAGACCATGCAAGGAGTCGGAAGATGAAGAATCCGGATCTAGGGGCTGCGGTTTTGACTAATCAAGCCCAATCAAATATCTTTGTAACGGAGCTATATCGTCGGTGGGTGGAAGCGGAGTCGGTAAGGGAGAATTTGGAGAAGGAAGCTCGCTATCTGAAGCATAAAGTTCAGAGGAGTCCGGAGGCGGTGAAGAAAATAGCTCAGTTGACCCAAGATCTTCAATCTCAGCAGGAAAAGGTTAATTCTTTGATTGCTCAGAATCAGTCATCCCAAGCAGCTGCTGCTGCTGCTGCGGAAGACAGAGATAAAATTTCTTCGGAGTTTACGGCTTTCTCTGAATCAACGAGGCAGAAGGACGAAGAGCATAAGATGGTTTTGACGAAGATGGAGGATTCCCTTAATAAGGCTCGTCTTGCTTATGAGAGCATGATGGCCCGTACGTCCTTCTCCTGACTTACTTGCTTTTTATTTTCCCTGTTTTTCTAACACTTTTTCCAGAGCGGGATGCGCTAAAATCAGGGGAGGCTGATTTAAAGGACCGGATTGAGGAACTCGAGGCGGAGAAAGCTTCCCTGAAAGCTAAAGAAGAGGATCTTCAAGAAACGAAGGTTTGGATGCTTTCGGAAGGAGCAAAGCTTCTGGCGAAGAATATTCATAAAGGAAAGGAAATGACTGCTGCCGTGGCTGCGGTTAACAATGCAATGAGTGCTGTGGGTATCAATTCTGGTTTGCACGCTGGTTATATGCATGCTTTGCAGAAGAAAACCCCCTACAAAGAGGTGCCATTGTTAAACCGTAATGCTACGGAGGATCTAAAAACAGCGGTTGCTTGTTTTGATACTCTCACATTTCCTGTGATAGAAGATCTGCCGAAGCTTGCCAACGCGCCTCTTTCTGAAATTAAGAAAGCCCTTCGTTTTGCAAGTGAATGACTTTTTGGAGAAGTAAGGTGGACATGCCCGGTTCTTTGGGGTATGCACCTTGGAAGTTTAAAATTGATTTAGTTTTTTGTAAGGTGGACATGTCCGGTAGTTTGGGGCATGCACCTTGTTTCAGATGAATGTAATGATGTTTTTACTGATGTTTGAACAATTATCCTGCGTATAGTTTTGTAACTTCCGGTTTATGCAAGTCCGGTTAGTTTTTGATGTAATCACTTATCTTATACATGCGTCCATGTTTTGTTGTTTTACATTTCTTTTGTTTCCTGAACGTTCATTTTAAAGGCACGGATCCGATTTATTTTACTTAGGATAATTTTTAAGTGAAGGAAAAGTACGAACGAGACCAGTTCGTCCTCACCTTTTAGGGTTAGCATCCCTATTTCGGCCGAAGATTATACTTGTGTTGCAACGTTGTTTGATGATAGAAAATTTTATCATTCTGCTTTTCATATTCGGAGTTATATTTCTCTGAACTCATAGTAAAAACATTTTGTGTACTCCGTGGGTAAAAGCTTCCACGGTTCTTGGAATTCATAATTTGTTTAGTGCGGGAAAAACCATCCGCTTTTACAAGGAAATAAAAAGGTGACGGAGGCCGTGGCTTCCGTATTACAATCTTATTTTAACATAAGAAATTTTCTAAAGAAAACACTTTTTTAAGTGAACTCCGTTCCACGTGCGTGGTATGATGGTTCCGTCCATTTTCTTGAGTGTATATGCACCGTCCCTTCCTGCAGTGTTAATCAGGTAGGGGCCTTCCCACTTTGGTGCCATTTTTCCAGTTCCTTCAACTAAACTCGCTTCGTTACTCCGCATGACGTAGTCCCCAACTTTGAACCGGACCTCCTTTACCTTTGAGTTGTAATGCTTTTCCAACTCTTGTTTGTATTTCGCCTCTCGGATCGCCGCGAGCTCTCTCCTTTCTTCGGCTAGATCCAGGTTCAGAAGGAGTTCATGTTCATTTTCTTCCTAACTCAGCTGCATGCGGGGAGTTGGTATCCCTACTTCAGCGGGAATAACTGCTTCGGTACCGTACGTTAAACTGAAGGGAGTTTCCCTGTTGCTCGTCTTCGGCATCGTTCGGTGGGCCCATAGGACGTGTGGGAGTTCATCCGCCCATGAGACGCCTTCCCTCCCCAAGCGTTTTTTAATGCCTTCCACAATGCTGCGGTTAGCTCTTTCCACTTGTCCGTTGGCTTGGGGGTGGGAAACCGAAGCAAAACTTTGTTCGATACACATTCTTTCACACCATGTCTTGAATGGTTTCTCGGCGAACTGTTTTCCGTTATCACTGACTATGCACATCGGCATTCCGTATCTGCACACTATGTTTTCCCAGGCAAACCTCAGCACTTGCTCCCCTGTGATGGTCCGGAGGGGTTTAGCCTCGACCCATTTTTTGAAATAATCAATGGCTACCAACAGGAACCGTACCCCTCCGGTGGAGACAGGGAAAGGACCCACAATGTCAATCCCCCATTTCTGGAAAGGCCATGCCGATGTTACCGGAACGTGGTTGTTCTTGGCTCGATGGCTAATGGGAGCGTGCCGCTGGCAATCTTCACATGATTGAAGTCCGTTTACTGCGCTCTGATGCATACCCGACCAAAAATATCCGGCATTCATTACTTTAGCTATGACCATTCTTGGTCCGGCATGAATGCCGCATATTCCCCAGTGGATTTCTCTTATGACGTAGCTGGCTTCTTCTGGCGTTAAGCATTTTAAGAGCGGACCTAAAAAGGTTTTTCTGTAAAGTTGCCCATCATGGATCTGATACTGCAGCGCTTTGACTTTTAGCTTTCGAGCCTGGGCTTTATCTTCTGGGAGTGTTCCCTCTTTCAAATAATCCACGATCGGAGTCATCCAAGATTTTTCGACCACGGAGACGGACATGACTGGCTCCGTCTGTTGGATGGCCGGGGCTTGTAAAGTTTCAACTAAGACTTCTTTGGACAGATGACAAAATTCCACGGACGCGAGTTTACTCAAAGCATCAGCCTTTTTGTTTTTGCTTCGTGGTATGTGTACTATCTTGCAAGAGTCAAAGGAGGAGATTAAACTATTAACTTGCTGGAGGTACCTAACCATGTTATCTTCTCGAGCTTCGTACTCTCCACTGACTTGGTTTGCTACCAACAATGAATCAACATGTGCTAACACGGAGGTTGCGCCGGCTTTGGCTGCGGTTTGGAGACTTACAAGGAGAGCCTCGTATTCTGCTTCATTGTTTGAAGTTTTAAATTCGAATCGTAAGGCATAAGTGTACTCTATCCCTTCTGGATCTATAAGGATTAGCCCTGCCCCTGATCCTTCTTTACTGGAGGCTCCATCCGTATATAAGTTCCATACCCTTGGTAGGGCGGATTTTTCTTTGGTGCTTTCTCCGGTCGGAACCTCCGTAAGGAAATCTGCCACTGCCTGGCCTTTCACCGGTCCTCTGGTACGATAGGTGATGTCGAAAGCGCTGAGTTCAATTGCCCATTTCGTGAGACGTCCGGAGACCTCTGGCTTTCTAAGAATTTGTTGGATCTGGAGATCAGTCTGTACTTCTATATTGAAAGCTTGGAAGTATCTTCGGAGGCGTCTAGAGGCGTGTACCAAAGCAAGTGCCAACTTTTCGATCATCGGGTACCGGGTTTCATAATCTTTCAAGATGCGGCTTACGTAGTAGACCGGGATTTGTGCTTGATTCCGATGCACTACGAGCACTGCACTTATGGCAAAATGAGAAGCGGAGAGATATACCGTGACAGTTTCTCTGGTGATTGGAGCGGTTAAGGTGGGCAAGGATCCAAGACAGACTTTCAGCTCCTGAAATGCCGAATCGGCTTTCGATGTCCATTCTATTTGGCCTTTTCCCGTTCGTTTTTTCAACACATTCATGAAAGGGATAGAGCGATCAGCCGCTTTTGAAACAAAACGATGAAGAGCAACGAGCTTTCCGTTTAATGACTGAATTTCTTTGACAGTTTTGGGGGGTTGCATAGAGACTACTGCTTTGATTTTGTCTGGATGTGCCTTGATTCCGGACTGAGTTATCCATACACCGAGAAACTTCCCTTCTTCTAAACCGAAAGAGCATTTTTTAGGATTAAGTTTAAGATTGATACTCCGAAGCCTGGTGAAGGTTTCGAGTATGTCATCAATCATGTTATCTTCGGCCTGACTTTTTATGACCAGATCGTCCACATAAATTTCCAAATTCCTTCCGATCTGGTCCTTAAATGCCTTATCCATCAACCTCTGATACGTGGCTCCGGCGTTTTTCAATCCAAACGGCATTTTGGTATAACAATAAAGCCCTTCATTGGTTACGAACGCTGTCTTATCCTCGTCTTCCAAAGCCATCTGTATCTGATGATAGCCTTTGTATGCATCCAAGAAGCATTTAAGGCGGAAGCTGGAAAGGGAATCAATCTTTAGATCGATCTCTGGTAAGGGATAACAATCCTTCGGACATGCGTTGTTTAGATCGGAAAAATCTACGCACATTCTCCAGGTTTTATCTTTCTTGGTTACCATTACTGGGTTAGAAACCCAGGTCTGATAGCGTACTTCCCGGATGATTCCGGCACTTAACAACTTCCGCACATCTTCGGAGATTGCCTTGTTTCGAGCTGGAGCCATGTTTCTTTTTCTTTGAGCCACTGGCTTTGCCGAATGCGACACTTTTAGCTTATGTTCAGCCAAACACCGAGGAACTCCCACCATATCGGAGGTTTTCCAGGCGAATACATCGAGCGAATTGGATAAAAGCTTCCACAGCTTCTTTTTAGTACGTTCAGGAAGTTGAGCTCCGACTGCAATTTTTTGCTCTGGGAATTGCGGATGGATGGCCCATTCTTCTGTGAGAAGATTCGGAGGCTTGTCAGTACCCTTGCTTTGTCGTGTTTCGGCTACGCAGATTGTTGATTCGGAGTGCAGAGTTGCCACTCCTGCTTCGGTGGGGAATTTTAACGATCCGTGAATGGTAGAACTGATGATACCAAAAGCACACATACCGGGCCTCCCTAGAATAACATTATGAACGGACCTTGCTTCTACTACCAGATACGTTAAGCTGACTGTTCGAAACAAACTTCCGTTTCCTAACGTTGTTGGCAAAGTAATTTGCCCTATGGGCTGTACTACCTCTCCGGAGAAGCTTACCAGCGGCATTGAAACTTGGATCAATTTTGCCTTGGTCTGTGGAGCTAGTTGTTGAAAACACTGTTTGTACATGATTTCGGTGGCACTTCCGCTGTCAACATAAATCCCCCGGACTTTGTGACCTGCTATGATTGCAGACACTATAATTGGTCCGTCCTTGATTTCTTCCGGACTGATAGGAGGAAAAGCGATGGGTTGCTGCATCCAAGCGGCCATGTGATGACTGGATCGCTTGATGCCTTGATTATTTGCTCTGCTGATCATACAAATTGCTGGCTGGTTGTTCGGATTATCTCCCGAATTTCCCGAAGATTTTCCTTCCTTTACTTCCTTTACTAGATGAGACAGTTTTCCGGATCGTACTGCTTTTTCTATTTCTTGTTTCAGGGACCAGCAATCATCTGTGTTGTGACCTCGAGCATGATGGTAATCACAGTACCTCTTGGAATTCCTATCACCCGGGTTTCGGAGTTTTGGTGGAGCAGGGAAGTTTGCCCCTTCCGCACTGAGAATTTCACTAGGAGTTTTGGAAAGATCTGACAAGTTGTAAAACCTTGACCCAGAACTTCTTCCGCGTGGAGGTCTGTCATTCCTGCTGTAGGGATGCGATCGTCCCCTATTTCCAGTTGGGGTTTTATCAAACACTGACCCACCGTTTTTCTTCCAGGAAGACATCTTGTGATCTGACTCCGGAGCTGGGTTACATGCGTTTTTGCCTCGAGCGAAAGCTCTGGCTCGCTCCATGAGTACCTCCATTGTCTTTGGGAGATTTTCGTGTAATTTTTCGACCAACTGATTGTTTCGGACTCCGTGACACAACCCGGAGATCCTCAGCTGGTCAACTACTCCACTGATCTGCATACTTTCCCGGTTAAACCGGTCAATAAAACTATCCAAAGATTCTCCGTCCCTTCTCCGAATGTTGTGAACTTCGATGATTTCTTTGGAGTAGTGCCTCTGCTGGCTAAAATTTTGGAGAAATAATCTTCGGAACTCTTCAAAATCGTTGATCTCACCCTCATTCAGCGCATCAAACCACACTCGAGCAGCTCCGGTTAGTGTTTGCGCGAACATGAAACACCACGCTGGCATCGGCCACTGTTCTACTCGTGCGGCTCCGTCGAAATCGAACATATGATCATCTGGATCAGTTGTACCATCATACTTTTTTACTGTAGTTGGCATTTTGAGCTTCGGAGGAAGCTTGGCATGTGTGATGCGAGCGCTAAATTTTGACTTGGCAGTCATGGAAACTGGGTGATACGGTTTGGTGAGTTCCGGATCGTTAACTACGTCCATCTGTGCTTCATTTCGCATAGCCATTGCCGGCGAGGGTCCAGACGAACCCTGGACGTACCCAGTGTAAATTTCCGAGGTGACAACTGTGGAAAAAGTAGGAGGGGTAAACATTGTAGGACCCATGGTCCTTACCGGGGCTTCTTCTTGAAACAACCTGGTTCGTAAACCGAGGATTTGTTCATCTCTAGCCTGTTGTGCTTTCAATCGTCGCAGAAGACTTGCGTTTTTGGAGAGAAACTCCGCGTCAAACCTAGATGTTTGCGAAGTCGGGATTAGAACAAATGGCAAGGTTGTTCCCGGCCCTGAGCTTAAAGCAGCTGAGGTTATGGAAACAGCACTTGCTGGTGCTGTAACTTGTGTACTAACAGTTGCAGATCCCAGATTCACGGAACCTGAGGCCGTCATTTTGTCAGTTCCTTGCTCAAGAAATTCACCGGAGTGAAGGACTAAGAGCTTTGAGATCGGATGGCGCCAATTGAAGAACCAAAGAATCGTATTTAGGCCGGAGCCTGTAAACGAGGGTTTGGATCTTGTGAGAGAACTTGGGGAACAGTCCTGCAAAACAGAAAACCGTTAGGCTCGCCGCAGAGATGGGAGGGCCCCTCTGTGACCACCCTCCGGCGTGAGGATAAGTAATGATAGAGAGAGAAAGTAAGGACGAAGGTTCAGAAAATCGTACTTGGCTTTGTACTTGATGGGGTATTTATAGTAGTCAACTGAGATGACATCATCCGTCCAGACGCACTTGAATGAAAGTTCGTCCTCGGAGGTTCTTGGTGCGGACGGACAGGTTGCGGACGTCCGTCCAAGTGGGGTCTTGTTCGTCCCATGGATCATGTCCGGCCTCGGACATGTATCTTCAGATACCATTAAAACTAATGGAATACACATTTTTCAAAGCTAATAGGCTAAAACATATACTTTGAAAGACAAAATTAGGAAGGGGCGAGACCCCTTCTCACCCCCAATGAAGTTCTGCCCATGCCTTGGCAAAACAGATAAAGACAAAAATAGCCAATCGATCAGGAGATGCCAAAATGGGTATCTGCTGGCAAGTGAAACTTAACCTCTGATTTATTTATTTATTTATATATTTATTTATTTTTTGAACGGTAAATTTCTCTACTCCTGTCGTTTGTGAGACTTAAACCTAAGACATCACCCTCCCAAAGTGTTTAAAGACATTTGACAATGGGCCACCACCCCATTGGTAACCTCTAATTTATTTAGTTATGATTTCTAGTTAACTTTTATAAGAGATTGACAAGAAATTCTATGGATTGATCCATATTGCAGAATTTATTGTTGGAAGTTTAGTGTGAATGAAAGTCTCAAGTTTGGTAATTCACCTTGTCCCACATCGGTGTGGGAGTGAAAAGATAGGCTATTTATACGGTGAAACCTTAATGAAGCCTTTGAAGTCTTATGACATGTTTTACCACAAGTCCTACCCGCGCGCGCGCAGGGGGGGTGCAAAAAATGGAACCGGATTTAGTTGAACTCGTGTATGCCCGCACGAATGCAGTTCCGAAAACCCGGGTCCGCGTGGACCAGTTTTTGCATTCTTGACTTTCTGTTTTTGAAACCGAAATGAATGAATGATCATTATTTCAATTAACTGATTTATGCTTTGAAACTGAAATGAATGAGGATCATTATTTCATTTTTCAAACTGACTATCGGTTTCGTAACTGATATTCTAATGATCATTATTTGGTCTTTAATTTGCTGATTTCGGTTATGGTTCTGGCACTATAAATCGAAGGCAAAGCTGATCAGTTGAGACACACAGAAAACAACTTCTCTTCTCTCCATCTCGGTTTCTTCAACACAGCTTCTTGTTCTTTTCAGGCAAGTGCTCAAGTCCGGCAGTGCGCGGTGCTGCTTCGAACCGGCGTACCCTGGGAACAGACGACGAATCTGTTTAAGGGAATTGTGTTAAACACAAGCCCAGTTCATTTGTTTGCTGTTTCTTTTCTACTTATAACACAAATTTTTCTATCTTTTGCAATTCAACCCCAACATATTTTTATTTTCAAGTTTGATCCCCATATTTTTCATCTTTTACAAATTTTTCGTTTTACGTTTCGTTCTAATTTTGCGAGTGAACACGCCGCAACGTGTGTGTGGGTTTCAACCTTTTTCCGTCTATTTTTTCCGTTTGACAGGACTGTCACGACGCGTCTATTTTTCTTTGTTTGATAGGTTCGTCACAATGCGCGTGGTTAGATCGACTTAGTTATTCTTTTCTATTTTTACGTTTCAGTCTAATTTCTTCGTATTATTATGCTGCAACGGGCATGCGTGATTCAACGATTTTAAATATGATTTTCGTTCGGTGTTATTCTTTCCTTTTTGTTTATTTTGTTTTTACGAGCTTTTTCGGTGTTGTTGGTCGCTGGTAGTTGTGTAGCATTAGTGCTACTTGGCACGGTTTATGCCCCCGCCGCAACGCGGGGGCACTTAATACTAGTTTAAGTTAAAAAGTACCAAGAAGAAGGACTTTAATATGTAAAAAAAGAAAAAAAGAAAAAGTGGGGAGACTAGCTTGTATTGGTTAGCTTAATGAATAACAAAATACACAGTTTTGTTTTGTTTTTTAAACATTCCGATAACCTTTTTAATAAAAGAAAACGGAGTTTGTTTAAAAAAAACAAGATGGTAACTAAAGAATTGAAAAGCAACATAACACCGGTACGAAAAACTTGACATGAGAAGACTCAAGGGTTCACATATATGACCCACATTCACATATTTTTGGCACACGTGTAAATATTTTAGGTTTCTTGTAAAATTGTAAAGTTTACATTCTTCTTTGACTGTGTGTATAAATTGGATGATTACTATCAACACAATATCCATCTTTCCAACACAACTCTTCCTTTCCCTTGAGAGAATGCCCAGAAGGGGTTGGACTAATTGGAGACGACTCGAAGCGTCCTTACCAGAACACCAGATGAAGAGTATTTTCAAAGCATTCGACACCAACGGAGATGGCAAGCTCAGTCGGAAAGAATTAAAGGTGTGCTTGAAAAAGTTTGGCCTTCATTTCGCGGGCTTCAGAGCTTGGCTCGCAATTCGTCATATTGATGCTAATGGTGATGGTATGATCAGCGAGGACGAGATAGATGAACTCATTAAATATGCTTACAAGTGGGGACTTATAGTCACTCCGTAGAGTGAAACTACAAGAATCCATATATATTAAGGATGCATGCAACTGTTTTCATTTTCCATGTTGGTTTTCTTAAAGTGGTCATGTTTAAGTACGTTTGTGAACTTACAAACGCTTTGTGTAAGATAATTAGGATGTAGTACACCCTATTGAAGGCCACTGTGATTTATCTAATATTTGTCTTGCTAGTTTCTGTTCAACTAATGAACTTTTTTTATTTGTTTTTTAGTTAAACCTTTCTTGCTTTGCCAATTGAATAGATGCTTTATTGTATAGTTATTCAAACATATTTGCACAATACATTAATAGGATGAGGATCAATATAGAACACTAATTATTATGGATAAATTCCAATGTTCTGATACTGTCAAAAGATAAGATACATTGCATTATTATGGATAACTGAGAACACAATCAATGAATATATTTCTGTTTCAATACTATCATTGAATATATTTGTGTATCTATCCTTTGCATATCTTTGTCATTTAAATATATGAAAATAGAGTTTTTATACCTTTTCTCAAATCTTCTCCTGCATCTTCTCTTCTCTATCTGTTTCTTTTTCTTAAATTTATTCCCAAAATCATCTAATACTTCCTGTCCTTCATCTTTTCCTCTATCTGTAACCGACAATGTCTTCTCCCTCATTCAACAGCTCTTATTTCACAAACCATTTCTCTCCCAAACTAGCTAATTTGGTGAAGAGGTATGGTCCCAATTCCTTGCCCACATGGCAAGGACCATACCACTTTTTCCATCCTACGTGGCGCTGACATCAACGATACCATCCAGAAGCTTCCAGAAGCTTCTGGAAAATATGAAGGCAGCACCAAAGATGCTCCATCCGACATAAAGGACAACACGTGTCACCAGTCATCAAGCGCCAGGTAGGCCTGCGACGAATCCAGGAGCAGTCCGACAACGCCAGTACGACGTCTCCAAGATAGGCAAATGCAGGCGCGCCACGTGTACCACTACACTGACCACAGCAGAGGAGACCAAGGGGATATTCCCCTTGGTCGGACAGCTGGCGCGCGTCTACAACTGGCACCGCTGCTCCCTCCCTTCTTCACCTTCCGGCTATAAATAGGACCCTTCACCATTTAGGTTGATCATCTTGCTCTCTATATTCTCACACTTAACACACACTATTTATTCTCCCTCAGAACAGTACTTATTCTCACGCCGGAGCCTGGTTAAGAGGGAAACCCCCATATTCCCCTCTTAACGAGTCTAACGGTGTTGCTGTTTTGCAGGAACCAAGCCATTTCACGAGTAGGAAGAGAGATTGAACCCACAGAAGAAATAACCCCACAAATTAACCCTAGCATTAACCTGTGTTTCATCATTGGCGCCATCCGCTTTTAGCAAAAACCACTCTCATCTCTTTTTCTTTTCAAAAAACACTCGTCAAAATGGCTGAACAAAACCCTTCTCACCCGACAGATGGAGACGTTTCTTCTTTTGAACTCATTTCGGACAACGTACACGTCCAAAGAGATCAAAGGAACGAAATTATCCAAGAAAGGCCGATGAACAACGAGTTTCCTAGTATCTTTGGAAGTACATCTAGGGTTGTTACTCAAAACACAACTGGTGCTACTTTCCAAACTCCACCTAGGATCATCACTCAGACCACAAACGGAGCTACTTTCCAGCCTCCGTCGGAGGTAGTCCAACAAACACCTCCACCAGTGCAAACACAGAGCCATGGAGCTGGTCCCTCAGCTCCATCGAACCAAGCACAACTGAACTTCTCTACACTACTAGGGCTACCCGAAGGAAAAACTCTGGCTTCCTGGTATGCCGAACAAGTGGCATCTACAAACCTCGTCTACACACAACTCAGTGCATAGCAAGCTCTGCTTCAGGCACAAGCCAACCAGTCAGCATTTGTCACTCCACCGCAAAGGCCTTTGAGCATGCCCATGCCTCAACAGACCAATGCATTCAATTTACGCCCTGAACCGGTACCTCCACCACATGTTAGAAGGCCAAGCGCGCACGACACGCGCGATACGTACGGTGAGACAGAAAGCAATTATGTGCAGTATTCTCACCAACCAAAGAAGCCAATACAAAGTCGTTTAGGTCCGCGCAACATAAACGACGAATTCGAAGATGACGATGAGACAGACAAAGAAAGCACAGTGTTCAGCAGGCTGCCACCAGAGCATGAAGCATACAAACCTCGCAAGCGCGCAGGTTACGATCCAAAAGCTGAACATGATTACACTTTAAGCTATCGTCCAGACGACATGGCTGAGAATTCAAAATTCATTCGAGAGATCGCCACGGCTGCCATTGACAAAATGAAATTGCCACACAATGTGGGCAAATACAACGGGTTGACAGACCCAGACGATCACCTTCAAGTTTTTAACGGTGCTGGAGCAACAGGCGGATGGAACTTACCGACTTGGTACCATCTCTTCGCTCAAACCTTCGTCGGCGCAGCGCGCGTCTGGTTTGACAGTTTGCCAGCAGGAAAAATCAAGTCATGGGTCGATTTCCAAGAGAAGTTCCTTGCACACTTCTCTCAGCAACGACAACACACCAGAGACCCTGCTGATTGCTTAAACATATGGCGCAGAGACCACGAGAGCGTGGAAGATTTCATTACAAGATATAACAAAGAATGTTTGGAGATCGGTGATGTGGGCGAGAAGATGATGCGCGCACACTTCATGCGGGCAGTCAAGTGCGATGATTTAATCAAGCGTGTAAAAGGCAGAGACGGAGGACCCAAAGATTGGGAAACCTTCATTGAGGCAGCCAAAACCATCGCGCAGTCGGACAGACAGTTGACCGGTGATGATCACCGTCAGCGCAGCTACAACCATAACGACCGGCATAGCAAGAAAGGCAGAAGTCAACCATGGAAAACATCCGGTCACAGAGAAAGAAGCCCGGTAAGAGAGGATGCGCACCACACGATCAATCAAATAGCCCACCGGAAAGAGGTGAAACGAGAAAACAGGGAGAAACAGTGGAAACCCCTCACGAAAACTCCTTCAGAAGTCTTAGCAACCGAGAACCACCAGTTCAAGCCACCGCTACAAATGCGCAACAAAAGGGGCCAAGACCCGAATCTTTTCTGTGAGTTTCACAAAGACACTGGGCACTTAACCGAAGATTGTTTCAGTTTAAAGCAAGAAATCGAAAGGTCCTTAAGAGATGGAAAACTCACCCATTTGATAAAAGGCGGAAAGCGCGATTACCGCCAAATAGAAATAAGGGACGAAGGACCAGGTAACAAGAAACTCCGGAAGTTAGAAACCCACATGGTTCAAGGGGGTCCACGAAGGCCAAGAGAAAACTACAACAAGCGCACGCAAGACGATTCATGGCACGAGAAACAAGTCGTTTTCCCGGTTGTAAGAGGAGGCCCACGAGAAAGAAGACCCATAGTCATCCCGGGCGTAATAGGGCATTATCAAACAGACTACATTTTCATCGATCCGGGGAGCACTGCGGACATCATATATGAACAGTGTTTTAGTCAATTCGATCAAGAGGATAAGGCGCGCTTAGAACCAGTTGATTACCCGCTCACTGGTTTCTGCAATGAAGCCGTTTTTCCTCTAGGACAAATATCATTCCCAGTGTTGCTCTTGGACGGAAGAAACTCAAGAACAGAAGAAGTCACATTCATGGTGCTGCCAGCACATTCAAGACACGATATTCTGCTGGGAAGAGAATCCCAAGGCGACTTCAGCATGATCTGCTCTGGCCCACACTCAGCTGTGGGATTCCCAACAGAAACAGGAGTGGCCATCATATATGCAAGCAAAGAAGTATTAGCAACAGATGAACTCAGACCTGCAAAAGCAAGTAAACCAGCGCCACACGCGGATGCAGAAAAATGGGTATTGAACAGCGCATACCCAGAACAAACAGTTACCTTAGGACCTGCAATGTCCGATCTAACGCGCGCTGCGCTAAAGAAACTGTTGTTCCAAAACATGGACGTGTTTGCCTGGACACCAGCAGACATGGTGGGTGTTCCACGGCACATAGCTGAACATCGCTTAAACGTCTCAGAAGAAGCAAAGCCGGTAGTACATGCCAAGCGCCATTTAGGAGACATAAAGCATGACGCCATGAAAGAGCAGGTGATAGAGCTGTTAAATGCCGGAATCATCAGAGAGGTCAGATATCAAACATGGGTAGCAAGCCCAGTGATGGTCCAAAAGAGCAACGGCAGCTGGAGGATGTGCGTAGATTACAAGGATCTGAACAAGGCATGTTCGCGCGACTGTTACGCCTTACCAGACATTGATGAAAAAATTGATTCGCTGGCAACGTTCCGATGGAAATGTTTCCTTGATTGCTACAAAGGGTACCACCAGGTACAGATGGCCGTGCAAGACGAAGACAAAACCTCGTTCCGCACACCGACAGGGCTGTACTGCTACACCAAAATGCCTTTCGGTTTAAAGAATGCGGGCGCGACTTATCAGAGGCTCATGAATGAAACTTTCCACGATGCCATCGGCAAATACATCGAGGTATATATGGACGATCTAGTGATTATGAGCAAAGAAGAGAACACCATGCTGACAAACATCCAAAAGACGTTCGACACCTTGCGTGGAGCAAGTATCAAGCTGAACCCAGCGAAATGCTCTTTCGGCATGGAAGAGGGGAAATTCCTGGGTTTCATCGTCACGAAAGATGGCTTCAAGGTGAACCCTGATAAAATACAAGCAATCGAACGTATGCCTTCACCTTCAACGATCAAGGAGATGCAAAAATTGGCAGGGCGGTTGGCCGCACTTAACCGTTTCCTAGCCAATCACGCAGCCAAATCTTTCCCGTTTATAAAAAATCTCAGAAATTGCATGAAGAAAAGCCAATTTCAGTGGACTCCGGAAGCCGAGAACGCATTCCGCGAGATGAAAGACTGCCTCATCAGGCTACCAAAGTTAACTGCACCAGTCAAGGGAGAACCTCTGGTGCTATACTTGTCAGCCTCTGACAGAGCAGTAGGAGCAGTGTTACTTGTTGATCGACAAGGTGTCCAAACACCAGTCTACTATGTGTCACGAACCCTGACTGACCCAGAAACCCGGTACGCAATCATGGAGAAACTAGTACTCGCACTGATCCATGCATCCAGACGGCTGCGCAGGTACTTTGCCAATCACGTCATCCACGTGCTAACAAACTACAGTATTGGCAACATCCTCGCAAGGCCAGAGATCTCAGGGAGACTAGCGAAGTGGGCGATAGAGCTCGGGGGTCATAATGTGGTTTTCAGGCCAAGACCGGCGGTCAAGGGCCAAGTACTTGCAGACTTCATGACAGAGGTGCCGGACGACAAGGATCGAGAATGTAAGGCGATGGAAAAAGCCGAAAAACAGCAAGTGGAAGAACCATGGTTGTTATACACAGACGGCGCGTCTAATGAAGATGGCGCAGGTGCTGGGCTCCGGCTGGTGAGCCCTGACAAACATGAGTTCACCTACGCCATACGCCTGGATTTTAAAAGCACGAACAATGAAGCTGAATACGAAGCTTTCCTCGCTGGTTTAAGGTTAGCAATCAAAATGGGAGTGCGACACATCGAAGCGCATGTAGATTCCATGCTAGTGGCCGGACAAATCAACGGGCAGTATGAAGCCAAGGGAGACACAATGGCGCTCTACCTGAGTCAAGCAAAGACGCTGTTGCAAACCTTCTATTCCTACAAGGTGCACCACATTAATAGAAGTGCGAATAAACCAGCAGACGCGCTGAGTAAGCTCGCTTCTACAAGTTTCCAACACCTAGCAAAGGATGTGCGCATAGAGGTTTTAAGCAATCCGTCAGTGCCACTAAGGGAAGTAAGCGTTATTCAACTAGGAAAAACGTCGTGGATGACTCCGATAATCGCGTACCTCCAATCTGGAATCCTCCCGGAGAACAAAGCGGAAGCGAGGAAAATCCAGTACAAGTCAGAACATTATCAGATGGCTGATGGGATATTATACCGAAAATCATACCTCGGGCCCTTGTTAAGATGCGTTGATCCAGAAGATGCCAATTATTTGATCAGAGAAGTGCACGAGGGAATTTGTAGTATACATGCCGGACCAAGAATGGTAGTGGCAAAGGTCATGAACGCGGGATAGTACTGGCCCGGGATGCATTTAGATGCGGTTAAAGAGTTGAGGAAGTGCAGTGGGTGCCAAAGACATGCCCCCAAAACGATGCGCCCCAAAAATGAATTGGTACCAGTCACCACGGCGTGGCCTTTTCAACAATGGGGAATAAACATGGCTGGACCTTTTCCCGAAGCCCCAGGAGCTGTCAAATTCATAATAGTCGCAGTCGACTATTTCACCAAATGGGTCGAGGCAAAGGCCCTCGCATCAACCACAGCCACCGTTGTCAAAAAATTCATCTGGGAACAAATCATATGTCGTTTTGGATTACCCCTCAAGATCATCACGGACAACGGAACCAACTTTGCCGAAGACAATCTTCAACAGTGGTTTAAAGAATTACACATCGAGCACACCTTCTCCTCGGTCGCGCACCCACAGGGGAATGGTCAAGTTGAAGCCGTCAACAAGAGTATTGTCGATGGAATCAAGGCAAGGTTGGGAGAAAAAAGAAGAGGTTGGGTAGATGAACTGCCCAACATCTTGTGGGCCCACAGGACGATGCCCAAAACAAGCAACGGCGAAACACCGTTCAGCTTGGTTTATGGGTCAGAGGCAGTAATACCAGCGGAGATAGGATTGCCGTCACCCCGAATGCTCTCAATGAACATGGTCAACAATGAAGAAGAGAGGAGGATATACCTTGACCTCCTAGAAGAAAGGAGAGAAATGGCGGCAATCAATGAAGCCAAGTACAAAACGAAGCTGGAAAAATATTACAACTCTAAGGTCCGAGTCTGCACCTTCAATCCGGGAGAATACGTCCTCAGAGACAATGAGGCTTCGAATGCTGAAAAACCCGGAAAATTGGCTCCCAAGTGGGAAGGCCCGTATGTTGTCGACACAGTACTCGGAAAGGGAGCCTACAAGCTACGCACCATCGACAACAAAGAGGTTCCACGAACTTGGAACGCTCAACAGCTGAGAAAGTGTTACCTGTAAAAAGCTTATGTAACTGCAATGGCTGAATCGCCAACACATTTATAGTAATACAAGAAGTGTTTGGCTATTTTTTCCTATCATGCAAATTTCCTGTCACAACTGCACATATTACTTTGGGCATACACGAAAACATCAATGGCTCGACCATTAGGAAACATTGTAGACCTCCAAGGCCTGTCACAAACAAGTGCACAGCCGGGTCAGATACACAACTAAAGCCTAACAAACGCCAAACAAATACTTCGTGCCCACATAAACACGAAAGCATCGAACACAGGGCAAACAAACATTGTAAGAACCCCCAAGGCTGAGCACAGCTGGGTCCACACAATAACCTGTAATTCGATCACTTCGTATTCACGAACCAACCTGCGCACGAAAACGACAAAATAAAACGTTGTAATAAACACAACACAACCTGTCAACGCCATCATTCATTCGTGACACCTGAATCAAAGTAATTATACATGCACATATTATGACGATAACAAAATTCGCATAAAAACAAACAACTATTAGCATAACAAATGTCAAAGCATAGCCAAGTATCCACAGGCATAACATGAGGAAATTAAAATTATTCATGAAATTATCAAGTACAAGACCAACCAAGGTCATACGCGGCGCGCAGGCCGCAGTCCCTCATTCGGGATGACTGGTCCCAGCACCTCCAGCCGCACCACCTTCATCGCCAAGCGCTTTTTTCAACAAGACAACACCATCAGATCTTCGAGACAATTGTTTAGCAGCCTTAACAACTGCAAACTCCAAAGATGAGAACTCCTGTCTCTTCGCGGCATAGGCTGCACCACAATCCTCCTTCCACAGCTCAAAGTGGTGTTCCTTCTCCTTATTAAGGGCCGCAACCCTACCCTCGTTATATCCATCCTTGTGCCCGCTACTGTAACCAGCTTGCCCCAACTCAAACATATAATTGGCAAGCTCGTGGGAGTTGACGATGTGATCAGCAATCTACGAAAAACACACAAATAAGAGAAACAGTTCACGAAAGTCACAAAATAAAGTAAAAGAAGTTACCAGAGGCACCGCGCGCGAGAGCAACCACTTGCAATCAGCTGACGCTTCCTCGGCAAGGACTTCAGAGGCTTTGCATTCAATGGTTTTCTCTTGAAGCAGACGTTCAGTCGTCTCATACTGCCTCGCAAGATCTTCCAGGTTAGCGATACGATCAATGTACTCTTTCTCTTTCTTCTCAAACGTGACGCGCGCCTTCTGAGCTTCCTCAGCAAGATCAGTCTTCTCACCAGACAAACGTACAATAGCGTCACGTTGAGACTTAAGCTCCACATTAGTCCGCTCGCACGCAGCTTCCTAATTCTTCTGCTTATCAGCATTGGCTTGTTTCTCTTGGGCAAGTTTCTCTTCCGCATCAGCTACCCTCCAGATCA
Source organism: Helianthus tuberosus (assembly GCA_030545235.1). NCBI lineage: Eukaryota > Viridiplantae > Streptophyta > Magnoliopsida > Asterales > Asteraceae > Helianthus > Helianthus tuberosus. Next base: position 58,605,216 of record CM060404.1, read on the forward strand.
ACCCCTTCTTCTCAACGTTGAAATTCTCTTTCTCTTCCGTAAATAGTTTCTTCTCATTTTCAAACTCGAGAGTGTCTTCCCCCATCAGCTTCCACTCACGGAAAATTTCCTGTGAAGTGGACCAGAAGTTGACCCCGGCTTGAACATGCTCATCCAAAAGCTCCAACCGGCGGCGCCTCTTCTGGAACATCCTTTCAGCCGGGGGGAGAGACAGTGAGAAAAACTCATGACAGTTATCCAAATCATTCATCCTGGAACCCTGGGTCAGATTCCAACGGGGGGCATGCGGAAGATCATCACAAGCAGGATTCGTCGTATCAAAAGAATCAGCATGCACCTTTTCAAACTGAGGGCTGCGGACAGCACCTGAGGTTGCACCACCACCATCACCCGGTGGGCGTTTTGTATACACCGTTTGATGAGGAGTAGTTTCACTTACCTCCACTTCAACTTCAACATTTTTGCCACGATCACCACCAACAGCACCGCCCGCATCACCACCTGTATTACCACCACCTTCTCCAACCTGCTCAACATTCACATCTTCTTTTTTCTTACCGTCAGGAGTATCATGAGGAGGAGACAACCCAAATGTCTTCGACGGCAGAGATTCCGGAGGAGTAATTTTCGAAATATCAATCTTGTGTCCAGTCTTGGCTGTTTTGGCACCTGCTCCAAAATGAGCAGCACATTCAGAGAAAAGGAGGACAAACAAGCAAAAAATGTAAGACAAGTTGGAAGAAGATAAAACGAATACCAGAAGCTTCAAAAATCTTCTGCAACAAATCCCCGGGTCTCTCAGCAAAAATGCCCATGTCAATCTCCGATTCAGAAGGGGCGGGAGGATCCTCTTTTTGAAGTTTAATCTTTTTCGAGGCAAGCATAGCAGCAGCCTGCTCGTCAAGCTTTCGTTTTTTATCCTCGAAGGCCCTTTTCTGCATCATCTCTGTTAGAGTTGCGCGGTCCTCAGGGTCCGACTCAGGACGTTTCTCTCCAACTCCTAAACCGGACAACGTATCAGAAACGAGAACATAATCAAGGATACGATGAGTATGAGGTCGCTTACGAGGAGGCTCAGTGGTAGTTTCTTCAGCCTTTTTCCCCTTCCCTTCCGACTTGTCAGCCTTCGCTTTTCTCCTCGTCTCCAACGGGTCAGCAGTTTCGACTGGAACCTCAAAATCATCACCAACAGGCTCGTTCACCGGCTCGTGCACAACCCCCTGCGCCAGACCTGCACGCGCGGAACGAGAGGTTAGGTCTTCAAAAGATCTGCCAGACCCATCACTCGAGAGAACGATAACTTCCTCTCGAATGGAATCAAATGCATCATCATCATTCTCACTATCTTCACCTAAGACAGTGTTAACGAAAGCGGTGAAACTCTCATCGCTCGGATGCAGAAAACGGCCACGGATCTGATCCAACCAGGGTCGTTTATCAGGTTTTTGTATCGCCTCAACCATTGCACCCGGTGCCTTAAGATCCAAAACGTTCAACAAAGTGAAACCTACTGCAAAAAACGAGGAGATAAAGAACAATACAAAAATAATACAACGTACACATACAAAAGAGAGAAAAAGGATATGGAGCAAAACGTACACTTGCCATCATAACCATAAACCGGAACCCCCAACGGATGTTTAGGAACCCACTTCATGCTCATACCGGCACCCACCAACGCCATATCCTCAAGCTGGATTATCGGAGTGGCTTTACGGGTCAACTTCTTATACCAACCTTGGTCAGCAAAATCTGCAACCACATCAACCTTGGGGATACCCTCACCTGTTAGTGCATTTATGTCTATGGCCTTCGTCAATCCGAGCCGTAGCAAGAAACAGAAGAAAATGAGTCGTTATAATGAAATATCTAGACAAAAAGGCAAGGTGGCATAATTGTAATAATGAGAAATCTCATTAAATGCCTTGGACTATAAATAGGAGATTATGTCATAGATTAGGGACTTTTGCTACATTTGTCATTTTGGAGCTTTCTAGATCTAGAGAGAGAATCTAGAGAGAGAAAGTGTTGTCATTGTGATTCAAGGTGCTGTATAATATCAGATTTATAATAGAATCATAGTTATATTACGTCTCGTGTGTTTAGGTCGCGTTCGTGTACGGATTCCGCACGTTTCACGTTCGTTTCGGAATCAAAACCGGTCCTACAAGTGGTATCAGAGCAGGAGCTCGATTGCACTGATCCAACACACATTTCCGCTCGTGATTTCATCAGATTCAGATCCGAATTTCATCTAATTCTTCATCTTTTTCATATTTTCACATTTTTCACTGATTTTCGTCAAATTGAACAGGTTTTTACGGTCCGAATCAGTTGATTTTTTGATATGTTGTGCGTAAACACCTGATCTATAACCCTACCAAGTTTCAGATCCAAATTCCTAACCGTTTAGGAGAAATCTAAGATTTTCAGTTCGATTTCGCGTCAAAATTGAAGGTTCGCTTTTACGAACAATATAGGTTCGCTTATTTGACAAACTCAGGTCCGCTTATTCGAACATTTTGTGAGGTCCGCTCATAGGATAGCAGGAGGTCCGCTCATGTGATAGTATTAGGTCCGCTTTTAGTGATAAAACAGTTGAGGTCCGCTCATTTGTCACATTATCAGTAGGTTCGCTCATTTGGTCACAACATGGTTCCGCTCATTAGGTCCGCTTTTAGTGACAAAGCTCATTAGGTTCGCTTATTAGTCAGTTCAGTAGGTCCGCTCATAAGTTCACATTTGGTTTCGCTCGTTATGCATGTGTAATTGTCGGCTGAAGTGATTTACATGTGAATCATCTGTGCACTCAGTATATTGGTTCAATAAAAAATAGACATCACGTGAACTTTGAATCAATTTATTGCATCAAAACTGCGGTCAAATAACATTTATATTTGATAAAACCAAAACAGAAGTTGTCGGACTTTGCGGCCTAATAAAACCAAAACTGCGGACAAGAATTGAGTGGTCCAATGAGAATTGAAGTGTAATAAAAGTTGTCGGCCAAGTAGGTTGAACAATTAAAGTTGTCTGCAATTTAAAAAAAAATCAGATTGCATGAACTGTGAGTTGGTTACGTGATGTTGTCGGCCCCTGATTGATTTTGTTTGTCGGTCATTAAAAACAAATTGTTTGGGAACTTTTGAATACTTGAATTGTTTGAAGTTTGGAAATCTTGTGAATTTTTAAGGTGGCTTGATACTTGATCAGTTCACACGAAGTGAACTCTATTTTACCCGGTTTGATTCAGTTGGGGAAGTCACTTGAAAGGGTCAAGGTAGTCTGAAAGTGAATTCTGTGTCACACGGTTTGAATTTGATCCCAGTTCACAAGAGGTGGTTCAGTCAGCACAGTTTGTCAACCTTCAGTCCGCACAGAATATTCACCAGTTCGAGTATTATTTTGATTCAGTTGTTTGATAAGTGTTTAAACTGATAAGTGTTTGTTTGTTTGTTGATTCAAGGTTTACATCATGGCTGAGGAATTCTACAACACGTTTTCCAACGCATTCACATCCGAATCGTCCGAGGTTGCAAATGTTACACTAAAAACCATCACTAAGGTGCTCAATGAGAACATCAAGCACGATAACTTTTATGGAACTCACTCAAAGCCACCAACTCTGGAAAGCATTGAAGATTATACCTGGTGGAAAGAACGTTTCATCAACTGGGCAAAAGCGTATGCTCATGAAAGCTGGTTCTGTTTGGAGTATGGATATGAAAAACCAAAAGATGAGAAAGGCGAAGATCTTGTATTCAAGAAGTTTTCCAGAGAAGATAAAGCTGAATACGGAGCTGAACAGAGAATGATAGCATTGATCCAGTCCGCAATCAGAAATGATATTTTTGCTTTACTAACTCATGACGGGTCATCTAAATCTGTTTTGGAAGCTTTACGAATTAAAGATGAGGGGGGTAAACAGATTAAAAAGAACAAAATCGCTTTATTAAAGAAAGAATTTGATCTGTTTGATAATATTAAAGGAGAGACAGTGAGATAAATGATTGAGAGATTCTGTCATCTTAAAATTGAATTGGAGAGATTAGAGATAAATAAAACAAGAGAGGAACTTATAGATAAAGTGATTGAAGCGTTACCACGAGCTGATCAGTGGCAAACGTTTGTTTTTATTTTGAAAAATGATGCTTTGTATGATACAATTACTCTTGATGCTTTGTTTGAAAAGATTGAAAGTCATGATCTGGAGCTACAAAAGCAAAACAAGATGACTGATTCTTCACATCAACAGAACGTTGGTTTGTACTACAAAGGCAGTGTGCCTTCTGATAAAGGCGTTGGTTCACCAAAAACAGCATTTAGTGGTGAAAAGATGAAAGAACCACCAATAACGTCAACAAGTCATCATTCTGGATATCATTCATCTTCAAAGACAAATTCTGATGAATCTGAAGAAATTATGTGTAACATTGCTCTTAAATTGAAGAATTCTCCTGCAATGAGCATCAATGCAGCAAAGCAACAAATGAGTTTTCTTGCATCTGTTCTGGAGTCATATGAAGGTCTAGTAGCTGGTAAAATTGGAAACTCCGAATTGACCAAAGAAGATTACGACCAGATTGATCCGGAAGAGATGGAGCTCATTGACATCCGTTGGTGTTTAGCTAGTTGTATTCGCAGAGCTCAAAGGTATATGGAGATTACCGGAAAACAATCACTTGGAGGTGCATCAACAAAGCTTGGATTCGACAAATCCAAAGTGACCTGTTTCAAATGTAAGCAGAAATGTCATTTCAAGAGAGAATGCACTAATTCTGCAGTTGGTGGAAATGAACATCCTTTCAATGATGATTACTACCGAAAGGCAATCTACCATCAAAGCAGAGAAGAGCCAAAGTTGATTGAAGATAAACCGAAAGAGAAGTCAAGAGCATATGCAGTAATCTATCCCGATGAAGGATTTGACTGGAGCACAGTTTGTCCAGAAGAAGATCGTTTAGAGAATGTTCGTAAAACAGCTAATGGGAGAGCTATGACGGAAGAAAGAAAGTTTGTTTTTGTTGCTGAGATTCAAGATGAAAACAAAGATAAAGACACTGCTGAAATCCGTGAAGAAAAAGTTGAGATCAAAGAGAAAACTCGAGAAGAGATCTTAAGTGAGAAGACCTACAGAGAAAGAAACGTGGTCTACAACAGAATGGATGACATGCAGGAGGAGTATGAGATGGTTGTCAGTAGCAAAAGATGGGATAAAAAGAGAGAATGTTATTATAACAGAGAAGGAGAACCGGTTGTTCCCAAGAAAGACATAATTTTCGATGATGTTCTTCTCAAAGTCCCGTTGAGAGCTGAATACTATAGAAATGTATTGAAAGATGACACATACGCTAAGAGATTTGAAAAGGAGATCAGATATGCCATGTTATCGTGTCTGAGAAAAAGGGATGAGGAGAGGATGAAGAAGAATGTTGAAGAAATGGTGAACAATCTGAAGAAAGTTGCTGAAGAGGTTAAAGCAGAAACTGTTGAAGTTGAAGCTGTAAAGGAAATCAAAAGTGAAGAAGTTGTTGTGAATGAAGAGGTTGAAAAAGTTGTTACTGAAGAACAGCAGATTGAAGAAGAGGTGAAGAAAGAAGAAAAAGAAGAAAAGAATGAGAATGAGGAAGCTGATAATGTTGGTGATGAAGTCGGTATTGAAGAAAAGCAGAATGTTGCTGAGCAGACAGAGGTTGCTGAAAACACCGAAGTGCCAATCACTGAGGTAAATTCTGATTCTAACATCTTGACTGAAATTGTCGAACAGTGCAAGAAATGCATGGAACCGTGCAGAACTTGTACTGAAAAAGATGAGCAATTTAGAACAAGAGATCTTGAATTTACAAAAATTGAAAAGATTTTCAAAGAAAAATGCAAAGAAATGTTAGAAAAAGAAAAAGTTTTTAAAGAAAATGATGAAAAACTTTCAGAAAAATGTAACAAATTAGAGAAAGAAAATGAAGTTTTGAAAGAAAATGTTTTGAAAATGAAAAATGAATGTGAACAAAAAGAAATTGCTTGTCAAGAAATGAAAAAGGAATATGACTCAATGAAATTATTATATCATATTACAAAAGAGTCATATGATAAAATAAAAGATGAAATGAAATATGCTCAATCAAGAATGAATTATATGTCTGAAACAACCAAAGAGCTTAAACGAATGTATTCTATAAAACAAGATGTTGTTAATTCCTATATTGAGGATGTTGCTAAGTTAAAGCGACAGATTGCTGATTTAGAACAGGATAACAACAAGTTAAAGAGTTACCACGTGTCGTCATATGTGCTTGAACGAATTTTCAATATAAAACCGGGTGATGGTGAGTCTGAGCAGAACAAGAAAGGCATTGGCTCAGAGTTTCATCAAGTTCCACCACCGGGAAAATTTGCATTTTATGATGAGGAAAAGGTCGAAAAAGCTTTCAACATGGTAGACCAATTGCCAGACAACATTGACATAACCTATTCCAAATCTGATGAGTCTCATGATTTAGAGGTGGTAGGTAAAGTCGTTGAAAGTGTGTTGAAAGAAGAGTCAGTTGTTACTGGTAAATCTGAATCACAGGATGAAGATGAAGGAAATCTTCATGATGGATATCTGAAAAACATAAAATCTGAGAAAAATTTGAATGATGATTCAAAAGGATTGGTTTATACCATGATTGGATCAGACAAATTATTCTTAGATGTTGTATTCCCGATTCAGAATGTGATTTCAGAAAAGGTTGATAAAGTTTTCAAAATGGTTGAGATTGAAAAGTCTGAGATTTCAAAGTTTGTTGGTAAGAGTCATAAAGGTTCGTATAACAAACCTGGTTTCAAAAAGAAGAACATGAAGGCTGGTTTGGGTTATAAGAAGAAACAAAATCGTAACAAAAATGAGACGCCGAATTTTCAGACAAAAATGACTTTTGTTCAAGGAGGCAGTTTAGAAAAAGAAAAAGAACTCAAAATGAGACAGTCTAATGATGAATTCTTTGCTAAAAAGCAAAAGCAACAACCACAGGTCAAAGATGTGTCCATGCGAACATGTTTCAAATGTGATCAAAAAGGACATCTTGCACGCAAGGGTCCTAATCTAAAACCTGTGGATGTTGACAAAAAGAAGATTGATGCTGAGAAACAAAAATATGAGAATGTGAGACAAAGGTCAACCAGGGTTGATTCAAAACAAACTTGGATGTACAATACAAACAAGTTTGTTTCGACTCAAAATTGGAAATTAAACCAGAATAGGTTTGATTCAAAACAGACCTGGAATTCTTACACACCCAGATTCAGAACAACTCAAAGTTGGAAAACAACTGTTGATATGACAAAACCTCAAGAGTTTTGGAAACCAAGAGTTGTTGTTCAAAATCAAAATGTTCAAAAAGATTCACATTTTTACAAACGAGGAACACCAAAAGGTCAAACATGGAGTGTTAAGAAACACGTTGAATTGGTAAAAGATGAGAAAGTTGAAGTTAAAATTGAGAAAGTTTTTGTGAAAAATGATACAGAATTTCCAGCATTGAATGAAAATTATTGTGTTGAAATGCCTAAGGTTCAACAGACCTGGGCTAAATTGTTCAAGTAATTGAGTAGTTTGTTTGTGCAGGTGCTCATGGAATTCAAAGATTGTGAAATTGGAGATTGGAGCAGCCTGGCACATCGAGAGGAGGCTGCTGCTGGATCCTATGTTGGTTGAAACAGGAAGTTTATATGCTTTTTTGTACATAAATAAACAATATTTCAAAGACCCTAAAAATTGAAAATTTTGATAAACCAAAAATATGTTTGTTTTTAATTTTTGTTAAATATTAAAAAAAAATACAAAAATATGTGTTGATTGAATACGCCGAAACCCTCACGGCTGAACAAACATGATTAATTTCACAAGATTGAAAAACGGTTTTCAAACTGTAAAATATCAATGTGTTGTTAATCATGGGGGTACGTTATCTTTTCTGCTTAAAGTGTTATATTTTCTGCAAAACAGAGCATGAGATGCAGAAATTGGATGGCGAGACAAAGCTATCAGTATTGGTTGTCAAATTTTCTTTATATGATTTTGCATTTTAGGGGGAGTAATATTGTTAGAAAATACAAAAACATTTGAAAATTTGAAAAAGTCAAAAACATGATAAAATTCAAAAATTGAGTTTTTGCGTAAAAAGAGGAAATGATAGTACATCAGTAGACAGTTACAGCACGCTAAAGAATTGGAAAGTTAAAATGTGTTAAACGGTCTCACCGTGGATGTGTCGGTAGGTTTTTGCACATTTAGTAGGTTTGTTCGGGATATAAACCTAAATCTTTACTTACTTATTTCGTGGGGAACACTACTTGGATATATAGGTAACCCCTGAAATCTCGTTTGAAAGATTCCTTTTTCTGATATACTAGGTTTTTATACTCAGTGATATCTGGGGTATTATTCCGGGACTTCTGCTGAATGGAAGTTCTGACCTAGTCCTCGAATAATACTTTTCGCAAATGCTTGAAACATAGCATCACCCTCAGCATATATGATAAGACAATAAAATTGCTTAGCAATGCTGTTGTAAAAAAGATCCTCTAAAGGGGACACACCCACAAGTTGAGTCATGATCTCTCTGCTGAACGATGGTTCTGACCTAAGCTCTCATGATTCTTCATAATTTATTAACCCCTTACAGATATCATTTGTGTTATAATTACCTGTAAGACTGAATATTGGGATCTGGATACGAGAGTATATTCAAGAGGTGGGACACACATATAAGTTTAAGTCTCTAAAATACTTAATCCGTATCCTGGACAGATTGAACTTTGTGTAAAAATTTAAGTGGACAAGTATATCGACAATCTAAGTGAATTGTTTAATTCTTAAAGTGTTTTTAAGCTCAACGGTACTTGTGACTTGTCATAATCTGATATGATCCTCTGTCGCATACTCAAACAAAAATATTGTCTGTAAATATGTTTGTACATATTTCTTTACTGCTTTATATTTTCAGAAAAATACAAAAAGATTTTGATTTCATTTTATTTTTGACAACCGATATCTGAAATGCTGAGTTTCAAAATCTAAGTAAGCTGATTGTGTTTCTGAAAATAAAACAAGTTCATTCATTTGAAACTTGAAGTTTTAAAATCAAAAATTCAAAAACAGTTTGTGATATCTCCAAGGTCATTAGTTTGGACTTGGATGATTAACTGTGGGGGATTTGGATGCTTATACTGTTATAGAGCTAGTTTTCGATTCGATTCGATGAAACTGCCAAATTCATGAAAATTGTTTGTTTAGAATGTTTGAGTGAGCCAGGTTACAATTCCTGGATAGTTGAAATTTGAAATGCTGTTACTTATAAATGTTTGAGTGATTGCAGATGAGATTCCAGACTACGATCCCGGAAGCTGAGTCTAAGGGGGAGTCTGAAGACGAGCTCAAAGCAAGGGGGAGCTTGTATACGGAAAGCAAGGTGTCGATTCCAAAGCACAGAAGCTTGACGAAAGGGGGAGCCTGATGAAGAAAAGAGTCTACCGAAAGGAGAAGAAGCTGAAGCTGAAGACAGATCCACCGGGATTCTGTTCAAGAAGATTCAAAGAGAGAGAGAAAAAGAAGACGCTACAAGTTTGACTCAATGATCAAGATTGACTGCGGCAATATCCAAGGGGGAGTCTGTTAGTGCATTTATGTCTATGGCCTTCGTCAATCCGAGCCGTAGCAAGAAACAGAAGAAAATGAGTCGTTATAATGAAATATCTAGACAAAAAGGCAAGGTGGCATAATTGTAATAATGAGAAATCTCATTAAATGCCTTGGACTATAAATAGGAGATTATGTCATAGATTAGGGACTTTTGCTACATTTTTCATTTTGGAGCTTTCTAGATCTAGAGAGAGAATCTAGAGAGAGAAAGTGTTGTCATTGTGATTCAAGGTGCTGTACAATATCAGATTTATAATAGAATCACAGTTATATTACGTCTCGTGTGTTTAGGTCGCGTTCGTGTACGGATTCCGCACGTTTCACGTTCGTTTCGCAATCGTTTCGGAGTCAAAACCGGTCCTACATCACACACTGACCTGTAATGCATATCCACAGGAACAACACCCCGGCGAATATAAAAAAACTTTTGTTTCCAGTCACGGAGACTCTTCAACGGCACAGAGCAAACTGGAGAAACGCCGGTACGAGCACTAAAGGAGTAGAAACCATTTGTATATGAAACAGTATAGAAGACGTTGAACATCTCAAACGTCGGATCCAAACGGTTCGCCATACACACGAACTCAAAGTGAGTAATACGAGGGAGCCCGATGGCATTGATCTGAGATATGTGGAGACCATAACCCCTCAGCACATCAGCAGTAAATCGAGTCATTGGAAGCCTGAAGTTGCCTTCCCAGAAGAAAGCAGCGTACAAAGTCATATACCCGGGAGGAGCATCCATGGCGGTGGAACCAGAAATAGGGTACTGAGCACCCCACTCAGGGAGAAAACCCATCCCCCTTACCAAGTTGTGGAATTCCTCCTCTTTCCACCCTATTACCGCCTGCTCCGGGCCAGGCGGAGTTTTTCCTTTGTTCCTTCTCTTCCTCGAAGAAGGATTTGCAGAAGACATTGTGAGAAAACGAACAACAATGCAGATGAACTCAAGAGAAGAAGAAAGAAAATAAAGGAGGAAGAGAGAAATCCGGGATTCAAATTTTGAAAAGTGAAAGTTAGAGGGGACTGCCCTTGAATTTATACCCATCGCATTTAATGCGATGGGCAGCAAACCGTCAGAGGTGCAGGAGAGGATCCAATCAAGGCGAGACACGTCAGAGGAGAGAGAAGACGCCATCATCTTTTTTCGGAAACGTGTGCAACAACCGCCTGCCATTATGACATAAAGTAACTGACGTGACTGAAAAGGCGTCTGTTCACCTGACACCAGACAGTCACATCAGTCACTCCTTCCCAAGACGACCAAAGCTTCCTCCTGAAGACAACAGCAAAACCCATGCGCCATGCGTCCATTTGGCTCACCTTTGCAAGGAGTTAAAACCCATGCGCCATGCGCCATGCGTCCATTTGGCTCACTTTTGCAAGGAGTCAAAACCCATGCGCCATGCGTCCATTTGGCTCACTTTTGCAAGGAGTCAAAACCCATGCGCCATGCGCCATGCGCCCATTTGGCTCACTTTTGCAAGGAGTTAAAACCCATGCGCCATGCGCCATGCGTCCATTTGGCTCACTTTTGCAAGGAGTCAAAACCCATGCGCCATGCGTCCATTTGGCTCACTTTTGCAAGGAGTCAAAACCCATGCGCCATGCGTCCATTTGGCTCACTTTTGCAAGTAGTCAAAACCCATGCGCCATGCGTCCATTTGGCTCACCTTTGCAAGGAGTCAAAACCCATGCGCCATGCGCCATGCGCCCATTTGGCTCACTTTTGCAAGGAGTCAAAACCCATGCGCCATGCGCGATGCGTCCATTTGGCTCACTTTTGCAAGTAGTCAAAACCCATGCGCCATGCGTCCACTTGGCTCACTTTCACAAAGAATCAAAAACCATACGCCCATCATGTGCAAACGCCTTAAGCCTCTCACAACAAACGTCTTAAGGAAACACACTACCTTCATAAGTCCAGAATCCCTCCTAGACGATCAACTCAACTAGAAGGCACACTGGACTGGGGGGACTTGAAGAGGTATGGTCCCAATTCCTTGCCCACATGGCAAGGACCATACCACTTTTTCCATCCTACGTGGCGCTGACATCAACGATACCATCCAGAAGCTTCCAGAAGCTTCTGGAAAATATGAAGGCAGCACCAAAGATGCTCCATCCGACATAAAGGACAACACGTGTCACCAGTTATCAAGCGCCAGGTAGGCCTGCGACGAATCCAGGAGCAGTCCGACAACGCCAGTACGACGTCTCCAAGATAGGCAAATGCAGGCGCGCCACGTGTACCACTACACTGACCACAACAGAGGAGACCAAGGGGATATTCCCCTTGGTCGGACAGCTGGCGCGCGTCTACAACTAGCACCGTTGCTCCCTCCCTTCTTCACCTTCCGGCTATAAATAGGACCCTTCACCATCTAGGTTGATCATTTTGCTCTCTATATTCTCACACTTAACACACACTATTTATTCTCCCTCAGAACAGTACTTATTCTCACGCCGGAGCCTGGTTAAGAGGGAAACCCCCATATTCCCCTCTTAACGAGTCTAACGGTGTTGTTGTTTTGCAGGAACCAAGCCATTTCACGAGTAGGAAGAGAGATTGAACCCACAGAAGAAATAACCCCACAGATTAACCCTAGCATTAACCTGTGTTTCATCATTTGGCAAATTTGCTATTAAGCTTGACAATGACAATTATCTTGCCTTGAAACATCAAATCCTCACCTTTCTCAAAACAATGGGATTACAATCATATTTGAAGAGAGATATTATACCGCCGGCACGACAGTAAACTCACCCGAACGTTTAAACTGGGAAAGAGCAGATGGTTTTGTCACTTCATGCATGAATAAATAACACGCGGGTCAAATAGACCCGATCCATTTGTCTATGATCGACCAAAAAAACACAAATGCGTATAATACAATTACATTTAAAATATAAAATCTTATGTCAATTTCTCTTTTTAAGTTATCATTATGACATAAAATACACATCCAATTTAATTTACAACATAAAACATATTGTAAAAAAATATAATATAATACAAATCAGTTAAACAGATCAACCCGCTAACCCGACCGGGTTGACCCGAACTTGACCTGTTTAGCTAAATGGGTTCGCGGGTTGAACATGTAACTGACCCGAACCCGTTTAGACTAAACCCAAACCCGTGTTAGGTTCGTGTCAGAAATTCATACCCATACTTATATCCTTTATCCAATACATTTTTATTTGTTTATCTATACTTATATTAAAAGAAATCAATAAGTGATCCATGTCATTTATTGAGGGTATTTACTTTTTTATTTTTCCGTCTCTTTTTTCTATTTATCTTAGATTAAATAATAACTGATATTAAATCTTATCCAACTTTGGATATCGAATTGAATTATTATATTTTTCGAATAAAATATTATTCTTAAATTTAAGATACTATTAAATGATACAAATTATTTATTATGAAAACCAAACTTTGTATAAATATATTATTTATTTATATTTTCACTATAAAAAAATTATTCTATTGATTTTATTACGTAATTTATAAATCAAATGTTTGGAATTGTACAAACATTTTATCACTCAAAATGGTTACTAATTTGCTTCTTAAATAACGTATCTTCTTTTCAATAACGTATCTTCTTAAATAACGTATCTTCTTAAATATCCATCAGGTATTGAGTATATCCGTTAGTTTTTTTTAAGTTATAACTTTTTTATTATTTGGTATATAAAATCAGATTTATTCAACCCGTGTAATAAATGAGGTTTTTAAAGATATAACTTTTTTTATTATTTACCATTAATTACATTTATTTAACCCGTGTAATACATACAGTTTTTAAAGATATCACTTTTTATTATTTAATATACAAAATTACATTTATTTAACTCGTGTAATACACAAGGTTTTTAAAGATGTAACTTTTTCTATTATTTACAATACAAAATTATATTTATTCAACTCTTGTAATACACATGGTTTTTTAGGCTATATTTTTTATTATTTAACATATAAAATTAGATTTATTCAACCCATAAAATACACAAGGTTTTTTTTAAGATATAATTTTTTATTATTTAGTATACAAAATTACATTTATTGAACTCGTGTAATACACAAGGTTTTAAAGATATTATTTTTTCATTATTTGAAATATAAAATTACATTTATCCAACCCGTACAATACACGAGGTTCTTAAAAATAAAACCTTTTTATTACCTGAGGTTTGTCCAAATTTGTCATTTTAGTCCAATTAGTTTTTTTTCGCTTCTAGGTCCTTGACTTTTCCCTTTTGCTGTCATTTTGATCACATACCCTAACTCCATCCAAAAACCCCATTTTTAATCAGGGGTATTTTGGGGATTTTCATTTTAAATCTTTTCAATTGCCATCTTGATCCAATTCTAAAAAATCAAAAAAATTCTAAAAAATTCAAAAAATTCTAAAAATTAAAAAAAAATCATAAAAATAAAAACAAATTCTAAAAATAAAAAAATCTAAAAAATTCTAAAAATTCTAAAAAATTAAAAAAATATATAAAAAATATAAAAAATAAAAGAAAATCACAAAAAAAAATTCTAAAAATAAAAAAAATTCTAAAAAATAAAAAATGTCTAAAAAATCAAATAAATTCTAAAAAATCAAAAAAATTCTAAAAAATCAAAAATATTATTTAAAATAAAAAAAATTCTAAAAATCTAAAAAATCTAAAAAATAAAAAAATCTAAAAACTCAAACAAACATATTTTAAAGTTTCAAATTAAAAAAATGACGATATATTCCTCGTCCAGACGAATATATTTTCAAGTTTTATTTATTTTGTTGAGTGAATGAGTGGTTATGATGGGATAGAACCATTTATCCATTAAAAAAAAAACAAATTTCATTTTAAGTTGAAATCTTTCACAAACATTCTTACATTTCCACATTCATTATCACCCTTTTGGCTTTTTAATATACCTTTTACAATAATAATATTGTAATAAATAGTTTTGCTATGAAAGCATATATAAAAAGGCCAAAAGGGTGATAATTAATATGGCAATGTAAGAATGTTTGTAAAGATGTCAACTTAAAATGAAATTTGGTTTTTTAAATGGATAAATGGTTCTATCTCATCATGACCACTCATTCACTCAACAAAATATATAAAACTTGAAAATATATTCGTCTGGACGAGGAATATATCGTCATTTTTTGAATTTGAAACTTTAAAATATATGTGTTTGAGTTTTTATATTTTTTTATTTTTTAGAATTTTTATGATTTTTTAGAATTTTTATGATTTTTTTGATTTTAGATTTTTTTTTTGAAAACATAGATAAAAAGGCCAAAAGGGTGATAATTAATGGGGAAATGCAAGAATGTTTATGAAAGAAGTCAACTTAAAATAAAATTTGTTTTTTTAAATGGATAAATGGTTCTATCTCATCATGACCAATAATTCACTCAACAAAATAGATAAAACTTGAAAATAAATTCGTCTGGACGAGGGATATATCGTCATTTTTTGAATTTAAAACTTTAAAATATATTTGTTTGAGTTTTTAATTTTTTTTTTATTTTTTAGATTTTTTTGATTTTTTAGAATTTTTATGATTTTTTAGAGTTTTTTTGATTTCTTAGATTTTTTTTATTTTATAATTTTTTTTATTTATGTGATTTTTTAGATTTTTTTGGATTTTTTAGATTTTTTTTATTTTTTTAGAATGTTTTTTATTTTTAGAATTTTTTTTATTGAGTTAATTACATAGTTAGTCCCTGTGGTTTGCACAAAATAACATACTTAGGTACTAATAGTTTAAAATTACCTTCTAGGCTATTAACTTTTCATTTTGTAACGTTTGGAGGTATTAACTTCTAAGGTAGTAACATAGGTAGTCCCTATGGTTTGCACAAAATAACATACTTAGGTACTAACAGAATGTGATTTTAAGCCTACAAATTAGCTTAATACCCCAAACGTTACAAAAAGAAAAGTTAATACCCTAGAATGTTATTTTAAACTATTAGTACCTAAGTATGTTACTTTGTGCAAACCACAGGGACTAACTATGTAATTAACTCTTTTTTATTTTTTAGATGGTTTTTTTAGAATTGTTTTGATTTTTAGAATTGGATCAAAATGGCAATTGAAAAGATTTAAAATGAAAATCCCCAAAATATCATTGGTTAAAAAGGGGGTTTTTGGATGGAGTTAGGCTATGTGATCAAAATGGCAACAAAAGGGAAAAGTTAGGGAACCAGAGGCGAAAAAAAAGTAATTGGACTAAAATGGCTAATTTGGACAAACCTCAGGGACTAAAATGGCAATTAACTCTATTATTTAATATATAAAATTACATTTATTCAACCTGTGTAATAAATGAGATTTTTAAAGACGTATTGTTTTATTATGTAGTATAGATTCAACCTGTGTATAAACGAGGTTTTTAAAGATATATTGTTTTATTATGTAGTATAGAAAATTATTTTTGTTCAACAAATGTAAATACAGGTTCTAATATAGTATGTTATATACAATGAGTAGAAATTGATGCTAATTTATGGGAGGTGACTAATTGTATACGGGGAAAACCTGGTTGTCTTAGTAGGGGTTAAGGATTCAATAGTGGCCGCCAAACGTTCAATGAACCCTTCGACCAGAAATTCGTTTACGTTCTTTGATTAATTAAATGAACAAACATGAACAAATGTTGTGTTTGCGAACATTAGTTCATTTACCTTTGTTTATTTAAGTTTGTTCACGTTCGTTCATTCGGTCACTATAGGTTTTTATAAGTAATTTTTTAGTTTTTAGCTTATTGTGTGTTTGTAAACAAGTTTAATGCTAAGTGAACAAACATAAACATGACTTTATTCGGTTTAATACCACTACCTAGTTTACAACCCTAATAGTGGCCCATATGTGTAATGGTATGGAGGATCCATGAGGTGGTAAAGGGTGTAAGAGTGAAAAGTTAATTGTCCTTACGAAATAACCAAATGATAAATAAAAGCATTAAACCTTACATGATAATACTTTTTAAATAACCCTGTATAAGATCTAAAGAGGAACATTTTTTAGAAGTATTGGAAACTTAAATGTGATAACCAATTAATCTATTTATTAAACGGGTCATATTTAGGCTGCCCATTTAATAAATAAGTTAGATTAGCTAACTCAAACCTTCTTGATTATTTTTCTATCACGTCAGACATTATCAGGCAAAACAAGACATCGTCTTTATAAACAAGACATTGTCCTTATTAAACGAAATAAATTGTCAAGTAAAACATGACATTGTCTTTATAAACAAGACATTGTCCTTATAAAATGAGATAATAATTATATGACTCAAGTTTACATATGTTTGACACCTATGTAATATTGTAGCTTTTTTTGAAATTGTGAAATTATATAGTGAGCAATTTTATGTTATATTTTGTTCTTTCCAAGAAAGGAAAGTTACATTCTTTTTTTACCATCCGTAGTGATATGATATTTGGGCGTTTTTTTTTTTGTGAATTCCACGCTCCTTCACACCCAAAAACCACCCTCTGAGTGTTTTTTTTTTTCAAATAAAGTGGTTTTGGCATTTTTTTCAACGCCCTGCTTCAATTCTTTTGGTCAATCACCTGTTTCCACGCTCCATTTGTCTAATAACATTTTTTATGGTTTTTTATTTAATTCTATTACATCACAATGTCCACATCCCCACTACACCCATTTTAGAAAACGCCCCATAATCCTCTGTTACTATTACTGACTGAGCTGCAACATGGCGCAAAACGCCCAAAGGTAGAGACATTATCACTACACATGGTCTAAGCGTGGAGAATCTTTTAACATGCCAACGTTTTGACGGAGATTTAATTACAACGCTCACAATGTGGGAAGTTCACAAATCCTAAAAATTATCTTTTTATGTTATATCGGATTTTCAAAAAAATTTCTTAAAAATCCTAACTTTTTCCATATCGGATTTCCAAAAAATTTTCTTAAAAATCTTGACTTTTTCAATAATGTATAAACTTTCACAAACCTGCATTTCACACTCCATATCATCACATACTTTTACACCTATTTTAATATATATCAAATCATTTTTATTTTATATTCCATTTATAATTATATAATAAAAAATAATTAAATTAAATAGAAGCAATAGAAAAACATTAAATAAAAATTAATTATAAATATTCCAACGGCTATATATTTTAACGACTATGTTCCATTGACTATATTATATCGACTATAAGTTGATAACATATTCCAATCGTCATTTTCAATTCTCAACTTTCAGATTACACTCCAAATTCAGTGTGGGTAAAGGATATCCATGCATTTGACCAAGAGTTTGAGTGCAAAAAAAAAAAAAAAAAAAAACAAAAAACAAACAAACAAAAATTGGCTAGTTATCATTATAAGAGATCTATTTTTTTGGTCATTAATGAGTACAAAAAGAACCGTCGAAAAATGACAAGATATGATCTATTTGAATCTAAAGTCTCAATTTCAACAGTAAAAAAGGGGGTATTCCTTATTTCGAAATTGTTGATTATGAGATATTTCGATATTATTATTATTATTATTGTTATTATTATTATTATTATTATTATTATTATTATTAGAGAAATTTACCAATTTAGCAAAGAATTTAGTCAATTTACCATTTTATCAAGCTCATGCGTCCTTGGAAGGACCGTCCCTAGTCCTATGCCTCTTCTTGTTCCTTTTTTGCGTCTCCCACTCTCCAATTGACACGTGTAGCAATGATTGATTACATCCAGAGCGACGCATGGGAAGCCTCTCATAAGAGGCAAGGTATCCGGCTTGCGTCGGGCTTCCAGCAGCCGCTCAGCTTTTAATGCGTCCGTACAAGACCCGTCGGATGAGTCCGTAACGCAACAAAAGTCAGCTTTTCAGACGCATCATATGAGTCGCCGACGCATCCTTTGCGTTTTGTCAGACCCTCATCAGTCGCTGTCACAAAAAACTCAGCTTTTAATGCGTCTTTACAAGAGCCGTCGGATGAGTCCAAAACGCAACAAAAAGTCATGAAGTTATGAGTCGGCGACGCATCCTTCGCATTAGCATTGCCAGACGCGTCACATCAGTCGCTGTCACAAATCTTTTGCTTCCATCTTAATTATTTGCGACGCTTACCATGCGTCGCTAACGTATCCAAGTTAATTTTTTTTTTAAATGTGCCATACGTAACGGTTTATATTAAATACATTGGTATCTTTAAAAGTTATATGTTTTACTATTGAGTGAATTTACTTTGAACGGTTACTTTCGTGTATTATGGCGGTTAGATTTGTGGTTTACACTGGTGGCAAGTGGGAAATCGTTGACGGTAGGCGTGAGTACGTAGTGAAAGCTGATTCTCTTATACGTGGGTTTGAAACTTCTACCAAAATTTCGTATCATACCTTTTTTAAAAATGTGTGTGACTTTTGTGGTTTTCGAAATATCACACGGTTATCCTACAAGATGTCTGATTATTCTGAACCTATAGATATTATAGATGATTCAGATCTTTTATTTTTTTTCAATCTGAGGGAAAATAATCCGTATGAACTTTTTAAACTATACGTGGTGCAAGAAGTTGGTGTGGGTTCTTCTTCTTGTGCTCCTACGTTTGAATATAAATGCCCCGATTTAAATGATTGTGTTTTTTCAAACGATGAAATTAATGCCAGCGATAAACTAGAATTTAATGATAATAAAGATAAATGTCGATTTTATGAAGGCTACACCTTTCGTAACAAGCAGGAAATGAAAATCGAACTAGGAAAGATGTGCTTATCCGAATCTTTTTCGTATAAAGTAGACAGGTCATCAAAGACTCATTATGAAGTATCATGTGTTGTCGAAAATTGTGAGTGGAGTTTCAAATCCGCTAGTCGGCAATCTTGTGATGTTTTCTACGTTAAATCTTTTAACAACAAACATACATGTTCTAAGACGCAGACACATCAACACATGCGTCAGGCTAACCCAATGGTTGTCGGTAGCATGTTAAAAGAACAATTTCAAAACTCTGGTCGAATTTACCGCTGCCCCGAAATAGTCAAAGATCTTAGAATAAAAGGAGTCAATATAACTTATATGCAAGCGTGGCGAGGAAAAAACAATGCATTACAACTTTTGCATGGAAATTCAGCAAGTTCTTTTGCTGAACTTCCTATTTACTGCTACAATTTGGAGAAGGCTAATCCAGGAACAGTGACGCACATATTGACTGATTCGGAGGATCGTTTTGAAATGGTATTTGTCGCCCTAGGTGCGGCGGTAAGTGAAGCATTAAATTTTCTAGTAATAACCGAATGTTAATGTTAATATTTATTTATTGATGTTAATTTCCATCTATCTAATAAAATGTCAATTTTCATCTATCTAACAAAATGTTAATGTTAATATTTATTGATGTTAATTTTCATCTATCTAATAAAATGTTAATTTTCATCTATCTAACAAATTGTTAATGTTAATGTTAGATTCGTGCCTTTGTAAGAACCTTAAGACCGGCCATTATCATAGACGCGGCCCATTTGAAAGGTGAGTTTAAAGGAACGTTGTTTTTGGCTGTGGGCATGGACGGAAACAATTAGATTTTGCCTGTTGGTTACGGGATTGGTAAATCCGAAGACGGTAATTCGTGGACTTGGTTCCTTTCAAAACTTAGAGATTGTATTGGCGAGCATCCAGAGTTGGCAATCATTTCTGACCGAGCACCTTCTATACAATTAGTCGTAAGGGCCGTGTTTCGACAAGCGTTTCATGGGTTGTGTTGTCGTCATTTAATGGTTAACCTTAAATTACCAAAAAAAAAATGGAAAACGAGTCTCTATGGTGGCAGACTTGCAAATCTTATCGGCTATCCGATTTTGAGGAGTCTTTCAACGCGTTATGCGTCGCAGTTCCGAGACTAAGGAACACTCTTACAACAATTGGGTTTGAGAAGTGGTCAAGAGCACATTGTCCTGTTAAAAGATACCATTATATGACTTCTAATAGTGCCGAGTCGATGAACGCTCTATCGAAACATTCCCGAAAATTGCCGATGACGCAACTTATTGAATTTTTCCGGCAATCCGTTCAAAAATGGTTTTATGATCGTCGCAACCAGGGAATCCATGGTGAACACTTGCTAACAGAGTGGGCTATAAATAAGATCCAAGACAAAATTGATAACTCTAGGACTTGGACGGTTACCGGCGTTCGTGTTAACAGTTTTGAAGTTGAAGATGGTAAAAAAAAAGGGTTCGTTGATTTAGCTAACGGCACATGCACTTGTCGGGTATGGCAATTATCGGGTTTGCCATGTGGTCACGTTATTGCTGTATCAAGATTTTTAGGTGAAACCGACTGCGGTCATTATTCCATGTCATGTTACAGTAACGAAGTTTATAAAGCAACGTATGCAGAAGAGATAAATCCTCTCCCGCATAAATCTGAGTGGGAAAAACCGGACGGTTTATTAAATCTGCAACCACCGAATATTACCAAACGTCAATCCGGTCGGCCAAAGGAAAACAAGCGAATCCTATCACGAGGGGAGGAACCCACTCCCATATTCTGTGGTCGGTGCAAAGGTCACGGCCATCACCGGGAAAGTTGTAGACAGCCCACCTATTCCCAGAGTACCTCCCGGGGCATCTCAACGGTACATGTTCGAACCGTACAAGTCGAACCAGAGGACTTCCGGGATTACGTATCGCAACATACAATCCCCACGTACAATTTAGGAGAGAATTAAAACCCGGTAAATGTATAGCCTATTAGGTTATTAGTTTTAGGGAGTTTTACGTGAAAACTGTCTTTATATGACATGCACTATTACTGTTATCATGCATTTTATCTCCATTTTATATTTTTATGTTCATACTTTTAACAAAACTAAATTAAACAGTTAAAGGATGCATTTAGTTTCATCCAATTATCTTTCTAATTTTAAAGAAACTAAATTAAACAGTCAAAAGATACAACTAGTTCCATCCGATCAGAGATTAACTAAGCATGGTAAAAAAAAGCCTAACAATCTACTTCCAATGAGCATCATCACAAGACCATTCTGAGTCGGAAGAATGCTCCCCCGGGTAGAAATCATGGCACACATCATCACAAGACCATTCTGGTTGAAGGAGGTCATTCCTAAAACATTCCAACACCTCTGGGTCGTAGTCCAACTCTGG
The DNA here is from genome assembly GCA_030545235.1 of Helianthus tuberosus. Lineage (NCBI taxonomy): Eukaryota > Viridiplantae > Streptophyta > Magnoliopsida > Asterales > Asteraceae > Helianthus > Helianthus tuberosus. The sequence continues at coordinate 58,627,056 of CM060404.1, forward strand.
ATCTGGAAGAGACGCCTCATACTCTTGTTTCAACACTTCTATCACCGCGTCATGGTCATCAAACCAATCCTGCACCACATACCGCACTAGGTCGAACTCATTGTCTGCCACTTCCTCAACCAATTCGTTTTTCTACACATCGGACATCGTGAAGATTAATATAAACGATAGCTTCTTCAAAGTAAAATTTAATTTAAAATTAAAATTCCTTATAAAATTTAATTTAAAAATACATATAAACCACCACAATCATCAACCAACTAAACAATAAACACATCTTCAAAAACATTGCTTCCTTAGCTTTCTTAATCGCGAAATCATCCTTGTTTTCCATGCTCCTTAACAGTACCGGTATTACCTTCTCACAACCAGGGCACGAGGACGAAGGTGCAGATGAAGAGGAAGGTGTATCGGCCCACCTAATAAAACCACATTCTTGCTTCTGTTACAAAAACAGAGCCATTAGGAAAATACCCATACAATCAGGCTCAATCAACCATACTTTTTAACTTACACAGCATAAGAACCGTCGATTTGGATTAGCGTCGGTCCTTGAAAGCTTGTAGCAGGTTGCCGCACATAAATGTTTATTATCAAGGTACATAAATAATAATAAATGGAAATCTACATATTACTGATGTATATGTAAGACAAACATAAAAAATTCAATCAAAATATACAATAATAATATATATATATATAAATAAATCAAAAGGCAACAGCTAAAATTAAAATGAAAAAATCTAAAGAAATCTAATTATCAAAAGCCACAAGCCAGCCAGCGAGCCAGACACAATCTAAGCCAGCCACAAGCCAGCCAGCGAGCCAGACAGACGCATGCGTCTGGGATGCGTTGGCTGCATGAGGAGGCATGGGAGGCATGAGGAGGCATGGGAGGCCTCACAAGGACGCATGACAAGGCTACACGTGTCGATTGGTGAGTGGCAGACGCAAAAAAGGAACAAGAAGAGGCATAGGACTAGGGACGGTCCTTCCAAGGACGCATGAGCTTGATAAAATGGTAAATTGACTAAATTCTTTGCTAAATTGGTAAATTTCTCTTATTATTATTATTATTATTATTGAGTTGTGGATATTTCGATACATATAAAAGATCCCCAAAAGGGTTTTTTTTTATACTTGATATGTCTGCTTTGATTCAAATGAATGTTATGAAGAAACCTCAATTATGTTATGTTCTAGAAAAAAAGATACTTGCGTTTTTTCCCTCCTGCTGAGAAAGCATTCATTTATCTGCTCATTTCTTAAAATACTTCAATTGTATATGCAAGAAACAGGCCAATTCAGCAGCTTTTTGTTCCATTTCTCGCGGAGTAAAATTCTTATTAGTACGAGTCAATGAAATGGCTCCCTGGCCTCTGATATCCATATAAAAAACACGCCGAGCATAAATACCCTCTTTAAGTTCTATTTTGACGGATTGAATATATATCTTTTTAAGAAATCGAAAGAAAGACCCGACGATTTTTTTTAGGGAATCCCCAACGAAAAATACACACTATTCCGTCTTTTATATCAAATCGATCATAACCACTACCTACATTCCACGAGAATGTGCACCACAAATAGGAGCTAATAAAAAAACCCGCGATCCTATAAAAAGACATCTCAATTCCTTGTGAAAAAAAAAAAAAAAAACGATTTCCTGAGACGGAAATAAAAATATCAAATTTCTACCAAGATAACTCGAGGTTCCAACCAACAAGAATCATATTTAGCCAACTAAAACTAAGTATTAAATGGACGGATGAAGAATGACAAGGTGTTTGGTCAACTAAGAATTAGAGTCGAGCACATCTCTAATTCAGAGGATGGGTACGTAAATGACCTTGAAGAGGAATGCGTATCACATCCAGAGGATGGGGATGACGACGAGCGTTTGACGAACTATGACCTATGGGAATAAAATGTTCAATGAATTCAGATTGCTCATTTGATTCAATCAAAACCTATTTGATTAAGTTTAAATATCAAATTTCTACCAAGATAACTCGAGGTTCCAACCAACAAGAATCATATTTAGCCAACTAAGTATTAAATGGACGGATGAAGAATGACAAGGTGTTTGGTCAACTAAGAATTGGAGTCGAGCACATCTCTAATTCAGAGGATGGGTACGTAAATGACCTTGAAGAGGAATGCGTATCACATCGAGAGGATGGGGATGACGACGAGCGTTTGAGGAACTATGACCTATGGGAAGAAAATGCTCAACGAATTCAGATTGCTCATTTGATTCAATTAAACATATTTGATTATGTTTAATTCTTTAGTTTTTTTTAAATTAAAATTATGTAAATTCTTTTAGGTCTGTGTAGTTTTTAATGTATATTTATGTAGGTTTTATAAGTTTATTGGCATATTTTTTCTTTATACTTTTTCGCGTATTAGGGCCCAACAAAGTTGTCCAATCCTCTTCCGAAGATTCAGACTTCCGATTCAACCCTTGGTGCCGGACTAGCCTCACAATGTACACGAACAAGGTGGGTTTGTCAAGCTTTATTCACGTGGGTTTCGGACGAGCAAATATATCCACATTATGGGTGCTTTTAGTTCAATTTTTAAAGCAGCCTTGGGTTCGTAGAAAAAAATGATTAATCTCAACTAAGTGGCTAAAATGTAGATAGAATATAGCATTTTAGCTAGTTCTTAGTTGAGGCTAAGTTTTTTCTATAAACAAGCTTGAGTACTAACATTTGAAAGTCACCATCAAGCTTGAGTACTAACATTTGAAAGTCACCATCAAAGGTTGGTCATGTTTCTACTATACCTACCACTAAAAATCTTTACCTAGCACGCTCGTGCAATTTCGTTTGTTCTCTTGTGGTGATGAAAAAAATATAACTTTGCCGTCATTGTAATAATATTTTAAAGAGTAAATTGTCAAAATCGTCTCTAAGCTTTAGAGATGTTTGTCATTTTTATTCAAGACAATTTTTTTGTACCATATAGTCCTTCATTTTTGGGATTTTTTGCCATTTTCATCCAAATGTCTGACTTTTTTGCCAAAATCGTCTCTGAGATTTGGGATTTTTGTCATTTTCATCCGAATGTTTAATAGAAAATATAAAGCAAATTATATGTTTGGATGAAAATGACAAAAATTCCAAAAGTGAAGAACTATATTATACAAAAAAAAAATTGTTTTGAATAAAAATGACAAACATGCCCAAATCTCAATGACGATTCCGGCAATTTACTCTATTTTATAATATAAAAGGTTAAAGCTGTTCAACACGACTCTTCAGTTTGATCCAATCATAGATGATATGGATCACACACCCGGATTAAGTGATTAACAAACTTGTGTACATAGTTAATAATTGAACGTTACTATGACGTTTTTTAAGATGATTGGTAGGTAAAGATTTTTATTGGTAGGTAAAGTAATTTGATACCATTTTGTACGCACTTTATCAAAGTTATAATTGCTTTATTGTATCATGCTATATTTTTTAGGCACAAAGCCACTTAAGAAGCTAATATAATAAGCATGTGGAGAAATATTTATGTATTTACTTTTTTTTCTTTTTGAAAGAAACTGCTTTATGTGTACTTTAGACCCGTGATTCTCTTTCTCAAGTGCGAAAAGCTCAGCGACCATAAGGTCGCTTTTGAGTTACGCGGAAGTTAATTACACATATATATCAAACAATCAATATTATCTTTTGAAATGCCTCAAACTTGTGGGTCTCATCCGTTGAATTTACTCTTTAGCAAATAGCTCTTAGACTCATCCGTTGAATTTATTCTTGAGCAAATAACTCTTAGGGGCTCTTTGGTAGCCTCTTAGTAATTCCATTACGAGTTTACCTCTGAATTAGTCAGCACTATGTGTGTTTGGTCCACTGACTAGATACCAATGAATTAGTTAGTAAGTCTCATATCCATTAAGTTTTAAAATGATTTAGAATAAAATGTTATCCTTTTTTCATTCACATGTGTTCATAACCCTAGGCTGACCAATCACACACCACCTCCTCGACCCACCATCATCTCCTCCACCACCACCAACCAATCAGACCGAGCCAAGTTATTAGTCCTTTTACTAGTTCAAAGTCTCTTACCCAATCAGACCTCTTTATGCCTCAACACTTACTAGCACATATGTCACTAAACAATGCCTTAGATTCATAAATTAAAATATACACAACATAAAAGCATACAATCCAAACATTCAAGTCAAAATACAACAACAAATTAATTATCTCAAACCAAGAGGTGAACTTTGATGACGGTTATGGATTCCAGATCTGAAAACAAACCAAGTTGCTAACTATATGCATCCATATACTTCAAAATCAATGGAAACCAATTCTCATGGATAACCATCCGAAGAAACATAAGCTTTAATGTGTTTTTCTTACCTTTGAGTCGAATGAAGCACCCGAGCTCAAAAACTTCAAGTTTCACACTAAAACAGATCCAAGCCTCCCCTTCCCTTAGACCTCTTGAATAGGGAATGAGAATGAACCACCATTGCACTCTATCGGTCCACACACTAATCCAACTCGAGAATCTCCAAAAAGGCGTTTCTCCTACTAGAATTCTCTCTCTCTCTTGATCTCAAAATGGTAAGGTGAAGAATGATGATATAATGCCCCATTTAGTGTTTTGCCAAAGTTACCCCTTATGGGCCTTAACAAACATTACTCATATGTAGTTAACCCCCCCCCCCCCCTCCCCCCCCCCCCCCCCCTCTTGAATATGGAATGAGAATGAACCACCATTGCACTCTATCGGTCCCACACACGAATCCAACTCGAGAATCCCCAAAAAAGGCGTTTCTAACCCCCCCCCCCCCCCCCCTCTAAAATTTGAGGTGTTACATTATTTATTCAGAAATATATCTAATCGTGTTGAAGTCTTTTTATGCCTTATTATAGAACCCTATAGGGGTGAATATGTTATTTTGATTTTCATGCTAATGTATGTAAGATCTTTGCTTTTTAAAAGTATTTCTTACTAAAACATGCAAAACACAATTAAAGAGTTATATTGCTTGAGAGGATGTTAACAAATTCAGCTTACGGTTTAATCATTATACCAAAATGTCAAATGAACCATCAGCGCTATGCCATGTGCAGAACATGCAAACTACAAAATGCAACATCAACATGCCATATTATGTCCACGCCCATACCCACCACACGTCCGCACGAAAGAGAGTAAGGTACCATATCTGAGCCACCACTTCTTCCTTGATGCTAAGGAAATAATTCCCTTTTACATTTTACATATAAACCCTTAAGAGGTTATACCTTCCCCGAATGTGGGATACCAAAAGTCTTTGTTAATTTTTTTTTTTTTTGTTTCTATGTTTTTCCTAAGTCTTTTTTAAGTAACAACAGTTTTGAACCGGGGCATTTTAGCCCTTTGACGAAACCCCCATGCCCACATACAACGCAAGGTGAGCCATCCTTATATATAGTGCAAATAAAATGGTTGTATACCCAGGTTTCAAAGAGGGTACACAGTAAAACCAAGTATGTTATAAGAAGAAAAAGAAGACAGATAAATCTGATATCTGAAATACTTGCAAAATCAATCATCAAGACTCCAAGAGCCCTAGTTGATACATACTAATTTGTGTTTCATTATCATTTCCCTATCAATGGATAGCATCATATTATTTGTAACAGAATGAGATGTCAAGTAATTTCTCCTTCTTTCTCACTAGATTTTTTTTATAAAATCTTTGTTTGCCAATATCAAAAGAGATATCTTTCTCAAAGTGTGATATACACGTTAACCTATACCAATCACCAAACATATAATTATAATACATACAAGATTCTAATATCCTATTCCTAGCTTTGTCTATCAGTCAAATTGTTATAAAAGGGAAACATAAAAGGGACCAAGAACATATGCAAGTGCTCCAATATATATATGTCTAAATTTGATGATTACTAGCAACATAACAACATCCATCTTTCTAATACAACTTTTCTTTCCCCTCGATATTTCATAGAGAATGGGCAGAAAGGGTTGGACTTGGAGACAACTCGAAGCATCCTTGCCAGAAAACCAGATGAAGAGTATTTTCAAAGCATTTGACACCAACGGAGACGGCAAACTTAGTCGGAAAGAATTAAAGGTATGCTTGAAAAAGTTTGGCCTACATTTCGCAGGCTTCAGAGCTTGGCATGCAATCAGTCATATTGATGCTAATGGTGATGGTATGATCGGCGAGGATGAGATAAAAGAGCTCATTAAATATGCTTCCAAGTGGGGAATTATAGTCACTCCGTAGAGTGAAATTACAATATATACTATTGATGTTAAGGATCCATGCAAGTAACTGGTTTCATTTTCCATGGTTGGTTTTCTTAAAGAGGTCATGTTTGAGTACGATTGTGAACTTGCAAACGTCTTTATGTAACATAATTAGGAACTAGTAGACCCTGTTGAAGACCACTGTGATCTATCTAATGTTTATCTTGCTAGTTTTTGTTCTACTAAAGAACTTCTATTCTATTTTTTTTCCAGTTAATGCTTTCGTGCTTGTCAATTGAACCGGTCCTTTAGTGTACAACTATTCAAAACCTATTTGCACAATATATCAACATTAATGTAAATGACAAATTGATAAATTCCAATTTTATGATACTCTCAAAAGAGAAGATATATTACATTATTAAGGATAATTGAGAATAAAGTTCATTGGATACTTTTAAGTGAGGGAAATTAGTTAATATAGTCCAGGGTGCACTATTATTTTCTTATTAGATATTTTAATACCTATAAGCATAAATTCACACCTGCTGCAAAGCCACCCCACTTGGCCAATTTGGATATGCAACTCGAAGAAACTCAAGGTGAGGTCTTAGGTTTAAATCTGGGCTAAGATGATTAATTTAGATTTGGATAAATTACACGTTTTGTCCTTTATCTCAATACTACTTTTTAGACGGTGTCATTTTCAACGAATTTTGACATGTTTTGCCCTTTATAGGAAAAATCCTTGCACGTTACGTCCTTTGGCTCTAATCCAGTTAGTTTTTCTTGTTAAACCTGATCATGTGGACCCCACATAAGGGTATTGTTGCCTTTTCACATCTTAATATATAAATAAAAACTTTTTTTAATAAAATATATAAAATCCACCTTGCATTCCCACCCACTCTATTCTCTCTCTCTCTCTCTCTCTCTAGAAACCCTGATACCCTCACTCTCCCTCTCTTTAAAAACCCACGATCAACACCACCATCCACCATGTCCTCAACCACCATCCAGCAACACAACCACCATCCAGCACCGCAACAAAAAACTATAATCCAATTAACAGAAAATTTCAAGCCCCTTCTTTACTCACCAGATCACCACTGAACAAAACCCCAATCAACCTCAGTCACCACCTAGACAACCACCACCAATGGCGTCATAAAGCAGTGGCTTAACCTTCAAACTCCACCCACTCGTCATCGTCAATATCTCCAACCACCACACTCACGGCAAATCCCAGTCGCAACCGCCCACTGCCACAGTCTTCAAATTAAAATCCAGAGAGAGTTAGTGAGTGAGATAGAGAGATAAACCAGACAGATGGGGGGTTATGGTGGCCGATTTGGGGTTAGGGTTCTAATTTGAGGTCAGTTTTGGTCTTAAATAAAGGTTATGGTGGCCAATTTGCGGTTAGGTTCCGATTTGGTGGCTGATTTGGGGATAAACCAAAGAGGGTGTGTTATGGTGGCTGATTTGGGGTTAGTTGTAGTCTGAAATAAGGGTTGTGGTTTTGATTACGGTTTGAAACTGGGGGTAAGGTGGTTGTGGTGGTGAACTGAAAGAGGGGGATGGACGGGTGGTAAGGTGGTTGTTGTGGTGGTGAACTGAAAGAGGGGGATGGCTGGGGAGTAAGGTGGTTTTTATGGTGGCGGAGAAGGCTGAGGTGGTAGTGGGTGGGGTGGCGGTGAAGATGGCTGTTGTGGTGGTGATAAGGGTGAGATGTTTTAGAGAGAGACAGAGAGATGAGAGTAGATTTACAAAATTATCCTCATGTGCGTATCACATGACTAGACTTAACAAACTTTTTAACTGAGCTGAGTATAAAGGACAAAACGTGCAATAAAATTCCATGTGAAGTGCAAAAGCTGTCAAAATTCGTTGAAAAGGACATCGTCTGATATATGGTATTAAGATAAAGGACATTTCTTGTAATTTTTCCTTTAGATTTACTGGAGTAATCGTGTAGAAGCAAGTGTTGTCATTCAAAAATAAATAATAGTTTAGTGAATGGTGATATAATCGAATCACACAATAAACACACACCTGATACACTTGAATGGTGAAATTCAGATCAGGAACAAAAACCGAAATCCGATCAATAATACAACAAATATTGTATTGCTTAAAAACAATCAACATCAGAAGGTTTTACATAGCGACTTATATATGATTTGAAACAACGTGTTAGATGCATCCCGACGTTTGGTGATTGTTGGTTATAATAAACCACTAGCTACTATCGTTCAAACCTATTAACAGTACCAAAATTTACAGACCTAATTTACTAGATGCCGCATGGCCCAAATACATAATATATTGTTTTAACATAAAAAATTAGAAGTAAAATGCAATAGTAGATTTAAGCAACTGATACAACATTGAAGTTTAATAGTAACCCAAAGCTAGGGAAGAATGGTAAACTAGCACGTCCCATTCAATCATTACAAACAATGAATTATTTTACATAAATTTCAATGTTTTCACATTGTTTCAATATATGTGATTATCTATATAATCTATATAATCCCCATCTATATGTGAACATAGAATTAGCAAATCTACAAAAATTCTCATGAATGTGACATAGAAGCATTCTATAAAATTACACACCCAAGGCGATATAATGGAACCAAGAATGTTGGCTAATCGAAGATCATATCCACCAAGGTACAATGATATCCACCAAATTACGACACGTACTTTTCTTACGCAATACCATTTTATTGTGGCGTGTACAAAATAAAGGACGATAATTTATTAATCAACATGAAACGAATTACAATGCAGAATTAGAAAAAGAATTTGCAAACAGATTACAAACATGAATAAACAAAATAACCAGAAAGCTATAAATGAGAGTTGGCTAAGGCTTTCTATTCAACAGAGCTCATTTTGAAAAGATTTCGGGCCACCCAGGTGACCACGTTTGTCTCTGTGACAACCCTCGTAATTACATGTATCCGTACGATTAATTAATATTAAATTGTGCTTAATGATTGTGCAGAAAATTGACTAAATGGTCCTGAATGTTTTCCTAAGCGTTGGGAATTAAAAGTGTTACAAAAAGTTACATAAAAGACACTATATACGGAACAACTTAGCACTAACCGAACAACCGGACATTACCCGGGATACTAAAATATTGTAAGAAACATTGTTTAATTATTTCTTGGCTAGTTATGATCCCCGTACACCATAACACACACTAGATATCTACTAACTAAAACATGTAACCTTATACTTGGATTTGAACTATTACTTACCTACTTACCAAAAATTTACACATTAACCCCCCCCCCCCCCTATATACAATTTACGGTCACAAGATAGTGGCCCCACCACCAAGATCTTTACTTGATCTTGTAAGATATATTGGGATTTTATTTGATCTTATAAGATATGTTAGATATTGCATAGATTTTCTTGGATATTCCATAGATTTTCTTTGGATATTAGAAGTAACTATCATCATTTTCATCATATTTCACCAACACCATTCTTCCTTCTTCTTTCCCCTCTACCTACGGCCAAGACACACCACCACCACCTCTCCATTTTCACTTCAAATCCTATCATTCTAAGGTGATACAAGGGTGTAAGGAGCTAAGTTAAGAAGCTTGGAACTCTTGGATCTTGAAGGACCTCCATCAATTGCTTTTATCCACTCCATTTCATCTTGTGTTCTTCCCTAGCTTGAAGCTAGTAGTAAGGCTTCTTTGATCCTTGTTTACTTCATGTTTTTAGTGGTTGAAAGTTGTAGTTTGTTGATTTATACAAGAACACTAAAGAACATGAACATAAATCTTGAACATAAAGATGTAATATGATGAAATAATGCTAGTATGATGTATGGTGAGGATGATCTGCTAAAAATAAAAGTCGTGGGTCTTTGGGTGCATTAGTTGATTGGTAGCGGGGGTTCGGGTAACGATTAGAGCTGGAACAGAATCTGTCTATGATTCTGCAGCCAACTTCAGTTGGCTATAAACGGACAGTTATAAATCTAAAAATTGATTTTCTGAAGTCTAAATTATGTGTTTTCGAAAAACGAATAAAATGGCACTAGAATAATACTTTTTCGAGGTCGTTTACTATTTTTAAAGGTCCGTTTTGTACAGCAGCAAAAGCTGCGTTTTTACTGCAGAAAATGTGTGTGATGTTTTTCGTGATAACTTGAAATCTGTGTAGAATTAGCTCATGAAATTTGTACTGTAGATGACCACTGATGTCGTTGTAATGCTCCAACTGGAATTTCATCAATCGGACTTACGATGAATGTTAAATAAATTATTCCGTGGACTGTAGTCAGTAAGTGACGAATCTGATTGCAGCCCGGTAAATGATTTTTTATAAAAGAGGGGTAATGAGTTGGATCCCGATATTTTTACACAGTAATATTTGGATTGTTTAAAACATTCTGTAAAAGTTTGGGAATTTTTGGACTAAGTTAACTATTTTATTCAAATGCCCGAAAACAGCCCAGTTTTGGTGTTAAAGCTGAAACGACATAAGTAGTAATTTGCGTGTCTAAATGTCGGGTATGTTATCTAAGAATGATCTAACATGTTATATGTCAATGAAAGTGCTATGTGCAATATCGTATGTTTGCTTTTGAATGGTTATAGATGGGATGTTTGTATGGGCGTGAAATGTTAACGTGAGTGCGTGCTATGTGATAGATGCGTGTAGGAACTTTGTGTTTTATTTAAAACTATTAACAAACTAAATGGTAATCATATTAGGACATGATTGACCAACCCTGACCGTTAGCTATTTTAAGACTTCAACCGAGCAACCAAAGGTGAGTTCACACTCCTTCTAAGGCATGGGATTCCCGGTGGTTGGGAATGGGTTAAAGAACTAAAACGGAACCTACATATCCTCCTTGGGTAGGATATGTACGGCCATCCTCCATGGGTAGGATGCCAATATTAATCATGCGTATTCTCCTTGGGTAGAATACGTACGTTCGTCCTCCTTGGGTAGGACAACAACCTTAAACTACTAGCCAAAACTCTATCACCTAAGTCCGTCATTTTATATCGACTTAATCGCCGAGGCCGATGGCGAGCGGGTCATTAGTTAATAGCGCTATTAGGTTTGACAAACCTCACACCGTGCCGGTAGGACGGGTGTGTACTAATGGATCATGACAAACAGTCAATGATGATAGACATTGACTTAGGGCACAACTTACTTTCGTCAGTAGTCGATATGGTAACGGTCTAGTGGTTCACATGGGGAAGCCCCCACTGATTATGGATATGGTTTGGGGAAAAACAAAGATACTGGTTAACTCGTGGTTTTCGAAACAAACTTTTAAAACTAAACAACCAACTGTAAACTCGCTCAACTTTGTTGTTGACTCTTTGTTACATGCTTTGCAGGTCGTTAGATGCTTATGGAGCTTGCACAGGGAGGAGTGGTCATTGTGGGACATGGACTGTTGAGTCTCATGTCGAACTTTTAAAACTTTATGAACTTATTAAACTTATGTTTTGGTTTTACGTTTTATGCTTCCGCTGTTAACTTAAAGTTGGTTACTTTCTTTTGGACACCAATTATATTGTGGTTGGTTTTATTTACTTAATTACGTTGTTCAATATGATTGGTGGCTTGATCCTGGTCATGTCACGCCTCCAAGCGGCGATACTCCGCTTGTGGATTTTAGGGGTGTGACAGATTGGTATCAGAGCCATTGGTTATAGTGAACTTGGTTTTAAAAAGGGAAAAGCTTTTTGACAAAACCAGACTATAACCTATACAGTGCTCAACGATCCACAACGATGCTTCGCTCCACGTGCAAGACTCGACACAATAGGTGGTATGATTTATGTTTATATTGTCTATTTGATAGTTCACATAGTGCATTAGTTAACGTGATAACTGTTATTTGAACCATGTCTGCTTACTCTCTTCTGTCATCCCACGCTTACGCACTTTCACGACACTTTTCTCACTTACGTTGCTTCGTTGTGAAGATCATGAGTGGACGTTTGAACTTGACTCAAGCCCAGCTGACGGCTCTAATCAATGAACGAGTGGCTGAGGCACTCGCAGCTGTCCCTGCAGGAGGTATAACCTGCCATATCAACCCATATTAGGACGTTTAGATCCTACCCTCACGAACCAAATCTTGTACTTAACCTTGTCTCTTATTCTCGCGCCACAGGTCAACATGCTCCGCCTCCCGTATGTACGTTCAAAACATTCATGGATTGCCGACCTAGTACTTTCAGCGGCACAGAAAGAGTTGTAGGTCTTCTTCACTGGTTCGAGAAGATTGAGTCTGTTTTTGAGATGTGTGAATGCCCTGAAGCTCGTAGGGTGAAATTTGCTACTGGAACACTCGAAGGTGCTGCTTTAACCTGGTGGAAAGTACAGGTTCAACTGCTAGGGCTGGCGGCTACTAATGCCACCCCATGGAACGATTTCAAAGATTTGATCAAAGAAGAGTACTGTAGTCGTGACGACATCCACAAGCTAGAGGTGGAATTTTTCAATTTGAAGATGACGGGGTCTGAAATCGAGGCATACATAAAGAGATCAAACGAATTAGCTATCTTGTGTCCTACTATGGTGGATCCTCCTATCAAGCGTATCGAGCTATACCTTAAGGGTTTAGTGCCAGAAATTCAGAGCCACGTGACCTCAGCTAATCTTGGCACCATTCAGCAAATCATCCGGTTGGCTCATCGTCTCACTGATCAGGCAGTTGAGCAGAACAAGCTGCCCAAGCGTATTAGCGCTACTACTACTTTTGATGCCCCCAGTGATAACAAGCGCAAGTGGGATGGAAATTCGGGCAAGGGTTCTACTTCAGTTCAGTCTCAGTCCCAGCAGCGAAAGACAGATGAGTACATGAGCCCCAGTCAGCAGTCTTCTGGGAATCAAGGTCAGGGTGGATACTGGGGAAATCACCCTAAGTGCAACCGATGTAATTTGCACCACAGCGGGCAGTGCAACAAGGGTCGTTGTCAGAGATGTAACAAGCTGGGTCATGAAGCCAAGTATTGCAGGAGCTCACGTCCTGCGAATCAGAATCGTCAATAGCAGCCATAAGCCCCACAAAATCAGCAGCAGCAACAGCAGGGTAACAGGGGATGTTATCAGTGTGGTGCTGAAGGTCACTTCAAGAGAAACTGCCCCCAGTTGAACCAAAAATAGAACAACAACAACAATCAGGGGAACAGAAACAATAATGGGGGAAACAATGATGGCAATGGAGCCAGGGGACGTGTTTTCGTGCTGGGTCAGGGTGATGCAAGGAACCATCCCAACGTGGTGATGGGTAAGTTTCTTCTGGATGATTTCTTTGTTACTGTTTTATTCAATTCGGGTGCCGATACTAGTTATGTGTCCTTAAATGTTAGTCAAATGCTTAAGCGCACTCCAACACTTTTGAAGACCAAACACATGGTAGAGCTAGCAAACGGTAAAAGTTTAAAGGCCACACACATAGTTAAGGGTTGTAATCTTGTTCTTGCTGATCAGACCTTTTCTATCGACCTCATTCCTATCGTTCTGGGAAGTTTTGACGTTGTTATTGGGATGGATTGGTTATCTCATCAGCAAGCGGAAATTCTTTGCAACGAGAAGATTGTCCGCATCCCTCGTTCTGGTGAAGAACCCCTCGTGATTCGTGGCGACAAGAGTGGTGCAGTTGTAGGCATCATCTCTTTCCTTAAGGCCCAGAAGTGTTTGCGAAAGGGCCACACTGCTATCCTAGCCCTCGTCTCTGATACATCCTCGAAAGAAAGGAAGATAAAAGACATACCTACTGTACGTGATTTTCCTGAGGAATTACCTGGTCTTCCGCCTCATCGTCAAGTTGAATTTCAAATCGAGCTAGCTCCTGGAGCAGCGTCCATAGCTCGAGTACCTTATCGTCTAGCCCCATCAGAACTTGAAGAACTGTCCACGCAACTACAAGAACTCTTGGAAAAGGGTTTCAAACATCCTAGCTCTTCGCCTTGGGGAGCTCTGGTGTTATTCGTGAAGAAGAATGACGTTACCTTCAGAATGTGTATTGACTACCGCGAACTCAACAAGGTGACTGTGAAGAATCGTTATCCTCTTCCACGTATTGATGACCTATTCGACCAGCTGCAAGGGTCGAGCTTCTACTCTAAGATTGACTTAAGATCGGGCTATCATCAGCTGAGAGTCCGAGTTGAGGACATCTCCAAGACAGCATTCAGAACTCGCTACGGGCACTATGAGTTTCTGGTCATGCCTATTGGATTAACAAACGCACCTGCGGTCTTCATGGATCTCATGAATCGAGTGTGCAAACCTTACCTGGATAAGTTTGTCATAGTTTTCATCGACGACATCCTGATCTATTCTAAGAGTCAGGAAGAACACGAGCAACACCTGAGGCTTATTTTGGAATTTCTTCGAACAGAGTAGTTGTATGCCAAATTTTCTAAATGTGACTTCTGGCTTCGCGAAGTCCACTTTCTAGGCCACGTGGGAAACAAGGATGGGATTCATGTTGATCCATCCAAGGTAGACTCGATCAAGAACTGGCCTGCACCCCGTACACCAACAGAAATCGGCCAATTCTTGGGTTTGGCGAGCTACTACAGAAGATTCATGAAGGATTTCTCCAAGATTGCGCAACCTCTCACCTCGCTAACTCAGAAGGGTGTCACCTATCGTTGGGGTGATTCACAGGAATCTGCTTTTCAGCACTTAAAAGATAGACTTTGTAGCGCGCCTATCCTCTCATTGCCTGAGGGCACAGCTGATTTTGTGGTTTATTGCGATGCTTCCATCCAAGGACTTGGTTGCGTGTTGATGCAACGTGACAAGGTCATTTCCTACGCATCGCGCCAACTTAAAGTTCACGAAAGGAACTATACTACGCACGACTTGGAATTGGGAGCAGTTGTTTTCGCACTTAAGATATGGAGACATTACCTGTACGGTACCAAGTGCACCATTTACACCAATCACAGAAGTCTCAAGCATATCTTCGAGCAAAAGGAGTTAAACATGCGACAACGCCGATGGGTCGAGCTCTTGAATGATTATGAATGCGCTATCAAATACCACCTGGGCAAAGCCAATGTTGTGGCCGACGCCCTCAGTCGAAAGGATACTACACCTAAGCGTGTGCGAGCGTTACAACTTACCATCCAATCTAGTCTTCCTACTCAGATACGAGATGTTTAGGTTGAAGCATTGAAAGCAGAGAACATCAGGGCGGAGTCCCTATGAGGATCAAGGAAATGGTTAGAACAAAAGGAAGACGGCGCCTACTATGTAAACGGGCGCATCTGGGTTCCACTCTATGGTAATCTACGTGAGCTTGTGATGGATGAGGCACACAAGTCTCGTTATTCAATACATCCTGGTTCGGATAAGATGTACCACGATCTCAAGACTACGTAATGGTGGCCTAGTATGAAAGCCAACATAGCAACCTATGTCAGTAAATGTTTGACTTGTGCGAGAGTCAAGATTGAATATCAGAAACCATCAGGCCTACTCCAACAAACAGAGATCCCGACATGGAAATGGGAGCAAATTTCCATGGATTTCGTTACTGGCCTGCCTAGATCTCAACGCGGAAATGACACTATTTGGGTGATAGTGGATCGATTGACCAAGTCTGCACATTTTCTGGCTATCAAGGAAACGGATAAGTTTTCTACTCTAGCAGACGTCTACCTAAAGGAAGTAGTATCAAGGCACGGAGTGCCAACCTCCATCATTTCTGATCGTGACTCACGTTTTACATCTGAGTTATGGCAAGTTATGGACAAGTCCTTTGGTTCTCGATTAGACATGAGCACGGCATATCATCCACAGACGGATGGGCAATCTGAACGCACCATCCAAACCCTTGAAGACATGCTTAAGGCATGTGTGATTGATTTTCGTAACGGCTGGGAGCGACATCTACCTCTAGTAGAATTTTCGTATAATAACAGCTACCACACCAATATCCAGGCCGCTCCGTTTGAGGCATTGTACGGACGTAAATGCCGATCACCTCTTTGTTGGGCAGAAGTTGGTGACAGCCAAATCACAGGCCCAGAACTTGTGGTAGACACGACTGAGAAGATTGCTCAGATACGACAACGAATGGCGGTAGCTCGTGACCGTCAGAAAAGCTATGCTGATAAGCGAAGGAAACCACTCGAGTTCCAGGGTGGGGATCGAGTGCTACTTAAAGTCTCACTGATGTGGGGGAAAATACACATATTTGTCCCGTGTAAATTGTATAATTTTTGTATAAGTTTTATTTATTTTTATTTAGTTTTAGTGTTATATTACATTATTTTGTGTTTTGACAGGTTCTGGGCAAATGGAGCAAAAACGAGTAATATGGAAATGACCTGCCAGTTGGGCATAGTAGAATGCCAGTGACCGGAGTAAAATTGACGCTGTTTTCTGTGAATGGGTCGAGACCACGATCTCTATTTTAAAAGGCTACATTTATATATATATAGAGAGAGACACATATAATATTTCTTGAGATTGGTGGCTAGGAACATCATTCAGAAAAGGATATGAAGGGCCCATTGGTGGGTTTGTGTTTTATTTAAAACAACACCACATGTATCGATGATATATATATATAAAAAAAAAGAACATGCTGCTACCATTGGAGTTCGAGAAATAGGGCCACCAAAGTCAAGACCAAGCCTAATGCAGAACATGATTTTTATGGGATTGGGCCGCCATATATCTTGCACGTGCATCTACTTTCTGGATGAACTTTGGTTGGGCTGTATGCACGTGAAGTTGTGGATTGGACCAAATATAGACATCATTCTTGGGGCGCAAGACATTAAGCACAATCAGACATATATTTGGATACACTTTTAAATATAGAGAGAGATCATTCGACGAGAGGGGTGGCACATCAGACGAATTCAGAGCCGCACATCAGACGAACAACAACTTACGAATTTTAGACATCTTGGGCGACCATTAGAGGCTGATTAAGGGCTGTTGAAGTGCTCGGGACGCGTGGAATCATCAGGGATCATTTAGGAGCACTCGGGATCGAAGAAAACGGGTTTTACAATCTTGTTCATTCGTTTTTCGTTTGTTTTTTATTATTCAATGATGAATTCTGTTTTGATATTGATTGCTATGTTTTTAGACATGATTATTGGCTAAATTTCTATTACTACCTAGACATGGATGAATGATTGTTTAAGTTTGATTATTTTTGGATTTATGAATGCTATGGATTGTTTATAAATTGTAAACGGTTTGTTCTATCGGTTAGATGTGTTTGCGTGCTTGATGGTATTTAATTGTTGATTATTGCTTCGCTTGAATCTTGGTGACGGTCTTTATCACGGAATAGAGTCAGGCTAGGGTTTTAGGTTTTGGTGAGTGTCTATATCACATAATAAACCTTTGATCATTTAGGGTGAAAATCATGTAAGTAACCTTAGAAGTAATATTTGGTAATTTTATAAAATCAAGTGTTCTACTAATCATCAATAGCTGTAAGGTGCGAGATTATTGCTAGGTCTAAGTGATTAAACCGCAAGGTGGGTCCTTCTTAGAAAGTTAACCTATTTGCTGCTGTCTAGCAAGTCTAACTGAGAAAACAAACCTATCCTAGGTTTAGGTCTCGTAAGGGAGTGAACCTTGTAGGATACTTTTATAAACACCATTAGATGTCTTGTAAGAGAGTCTAAAACCGGTAGTTTAACAACCTTTAGGGGATCTTAGCGTGCTCTTAAAAAGGTCCTTAGATTTCCCGATAGGTAAGAATTTTAAGATCCCGGTTCCATAGCAGACAACTTCCAATTATAATCATAACTAAAAGCAATCAGGATTCCTGTCTAGGTAGTTCTTCCATCATCCTTGAGTTCAGTCTTCGTGAGAGTTCGTGTCTAGTTCGTCTAGTCTAGCTAGTATTCATTATTTGCATTCTTAGGATTTTTAGAAACCCCCCCCCCTCAATAAACAAATGGTTAAGTCGTGTCAGTTTTAGTCTAGATAGAGTCAGTAGCGTAATCAGTAGAGTCTCTTGGGTTCGATACTCGGACTTCCTTAGGCTATATTACATTGATCGGTACACTTGCCGACTGTGTGGTTTAGGGTTTAGAGAGTCTCAGTTTTATAAATGTAAAGCTTAGAGAGTCTAGAATTAGGGTAAATTTAGTTAATTTAGTTATCCCGTTTCGAGCACATCAAGTTTTTGGCGCCGTTGCCGGGGACTCTTGGCGATTGCGTTAATTGCTTTGTTTGGACTTGTTTGACATTTTTCGTGCTATTTGTGTTCGTTGAGTCGTAGGAGTCTAAAAATTTTAAAAAATCAAAAAAATATTTGCTTTAGTGTCTTTTCTAGGTTAGTGAGTCTTTGTTAGAGTCTCTTCGTAGTTCGTCTTTGGTGGATGCCCCATACGCGTTCGCAGGGACCGCCGCCACCTTTGTTTACAGTCAAGTCTTCTGAGTCGTCTTCTTCGTCTTCTTCAGTTCCACATTCCACCCCCGCCTTCGATTTCACACCGAAGCCATCACCACACGTTTCTCCACCACCCTCCCGTTCACGTTCGCCTAGTCCTCCACTCGCCATGGCGAACCGCACCGTTTACCAGCAGGCTACCACCGGTTTCACCGGTGTCACTTCACCCATCACTATTCCCGACATAGCGAATGATAGGTCTTGGCAGATTCCTTCTTACATCATGACCGCCATCACCAATTCTTGCCAGTTCCATGGTCGTGACGACGAGGATGCTCCCGCCCACATAAATCGCATCACTCGTCTTTGTGGCACCTACTCCATAGAGGGTGTCAATCTAGATGCTAGGTACCTTCAGGTATTCCCCTTTTCACTCGCCGGACGTGCAGCCGTCTGGTTTGATTCGCAGCCTGCAGGCACTTTCACTACTTGGGCTGGTCTTCGCGATGCTTTCATAGCAAAATACTTCCCGCCAGCCAAGGCGTCTCGCCTTCGTGATCAGATCCACTCCTTCCGTATGGAGCCTGATGAGCCATATCACTTAGCTTGGGAGCGTTTCCAGACGCTTCTCTCTCGTTGCTCACAGCATGGTTTGTCCGACTGGGCGTTAGTTGAAAAGTTCTATAACGGACTTACTCCTGAGATTAGAGCGCGATTCGATACTTCAACAGGAGGACAGCTTATGGGAAAGAAGACGGTGGTTGAGTGCAATGATTTGTTTGAGAGTTTTGCACATTCCGATATGGACTACAGCACTACCAGCAGGACTTCCATTCCTGTTCGTACTTCCTCAGCCGGTCGAGGGGTAAACCAAGTTAGCTCGGATTCGTCGGTAGTTGCTGAAGTCGAGATTTTGAAGCGAGAGATTGATGAGTTAAAGAAGAAAGTTGATAGGTGTGAGCTTTGTAGGGGAGGTCATGACACGCTCGAGCGTCCCACACTTACGTTAGAGCAGGTTGAGTACATAGCAGGCCAGTATAGGGGTCAGTTCGGTAGTAATAATAGTTTTAACCCTGGCTGGCAGGGTAGTAGTGGTGGTAGTTATCGTTCTTCTGGAAATCCCCCTGGTTTCCCATCTGGTCAGTATCAAAATAGGGGGCCGGGTCTTTACACGAGTAGTGGTGCAGGAGGTCAGTTTGCGAGTGGAGGGTCGAATCAGGAGAGTCAAGGTAGTGGAAAGGCTCCAGAGGGTAGTATGAGCAGGATGGAGGAGATGTTAGCTCAGATGATGACACACAGTCAGGCGATGATGACACAACATCAGGCGACGCAGAAATCCTTAGATGAATTTATTCAAACTCAGAATCAAATTAATAAGAGTCACGATCTTCAGCTTAAAAATCAAGAGTCCACTCTTCTAGATCTTAAGAGAACAGTAGGGGATATAGCTAGGCAGTTGAAAGACTCCCCTTCTGGTCAGTATTCAGGTACCACCCACCCAGTCCACCATTCTGTAAAAGCAATCACTACTCGTAGTGGGTTGAGTCTAGGAGAGGTCGTGAGAGAGAGAGTTGAGGAAGAAGAAGATGATTATGTAGATGAGGTGATCGAGTTGGAGGCTCCAGGCAAAGTGCAACATAGGCTAGACCCAGCAAGTACCGCACACGCCGATGAGCCTCAGGTTGAGAAGAAAGTAGAGAAGCAGCCGAAGAAGGTTCGGCCACCGCCGCGAGTGATTGATATTTCTCGTCTTCCGTTTCCCGCTCGTGCTAGGCAGCAGATATATGCTAGGGAGTATGACAAATTCCTTGACATGTTCACCCAGCTGAAGGTGAATCTTCCGTTTATAGAGGCCCTGAGATCCATGCCTAAATACGCTAAGTTCCTTAAGGATTTTCTCAAGCGTAAGGATAAGGTAGGTGAGAGTTCTAGTAATCCGTTGAGTGGAGAGGTTTCTGCTGTGATCTTAAATAAACTTCCTGAGAAACTTACCGATCCAGGCATTTTCACGATTCCTTGTTTGTTTGGTGGTGATGTTAAAAACCACGCGTTGGCGGACCTAGGTGCTAGTATTAATTTGATGCCGTATTCATTTTACGAAAAACTAGGCCTTGGTGATTTGAAGCCAACTAGGATGACCCTCTCGTTAGCGGATAAGTCAGTTAAGTATCCTAGGGGGATAGTAGAGAATTTGTTGGTAAAAGTTGATAGATTTGTGTTTCCGGCTGATTTTGTAGTGTTAGATATGGAGGCCGATGATAGAGTTCCGTTGATTTTAGGGCGCCCGTTCTTGAACACGGCTAAAGCGTTGATAGATGTCTTCTTAGGCACGATTACACTTAGAGCGGGTGATGAGTCGGTAGTGTTTGAGGTGAATAATGCAAGAGGGAAGAGTGAGAGAGTTGAGGCGATTGCATCGGTAGAGGAGAGTGAGAAGGGTGAGGGAGACGACAAAGAGATGTTGAGTGAGCCGACTCTAGAGGAGATGTTAAAACCCAAGTGTGGGGATCCGCCGGATAGGAGAGTCGAAGAGTTGGAAGAGAGATTGTCGAGGTTGGAATCTAAGTTAGTGACACTGAGTAGGGCTCAGTGTGGGGATAGGTTTCGAGATGATACGTTTAGATTTAAACCGCCTGATGACGAGTCGAGAGGGTATGAGAGGTTTAAGAGAGATGCGGGCGATATTAGAGATGGTAGTGCTACGGCCCGTACGAGTTGGTGTGGAGGTGAGCTCCGGTTATATGATCCTCCGTGAGTGCGTGAATAGTTGTGACCCACTTGTAGAGTTTGTACATTGAATCTTTGATTGCGTCGTGTCTTTAGTTTAGTGTTGGTGTGTTTTAGCGTCTTTTGCGTCTTTTTCGTGTTTGTGCGTCTTTTGTGTGTTTTGTCGAGTATTTTGTAGGTTGCATCACCTTCACGACGCCGAGATCAACGTTCGAGTAGCATCACAGGTTTGTTGAATGTTAGAAACGACAAAAAACGAGTGCAGGGGCAGTTTGGGAATAAAGAAAACAATTTTCTGCACATTCTGCGTTTGCTGCACATTCTGTTGCTGATATATGTTGTCCAGGCGGCCCGCCTACACTAAACCCATACTTTACGCGGGCCGCGCGGAGGCTAAAGAAGTCGGAAGAGTTTAAGTACAAGCGGCCCGCGTATACTTATCATCATACCTTAAGCGGGCCGCGAGCCCACTATAGTCGACGATTGGGTTGTTTAGGCCCAAGGGGTTTCAGCAATTTGATCCATGTTTCACATTCACCTTCGTCCATCTATCATCTATCATCATCATTCGGGTTATTTCGGGTCGACGTTCGGGTTCGAATATGTACCACCCGTACTCAATCTCCATTCGGGTGAATTTGGAGCTGTTTATTAAAATTTCGGGCATTTATCGAGCATACTAGTCAGTTGGAGTCAAAGCCGATCGCGAATGAAATGCTATACGATCGAGCTGGATTGGACGAGAGATTTGGAGCTTACGCGATTTTTTAACCAGCTAAGTCCTTTCCAATTTGCCCTTCGTTTTTTTTTATTTCTTATTTATTTTTAGTTTTTGAGTCGGTTTCCATCCTACATTGAGGGCAATGTAGAGTTTAATTGTGGGGATGGAAACTATCGTTTAGTGTCATTAGTTAGTGTGTCTTTTGAGTCATAAAAAATTGAAAAATCCAAAAAAATTAAAAAAAAAAAATTAGAAAATGTCTTTTGAAATAAGAAGTTTGCAAAATAAAAAACGGAAAATGATAGAAAAGTTGGGTTTTTGTTCGGGTTCAAATAATAATAATATGAGATAATATAATCGTGCTTGTGTCTAGTTTGGGATGTGCGGGTAGGCTCGATTCGGTTCTGGGTTCCTTTGATCTTAAATATACCTAATTGTCGGTCTACTAGTGGGTTCTCATCTAGGGAAAGTGAGGAAATTGAAACCGCCAAAAATAGTATAAGGGATGCCGTTATAAGCTAAGATAGTTAGAGTTTTTAGTCATTATCTCGCTGAAAAAGAAAAAAATAGAATAAAAAGTGAGCTAGAAACTAAATGAAAGTAGCACAGGCCTATGTAATCCGAGTCGGGATAGCGACTCTACAGCCGGAATGCCTCTGGGATGTGTGAAATCGACTTGCCGAATAAAAGTACCGAAACCTATGTAGTCTGTGATTGGGGATAGCGACTCTACAGTCGGACTACCGCTTGGTTAGGGAAAGCATCGTCTAGTCTCACGTATGAAAAAAAAAAAAAAAGCAAAAGTCTAAGCTCTATCAAAAAAAAAAAAAAAAAAATAGATTTGATTCTAAACTCTCTTTATCTTGGTATAAAACTGTTAGGAAATAACCCAGTGGTTGTTCCTTTTGTCCTATAAGCTTGAGGGGGGATTAGGTGGACTTGCGATTCTTAGTGTGAGACCCTAGGTAGATTGACCGAACGTGAACTAAATTACATGATAAGGGCTCGGAACCGGGTTGGGTTTAAGTGGATCGATATACTTGCAATCGCGGCTAACACGAGTTTCGGTTTTAATAAAATAACTTAAGCTTTTGGCCCGGTCGATTATTCCGACTATGATTCCGTTTGCATAATTCTTTTTCGGGGACGAAAAAAGGTTAAGTGTGGTGATATTTGATGTGGGGGAAAATACACATATTTGTCCCGTGTAAATTGTATAATTTTTGTATAAGTTTTATTTATTTTTATTTAGTTTTAGTGTTATATTACATTATTTTGTGTTTTGACAGGTTCTGGGCAAATGGAGCAAAAACGAGTAATATGGAAATGACCTGCCAGTTGGGCATACTAGAATGCCAGTGACCGGAGTAAAATTGACGCTGTTTTCTGTGAATGGGTCGAGACCACGATCTCTATTTTAAAAGGCTACATTTATATATATATATAGAGAGACACATATAATATTTCTTGAGATTGGTGGCTAGGAACATCATTCAGAAAAGGATATGAAGGGCCCATTGGTGGGTTTGTGTTTTATTTCAAACAACACCACATGTATCGATGATATATATATATAAAAAAAAAGAACATGCTGCTACCATTGGAGTTCGAGAAATAGGGCCACCAAAGTCAAGACCAAGCCTAATGCAGAACATGATTTTTATGGGATTGGGCCGCCATATATCTTGCACGTGCATCTACTTTTTGGATGAACTTTGGTTGGGCTGTATGCACGTGAAGTTGTGGATTGGACCAAATATAGACATCATTCTTGGGGCGCAAGACATTAAGCACAATCAGACATATATTTGGATACACTTTTAAATATAGAGAGAGATCATTCGACGAGAGGGGTGGCACATCAGACGAATTCAGAGCCGCACATCAGACGAACAACAACTTACGAATTTTAGACATCTTGGGCGACCATTAGTGGCTGATTAAGGGCTGTTGAAGTGCTCGGGACGCGTGGAATCATCAGGGATCATTCAGGAGCACTCGGGATCGAAGAAAACGGGTTTTACAATCTTGTTCATTCGTTTTTCGTTTGTTTTTGATTATTCAATGATGAATTCTGTTTTGATATTGATTGCTATGTTTTTAGACATGATTATTGGCTAAATTTCTATTACTACCTAGACATGGATGAATGATTGTTTAAGTTTGATTATTTTTGGATTTATGAATGCTATGGATTGTTTATAAATTGTAAACGGTTTGTTCTATCGGTTAGATGTGTTTGCGTGCTTGATGGTATTTAATTGTTGATTATTGCTTCGCTTGAATCTTGGTGACGGTCTTTATCACGGAATAGAGTCAGGCTAGGGTTTTAGGTTTTGGTGAGTGTCTATATCACATAATAAACCTTTGATCCTTTAGGGTGAAAATCATGTAAGTAACCTTAGAAGTAATATTTGGTAATTTTATAAAATCAAGTGTTCTACTAATCATCAATAGCTGTAAGGTGCGAGATTATTGCTAGGTCTAAGTGATTAAACCGTAAGGTGGGTCCTTCTTAGAAAGTTAACCTATTTGCTGCTGTCTAGCAAGTCTAACTGAGAAAACAAACCTATCCTAGGTTTAGGTCTCGTAAGGGAGTGAACCTTGTAGGATACTTTTATAAACACCATTAGATGTCTTGTAAGAGAGTCTAAAACCGGTAGTTTAACAACCTTTAGGGGATCTTAGCGTGCTCTTAAAAAGGTCCTTAGATTTCCCGATAGGTGAGAATTTTAAGATCCCGGTTCCATAGCAGACAACTTCCAATTATAATCATAACTAAAAGCAATCAGGATTCCTGTCTAGGTAGTTCTTCCATCATCCTTGAGTTCAGTCTTCGTGAGAGTTCGTGTCTAGTTCGTCTAGTCTAGCTAGTATTCATTATTTGCATTCTTAGGATTTTTAGAAACCCCCCCCCCCCTCAATAAACAAATGGTTAAGTCGTGTCAGTTTTAGTCTAGATAGAGTCAGTAGCGTAATCAGTAGAGTCTCTTGGGTTCGATACTCGGACTTCCTTAGGCTATATTACATTGATCGGTACACTTGCCGACTGTGTGGTTTAGGGTTTAGAGAGTCTCAGTTTTATAAATTTAAAGCTTAGAGAGTCTAGAATTAGGGTAAATTTAGTTAATTTAGTTAACCCGTTTCGAGCACATCACTCACCTTGGAAATATGTAGTTCGTTTTGGCAAACGAGGCAAACTCAATCCGCGTTTTGTCGGACCATTCGAAATCATTGAGAAAATTGGTGTTAGGATCGGAGGCTACTCATGATTGTGTTAGTTTGTATAACTTAGACAAATCAATAGAAATGAACAGAGTTTAAGTGCAGCGGAAATGAACAATAAACTTTGTAAACACAATCATAAAGGGAAATAGATTTGATAAACACATGAATTGCATCAGTCAAAAGATTACAAAGTAAATCAAAAGATTACAAAGCATGCTTACAAACAAAACTCCCCCTCAGCCTGATGCTCCAAGGTTGATTGCACAAGATGAAATGATTGGACTAGAGGAGAAGAACTCTCTCAGTCAATCAAATGTAACAGTACAGAGTACTGTTACATTTATAGGCAAACCAAACCACTGAATCATCTCAGCTGATGTCACCATGATAGTGACATCTGACAACCTAACAAACTCTATCTACTGATCTATAACTACTGACCATACAGACACTGATTACATTTTAAGCACTGATATATAAACACTGATTCTTCATTCCACTGATGTAGTCAACCACTGATGTTGAGCATCAGTACTTTCTTCAAAGGGTGATCAGACCTTGAATGGGCAGTGCTTTAACTCTTCAGCAGTGCTTCGATTCCGTCACTAGATTGAGCTTCAGTCTTTAATCTTCATCAGTACTTTAGTAACAGTTGTCTTATTGAGCAGTGCTTTGAAGTCTGTCAGTTGCCAGATAACCACTGTCAAGGGGAAAGTTTAATGCAAACAGCTGATTATGATGAAGCCACTGTTGGGAACCAGTTTTGGCTTTCATTATCTGTTCCTCTGGTAGGGTTCAATCCCAACAATCTCCCCCTGGAACAGATAATGCCAAAACCCTTCATTATTATGGATCTTTATTGACTCATCAGAAGTTCCCTAACTTGTCCTTTAAATTCTGCTTCAAAGTCCTTGGAACTTGAGTCATCCTCATCCCTGCACAGTGTAAGTTCAAGGAGATCTTGTAGATCTTCGACACCAAGGCTTAGTGCTTGTTTCCTTGATATGTACTTCACTTCTCCGTTGGATCTGAACAGGGTCAATACATGGGTCTTATGATCAACATCCATTTTAGTATTTTTGAACCCAATGGGTTTCTTGGGGGAGGTTTATTGACTGATGAGTTGGGAGATTTTGGCCTTGTAAAGATTTGTGAAGCAGTATCCTGAGCTTTTGCTATTTCAGAATTTTCAGACATTTATTTGAAAGCCTTTTCTATGACTTCATTTGCTGTAGCTATATCTTCTGCAACTTCTTTTTCAATCTGCTCTTGTCTCTTTTGTTGATCTAGCTCAATGTCTGAAATATCTGCTGATGTGTTTGATGATGATGATTTGTTCAAAACCTTTTTGGCAAGGTCCTGAAGTTTTGCTGATCTATCTTCATCTAAAGCCATTTTATTGATGGCTTCTTTAAAGTACTCAGCTTCTTTTTCTTTTTCTTCTTCATTGGTCAGCTATTTCCTTTTTTCTTGGTTTATCACAATGATAGAGGTATCTGCTGATGTGAACAGTGGTTTAGGATCAATGACCTGTTTTGGCTCTTTGTGTTCAGGCTTCTTTGGTGAATTTGGATTTGTCACTTTTCTTCTTTTCAGCCTTTCATAAGCCTCATCTGTATACTGCTTTGTCCATTTTGCTATGGCTTTAGCAGTATCCACCTTTGCATCCGCCAACTCCTGCTTCTTTCTTTTGTACTCAGATGTGAGATCAACAATGAGCTTTTTGTATTTACTCCAGTTTGGGGCTTTCCTCTTCTTGCTTGGATCATTCTTTATTCTTTCAATTCTGTTTGCCTCATGCTTTAATGCAACTATTGGCCATTCTTCGAATTGTTTTTCTTCATCTGAATAGAATTTTTCTTTCATGATGTATGCAAGATATTCTTTTCTCATTTCTTTTCGTAGATCTGTTTTAGGTGGTAAATTTGCCATTTCTTTGCTCAGATCCCTTGCATAGTCTTCCATCTGTTTGACTTTGATGAGCAAAAATTCCATTCTTTCAGAAATGGCTTTGTCACTTTGATCTTCACATTCAAGTTTGGCTCTTATCTTAGCCTGCCTTGCTTTGAGCTTGAGATATTCATCCATATTTTCTGGGATTATGAAGCCTATGAGAGAAGGAAATCTTCTTTTTGAAGGATCATCCTCAATGTAGAATTATCTCATCTCATTTTTTACAGCTTCAGGTTCCAGTGGATATTTTGCAGCAATAGGATCATATTTGTCTTCATCTGCCTGAGTTGTTATTCTTTTTCTGGTGTAAGTTTTCTCTAGTGACGGAATGCTTTTGGGTGATTTGTTGATTGGAGTGAAGATGGCTTGAAGTGAAGTGAAGGTAGTGGTGGATGGTGGCTAACTAACAGTTGTTGAAACAACTGGTGTTTCAACCTCTGTTGTCATTACAACTACTGATGTGTCAGTAGATGTCTTATGCTTTTGAGCAGGGGTTGAAGGTGGTGAAGTTTTTTTTGGTGGTGGGGATAGAGAATCATCTTCAGGAATGAAAATCCTTCTACTTTTTATTGTAGGAGAGGCTGATGATGTCTTGGGTGGATCAGTGGTGGAAAGTGTCTAACTAACAGGTGTTGAAACAACTGGTGTTTCAACCACTGTTGTCATTACAACAGATGTTGTAACATCTGTTGTCTTCTGCTTTATGGCATGAGGTAATAGTGGTGATGTGATTATAGATGATGATGATGATGGTAGGGCAGTGGTTGTGGTGGTGTGTGGTGTGTGGTGAAGTAGTATGTGCTGATATGGCAGCTTTAGTCTGGCTATCTTTTTCCGGTTCAATATAAACACCATCCTCAATTTCCTTCTTCTTCCACTTGATTTTCTCCCCCTTTTTTGGCATTATCTGGGAAGGGGTTATTCATGACGAGGATAGTGGAAGGAACTTTTCCAGTGGTGCTTTGTATATGAGCCTTGATAGCTTTGATGTCTGCTTGAGTATCTTTAAATCTTGACTCCACCACGTTTGTCAGCATTTGTACATGTATTGCATGCTGCTGATCAGCCATTTGTTTTTGTTTTTCAAGCAGGGGTTGAAATACATTCCATAGCTCATTTGCAGCAGGTGCAGGTTGTGCAGGTGCTTGAGCAGGAACAGCAGTGGATTGCGCTTTTTGAGCTTTTAACAACTGTTGCACCATATCCTTTATTTCAGCAACCGATGTTTCAAGATTTTCAACTCTGTCCATCAATTCCTGATATTTTAAATCATCACCCAAGTTAATGGGATCATTTGATTCCCCACCAGCAGTGGTTGTACCAATGTGTGACTTAGGAACTGAGTCCCAAAAATCACCCATTGATGCCCCTTGTTCTTGGTTCTGGGGTCTTCTCTCTTCAACACTTGATAACCTTTTGAGGGTACCAGTGGTTAAAACAAACTCACTGGTGGTTACCAGAGGTGCTATAGAAGAAATTGCCTTCAAGGGAGTCTTACTAATGAAACAACTGTCCAAATGTAGATCTGTTGATCCATCACTTGTAGTTGTTGCTCCACTTGAACTACCACCAAGAGTTACTTGTAACTCAAGGGGTGTAACCTCCTCAGTTGTTGCTGGGATAGCAGGGGTAGTAGAATCAGACCCAGTCACTTGTGGGAGTGTACTCTTTGTGATAGGTGATAGAGAGGAACTGGTTTGTGTTTGAGCTATAGCAACTGCATGCAACAAGGGTATTATGGATTGTGGTAATGTGATTGGTGAGGGTATGGGTGTTGAGAGAGACATGTCCTTGGGATCAGGACTGAGGAAGATGGAACCAATTGGATCCAGAGCTTCATAATGTGGGGTCCCTGTGCTTACAACATGATCCTTTTGTGAGGATGCAGGAGGAGTATGAGGCAATGGTGGAGATCTTTCTTCCAACTGCTGTGAGGAAGTAGCAGCAGTGGTTGTTGGTGACATTTGTGTTGTCACTGGCAGTGGCTTTGGGATCTCATCTTCCAGAGTTGCCTTTGTTTTTGGTTTGGGGGGCTTTTTGGATGTTTTCTTTTTGGTCTTTTTGGTAATGACAGGTGTGGGTTTCAAAGCAGTGGTTGTGCTGCAATGATCACCTGGAGCAGTGGGCTCAACAGCAGATACCTGAGGAGCAGTGGTAACTGCTAAATTCTGCTCAGGCACCTCTGCTTTTGTTTTTAAAGGTGTTAACATTCTAGTGAATGCTTCAGGTGTTAAACCTTTTATTTGAAAATAAACACCTTGTTTGAGCAGATTTTCATTTTCTTTTCCAAATTTTTGTTTAAAATAGTAGCTTAGAAACCTTGGAAAGAGTAGAAATGCTTTTCTATCAACATTTTTCACCAAATCATCAAAGATCTCCTGGGAATAGTTATAATTTTCATTATGTAAAATGGCATAACCCAGACATTGGATCTTTAATGGTATTTCATTAAAAGCAGTTGTTTTATTTGAAACACATATCAAGCGAGTGTGAAATAAAAACCTAGGTGTAGAAGGGAAGAAACCTTTTTATAAGGTATCCCTTTTTGTTTGTTCTGCATACCCCCTTCCCAGAAAATCAGTTTTCAACTCGCTTTTAGAAAAAGAAGTTTTACCTTTCTGATCATCAAGCTTAAAGACTTCTGAGATTGATTGTGGAGTAATTTGAATCGCTTTACCCTGTATAGAGGAGTTGATGGCTATGACTTTATCGTCTTGTTTTTCAAGAGTAGCATTTTTCCAAAACTCTCTCTGGGTTTGTTGGTAGATTGGAGCATCTGCTGTTAGCAAAGTTTTATACTTTGATGCAGTCATGATGTCAATGATGGAATCGAAGGTGTGATTGTTGGTGGGTTTTGTGAGTAGACCCAAGTAGTTGTGAGGGGATTTGTAAGGGATTTCAATGGGTTCAGCGGCCGTTTGAACGACCTCTTTGGAAGATGGTGATGATTTTGACTTTGATTTTGATTTTGATTTCGTCATTTTGATGAAGAAAGACGAAGAATGATTTGAAATGGAGGTTGGAAACTGCTTTGAGAAGAGAATTTTTGGAATTCAATTCGACAGTGTAAAACCCTGTTTGGGGTTTTGATCAGGGTTTTATTTAGGGAAAAAGTAAGTGCTGATGTGGCAGCGGTTACAAAGATCTGAAGGCTAAAAACTGACCACGTGTCAACCTCTGATGAAAAGATGAATAATGGAGGACAGTTGTTTTGGAGAACCACTGATGAAGCAAATATCAGTGGTTACAACGGTAACAATATGAGAGCAGTGGGAGATTTTTACTATCAGTGGATAGCATATCAGTGGATAAGATACTGATTTTGAGCATCAGTGCTTGCCAAGAAAATGAAAAATCAGGGGCTGACTTTTAGCAGTGGACAGTATTTAGGAAATAGATGTTTGAACAAAACAGTGGTTAGGGGTAAGGTAATGGTAAAGCTTTGAAATGCTAGTATATCAGCAACTGTTAGTGCATCAGTATTTACAACGTCTGTTGATGTTGATTCTGAAATGTCTGCAAGATTGCTATCCTTAACAAAATACATTTTAGATGCAAATTGTCAAGTTCAACTTGTCAGCAGCTTTTATGAGAATTTTTATTCAAGGATTTGCCACATGTCAATTTACATGATTTGAAGCCTTTATAGATTCCTGACAGTGGTTTAGTAACCCAGTGTTTTAAAATCTGTTAGCAATCAATCTTTGATCTGTGTTAAAACCAAACTTTAGTTTGACATGACCTTGACCTTGACGCATACACCATTTCCTTTTGATCCATTTTCGAGGATAATATTATAAAAAAAAAATAAAGGTTCTATATCCTGACAGGAGATTGAAACTTTTACTATTAAAAAAAATCAGTAAAACTACAAAATATATTATTCTTAAAGAAAAATAAAGAATAATATATCCTGCTTTATTTGAGAAAATCCTTTTCTAGAGAAATAATTAAAGGATTTTCTGAAAATAGCACCAAGAGGATCTGGTATATTTTCCTATAAAACACATAATCATATCAATCTCAAGTTTATGAAAATGGTAAGTGGTTTGACAACAGTGGTATAAAATTGCAAATACATTTTGACCACTGTTTGGTACCATTTTTTTTCAGTTGATTGCAAAAATGAGGACACATGTACACATAAGTTTTTGAAAACCCTGTTATAGATTTTGTTACCATGTGATGATTCTGATAACTTGTCTAGTCCTCTTGTAAGTTTACTTACTGGGGATACTATTGTTTCCTGAACTTTCCTGAACCAATGAATGCACACAGTTGCTTGTGCTTGATGACCATTGTTACACCCAATTTTGACTCTTAAGTGTTTTACATTTAGGCTCTTTTCTTTTGACATCAAAAGTTTTGAGATAAACACACTTATTGAGTACTTATGAATTTTCTTTTTCCCTTTTTACCCATCCCATCCATAAGTAATGAAATACACACTGGGAGGTTTTTTTTTTTTTTTTAAAGTCCTTATTCCAGAATCATTTTGCAGCAATGTTTTGAGAGATTTGATCATTTCTACACATACTTATGCCAAATTTCACATTACCCATGATCTAGACATTTTTTACTTGCTAATTTTCTTAATGTATTCTTAACAAAATTGATTTTGGTCCTTTTGAAGGATTCTCAACCTGTTTTTCAATACATAAGATCTAAATGACTAAAGTTTTAATTTCCCTCTTTTTGTGTAAACAAAAACACTAATGTTTTTATGAACATAGGTTTTTGTTGACCTGAGGTTCATACCTTAGCAGCGAACATGATGGAAATAGCAAAAACTTCATAACAACAATTGAAATCAATTTTCGTAAATAATTTTACCATAGTTATAAGATATATTTTCAGATCTGAAAATTGTAGGTGGTTTATGTATGATATCACTTGTTATGTGAAGTTTGTGTGTCCTATGACATCTTGGTTGTTTTACAGATCCTTTGAGTAGTCACTTTGAACGTGTTTCTAGTTACTCTGTTTTTCAACTAAATACAATCAACCTTAGTATCAATGAATTTTGAGCTGAACTGTTATGTCAAATTGACTGTTAGATCGAATTTGACTGTCCAAGCTCTGATACCAATTGTTAGGATCGGAGGCTACTCATGATTGTGTTAGTTTGTATAACTTAGACAAATCAATAGAAATGAATAGAGTTTAAGTGCAGCGGAAATGAACAACAAACTTTGTAAACACAATCATAAAGGGAAATAGATTTGATAAACACATGAATTGCATTAGTCGAAAGTTTAGAAAGTAAATCAAAAGATTACAAAGCATGCTTACAAACAAAACTCCCCCTCAGTCTGATGCTCCAAGGTTGATTGCACAAGATGAAAGGATTGGACTAGAGGTGAAGAACTCTCTCAGTCAATCAAATGTAACAGTACAGAGTACTGTTACATTTATAGGCAAACCAAACCACTGAAGCATCTCAGCTGATGTCACCATGATAGTGACATCTAACAACCTAACAAACTCTATCTACTGATCTATAACTACTGACCATACAGACACTGATTACATTTTAAGCACTGATATATAAACACTGATTCTTCATTCCACTGATGTAGTCAACCACTGATGTTGAGCATCAGTACTTTCATCAAAGGGTGATCAGACCTTGAATGGGCAGTGCTTTAACTCTTCAGCAGTGCTTCGATTCCGTCAGTAGATTGAGCTTTAGTCTTTAATCTTCATCAATACTTTAGTAACAGTTGTCTTATTGAGCAGTGCTTTGAAGTCTGTCTGTTGCCAGATAACCACTGTCAAGGGAAAGTTTAATGCAAACAGCTGATTATGATGAATCCACTGTTGTGAACCAGTTTTGGCTTTCATTATCTGTTCCTCTGGTAGGGTTCAATCCCAACAATTGGCAAAGTCACTTACAAGTTGAATCTACCGGCAGAACTCAGCGGAGTTCACAACGTATTCCATGTGTCGAATCTGAAGAAGTGTCTGTCAGATGAGGCCCTCATAGCTCCTCTCAAGGAGCTCACTATCGACGATCAGCTGCGATTCGTCGAGGAACCAGTAGAGATTACTGATCGAGAAGTTAAGGTTCTCAAGCGTACCAGAATACATCTTGTTCGAGTTCGTTGGAACTCCCGTCGTGGCCCAGAGTATACCTGGGAACGAGAAGACCAAATGAAACACAAGTATCCCCAGTTGTTTGAGAAAAGTGCAACCACTACTGAGGCTGAAGCTACTGCGAAACCAACGGGGGGATGATGTGACACCCCAGGAAAACCAGGAAACCACACAACTTAACTAGCTTCCTTAGTAACCACGTGCTAAATTACGGGACGAAATTTTCTTAACAGGGGGAGAATGTGACAACCCTCGAAATTACATGTATCCGTACGATTAATTAATATTAAATTGTGCTTAATGATTGTGCAGAAAATTGACTAAATGGTCCTGAATGTTTTCCTAAGTGTTGGGAATTAAAAGTGTTACAAAAAGTTACATAAAAGACACTATACGGAACAACTTAGCACTTTAACGGAACGGTATCTAACCGAACAACCGGACATTACCCGGGATACCAAAATATTGCAAGAAACATTGTTTAATTATTTCTTGGCTAGTTATGATCCCCGTACACCATAACACCCACTAGATATCTACTAACTAAAACATGTAACCTTATACTTGGATTTGAACTATTACTTACCTACTTACCAAAAATTTACACATTACCCCCTATATACAATTTACGGTCACAAGATAGTGGCCCCACCACCAAGATCTTTACTTGATCTTGTAAGATATATTGGGATTTTATTTGATCTTATAAGATATGTTAGATATTGCATAGATTTTCTTGGATATTCCATAGATTTTCTTTGGATATTAGAAGTAACTATCATCATTTTCATCACATTTCACCAACACCATTCTTCCTTCTTCTTTCCCCTCTACCTACGGCCAAGACACACCACCACCACCTCTCCATTTTCACTTCAAATCCTATCATTCTAAGGTGATACAAGGGTGTAAGGAGCTAAGTTAAGAAGCTTGGAACTCTTGGATCTTGAAGGACCTCCATCAATTGCTTTTATCCACTCCATTTCATCTTGTGTTCTTCCCTAACTTGAAGCTAGTAGTAAGGTTTCTTTGATCCTTCTTTACTTCATGTTTTTAGTGGTTGAAAGTTGTAGTTTGTTGTTTTATACAAGAACACTAATGAACATGAACATAAATCTTGAACATAAAGATGTAATATGATGAAATAATGCTAGTATGATGTATGGTGAGGATGATCTGCTAAAAATAAAAGTCGTGGGTCTTTGGGTGCATTAGTTGATCGGTAGCGGGGGTTCGGGTACGATTAGAGCTGGAACAGAATCTGTCTATGATTCTGCATCCAACTTCAGTTGGCTGTAAACGGACCGTTATAAATCGAAAAATTGATTTTCTAAAGTCTAAATTATGTGTTTTCGAAAAAAGAATAAAATGGCACTGGAATCATATTTTTTCGAGGTCGTTTACTATTTTTAAAGGTCCGTTTTGTACAGCAGCAAAAGCTGCGTTTTTACTGCAGAAAATGTGTGTGATGTTTTTCGTGATAACTTGAAATCTGTGTAGAATTAGCTCATGAAATTTGTACTGTAGATGACCACTGATGTCGTTGTAATGCTCCAACTGGAATTTCATCAATCGGACTTACGATGAATTTTAAATAAATTATTCCGTGGACTGCAGTCAGAAAGTGACGAATCTGATTGCAGTCCGGTAAATGATTTTTTATAAAAGATGGGTAATGAGTTGGATCCCGATATTTTTACAAAGTATTATTTGGATTGTTTAAACATTCTGTAAAATTTTGGGAATTTTTAGAGTAAGTTAACTATTTTATTCAAATGCCTGAAAAAGCCCAGTTTTGGATGTTAAAGCTGAAACGACATAAGTAGTAATTTGCGTGTCTAAATGTCGGGTATGTTATCTAAGAATGATCTAACATGTTATATGTCAATGAAAGTGCTATGTGCAATATCGTATGTTTGCTTTTGAATTGTTATAAATGGGATGTTTGTATGGGCGTGAAATGTTAACGTGAGTGCGTGCTATGTGATAGATGCGTGTAGGAACTTTGTGTTTTATTTAAAACTATTAACAAACTAAATGGTAAGCATATTAGGACATGATTGACCAACCCTGACCGTTAGCTATTTTAAGAGTTCAACCGAGCAACCAAAGGTGAGTTCACACTCCTTCTAAGGCATGGGATTCCCGGTGGTTAGCAATGGGTTAAAGAACTAAAACGGAACCTACATATCCTCCTTGGGTAGGATATGTACGGCCATCCTCCATGGATAGGATGCCAATATTAATCCTGCGTATTCTCCTTTGGTAGAATACGTACGTTCGTCCTCCTTGGGTAGGACAACAACCTTAAACTACTAGCCAAAACTCTATCACCTAAGTCCCTCATTTTATATCGACTTAATCGCCGAGGCCGATGGAGAGCGGGTCATTAGTTAATAGCGCTATTAGGTTTGACAAACCTCACACCGTGCCGGTAGGACGGGCGTGTACTAATGGATCACGGAAAACAGTCAATGATGATAGACATTGACTTAGGGCACAACTTACTTTCGTCAGTAGTCGATATGGTAACGGTCTAGTGGTTCACATGGGGAAGCCCCCACTTATTATGGATATGGTTTGGGGAAAAACAAATATACTAGTTAACTTGTGGTTTTCGAAACAAACTTTTAAAACTAAACAACCAACTGTGAACTCGCTCAACTTTGTTGTTGACTCCTTGTTACATGCCTTGCGGGTCGTTAGATGCTTATGGAGCTTGCACAAGGAGGAGTGGTCGTTGTGGGACATGGACTGTTGAGTCTCATGTTGAACTTTTAAAACTTTATGAACTTATTGAACTTATGTTTTGGTTTTACGTTTTATGCTTCCGCTGTTAACTTAAAGTTGGTTACTTTCTTTTGGACACCAATTATATTGTGGTTGGTTTTATTTACTTAATTACGTTGTTCAATATGATTGGTGGCTTGATCCTGGTCATGTCACGCCTCCAAGCGGTGATACTCCGCTTGTGGATTTTGGGGGTGTGACATTCTCATATGTCTAGGTCCCTCTCGGAGGATCAAGATAACATACTTCCTTGTTGTTTAACACACACTAGTGCGGAATCCAAGTGTATATGCAAACCAAAGCAAGAGCACAACCAATATAACAAAAGATATAACTTCAAAGATTCACTATATTGATTTGTAGAGAGACCTAGTACATACACTCTTGAACAAACTGCTTACTCTCTATGCACTCTTACAGAAACTAGTTAACATGAGTTGGTATTTTTAGGCTATGACCCAGCTAACACCACGAAGAACCTACTGGGCCACGAATGACTAAAAACCCACGAAGAAACCATAGTCCTTCATGACATATGATTCTTCGTGAATCAAATAGAAACAAAGATTCTTCGTGAACAATAAAAACATGATTCTTCGTGACATAACAAAGTTCAATTTATATGTAAGTGACATCATCATGATGATGTCATCTCCCAATATCTTCGTTCTCGTATCGCGAATGCCGGGTCGTACGACGGAAGAACGTCGTCGACTTCGGTATCGAACCGAGTTGAGTCGAACTGAACCGAGCTGCATCCACTCAAATATGCATCAACAATATGGTAGAACAACTTAAGCAGATTGTATTGTGAGATTAATCTAGCACGTGAAAATATACGTGAAATGAGAGCATGTAAGGCTATAAAGTTAGGAAAATCGTCTGAGTATTTGTGAGGTATTCGATACATGTAACTCTTTGTTGTATCTAAAGAAGATTATACCTTGTATATATTCATAAACAAAGCATGTATAAAGTCTGAATTCATTAGAAATGAATTCCCGAAACTGCTAGAATTTGAAGAGTTTTCTTTTGACCACATCAGTTATTCAAGCTGCACCACAGACTCGAATCGCACCCAGTCCACAATAGGTCAAAATAGTACAGGATGTTCTCAAGCGGCACAAGCGTACGAAGTACAAAGTGCGCCTTCAAAATGCCACATTAAGCCCATCGCCATCGTCTCAAGCCCAGGCGCTTCGGTGCTTCGCACCTGACTGGCTACCACTGGGTGTGCCTTGTTATATAGGAATACATTCCTATAAAGTTTTTTTACTTATAAACCAACTCAGAGTTTATCATTCGACCTATGTAGGAAAAACTCAGGTTCCACAGTTTACGCTTTTAGTGTTTTAACTACACAACTTAGAGCTTCAATATCTTATTTATCTTGGTTCCATTTTGGACAGGATTTGATTCATTGTGATTCTCTCCCATAGTTGAACACAAACTCCCTAAATAAAAGTTATGTTAGTTTCTATATAAATAATAATTTGTGTTCAAATTAAGTGGAAAATATATTCTCCACAAAATTTCCAACACAAAACTATAACTTTGTTAAGTAGTTCCAAAAGATTCAAAGTATCTAGGATTGTAGTACTCACCACCTAAATATATTCATAGATATTTGAGTTTGGTTTTACTTAAAGTTCTACTTCAACTTTTTGAATATTAACTTTTAAAGAGTTTGTATGTTTTGAATGCAAAGTATATTAACAATATCACACGATTATGCCCTAAGTACAGGCAACATCATGAGTTGATGTCATTCATTTTTATTGTGATACGCAATATATGGCTTGTTAAGTGTTGCCAATTGAAATTGCATTTTCCTTTACCAATGTTTGAAACCCCCACCATGGAAGTGTTATAGTTTAACTATGTTGCAGGTTTCAAATTATTAGAGGTTATATAATTTGCTAAAACGATTTAAGACTTTCATGACTATGACAACTAGTAAATACAGGCAAACATCCGTACTACCAACCCAAATCTCAATCATATAATGTGATCTTACGTTTTAGACTTAATTTTTATATTTGAGTCATCGTACATAGAAATGACTATTCAAGTCACATTTTGAATTTTTTTAATTTCTAGAAATTACCGACACGCATATAAATAAACCTGACACACGATCGTTGGTGATAACTCTCTAAATGTCACACCCCAACCGATGACGGAAACATCGGAGTGAGATGAAATAGATTGCTCATTGCAACATAACACTAAAGTGACAATATGATTAAGAATAACTGATTTCATTGTATAAACTTGTCATGTTACAATACATTGAATTTAAAAATACAACATGTTCGAATACAACAAAATGAATACGACAAAAACATAGTACAAAACTAACACAAAAATTTTAAGACCTAAGATGTATATTTGTGTATCTAAAGCATCAACACTGCTTCGATTCAATCTCGTCAGCATCAACCTGTAACATGTTAAAATACAATTCAACACAATAATGCATTGGCGAGTATACAGGTTTTCATACATAGCATAAAAAGGTAAGTTTTAAACAATTCCACATGGCAAGCTACTGAAACAAGATTACCATTAAACTGGCATGTGTATAAACTAGTCAAACCAAAGTTGAAACGCAATAAGCTCTTAACATAACCCAACGTTCACAGGCGGTGCGTTAATCATATAGCGCTATACATGTTAAGGATAGGCTCGTACGAAGTTAATGATAAGTCTAACACAAAAGGTTCAAACCCAGATTTAAAGTATCAAGTAACAACGTATGCATGCATGTATAAGGAATGTTTGTGCATAAAGTATAAGTGTAAGTTTTAATAGTTTAACATGTTACACCCCAAAGGTGGTAAACGGAAAAGGGGGTTCAAGTATACTCACAGTTTTGCGTTAATTCTTCTAAGAATCCCGTGAGATTAGCTTGAGGTGTTGGAAGTAGCGCGGAGACACCAAGGTTACCCTACGGGGTAGACGAAGGTGCGGGTTAGAGTCGGAGTTTGTACAGAATTTGAAGGACAGAATATGTAAAAGTAATGATGGATAACAGAGGTATATTCTGGAAATCAGCGATGGATAACGCTGAGTCAGAATGCGAAAAGAAATCCCGAACGATTCGCTAAAAGTGCGTTCATACGAACGCAAAAAGGTGGGTTCGTACGAAGGCAGGAATCAGGGTTCGTACGAAGGCAGTATGATGGGTTCGTACGAAAGGAGTGCCTTCGTACGAACTCACTGTTAGTCGATCAACTTCTGTTCTCAATCTTTTAACTACCTGCTAGTTATGTTCGAGGATTCTGTTAGTCTGTTATTGAAGTTATACGTGTAATAATAGTCATAAGTATCACAGAAGTCATGCATGGAGGTTATTTCACCTCGTTAATTAACACCAAAGCACAAATCAGTGGAACTGATCGGTTGGTCATGTTTACAGAAAGGAAATTACAGAAATAAGTAAATATTAGTTGTGTCCAGAGTTATCAGCATCAAATATAGCAATAGTTGATGATGAAAATCGTCGGAAATTATTGGAATCAGTGGCTTCGTACGAATGCACTGGTGGCTTCGTACGAAAGGGTTGTTCTTGAGGTTAAATCAGCTTGGTTTTGCTTGAACTGACCCTCTAATCAACTGAAATCAGTCCTAACATGAATCCACAGCTACCTTCTCAGCTGTGAGCTCAGTGAGACTCGGTTTCGATTCTGTTCATGTTTAAAAGTTTGTAAAAATAAGGTTGCTGATAGATTTTCTCCACTTATGTTGGTCCTCAATCCCATTGAGAGTTTGTATCAGCTGCCTATGCAAGGCCGGTGTATCAACACATTCGGGAGGAATCTGTGTTTGAGAAAAAGTTTGTAAAAATTAAAGAAATGAAGAAGGAGATGGAGGAAATTCTCACTTTTGAAGAGCTTGAAGT
Organism: Helianthus tuberosus; assembly: GCA_030545235.1. Taxonomy (NCBI): domain Eukaryota; kingdom Viridiplantae; phylum Streptophyta; class Magnoliopsida; order Asterales; family Asteraceae; genus Helianthus; species Helianthus tuberosus. Next base: position 58,667,109 of record CM060404.1, read on the forward strand.
GAGTTCTTGAATCAGGAGCTTGAGTGTGCAAGAAGTGAGAGTGGAAGTTTGGAATGAAGGAGAATGGGTTGTATTTATAGAAAAGAATTAGGGTTTTAGGGTTGAATGGGCCAAAATGGGTTGGGCTTGTAGGATGGGCCTTCGTACGAAGGGAGTTGGGCCAGCTTCATACAAAGGTGCTGGGCTTAAGCCCAAATGTTGCATTTTTTTGTGTTTTAGCTGATTTTAAGCCATTTAAGCGTATTTATGCAAGGTACAAGTGTTGTGCTAGTCTAAAAGAGTGTAATAATGAGATTTACGTGTAAAACAAGTATAAAGACGTGTGAATTTACATAGAAATAAGCATTAAGTATGTATAAAGCATGAATAATTACCACGTATTTATGAATAATGTATAACACAAGTATATAAAAGATAACATTTTTTATTATGCTTCAAGTCTCAAATTACAAGGTATGAAATGAAAAATGAATACAAGGAATTACAAGTTTCCATAAAAGGAAGGTACAAAGGACTTGCTAATTAAAGAAAGTTGCAAAACGCGAGGCGTTACACTAAATACTTGGGTAATCACTCTATAATATTAATATGTTTAATACTATAAAGATACATTTAGATATATATATATATATATATATATATATATATAGGGAGAAGATCATGCGAGAACCACCTCTTATTGCGAGAACCGCGAGAACCAATGTAAACACAACAAAAAATGCCTAAAAATAGCTAAAAATCACACAAAAATTTTTTTTTTGAATTTTTTAATATTTTTATAAAAAAATCGCTACTTTTCGAAGCCAAAAATTTTTTTTTTCTTTAAAATTTTTTTTTTGGCTTATAAAAGTAGCGATTTTAACATAAAAAATTCAAAAAAAAATTTTTAGATTTTTTTTTTATTTTTTTAGATTTTTTTTTTGGTTTTTTGGGGGTTTAGTTTTTAGCATTTTAGCTTTGGGGGGGGGGGGGGTTAGGTTTTTTTAGCTATTTTAGGTTGTGTTCATATTGGTTTCGCGATTCTCACAATAAAGGTGGTTCTCGCATGAGCTCCTCCCTATATATATATATATATAGGGGAAGGATGTATAGAAAAGCCACTTGTGGTTAGAAAACTTGGGAAACTCAAGGTTCCAGATTTTTTTTTTGAAAAAAATTACACATGTTATATACATGTTTTTAAGGGTTTTGGGCAAAAAAAAAAAATCAAAAAAGTGCCGAGTAGATATTTAAAAAAAAATAAACAAGTTTTGGTGTAACATATGTTACATTCGTCTAACATTTGTTACCCCAGAAATTTGTTTATTTTTTTTTTTTAAATATCCACTCGGCACTTTTTTGTTTTTTGTTTTTTTTTATCCAAAACCCTTAAAAACATGTATATAACATGTGTAAAATATATTTTTATCCACCTGACATGTTCATATTTTTTATTACAGATCTATTTTATATTGTATTAAAAACGAGTAATGGTGTCTTTAATTAAGAGGGTATTTTATACACCAACCGGAACCCAAATTTGAACTCAACCCACCACCAAAAACTGTTATGAATAAAAAAAAATAAAAGAAAAATAACATCATGAGACCAATCCTAGCCTTGTATTGCCATCACCACCACTCCCCAAATACAAAACACTTCTATCCCTCAACTCACGACTACATATCCATATACAAAACATCCATTTTTCCAAAATTGTTTCAAGGGTTCAAGATAATTTTAAGTGTCTCAAAGTGAATTAAGTGGTGATCAAGTGTTTCTAAGCCTTCTCCTAATCCTTCATCTAAACCTTCTCCTTGGTTGTTTTAGTGAGAATTTTTCATCTCTCTAAACTCTAGTTTTTACACTTTACAAGTTGTTTTGTGAAGATCATCCACCCATGTTGTTTTTAATTAAAACAAGTTTATTTGAAACCATTTTATTTATATTTTGTGATTTCCTAAATATACACGGACATGTATGTCATACACATGGTACGAACCTTAAAGTGTCTTGTTATGATTTAGGGCCCGTATAGGTCTTCACACGCATTCGCGGGCTTTGCTTGCTTTTAGATGTCATCTGGGGTGATTTTGCAAGTTTACGTCTTTGACGCCTAGAGCATTTGGATACGAGAACTAGGTGAGTTTAACTATCCCTCTTTTAAACGTTTTTATTTTATTTTAGATACTCGGTGGGAGAAAACATGCTAGAAATTATGATTTGAGTGCCAATTGAAACATACAAACATGTTACATGTATTTTTATTTAGAAGCGAGTGCAACTATCTAACAACTTGTTTTGGGAACGAGCAAGCACACATCATTCGTAGTTACATTAGATAGAACACTATCGCTAACTAAGTCCACTGGAACTATGATCATTAACTTTGGTAGGCATGGGTTGTATGAGTAGATCTATTTGGGTTGACCACCCCAGTCGTTGTTAGTCGCGCTAACCTCAATCGGAAATCGTGTGGGTGATATTTTCCATATTGGTTTGGTGTTTTGCGATAGAACATCAAGAGGTGCTGAACAAGAGAACGAGTAGAGTTTTGATCATGGGTCTTATGGTAATGCGAAACGTAAACTTATTGGCCAAACATTAAAAAGTGTCGTTTTCCAAACGTAAACTTATTGACAAACATTTTGGTAGACGTATTGCCAAGTATTTCGTAAGTATTTTGGCAAACGCTTTTGATAAACATTTTGGAAACCTTTTTGACAAATTTTTTGGTAAACGTATTGGGAATATTTTTATATTGTGCCGCATATTTGAAACGCATAAACTTTTGAACTCATCAACTTTATGTGTACGTTTTAATCATGCTTTCCTTAGGTTTTATTTTTGGCAACGACACGGTTGGAAAAGGTGGAACATCAGGATTAGAGATCCTAGAGATTGCATAGATGAAAAGGCGTTCTATCTTAAATGTCTTAGTCAAACTTTTCCGCTGCGCTGCATTGATACCGATTGTAACGACCAACTTGGTTTGGCGGGGTGTGACAATGATCCGTCAAATTCATATTATGTCTTTAGGTTACTCTTATGCGAGTAAACTATGTTCTTAAAGCAACTTTGCCCCCACACGAATTAGTAAGTCCTGCAAAGATTTTGAAATACGAGAACTTTGCTTCTATAAAAATAACAAATGTGCATTTGTTTCGGGTAACAAAAAGGAAGAGATATGGCAGAAGTGTTTCTATGTGATTTTGTGTGATTTTTGGTAGCAAAACTCGAGGTTGTATTTACATGCCTTGAACCCATATGAACAGGGGCCGACCTAGGTAGAGCCGTGGGTGGGTGCACCCCTTGAAAAAAAATTTAGTGTATTTTATAGGACAAAATCCCGATAGCACCCCTTGAAATTTGGTTAAACCCCTCGTTTGCACCCATAATTTTTTCTGGGTCCGCCACTACATATGAACAGACATCCAACCGAATTGAACTATCAACCAATTAAACCATCGTGACTATTGGGTTTCTATGTGGAGCATGCGATTTGCAAAATGGGGCATCAAAACGCCACATTACGCTTATCGCTCGCCATACATGCGAAAGCGTACACCGCACCCTTTTGAGCCACAACTTGTTCCATGTTGCTAAAGAAGTAATTGTGCTATAACAATTTTATATATAAACCCTCACGAGGTTTATCTTCACCCTCATATGTGGGATACCAAATTACCTTCTTTTTTTTCAATTAATAGAGACATTTTTTCCCTTTTGAATATAATTCATGGTATTTCTAACCCGTACCAATATTTTCGCCCCTTGACAAACTGCATATTAACACAAGGTGCGAGTCATCCATGTAGTGCCAATAAAATGACTTGTTTTGATTCTTTGTATTTGTAACTACTAGTTAGAACCTTTTGTAAGTCTTTCCTCATGATATGTGTCTTCTTATGAGAATTTCCTAAAAAAAATGTTTTTGAGAAGAGTAGAAAAATAACAAATAAAAGAAGACAAATCATTAAATCCAATATCTAAATCACTTGCAAATCAAAGCAACAAGAATCCAAGAGACCTATTTTGACACTTATTTGTGTTTGTTGTGTACTCAAATTAACACAACGAAGAGATAATCAATTGAGAAGTAACTACTGTGATTCGATTGTTCCAATTGAAAGATTACAATGAGAAATCAAACAATAACAAAGAAGGAGATGGGAAACAGATTTCAGAAGAGAGATGAGAAGACTAGAACCAACTTCTAACAATATTCATTCATGCCTCTGTCCCCTATTCTCGTCGTGCTTTTATCACCGCTACCAACATAACCGTTCAATATGTTGGGCCATTGGACTGGGCTGGTTGGATCTTCTTTGGGCCCAGGTCCCCGGTTCATAACAGTGTTTCATTGCATGAGTCATGACTCATGATTATTTCCTAGGCAATGGATAGCATCATATCATTTGTGACAAAATGAAATTTCTCTTGCCAATAGTCATTTTTGCCATTAAATAAACATGTCTTTCTCATAGTGTGATACACATTATCGTATGATCCTATACCAATTACCAAACATATATATTAATAAATACAAGATTCTAATACTATCTGGTTCTTATATGTGTATAAATTTGATGATTACAAGGAACGTAAACAACATCCATCTTTCAAATACAACTCTTCCATCCCATTGATACTTTATAGAGAATGAGTAAGGGTTGGTGTTGGCAACGGGTCGAAGCGACCTTTCCAGAAAACCAGATGAAGAGTATTTTCAGAGCATTTGACACCAACGGAGATGGCAAACTCAGTCGGAAAGAACTAAAAGTTTGCTTCAAAAGTTTTGGCCTACGTTTCGCAGGCTTCAGAGCCTGGCGTGCAATCCGTCATGTTGGTGCTAATGGTGATGGTATGATTGGCGAGGACGAGATAGATGAGCTCATTAAATATGTTTCCAAGTGGGGAATTATAGTCACGCCATAGAGTGAAATCACAAGAATCCATATATATTTATAGGTTGCATGCAACTGTTTTCATTTGTGAACTTACAAACGTCTTTATGTAAGATAATTATGAAATAGTATACCCTGTTCAAGACCACTGTGATCTATCTAATATATATTAGTTAAAACCTATTTTCACCCATATATTAACATTATTATTGGTAAATGACAAACTGATAAATTACAATTTTTATGATAGTATCAAATAGAGAAGATACGTGACATTATCATAGATAACTCAGAATAAAGCTCATTAGATTCTTGTTATGTGAGGGACATATAATTCAGGATGCAATGTTATCTTTGCATAAAATATATCAAAACTCGAAGCATAAATTCAAACCTACTGCAAAGCACTCCACTAGGCCACAATGGATTTGTGACATTAATAAGTAATATTATATCTCTTTTTAGCAATTTAATCTTACACTTTTGGGCAGTTCCAATCAAGGGCATACACGTAAAAACAAAAAGGACTAAGTAATTCATAGCTAGAGAATAAAGGTAAAATGTGTTGCACGCCCGTCAATCATTAAAAGGAAAGAGTTCGGTAATTATGTTTGATACATTTTATATTAACAAATTCCCATACATAATTCCCTTTCTATATGTGAATTTAGAATCATAGAAAGTCTACAAATATCTCATGAATGTGACAGTAGAAGCATCCTGTTAAGAACCATTTGTAGTCCATGATTAATAATATAATACCATAAGCCTTTGATCAAGCTCTGAACTCGAACTTAACTGTTATTACCTACAGAAAAAAAAATCAACAACCCTAAGAGCATGTATTGCCAATAACACCCTAAAGTTTGACATTATAATTTAAAAGAAGCTAGGGAGATCAAAACCATGAAAAAAGTCTTGAGACTACATATAAACATACATACGGTTAGCAATTTTGGAACATCATTTGGATTAATTTAGTCATGATCATAAAGGATGGTGTTGCAATACTAGCTAGGTTGTTAATTCTTAAACACCTTTGAAAAGGGTTAGATAGTTTCAGTCATTGGTCTTTCTTTTCCTTTAACCACTAATACAGGAGAATGTATGAGTCGATGGGATTGTTAATCGATCGTTGGCAATTCTCTTATGGGTTCAGCAAATGGATTGAAAATTCTGATGTGTTGGAGCTAGCACGTGGTTCACTATATAGAAAACAACAAGAAAATAACAGTTAATAGCAAATAACAAAATAATCTAGGATATAAAGTAATTTATTATGAAGCAAGCTCATTAGATAGTACTGACTAACTAACAACAAACATTTCTTTTAACCAACATAGATCGTTCGATTAGCTTAACGAATGAACACGAACAAAAAATTTCGTTCAGTTAGCTTAGCGAACAAACACGAACACTGGTCTAATTCGTTCGACTGCGTTCGTGAACGTTTGATAATATGTTCAGTTACGCTCGTTCATGTTCATTACTTTACGTTCGTTTGTGTTCGTTTGATTATATTCAAAAAATAATAAATAATAATTACTGTTGATACACTTTTTGTGTATGTAGCTTGTAGTTAATTATTGTACTGTATAAACGATCTTTTGTTTTGTTTGTTTGACTTTTGATGTAAGTTGACCAAGTCAAACTTCCTCCTGTTTGACTTGGACAACAAGTTAGTGATTTTTGTGGTTGTATTAGTCTGTTCGTGAAGGTGTCCCATGAAGGATCTTCATGAACCTTCGTGTTCACGAAAGTGGTCCTTCGTGTGTAATATCCACGAAGGTGTTTCCTTCATGTGAATGATGTGAGGCGAAGGTAACTTCGCATGGAATAGGTGACCTTTGTCTGTAGATTGTTCTCCTTCGCGGATGCTGCTAGGTATGCCTATATATACCAACAATTGTCATTTTGAAATGCAAGAGAGCACATTCAGAGATTATTGGAGCATTATTGGGTATTCATGTATTGTTACTCTGCTGAAATCAATACATTGAAGCTTTAAAGTGATATTTATCTTGTTACTATTGGTGTGTTCTTGCTTTGGTTTGTATACAAACTTGGATTTTGCACTTGTTTGTGTATCGAACAACAAGGAATAGGTTATCTTAGATCCATTCTAGGGACCTACAATTATGTCTAAGTTACTGTAAGTGCACCTAAGTTTAATAAATGCTGGATGCTGCTGAAGTTTGAATCTTCAAGGACTGAACTTGTAATTAGTTGAAAGTTTGATCACAAAGTTGGACATGTATAGGGTTCTATTATCCGAATTTGTGGAATTTGTGATGTAAGAACTTATAAGTTCTTTGTTTTTGTCCAAATTTGTAGTATTAGAAGTGTCAAGTGTTTCTAGTTTGTTCTATCCGTATTTAGGACTAGGGTTTCTTTGTAAGGACTATAGTGTCCGAACTTGAGTTTGTATATATTATCAATGGATAGTAATGAAACAAATGCTTTTGGAGAAAACTTTCTGTGCAAGATTGTTCTTGAGAGAGAAACAAACCCTAACTTTGTGTGTGTTCATTGTGTGTGATTGTTGATCTGTGAATATTTAGTGTATTCACAGATTGTTCGGTTCTCTCATCTTCTACATCTTCTGTACGAGCTCTGCGGTGTGGTACGAGACACGCGGTGGTTTGTGTGTCGATCGGTCCGGGTTCCTGTGTTCGTTGTAGGAAGACGACCTTATATAGTTAGTTAAACTTGATTCATCATTTGGTGGTGTAGCAGACTTCTTGTGTTTTGATTTATCATTTGATGGTTGTATTTAACTACTTATATCCAATCTTTAAGTATAACAACGTTTTTTTTTTTTTTTCAAGTTAAATGTTCGTTTGCGATCGTTTTTATTTGCTTGCGTTCGTTTGTGTTCGAGACTAGTCTTCACGAACTGCTCGGAACAACTGAATTTCCTTAACGTACGAACACGAACATAAACTTATGTTCGGTATGCGTTCGTGAACAGTTCACGAACCTGTTAATTTCCTTAATGAAAGAACACGAAAATGGTCTTGTTCGTGTTCGTTCGGTTCGTTTACAGCCTTAGTAAGTAGTATCGTACTAGTAGTCAAAGCACAAACATACTTGCCATCAAAGCTACCTTATCATTTAGTTTTTTTGGTTGTTTTCTTTTTGTTATTATAATAATACAATATAATTCTTTATAAAATTCTGAATATACCATTGCCACATACTTATATTTATCCACCTTTCAATAAAAACTATAGTCAAAATCGAACGAGTCAAATATAAAATATGCGTGATATTTTATTGTTCTTTACAGTTATGAACCAAACAGATATCGTCCGAACAACATGATTCGTTTTTATGGTTTTCTCGACGTTATAGTATACATTTTGTTGAGAACGGAGTTGTATTCACAATAAAGTATATATTTAATGTTGTAAGCTATAACGCTTGTCGGGTACCGGTGTTATTCATTTTTAAGGTTTTTGGTCCATGTAAAATATATGTGGTTATCCTCTTAAGCATTTCTCTTTTGATTATACTGAATTCTGGTACCGTGTCGGATGTAACAAACCAGACCGGTTGACTAAAAGTAAACTTGTATTTGATGAATCTCTCTAAAAGGAAGTTTGTCCGCAGAGTTATTTTCATTAAATTTTGATTTCCGGTATTTAAATTTAGTTTTTCTCTAATAACTTGCGTGTAATAACTCTTTTATAAAGTCTTGGTACATGGTTATATTTCACGACATCAATACCAGTACCGATATCAATATTCATTTATGTTGTTTTTATACAAGTCGCTATCTCTTTTATTACACTACCAGTGCCAAATTGGTAGATAACTTCCATGTTTTGTGTATACATCGAATTCTCTTTTCGCTAATTTATTTGGTTTTTACTTTCGCTTGGATATACAGAGTGTTGGTATCGTAACAAACCAAATCGATAACAACCAAAACCGAATTCTTGCCGTATCACGTGAAATTATGTTTATTTTAATTCTATCACACGATGCATATTTTGTCGACATTGATTACATTTTTGCCATACATATCCACGCTTATTTGGCAATAGGTCAACGTCTGGTGTAATTGATTATTTTTAGCATGTTTGAGCATTTGGAAGGCTTGCAACTTGCTTGTATTTTTTATCAGAGTCTCAATCGCCAGGTTGTTTGATGATATAAAGGCTATCGGATTTTTGTGGGTGAAAAATCACTCAAACCTTAAATCTTTAGATTTAAATGATTGGTGTAATATAGATCTTTTGGGCTTGTAGTTTGTTGTTCTCTAGGCGTTTTTTTAATCCAGCTCCACGCTAGTCTTTTTTTAATTATTATATTGCCGTCTTAAATATACTAAAAACAAGTGTTTGATAACAAAAAAAAGAAGAAAAAAAATATCTGAAATTACTTGCAATATCAATTTTAACTATTCTTTATGCCAATGAGTTGGTGGTGAAATGGTAAGGGGAAGACCTGGCCAGTGTTCTAAGTGACTCAGGTTCGATTCTTGCCCTCCACATTAGTTTCTGCGGCACCTGATTATGATGGGAGACTAGGGGTGATCGCTAGCTAGTTCGATTCTTGAAATGAGCGGATTTTATCTCACCGCACTATCGTGCCTTCGGGCGAGTGTTCATGGGCGTCGGCCCTAGGTGAGGGTTTTCCATGATTCAGATGCAAGTGTATCCTGATATGATGAATTTCGCCAACAACTCATTTAGAGGATTCGTTAGCGGTTTAAAAAAAACTTGAACAATCAAGCATATATCTGTTTGGTACTTATTGATTTCCGTTTCATTCATTTCCCTAGGCCCTACCAATGAATAGCATCATATCACTTGTGAGTTGTGACGGAATGAAATTTCTATATCCAATTGTCATTTTCTCGCTGGATTTTTTTAGAAATCACTTTGCATTTAAAAAATATCAAACTTTTCTCATAGTGTGATACACAAATTATACTATACCAATTACCTAACATATATATTAATTAATATACACAAGATTCTAATTTATTCTTAGCTTGGTTTAACAGCCGACTAAACAAAACTAAGAAATATAGAAAAAGTGATGTTCTCTAATATTATATATATTTAATTTGTGTGTATAAATTTGATGAGTACTAGCAGCACAAACAGCATCCAACTTTCCAATACAGCTCTTCTTTCCCCTTATAGAGAATGAGAAAAGGTTGGTCTGGGAGACGGATCGAAGGGACCTTGCCAGATAACCAGATGAACGGTATCTTTAGAGCACTTGACACCAATGGAGATGGAAAGCTCAGTCGCAAGGAACTAAAGGTGGGCTTGAAAAGTTTTGGCCTGCGTTTCGCAGGCGTCAGAGCTAAGCGTGCAATCCGTCATGTTGATGCTAATGGTGATGGTATGATCGGCGAGGATGAGATAGATGAGCTCACTAAATATGCTTCCAAGTGGAGAATATAGTCACTCCTCAATTCGACGAGATCCAAAGATATACATAGGATATTAGGATGCATGCAAGCTGGTTCTATTGAGGAGGTCATGTTTGAGTAGTATTGTGACTTTATAAACGTCTTTATGTAAGAAAGTTAGGAATTGTGATCTTAGATATCTAATATATGTATTGTTGGTTGCTGTTCAACTAAACAACTTCTATTTTTTTCTCAGATATAACTTCGTTGTTTGTCAATTGAACACGTGATTTATTGACAACCATTATTCAAAAGCTAATTGCACAATATATATTATACTAGGTGTAGTACCCACGGGTAGGTTTAGTAATGATCGAAATGAAATACTAAAAAACAGATTAGAATATATCATTTAAATTTTGGTCTTTATTTCTATATCTTTATAAAGTAATGTTGAAGACAGTATGTGTGACCACATGGGTAGTTTAATAACCATCGAAATAGATTATAATACATCATTTAAATTGTTTGTATTTAGTTCATGTTTGATATAGAAATTAGAGTAAAATGCAATTTGCGTCCCTGTGGTATGTGCCAAACATCAACCTGAGCCCCTGAATTCATTTTTTGGTTTTTTGAGCCCCTAACCTTATGAATTCATAACAGTTTGAGTCCCTGCCGTCAGAGTTCCGTCAGTTTTACCGTTTGATTATTGTGAAAAATCCATAATACCCCCCACCCTTAATATCTACACTTAATATCAGACCACCAGTTTCATAATCATGATCAACAGCTCTCCCAACTCCCAATATCTCTCCCAACTCCCAAGATCATCATCATCTTCATCGAACAGATCAACAGATCATCTTTATCGAACATCTTCATCATCGAACATCTTCATCATCGAACAGATTAGGTTCATCTTCATCCTCATATTGATTTTTGGTTTGATTCGATGATTTGAATGTGTTTATATTGTGAAAAAACAGAGGGTTGATTCTGGGTTTGATTTTGGGTTCCATTCGATGATTTTGGGTTCCATTCGATGATTTTGGGTTGATTTTGAAAAAAACAGAGGGTTGATTTTGGGTTTGATTTTGGGTTCCATTCGATGATTTTGGGTTGATTTTGAAAAAAACAGAGGGTTGATTTTGGGTTTGATTTTGTGTTCCATTCGATGATTTTGGGTTTGATTTTGGGTTCCATTCGATGATTTTGGGTTGATTTTGAAAAAACAGAGGGTTGATTTTGTTCAAAATGCATCAAAACAGAGGTTTTGAATGTGTTTTGGTTTTGATTTTTGTGGGTTTAGGGTATCAAAACAGAGGTTTTGGAATGTGTTCCTGTTTTGATTCTTGTGGGTTTAGGGTATCAAAACAGAGGTTTTGAATGTGTTCCTGTTTTGATTCTTGTGGGTTTAGGGTTTAGGCTATCAAAACAGAGGTTTTGAATGTGTTTTGGATTTGATTCAATGATCTGAATGTGTGATTTGAATGTGTTCCTCATTTTGATTTTTGGTTTTGATGATAACAGTTATTTGGTTTTGGTTTGATTCGATGATAACCGTTATTTGGTTTTGGTTTGATTCGATGTACAGAATGGCTGCGGATGTAAAGATACGCAAAACACCAACTACGAAGGCGAGAACACTTGACAACCTCCTAGAAGATGCGGTGCACATAAGGAAGTGATTGATATGAATGAATACAACCCCAGTGGAGCTCTTCGATTTTCCTTGAAATTCCAGAGCTCGCTAATTACATATCTACCACTTGGGTTATATTCATTCATATGAATGAATATAACCCCATTGGCAGATATGTAATTACCTACACTGAGGTTATATTCATTCATATCTGCTACATTCCGAAGTGCACCCGTCAGTAAGGATCCACAATTGCTTGTGGTGGTATGACGTTTTGTCTCTGTATTGTATGTGCAAAAACTTGGATTTCTTACAGTTACAACGCTTGCAAGCCTCCGCCTCTCCAGCATTTTCCGCTATACGCCTATAAGATTCAACTAAAAAGTTAATCACCATTACGCTTAGCATATTGAAACACTATATTGGGTGAATCCAATAACGTTGTCATCAATTCTAACTTCACCTGTATTGTATGTTACAGTCTTTTGTTATCGAGTCTGCAAGTTCCGTCAAGTCTACGAAGTTGGTATGACGTTTTGTCTCTGTATTGTATATATTAAAAGTTTACCTTTAATATACAATTTAGGCTTTAATAATTTGTTATAAAAAATATTAACAATGCCAATACAACTTTCATGAACAACTCTCCTTAAATATCAGGTTATGTGAATGATATGAGAGAACCAACTGGATCAACTTTTTCTGTAATCAGCAACTCTTCCGGAAGATATCCTCCTTTCATCAATTACAATAGATAAATCAACATTCAATGAATGATTAATAGTTATAAGAAAAGTTTATACAGCATACAGTTTGTAATATTTGTTAATGGGCTGCTCTCAATGTTATGATTTGACGATTCAAGTTGTGTGATCATTGAAGATACAAACAATGATAGATTGGTGAATTATACTTAGTGTTGTTAAAACACTGTTTTGAAAACACTTTTGGCTTAAAACATTGGTTTCAAAAATTGTCCTTAAATCAACAGTAGTTTCAAACAGTGTTAACCCCAAAGTGGTTTCAAAACATATCATTAAGGATTACACTATTATAACCGAACAGTGGTTTCAAACACTGCTAACCTTAACCACTGATTCTATACAATATAAATGACAAACTAAACTACCGCTTCTTCCTTCCATTGTTGCATGTCAATTTATGAAATGTTTGACACTCAGTGGTTTCTTCAAAGTTGTTGTACACAAGCAGCACTTAATGGACATCAGTTGTAGTATACAAACAGTGGATGAGGGCCATCAGATGTTATAACCATTTTCAAGGGGAAAGTCTAATGCAAACAGCTGTTTATGATGAATAGCAGTGGACAGTATTTAGAAAACAGATGTTTGAGCACAACATAGTTAGGGGTAAGGAAATGATAATGATTTGAAAGACTATTAAATCAGCAACTGTTTAATGAGATTATGTTGAATGATTTTGTTGAATGATTTTGTCTTGCGTAAACACAATATCATTTCCAACATCTGTTGATGGTGATTTATGAAATACCTGCAAGAATGCCATCCTTAACAAAATACATTTTAGACACAAATTGTCAATCTTTATATGCCACCAGTTTTTACATTCCACTGCTTCATTCCAAGCAGGGTTTTGGTCTTTAGCAACACTTATCTTAGGACAGTAGATTAAATAGCAGCACTTTGTCTGGGGCAGTTGTTGTACACAAGAAGCAGTTAATGGACAGCAGTTGTAGTATACAAACAATGGATGAGGGCCATTAGATGTTATAACCACTTTCAAGGGGAAGGTGTAACGCAAACAACTGCTTATGATGAATCCACTACTGTGGATCACTGTTATTTGGCCCAAACAAATAACGACTTTGAAAAATAAGATGGTGGTACCACTTCAAGGGCAAATACACCCCAAATAGAACAAAAAACACAAACAAACTACACAGAAGCCTATACAAAGTCCAACTTTTACAAAATTCTGCTAGCAATAAACACTTCTTCATTCGATATTAAATAGTATTATGTTGGACCGTTTTGTGACCCTAAAAAGTCAGTTAAGGACGTTCATCTTCACGTATAAAGGCGGAATCAATACACGCAAAGTAACAACAGCTTTTCTCTTTAATTCCTTCTTTATTTATGCTTTCTGAGTTGATTTTGATAGAGTTTCAACACCTAGCACATGAACAGGTTTCGCTCCAACGTACAGACATGAATGACAAGGTTTCGCTCCTGATGACTATTTATAGACCCTGTGGTTTCGCTTATACGACATGACACATAAGCGAAACCTCATTAACACCCTATGAGCGAAACCCCCTGACTAATAAGCGAAATCACTTCTAAATGTACATATGAGCGAAATACCTATCTAACTGATTTCGCTTTTAATGACACACATGTCATTATGAGCGAAATTAACATATCTAAACCCTAATATCACTTACAAACTCTAATCTTGACTATCTTGACCTAAGACTTAACGTAGACGTAGTCAACAGACATCCCGTGCATCAACAGACTCCCCCTTGGATGTTGACGAAGTCTTCAGCTCCGAGTCTTCAGTCTTGGTCTTTTCTCCAACTCTCTGTCTTCACATCATAAGCATTCTATCTTCACAGGTTCAGGCTCACTTCCTAGCTCCATCTTCAGACTTCCCTTTGATCGTTGATCCAGACTCCCCCTTTCATAGACTCCCCATCTCAATATGCTAGAATCTGAAGTCTTGATCTGGTTCAAGCTTTGACATTTAGCTTTCATGGGAATAATGAAGTCCAAAACCTGTGTCTCAACCATCAAACATTACAAACTATCTTTTCAACAATAAATCACAAACTCAATCAGCTTTAGCAATCCACTTAAGTATTCTGGTCCAAGTTAATGACCCTGATCACTTGATTAATCTACCAAGTTCAATTTAATGACCTCGGTTGATCATTTGACGAAACAAACTAATTTTGAAAACAACAATTTACACATTTTCTGAAAATAACAAGTATCAAGTTAATGAACTTGTTTTTGACTTTTCAATAAATCAAACTTCATCAAGATAAGCTCTCCTCATTCTTCAGTCCAGAATCTCCTGCATCTGCTTCAATCATTTGAGAATCCAACAATCAACTCTCCACTTTGGTTTGTCAAAAATAAAGCAGAAATAAAATCTTTTTGGAATTTTATAAAGTGTGCTAAACTAAAAAAATGAAATACAGAAAACTTAAATTGCAAAAAGTAAACAAAGTAAACTATTTACAAATATATTTTTGGCGAGCGTGTCAGGGAATCATATCAACTTTTCAGACAAATTACAAGTACTGTTAAGCTTCATTTCATACTCAGACTTAAACAATTCACCTCGATTGTCGATATACTGATCCATCTTAAATTCTCACACAAATTTCAATTTACTCAGGATACGATTTAGATGTTTTATGAACTTAGCTCATTCATGTGTCCCACCTCTTGAATATACTGCCGTATCCAGAATCCCAATATTCAGTCTTACAGGTGAGTATACTACAATGATATCTGTACATAAATTAGGTAATGCGAGGGCGAGGGATCTCAGGTCGATACTTCCGTATACGCAGAGAGATATCAGCTTCGACTTTACGGTATGTCCCCTTTAGAGGATCTTTTAGCTACAACAGCAGCGACTATCAATTTTATTGTTTCATCGGCATGCTGAGGGTTTATGCTATGTTTCAAGCATTTGTGAAAAGTATTATCCAAGGACTAGGTCAGAACTACCGTTCAGCAGAAGTCCCGGAATAATACCCCAGACATCATTGAGTATAAAAACCTAGTATATCAGATTATGAGACCTTTCAAACGAGATTTCAGGGGTTACCTATATATCCAAGTAGTGTTCCCCACGAATTTCACAAGTTTGAAATTTTAGATTTATATCCCAAATATATCTACTAAATGTGTGAAAACCTATCGACACATCATCAGTGAGACTGTTTAACTCATTTAAACTTTACAAATCTTTAGCATACTGTAATAGTCTAGCCGATGTACTATCATTTTCCCTTTATACACAAGCTCTTTTTCAAATTTTATCATGTTTTTGTATTTTTGCATTTTTTACTGTTTTTGTATTTTCTGAAAATATATCTATATACATCTATCTACTCCCCCTAAATACCAAAACAAGTAAAAAATCGACAAACCATTGCAGATTGTTTCTCGTCTTCATCCACAACAGTACTCTCATCAACGCCAATAATTCCATCCGACACCGAAAGAAGCTTCATACCGTTCAGTTTTAACAAATATTGAAACCGATTTTTATCAAAAGCTTTGGTATGTAAATCAGCTTTCTGTTCGTCAGTGTGGATTTTCTCAATTCGTATCAACTTTTTCTCAAAACAATCACGAATAAAGTGATGACGAATTTCTATGTGTTTAGTTTTAGCGTGATGTACTGGATTCTTTGTTATATTTATAGCGGCCTCATTATCAACAAAAAGAGGTGTGTTAAGAAACTGTAAACCGTAGTCGCGCATCTGTTGTTGTATCCACAAGATCTGAGAGCAGCAACTGCTAGCAGAAACATACTCCGCTTCACATGTAGATAACGCCACAGACGTTTGTTTCTTACGCTGCCAGGTAACCAATCTAGGACCAAAGAACTGGCATCCTGCAGTTGTTGATTTTGAATTGACTTTGCAGCATCCGAAATCCGAATCGGAATACCCTTCGAGCATAAAGTCGCCTTTTCTAGGATACCACAACCCCAATGAAGGAGTTCCTTTCAGGTAGCGCAATATCCTCTTCACAATGATCATATGCGAAGCTCTCGGGTTAGATTGAAATCTTGCTGCGAGGCACGTTGGGTACATGATATCAGGACGTGAAGCAGTTAGGTACATCAAAGAACCTATCATGGAACAGTAAAAAGTTTCATCAGCCCTGTCTCCGGTGAGATCTGGGTGAATCCCATGATTTGTTGCAAGTGGGGTAGCAGCTGGAGTAGAACTTGACATCCCAAATTTCTCTAGAATATCATGAACGTACTTCGTCTGATGAATGAAAATTCCCTCAGGTAGTTGTTCAACTTGTAGACCCAAAAAGAATTTCATTTCCCCCATTGATGACATTTCGAACTTTTGCTTCATCACTGATTCAAAATCTTTGCATATATTTTCATTTGTCGACCCAAAGATTATATCGTCCACATAAATCTGAACTATCAGAAGATGACCGTCGACCTCTTTAGTAAAGAGAGTGGCATCCACTGTTCCACGAATGAACTTGTTGGCTAGTAGGTGTTGAGACAAAGTCTCGTACCAAGCTCTCGGGGCCTGGTGTAAACCATACAGCGCTTTGTCCAATAAGTAGACCTTGTTTTTGTGGATTGGATCGGTGAAGCCCGGCGGCTGTCCGACATAAACCTCCTCTTTGACCTTCCCATAAAGAAACGCCGATTTTACATCTAACTGATATACTTTGAAGTTCTTCCAAGACGCAAAAGCAAGGAAAATTCTGATTGCCTCTAGTTGTGCTACAGGAGCATAGACTTCTGTAAAATCAATCCCCTCCAGTTGACTAAAGCCCTGAACAACGAGTCGAGCTTTGTTCCTTACAACAACTCCTCTATCGTCTCTCTTACACTTAAATACCCATTTTGTATTGATTTTCCTATGACCATCCGACAAATCCACTAACTTCCACACTCCTAATTTTTCAAATTGGCTCAGTTCCTCCTGCATTGCATTGACCCAAGAATCTTCAGTAAGCGCCTCTTTGTAAGTTCTTGGTTCAACCTGCGAGATAAAACAACTCAATGAGAATTCAGTTTGCAAAGGAGTAACTGTTGTATAAAAACATGTAAGCCCTTTATCAATCTGTCTTCGAGTGCGAACGCCTGTCTGCAATTCTCCTATGATCAACTCCTCTGGATGATATGAAAAAGTTCACGGCATCACTTCGCTTGGAACATCTACATTTCCCTCCAGATTAGTAACATTCTGATCTGCATCTTGTTCACCAACTTGGTTTGTTTGACTTTAAATCTGAATTTGCTCCCCCTCAGAATCTGAATCACCATGATCAAAGACTGGCATGTTATCAGCTTCTTGATTATCATCCTGAACCGACTGATTATCCTGAGCAACTTCATTCTGTTGGACATCATCATGTTCACCAGCATTACTAGGACCTGCTTCATCGTCATTTGAAGTTTCCCGTGGTCGCCTCGAATACTCAGCTGGGAATCTTAGTTGTGACTCATATTCACGCAAAATATCCAACTCATCAAAGAAATCTTCATCTTCCTCTGATTCTTCTCTCATGTCAAATGAATCCCACAGTTTGTCATAATGATAACACCATGAATCTCCAGGATTCTGTGGTGGCATAGTATAACCTTGACATTCAACATTTGCAGCTTCAATAATCCGCTTCTCACTTGGAACGAAGACACGTCGCATCGGATTTGCATAACCAACAAATATTCCCTCAATGCTCTTCGGACCAAACTTTCCATGAGGCTCTATAATAGTACAGGGTGACCCGAACGGTTCTAGATACTTCAAATTCGGTTTGCGGTTATTGATTAGCTCAAAGCATGTTTTGTTGAACTTCTTGACAGTGAGAACCCTGTTGAGCGTATAGCATGCGGCGGAAACAGCTTCAGCCCAAAAATTTATCGGTAACTTTGAATCTGCGAGCATAGTTCTAGCCATCTCGATTAGTGTCCGGTTTTTGCGTTCTGCAACTCCATTCTGCTGCGGAGTGTACGGAGCACTAAACTCATGCAATATACCTCTTTCATCACAAAATTCTTCCATCTTACTGTTCTTGAATTCAGTACCATTGTCACTTCGAATTCTTTTGATACGCCTTTGGTACAAATTCTCAATTTTTCTGAACAACACCATCAAACTGTCAAACGTTTCATCTTTCGTCTTCAAGAAAGAAACCCATGAAAATCTGGAATAATCATCAGTAACGACCAGACAGTAGTAATCTCGTGTAATACTTTTGACATTCACAGGACCAAACAAATCCATGTGAAGTCTTTCCAGAGGTCTCGAAACTGAATTGACTTGCTTTGTAGGGTGTGACTTTTTCTTCTGCTTGCCTTTAACACAGCTAATGTACTCCCCTTCCAGATGAAAACCTTTGACATGAACTCCAAGAACTAAATCATTTTGCACCAAGTGATTCATCTTCCTTAGGTGAATATGCCCCATCTTACGGTGCCACAATCTTGATTCTTTCTCAGTTTCTCTAGACACAAAACAATGTGCTTGACCAGTAGATGTAGTTGCTACACTCATATCTAACACATATAAATCATTCACTCTAGGTGCCCGCATGATAATCCGTTCATCAGTGATAACAAATCCTGGTTTCAAGATCAAACATTCTTTATCAGTGAAGTGAGTAGTATACATATTGTCACAAATCTGCGAGATACTAAGCAGGTTGTTCTCCAGCTCAGTAATGTAGTTAACTCTTTCAAACGTCACAATCCCGTTGGATAACGTTCCTTCACCAATAATTCTACCACCTTCATGACCAGCAAATCCCACATAACCACCATTGATATTTCTCACATCATACAGCAACGCAGTCTTCCCTGTCATATGTCGAGACGCTCCACTATCCATGATCCATCTGGATACAAGTTTTGGAAGATCCTGCACATAACAAACTTTGAATTAACCAACTTGAATAAAGATGCCGATTCATGCTTCGCAATCAAGGAAGCTCCGGCAATTCAAACTGTTTATTCGAACATGGAATCCACCCAGGCCTCATCAGCCTTAGGTGTAACCTTGACTCTCGCAATTTGAATTTTGAAGTTTTCAGCCTTAAGAGGTGGAAAATTTGCATCATAATCAATTTGAATTGAATCCTCAGAAGATTTCACCTTCTTCTCAGTTTTTGGTTTCCAAACTTGTTGAGATAATGCAACCCGTTTATAAAATTTGTCATTTTTAGTTACCACTTTCTTTACAGGTTCAATTTTCACTTTGGTGTTGTCATTTTTCACACTCTTTTTCTCAACAATGATTGGTGCTTTACCCTTTTCGTCAATTTTCTTCTTTTGAATCTTCACAGTTTCAGTCTTAGGCTTCACATTGTTACACTTTCGTGCAATGTGACCAACTTGATTACATCTGAAACATGTTCGAGTATCAACAACTCGACTTGTGCCTTCAGACTGAGACTGTGAAGCTCTTTTCTCAAAGAACTCTTCATTCGATTTTGAAAAAATCACTTTCTCTTCACCAGCAAGTGAACTCGGACTGTTCACAAACTTTTTCTTTTTAGCAAACCTCTTGTTTGGAACATTTCTTTTCTGATAATTTCTACCACCCTGATAACCACCCGACCAGTTATTTCGATTTTTATTATAAAAACGTGATGGATTAACAGATTTCTTGTAGTATGATTTATCTTTCTCAAAACTCATTTTTCTCTTTGTTTGACTCAGATTGTTCACTTCTGACAACTCAACTTCGACCAACTTGAAAACATTTGTCAATTTGTTCATATTAACATTCTCAATCGGAAACTCAGAATCCGAAAACAACTTATCTGAACCCAACATCTTGTACATGACAAGATTTGATTCTTCATTTAAGTTGTTCTTGGACTTTCGTTTCGAAATGTATTTGTCCAAGAAACATCCATCTTCCTCAGTAGTGTCACTATCCGTTTTTAGCACATTTTCAACAACACCTTTTACAATATCATTTTGGACACTATCGTCATTGGAAGATGTGAACGTGACATCAATTGAATCCGGAAGATTCATTTCACTTTCTTCTTCAATTTCAACCAACCCTGATTGCTTTTTCGTGTAGTTATCAAGAACAGGTGGTGGAACTTGATGAAAACCCACCCCAGTTCCATCAGAGTACACATCTTCACCTACTTTGTCTTTCCCGATGGGTTTGGGAATAATGTGTTGCAAAACAAAGCTTGTGGAGCTGTAACTGTTAAGCTTCAACTGGATTCGCTCGTTTTCAATTTCAGCCTCTTGAAATTTAAGTTTCAGTTTAGCGATTTCATCCAGTTGTTGGTTGATTGATTCTTCTTTTACTCTAAGCACTGCTTTTAAGTGAACATTTTCTTTATGAGTTTTACCATTTCGATCATCATTATCTTTCATTGTGCTTTTTAGTTTTTCAAACTTTTCAGAAATCTGACGGTTTTCAAGAATTAACTTTTCATTTTCCTTTTTAACTTTTTCATGATCAATTTTTGTTAGGCCCAGAGTTTTAAGCTTATCTGTATTACGGTTTTTTTATAATTATTTGGTTTTAAATTATGTTTTGGGCTTGGGCTAGGCCATGTGGGCCAATAGGGTAGAGGCTCCTATAAATAGTCTTATCTAGGTTATTGTAGGAGAGCTCTCTATTTTAGCAACAATGTAATCCCCAAAGGAGAACCTTGTACCCGACAATCCTAGTGATTGTGTGCAAGGTTCTCGAAGATCGTACCAGACGGTTCGTTGAAACCGTGTGCGATCTAAGCAGCGGCACTAAGTTATTCAATGAAATATTTCTTTTTGTTCTTGTCGGTTTGATCTTACTTTCCGCATTCGATTGAACAGTCGAGTGATATCACGGGTTTTTCGAGACCAACAAGGAATATAAGATCAAACCGTATGAACAAAAATATACCCTCCGTTCACCTTCATCCATCGTACCTTCAGCCGTATTTTGTTGGTCGGAAACAGTTTTGAAAGTTCTCATTGTGGCGGCTGAAATCTGAGATTAGGGTTTCTGGGGTTGTTGTTGTTACGTAGAAGAAGACAGAAACGACAATTCATTTGTCGTTTAGGATTTTAATTATATAATATTTATAATAATAATAATTAGGTAATCATGACTTAATGATTAATAATTATTATATTAGGTTTTATTAAAATATATATTTATAATATTATAATATAAATTTATTTTAAATTTATATTAAAAGTTTTGTATACAAAATATTAGAATTTAAAACTTATTATATTTAAAAATTAAAAAAATTAAAAAATTAAAAAAAATATATAAAAAAAGGGATGGAGGTTCTCTTCACCAAAAGAATACGTGCTCTTGGAACGCATTGGGTATTCAAAAACAAACTGGATGACCCTGGCGTGATCGTGAGGAACAAGGCATGATTGGCAGTTCAAGGTTTCGAACAAGTTGAAGGTCTGGATCATGATGAGGTATACGCACCGGTGGCACGTCCAGAGGCCATTCCTATTTTCGGATGATGAGAAAGAAGTTCGAAATGAGCTCGTGGGGAGAAGTGACAATGTTTCTGGGCTTATTCAAAATGGATAGGGATATGAAGTGTACATCTGTTGGATGCCAATTCTTGGGGGACAGTCTCATCTCATGGCAGTGCAAGAAGCAGCAGCTCACATTTGCAGCGGAAGCAAAATGCGTTGCAACATCTGCTGCCTACTGCTCTCAAGTTCTTTGGATACAACACTAGCTCAAGGATTTCGGTTTGAGTTATCTAAACTCTACTACTTATTTTGATAATGATGTCGTTATCCAGATTATCAAAAACCCTGTCTTTCAGTATAAAACCAAGCACATTGACATCAAGGTGCACAATATTCGAGATTGCTTTGACAGAGGATTGTTTAAACTTAAATAGATCCACACTGATGCTAATTCAATGGATCTTTTTACAAAACCTGTCAGCAGCTCATGATTCAATGTGCTTGTGGATCTTTTGAAAATGATGCGTTTTCACCGACTGAGCAACCACAAAAAAAAAGGGGTTTCTACTCTTATGCGTTTTCACCGACTGAGCATTGTTTGAGGGGGAGAATTAGTTGATGGGAAATGAAATGAATTTTCGTGTTAAAGAACTTGATTAACACACGTAAGGTTACAATGTTAAACAGGTTCGGCTCCACTGCGATGTGTTGATAGGTCTGCCGCTCGAAAAGCAAAATAAGCAAAAGTGATACAAACATAATGGACTGGACATCTCGTGGGTAACAGACCAACGGTGTATGATTTCATGGTCTTAAATCCTGCGTTGATAGATAGCCAACATCTGAGGTTTCGGGTCTTTATACTGATGATTCATCCGGGATATCAGGGTTGTCCCTCTGTTGCATCCAGATTATATGCAGACCTGGACACAGTCAGGATATCTTGCTAAAAGAGCCACAAAAAGGGCCAAAACCTGTCTCGCCCTCGTCAGATCTTCCTTGGTCTCTCTGCTGTACGGAAGTACTGACCTGTTCACCAGGAAGTCTGGCGTTAAAAAAAATAAAAAAATAGAATAAAAGGGCGCTCGTCAGATCTTCCTTGGTCTCTCTGCTATACGAAAGTACTGACCTGTTCACTAGGAAGTCTGGCGTTAAAAAAAATAAAAATAGAATAAAAGGATGATCTCAGTATACTCACCTGCTACGATGAACCGTTGTGCTTACCTTGATCGCGGGGGTATGCCTTGGAATGGGACACACAGATGTCACAGTATAAAACTACCTAAAAGCGTATCACAAAGCAAAAAAATTGAAGTTTGAACGGTGGATTTAAGAGGACAAACATATCAACAATTGCGTGGACCAGCCTAAGTAAACGAAGAGCTGAAAAGTGTCCCTTAATCAGTTCGAGAACGATTTTGATCCCATGGCAGGTTCTCCCTATATTACTCCTCCATTAGTTTTCTATTATTAATTTGTTTTGTTTTGATTATCTCTTTGCTAAAAAAGGTTGCTCGGTTGGTTGGATCGTTGATTTTGAGAAAGATGTTTTCTATCCTGAAAATGCAAAACATTAAAGTAATAGTCTGACACACTGTTTCGGATTAGGGCCCACTGTCGTGGATAACGCGAATCAGATCCGGCCCATTGTTCCGAGTTGGGGCTTGGCCGTTTGATCTCAGGCCCAATCCAAAACACTATTAATTGGCAATCATTTTCTCTTTCGAGTCACGTTTCGGGCTAATCTCATCTCCTAATCATTTCGGAAGCTCTCATCATCTTCTCGGATCACTTATTCGAATTACGAGGTTTGCAGGTTCCTATACTTTTCAAACCAAAGCCTTTGAATGCCACAATTGCCGAAGAGCATGACGTGCAACAGACACTTGCTGATGAGAAAGCTGAGATAGAAACAGAAATTCTAGATTCATACGAAGAAGAATCTGACGAAGACAGTGATGTGGAAGTATTTGTCTCTGAGAATGTTGAGGAACCCTTTCAAGAATCAACGTAAATGACGACTGAAGATCTTCAAGCCCAGATTGAATCCTTGAAGGATAGTATCGGAAACCCTCCTTCCGTATCTATTCCTGAGATTGAAGATGATTCGACAGATGATGCTGAAGAAGCATCCAAAAAAAAAACGAAGAACCGAAACAACTCCTTATATTCATTCTCTGGCCCAAGCTCAGATCCAGAGCCTACTATGCCTACCGATCCACAAGTCACTGCTGCTACTCGAGAAACAAGCACGCAAGATCTTGATTTTGATTCTAATTTCGATTTCGATCTGCCTGAAACAACTCACTCGCAACCAGAAAGCTCAAGCGACATCAGGTTCGATGTAGGAAGTTCCGGTGGTGCCGCTTTCTCTAAGCATGATGAAGCAGCCATGCGCTTTGCAGCCAACAAGATGAAATTTATTGAAGAAAGAAATAGTGATGACAATACGACAGTTGATGTAGCGAAGTTGCAAAGAAGAGTGATTGTGTTGGAACAAGATGCTGCCCTGAAAGAAGCTCAGATCTCATCTTTGCAAGGTCAAAAATCTAGCAAAGATTAGACGATCGAGCAACTACAAAGCGATGTGGGTATGCTGATGTCTGTTGAAAGCTAAGCTGGAAAGGAAGTTCAAGATCGTAATCAAGAATCGTTTGTTTGATGATCCGGCTCCGTTGCCTGGTGGTCCTCTTAACGGATTCAGCAACTAATCTAGTAAACCTAGGGGGAGATTGTTAGGCCCTATAGGTTTATGGATTAGTAGATTAATTGCTTAATGGATCACTTTCTAGAAGTGGGAGTATTAGAGTGGGCTTTGGGGTAATTATGGGCCTAGGGTTTAGGGGGAAACCCTCCCTATAAATAGTTAAAGGAAATTAGGGGTTAAGGTTGGTTGGTTCATTGGTTTTAGGAACTTGTATTAGACAAACACCATTTGTATGCAAGTTTAAGCCTTTGAATATTCAAATCTTCATATTGTTTTTGATTATTTCTTGAAGATCATCAAGTTTGGTTTCCGCCCATCCTTGGTGATTGTTTGATATCGTTGTTTGATCCGGATTTTCGGGACTTACAATTTTATCATTTTCAATTTGGCTAGTTAATTCTCTTATCCGTTCAGTTGAAGCTTTAACTATTTTGTCACGATCAAGAATTTGATTCTCAACGCTTCTGACTTTTGCTGTCAGATCATCAACTTTCTTCCCGTTGAGATACGTGACTGTGTTACAAAATTTGCACTCTTTGTTGCAATTTTTGCAATCAGCATTTCCATCAATTTTCTTACCTGACGCATTTGTTGACAAGTTTGAACTGACCTGGCTTTTTGACTCAGACACGGAGTTAGAGTCTACCTCAAGTGCCTTAGCAGCCAGCACTTTGTCAGCCATTTTTCCCAGGTTCTCTGCAATCAACTCCTGCGTTGTGTCAATAACTCCAGTATCAAATTTCTTTGATTTCTCTGTCTCTTCTTTCTCCGTTTTCTCTTTCTCTTCTTTCTCCTTCCTCTCTTTTTCTTCTTTCTCTTTCTCGTCTCCAGTTCCCCACCATTTATTCTGCCAATAATCATCCTCTTCTTTGTACTCCTTGATTATGGCTTCAATATCAAGTGTTTTGTCATCGATTGCAATATTTCCATATGGGTCAAGATAACACTCCCTATCCGGATCCCATCTTCTCGCTCTCCTCGCTTCCAGATAGATACCAGAAATTCTAATGATTCTGTTTTCAGCCAACATTTTTCTGTATCTATACTTCTGATCTTCAGTTCGGTTATCTTTCCAAGGAATAGGTTCGTCGTTTTTCGCCATGAATGCGTAACCAACCGCATCTTCCTCCGGTAGAATCTCTTGACTCCAATCATACCCTTCATCATCGTAAATCACCGCAAGAGCTCTAGATTTCTCTTTGTTGTCTTCAACCTGCTTCAATCTAGGTGGCTCGGATTTATTCTGGTGATAAATTGCCTTCTTGTAATAATCATCTCTGAAAGGGTTTTCCGACTCATCAGCATAAGCGTTTCTGCATTCTCGCTTGAAGTGACCTTTCTGCTTACACTTGAAACATGTCACTTTGGATTTATCGAACCCCAGCTTGGTAGATGGACCACCAATTGTCTTCCTGCCAGCAATTTCCATGAAATGTTGTGCTCGACGAACAGCACTAGCCATAGCCCAATGAATATCGATCAGCTCCATTTCTTCAAGATCTATCTGATCATAATCTTCTTTCGTTAATTTGGTGTTGCCTATCTTCCCAGCTACTAACCCTTCATACGATTCCAACACAGATGCTAGGAAAATCATCTGTTGTTTAGCAGACTCCTCGTCAAAATTCTGAGCATTCTTTAAGTCTATTGCGATGTTACATTGAAAACGATTCTTTGCATCAGAATGACTTCCAGATGATGAAGATCCACTATGATAACCACTGTGACTTCCACTACTTTGACCACTTTGACTTTCTTTGCTAGCTGTGGATACATTCTCAGCAGAAAACGCAGTCTTGGGAGAAGTTGTTTTTGGCATCATGCTCTTTGGATAATACAAATCCAAATTCTGCTGGTAAGATGAGTGATTGACTTTGTACGTCTTCTTTAACTCCAGCTCGTGACTTTCAAGTCTCTCAATCAGCAAATCTGGTGTTAACACTTCTGGTGCCTTGATAGTATTTTTTAGCATCAGCGCATAATATCTCCAATCCATTTCATCTGGCAACGAATCGAACAACTTGTCTACTTGCTCATCATCAGAATACTTAATTCCATGTCTAACTAATTCCAGCTTCAGGTGCCCAAACCTCTTGATCATTTTTGAAACTGATTCATTCTTTAAGCACCCAAACATATCAAACTCTTTCCTAAGTAGTTTTATTTTGTTTTTCTTTATTTCTTCACTACCTATACATTTCTTTTCTAACTTTTTCCAAAGATCTTTTGCATTTGAATAATCGATCAAAGAGATTATGTCTTCCCGGCCGGACTGAAACAACAAAGCCACACACTTTTGTTCAGCTACAAACGAATCAATCTCCTCAGCTGATCTTAAAGTTTCACCATTTTTGTTTCCATTTTCATAACCGTTTTTCAAACTCTTCCAGCTGGGAAATGCGAATGCCATCAACCAATCTTCAAACTTTCTTGACCACCGACTGTATTCCTCGATAGCCATTAGCTTTGGAGGTTTATTGAATGTTCCAAAGGCACTTTCAGATTCCCAAGCTTCCTTTTTCCTCTCTTTTGGCAGATTCTCATTGTTGTTGCTAGACGAAGAATCATCATTTCTGGAATTTCCAGCGAATGCGTACATGTCGCTAAACGGGTTCAAGAATATGTCATCCATCTTGAGTGTACCTGCAAAATCAGTAAACACTTAGAAAAATTTTCGTAATTTTGAAAAACAGTGACAAATGAGCGAAATAGCAGTTCTTAAGACAGATAAGCGAAATAGCAATGTCACAAAAGCGAAACTAGATGAATGTCACAATGAGGGAAATCAACAGTATCACAAATAAGCGAAATCAGTTTATGTGTCCCTATGAGCGAAATAGCCTTTGAGCGAAATAGCAAGATATCCCTATCAGCGAAATCAGGTCTTTAAAGTGTCCGTATAAGCGAAATATCAGGATGTCCCTATCAGCGAAATCAGTACATGTTCGAATAAGCGAAATCAAGTAATTACAATCGATGTCCGTAAAAGCGAAACTACCATATGAGCGAAACCAGAGTAATTTCGAGCGGAACCTTTGATGTCTGAAAAAGCGAAACCTAGTTTTTAACTGATTTTTACCATTTTTAAGCCGAGTTTTAACCTGAATCTTTCTAGGGTTTGTTAATAGTATGTTTTACACGTTATATTAAAAAATCAGGCCATTTCAACCGTAGGAACTAGCTCAAATCGAAAAAGTATGAGAGAAAGTGAGTAGAAGTGAGAAAATTTTGTCGAATCAGCTGTAGTAGTATGAACTCCTCGTCCTGAAGCTCTGATACCACTTGTTGGACCGTTTTGTGACCTTAACAAGTCAGTTAAGGACATTCATCTTCACGTATAAAGGCGGAATCAATACACGCAAAGTAACAACAGCTTTTCTCTTTAATTCCTTCTTTATTTATGCTTTCTGAGTTGATTTTGACAGAGTTTCAACACCTAGCACATGAACAGGTTTCGCTCCAACGTACAGACATGAATGACAAGGTTTCGCTCCTGATGACTATTTATAGACCCTGTGGTTTCGCTTATACGACATGACACATAAGCGAAACCTCATTAACACCCTATGAGCGAAACCCCTTGACTAATAAGCGAAATCACTTCTAAATGTACATATGAGCGAAATACCTATCTAACTGATTTCGCTTTTAATGACACACATGTCATTATGAGCGAAATTAACATATCTAAACCCTAATATCACTTACAAACTCTAATCTTGACTATCTTGACCTAAGACTTAACGTAGACGTAGTCAACAGACATCCCGTGCATCAACATATTACAAAATTCTGAGTTTGAAAAATATTAAAAACTAAACATTACAATTAACACTTCCTAGGATATCTATTTTGCTCGCCTTCTTCCAGGCAATTTCATTTTTTGTTTTAACTTGCAGATCTGCTAGCGTATCACGGGTCTTCTGATCTTGTTTCAGCAAATGTGTCAAAAACTCTTCGGCTTTTTCTTTAAACTCTGATGGAGGAGAAGAGACAACTTCATCCAGCAGTGCAATGCTACTCCACGTCTGCTTATAATATTTATCACTTACCAACGCAACTTTTTTGTTGACTTCTTCAGCTTTTCTCTGTTCATGGAGTGACCATCTTGAATATTCAATTTTAAGATCGGTATTATCCGACCAGTGGTAGAAGGTTTTGCTTGCCATTTAGAAAGAGTGTGGGTGGTTTTGGACGTTTTGTTTTAGGATGAAGGGTTTTTTAAAAATGAAGTCTTGATGTTTTCAAGTAGAGCAATCATGATCCTTTATAGTGTTTGAAATATTTGATAGGATAAATGAAGAGAAGTCTGCTAATAAAGATCATTTTTCAAAGGTTTTACATTAAAATGTTTGATAAGGTAAATGAAGAGACATGTTGGCTATATACACGTTTTTCATTATTAAATCATTACATGTATCAGGTTTTTAAATATAAATTTTTATTTAATGGTTGCATTTAAACCTGACCTTTGGGCTGATAGATATCCTATATAATATCATTGCAAATTCAAACATTGTTTCATCATAACCAGATTCATTCAGTTAAATAGAAGAGCAACTCTTATTGTTTTGCCTTAGCTGTTATAAATACATTAAAATGGAGTCACATACTGCTGCACAATCTGAGGATTTCAAGCAACGCTTTATTAAAGAAATCGAAGAGCAAGTTTTTGCTGATAGGAGTACTCTTCAAGAGTTGAAGAGATGTTTTGACGGACTGCAACTTGGTCTGCTGACAAGAGACAAGAGACCAAGTTTCAAGAGACCTGAGGGCGATGCCGACTACTTCCGTTCGTGACCTGTGTGTTGCCAATAATATAGAGTGTGGAGACAGAGACCTGGACTTCATGAGAAAGATCAATGACATACATCGAGAAGTGCAGTGCTCCATGGAGTTGAAGTTAAAATTTCTTCATTCTTGCTATTAGATTTTAAGTGTCTGATTACTTTTCTTTTTTTTATGTAATTGTAACTTTTTTAATATTTATACAATAAACGATTTAATTTTTTTTATGACACTTTATTTTTGCTTCTGTTTCATTATAATTTTAGGTATGGTTTTGGGCTGACCAATTTTTTTGGGTTTAGTTTTAAATACTGAATTTTTGATGTGTTATAGGTTCTTCACTCGGAAACAATTTTTTTTTTTTTTGGTATTGTTTTAAACGATACAAGTAAAACTCTAAAGCAGGAATGATATGAAACATATTTTTCTAGATTGTTAAACAGCAGGTAATGCTAAATCAGTGTAGTGAAAATGAAAAGGAAATAATACCTGATGAATGAACCGGACGGTCCGATTATAAAACACTGATCACCCTAAAAATAAACCACATACCAACAAACAATCACAAAACAAAACAAAACAAAACAAACCAAATTCAAGAATCAACTCTGTAAATATAATCATGTAGTATGGATTTTACCTACCTAAACAGTGTATCATAAAATGCCATAATACCGTTTTATCGAAAAGAATAACTATAAGTCATTAATATAATAAAAATGTCACCGAAAATAATTAATGAAAATGTAAATTACAATACCTGTTGATGGTGATTTATGAAACATCTTCAAGAATGCCATCCTTAACAAAATACATTTTATAGGCAAATTGTCAAGTGTAATATGTCAGCAGTTTTTACATTCCACTGCTTCATTCCAAGCAGGTCTTTGGTCTTTAGCAGCATTTGACTGAGGGCAGTAGATTAAATAGCAACACTTTGTCTTCAGCAGTTGTTGTACACAAGCAGTACTTAATGGACAGCAGTTGTAGTATACAAACAGTGGATGAGGGCATCAGATGTTATAACCACTTTCAAGGAGAAAGTCTAATGCAAACAGCTGCTTATAATGAATAGCAGTGGACAGTATTTAGAAAACAGATGTTTGAGCACAAAAGTAGTTAGGGGTAAGGAAATGATAATGATTTGAAAGACTATTAAATCAGCAACAGTTAGTGCAACAGTGAATAAGCTTTTGACAAATGTTTTGAGCATCTGTTGTTCAGAAGAAAGGAATGATTTTGTCTTGCGTAACCACAATATCATGTCCAACATCTGTTTATGGTGATTTATGAAATATCTGCAAGAATGCCATCCTTAACAAAATACATTTTAGACACAAATTGTCAATCTTTATATGTCAGCAGTTTTTACATTCCACTGCTTCATTCCAAGCAGGGCTTTGGTCTTTAGCAGCACTTATCTTAGGGCAGTTGATTAAATAGCAGCACTTGGTCTGGTGCAGTTGTTGTACACAAGCAGTACTTAATGGACATCAGTTGTAGTATACAAACAGTGGATAAGGGCCATCAGGTGTTATAACCACTTTCAAGGGGAAGGTGTAATGCAAACACCTGCTTATGATGAATCCACTGATGTGAACCAGTCTTATTTGGCCCAAAATAACGACTTTGAAGGGGAAAGTCTATTTCAATGGTTAATAATAATATTATGATATTGAAAAATAAGATGGTAGTACCTCTTCTTCTAATTTGAAAACATGAATATTGAAATGCTGATGCAATTGTTCTTTTGCATAATTAATGTATAACTGCTAAATTAGCCATAATATAAGAGCAAATACACTACAAATAAGTGTTCTTTTGCATCATCATACGGCACTCTCAGATCGTTTTGATCAAATACCACCAGTAAAGATCCACAATTGAAGTTAAAGTTTCTTGATTTTTGTTATTAGAGTTAGACGTGTCTGATTAGATTTCTTTTTTGTATGTAATTGCTACTTTCTTAATACTTTATATTTTAATCGTATTAATTTGTCAACAGTTTTTACATTCCACTGCTTCATTCCAAGCAGGGCTTTGCTCTTTAGCAGCACTTGAGTTAGGACAGTAGATTAAGTAGCAGCACCTTGTCTTCAGCAGTTGTTGTACACAAGCAGTACTTAATGGACAGTAGTTATAGTATACAAACAATAGATGAGGGCCATCAGATGTTATAACCACTTTCAAGAGGGTAGTCTAATGCAAACAGCTGCTTATGATGAATCCACTGATGTGAACCAGTTTTGGCTCTTATTATCTGTTCCTCTGATAGGGTTCAATCCCAACAAAAGAGGCGTTTACAAAAGAGGCGCAACAAATTCAGATTATAATATACCATTTAAATTGTGGTCTTTAGTTCTATATCTTTATAAAATAATGTTAAATACAGTATGTATTAGTATTATAATAACCATAATGATAAAAGTTTTTGTATATGTAAATATGTAAACTATCATGTGAACAAATATTTGATGAATTGACATTCGCATAAACTTTCATTAAAAGCAGTCTTATTTGGCCTAAACAAAACTTGTTCTTAGTTAAGTGTTACAAAAGGATTTTCTTTAGTGGATAAGATCAAAATACATCTAACATTCTATAAAAACATCATTAACAACTCTATCTCGATGGTTAATAAAAATATTATGATATTGAAAAATAAGATGGTGGTACCTCTTCTTCTAATTTGAAAACTTTAATATTGAAATGCTGATGCAATTGTTCTTTTGCATAATTAATATAAAACTGCTATATTAGCCATAACATAAGAGCAAATACACCCCAAATAGAACAAAAGCAACAAACAAGCTACAGAGAAGCCTATACAAAATCCAAGTTTTAAAAAATTGTTCCAGCTATCTAAGGTGAGATCCGTAATTTTTCTCCTTTTAACCATCCACCGGTATGATTTCATTCTGCCTTTATACTTGCCAGGAGATGTGTTGATGTATCCATATACTTTAGTTCAAAAACCCTCTCGTCTCAGTTCTTCCAACAAAGCTCTAAAAACATTTCATAAATTCAGCCAATTTCACTACATACAAATAGAAAAAAACGTAAATGGAAAGAACTACATTGATATGAAACCACCAAATCACAAAACCACTTTATTACCCTTCGCTTCCACACTTTCAACACACATCCAAACAGTGGTTTCAACCATTGTTTTAACCCAACAATGGTTTCAAGCCTCCGTTTTAACCGAACAGCAATTTCAAGCAGTGGTTTGAACAAATATTATTTCAATTTTTAAACTCAACTAAAACAAATTAATAACGTTAAAAATTACGATCATTAATATACCTTCATGATGATAGCATACGCATGATTTTTCTTTGCGTTGTGGAATTCATCAAATATTAACATGTTACACCCTAACACGTTTAACCTTAAAAAGACGCAGCGGAATTTCGAGCCTTAAAATTTCTTTCATGATATACATCTTGACATTCTAAAAATTCATTTTATAATATAAGAACATAACTTATCAGCACTAAATTACATATTTAAACATTCCCGTACAATCTGTCTTGTGACTCGGTCCTCGATCTCTATACCTTGATGCACCTCATGGCTTGTACTACCTGCGCTCACCACATAAAATTCATAACATTAGTACGTATAAAAAACATATGAGATTTATTGGCGTTTATTCTTCATTCCATTAACTCTTTACATCCCGGCTTCCCTCTGATCATACAATCCGTAGTGAGACTTCATTGGTATTCCTGCGTTACACTTCATTCACCAGGTACGATATTATTATCGTTAGTACTCAATTTCATTGATAACATGTGTACATACTTTCATAAAGATGGTGTTAGGGTTTGAGGCTCCATAGGAGCCTCCTGCTCCTTCTCGAACACACACGTATGTGTGTGTTTGTGTGTGATAAGTTATTTAATAACTTAACTTTCATCTTTCCCACTTTAGCCCCTCGGGTTTACCTTTAAAACATAACTGACATTACCTTCCTCTTTTAATTCTTTTGACCATACCCTTAACTAGGTTAAATAGCCTAGTTATTTATTTCATGACGTGTCATATCGGAACACACGACAAATATTAACATTCAGATTTTTGGGCGTTACAAGTCTACCACCCTTAAACAAGGTTTCGTCCCCGAAACCTTTCTCACTTTCATTGAACACACATTATCTTTCTTCCAGTCCATCCATACGACCCCTAGCCCATCCTAATGAGAATCTTCTGGCTCCAAGAACCCGTTCCTGAGTTCTTATTAGTGTCGCTTTCACTAATAACTCAAGTTCCTAACAGCCTTTATAGCTAATGATTCATTCATCATTCTAATACTCGTATATCATATGCATTATAT
This sequence comes from Helianthus tuberosus, assembly GCA_030545235.1. Lineage (NCBI taxonomy): Eukaryota > Viridiplantae > Streptophyta > Magnoliopsida > Asterales > Asteraceae > Helianthus > Helianthus tuberosus. The sequence continues at coordinate 58,701,009 of CM060404.1, forward strand.
ATCTTTTATTTACTTGAAACCATTTCAACATCCCACTACTAACATTCCCTTTTTATTATTTGCACATTCATAACGTCTTCATCGACTAAACGACCTTACTTTGAATTTGAAATCTATACATACTCATATATGCTTAACTTTAACATTAACCTTATTCTACATTTTCTACAGTTACGTATACCTTGCATACCTTTATTTTATCTTTATATCATTCCGTTCATTTCACATTACTATTGCTTCCACTTCATGCATTACTTAATTCACATGTATAAATAGTTCATATCTCTCCAATCATGAGTTAAACATTTTACTAACCTCTTTTTCATCTCCCAAACCACGATCCGCAACCCAGATCGATCATCTTTTCCTCAAGTACTAGCCGTACAGGCCAGGTTTCATTCATCCGTGTAAGGAGCTTCCGCTCCTGCACATCCTTTCATCAATACAATTGGTTTCATCACATCAATAGTTCTACATTATCATCAACATCATCGGCGGTTAGCATATATCATTTAAACATTCATTAAACTAGGTGATTACCCACCTATAACTCTTCTACAATTTCCTACGTACTTACTATTACGTACCACACATTCTATCTCTTACATGCAATCCTTTTGTTCTATTAATCATTTCGCCGACGGAAGTACACACTCGTACTCCCCTCCATTCATACTTACTTGCAAACCTTATTACATCGTTTCAATATTTCTTACTAAGCTTACCCTTTCCGCCCATACTCAAGTTATTGTCCGGGTCACAGCCCGTCATCCTTTTGACTTCTTCGAGTCAATTACTAACACATCTAACACGTAACTTATACAAAACTTCGTCTATTATACTATCACCTTTTACTTTATATTTATTTCTATGACCCGCTCGACTCAATCATGGTCAAACTGTCAACATCTTCTTAGGCGGATTAATCTCTTCTTTTATATTTCTAAATCCGTCTCACGGATTCAGACGCATCATTCATGCTATTTCATTCATTGAATCCGCCTTACGGATTCAAACATTACATTCATGCCTTTCATCCTTGAATCCGTCTCACGGACTCAAACATATCATTCATGCCTTTCATCCTTGAATCCGTCTCACGGATTCAAACATATTATTCATACCTTGCATCCTTGAATCCGTCTCACGGACTCAAACATATCATTCATGCCTTTCATCCTTGAATCTGTCTCACGGATTCAAACATATTATTCATATCTTGTTGATCCGTACTTAATTACGGATTCCACATTCTTCATTCTTATCAGGCATGTTTTCCATACTTTCATAGTACTCTCAATTTCCCGAGATTCTTACTTCCCATTTCACCCACCCACACGCCCGCCCGCCTGCTACCTAACTCTACCGGACATACCTGTAACAATTATCATGATCTCACGAACGTCATACGTTTCTCGTGTACTGGCCAGGTACACAATCCACATAGTAGTTTCGTGCCTTCATGTAATTGTCACCTTATGTCCGTAGACTTAGGTTTCGGCGCGTGTATCACTTCCAGTACTTCATTACTATACGATCATTGTCTTTCATTTTTAAAATTTTCCTTCCCTTAATTAATTTTTTACCATTACTTACACCCACTTATTACATTTACATACCTGGGCTCATTCGCCTATTTGTCTTATTACCTCTTTGCCTGCCTTAGTATTCATCCTACACTGCATTCACGGATCATCCTCTTCCAACACTTATGCTTACCTTACACATACAAAACCGTCAGTTTCTTTATACGTATACATAAATACGTACTTTCATCAGCCTTTACCTTTGGATCTTGATCGAGTCTTAGATTGTACGGATTTCTTATCTCAAGAGCACACAAGTTTGAGTTCAAGTACTTACCTTCTCGTACTTGATTCCCTCAAACCAGGGCTCTGATACCAACTTGTTACACCCTAACACGTTTAACCTTAAAAAGACGCAACGGAATTTCGAGCCTTAAAATTTCTTTCATGATATACATCTTGACATTCTAAAAATTCATTTTATAATATAAGAACATAACTTATCAGCACTAAATTACATATTTAAACATTCCCGTACAATCTGTCTTGTGACTCGGTCCTCGATCTCTATACCTTGATGCACCTCATGGCTTGTACTACCTGCGCTCACCACATAAAATTCATAACATTAGTACGTATCAAAAACATATGAGATTTATTGGCGTTTATTCTTCATTCCATTAACTCTTTACATCCCGGCTTCCCTCTGATCATACAATCCGTAGTGAGACTTCATTGGTATTCCTGCGTTACACTTCATTCACCAGGTACGATATTATTATCGTTAGTACTCAATTTCATTGATAACATGTGTACATACTTTCATACAAACCGATATATACGCTTACGACCACAAATAGCAAATTACCTACATACGTACCTACATACATGCGTAGGTACCTACATACGTGCATACCTAAATACATCCATTCCTACCTACATACTTACATTACATACATACATACTTACATACATACATACATACATACCTACATACCTACATACATACCTACATACATACATACATACATACATACATACTTATTACATGCCTTTACACAAACCTACATACGTGCATACCTTCGTACATACTCACTTGCGTACATATACGTACTACCTACATACCCACCTGCATACATACACTTAGACTTAAAAGACATACATACGCATATACCCACACACATACCTACATTTATATTTACAATCACCTATTGCAATACACCCGACTCATACTTGTCTACTCCTATACGTGTTCATATATTCTCATGTACTTGCTCACGCACTTATAATCTTACATACGTTCGCACATTCATGCTTACATACACTTCTACATACGTGTATAGATACATACAAACATACATACATACATACCTATCTACATTTACGCTTACCCTAATGGTCATTAAACATAAGTTAAATTAGTCATACGCAACTTAAAACGCGTTTAAACGAGTTCCCGAGCCAAAACGGAGCAAATGAACAATTTTCGCTGGACAGGGGGGGCCTCGCGTGACGCCAAGGGCCTTGGCGTCACGCCTAGCCCCTGATTTCACAGAATCTTCGCAGCTGGTTGCTGCATATTCCCAGCACGTCCGCGTTTCATGGAAACGGTCATAACTTCTTCGTTATTGGTCCGTTTTACCCGATTCTTTTCCTACGCGTCCGTAATTTAATTATCCATCTTATGGAGTTAAGATCCAACATTTGGACTACCGAAATTTATAACTTTTAAGCCTTCGGCTTATTACCCTTTTCCATGATTTCTACCCGTTCATGCATTTACCCACATAACTTGTTTGTTTGACCTTAACTTCATATGAATTGATAGTTTCAAGGTCATTGTCATAAAAGATTCATTCTCGGATGCCCTACATCTCATTCCACCCATTTTCGCTCAAAAGCTTATTTTGACCCGTTAAGGGTAATTGCGCATTAAAACGTTTATGACTTACAAACCATACTTCTCACTTTCATACTTAACCAAAACATTACACTAATCGAGTAACTTACTTCTAAACTACTTTTTAAGATCGTTTGCCCAAAATACCCATCAAGGGCATTTTGGTCAACTTTAATCCCATACTTTACGACAAAAGACTACGACACATACTTGTCTTCAACCATCGTGTTTAGTTAATTAAAACACCATATTACTTAATCGAACTAAGAAGTGATTACAGAAATCACTTACCTTATGCGTCCGTGCTCGTATCCGATTCCTTGCCTCTTCTTGACCCGTTAACACCTCAAGCTTGAGTCCGTCTCGACGTGTTTCCAATACTTTCATTTCATCGAAACCACGCCCTTATTAGCATACTCATTAGTACATGTAACCATCATATCATTCGCATAATTCACACTTAACTTTCCTTAGTCATTTCTAACAAGCATTAAAACATATAATCGACTTCATATCCTTTCCATCACACGTAATTCATCATGTAATTACAAATAATACATATTAACATAACATGTACCAAACGACTTCCTATAATCCTACCTTTACGACAACGAGTCAAATCATGTTTCTTAATCTTGTTGACTTTCAAAAGTCAACTATTAACCATATGTAACCATCGACTTATCAACATATACCCGTAACATCATAATCGACTATACGGACGAAACTATATACATTGCATCATACACTTGATGTGAGTACTACCTTTTAAACATAACGTACAACTATTTCATGCACAAATCTTCTAAACTCATACATAACCCATCAAATCCTACTACTAATCATCATATATCATTCCAAATGAACATTAAACATAACATCACCACATTCCTCCTAATTCATCTAACAATAATTCATCATACCCACATAATACATCAATCTTTCAACAAGACTCGAACATGGGAGGTGATTCTAGTCATCATCTTCCCCCTAACTAACGGGTTCCACCTCTAATCATCAAATTAACGCAAACCATACATAACCCATGTTCTAAACGAGGATTCTAACCCTTGTACATGATCAATTTCATATTAACTCATGGATTAGAACATAACCCACTTCACCCATGATCACCAATCTTAGATTTAAGACATACCTTATGATCCCCTCGTGTTGGTGATCATTAATCCATGCTCGGTTATGGATTTAAGCTTCATCTTGCCTTCCGATTTGAGCATAAAGATGGTGTCAGGGTTTGAGGCTCCATAGGAGCCTCCTGCTCCTTCTCGAACACACACGTATGTGTGTGTTTGTGTGTGATAAGTTATTTAATAACTTAACTTTCATCTTTCCCACTTTAGCCCCTCGGGTTTACCTTTAAAACATAACTGACATTACCTTCCTCTTTTAATTCTTTTGACCATACCCTTAACTAGGTTAAATAGCCTAGTTATTTATTTCATGACGTGTCATATCGGAACACACGACAAATATTAACATTCAGATTTTGGGGCGTTACATAACACCTTGATAATATCCAACGTTAAGAATCTACGTCTCAATGCATTACTTAAAATGTCAGGGGTCATGACCAATAGCTGTAAGAATGATGTATAACATATATGTGTGTTCAGTTTAAATTGAAAAAATAAAAACTACATGATACAACAAAGGTAAAGAGTAACACAATAAAAGTTTATTACTCAAGACTGCATTTGTCTGCCTCAGGGGTACTTTACGTATTTGATCATTAGTCAAAATTCTGATGAGATTGTATGCGGTCAACAAAAAAGTCAAATGTTGACTTGTCATACCTGATTCTGATCTCGTTGTTTCTTCCAATCAGCAGCATTCCAAAAATCAACACCTTTTTCACCCCAATACTCCTCCACTTTCAAATCAAGGTGCTTTCCCACATACTCCGCTTGCTAATAAGACAGACAAAGCTTCCATTAGTATGCTTTAACCACATGTTGAAAACATGTTCAAGAAACAACTAAGTCAACCGACATACCTGTTTGACCAATACAACAGTGGGTACCAACTACCAACAACACAGCAATACACGGGAAGGGTTTTTTTTTCAGCAGATCAAGCTCAGATTAGGAGGTCGGTGACATTGTTGAGGGTTGTCAGGAAATGCTATCACTTTGCATTTCCTGACAACCTCGACAACGTCACCGACCCCTCCAAGTTTTCCACCAAAACACTCTCACTGGTTGTCATCAATTCTAACTTCACCTTTATAAGCAAGAACATATCTTCCTTTATAACCACTAATAACTCTTAAGTTGATCTATATATATCTATACTATCTATATAAACCTAAAACTCACACCTGAAACTCTTTCTTCTTCTACCACAGATACATAGTGATGACACGGAAATCCCCATTACCTAAATTAACAATCGACTTGTTACTCACAACCATAGTAATTAGTAATTTCAATAAAAAAACTCGTTCATCACCATTTGTAAGATCGGGGTATTCATATTTTTTAACTCTATATATAAGATTATACTGCACAACTATCAGCTCATAAAACTCTGCCAAACATAAATGCTTTTTAACCTAGTGAAATTAGCTCATAATACTCTGCCAAACATAAATGCTTTTTATCCCCTAGGTTATTAATGATATATGTTTGTAAAGATGATGAATAAACACTACATGAGGGTCAAGATTCGGTATAATATTCAACTACCTGTGCCCTGATGACTCTAAAAACCCTAGTATTGTTCCAGTAAATAAAAACTAAGAAATCGAAAGAAAAGGCAAGAAAACCAAGATTGAATGTTACCAAAGAGATGGAATTGTACCGTTGTGATGAAGATTTCGTAAGGCAGAAGGACGGCAGAGAGAATTAGGGCAGAAGATTTCGATATGAAGAAGAAATTGAGATAATTCCAGATTCTTTCCAAAGAAGAAAGAGTATTGGGTTTAAAAGACTGTGAACCGAATGATTTATCTTTCAAAAGACTGTGAATTTTAGAGAAAGAGGGTTGAGAGAGAAATTGATTAGAGAGGGTAATTGATTGAAGAAGATGATAGGTTATATATCTGGAGCCATAATTTTGAATTTTGAATTTGGAGCCATAATTTTGATTTTGAATCATCAGTGGTTGATTTTGAATCATCAGTTCGTGACTTTTGGAGTTGGCCACTGGTTTGGATGATCATCAGTGTTTACCCTTTTACCCATTTAGATACTGATTATATATTTTAGATAGATTATTAATTAATAGATATGATTACTTCTTACAGTGCATTAATTGCTAATTTCTTCTCCCCATGCAATTTCAAACTTCCCTCCTAAAGAAATCTCTTATTTACTAATAATAAAATCTGATTATATATTTTAGAAAGATTTATACATATCTAAATATTGAAAAACGAATTATGACATCAGCAACTCCATGTGGCATAGCGTAGAAGTTGACAAGTAAGCAGATTTACATCAGCTCATAATCTCTTATTATAGATAGTATAGATTCCTTATATGTATTAGTAATTCATAAGAATATGAGCAACAATAACTTTTTTTTGTTTTATTATAGTTTTTTCTTTTATGCTTTTCATTTTCTTATATAAACTTTAAGATTATATTTATGTAACAAAACTTTGCCTATGTTATAATTTTGTAAAAAAAAATTAAATTATTTTAGTTTTTTTATAATAGTTTTGTTTTACATTTTTTCTCGGGTTTGTTGTTGTTTGGTTGCTACATAGCACGATGTTTGTTGGTCACATTTTTTATCTGTTTTTTACCCCCTCAAATTTTTAATATGTGTCGGTGTATATTCGAATCCGTCTATGGTTTACGTCACGTGAGTCACTAAGCGTAAAATTCATGATTTTATTTCACAATTTTTCTCGGTTTTGGTCTTCGTTTAGTTGCTACTTAGCACAACTTTACGCCTCCCGCCCTGCAACACTGGTAGCATGGTTTTACACCCCCTACCCCGCAACGCCAGGGGTTAAGACTGGCTAATATCTATAACTCGTTTTTGCCCCCCCCCCCCCCGCGTTGCGGGGCAATAAACCGAATATTTCTCTCTTATAACATGTATGTCTGTATAGAGGGCAAAATCGTAATTATATTTTGAGCTGGAGACGAAATCATAATTTTAAACTGAGAGCAAAATCATAATTTTGAGCTTGGGGGGGGGGATCATAATTTTATTTTGAACTGTGGGTGAAAACGTAATTTTGAGCTGAGGGCAGAATCGTAATTTTCATGTAGAGGGAAAACCAAAATTTTATTTTGAACTGGGGGCAAAACCGTAATTTTAAACGAATGGCGAAACCGTAATTTTAAACTGAGAACAAAATTAAAAATGAGTTTTAGAACCGAGGGCAAAAGCGTAATTTTGAGCTAGGGGCAAAAGTATAATTTTATTTTGAGCTGGGGGCAAAAACGTATTTTTAAACGAAGGACGAAAGCGTAATTTTAAACTGAGAATAAAATTAAATTAAAAAAATGTTGGTCCAATGGGGGAGTGCCAGGCAGCTGCCTGGCACTATTCCCCCCAACTTACTTTTGTATATGTAGTATAATAGTTCTACCAAAAACGTATATAAATTTTTAATTCCATATAAAAACTTCTAGTTAATATTAATGGTAAATGACAAATTGATAAATTCCAATTTTCAGATATTATCAAGAGAGAAGGTGCGTTGCATTACTATGGATAGGGCTGTAAATGAACCGAACGTTCAGCGAACAGTTTGTGAACCGTTCGGTGGAAAGTTCATTTATGTTCGTTCGTTTAATAAATGAACGAACATGAACAAGAAATTTCGTTCGATTAGTTAAATGAACGAACATGAACAAAGGTCTCGTTCGTTCGATTGGGTTCGTGAACGTTCGGTAAGGTGTTCTTGAACATTCGTTCATTTACATACGTTTGTTTGTGTTTTAATTAATGATTTTTATAATTTAATATATTTTATCTATACTTTTTATATTATTACACTTTTATTTATTTTATTATCCTAACAATTAAACTAGGAAACCCTTTTCACCTTGTTATGCACCATTTTACTTTCCTTTCTCATTATTTACAACAGCGAATACAATCGACCTCCGTTCCACAATAAGGGATTCAAGTTCCAGTGCTACTCCGTGCTACTCTCTTGGCCATCTACCTTTATAATTCGTCGTGTTCTCCAAATTTATTTGCGTTCATTTGTGTTCGTGAACCATTCGCGAACACGCTCATTTCCTTAATGAACGAACATGAACATAAAATCTCGTTCGGTAAGTGTTCATGAACCGTTCGTGAACACATTTGTTTCCTTAACGAACGAACACGAACAAGGCGTTGTTCGTGTTCGTTCGGTTCATTTACAGCCCTAACTATGGATAACTCAAAATAAAATTCATCAGATCTTTTTTAGTGAGGGAAATATAAGGTCATGGGGTGTACTCTAACATTTAGAGTGTTAACAATGACATGGCATGTTAACTAACATTGCAAACCACTCCCTACTTGTGTTAAAGTGCATTAAATGAGTTATATGTTAACATGTTAACCCGATGTTAAGAGATTGAATTAATTATTATTTTCTTTTTTAGACAAAAACCCAATATTAAAGTGCATTAAATGAGTTATGTATTAACATGTTAAACCATTTCTTTAGAGTGAGACAAAGTGAAATGAGGAAAAAAAGTTGATGTGTCACTTAGGTGGAGTTAAGTTAGATTAAAGTATACCCAAAGGCCAAATTCAGGATGCAATATTGTTATTTTAATTTCACATATTATTTTAATATATCATGAGTTCATAACTCATGCACAAATTCTCACCTACTGAAAGACACCCACTCGGCCATATAAATATAAGAACTAAGATTATATCCCCATTTTATAAATTTAATATGTATATGTACCTCACTTTTTGGGTAGTACCAATCATGGGATGACACTTAAAAACATTAAAGGACAAAGTAAACTCAAAAGCTAAGGAATGAATAAAGGTAAATTTGTGGCATGCTCCATTCAATCATAAACCCGGTACTTCATTGCATGCTAACTCAACTCTTTTTGAGCTACCCTTAATTCAAGAGGGTTGTTATATTGGCAAACCACCGTAATGTTTCCGACACTGTCTAGCTTCTAAATGTCACACCCCCAAAATACCACATGCAGAATCACTGCGGGACGTGCGACGTACCAGGATCCAAGCCACCAATCACATTGAACTTCGCATAATATAATAATATTTAAATAAAACATTCCATTGATTTCAAGATGTAAATCCAAGTCATAAGTTAAACCAAAGTAGTTGTTCAGCGGAAGCATAATGTAAACTGTAAATCAATTGTTTCAAAACAAGCGTTCATAATTAACGAAGCAAGTATCCAAGAGTCTCGACCCATGACCACTCTAGCACTCCCAGATATCAAGTCCATAACAGGAATCTAACGACCTACAAGGCATGTAACGACAAGTCAACAACAAAGTTGAGCGAGTTCATAGTTGGTTGTCCATTTTAAAGTTGTTCCAAAAACCACGAGTTCATTCAAAAACCATGTGTTATCCAATTCATTGTTTCCCAAATCATAACCAGTGGGGGCTACACCATGTAACCACTAGACCCGTTACCATATCGATAACTTACTAGAGTATGTTGTGCCCTACGTCAATGTCTATCATCATTGACTAAGTGCCCATATCCATTAGTCCACTGTCACACCCCGATATTTCCACGTATTACCGGTGGGCCCGGTGAGGAGTATCGTGACGTAGTTGATATCATCATAGTTAAACAACACAATTTTAATATGCACAGCGGAAGCAAAAGATAGATTTATTTCAACTGAATAAATTGTAATATTAAGTATCACAAAATAGTTGAAACAGATCCACAGGCGGATCAAAATAAAAAGGGAAACTGTTCAACAGACTTTGACATCTAGAGCTTGCGAGACTTGATTATTGATGCCTAGAGTAGCCAGCCTATTACGTATAGTACCTGCACTTAGCCTTTTTGGAAAATACGTCAGTTTACACTGGTAAATACAACTTAACTGACTCATTTTGAAAAGAGTTTGAAAATTAGTTTGAATGCCCTTAGGCAAAAATATCTTTTATAACTTGGGACAATTATTTAAAAATAATCTTGTATACAGTTTAACTTATTTGTCGTCCACCAGGGCCGGTTTATAGGGCCGGTCTAGATTAACTGACACGTCACAGGTATAATACCCACAAGGCTGATTCCTTTAAGTGGGCTACCAGTTTTTACATATGCAGCTGTCAGGTGTACGCCTACACCCCGTGCTTAGGTCGTGGTCATTTCTTTGAATGATGCCAAGGATATCCGGGACATGGTCATTTAACCCCCAAAGGCCATACACCAAATAATACATATTAAACGGGTCATGCAAATACATTAATCACAATCCAATTTAAATGACTACATACACCCGACCAAGCGGTACTTTTATAGTACCGTATCCCAAGCCCGTATAGGGAAAATAAGTTAAGAGTATTTACCTTAGCAAAGTATAAATCAAATACAGCAAGTGCACGTAGCTTTTACTGGGCTCCTAATCTGGAACGAAGGTTTTTAATAACCTATTAGAATCCTAACGGGTCTTTAATTAAGCTTAGACTTAGACCGATTAGTTTTCAAAAGGAAGACACGGTTCAAACGCATGATAAAGCGAAGACCGGTTTAGAATGTGGTTTTGACCCGACAAGCTTGTATGCTTGTTTAATATGGGTAACTTAAACACATTCTGGATTTTGAGACAAAAATGATACGGTTTGACCCGTTTCGGCTAATATATGCAAAGTAATTACATAAGCCGATCCGAACGCGAAAAGTGCGTAACGAGTAACCATATGAGTCATTGATGGAGAGTGTGAAACATGGGTGTTTAAGTGTTGATTTTACGTGGTTTAGCTTGTTTTATATGATTATATGCTTGGAATTGGTTTATTGCGAGTGTTTGTATGTTTATAGGTAAAACACGTAATACGGCGAAATTAGAGAGACATCACGTTTAACGGAAGATGACAGAAACACTCGCATGGGGTTACGGTTTCGAAACCGTGACCTACGGCTGTTATCATAAGCTCACACAAAAGAAACAGACATGTTGACTTGAGGCTTACAGATTGTGACTTTGGGCTTACGGTAAAAAAAAAAGGCAACATGTATGTTGTTTGTTGAAAGTGGATTGTTAAAAAATAAAAAGAAACCTAAGCCATGGATTGAGAAACACAAACACAAGAAGCACGTGAGCTATTTTTGTTTGGTGGATTTAAAAGGATGTTTAAAAGAACCCTAATGGGACTTGGGCTGGATCCACGAAAATAAGCAGCAACATTCATTGACTTTTTGGGGAGATAACCAATCATTAACACTCGATTTTGGCAGCCACAAACATCTTTTAACTCTCGAAAATTTGGCAGCAATTAACAACAGTTTTGGGCTTTTATCATCCACGAAAGATTGGGCCATTATCTCCAAAAAAGGCAGCAGCTTTCAAGGATTTTTTTTGGACCATCAATCATCATCGGGGTGAGGGGGCAATCATTTATTTTAATTTTTTTTGGGTGGCTCTCAAACTCTAAAACAAGATCATCATCAATCGATCCACCACTCACCAAGTCATCATGCTTTCAACATTCTATCTCAAGCTTGTGATCGCGTCTATTCAACAATAAGCGGATAGTCTCGTCGGTTTCACCCCGGTGTAGATGTTGTAAGATTTCTAGGGTTTATACATTTGTATTTTAATTTGGTTTTGTGACAGATTGTTTAGTATTTGAAACTTATGATAATTGTCGTGCATTTGAATTGAATTTGTGAATTGTCGAACGATGATAAAGTTATGACTTTGCGAAATGAATTTATGCACTTATGCCTTATCGTAGGTTAGGATTTACATGTCCGATGCAAGGAAGTGCATTACGGTCCGTTGTCTATGACGTTGATAGCAATTTGCACCTAAGCTTCGTGATAGTAATCCGTTAATCACTATATGCAATTGAATCAAGTTAAAACATCTAGGAACCCTAGGTCTTGCAATTATCGAACCGGGTGTGATCCGTATTCTCATTTCTTGTTTCAACTTTCTAGTTAGTATTTTAGTTAATCAAAAGTGTTTTAGATAATACCCATTGTCGGTTCACTCCGATTTATTTTAAAATCAATTAAACAAATAAAATTAGCAAACTTCATAATCACGTTGTACATTGTTTGTAAATAGTCTAACTAATCGAACGGGCCGTGCGATACTGGCCACATGCTCTTCGTGGATACGATACTCGACTTACCCTAGCTACCTAGGTAATTGGGTTTTTGACTGATCGGGACGACACGGTCACGTCAAAATGGCGCCGCTACCGGGGAGCTAGTGCGCTTAGTATTTCATTGCTTGTTCGATTATAGTTTAGTTTTTCTTTCTTGTATATTCGTGATTTTACTTTGGGTGGTCGAGCTTGTTTGTGCAGGTACATGTTTTGCAGGTATCATCTTTCAATATGAATTGGGTAGATGATGATCCGCGTGAGTGTCGTGGAAGCGGAGAGCATTATTTAGAGGATTGCTCTGTCTTCTACGAAAAAGTTCAAGCCAACAAGGATCGGGAAGACTACCTCAGCGAATTGTATGAATATAGGAGGGCGGATTATGAAGATTTCAATGGTCTATCCTCATATTATCCATACGATAATCCACCACCACCACATTATCAAGAGTACTACTATGAACCCGAATTGCCACAATTCTCAAGTTACCTGGAGGTGTATGATGATTATTATAATGAATACCCTCAACCGGCATACGAGGAACCTCAAGACTCAATAAGTTCCAAATTTGATGCCATCATGAATGTTGTGAGTAATCTTACCAACTCACAACAAGCTCTTACTAATTCACAACAAGCTCTTACTAATTCATACCAAGAGTTCAAAGCCGAAGTGAGGAAAGAGTTTGAAGTAAGAGATAAAGCTCATGAAGACTTGGCAAAGAAAGTGGGTCATCTCGCCGAAGAATTGGCTCAACTTAGACCAGACCAAGAGGTGTTGGCTAGTGGTACAGTGGTGGATGGTGATGTGGTGGAAGAGGTTATGGAACTTCCAGAGCAAGAAAATGAATGTTTGAACCAAGAGGAAGACATAACGCCGCGAGACGGGTCAGAGCCAAAAGAAGCCCACGTTCATATCGATCCTTCTCCCATACTTATCACTCCAACCAACAAAGTTGGGGATGAAGGTTCGGGTATAAGGATTCGAAGGGTGGTATTGCAAGACATTGGCCGGTTTGGTAAGAAGCGACCCCGAAGTTGTACATTAAGCATGCCGAATAGAAGAAAAACAGAGTGGATTCGGCATGCCAACTACCGAGCATATGTTGGAAACTCGGTAGGCAAATGTTCACTTCGACCACCATGAGAGGTAAATCAGGTATGATTGTTGTAGAGTTTGTATTATTATTTGTTTTTTTTAGTAGTTAAATGAACGTTGTGGGTGTGTTCCCTATATAACCCTCACGAGACCTACTCGTCCTCCCGAGCTATCGGGAGGTTTAAAAGGGCTTGTTGCATAAGCTAAATGCAACCGTGATTCCTACGAAAGTGAGTTAGGTTTGTGGATATTGTAAATTATTTTTCCACATAAATCAAAGTAAATTAATGTATGACTTGGTAATATTTTCATAAAAGTGGTAGAACTAGGTAGCTAATAAATTTTAGGGGAAATGGACTGTATCACCCCCAACTAAACAAAATTGGCCGTTGCCACGCCCAACTTTCACTTTGGCTCCCACCACCCCCAACTGGACACTTGGGTTGCTGTGTCACCCCGTTGTTAACTAGACACTAACTAGGTTAGTTTTTTTTTTGCTGACGTGGCTAATTTATCCTATGTGGCATGTTGATGTGGATCTGAAACATATTTTATATATTTTATAAATAACAGAAAAATAAAGGACTGTATAAATAAAATACCCCCTATCATCTTCATCCATCTTCAATTACAAAACCCTAACCTTCACCTCCAACTCCACCACCACCCACCTACAACCACCGCCCAAACCCACCCCTGCCACCGGCCACCATTAAACGTTTTTCCATATAAAAACCCAAAACCCAATTTCCACAATAAACAGCTATCTTCCCAGTTATTAATTCCATGGAAATCACCGATAATTAGACAATACTTCACTATAAATCAATCAAGTGTTCAACGATCAATCATACCCAATTCAATTTCTGAAAATGGAGGTTAGAGCCAGAGCTCCTGGAAAGATCATTCTCATCGGAGAACACGCCGTCGTTCATGGATCCGCCGCCGTCGCCGCCTCCATCGGCCTATATACATCCGTCTCTGTTCGTTTATCTTCACCTAAAGGTAATTTATTAGCGTTAGTGTTTCATATCTGATTGTTTTGTTGACGGGTGTTATTTGTTTTGGGAATTTAATTTTGATTTTTGTTGATCATTGTTATTTGTTTTGTTGATGGTGATTGTGATAGTCGGTGGTGCTCACGATGGTGTGGCGGTGGTTCCGATGACGACGACGAAAGTTGCGTTGAACGGAACAACAGCGACAGTGATGTTCTTAGGAGTTCGATGACATTGACGAAGTGATTCCGGTGGTTCAAACATGATTTCCAGCGACAAGGTAAACCCAACGATTTTTCAATTTTTTGAACAGCGATTGGTTGCTGGGTGGGGTGGATGGCAGCGAAGGATGGTTGTGGGGTGGATGGTAGGATGGTGGGGTGAGTGGTGGTGGTATTAAGAGAGAGAGACTGAAAATTATAAATTGATTTTTGTATGTAATATATATATCTATAAACATATACAAATATATTTTTTTTTTGTTATTTATAAGTATGTTCCAGATCCACATCAGCATGCCACATAGGATAAATTAGCCACGTCAGCAAAAAAAAACTAACCTAGTTAGTGTCTAGTTAACAACGGGGTGACACAGCAACCCAAGTGTCCAGTTGGGGGTGGTGGGAGCCAAAGTGAAAGTTGGGCGTGGCAACGGCCAATTTTGTTTAGTTGGGGGTGATACAGTCCATTTCCCCTAAATTTTAATGGTTGTGAGAAGCATGCTTCTACACAAGGGTTAAGATTTGTAGGTACATTATGTTCGTGGGACGACCGCTTTCTTGAAGAGAAGAAGAGCACACGAGGAATGAGCTCAAAAATCAGGTGCACACGTTTCTTTTTACTTTTCATTTTTAGTTAGCAAATAAGTGGATTGTAAATTATATATTATTTTTTCAGGGTGAAATTTTGGGGAAGTTAGTCGTGTCACATCCCTTGTGTGCTTTAAAAAACTCTAGTTTTTACACATTGAGGACAATGTTTACCTCAAGTGTGGGGTGGGGGAGTAGTAAAAATTTTCGATTTTGACCCGTTCATTTAAACACTACACATTGAGGACAATGTTTACCTCAAGTGTGGGGATCGGGGAAAATTTCAAAAATTTTCAAAAATGTCTTGTTTAAAAAAGCAATCTTAAAGCACAAGTAACTAAGTCAACGAGGGATGTCACAACCCATTTGGTCTTTTTTCATGGTCAAGTTCGAATTAATAGCATGAAGGGTATTTAGCGGGTGGTTATTTGGGAATAATCCGCTTAAAAAACTAGCATTTTATGCATATCACATATCATACCCTTTACATATGTGAGGTTTTGAGCCACTTTTACATTATAGAGCACATGCTTATGTTTCTTTGTTTGAGTGGACCATTAGTCATGTATTGTAGAACTTGCAACTTTCGATACGTTTGAGACCATAGATCGAATACAAGCACGAGAATGATTAAGGCATTAGGTAAACCTTTTCCTTTTACACCATGTGCTTACCTTTACCCAAATAAATCCCCTAGTCGCCCACTTTGAGCCTAATCCTTTCGTTTGACAACCCATTTAGCCCAAAACCGTTAACTTTTTTCTTTTAAACCCGTGTGATGAAAATTCGATTGTATGTCTATTTGTTTGTATAGTTGTGCTTTACATGTTGCGAAAAAAAAATCAAAAAAAAAAAAGAAAAGAAAAAAAATTCAGAAAAGTTGTGAAAAAGAAGAGAAAAATTGTTGAAAAAAAAATACAAAAATACGAGTATTAGTTTGTTGAATAAAAGGCGAAAGTCGTTGCCTCATAGTGATGTTTATAGTTAGTTTGTTTAGGTTAGTTGTTTGTAATAAAAATCGAATTTTCATCATCTAAGCCACTTTCAAATATCCTATGTATTTCCTACCATTCGCCTAGCCCCATTACAACCCTTCAAAGCCCTTTTGACGTGTGCTTAGTATTCGTGTTCGGTGGTGGAGAATGATTGAGTTGCAAGCCTATGCTGGTACGTGTTCTAATCGGGTTGAGTGACTATTTCAAAAGCGCTAATGCATCAACTATTAGCCAATTCTAAACCGAGTGGAGAGAACATTGTGAGGGATGTGCATGATCTATTAGTTTCAAGGGCGGGTTAATCTTGGATAACTACTTTTTATATAATTAATCAATTATTGCTAAATATGTTGAAAAGTGTAAAAAGTTTGAACCAGGTATGACATTAGACCTTAACCTTTGTCTCGGGAATGTGAAGTGTGTTTCTCGTTCGACCCACGTGAAAGTGAAAAACAGATTTGCTTGAGGGCAAGCAAATGACAAGTGTGGGGATGTGATGGAGAGTGTGAAACATGGGTGTTTAAGTGTTGATTTTACGTGGTTTAGCTTGTTTTAAATGATTATATGCTTGGAATTGGTTTATTGCGAGTGTTTGTATGTTTATAGGTAAAACACGTAATACGGCGAAATTAGAGAGACATCACGTTAAACGGAAGATGACAGAAACACTCGCATGGGGTTACGGTTTCGAAACCGTGACCTACGGCTGTTATCATAAGCTCACACAAAAGAAACAGACATGTTGACTTGAGGCTTAGGGATTGTGACTTAGGGCTTACGGTAAAAAAAAAAAGGCAACATGTATGTTGTTTGTTGAAAGTGGATTGTTAAAAAATAAAAAGAAACCTAAGCCATGGATTGAGAAACACAAACACAAGAAGCACGAGAGCTATTTTTGTTTGGTGGATTTAAAAGGATTTTTAAAAGAACCCTAATGGGACTTGGGCTGGATCCACGAAAATAAGCAGCAACATTCATTGACTTTTTGGGGAGATAACCAATCATTAACACTCGATTTTGGCAGCCACAAACATCTTTTAACTCTCGAAAATTTGGCAGCAATTAACAACAGTTTTGGGCTTCCATCATCCACGAAAGATTGGGCCATTATCTTGAAAAAAGGCAGCAGCTTTCAAGGATTTTTTTTGGACCATCAATCATCATCGGGGTGAGGGGGCAATCATTTATTTTAATTTTTTTTGGGTGGCTCTCAAACTCTAACACAAGATCATCATCAATCGATCCACCACTCACCAAGTCATCATGCTTTCAACATTCTATCTCAAGCTTGTGATCGCGTCTATTCAACAATAAGCGGATAGTCTCGTCGGTTTCACCCCGGTGTAGATGTTGTAAGATTTCTAGGGTTTATACATTTGTATTTTAATTTGGTTTTGTGACAGATTGTTTAGTATTTGAAACTTATGATAATTGTCGTGCATTTGAATTGAATTTGTGAATTGTCGAACGATGATAAAGTTATGACTTTGCGAAATGAATTTGTGCACTTATGCCTTATCGTGGGTTAGGATTTACATGTCCGATGCAACAAAGTGCATTACGGTCCGTTGTCTATGACGTTGATAGCAATTGGCACCTAAGCTTCGTGATAGTAATCCTTTAATCACTATATGCAATTGAATCAAGTTAAAACATGTAGGAACCCTAGGTCTTGCAATTATCGAACCGGGTGTGATCCGTATTCTCATTTCTTGTTTCAACTTTCTAGTTAGTATTTTAGTTGCAATTTTAGTTAATCAAAAGTGTTTTAGATAATACCCATTGTCGATTCACTCCGATTTATTTTAAAATCAATTAAACAAATAAAATTAGCAAACTTCATAATCACGTTGTACATTGTTTGTAAATAGTCTAACTAATCAAACGGGTCGTGCGATACTGACCACATGCTCTTCGTGGATACGATACTCGACTTACCCTAGCTACCTAGGTTTAATTGGGTTTTTGACTGATCGGGACGACACGGTCACGTCAGTCATATGCATGTTTCCTAAGTGAATATGCCTTAAATATGTTGTGACATCAGTAAGATATCTTCTATTATGCCCAAAACGGATTTAAACTCAAATTATGTCCCGTAAGGGCATTTTGGTCATTTAAAAAGTTATAAAAGAGTTTAAATATAATTCTGAGTTTCGGGTCTGATGTAATCAGTAAAAACACTTAATTTACTAAGTTATTAGTAGGGTATAACCTATATGTGAAATTTATCATTTCTAACCATACTATGCACCGAAAAGGCATTTTGGTAATTTCACCTAAGGTTTAAAGGTCAAATCTGGAATTTGACTTCAAAAACTTTTACTTACTGCTAAAGTATAGAAATTTATTTAAAACATTAGCAGGTATCAAGTCTTATATATCTAACATGGTTTTAATACATACTATGCGCTTAAAACGCGTAAAAATGCTTAAAAGGCGATTTTGAGCTATTTCCGGGTTCTTAAAGGAAAGCTGATATTTTTATTATTCCAGAAGGCTTAAAATATTCTATTTATCATATTAGATCAGTAGAAAAAGGTTTGGTAAAACTCATTTTACAGCTTAAAAGGGTAAAACCGACAACTACCGAATTAAGCTTAGAATTCTAGGTTATGTTCAGCCTAAAAATAAATAAAAATCTCGAAAAATCCCAAAATATTATTTTATATCAGTGGGTAAAAGTTTGGTATCAAAATTTGGGTTTAGATAGGCTATACGCTAATTACGCCATTTAATTACTAAAAACTTTCTATTTACGCTATTGGGGGTAACTCTTAATCTAGACCTCAAACTGATGTCAAATTTTAGGTACAAGTTTATAAATCAGTAACTATAGTTTCTACTCTTTTACATTTTCAAAATTCATGTTTTATGGTCATATGGGCATAATAGTCAACATTTAGGCATTTAACGGAAATATGCATATGAATCGGATAACTAATGAACCAAGTCGTATAATCACAGAGGGTTATACTTATATGAAACCTGGTCCGAAATAAGCTCTAAGGAATTTCTAAACTATGCTCTAATGGGTCAGAACTGAAAGTCAAAGCAGAAGTCAAAGTATGCGACTTTCGGTTCCAATCCGAGCTTAAACTGAAAATTGTCGAGTTGAACATGTTTAGACATGTTCTTACATTAATTACCAAGTTATATTAATGATAAAACAGGTTGCATAGCTTCTACATTGCTAATTATGCATTAATTTGAAAATAAGCTTTCTGTTGACTTTTTAAGATCAAGTTTGACTCGACAATTGACCTAGTTAGAGTGGGAATCAGATGGTGCCTTTTTAAGGGTTTATTGCCCACATAAATACCAACTCATAGGTACTTTCAATTTGAAATTTGACTGGACAAATTAAGATTAATGACGAAGTCAAATCTTAATTACGACGGTTTGACTTTACGTAAATTAACTAAGCCAAACTGAATTAAGAAAGGTTAAGTACACTTACAATAGTCCTAAGCACGACTATGGATCCTAAGAAAGCTTGGTTGCTGACCAGAGAGCTCCAGAATTGAGTTGTGAAGGTTTTGAATGCAAGTGTCCAAGTCTTGCAACAAATGGGTTCTTATATAGGAGTTCTTGATGCCTTTAGATCATTACAAACAAGTCTACAAGTGTTATGGGATCATTCCAAGTGTCCCTAGGTCCTTTAAAACCATCAAACAAGCCCATAGAATCGAAAAATGGTAAGTTAAGTCGGTGTAACCTGCTGAAACAGGCACCTGCCTATGTTTTCTGATGCTAGGGGTGCCAGGCGGCCCGCGTAAGGTCCTGCCTGGGCTTACGCTGCCCGTGTGAGGCCTGGGTCCAGGTTATCAAACTTTCAACAATTGCAATTTTGGTCCCTGGTCCTTCCAAACTCGTTTTTAACATGGTTTCTTGCACTTTTAATCCCCAAACTTAACTTTTAAGGACCCCAAGTCATAAACCAACTTTGTTAAGTCCCCGGTTATTCATACGATCACCGAAAAGTCTTAAATTTCAACGTTGACGCTTTTAACCCCTTGTATACGAATATTGTCATAACTTTCTCATACTTTATCGAAACCTTGTGAAATTCTTATCACTTATTCTCGTGAGTATAATTAATCATTACAAAGCTTCGGGTTCGCTAAAAGGTCACTCAGAGGTACACTTTAAGCATGTTGACACATTTAACCCCTGTAGTTTGTAATCTCTCACTTTCTTCCACAATTAGCTTCGTATGATCCATGATTCATTTGTTTAAGGGTATAAACATCGTGTAGGGTTATTGAAAGATATATTTATCCATTGTTGACACTTTGAACCCTTTTATTCACATACTTTCTTTGTTTGTCAACTTTAGTCCCTCTAAATCAATCCTTTACACGTTTTATGTCCATGACACGTGTTGATATATTATTGGACATGAATTTTCGAGGTGTTACATCCTCACCCCCTAAAAAAGAAATCTCGAATTTTCTTTCATTGTGGACTCTACCTCCCACGTGTACTCGGGACCTCTGCGGGCATCCCATTTTACCTTGACAATAGGCACATGCTTCCTTCGAAGCTTCTTTACCTGTCGATCCTCAACCGACAAAGGTTTTTCCACAAATTTCAAGCTCTCATCTATGTGCACATCTGTATGTGGAATGACTAGCGATTCATCAGCTAGACAATTCTTCAGATTGCAGATGTGGAATACATTATGAATACCACTGAGCTCTTCAGGTAAGTTTAACTTATAAGCCACTGCTCCTACACATTCGATGATCTCAAATGGTCCTATATACCTTGGGCTTAACTTACCTTTCTTACCAAATCGCATCACTCCCTTCCAGGGTGATACTTTAAGCAGAACTTTATCACCAACCTCAAACTTTAGAGGTTTTCGCCTTTTATCAGCATAACTTTTCTGCCTATCCCTGGCAGCTTTCAGGCGGTCACGAATTTGGACAATCTTGTCCGTTGTTTCAAGGACTATATCCGATCCTGATAACTGAGCTTCTCCTACTTCTGCCCAACAAATAGGCGTTCTGCACTTCCTACCATACAATGCCTCAAAAGTCGCAGCCTTAATGCTTGTATGATAGCTATTGTTATAGGAGAACTCTATCAATGGCAGGTGGTCATCGCAACTACCACCTAAGTCAATCACACATGTACGAAGCATGTCTTCCAAAGTTTGGATGGTACGCTCACTCTGCCCATCCGTCTGAGGATGGTAAGCCGTACTAAAATTTAAGCGCGTGCCCAAAGATTGTTGGAAACTTTTCCAAAAATGTGATGTGTATCTAGTATCTCTGTTAGAGATAATCGACATTGGTACGCCATGCAGAGATACAATCTTATCTACGTACAATTGGGCTAACATGTCGGAGCTATAAGTCTCCTTAATGGGTAGGAAATGTGCTGACTTAGTCAGTCTATCTACTATCACCCAAATAGTATCATTTCCTTTCTTTGTCTTTGGAAACTTGGTGATGAAATCCATTGTCACCATCTCCCACTTCCAGGTGGGAAGTTCAGGCTGTTGTAGCAAACCTGACGGCTTCTGATGTTCAGCTTTTGTCACGGCCCCAGCCCCGGTTTGACCCGGTCAGGTGCCGCGGGACAGGAACCCGTGGTATTTATTAATTGATGCGACAGCGGAAGATTTGAACAGGATCTTTTTAAAACTTGAAATGCCAGATTATTTTATTTCATAACTCGGGATAAACCCCGTAATTTACAATAGAGGAATTTTGCTAGGAAATTCCCTGAATTATTAAAACATGTTTATTCATTTTAACTGAGCCACCTCTTCAAGCTTGTTAGTGCTCCGTAGCACGTTTTCCTTGATTTATAGCAGGTCGCCTGAAACATGTTTTAAAAATATTTTTGTCAACGGGGAAATACTGGGGAATCATTCATTTTGACAAAATGACACGTAGTTATAAATTACAGCATAAGAGCGATTACAATGGCTTCTATCTTATTTTTATCTGGCGCCTTGTCACCCGTGTGACGATGGTCATACCACTATTGGGTCCCACCCCAAGTAGTGACGTTTATCACTGTTAGGATTTATTAGCCTAACCCGTGAGAAATTAGTAATGTGCACAATACCCCACTAGCCAGTGATTAAGATAACCATGACTTAATCCCTGTAATTATAACTTTTGAAAATAATTGGAGTATTGTAAAACATAGTTAATAAAAAGAGAATAACTCACATTGCAGATTTATACGGGCAGAGTTTAGCCTACTGATTAGCCTGATAACCTAATTTAACAACAATGCACACGAACGAGGTCAGTAACTAATACAGCATTTACGATAACCCACGAGATTAAAATCTTCACAGTGAATGACAAAGTGCAATACGTAAAATCCATTGAATTCACGACGAATGACAAAGTATAAACCCAATTTGAGCAGCACTTAAACATTCATCGGATAGTTTTAATCGATCGGACATTGAATCGTAGCAGCGATCGAGTTAATACCCGGTATCGTAGCAGCGCCTCGCTATAATAATTGAAATTTTCGAATTATGGCAGTAGAACTTCGTTTTTTGAATTGAGATTTCGACACAGAGGAACTGCTCGTGAACCAACCTATTTATAGCTGAAAATTGAGTCTTACGCGGCCCGCGGAAGACTCCTCTTAACTTTACGCGGCCCGCGAGGGCACCCTAATCTACGAGTAGGCTTGGTGTGTCACGGGTAGGCTTGCCAGCTGGTTAACGCGTGCCTCAGATGCTTATCCGGTCAAACCTCACATTGACACGGCCCGCGTAAGGCTAAGCTATCCCTTACGCGGCCCGCCTGAAACCCACTAAGTTTAATTTCTTCGTTTTTCATGCACAGTGGTGTTTCAGGGGTCCGGGTTTTTAGTTATGGGTTATTTTAGGACAATTTTTGAGAGTCCTTACATCCTCCCCACCTTATTTAAAATCTCGTCCTCGAGATTTATTGAAATAAGTGAGGATACTTTCGCTTCATTTCCGATTCCAGCTCCCACGTGTATTCGGGTCCTCGTTTTGAATCCCACTTGACTTTGACTAGTACCAATCGCTTGTGTTTGAGAAATTTGATCTTTCTGTCTTCTATTTGAAGCGGTTTCTCTACGAATTTTAACTTTTCATTTACATCTATATCCTGAAGAGGCACTACCAGCGATTCATCTGTTAAACATTTCTTGAGATTGGATACATGAAATACATCATGTACCTCGGCTAATTCTTTTGGTAGTTGTAAGCGATAAGCAACTGGTCCTATACGTTGGATTACTGAAAATGGTCCTACGTATCTTGGACTTAGCTTTCCTTTCTTACCGAATCGTACTACTCCTTTCCAAGGAGAAACTTTCAAGAGTACCTTGTCTCCAACTTGGAACTCTAGTGGTTTGCGTCGATTGTCGACATAGCTCTTTTGACGATCTCGAGCAGTCTTCAGTCTTTCCTTGATTTGAGTGATCTTGTCGGTGGTTTCTTGTACAATTTCAGGACATGATAATTAGCTTTCTCCTATTTCTACCCAGCAAACTGGAGTTCTGCACTTTCGTCCATACAGTGCTTCAAATGGGGCAGCTTCGATACTTGCATGATAACTATTATTATTGGAGAATTCGATTAAAGGTAGGTGGTCGTCCCAGTTTCCACCAAAATCTATCACACATGCTCGGAGCATGTCTTCCAAGGTCTGTATCGTCCTTTCACTTTGCCCGTCTATTTGAGGATGATATGCCGTACTTAAATTTAGTCGGGTTCCCATTGCTTCCTGGAAACTAGTCCAGAAATGGGAAGTGAAACGACTATCTCTATCCGATACAACGGAGAGTGGAACTCCATGTAAGGATACTATTTCGTCTACATATAGCTTGGCTAACCTTTCCATACTAAAGGTTTCCTTCATAGGTAGAAAATAAGCTGATTTGGTTAATCGATCCACAATTACCCAAATCGCATCATTCCCTTTTCTGGTTTTGGGTAACTTTGTAACAAAGTCCATTGTTATGAGTTCCCACTTCCATACATGCATTTCTAATTGTTGAAGTAGACCCGAAGGTTTCTGGTGTTCTGCCTTAACTTGTGAACAGGTAAGACTCTTAGAAATATATCTAGCTATATCCTTTTTCATACCTATCCACCATAAATTATTTCTTAAATCTTGGTACATTTTATTGTTACCAGGATGTATGGTATACCTAGATTTATGGGTTTCCTCTAAAATCTTATCTCTTAATTCTCCCTGCTTAGGTACCCAAATCCTTTTCTTATGGAATCTCCAAATTCCATCATTTCCTCGCTCTAATTCTTTTATTCGTCCTTTCATTCCTTCAGTATCGTCCTGGATTGCTGTTTCCTGGACATTCTTTAGTTGTTCCATTAAATCTAACTGTAGATTTAATCTAAGAGCACGAACTCGTCGTTGTTTCTCATGATACTTACGACTTAAGGCATCTGCAACTACGTTTGCCTTTCCTTCGTGATATTGAATATCACAGTCGTAGTCGCTTAGGATTTCCATCCACCTCCTTTGCCTCATGTTTAATTCTTTTTGCCTAAATATGTACCTTAAGCTCTTATGATCCGTATAGACAGTGAACTTACTTCCATACAGATAATGTCTCCAAATCTTAAGGACAAAAATTATGGCTCCTAAATCTAAGTCATGAGTCGTATAGTTTTCTTCGTGCTTTTTCAATTGCCTTGAAGCATACGCAATTACCTTCTTGCGTTGCATTAGCACACATCCTAATCCTAGTTTTGAAGCATCACAGTAAACTTCAAAATCTTCGGTTCCTTCTGGCAAAGCTAGGATTGGGGTGTTTGTTAGCTTTTGCTTCAAAATCCTAAAAGCTTCTTCTTGTTTAGGTCCCCATTCAAACTTAACTGCTTTGCAGGTTAGCTTAGTTAAGGGTACAACTATCTTGGAAAAATCCTTAATAAAGCGCCTATAGTATCCAGCTAATCCTAAAAAGCTTCTAATTTCCATAGCTGATTGTGGAACCTTCCATTTGGTAATTGCTTCTATTTTAGCAGGATCTACGTAAATACCTTCGTGAGTCACCATGTGTCCTAAAAATTGCACTTCCTGTAGCCAAAATTCACACTTCGAGAATTTGGCGTAAAGCTTTTCCTTTCTTAACAAGGTTAAGAGTACATGCAGCTGCTCACAATGTTCCTCCTGACTTTTGGAATAAATAAGTATATCGTCGATAAAGACAATTACAAATTTATCTAAATACGGTTTACAGATCCGATTCATCATGTCCATGAATGCTGCAGGTGCAATCGTTAGTCCGAAGGGCATGACTGTAAACTCATAATGACCATACCTAGTTCTGAAAGCAGTTTCAGGTATGTCTTCTTCTTGTACCTTCAATTGATGGTATCCGGAGCGGAAGTTGATCTTAGAGAAATATCTAGCGCCTTGAAGTTGATCAAAGAGGTCATCGATCCTAGGTAATGGGTATCGATTCTTAATTGTAACCTTATTTAATTCCCTATAATCGATACACACTCGCATCGAACCATCCTTTTTCTTTATAAACAACACTGGCGCTCCCCATGGGGATGAACTAGGTTGTATGAATCATTTACTTAGCATTTCATCTATTTGTTTCTTTAATTCTAACATTTTGGTGGGTGCTAACCGATAAGGTGCCTTAGCTATCGGTGTAACTCCAGGAATTAGATGAATTCTAAATTCTACTTCCCTATCGGGTGGTAATCCCGGGAGTTCTTCTGGGAATACATTTGGGTATTCTGAAACTACAGGAATTTCCTTAAGTTCTTTACCCTTAGTGCTAATGATTACTGAAATCATATACACTATTCCTTGCTTTCGTTCATAACTAGCAACTTTCATTACTGAAATGAACTTCATGGGTTTACTTGGCTTGTCTCCTGTAATCACAATTACTTCTCCGGTGGGTGCCCGAATCTCTATAGAGTTCTTATCACAAAGGATTCGAGCAGGGTTGGCTACTAACCAATCCATTCCTAATACCACATCGAATCCGGCTAAATTCATAGGTAATAAGTTTGCAGAAAATTTATGGCCTGAGAGTTCTATTTTTTCTTCTCGCAAAACTTTATCTATGTTAACAGAATTTCCATCTGCTGTTTCAACTGTAAAAAATCTACCTAAGGTTTGTTAGGGGTAAATTAAGAGCTTGACAGAATGAAGTATTTATAAAACTTTGGTTTGCACCAGAGTCAAATAATACTTTTGCATAGGCGTTGTGGACTAGGAACGTACCAGCTATCACGTCAAGAATTAGTTCGGCTTCCTGCGTAGTCAGTTGAAAAGCTCTTACGTTCTTCTTTGTAGCTCCTTCTGCAGGCTTGGCTTTGTTGTCAGCTGGTTTAACTAATTTCGGACAGTCTGGCCTGAAATGTCCAGCCTCTCCACAGTTGTAGCAGATCGTCGCTTTCTTCTTTCTGCAATCTTCTTCTTGATGTCCTGGGATTTTGCAAAAATTGCAATACCCTTTGCATCTTCCAAAATGCTTTCTTTTGCAAGAATTGTAAAATGGAACAGTGGAAGATTGCCCAGCTCCTTTTCTCTTGAAATTGCTACGGTTACCTATACGGAATCCTTGGGTAATCTTTTGGGCTACTTCCTTTTTCCGGTTTTCTTCACTTGTGCGTACCAGTTCGTCAGTTAGGGTGTTAGCTAATTCTACCGCATCGTCAATAGTACGAGGTCTCGCAGCTTTAACGATATTACGGATTTCCCCAATCAATCCCCAAATATAGCGGGAAATAAGCACCGGTTCTGGCGAAGCCAGGGTTGGTACCACTCTCGCATACTCAAAGAATGTCGAAGTATACCCTCGACAATCCACACCAATCATCCGATGGTTCAGGAACTTATTTGCCATTTGTTCTTTTTCATATTCGGGACAGAATTTTCTTTCCATTAGCTGCTTAAATTCTTCCCAACTCATGGCGTAGGCCATATTTCTTCCTTTGGCTTGAAGTACCGTATTCCACCATTCTAGCGCCCCTTCTTTAAAAAGATGCAATGCATACATGACCTTGTCTTCCTCAGCACATTTACTTATCATAAGTACTGCTTCGGTTTTCTCCAACCAACGCAGTGCTGCAGTCGCCCCTTCATTGCCTGCGAACTCAGCTGGTTTACAAGCAAGAAATTCTTTGTAAGTACAACCAGGCGTTGCAGCTTTCATTTTCTTAGGAAGTGGGGCTTGCCGAGGATCATTATCGTTGTTAGTATGATTGCCGCCTCTGTTTACACTATTACTGAAGTTATCTTCTTGGGTACGTTTACTAGGAATAATTTGTTGAGATTCAACAGGTTTCTGGGCAGCTGCAAGGATTGCTGGAATAGCATTGGCTATTCCTTGAGCAACGATATTTTCGATATCTTGTCTAGTCATAAATTGATCTTCCTGGTGTTGCTCAGATTGGTTAACCTCGTTAACTAGTTCATTATTAGCATTTTCCATCTGGTAATTAATATATATATATATGATTAGCAAAAAAATAAATTAACAATTCAACATATAAAATAATTGCACATAACTATACTAACATGTATAGTCAAAATTGTCGATTTCTCAACTGTCATTTTTATATATTATAATATGCATCAGTTCACACCGTTATCTTACAAAAGTTTTATTTGTAGGTTATTTTACTGACTTATTATTATTATTATTATTATTATTATTATTATTATTATTATACAATCACACCTTCACCACCATCCTATCCCTGGGCACCTTAGAAGCGACGTTCCC
Organism: Helianthus tuberosus; assembly: GCA_030545235.1. Taxonomy (NCBI): domain Eukaryota; kingdom Viridiplantae; phylum Streptophyta; class Magnoliopsida; order Asterales; family Asteraceae; genus Helianthus; species Helianthus tuberosus. The sequence goes on from CM060404.1 coordinate 58,729,334, forward strand.
TGTCGTCGTACTTCCAGGAGATCTGTGCTCCCACCTCCCGGATCCTATTCCCTGCACCTATCAGCTCTTCGCCAAAATGGCGGAGTTCAGCTAAGTTTTCATTACTCATTGGTGGGTTTGGTAAAGGTTCTGGGTCGAACTGAGGGAAAAAGGTATAAGGGTTATTGAGGAGGTTTTGAAACTGCCAGTCATTAGTCCACCACTCGTCCATTCCTAGAGGTTGGGTGTGGATCAGAGGGTCTGGAATAGCTGGTTCTAAGTTTATTGGAAGTTGGGTTTCAGCAGGATAAGGGTAGAGGATGGTGTTGATAGGTCTAATGATATCACAGCTTGCCAGTAAGCGATCTAATTCCTCCTGTAATGGCAACTCCTCGACTTGCTTAGAACTTTCCCCAATTTCCATTTCTACTTGTCTAGAATCTTCCCCGATCTCAATTCCTTTTCCTTTATCTATGGGATTCTCTATTTTGGGAACCTTTCTAGTTGCTGGTTTCCTCCTGCGTACCCGCCTCCATCCTACAAATCTTCTTCTTTTCTTAGGCTTTGGTTTCTCCAGGGGTGGAGCTTGAAATTCCATAGGTTCTTCCACATCGGCTATGTAACCAGTAAAGTCATTGGAAACTTCCACTTTCACCGGATAAAGATTGAGATTCTGAAGGGCTTCAGATAACTCATTCATGATGTTTAGTAAATATGCAAAAATGCACACAATTGCTAAGTTAAAATTTTATAACAAAATTTTACAGAAAACATTTAAGTATTATTGCATACCGTAAGACTAATTTAATACAAAGGACAACTGAAAATTGAAACATACTAGGTTTCATTGTAATTTTATTTATTTACTGGGTAAGATTTTCTTTAGAGTTTCTGGCTTATAGATAATATGGGTACTAATACTGGGTCAAGGTATTTAAAGGTTAGCATTTACTGCTACAGTTTCTAACATATAGAGATCTGCCCATTTTTCGTCTAATTCATCCTCCCATGGTGGGTTACTGCCTATTTTCTAGGTTTCCTGGTTACTCCTTCCTTCTTTTGATTTCTTTAGTTTCTCTTGACTTTTCCTAATAATCAAACTTCTTTTATTAAGAGAAAGTGGTTTCTCATACTGTGCCTTACGGACAAATATTCCTTCCTCAGTATTCACTGAGTGTTTCGAGGATGATGATCCCTTATCTTTTGGTGCACTATCTATTTTACGATAGATATCTGAAAGTCTTTGTTTACCCATGCTGTAAACAAATATTCAAATAATAAAACACATAATCCCAAAATGGCAACTAGGAAAATTAAGTATTTTCTCAAATACTTAATTGGCTTAATTCAGTGGCTCTGATACCACCTTTTCCTGTCACGGCCCCAGCCCCGGTTTGACTCGGTCAGGAACCGCGGGACAGGAACCCGTGGTATTTATTAATTGATGCGATAGTGGAAGATTTGAACAGGATCTTTTTAAAACTTGAAATGCCAGATTATTTTATTTCATAACTCGGGATAAACCCCGTAATTTACAATAGAGGAATTTTGCTAGGAAATTCCCTGATTTATTAAAACATGTTTATTCATTTTAACTGAGCCACATCTTCAAGCTTGTTAGTACTCCGTAGCATGTTTTCCTTGATTTATAGCAGGTCGCCTGAAACATGTTTTAAAAATATTTTTGTCAGCGGGGAAGTACTGGTGAATCATTCATTTTGACAAAATGACACGTAGTTATAAATTACAGCATAAGAGCGATTACAATGGCTTCTATCTTATTTTTATCTGGCGCCTTGTCACCCGTGTGACGATGGTCATACCACTATTGGGTCCCACCCCAAGTAGTGACGTTTATCACTGTTATGATTTATTAGCCTAACCCGTGAGAAATTAGTAATGTGCACAATACCCCACTAGCCAGTGATTAAGATAACCATGACTTAATCCCTGTAATTATAACTTTTGAAAATAATTGGAGTATTGTAAAACATAGTTAATAAAAAGAGAATGACTCACATTGCAAATTTATACGGGCAGAGTTTAGCTTACTGATTAGCCTGATAACCTAATTTAACAACAATGCACACGAATGAGGTCAGTAACTAATACAACATTTACGATAACTCACGAGATTAAAATCTTCACAATGCATGACAAAGTGCAATACTTAAACATCTATCGAATTCACGACGAATGACAAAGTATAAACCCAATTTGAGCAGCACTTAAACACTCATCGGATAGTTTTAATCGATCGGACATTGAATCGTAGCAGCGATTGCGTTAATACCCGGTATCGTAGCAGCGCCTCGCTATAATAATTGAAAATTTTGAATTATGGCAGTAGAACTTCGTTTTTTGAATTGAGATTTTGACACAGAGGAACTGCTCGTAAACCAACCTATTCATAGCTGAAAAATGAGTCTTACGCGGCCCGCGTAAGACTCCTCTTAACTTTACGCGGCCCGCGAGGGCACCCTAATCTACGAGTAGGCTTGGTGTGTCACGGGTAGGCTTGCCAGCTGGTTAACGCATGGCTCGGATGCTTATCCGGTCAAACCTCACATTGACGCGGCCTGCGTAAGGCTAAGCTATCCCTTACGCGGCCTGCGTGAAACCCACTAAGTTTAATTTCTTCGTTTTTCATGCACAGTGGTGTTTCAGGGGTCCGGGTTTTTACTTATGGGTTATTTTAGGACAATTTTTTAGAGTCCTTACAGCTTTGACTTGCGCACACGTCAAACATTTAGCTACATAGGCAGCTATAGACTTCTTCAAGCCTATCCACCAAAAATTTGCTTTCAGATCCTGGTACATCTTGTCAGCTCCAGGATGAACGGAGTATTTAGAACTGTGGGCTTCCTGGAGGATAACATCCCGAAGTCCTCCATAAACTGGAACCCATATTCGTCCATTTATCCTCAGAATTCCGTCCTTGCCATAGGATAACTGTTATTCAGTTACTCCTAGCTTTTCATCAGGATAGTTAGCTTCTAGCACAGCTTCCTTCTGCGCAGCTAACAACCTTTCATTCAAACTATTCTTTATCTCAATGCTCTTGGCATTGATTCTTACAGGCTTCACTCTTTCCTTTCGACTTAAGGCATCGGCAACTACATTCGCCTTGCCAGGATGGTATCTTATCTCACAATCATAATCATTCAAAGTTTCCATCCAACGTCGCTGCCTCATGTTCAAGTCCTTCTAATTGAACAGATATTGAAGGCTCTTGTGATCAGAATAGATCACACACTTAGTTCCATACAAGTAGTGCCTCCAAAGTTTTAATGCGAATACAACGGCACCCAGCTCCAAGTCGTGGGTGGTGTAATTCTTCTCGTGCACCTTTAACTGACGTGAAGCATAGGCAATGACCTTGCCTTTCTGCATAAGCACACATCCCATACCGGTGTGTGATGCATCACAATATACCACAAATTCATCTATTCCCTCAGGCAATGTTAATACTGGAGCATTGCTCAACTTTTGCTTAAGGATATCAAAGGATTCCTGCTGCTTAGGACCCCAGTCAAACTTAATATTCTTACGCATTAACGAAGTTAGGGGTGTAGTAATCCTTGAGAAGTTTTCTATAAATCGCCTATAATATCCTGCTAATCCTAGAAAGCTACGAATCACCAACAAGCTAGGAGTCATTTCCTTACCTCGGTGATCGTTACAATTTTTTTTTCTTTTCAAAGAAACCTTGTCATGCCAACCACACGATTTAGTTTTATACATAAATCTTTAGTCATTTTGTCAAATATATATATATATATATAACGGTTATGTAGCCGTTGCCAAACGGCTATATTTCCCCCCTATAAATACCCAATCAACAAATCTCATTTTATTCATAACAAAACACTCTCCCTTCTCACTCTCTTCAAGTTTTTGAAAATAATATTAAGGATGATTCATCCGGCTCTTGTGTTTGCTGGGGTGCTGATCGTGATACTGCACTATTTGATTCTTAGCCTTCCATTAGAAGAAATTGACTCATATTTATTCTTGGAGATTTTCGTTGTTTTACCATTGTATTTTATTTGTTTGATGATAAGGGTATGATTTGTCATGTTTATTGTACTCATTTCAGAAATAAAATTTTAAGTGTACCATAGTAGGAATAAAATCATTACATTACCCTACCAACTATTTTACATACATCATCATACACATTTCAACTCGTGCAGTCAAATATCGTGACAAATTCACACATACTATCATTATACTTCGTTTTTTTTCACACTCGAAATTTCATGATTGTTTTACATGCTTAAATTTGTCATGTTTCAATTAATACTATATACGCAATCATTAGTATTCGTACTCACACTCATGCTCATACTCATAACAATACATTTTATACTTATGCTCGTATTTATATTTATATTCATGCGTTTCATGCTTATACTTATATTCATACGTTTCATGCTTATACTTATACTCATACTACTCGTACGTTTTATGTTTATACTCATACTTACGTGCATACTCATATTTAAACTTATACTTATGCTCATACTTTCATTTCATACTCATGATTCATACATTTGTACCCATACGCGAGCGTAATCCGAGTGATTCGCTTACGTGGGTCCCAAACATACTTAAGTATGGACTTGCTTATATATTACATACTTATACGTACACATTCTTATTTTTAAATTATGTATACCCTGATTCGTACACAACTAGTACAAGCTATGCGGATCATGCGACGATCAAAATAATCGCGGGTGCACACGGGATTATAGTGATAAGCGCATGAGAATCATAGAGTGTACTACTCTGTATGGTAAGACATGGAACGTAACATGACACCGAATAACGAAACGGACGCCACATGGTCAAAACATGGTGGATACGCCGCTGGTACTTCCTATATATAAGTGTTTTCATCATGTTACCAAACTTTCGTAAGACGTGCCATGAGAAATTTGGTGTTTTACAGCCCTATTTAGACCCGATACAGACTTCAACAATTCACAAACGCATTGCTAAGCGCACAACATCCGACTATCCGTGATGAAGCCACATCCTCAATGCTCGTGTTCATATAATACCAAATCCACATATCATTCATACTACTCGCATTCGTTTGTTAGATCAATCGTTCACTCTTGTACCTTCATTATCCATCATTAATCTTGTTCCCTATACGAATTCTTTTTATGAACCTATCTTTTAGCCAAAATGCTTTTTCTCCGAGGCCTTCCTCTTGAATAAATTTCGGGACGAAATTTCCTAAAGTAGGGGAGACTGTAACGCCTCGTATTTTCATATTCGTATTTTACTTTTCGAGGCGTTAATCATAATGGTAATACATTTTTTTATCACATTGTTAATGGATAAACACAAGATTTTTATAAGAAACTGAAAAACTATACAAAGATATTTTTCTAATATTTTTTAGCGTAAAACTATACAAAAGAAATTTTACTAATTTTTAAGAATTTTTCTAGCTTAGGTCCCTTTTGTAAAAAGTACATGTTTTAATCCATAGTATTCAAAAAAAAAGATGAATAGTGACCATGAATAGTGCCATACGGATTATACCCATTTTTTCTTCTCCAATCACCTTTTCCACCTCAATTCTCCATTATTAATTTCTTTTTCATTTATTTTTTATTTATCTTTTCTATTTATTTATTTTAATTATCTCCACCAATCACCATTCACCTCATTCACCTATAAATACCAACCTTCTCCTACCATTTTCTTCACACCAAATCTTCTCAATCTCTCTAATTCTAAGAATTCTAAGAATTCTAAAAGAACACTAAGTGTTCTAACCATTCTCCTCTCTCTCTAATTCTCATAAAATCTTCCAAGCAAGAAAGAGAACTCGAAGAGTTCTAAATAAAACAGTACACCCAACAAAGTTCGTAGTATGCTCTGTGGTTGCAGCTTAGTCTGATCTTCCACATCAGAAACGGGGATTCGGTTGACTGTTTTGTATACGGTAGAATTGTACCGCTTATAGGCTTGAAGTTTCCAACCTTCAACTCGTCACGGGATTACCAAAGGAACAACTTTGAGAAACCGTGAGTATACTCGCAACCACTTTTTTATGTTTACCACTTTTGGGGTGTAACATGTTTAACTATTAAACTACACTTAAACCTATTCTTTATGCAATGCACGAAAACAATCCTTATAGATGAATACTATGTTGTTATACTTGATGCTTACGTGGACCATACTTATGTGATATGTTTTAGTCATTAGCTTTCACGAGCCTCCATTTGACATGTATAGCGCTATAGGAGTAACGCACCGCCCCCTTTAAACTTGGGTCATGTTGAATTACTTAAACTTTCTTGCGTAAACAGAGGATTGGCTAGAAATATTGCATGCCATGTTAGATCTTGTATAAACAAAGTTGCCATGTGGATTCGTTTTTAAACTTTTATACTTATACTTATGCTTAAACTTGTATACTCGACTTTGCTTTTGCATTGAATTGTATTTTAAACATGTTACAGGTTAAGGATTAATGATGCTATGAAAATGGATAGCAAAGATGCCTAGATACTCACTTAGACGTTTAGGTTTAAAGTGTTGTATCAATATTGTTATATCATGTTTTGAACAATGTTGTTATTTGAGTTTCTTTGTAATATTTGACAATTCATCTATGTTATGAAATCGGTTGAATTAAATATTGTCACCAATAGTGTTATGAAGTCTCTTGCAATCTACGCACTTCGTCTCATCCCGATGTTTCCGCCATCGGTTGGGGTGTGACAATTAACCATGGTTTTAAGAACCATTTTAGTTAATTTGCTAAGTATATAATTATTCTGGATCTTTATCATAACCCTAAATTATAAGTTAATAGTAGCACAAAAAGTCCTAGTCACGTAGACAAGTTTAATTTATAAGCCCATATTTTATGGAATCGAGCCATTAAGGTTTGAATCAAAGTTCAATACCTTTTCTTGACAGGGAGTTATAGGCTACTACTGTCTTTAGTCTCAAAGGACGTTAATTATAGCCCGTGGGCACTTCATCCTTAAGGGATGATTATATAAACAAGGGAATTTAGAATAACTTAATTTAGAAATGACTTATGTGATTTTATCGAATCACATTTATCAAGCATGTTAATATGCTTTCAGATGTTTAACAAGGATTTGAATCTTTTGAATAGGTTTTACCATCTTGGCCATGTCTGCAACAACATATAGGCTAGGTTTTACCTTTAAGATTCTTTTTAATATTTAACGCAGAACAATCCTAAATTGAGATGTTAACAAGGATCTGAATCTAATTGAGGAACTACCATCTTGGCCCTGTCTTTAGGTGACACATGGCTAGGTCTTGTCCTTTTTAGATTTTGCCATTTTATTATAATGGTAGATCTTATAATAGGAATGTTATTTTAATTCTAACCGTTCCATTTAAAATTTAAACAAGTACATGGTTGCCCTAAACGGGACTTCTAACTAAAATGACTTGCCCATGCAAGGGCTAATCAAAAAAATAACAAGGAAACAAATAAAGAACAAAATAAACGAATTAGGATTAATCCTATGTTTTTTGTCTAGACTTGAGAATCAAGGAATGTGCAATTGTGTATCTGAGATTAAACACAAAAAGGCTAGTGTTTAATTCACTCAGTGTTGGCTCTGATACCAACCTGTCACACCCCGATATTTCCACGTATTACCGGTGTGCCCGGTGGGGAGTATCGTGACGTAGTTGATATCATCATAGTCAAACAACACAATTTTAATATGCACAGCGGAAGCAAAAGATAGATTTATTTCAACTGAATAAATTGTAATATTAAGTATCACAAAATAGTTGAAACAGATCCACAGGTGGATCAAAATAAAAAGGGAAACTGTTCAACAGACTTTGACATCTAGAGCTTGCGAGACTTGATTATTGATGCCTGGAGTAGCCAGCCTATTACGTATAGTACCTGCACTTAGCCTTTTTGGAAAATACGTCAGTTTACATTGGTAAATACAACTTAACTGACTCATTTTGAAAAGAGTTTGAAAATTAGTTTGAATGCCCTTAGGCAAAAATATCTTTTATAACTTGGGACAATTATTTAAAAATAATCTTGTATACAGTTTTACTTATTTGTCGTCCATCAGGGCCGGTTTATAGGGCCGGTCTAGATTAACTGACACGCCACAGGTATAATACCCACAAGGCTGATTCCTTTAAGTGGGCTACTGATGTGTGCAAAATGCAACATATAAATTACATCAATTGTGGCATAAAACTAACCCCTTTTTTAGTACTAATGTTGGAAAAAGTGTGCTTTTGTCTTCCTTTTGTATTTTCAGGATTAAATGAGCTCAAATTAACAAAAGAAGCAAAAAGGCAGCTAAATCTAACATAAATACAAGAAAAGGAACAAACGTGGCATGCCCGACCTCCCCGAAAGCATCTTCCCAAGCAAAACAAGAGAGCAGAAGGCTGAACGCGCCCCGTGTTCATTGAACACGGGGGCGTGCCCAAGTGTCAGCATAAAAGACAGAGTTGTAGAAGCTTCCATCGCCCACCACGGGGCCGTGCTCAGCGGACACGGGGCCGTGGTCAAATATAAGATTCGCAGAATCTAGGCAAATCTTGATAGTACAGATATGCTTCTGCACACGGGGTCGTGCCCAGCGGACATGGGGCCGTGGTCAACTAATGCAGACAAAAGCAATTAATGAAGACAGAGAAGAGGATGGACACGGGGCCGTGCCCAGCGGACACGGGGCCATGCCCGAGCCTCTGTTCAGCCTATAAATAGGAGTGCTTGGTTCAAGCTCAAACCATCCCTTGGCACACCACCTCTCTCACACTTCACCCACCACCCACCACCACCATAACACCATCATCCATTGTCCATCATAGAGTGTGTGAGTCATCTCGGGATCCAAGATTGATCGTAAGAGTTCTTAACAATCAAGGCAATGTTTGCCTAAGTCTCTTACATCACTTGGTGAAGACAAAGTGTCTAGTGTAATACTTTTTATTTTTAATCTTTTCGCACTTTTTAATTGGTTATGTATTAATGACTTTAATTACTAGTTTCTTATGTTGAAGGTGATTCTTCCTTATCGTTTTTCCGTGGTGTCTTGGCATTATTTTACTGTCTATATAAAATAAAAGATTTTCACCATTCATATCTCCACGGTCTATATGGAGGTATGTTGGCTACCTGGTCGGGGGTTAAGGGAACAGTTTGGTAAGAGTCTTGCCATTGTTCAGTGTATAGATCCTGCAAAGGACCTGGGTCAAATTTAGTAGGACCTCCTTCAATACTTAACGGTATTGGATGGCGGGGGTCCAAACTCTTTGATCCCCTCATAAGTTAAACTACTATTAAAACTTTAACCCGGCTACTTAGGACGGTATCCCTGCTGACTCAGACTACTTAGCCGAGGGTAACGTCACCTTCAAAAGAGGGGCCTACCACATTATGCATTAATAACTTAATTAATTATCTTTCAATAATCCGACCCTTTAGGATTGTATCCTTGCTGACTCAAACTACTGGGTTGAGGGTAACGTCACCTTCAAAAGAGAGGCCTACTACAATAACTAAGATAATCTCTTAAATAGTGCAAAAGTGCGGAAATAATCAAATGTTACACTAAACACGAGTCGGAGCCAAGTGATTCATCTTTTCTATCTGTTTTTCTTTTATTTTTATTTTCAGCATTTTAGTTAGTTTTTACTTTTGTTGGACCGATTGCATGACCCTAAATGTCAGTAAAAGTAGTTCATCTTAGTTTACAGAGGCGGAATCAAAGTAAACTGAGTCATAACAGCATATATCCTTTCAATCTCTTTTCTATTATTGATTTCCGAGACTTTACAATGTTTATAACAAAATTTCAGCAGCCCCTCGTCTCACATGTAATGATCACTGTCCGCTTCAAATGACACCTCAACACACATATATATAGTGTGGCATGTTCGCTTGAAAGTGACATGGCTGTTCAAGCGAACATGCCTGCTTCAAGCGATCAAGACTCAGATGTTGTGTTCGTTGGAATGTGACACATGTAAGTTCAAGCGACCAACCAAACTTAACCTATACAAACCCTAATTTAACCTATCTAGACTCAAAACTTGATTAAAACGTAGTCAACAGACATTCTGTGCATCAACAGACTCCCCCTTGGATGTTGACTAAGTCTTCGGCGTCAAGTCTTTAGTCTTTATCTCTCTCCAAATTCTTATCATTGTAAAGCTCCTTCTTCACACAGGTTTAGGATCTTGTCCTAGCTCCATCTTCAGACTTCCCTTTGACTGTTGATCCAGACTCCCCCTTTCACAGACTCCCCCTCTCGATATGCTACAATCTGAGATATCTGGTTCAAATTTTGACATTTAGCTTCCATGGGAATGATGAAGTCCAAAACCTGTTTCTCAAACATCATTCATTACAAACTTATCTTTTCAAAAATAAATCACAAATTATCAGTTTTAGCAATCCACTCAAGTATTCAGGTCCAAATTAATGACCCTGATTACTCAATTAATCTACCAAGTTCAACTTAATGACCTCGGTTGATCTTTTGACGAATCAAACTGATTTTGAAAACATTTTTCAAACAATTTACACATTTCTGAAAATAACAAGTATCAAGTTAATGAACTTGTTTTTGACTTTTCAACAATTCAAACTCCATCAAGATAAGCTCTCCTCATTCTTCAGTCCAGAATCTCCTGCATCTGCTTCAAACATATGAAAATCCAACAATCAACTCTCCACTTTGGTTTGTCGGAAAATAAAGCAGAAATAAAATCTTTTTGGATTTTATAAAATGATCTACACTAAGAAATGAAATACAGAAAACTTAAATTGCAGAAAGTAAACAAAGTAAACTATTTACAAACATATTTTTGCGAGCGTGTCAGGAAATCATATCAGCTATCAGACAAATTACAAGTACCGTTAAGCTTCATTTCATACTCAGACTTAAACAATTCACCTCGATTATCGATATACATATCCATCTTAAATTCTCAAACAAATTTCAAATTATTCAGGATACGAATTAGATGAATTATGAACTTAGCTCATTCATGTGTCCCACCTCTTGAATATACTCCCGTATCCAGAATCCCAATAATCAGTCTTACAGGTGAATATATGTTGGGATTGAACCCTATCAGAGGAACAGATAATTAAAGCCAAAACTGGATCAGAGCAGTGGATCCAGAATAAGCAGACGTTTACAGTTAGTTCATGCAAATCTCTCCCCTTGAAAGTGGTTTTATATCTGCTGACCTCCTATCTGCTGATCATACTAAGTGCTGACCTACAACTGCTGCTTTGCATCTACTGACCAATGTCAAAGACTGATGGAAGACCAAAGCTCTGCTGACTCAATCTACTGCCTTGAGTCAAGTACTGCTGATCCGGACAGGCACTGCTGGGTTCACAAGCAGTGGAAGGATGCAGCAGTTGTTTAAGTGTCTTTTATGTAAAGAAATGTAATAGCAGTAGTTAGTAGATCAGAGGTTGTATAGATCAGTAGTTAGAGTTTGTTAGGAGGTTAGATGTCACTTTCATGGTGACGTCAGCCAAGATGCTCAGTGGTTTGCAAGTGCCTATAAATAGTTCAGTACTTTGTACTGTTCTATTAGCTCTTTCACCACATCGTCTTCTTTGCACGAACAAACTACTGAGCTCTGGCTGAGGGGGAGTTTGCATTCATTCATCAATCATTGTAATCGTTGTTGAAACAAATTCAATCTTTCGATTCATTGTGTAAAGATGTTTGATTAAAGTATTACTCTCGTTTGATTGTATGCAAAGTTTTCTTTCATCTTAATTCCGCTGCACAACTCTTTCATTTTCATCTTAATTTCAAATGAAAATACAATCAAAAAGAAACTCAGATCCAACAATTGGTATCAGAGCTTGGACAGTCAAATTTGATTTAACAATCATTTTGACGTAAATAGTTCAACTCATAACAGTTGATACTGATCGTTTGTTCGTCCGTTGAAAAACAGAGCAAGGATTAATCACCATTAAAGTTGATTTCTCAGTGTCTGTAAAACAACAAGAATGACGTCACAATCTCAGGATGATAAAAACAACATCGGCTCGCTTTTTAAACCACCTATGCTAAAAAAAATTAGTACAACATCTGGCAGAGGAGGATGGGTCACATCCTCGCTCAACAAAGCACAGGTTGTTGGAAGTCTGTCATTTATGGTCCCCATGTTCCTTCAGTGCCAAGTGCTGAAGATGCTAAAAAGTTCGTTCCAAAACCTGTTGAAAATTATACCGAAACCGATTTTCAAAAGATCGAACTAGATGCTAAAGCGTTTAGCATCGTAGCATCAGCGCTGCCCAATGAGATATATGCTGGACTGTTACACTGTAACAGTGCCAAAGAGTTATGGGACGCACTTAAGGAACAGTTTGGGGGAACTGAGGAAGTCATAGAAAACAATAGGGAAATCCTGAACCAACAGTATGAAACATTTTGCTACGTTAAAGGTGAATCACTAACGCAACAATTTGAGCGTTTCAGTTGTCTCATCAGTCAACTGAGGCTTGTTAGCACCACTTTTACAAACTCAACTCAAAATAGCAGGTTCCTCAGGTCACTGCCAGAAAAATGGGACACCATAGCTTTTGTCACCCGAAACTCACCTGAATTCAAGGATCTGACCTTGACCCAACTCCATGGTCGACTCCTGACCTACGAAAGGGAGTTGAACCAGAAAAGGAGGTTACAAGAGTCAAGAAAAGTTACCGATGATTACACTTTCGGTAATACTGCTCTTTTGGGTCAAGAAGAATCTGGGAGCAGTGGTAAGGATCAGGGTTATGATCACTTCATTGACATAACTGCTGGTGCAAATTTTAACAACCCTGATCCTCACTCTGCTAGTTATGCATTCACTGCAAATGAAAACTAGATGTCAGACAATTTAAGTTTTGAACTAAATGATTTGCAACATTTTGATCCCACTGATTTAGAGGAAATGGACATCCTGCACCAACTGGCTTTGCTAAGTGTTAGAACTAGCAAGTTCTACAAAAGAACAAGGCGAAAATTCCCAGGTTTGCATGGGAATCTAAGGGTTGGGTTGGATAAATCGAAAATCAAGAGCTATAAGTGTAATAGGTTGGGACATTTTGCTAGGGAAGGTAGGAGTCAAACTACTGGTCCCATAATTACTCATCCTAGCTCAAATCCTAGACCTCAAAACCAAAACACTGTGCACTATGCCCAATACACCCCAGCAGCTCAAGTGAACACTGCTCACTATGCTGCTGCCCCTGTGCCAGTACATTATGTCCAAACTACTGTTCCACAAATCCAATATGTTCAAACCCCTGCTCCACAGGTACAAGTGCAACCTGTTGCACCTCAAACCACTGCTCCAGCAGCAGCACAACCAGATCAACAAAGTTTTTTCACTCAAGGGTTTGTTGACTGGAGCAGTATGCCTGAAGACCTAAATGATGAAAATTTTGCACTCTATGCTTCTAATGATTCTTCTCATGATGAGTTTTGTTTGATGGCATTAGAGTCAATACAGGAGGGGGTTGAAACTGAGGAGGGACAGCAGTGCTTTGAAACAGTGGAAGAGGTGACTGAAGCAGTGGTTACTGCTGTGGCTGGTGAACTACTGTTGGGAGAAAGTTCAGGTTCCCTGATTGAACCACTGACAGATCCATGGTCCGAAGAGGACAAACAAGAAGAGAAGGAAGAAAAGGCTGGTGAAAAGAAGGTGAAAGCTGATGATGAGGAAGATCATCAATGTGATTGTGCAATGGTGGCAGCTGCCAAGGGAGCTTCTGCATGCTTTGATAGTCTTTGGTATGTAGATAGTGGAGGCTCCAGGCACATGACAGGATGTAAAGCCCTCCTCAAAGACTTTAAAATCCATGGAGGGGGTGATATATCCTTTGGGAATAATAGTAAAGGAAAAGTTCTGGGGTTGGGTACAGTGGAGTCTGGAAAAGTAAAATTTGAAAATGTCAATCTAATAGACAATCTAAAATTCAACCTTCTGAGTGTGTCCCAAATGAGTGACAAGGGTTTTGGGTCATTCTTCACAAAAGATTGTTGTAGGATTGTTGGACCAGAAATGGTCAAAAAGATTGAAGCAATAATCAAAACTGGTCAAACTAAACTTGTTGCTCAAAGAAGTGGCAATGTTTATGTTGTTGACATGTCAAAAGAGTGTCCCAGAGCTGATGCCTGTCTGTTCTCAGCTGCCTCTAACAAAGAGACAGAACTTTGGCACAGAAGGCTGTGACACACAAATCTTAAGACAATCGCAGAAATTTCAAAAAATGGTTTGGTGAGAGGCCTACCACAAAAATTGTTTTCATGTCCTGAACATTGCATTTCCTGTTTAAAAGGAAAACAACATAAAAGTTCTTACAAGTCCATTGAAGAGTCCAAAACAACCCAGTGTTTGCAAATGCTACACATGGATTTGTTTGGCCCAGTTCAAGTCATGAGCCTCAAAAAGAAAAGATATTGTTTGGTTATTGTTGATGACTTTTCTAGGTTCACATGGACTTTCTTTTTGCACTCAAAAGATGAAACTGCAGGCATTTTGCAAGACTTTGTAATACAGGTTGAAAAGCAATTTGACCTTCCAGTGAAAAGCTTCAGGAGTGACAATGGCACAGAATTCAAAAATAGGGAGTTGGATGCCTTCTGTGTGAAGAAAGGGATTGTAAGGCAGTACAGCATCCCAAGAACACCAGAGCAGAATGGGGTAGTGGAAAGAAATAACAGAACTCTGATTGAGGCTGCCAGAACCATGCTTGCAGATTCAGGTTTGCCTTTAACTTTCTGGGCAGAGGCAGTAAACACTGCTTGCTATGTTCAGAACAGAGTTTTAATAAACCCCAGGCACAAAAAGACTGCCTATGAAATTCTGTATAAAATTAAACCACTAATCTCATATTTCAAAGTGTTTGGCTGCCCATGCTTTATTTTGAACTTAAAAGATTCCATTTCAAAATTTGCAGCCAAAGTTGATTGTGGTTATCATCTGGGATACTCAACCACTGCCAAGGCCTACAAAGTGTTCAATACACGGACCAAGGCAGTGGAGGAGACTTTGAATGTTAAGTTCAATGAACTCTCATCAATGAAAATCCCAGCAAACCCTGCAGATCTGTTTGATCTTGAAAAATTCACTTTTGAAAATATTGCTGTCAAGACTAACAGTGCAGGTCCATCAGAGGATACAACACCAGACTATGGGTATGAAATCATCATCCCTCAAAGGTCTGCCACAAAGGGAAAAGCACCAGCTGTTCAAAACAGTTGTCAAAGCTCAACCACTGCTACCTCAACAGTTGTTGACCAAAGTAGCCCATCAACCACTGCTTCCACATCCTCAAACACTGCTGACAAAAGTCCTCAAACAGTGGATAAAAGTCAGCAGTTGTCCACTTCATTACCTCCTATACCACCACCTTTTGAAGCCACTGCTGGATCATCAAAGTCCCCAGCAGTGGTTAGCTCAGATGATACACATTTGCAGCCTTCACCAACCAATGCCATCATACCATACCAAGGAGATTTAATCTTCTTGAGATCTCATCCACCTGATCAAATCATTGGCAACATAAATGAAGGGGTGCTCACAAGAAGCCAAACCCAAAACATTTGTCTTTTTGCTGGTTTTCTATCACTCCATCAGCCAGTCAAGTACCAAGAGGCACTGAAAGACAACAGCTGGGTAGAAGCCATGCAAGAGGAGCTGCAACAGTTTAAAAGACAACAAGTATGGGAGCTTGTACCACTGCCAGAAGAGGTTAGTCCCATTGGCACAAAGTGGGTCTTCAAGAACAAAACTGATGAAAGGGGTATTGTTGTCAAGAATAAAGCCAGGCTTGTGGTTCAAGGTTACAGACAGGAAGAGGGGATTGATTATGATGAAACATTTGCCCCTGTTGCAAGATTGGAAGCCATTAGACTGTTCCTGGCCTTTGCTGTCAACCACAATATGAAGGTGTTTCAAATGGATATCAAAAGTGCTTTCCTCTATGGTACAATTCAAGAAGAGGTGTATGTTTGTCAACCTCCAGGTTTTGAGGATCCATTTTATCCAGATCATGTCTACAGGCTAAACAAAGCCTTGTATGGCTTGAAACAAGCACCAAGGGCCTGGTATGAAACTCTTTCCAACTTCCTACTCTCAAATGGTTTCAAAAGAGGTACCATTGATAAAACACTGTTTTTAAAATGGAGAGGGAAGGATTTAATGATTGTCCAGATTTATGTGGATGACATTATTTTTGGAAGCACATGTAACTCAATGTGTGTAGAGTTTAGAGAACTCATGACAGCTGAGTTTGAAATGAGTGCTATGGGTGAGCTGCAATGCTTTCTTGGTCTCCAAGTACAGCAATTGCAAAATGGAACTTTCATTCATCAAAGCAAATATGCTAAAGAACTTTTAACCAAATTTGATATGAATGATTGTAAACCATGCAGCACACCGATGGCAACAAATAAGCTGGTCATGTCTGATGAAAAGGATGAGCTGATTGACCAAACACTTTATAGAAGCATGATTGGGTCTTTATTGTACCTAACTGCATCTAGACCAGACATCATGTTTGCAACATGTGTCTGTGCAAGAAGTCAATCAGCTCCCAGAAAATCAAATCTCATTGCTGTAAAAAGGATCTTCAGATAGATAAAAGGTGCTCCCACACTTGGTATCTGGTATCCAGCTAATGGGAACATCAAGCTTTCAGGTTTCTCAGACAGTGACTTTGCTGGATGTCACACAACAAGGAAGTCCACTTCAGGAGGGTGCCAGTTTCTAGGTGATTGCTTAGTCTCATGGCAAAGCAAAAAAGCAAGCAGCTGTTTCAACATCCACTGCTGAAGCTGAATACATTGCTGCTGCAAGCTGTACAGCCCAACTCCTGTGGCTTCAAAATCAGTTACTGGATTTTGGTATCACTGCCTTAAAGACACCACTCATGTTGGACAGTCAAGCAGCAGAAAATATCATCAAAAATCCAGTTTCCCATTCAACCACCAAACACATCGACATCAGACATCACTTTGTGAGGGATTGCTATGAAAAAGGTTTGATTTCTCTGCATCATGTCCCAACTAAAGACCAGCTGGCTGATGTGCTCACAAAAGCACTTGATACAGCCACTTTTGAAAGCCTGGTCTCTAGAATTGGGATGCTGAACATGGAATAACAAGCAACATCTTGTTTTTCTATGAATAAAAGCAACAAAATGTTTTCAGAAAATCAAAACTCCATCCTTAAAAATAGTTAAAAATGAAATTTTTCATTAGATCCTTAAAAGTCTGCCATTAACCACTGATTGTTCAAAAGTCTGCTCTACTTCAAAAGTCTGTCCACTGCTGAAAGTCAACCCCTGCTCTCTCATTACTTTGATAAACTCTGTTGTTCAAAAGCAGTGTCTTATCCACTGATATGCTATCCACTGATAGTGAAAATCATCCACTGCTTTCATACCACTGCTTTCATCTGTCCCTATCACACAAGTACTGTCCTTCACTTTCAACAGGGGTTGTCACGTGGGCAGTACATATTGGTCAGACCTTTTGTAACGGCTGCCACCTCAGCATTCACTTTCTTCCCTATAAAATCCCCACTCACCATCAAAACAGGGTTTTACTGTCGAATTGAATTCTTAAAAATTCTCTTCTCAAAGCAGTTTTTCATCTCATTTCTTCACAAATTTCTTCGATCAATCATCCTCAAAATGACAAAATCAAAGAAATCTGCAAAACCCTCATCCAAATCATCATCGAAAACAGCCTCTCAAAAGGCAATCTCCACTGAAATTCCACATAAACCTTCTCACAATCTCCTGGGTCTTCTCACAAAACCAGGAACCACCAAAGTTTTCGATTCCATCATTGATCTCATGGCAAAATCAAAGTACAAAACTTTGTTCACTGCCGATGCACCAATCTATTTGGCGACCCAAAGGGAGTTCTGGAAAAATGCAACCCTTGAAAAACAAGGAGACACTGCAACCACCATAAACTCTTCTATAAAGGGTAAAGCTGTCCAAATCACGCCACAGTCCATTTCAGAGGTCTTTCAACTCGGTGATCAGGAAGGTAAAATTTCTTTCACTAAAAACGAGTTACAAACTGACTTCATTGAGAGAGGGTATGAAGCCACAATGATGAAGAAAATTACCTTAGAAAAAGGTTATTTTCCTTCTGCAACCAGATTTTTATTTCATACCCTCCTACTATGTGTTTCAAACAAAACCACTTCTTTCAATGAAATCCCTTTAAAGATTCAAAATCTGGGATATGCAATTCTTCAAGGAGAAAATTTTAACTATTCTCGGGAAATTTTTAAAGATTTGGTTAACAATGTTGAAACAAAATCATTCTTACTGTTTCCAAGGTTTTTAAGTTACTATTTTTCAAAGAAATTCAGTAAGGATGATTTAGCTATAATAAACCAAGGTGATTCTACTCAAATAAACAGTTTAACAACTGAAACTTTTTCAAGAATGTTAGCACCTTGCAAAACACAAGCAGAGGTGCCTGAGCAGATTTTAGCATTACAACTGCTCCTCAGGTATCTGCTGCTGAGCCCACTACTCAAAGTGATCAAAGCAGCAGCACAACTGCTTTGAAACCCATACCTACTATCTCCAAAAAGCCAAAAAGAAAAACTCAAAAACCCACAAAACCCATCAAAAAGGCAACTCTGGAGGATGAGATACCAGAGCTCCTGCCAGTGACAACACAAAAGTCACAAGAAACCACTGCTGCTACTTCCTCACAGCAGTTGGTACAAATATCTCAACCCATAACCGAAACTCCTCCTGTTTCTTCACAAAAAGAACAGGTTGTACAAATAGGGTCTCCACATCATGATGCTCTGGAAACACTCGTTTCTATCATCCACAGTCCAATGCCCGGGACACATCCTATTTCTACACCACTCATCACATCCAAAATTCCCTCACCAATAAAACCACTGTTGGATGCAATTGATTTGAACCAGGCATTATCCAGTCCTTCTCAATCACCTACTAATGAGAATATACCTCAACAACTGACTGGGTCTGCTGTATCAATCTTTGCTAACCCACCAACACAACCTGAGGAGGTTAGACCCATTGAGTTACAAGTAACTCTTGGTGGTAATCCAAGTGAAGCAGCCACTACACTTGTTACACCCACTGGGTTACATTTGGACAATGGTTACATTAATAAGACTTCCTTGGAGGCAATTCCTTTGATAGCACCTCTGCCAACCACCAGTGGATTTATTCATCCTACTGGCAACATCAAAAGGTTGTCAAGTGTTGAAGGAAGAAGACCCCAGTACCAAGACAAAGGGGCATCAGTGGTTAATGTTTGGAGTATACTCCATACATCTACCACTGATAAAACCACTGCTAGTGGGAAATCAGATGATCCCATTAAATTGGGTGATGATTTAAAGTACCAGAAATTGACGGATCGCATTGAAAAACTTGATAACTCTGTTACAGAACTCAAAGATATGCTACAACAGGTGTTACAAGTACAAAAGGTACAATCAACTGCTATTCCACCTCAAGCACCTGCTCCACAAAGGGCACCTACTACAAATGAGCTCTGGGATTTATTTCAACCTTTTCTCCATCAACAAGCAAAACTAGCAGATCAGCAACATGAAAAACATGTTCAACAGCTGAGAACTGCAATGGAGTCAAGGTTCAAGAACACTCAGGCTGATCTGAAGGCTCTCAAAACTCAGATCCTGCAAACCACTGGCACTGCTCCTCCAACAGTACTTTTCATTGATCAACTCCCAGACGATAATGCCAAAAAGGGGGAGAAAATTCAGGAGTGGAAGAAGAAAGGAATAGATGATGGTCTATACATTGAACCTGAAAAGGATGCTATGACCAGAAAAATTCCTGTGCCAGATGGTAATAAGAAGGTTGATGCTACTCAAGAAGCACTTGATGAAGGAGTAGCAAGTGTAAAAAGAGATAGAATGGCAAAGGATGTTTCAAGGTGGAATGAGGAGAAAAGAGCTTTCATGGAGCTGTATGAGCAGGGTTGTTCTGGTTCTAAAGATTCTAAAAATCTGAAGATAAAAAGAAAACCTAAGTCCATCCCATCCAGATTTCCAAAGCCTCCAAAGCCACCATCCAAAAGCCATCAGCATAAAACCTCCACTCAAACAACTGTTGTAACTCCTGCTGTATCAACTACTGCTGGTACTTCAGTGGTTTCAACATCTGTTCCCACTTCAACGCACACTACTTCAACACACACCAAAATTACTACAATACCATCACCACTGTCACCACCAAAAACAATCTCACCACCATTTCCACCTGCTGACAAAAAGCAGAAGACAACAGATGTTATAACATCTGTTGTAATGACAACAGTGGTTGAAACACCAGTTGTTTCAACAGCTGTTAGTCAATCACCATCCACTGCCACTACATCTACCACCACTGTTCCATCCAAAACATCATCAGTCTCTCCTAAACCAAAAAGGAGAAGGCTAATTTTAAAAGATGATGACAAATCTCCATCACCAACATCTTCAAAATCCCTGTCACTTGTCACTATTCCAAAACCCATACCTCTCTCTTCAGCTCAAATGTTAAAGCCATTACCTCCTGCTGGTGTCTCATTTCCTCTAGAACTCATTGCAGTTTGAGAAGAAATAAAATCCTTTTATTATGAGGATGACCCAGCCAAAAGGAGTTTGCCATCAATTGCAGACTATCCCAGGCCTAACAATATTGAAGAATACTTGAAACTCAAGGCCAAACAAGCAGAGGATACTGCAATCAAAAACAGAAAAGGGAAATCTGATAGAGAGTTTCAACAAAACTATCAGTTTTTACTTTCACAAGTCAATGCTATGGAGCGTTTTGCAAAAAATGTATGTCAGCAAATTTCAGAAAGGGCAGATGAGTCCTTGAGGAAAGACTACATTGAGAACATCATGACCTACAAGAAATACAAGGGGGAGAAACACATGTACAAGAGCTGGACCATTCCTGAGCTTGAAAAAGAAGCAGCCAGGATTCAAGATATGATCAAAAATAAGGTCAAGCAGACTCCTCCTGAAAAGTTTAAACAATTTGAAGCTGAGAAGATGCTAGAGTTAAGGAGAATGAAAGAGGAGCTGATTGCAGCTGATTATGGGTCAAAGAACTCTGTGACAAAATGGGGAGAAGATAGAGTCAGGGCAACCTATAAACGCTTAGAGGAACTTAGAAAGAAAGATCCAAGAGTTCCACAAAAGCCTGACTATTCCAAAGCAAAGGTCTCAAAAAGACCACCAAAGCTGCATATCAAAAGAACCACTGCTCCAGCTGGTGCTGCCATCTACAAAAGAAGGAACAAAAACCAGTTTAGCATGGAAACAATTCAAGATCTATTAGCTGGAGATGCTATTGTAAAAGCAGGCACGGAAGTAATGATAAAAGAAGATCTTGAATTGGAACAATCTGCAAGTGCTGCTCAGCCAGCTATGAACAAGCCAGCCTCTCCAAACACTTCTGCAAATAAACATCTCCCAAGAAACCCACCAGGCTCAAAAATACAAAAGTGGGAAACTGACAAACAGACCTGCGTATTGACTTTGCTCAGGTCTGGTGGAGTAGTGGAGAAAATATCAAGGGAACAAGCTCTTGGCCTGAGTCTTGAAGATTTGCAGGATCTCCTTGATCTTCCACTTAGCAGGGATGATGAAGATACAGATGCCCTAAACTTTGAACTACAATTTAAAGGTCAGATAAGGGAGCTGTTGATGAGGCAATAAAGTATTCCACAAATAATGAAGAGTTTTGGCATTATCTGTTCCAGGGGGAGATTGTTGGGATTGAACCCTATCAGAGGAACAGATAATTAAAGCCAAAACTGGATCAGAGCAGTGGATCCAGAATAAGCAGACGTTTACAGTTAGTTCATGCAAATCTCTCCCCTTGAAAGTGGTTTTATATCTGCTGACCTCCTATCTGCTGATCATACTAAGTGCTGACCTACAACTGCTGCTGTGCATCTACTGACCAATGTCAAAGACTGATGGAAGACCAAAGCTCTGCTGACTCAATCTACTGCCTTGAGTCAAGTACTGCTGATCCGGACAGGCACTGCTGGGTTCACAAGCAGTGGAAGGATGCAGCAGCTGTTTAAGTGTCTTTTATGTAAAGAAATGTAATAGCAGTAGTTAGTAGATCAGAGGTTGTATAGATCAGTAGTTAGAGTTTGTTAGGAGGTTAGATGTCACTTTCATGGTGACGTCAGCTAAGATGCTCAGTGGTTTGCAAGTGCCTATAAATAGTTCAGTACTTTGTACTGTTCTATTAGCTCTTTCACCACATCGTCTTCTTTGCACGAACAAACTACTGAGCTCTGGCTGAGGGGGAGTTTGCATTCATTCATCAATCATTGTAATCGTTGTTGAAACAAATTCAATCTTTCGATTCATTGTGTAAAGATGTTTGATTAAAGTATTACTCTCGTTTGATTGTATGCAAAGTTTGCTTTCATCTTAATTCCGCTGCACAACTCTTTCATTTTCATCTTAATTTCAAATGAAAATACAATCAAAAAGAAACTCAGATCCAACAATATACTATAATGATATCTGTATATAAATTAGGTATGCGAGGGCCGAGGGATCTCAGGTCGATACTTTCGTATACTGAGAGAGATATCAGCTTCGACTTTACGGTATGTCCCCTTTAGAGGATCTTTTTGCTACAACAGCAGCGACTATCAATTTTATTGTTTCATCGGCATGCTGAGGGTTTATGCTATGTTTCAAGCATTCGCAGAAAATATTATCCAAGGACTAGGTCAGAACTACCGTTCAGCAGAAGTCCCGGAATAATACCCCAGACATCATTGAGTATAAAGACCTAGTATATCAGATTATGAGATCTTTCAAACGATATTTCAGGGGTTACCTATATATCCAAGTAGTGTTCCCCACAAATTTCCCAAGTTTGAAATTTAGGTTTATATCCCAAATAAATCTACTAAATGTGCGAAAACCTATCGACACATCATTAGTGAGACTGTTTAACTCATGTAAACTTTACAAATCTTTAGCATACTGTAATTGTCTAGCCGATGTACTATCATTTTCCCTATATACACAAGCTCTTTTTCAGATTTTATCATGTTTTTGTATTTTTGCATTTCTTGCTGTTTTTGTATTTTCTGAAAAAATAAACTATATACATATATCTACTCCCCCTAAATACCAAAACAAGTAAAAAATCGACAAACCATTGCAGATTGTTTCTCGTCTTCATCCGCAACAGTACTCTCATCAACGCCAATTACGCCATCCGACACCGACAGAAGCTTCATACCGTTCAGTTTTAACAAATATTGAAACCGATTTTTATCAAAAGCTTTGGTATGTAAATCAGCTTTCTGTTCGTCAGTGTGAATTTTCTCAATTCGTATCAACTTTTTCTCAAAGCAATCACGAATAAAGTGATGACGAATTTCTATGTGTTTAGTTTTAGCGTGATGTACTGGATTTTTTGTTATATTAATTGCGGCCTCATTATCAACAAAAAGAGGTGTGTTAAGAAACTGCAAACCGTAGTCGCGCATCTGTTGCTGTATCCACAAGATCTGAGAGCAGCAACTGCTAGCAGAAACATACTCTGCTTCACATGTAGATAACGCCACAGACGTTTATTTCTTACACTGCCAGGTAACCAATCTAGGACCAAAGAACTGGCATCCTGCAGTTGTTGATTTTGAATTGACTTTGCAGCATCCGAAATCCGAATCGGAATACCCTTCGAGCGTAAAGTCACCTTTCCTAGGATACCACAACCCCAATGAAGGAGTTCCTTTCAGGTAGCGCAATATCCTCTTCACAATGATCATATGCGAAGCTCTCGGGTTAGATTGAAATCTTACTGCGAGGCACGTTGGGTACATGATATCAGGACGTGAAGCAGTTAAGTACATCAAAGAACCTATCATGGATCGGTAGAACGTTTCATCAGCCCTGTCTCCGGTGAGATCTGGGTGAATCCCATGATTAGTTGCAAGTGGGGTAGCAGCTGGAGTAGAACTTGACATCCCAAATTTCTCTAGAATATCATGAACGTACTTTGAAATTCTGATTACATCTAACTGATATACTGTGAAATTCTTCCAAGACGCAAATGCTAGGAAAATTCTGATTGCTTCTAGTCGTGCTACAGGAGCATAGACTTCTGTAAAATCAATCCCCTCCTGTTGACTAAAGCCCTGAACAACGAGTCGAGCTTTGTTCCTTACAACAACTCCTCTGTCGTCTCTCTTACACTTAAATACCCATTTTGTATTTATTTTCCTATGACCATCCGGCAAATCAACTAACTTCCACACTCCCAATTTCTCGAATTGACTAAGTTCCTCCTGCATTGCATTGACCCAAGAGTCTTCAGTAAGCGCCTCTTTGTAAGTTCTTGGCTCAACCTGCGAGATAAAACAACTCAATGAGAATTCAGTTTGCAAAGGAGCAACTTTTGTATAAAAACATGTAAGCCCTTTATCAATCTTTCTTCGAGTGCGAACTCCTGTCTGCAATTCTCCTATGATCAACTCCTCTGGATGATATGAAAAATTTCGCGGCATCACTTCGCTTGGGACATCTACATTTCCCTCCAGATTAGTAACATTCTGATCTGCATCTTGTTCACCAACTTGGTTTGTTTGACTTGAAATCTGAATTTGCTCCCCCTCAGAATCTGAATCACCATGATCAAAGACTGGCATGTTTTCAGCTTCTAGATTATCATTCTGAACCGACTGATTATCCTGAGCAACTTCATTCTGTTGGACATCATCATGTTCACCAGCATTACTCGGACCTGCTTCATCGTCATTTGAATTTTCCTGTGGTCTTCTAGAATACTCAGCTGGGAACCTTAATTGTGACTCGTATTCGCGCAAAATATCCAACTCATCAAAGAAATCTTCATCATCCTCTGATTCTTCTCTCATGTCAAACGAATCCCATAGTTTGTCATAATGATAACGCCATGAATCGCCAGGATTCTGCGGCGGCATAGTATAACCTTGACATTCAACATTTGCAGCTTCAATAATCCGCTTCTTACTTGGAACGAAGACACGTCGCATCGGATTTGCATAACCAACAAATATTCCCTCAATGCTATTCGGACCAAACTTTCCATGAGGCTCTATAACTGTACAGGGTGACCCGAACGGTTCTAGATACTTCAAATTCGGTTTGCGGTTATTGATTAGCTCAAAGCATGTTTTGTTGAACTTCTTGACAGTGAGAACCCTATTGAGCGTATAGCATGCGGCGGAAACAACTTCAGCCCAAAAATTAATCGGTAACTTTGAATCTGCGAGCATAGTTCTAGCCGTCTCGATTAGTGTCTGGTTTTTGCGTTCTGCAACTCCATTCTGCTACGGAGTGTACGGAGCACTAAACTCATGCAATATACCTCTTTCATCACAAAATTCTTCCATCTTGCTGTTCTTGAATTCAGTACCATTATCACTATGAATTCTTTTGATACGCCGTTGGTACAAATTCTCAATCTTTCTGAACAACGCCATCAAACTGTCAAATGTCTCGTCTTTCGTCTTCAAGAAAGAAACCCACGAAAATCTGGAATAATCATCAGTAACGACCAAACAGTAGTAATCTCCTGTAATGCTTTTGACATTCACAGGACCAAACAAATCCATGTGAATTCTTTCCAGAGGTCTCGAAACTGAATTGACTTGCTTTGTAGGGTGTGACTTTTTCTTCTGCTTGCCTTTAACACAGCTAATGCACTCCCCTTCCAGATGAAAACCTTTGACATGAACTCCAAGAACCAAATCATTGTGCACCAAGTGATTCATCTTCCTTAGGTGAATATGCCCCATCTTGCGGTGCCACAATCTCGATTCTTTCTCTGTTGCTCTAGAAACAAAACAATGTGCTTGACCAGTAGTTGTAGTTGCTACAGTCATATCCAACATATATAAATCATTCACTCTAGGTGCCCGCATGATAATCCATTCTTCAGGGATAACAAATCCTGGTTTCAAGATCAAACATTCTTTATCAGTGAAGTGAGTAGTATATATATTGTCACAAATCTGCGAGATACTAAGCAGATTGTTCTCCAGCTCAGTGATATAGTTAACTCTTTCAAACGTTACAATTCCGTTGGATAACATTCCTTCACCTATAATCCTTCCTCCTTGATTACCCGCAAAACCTACATAACCACCATTAATATTTCTCACATCATACAGCAACGCAGTCTTCCCTGTCATATGTCGAGATGCTCCACTATCCATGATCCATCTGGATACAAGTTTTGGAAGATCCTACACATAACAAACTTTGACTTAACTAATCTTCAATAAAGATGCCGATTCATGCTTCGCGATCAAGGAAGCTCCGGCAATTCAAACTGTTTAGTCAAACATGGAGTCCACCCAGGCCTCATCAGCCTTAGGTGTAACCTTGACTCTCGCAATTTGAATTTTGAAGTTTTCAGCCTTCAAAGGTGGAAAATTTGCATCATAATCAACCGAAATTGATTCTTCAGCCTTTTTCACTTCAGAAGTTGAAATTTTCATTTCTGTTTTTGGTTTCCAAATTTGTTGAGATAATGCAACCCGCTTATAAAATTTGTCATTTTTAGTTACCACTTTCTTTACGGGTTCATTTTTCACTTTGATATTGTCATTTTTCACATTCTTTTTCTCAACAACTATTGGTGCTTTACCCTTCACGTCAACTTTCTTCTGTTGAATCTTCACAGTTTCAGTCTTAGGCTTCACATTGGTACACTTTCATGCAATGTGACCCACTTGATTACATCTGAAACATGTTCGAGTATCAACAACTCGACTTGTGCCTTCAGACTGATATTGTGAAGCTCTTTTCTCAAAGAACTCTTCATTAGATTTTGAAAAAATCTCATTTTCCTCATCAGAAAGTGAACTTGAACTGTTCACAAACACCTTCTTTTCAGCAAACCTTTTGTTTTGAAAACTCCTTTTCTGATAACTCTTACCACCCCAATAACCACCTGACCAATTGTTTCGATTGTTATTATAAAAACGTGGTGAAACAACAGGCTTTTTGTAGTAAGCTTTATCTTTCTCAAAATTCATTTGCCTTTTTGTTTGTTTCAAACTACTCACCTCTGACAACTCAACTTCAACCAATTTGAAAACACTTGTCAACTTTTTCACATTAACATTCTCAATGGGAAACTCAGAATCCGAATACAACTTATCAGATCCAGCCATCTTGTACATCACAAGACCCGGTTCATCACTTAAGTTGTTTTTGGATTTTGGTTTCTGAAAGTATTTGTCCAAGAAACACCCATCTTCCTCAGTAGTGTCACTATCCATTTTTAACACATTTTCAACAACACCTTTCACAATATCATTTTGGACACTATCGTCATTGGAAGATATAAACGTGACTTCAATGTTCTCCGGAAGTTTAACTTCACTTTCTTCCTCAATTTCAACCAACCCAGATTGCTTTTTCGTGTAGTTATCAAGAACAGGTGGTGGTACTTGATGAAAACCCACCCCAGTTCCATCACAATACACATCTTCGCCCGCTTTGTCTTTCCCGATGGGTTTGGGAATAATGTGTTGCAACACAAAACTTGCGGAGCTGTAACTGTTAAGCTTCAACTGGATTCGCTCGTTTTCGATTACAGCCTCTTGAAATTTAAATTTCAGTTTAGCGATTTCATCCAGTTGTTGGTTGATTGAATCTTCTTTTACTCTAAGCACTGCTTTTAGATGTTCATTTTCTTTAAAAGTTTTACCATTTCGATCATCACAATCTTTCATTGTGCTTATGAGTTTTTCAAATTTTTCAGAAATCTGACGGTTTTCAAAAATCAACTTTTCATTTTCTTGTTTAATTTTGTCATGATCAATTTTATCATTTTCAATTTGCTAGTTAATTCTCTTATCCGTTCAGTTGAAGCTTTAACTGTTTTGTCACGATCAAGAATCTGATTCTCAACACTTCTGACCTTTGCTGTCAGATCATCAACTTTCTTACCGTTGAGATACGTGATTGTGCTACAAAATTTGCACTCTTTGTTGCAATTTTTGCACTCAGCATTTCTATCGATTTTCTTACCTGACACATTTGTTGACACGTTTGAACTGACCTGGCTTTTTGACTCAGACACAGAGTTAGAGTCTACCTTAAGTGCTTTAGCAGCCAGCACTTTGTCAGCCATTTTTCCCAAGTTCTCAGCATTCAACTCCTGCATTGTGTCAATAATGCCAATATCAATCTTCTTTGCTTTCTCGATCTCTTCTTCTTTCATTTTCTCAGTTGGTGTTCCCCACCATTTGTTTTGCCAATATTCATCCTCTTCTTTGTGTTGCTGAATTATGGCTTCGATATCAAGTGTTTTGTCATCAATTGCAATATTTCCATATTCATCAAGATAACATTCCCTGTCTGGATCCCATCTATTTGCTCTCCTTGCTTCCAGAAAGGTACGAGATATTCTAATTATTTTGTTTTCAGCAATCATTTTTCTGTATTGATATTTTTGCTCTTCAGTTCTATCATCTTTCCACGGAATAGGATCATCATTTTTCGCCATAAATGCGTAACCAACCGCATCTTCTTCCGGTAGAACCTCTTGACTCCAATCATAACCTTCATCATCGTAAATCACCGCAAGA
Organism: Helianthus tuberosus; assembly: GCA_030545235.1. Classification (NCBI taxonomy): domain Eukaryota; kingdom Viridiplantae; phylum Streptophyta; class Magnoliopsida; order Asterales; family Asteraceae; genus Helianthus; species Helianthus tuberosus. The sequence continues at coordinate 58,757,995 of CM060404.1, forward strand.
GCTCTAGATTTCTCTCTATTTTCTTCAACCTGCTTCAATCTAGGCGGCTCGGATTTATTCTGATGATAAATTGCCTTCTTGTAATAATCATCTCTGAAAGGGTTCTCCGACTCATCAGCATAAGCGTTTCTGCATTCTCGTTTGAAGTGACCTTTCTGCTTACACTTGAAGCATGTCACCTTGGACTTATCGAACCCCAGCTTGGTAGATGAACCACCAATTGTCTTCCTGCCAGTTATTTCCATGAAACGCTGTGCTTGACGAACAGCACTTGCCATAGCCCAACGAATATCGATCAGCTCTATTTCCTCCGGATCAATCTGATCGTAATCTTCTTTCGTCACATTGGTGTTGCCTATCTTTCCAGCTACTAATCCTTCATACGATTCCAACACCGATGCTAGAAAGATCATTTGCTGTTTGGCCGACTCCTCATCAAAATTCTGAGCATTCTTCAAGTCTATTGCAATGTTGCATTGAAAATGATTCTTTGCATCAGAATGAATTGCAGATGATGAAGACCCACTGTGATAACCACTGTTTTGACTTTCTTTGCTTGCTGTGGACACATTCTCAGCAGAAAATGCAGTCTTTGGAGAAGTTGCTTTTGGCATCATGCTCTTTGGATAATACAAATCCAAATTCTGCTGATAAGATGAGTGATTGACTTTGTATGTCTTCTTCAGTTCCAACTCGTGACTCTCGAGTTTCTCAATCAGCACATCTAATGTCAATTTTTCTGGTTCTTTGATGGTATTCTTCAGCATCAGCGCATAATATCTCCAATCCATCTCGTCAGGCAACGAATCGAACAATTTGTCGATAAGATCTTCTTCAGGAATTCTGATATCATGTCTTACTAATTCCAGCTTTAGATGACCAAACCTTTCTATCATTTTACAAACTGACTCATTCTTTAAACATCCAAAAAGATCAAACTCTTTTCTAAGAAGTTTCTTTTTGTTTTTTACGATTTCAGTACTTCTTAAGCATTTCTTTTCTAACTTTGCCCAAAGATCTTTTGCATTTGAATAATCGATCAATGAAATTATGTCTTCTCGGACGAATTGAAATAACAATGCCACACACTTTTGTTCAGCTACAAACGAATCAATCTCCTCAGCTGCTCTTAAAGTTTCACCATTTTTGTTTCCATTGGCATAACCGTTTTTCAGACTTTTCCAGCTGGGAAATGCAAATGCCATCAACCAGTCTTCAAACTTTCTCGACCACCGACTGTATTCCTCGATAGCCATTAGCTTTGGAGGTTTATTGAACGTTCCAAATGCACTTTCAGATTCCCAAGCTTCCTTTTTCTTTTCTTTCGGTGGATTCTCGTTCACATTGCTTGACGATGTATCATCGTTTCCGGAATTTCCAGCAAACGCGTACATATCGCTGAACGGGTTCAAGAAAATATCATCCATCGTGAAAGTACCTGCAAAATCAGCAATTACTTAGACAAATTTTCGAAATCTTGAAAAATATCAAGTTCACACAATATCACTTGAAGCGAAATAGCTTCAAGTAAAAATAGCAAATTTTTCAAGCAACGACAAGTGATATAAGTTCAAGCGAACTCAAAGTTCAAGCGAACTTAATTCAAGCTACCACAGATTTTCAAGCGAACTAGAATATTATATCTGTTCGCTTGAAAATGCACAAGTATTTCAAGCGATCAGGTACGTTCAAGCGGACAAGTGGTGTGATTTCAAGCGATCAAACATTTTCAAGCAGTCAAGCAGATTTCAAGCGAACAAGTTGATTAGTTTCAAGCGAACAAAGTTGAAATGCACTTTTCAAGCGGACAAAACAAGTTATTTCAAGCGGACAAAACAAGTTATTTCAAGCGGACAAGCTATGACGTCATCTTTTTACGAACGAACTCAAGCGGTCAAACGTTTTTTTGATCAGTTTTAAGCCGTATTTTGGTCCGAAACTTTCAAGGATTAGTTATATACGTATTTCGCTTGATATGTATGAATTTTAGTCCATTTCAACCGTGAAATATGTCCGAATCAGAAAAAGAATGAGAAGAAGTAAGAAGAAATGAGAAAATCCGATAAAATCAAGCTGCTATGGTATGAACTCCTCGTCCTGAGCTCTGATACCACTTGTTGGACCGATTGCGTGACCCTAAATGTCAGTAAAAGTAGTTCATCTTAGTTTACAGAGGCGGAATCAAAGTAAACTGAGTCATAACAGCATATATCCTTTCAATCTCTTTTCTATTATTGATTTCCGAGACTTTACAATGTTTATAACAAAATTTCAGCTGCACCTCGTCTCACATGTAATGATCACTGTCCGCTTCAAATGACACCTCAACACACATATATATAGTGTGGCCTGTTCGCTTGAAAGTGACATGGCTGTTCAAGCGAACATGTTCAAGCGAACATGCCTGCTTCAAGCGATCAAGACTTAGATGTTGTGTTCGCTTGAATGTGACACATGTAAGTTCAAGCGACCAACCAAACTTAACCTATACAAACCCTAATTTAACCTATCTAGACTCAAAACTTGATTAAAACGTAGTCAACAGACATTCTGTGCATCAACAACTTTTCTAGTTTAAAACCTTTTTCTAGCTTTTTGATTTGATTAGACGTTGAGGATAAACCGGTACTAAAAGCTCTTTTGTCCTTGGACTACCTCGGTATCTTACCAACACTATACTACGCTCACGATGGGTGCACTTGCTCATAAGTGTGTTTAGTGTTAGTAAATATCGTGTTTTATAAATTTAAAACTTGGCTAAAAAAGTGTAAAAGGGCTTAAAATAAACATTAAAACCATAACACACTTCACGCACATCAAGTTTTTGGCGCCGTTGCCGGGGACACAAGGATTTTAAGAAAGTTTGGAATCAACGGCCTAATCGTTTTTCTCATTTTTCTATTTTTTTTTTAGGATTTTTCTTAGTTTTTCAGCTTCTGCATAACTCAGCACGGGCCGTGCCCGCTGAACACGCCCCGTGCCCAATCATTGGAACTGGCAATCCTATTTTAAGTCAGACAGTAAGCTGAACACGGGGCCGTGCCCACTCAACACGCCCCGTGCCTAAGATTCAGTTACTGAAAACAGAACCGTAAGATCCCGATGGTTGGTAATTTCTGACACAAACATGAGTGATACTGATATTTTTTTCTTTCGGCACTCTTATGGTACGTGGTGTCAAATATGTGGTGGTACCCATAAGAAATTAGAATGTCTTTTTCTAAATTATAAGCCCCACTATATAGACCCATCATTTCCTTGTATCCTTAAGAGGGGCGAAAGTAAAAATAATCGCTATCTCTCCCTCGAATGCTCCCAACCAGATTTTCTAGGAGAAATGCTTCTTGATGAACTATTTCAATTAGAAGATCTAATTCTTAATTGGTTAAAAGAACTTAGGATAGATTTCAATAATTTATCTCAAGGTGATAACCAAGAAGAAGTGTTGGAATCGCATTCAAACAACTTTGTTGTCCCCGACGATACTTCTAACTCTAGTGAGGACTTGAGCGATATTCGTCCCTGTGTCGATTGTGCCGTGAAGGACTCCCCATCGACTTCGTTCGATGCATACATAGACCTGAGCGATTCGGCATACACCTTCTTTAACGAGAGCCCGAGAAAGGGTTGGACTTGTCCACCTACATATAACATAGGAATCACCCTCACCGACAACCTCTTGCGTTCTCCGTCTTAATCTAGAGCAATTAAGGTATCTTAGGCACCTTGGGGTTGTTCCATCCAGTAAGGAACCGCCCGATCCGGAAAAGTTCTTTGAAAATAGACGAATTCCATAAGATAGCTTCTAGACACGGGGCCGTGTCCAGGTCAGCACTCCCCCGTGTCCACCCAAAGATTCCCTTCTGATTTCATCAGAATACGGACAAAATTGTGTCAGGATTCTGTCTGCACACGGGGCCGTGTGCAACGTACTGTCGTTTTCTATAAATGCAGCCAAGAATCCTGCACATTTGAACCATTCCAGTGACAGAGATTTGGGGAATATTCTCACATACCATCCTAGGTATTTTCTAAAAGAAGTTTCTCAATTACCTTCTTGTCCTTTCCTCTTTTATCCACTATCATCATCTTCAATTTTTCTTTCCGTATACTTCCATTAAAGCTTGAAACTTCCATAATTTCAAGCTTTGTTGAGATGTTTGTTAGATTTTTGTTCATGGAATCTTGTTAACAATAAGTTCTACAACAATGTTTTAAGTTGTTTCTGTTCAAAAATGCTTTAAAAATCACGAAAACAATTTAAAACCCCAAGATTCCTTGTTCCAAAATCCTGCAGATATCTGAACACGGGGCCGTGTCCGAGGTACTGGTCCCATAAAATTGAACTCTTTTCGGTATGTTTTCTCATAATGGCAAGCAGAACAAGCGGAGACTCTTCGTCGCATTCCAGAAACAACCGGCAGGGGAGAAGATCATCAACGGTTGAGGACTCTCTTGTAAACTATGTTTACGCTCTAAGAGAGGCCATTGATGAGATCACGGGGGTGGAAGAAGCATTGGTCGACCGTATTAATCATCTAACGGTGGGACTAGAAGGATGTCTCCGGGAAGTCAACCTTTTGCACCAAAGGTTGAACATTCTCGCCTCTCCTCCTTTGGTGCCAATTATCACCCAAAGGGAATGGAATGTGGTACCGGAAGTCATCATTCCGGCCGAATGGTACGCCTTACATCCGGAGCCCCCTCGAGACATACTACAAGGGGTTCCGATTGGTGTCAATCCCCCTGCACAAGATGTTGAGGAACATGAAGCCGCATCCCTTCTCCCAAGAGAAATAGAAGAATGGCTTTAACAACGTCTAAGGGACGCCGCTCGGCTTGGAGTTCTACAAGACTTTTAGACCGGAAAACTATTTCCGGAATTTTGGTTCTTATTGTACAAGTAGAGCTCCTTAGGATGATTTTACGTATCACTTGACCTATCTAATTTAGGACTTTTAACTTTTATTTTCTGCTTTATTTTTCATTTTTAGGACTACTATGTAATTCTCTCTATTACTTAATGAATGGTGGTTAATTTGGTGTTTAGATGGTGTTGAAATGAATGAAACACACTCGGGATGGCAAAGGATAACAAGGGAAACTTGAACCAGCACCCCATGCAGGAAAACAGGGCCATCCGACAATTTTCTTCATTAACAGTAAGTTCAGCACGGGTCGTGTCCGCCCAACACGGCCCCGTGCTGCACAGTCTGCAGAAATGCCCAGTTCAGGTAAACTGGACACGGGCCGTATTCAACCAACACGCCCCCGTGTCCAGGCTTCTGTTTCGTTTGTTTAATTTTTGTTACTGGCACTTGAACACGGGGCCGTGTCCAGCGCCCAGTAACACAAAATTTTTGCTTTCTCACACCTTTTTACACATTCAACCAACCTAAAAACTTATTTTTGGGACACATTGAGGACAATGTGTAATTTAAGTGTGGGGGGATGCTAAAACCTTGAATCTTGCAAGTCCTAACTACAAGCCTTACACAAAACTCTATTGAACCGCTAATCACCCCAAATTTTTTTCCAAAAATTTTCATTTTTTTTACTTGTCTAGGTTTAACTCGGGAAATTCAAGTTCTAAAAAGGTTATATTTTTACAAATTTACAACCGATAGCATCGTGATAAAAAGAACCAACATAAGAAAATTATGAAAAGGCATGACAGGCTTAGTTAAAATTTAATTATATATACTTGATCACATAAAAACCCATTCCCACAAAAGTGAGTTTTGAGCCTTTATTGAGCATACAAATACATATCTTTAAATTAAATGCTCATCTTTCGTTTCTTGTGTGAATAGCCGCTTGGTTCTTACAACTCTAGAACTTGCCACGACGATACATTCCCGGTCCTTACCAACTTAAACCCGAGTAAGTAAATGATGGAGGCATTAGGACTAACCCTTTTTATTTCTACACCATTATTTTTCTTTTTTTTACCACCTACCCAAAATCCCCCTAGTTAACCCTTTTGAGCCTAAACCTTTTCATTTCTTAACCCAAACCAAACACCCTTTCACCCACCAAAACCTTTTTATTTTTTTACCCTTTGTTTTAGTAACTAGCTCGGTTTTTCGTATGACTTTCAAAAAAAAAAAAAATGTTGATGATGAAGCAAAAGAAATAAACAAACAAGTTCATCAAAAATAAGTTTGTTTGAATAAAAGCTTCATCAAAATAAAAGTTGCAAAAATAAAAAGTCTTACGAAAACCGACGCTTTTTACGCTTTTTCGCCCTTTTCTACTAACCACTAACCATTAACCCAACCACCTACCTTTAACCCAAGCCTAACCCTTCACCCAAAAGTCCTCTTGATATTTACAATAATATATTGTTAAAAAGGAGGAGGATTGGTTGCTTGGCAAGCCTATGGTAGGAGTAAGTTCCATGCCGCTCTCGAGTGATTCACTAAAATACATCTTCGGTCGAGTGTTGAGTGATCCCCCGTGAGGTATGTGAACTTGTATATAAATAGAATTTTAAAGAGGCATGTTATGCCCTAATAAGTAATTTATCTTATGAAAAGTTTTAAATAAATCATGACGAATAGGATTGTAAATAAATAAAAATAAAACTAAATAAAGAATCTTGGAAATCCCGACACTCTATGACAAGCCCAAAAACCTTCTCTTCTACCCATTCCATTTGGGAGTATAAAGCCACATTATAAAGAGTTTTGCTTGAGGACAAGCAAAGATTCAAGTGTGGGGGTATTTGATGTGTGCAAAATGCAACATATAAATTACATCAATTGTGGTATAAAACTAACCCTTTTTTAGTACTAATGTTGGAAAAAGTGTGCTTTTGTCTTCCTTTTGTATTTTCAGGATTAAATGAGCTCAAATTAACAAAAGAAGCAAAAAGGCAGCTAAATCTAACATAAATACAAGAAAAGGAACAAACGTGGCATGCCCGACCTCCCCGAAAGCATCTTCCCAAGCAAAACAAGAGATCAGAAGGCTGAACACGCCCCGTGTTCCCTGAACACGGGGGCGTGCCCAAGTGTCAGCATAAAAGACAAAGTTGTAGAAGCTTCCATCGCCCACCACGGGGCCGTGCTCAGCGGACACGGGGCCGTGGTCAACTATAAGATTCGCAGAATCTAGGCAAATCTTGATAGTACAGATATGCTTCTGCACACGGGGCAGAGAAGAGGATGGTCAACTAATGCAGACAAAAGCAATTAATGAAGACTGAGAAGAGGATGGACACAGGGCCGTGCCCAGTGGACACGGGGCCGTGCCCGAGCTTCTGTTCAGCCTATAAATAGGAGTGCTTGGTTCAAGCTCAAACCATCCCTTTGCACACCACCTCTCTCACACTTCACCCACCGCCACCACCCACCACCACCATAACACCATCATCCACCACCATCATCCATTGTCCATCATAGAGTGTTTGAGTCATCTCGGGATCCAAGATTGATCCTAAGAGTTCTTGACAATCAAGGCCAGGTTTGCCTAAGTCTCTTACATCACTTGGTGAAGACAAAGTGTCTAGTGTAATACTTTTTATTTTTAATCTTTTCGCACTTTTTAATTGGTTATGTATTAATGACTTTAATTACTAGTTTATTATGTTGAAGGTGATTCTTCCTTATCGTTTTTCTGTGGTGTCTTGGCATTATTTTACTGTCTATATAAAATAAAAGATTTTTACCATTCATATCTCCACAGTCTATATGGAGGTATGTTGGCTACCTGGTCGGGGGTTAAGGGAACAGTTTGGTAAGAGTCTTGCCATTGTTCAGTGTATAGATCCTGCAAAGGACCTGGGTCAAATTTAGTAGGACCTCCTTCAATACTTAACAGTATTGGATGGCGGGGGTCCAAACTCTTTGATCCCCTCATAAGTTAAACTACTATTAAAACTTTAACCCGGCTACTTAGGACTGTATACCTGCTGACTCAGACTACTTAGCCGAGGGTAACGTCACCTTCAAAAGAGGGGTCTACCACATTATGCATTAATAACTTAATTAATTATCTTTCAATAATCCGACCCTTTAGGATTGTATCCTTGCTGACTCAAACTACTGGGTTGAGGGTAACGTCACCTTCAAAAGAGGGGCCTACTACAATAACTAAGATAATCTCTTAAATAGTGCAAAAGTGCGGAAATAATCGAAGGTTACACTAAACACGAGTCGGAGCCAAGTGATTCATCTTGTCTATCTGTTTTTCTTTTATTTTTATTTTCAGCATTTTAGTTAGTTTTTACTTTTCTAGTTTAAAACATTTTTCTAACTTTTTGATTTGATTAGACGTTGAGGATAAACCGGTACTAAAAGCTCTTGTGTCCTTGGACGACCTCGGTATCTTACCAACACTATACTACACTCACGATGGGTGCACTTGCCCATATGTGTGTTTAGTGTTAGTAAATATCGTGTTTTATAAATTTAAAACTTGGCTAAAAAAGTGTAAAAGGGCTTAAAATAAACATTAAAACCATAACACACTTCACCCACATCAGTTACCAGTTTTTACATATGCAGCTGTCAGGTGTACGCCTACACCCCGTGCTTAGGTCGTGGCGATTTCTTTGAATGATGCCAAGGATATCCGGGACATGGTCATTTAACCCCCAAAGGCCATACACCAAATAATACATATTAAACGGGTCATGCAAATACATTAATCACAATCTGATTTAAATGACTACACACACCCGACCAAGCGGTACTTTTATAGTACCGTATCCCAAGCCCGTATAGGGAAAATAAGTTAAGAGTATTTACTTGAGCAAAGTATAAATCAAATACAGCAAGTGCACGTAGCTTTTACTGGGCTCCTAATCTGGAACGAAGGTTTTTAATAACCTATTAGAATCCTAACGGGTCTTTAATTAAGCTTAGACTTAGACCGGTTAGTTTTCAAATGGAAGACACGGTTCAAACGCATGATAAAACGAAGACCGGTTTAGAATGTGGTTTTGACCCGACAAGCTTGTATGCTTGTTTAATATGGGTAACTTAAACACATTCTGGATTTTGAGACAAAAATGATATGGTTTGACCCGTTTCGGCTAATATATGCAAACTAGATACATAAGCCGATCCGAACGCGAAAAGTGCGTAACGAGTAACCATATGAGTCATATTCAGGTTTCCTAAGTGAATATGCCTTAAATATGTTGTGACATCAGTAAGATATCTTCTATTATGCCCAAAACGGATTTAAACTCAAATTATGCCCCGTAAGGGCATTTTGGTCATTTAAAAAGTTATAAAAGAGTTTAAATATAATTCTGAGTTTCGGGCCTGATGTAATCAGTAAAAATACTTAATTTACTAGGTTATATCAGTAGGGTATAACCTATATGTGAAGTTTATCATTTCTAACCATACTATGCACCGAAAAGGCATTTTGGTAATTTCACCAAAGGTTTAAAGATCAAATCTGGAATTTGACTTCAAAAACTTTTACTTACTGCTAAAGTATAGAAATTTATTTAAAACATTAGTAGGTATCAAGTCTTATATATTTAAATGGTTTTAATACATACTATGCGCTTAAAACGCGTAAAAATGCTTAAAATGCGATTTTGAGCTATTTCCGGGTTCTTAAAGGAAAGCGGATATTTTTATTATTCTAGAAGGCTTAAAATATTCTATTTATCATATTAGATCAGTAGAAAAAGGTTTGGTATCAAAAGGTTTGGTAAAACTCATTTTACAGCTTAAAAGGGTAAAACCGACAACTACCGAATTAAGCTTAGAATTCTAGGTTATGTTCAGCCTAAAAATAAATAAAAATCTCTAAAAATCCCAAAATATTATTTTATATCAATGGGTAAAAGTTTGGTATCAAAATTTGGGTTTAGATAGGCTATACGCTAATTACGCCATTTAATTACTAAAAACTTTCTAATTACACTATTGAGCGTAACTCTTAATCTAGATCTCAAACTGATGTCAAATTTTAGGTACAAGTTTATAAATCAGTAACTAAGGTTTCTACTCTTTTACATTTTCATAATTCATGTTTTAAGGTCATATGGGCATAATAGTCAACATTTAGGCATTTAACGAAAATATGTATATGAATCGGATAACTAATGAACCAAGTCGAATAATCACAGAGGGTTATACTTATATGAAACCTGGTCCTAAATAAGCTCTAAGGCATTTCTAAACTATGCTCTAATGGGTCAGAACTGAAAGTCAAAGCAGAAGTCAAAGTATGCGACTTTCGGTTCCAATCCGAGCTTAAACTGAAAATTGTCGAGTTGAACATGTTTAGACATGTTCTTACATTAATTACCAAGTTATATTAATGATAAAACAGGTTGCATAGCTTCTACATTGCTAATTATACATTAATTTGAAAATAAGCTTTCTGCTGACTTTTTAAGATCAAGTTTGACTCGACAATTGACCTAGTTAGAGTGGGAATCAGAGGGTGCCTTTTTAAGGGTTTATTGCCCACATAATTACCAACTCATAGGTACTTTCAATTTGAAATTTGACTGGATAAATTAAGATTAATGACGAATTCAAATCTTAATTACGACGGTTTGACTTTACGCAAATTAACTAAGCTAAACTGAATTAAGAAAGGTTAAGTACACTTACAATAGTCCTAAGCACGACTATGGATCCTAAGAAAGCTTGGTTGCTGACCAGAGAGCTCCAGAATTGAGTTGTGAAGGTTTTGAATGCAAGTGTCCAAGTCTTGCAACAAATGGGTTCTTATATAGGAGTTCTTGATGCCTTTAGATCATTACAAACAAGTCTACAAGTGTTATGGGATCATTCCAAGTGTCCCTAGGCCCTTTAAAACCATCAAACAAGCCCATAGAATCGAAAAATGGTAAGCTAAGTCGGTGTAACCTGCTGAAACAGGCACCTGCCTGTGTATTCTGATGCTGGGGGTGCCAGGCGGCCCGCGTAAGGTCCTGCCTGGGCTTACGCGGCCCGTGTGAGGCCTGGGTCCAGGTTATCAAACTTTCAACAATTGCAATTTTGGTCCCTGGTCCTTCCAAACTCGTTTTTAACATGGTTTCTTGCACTTTTAACCCCCAAACTTAACTTTTAAGGACCCCAAGTCATAAATCAACTTTGTTAAGTCCCCGGTTATTCATACGATCACCGAAAAGTCTTAAATTTCAACGTTGACGCTTTTAACCCCTTGTATACGAATATTGTCATAACTTTCTCATACTTTATCGAAACCTTGTGAAATTCTTGTCACTTATTCTCGTGAGTATAATTAATCATTACAAAGCGTCGGGTTTGCTAAAAGGTCACTCAGAGGTACACTTTAAACATGTTGACACATTTAACCCCTGTAGTTTGTAATCTCTCACTTTCTTCCACAATTAGCTTCGTGTGATCCATGATTCATTTGTTTAAGGGTATAAACATCGTGTAGGGTTATTGAAAGATATATTTATCCATTGTTGACACTTTGAACCCTTTTATTCACATACTTTCTTTGTTTGTCAACTTTAGTCCCTCTAAATCAATCCTTTACACGTTTTATGTCCATGACACGTGTTGATATATTATTGGACATGAATTTTCGAGGTGTTACATCCACTCCCGTCCTCTGCGGCACGGTGTGAGGCTTGTCAAACCTAATAGCGCTATTTAACTAATGACCCGTTCGCCATTGGCCCGGCGATTAAGTCGATATAAAAATGAGGGACTTCATGATAGAGTTTTGTCTAGTAAGTTATATGTTGTCGTCCTTCCAATACAGGACGGAGGTATGTAATCTACCCAAGGAGAATACGCAGGTTTAATGTTGTCATCCTTCCCAACAAGGATGGAGGTACATATTCTACTCAAGGAGAATATGCAGGTTCTGTTTTAGTTTCTTAACCCATTCCCAAACCACCGGGAATCCCATGCCTTGTAGAAAGTGTGAACTCACCTTGGTTTGCTCGGTTTGTTAAGTCACTTGTTCCCAATTAATCAGTCAAAGCCTATGGTGATTTATGTATACATAATCAGTGTACATCCAGATAGTTCGCGTATAAATCATGATCATAACATGTATTCAAGAAACAATTACCATATAGCACTTAACAGTTAATCAAGCTCGCATAACTCCACAGTTCACTTGTATGTTCTGTATGAAATTTCACGTTTCCTCAATCTTGATTAACATTATTAACCACACAATTAATACATAGTTATTCAGTAGCATACATGTTCTAAACTATGATCTGTTTACAAGCTTAAGTCCTAACGGCGAATCCCCAAGGTGACGAAACCCCACACGTTTCGTCGACATGATTGTGACGAAACCCCCTGTGTTTCGTCGGCATTGAGGTGACAAAACTTCACATGTTTCATCGCATTAACAGATAACCAGGCACACACAGAAACCCTAATCATGATTTTAACACTTAACAATAGCAATCCAAATGTCCAAACAATCCTAGCCATCACTTACACGAATAACAATCAGCAAATCATTGTTATTAATCTAGTTCGATCCACTAGCAGGTTTTCCCATATAGAAATCGTGAAACATGCACCACCAGACCCCAAAACACCATTTACCTCACATGTGTTTGTACATATATGTTCAATTTTTAAAGCCTTAAACGCTCAATGACTACCAACGATCGACCGAGCACGATGTCCGTATCATCACCTACACGAACTCACAACCTTGTAAATCAGAAATCAACACGCAAGATCGTATACGGGTTCGTGATTTTGGGAACGAAATCGAATCGGAACTTCCTTCATGGACGTGTATGCTCGACAGTTGCATGAAATCACTCAAGTAAGGACACATAACATTCCTAGTTCGTTCATATATGTTCGACATCGTTAACCCGTTCCGTGCCTACACACCTACGGCTTTGTTACATTTATAATCAGATCAGCAAATTCATAAATCACGTTCAGATTATCATTATCATACATGTCATCGCATATATATATATATATAGTTTCATACCCTTCATACCTACTGTTACATATGCATGCATACACTGAACAAGTTCACAAAAAACATTCACATATAAGCATGGTTCCATGAACACATGAATTCACAACTCAACTCAAACCGAAACCGTGCTGAAGGAACCACGATGAAAGTGCTATTATAAAGAGTTACAGACAAGGGAAAAGGGTCTTACCGGCGACAGGGACTGCGTTTTGGCTGGGAAAAGGTTGGTGATGGTTGCCGTAAGTTGAGAGTAGGGAAGTTAGGGTTTCGCGAAGGAGAGAGGTGACGTGGTTTTGTTATATATATAATTCCTATTTGTTTGTTGATGCCAATAATTCGCACAATCAATCAAAGGTGGGTCGTGGCGGTTTGGGGAGGGGTGGGCCAAAATCAAGAAACAAATAAATGGAGTTTGGTTGGGCCGATAAGGGCTGTCCACAAAAGAGAAAAACGAATAATATGTGGGGTTTATGCGAGTGAATTGGATCGACAAGTGAAACAGGTGTTTTGGTTCAAATGGTTCGGGTCGGTCCAACACAATAAGGATTTGGCTTCAAGTATTCGTTGTTTAAAATAAATTAGATAAGTATATAATTAACTTGTAAAAGCGAAACGAATGGTTTTTACCTCGAAGTTACGGGTTGTCACATCATCCCCAAGTTGAAAGAAATTTCGTCCCAAAATTTAGCACATAGTTACTGAGGAAGCTAGTTAGGTTGTGTGGTTTCCTGGTTTTCCTGGGGTGTCACATCCTTCCCCCGTTGGTTTGGAATTTCGTCCCGAAATTCCGCAGTAGCTTCAGCCTCAGTAGTGGTTTCACTTTTCTCAAGCAACTGGGGATACTTGTGTTTCATTTGGTCTTCTCGTTCCCAGGTAAACTCTGGGCCACGACGGGAGTTCCAACGAACTCAAACAATGGGTATTCTGGTACGTTTGAGAACCTTGACTTCTTGGTCCGTAATCTCTACTGGTTCCTCGACGAATTGCAAGTGATCGTCGATGGTGAGTTCTTTGAGAGGAACTATGAGGGTCTCATCTGACATGCACTTCTTCAGATTTGACACGTGGAAAATGTTGTGAACTCCACTAAGTTCTTCAGGTAGATTCAATCTGTAGGCCACCTTGCCAATTCTCTCCGTGATTTCGAAAGGTCCAACATATCGCGGGTTGAGTTTGCCTCGTTTACCAAAACGAACTACACCTTTCCAAGGTAAGACTTTAAGTAGTACTCGATCCCCAACCTGAACTCGAGTGGTTTCCTGCGCTTATCAGCATAGCTTTTCTGATGGTCACGAGCTGCCGCCATTCATTGTCGTATCTGAGCAATCTTTTCTGTTGTGTCTACGACGAGTTCTGGGCCAGTGATTTGGCTGTCGCCAACCTCCGCCCAACAAAGAGGTGATCGGAACTTCCGTCCGTACAATGCCTCGAACGGAGCAGCCTGGATGCTGGTGTGATAACTGTTGTTATATGAAAATTCCACCAAAGGTAGGTGCCGTTCCCATCCATTACCAAAGTCGATTACGCATGCTCGAAGCATGTCTTCAAGGGTTTGGATGGTGCGTTCAGACTGCCCATCCGTCTGTGGATGATATGCTGTACTCATGTCTAGACGAGAACCAAAGGATGTGCGTATTGCCTGCCTTAAATCAGGTCTAGCTCAAAATCAAAGGTAACAGGAGTTGGCACCTCGTGCCTATAAGCCGTCTTTTCCAGAGGAATATTCACAAGCTGAGTAGACTCGTCAGTTCCCTTGACTGCAAGAAGGTGTGCTGGTTACATGCGGCGATCAACGATCATCCATGTGTTACTGTTTCCGGATCGAGTTCTAGATAGCCTAGTGACAAAATCCATGGCAGTATGTTCTCATTTCCATATAGGTGTTTCTGGTTGCTAATACTAAACCTTGACTTTCCCACAAGTCAAACATCATTCCCATACCTAGCTAGATGGGCCTTCATGCCCGATCACCAGTACAAGGTTTATAAATCCTAATGTCTCTCATCAAAACCCAGACGACTAGAATATCAAGGCCGGTGCTTTGGTCAACATAAATTTCCTACAGTTACTATATAATGAGTTCCACACTCGTTCCATGAGGTAGCGAATATCGTCTGACCTGCCTAGGTTGCTTCTCCATGCCCTGCATGGGTTCAACTTGAAAATCCTCTTCTTTCAATTCCCCAGTTTGAACAGGGCGAGTCTTATCAGGTAAGTTAGAGTCGATAGTGAGCTGCAAAGCTCGTGCACGTTCAAGTTTCACAGTTGTAATCATCCGAAAGTTCCCTCCAGCGATGCCATTAACTGATTTAGCTCTGTCGAAGCCAAGGTACACGGGAGGCCCTTGTGATCGGTCTAAATAACGCATTTGGTACCGTCCAACTAATACCTCCATCTAAAATCCCAAGGCCACGGTTTTCACCGCCAGTTGTCTATCGTGCAGTTCCTCTTTGTAACTCCATCACGTAAGTCATCACTCTCTCGTGTTGCGTCGGTGTGTAACTGGGACTCTGATTCGGACCATCATGGTATACCACTAAATCACCCACACCCTCGGGTAAAGACGATGCTCGGTGCATTGCAGAGTTGGAATTCGAAAGCTGAAAAGACATCCTCCTGTTTCGTCCTTCGCGAACACAGCACCCTACTGTGCTAAAGAGATTTAAGCTGTGCGACCTTCGAAAATCGTGGGGTAAGCTGCGATAGTATCTAGCGAAACCAGGTAATTGCTGCATCCCCGAAGGAATCTTTGGTGTCGATTAGTTTCTAACAAGATGTATCTTAGCGAGAACCACGTGTATTCCCACTTCGTTGGATACATGATCAAAATGCATCTCTCGAATCTAGATGTGACATTTAACAAGACTTCGTACGTAATGGCTCCTCCCAGAGAAGTGCTGAAATAGGATACATATGCCACCCATGGTGTTCCTTACTCCTGGTCATGATTCAGAACGTCGTCAAAAAATACGGTCGATTCATGTGATCCCTGAAGCTTTTGGTGTGTTGATCAACTCAATGATCATGGTGTACAAAGTTGAAATGGTTGCATTGCGTTCGACATGCTGTTCTAAGAGCATTCTCCTCTTGGACTTCCCTCTGATGATAGTTCGTTCGCTAGCCAATCCTCGAATGGAAGCTTGTTCCTCGCAACTGGTCGACAGGTGGCCAATACATGGTCGAGACAAGCGGTTCCTAACTATCACCTTGCTACGTTCTCGATAATCGGTACACATACGAAAAGACTTATCTTCACTAGTATAACTGGGGCTCCCTAAAGCGAAAAACTAGACCCGATAAAACTTATGTCCAATAGTTCCTGAAGTTGATTAGGCAGTTCCTGCAACATTCCTGGTGTAGGACAATAGGGAATACTAGTAACAAGGGCTGCTTCTGACATGATACCGTTCTGATATTCCACCTGACGATGTGAAGGTAAACCTGATAGTTCTTCTGGTAGCTGATGTGCGTGAAGTGTGTTATGGTTTTAATGTTTATTTTAAGCCCTTTTACACTTTTTTAGCCAAGTTTTAAATTTATAAAAACACGATTTTAACTAACACTAAACACACATATGGGCAAGTGCACCCATCGTGAGCGTAGTATAGTGTTGGTAAGATACCGAGGTCGTCCAAGGACACAAGAGCTTTTAATACCGGTTTATCCTCAACGTATAATCAAATCAAAATTTTAGAAAAAGGTTTGTAAACAAAGAAAATAAAAACTAACTAAAATGCAGAAAAATAAAAATAAAAGAAAAACAGATAGACAAGATGAATCACTTGGCTCCGACTCATGTTTAGTGTAACCTTTGATTATTTCCGCACTTTTGCACTATTTAAGAGATTATCTTAGTTATTGTAGTAGGCCCCTCTTTTGAAGGTGACGTTACCCTCAACCCAGTAGTTTGAGTCAGCAAGGATACAATCCTAAAGGGTCGGATTATTGAAAGATAATTAATTAAGTTAATAATGCATAATGTGGTAGACCCCTCTTTTGAAGGTGACGTTACCCTCGGCTAAGTAGTCTGAGTCAGCAGGGATACAGTCCTAAGTAGCCGGGTTAAAATATTAATAGTAGTTTAACTTATGAGGGGATCAAAGAGTTTGGACCCCCGCCATCTAATACCGTTAAGTATTAAAGGAGGTCCTACTAAATTTGACCCAGGTCCTTTGCAGGATCTATACACTGAACAATGGCAAGACTCTTACCAAACCGTTCCCTTAACCCCCGACCAGGTAGCCAACATACCTCCATATAGACCGTGGAGATATGAATGGTGAAAATCTTTTATTTTATATAGACAGTAAAATAATGCCAAGACACCACGGACAAACGATAAGGAAGAATCACCTTCAACATAAGAAACTAGTAATTAAAGTCATTAATACATAACCAATTAAAAAGTGCGAAAAGATTAAAAATAAAAAGTATTACACTAGACACTTTGTCTTCACCAAGTGATGTAAGAGACTTAGGCAAACAAGGCCTTGATTGTCAAGAACTCTTACGATCAATCTTGGATCCCGAGACGACTCATACACTCTATTATGGACAATGGATGATGGTGGTGGATGATGGTGTTATGGTGGTGGTGGGTGAAGTGTGAGAGAGGTGGTGTGCAAAGGGATGGTTTGAGCTTGAACCAAGCACTCCTATTTATAGGCTGAACAGAAGCTTGGGCATGGCCCCGTGTCCGCTGGGCATGGCCCCGTGTCCATCATCTTCTCTGTCTTCATTAATTGCTTTTGTCTGCATTAGTTGGCCATCCTCTTCTCTGCCCCGTGTGCAGAAGCATATCTGTACTATCAAGATTTGCCTAGATTCTGCGAATCTTATAGTTGACCACGGCCCCGTGTCCGCTGAGCACGGCCCGTGGTGGGCGATGGAAGCTTCTAAAACTTTGTCATTTATACTGACACTTGGGCACGCCCCCGTGTTCAGTGAACACGGGGCGTGTTCAGCCTTCTGCTCTCTTGTTTTGCTTGGGAAGATGCTTTCGGGGAGGTCAGGCATGCCACGTTTGTTCCTTTTCTTGTATTTAAGATAGATTTAGCTGCCTTTTTGCTTCTTTTGTTAATTTGAGCTCATTTAATCCTGAAAATACAAAAGGAAGACAAAAGCATATTTTTTCCAACATTAGTACTAAAAAGGGTTAGTTTTATGCCACAATTGATGTAATTTATATGTTGCATTTTGCACACATCAAATACCCCCACACTTGAATCTTTGCTTGTCCTCAAGCAAAACTCTTTATAATATGGCTTTACACTCCCACATGGAATGGGAAGAAGAGAAGGTTTTTGGGCTTGTCATAGGATTTCCAAGATTCTTTATTTAGTTTTATTTTTATTTATTTACAATCCTATTCGTCATGATTTATTTAAAACTTTTCATAAGATAAATTACTTATTAGGGTATAACATGCCTCTTTAAAATTCTATTTATATACAAGTTCACATACCTCACGGGGGATCACTCAACACTCGGCCGAAGATGTATTTTAGTGAATCACTCGAGAGCGGCATGGAACTTACTCCTACCATAGGCTTGCCAAGCAATCAATCATCCTCCTTTTTAACTATATACCTTTGTAAATATCAAGAGGACTTTTGGGTGAAGGGTTAGGCTTGGGTTAAAGGTAGGTGGTTGGGTTAATGGTTAGTGGTTAGTAGAAAAGGGCGAAAAAGCGTAAAAAGCGTCGGTTTTCGTAAGACTTTTTATTTTTGCAACTTTTATTTTGATGAAGCTTTTATTCAAACAAAGTTATTTTTGATGAACTTGTTTGTTTTTTTTCTTTTGCTTCATCATCAACATTTTTTTTAAAGTCATACGAAAAACCGAGCTAGTTACTAAAACAAAGGGTAAAAAAAAATAAAAAGGTTTTGGTGGGTGAAAGGGTGTTTGGTTTGGGTTAAGAAATGAAAAGGTTTAGGCTCAAAGGGGTTAACTAGGGGGATTTTGGGTAGGTGGTAAAAAAAGAAAAAATAATGGTGTAGAAATAAAAAGGGTTAGTCCTAATGCCTCCATCATTTACTTACTCGGGTTTATGTTGGTAAGGATCAGGAATGTATCGTCGTGGCAAGTTCTAGAGTTGTAAGAACCCAGCGGCTATTCACACAAGAAACGAAAGATGAGCATTTAATTTAAAGATATGTATTTGTATGCTCAATAAAGGCTCAAAACTCACTTTTGTGGGAATTGGTTTTTATGTGATCAAATATATATAATTAAATTTTAAGTAAGCTTGTCATGCCTTTTCATAATTTTCTTATGTTGGTTCTTTTTATCACGACGCTATCGGTTGTAAATTTGTAAAAATATAACCTTTTTAGAACTTGAATTTCCCGAGTTAAACCTAGACAAGTAAAAAAATGAAAATTTTTGGAAAAAATTTGGGGTGATTAGCGGTTCCAATAGAGTTTTGTGTAAGGCTTGTATTTAGGACTTGCAAGATTCAAGGTTTTAGCATCCCCCCACACTTAAATTACACATTGTCCTCAATGTGTCCCAAAAATAAAATTTTAGGTTGATTGAATGTGTAAAAAGGTGTGAAAAAGCAAAAATTTTGTGTTACTGGGCGCTGGACAGGGCCCCTTGTTGTCCGGGCACGGCCCCGTGTTCAAGTGCCAGTAACAAAAATTAAACAAATGAAACAGAAGCCTGGACACGGGGGCGTGTTGGGTGAACACGGCCCGTGTCCAGTTTACCTGAACTGGGCATTTCTGCAGACTGTGCAGCACGGGGCCGTGTTGGGCGGACACGACCCGTGCTGAACTTATTGTTAATGAAGAAAATTGTCGGATGGCCCTGTTTCCTGCATGGGGTGCTGGTTCAAGTTTCCCTTGTTATCCTTTGCCATCCCGAGTGTGTTTCATTCATTTCAACACCATCCAAACGCCAAATTAACCATCATTCATTAAGTCATAGAGAGAATTACATAGTAGTCATAAAAATGAAAAATAAAGCAGAAAATAAAAGTTAAAAGTCCTAAATTAGATAAGTCAAGTGATACGTAAAATCATCCTAAGGAGCTCTACTTCTACATTAAGAACCAAAATTCCGGAAATAGTTTTCCGGTCTAAAAGTCTTGTAGAACTCCAAGCCGAGCGGTGTCCCCTAGATGTTGTTAAAGCCATTCTTCTATTTCTCTTGGGAGAAGGGAGGCGGCTTCATGTTCCTCAACATCTTGTGCAGGGGGATTGACACCAATCGGAACCCCTTGTAGTATGTCTCGAGGGGGCTCCGGATGTAAGGCGTACCATTCGGCCGGAATGATGACTTCCGGTACCACATTCCATTCCCTTTGGGTGATAATTGGCACCAAAGGAGGAGATGCGAGAATGTTCAACCTTTGGTGCAAAAGGTTGACTTCCCGGAGACATCCTTCTAGTCCCAACGTTAGATGATTAATACGGTCGACCAATGCTTCTTCCACCCCCGTTATCTCATCAATGGCCTCTCATAGAGCGTAAACATAGTTGACAAGAGAGTCCTCAACCGTTGATGATCTTCTCCCCTGCCGGTTGTTTCTGGAATGCAACGAAGAGTTTCCGCTTGTTCTGCTTGCCATTCTGAGAAAACATACCGAAAAGAGTTCAATTTTATGGGACCAGTACCTCGGACACGGCCCCGTGTTCAGATATATCTGCAGGATCTAGGAACAAGGAATCTTGGGGTTTTAAATTGTTTTCGTGATTTTTAAAGCATTTTTGAACAGAAACAACTTAAAACATTGTTGTAGAACTTATTATTAACAAGATTCCATGAACAAAAATCTAACAAACATCTCAACAAAGCTTTAAATTATGGAAGTTTCAAGCTTTAATGGAAGTATAAGGAAAGAAAAATTGAAGAAGATGATAGTGGATAAAAGAGGAAAGGACAAGAAGGTAATTGAGAAACTTCTTTTAGAAAATACCTAGGATGGTATGTGAGAATATTCCCCAAATCTCTGTCCCTGGAATGGTTCAAATGCGCAGGATTCTTGGCTGCATTATAGAAAACGACAGTACGTTGCACACGGCCCCGTGTCGGCTGAACACGGCCCCGTGTGCAGACAGAATCCTGACACAATTTTGTCCGTATTCTGATGAAATCAGAAGGGAGTCTTTGGGTGGACACGGGGGCGTGCTGACCTGGACACGGCCCCGTATCTAGAAGTTGTCTTATGGAATTCGTCTATTTTCAAGGAACTTTTCCGGATCGGGCGGTTCCTTACTGGATGGAACAACCCCAAAGTGCCTAAGATACCTTAATTGCTCTAGATTAAGACGAGAACGCAAGAGGTTTCTGTGAGGGTGATTCCTATGTTATATGTAGGTGGACAAGTCCAACCCTTTCCCGGGCTCTCGTTAAAGAAGGTGTATGCCGAATCGCTCAGGTCTATGTATGCATCGAACGAAGTCGATGGGGAGTCCTTCACGGCACAATCGACATAGGGACGACTATCGCTCAAGTCCTTACTAGAATTAGAAGTATCGTCGGGAACTACGAAGTTGTTTGAATGCGATCCCAACGTTTCTTCTTAGTTGTTGTCTTGGGATAAATTATTGAAATCTATTCTAAGTTCTTTTAACCAAATAAGAATTAAATCTTCTAATTGAAATAGTTCATCAAGAAGCATTTCTCCTAGAAAATCTGGTTGGGAGCATTCGAGGGAGAGATAGGGATTATTTTTACTTTTGCCCCTCTTAAGGATACAAGGAAACCTTTGATTATTTCCGCACTTTTGCACTATTTAAGAGATTATCTTAGTTATTGTAGTAGGCCCCTCTTTTGAAGGTGACGTTACCCTCAACCCAGTAGTTTGAGTCAACAAGGATACAATCCTAAAGGGTCGGATTATTGAAAGATAATTAATTAAGTTATTAATGCATAATGTGGTAGGCCCCTCTTTTGAAGGTGACGTTACCCTCGGCTAAGTAGTCTGAGTCAGCAGGGATACAGTCCTAAGTAGTCGGGTTAAAATATTAATAGTATTTTAACTTATGAGGGGATCAAAGAGTTTGGACCTCCGCCATCCAATACCGTTAAGTATTGAAGGAGGTCCTACTAAATTTGACCCAGGTCCTTTGCAGGATCTATACACTGAACAATGGCAAGACTCTTACTAAACCATTCCCTTAACCCCCGACCAGGTAGCCAACATACCTCCATATAGACCGTGCAGATATGAATGGTGAAAATCTTTTATTTTATATAGACAGTAAAATAATGCCAAGACACCACGGACAAACGATAAGGAAGAATCACCTTCAACATATGAAACTAGTTATTAAAGTCATTAATACATAACCAATTAAAAAGTGCGAAAAGATTAAAAATAAAAAGTATTACACTAGACACTTTGTCTTCACCAATTGATGTAAGAGACTTAGGCAAACATGGCCTTGATTGTCAAGAACTCTTACGATCAATCTTGGATCCCGAGACGACTCACACACTCTATGATGGACAATGGATGATGGTGGTGGATGATGGTGTTATGGTGGTGGTGGGTGGTGGGTGAAGTGTGAGAGAGGTGGTGTGCCAAGGGATGGTTTGAGCTTGAACCAAGCACTCCTATTTATAGGCTGAACAGAAGCTCAGGCATGGCCCCGTGTCCATCCTCTTCTCTGTCTTCATTAATTGCTTTTGTCTGCATTAGTTGACCACGGCCCCGTGTCCGCTGGGCATGACCCCGTGTACAGAAGCATATCTGTACTATCAAGATTTGCCTAGATTCTGCGAATCTTATAGTTGACCACGGCCCCGTGTCCGCTGAGCACGGCCCCGTGGTGGGCGATGGAAGCTTCTACAATTTTGTCTTTTATGCTGACACTTGGGCATGCCCCCATGTTCAGTGAACACGGGGCGTGTTCAACCTTCTGCTCTCTTGTTTTGCTTGGGAAGATGCTTTCGGGGAGGTCGGGCATGCCACGTTTGTTCCTTTTCTTGTATTTATGTTAGATTTAGCTGCCCTTTTGCTTATTTTGTTAATTTGAGCTCATTTAATCCTGAAAATACAAAAGGAAGACAAAAGCACACTTTTTCCAACATTAGTACTAAAAAAGGGTTAGTTTTATGCCACAATTGATGTAATTTATATGTTGCATTTTGCACACATCAGTAGCACTTAGGGAGAAATCACGAACAATTGGTGGATCCTCGATCCTCTTTTCCTTAGCCTTGACATCAGTAACGAGTGCTATCATGGTGGGGTAATCCTTCCGTGGACACTTCTGGCCTTCACTGCTGAATTGATGCTAACCTCTGCACCACTCGGATACTTTATGACAGACGACAACTTTCCCCTCACAGGGTATACTGACTACAGCATCAACACCATCATGGATAGTAGAAGGAAGATCGATGTCGAAAACTTGTCCCACACGGTTGAATTTGCATCCCTATAAACATATGATGCTTCAATTGACTTGCCATCAGCCTTTCGAGAAGCATCAGGGTTAAACAGGACAGAGACGAAGCGATTAGCTACCTGTACAAGTTTCCACGTTGCCACCGTCCTGGCGTCGCCCACGCCAACCCTAAATGTCCTTCCATGAGCATCATTTCCAGTGTTGCTGTTTTCATTACAAGGATTTCCAGTACTGTCGTTGTTCCTTTGGTCGTTTTCCTCTTAACTTAACCACCTTTATTACCATACTGTAGGCCAGGGTTAAGAATACCTTGTTGTCGCTATGACTGCTGCCTCCAATGTCGTTTCTCGAAACGAAGCCCTACGATTCTTCACCATCAAGGTCCATTTTTTCACATTCTGAGCCACGTCCTAAAGCGCTACTCACTGTGCTGGCAGTTACGCATACCACACTATGGTCAATTATCATCACTTATGCTCCGATTGATTCATAAGAGTTGACTCCCATAAATCGCTGACTAGAGTTACGGACTCGATTGAAGTCTATTCACTGATGTTCGTTGCCGGTAGTCGGGGTCGTCCAAATACTGAGGTTGGTAAAGTACTACGCTCATCCTCTTGTCCATCGATGTTGCAAGTTGTTTGAGTAATACACGGTCTGTTACGAGAGTGTTGCAGAAGTGATCACACGTCGGGATCTAAGACGTCAATACATGAGTTCCAGCAAATGAAGAGGAGTAAGAAAGGTATCGATAAATCATTCGACGCTGTGACATCCAACTCAGGGACGTTCGTATAAGTACCTAACGTTCTACACGGTTTGCTAGGTGTTCATATGGGTGTCCAGGTAATACTCGATAGCATCGAGATTCGAAAGGAACCAGAGAGGAATGATAAGTTCACGTTCGAGTAGGGGACAACCACTGCTATGACCCCTATAGGTTTGTTATGTTTCACTTCGATCAAATAACGGAATGGAACCCCTTTTTTCACTTGTTAAGCCTCACTGGGACTCGCATGCACCCCACATTATTATTATGTGTGCACCCACAATAATATTGTGATTTGCATGCTCATCTCAGCTCCTCTTAACTCATGTCAAATGGTTTCTCAAACCCCTCGAGTAGCAAACAAAGAGCATCACAAAGCGTAAGTCATGAATGTTTAGGGAAATACCACCCTATCAGTCACATAACACATGCAAGTAATACATGAATTCATACTGTTGTGCTAAACGTGCAATCACATGCAATATCATATGTAAGTGTTCACTAGTTATGCAGTACAATGAGTATACGAGAGACGAACCTTGCATTCTGGAGCTGAGTGTCATGGTCGTATTCACGTTTTCAGAACTGTTCGGTTATAGTCTGATTTTTATAAAAACATTTTTAAAACCAAGTTCACTATAACCAGTGGCTCTGATACAAATCTGTCACACCCCCAAAATACCACATGCGGAATCACCGCGGGGCGTGCGACGTACCAGGATCCAAGCCACCAATCACATTGAACTTCGCATAATATAATAATATTTAAATAAAACATTCCATTGATTTCAAGATGTAAATCCAAGTCATAAGTTAAACCAAAGTAGTTGTTCAGCGGAAGCATAATTTAAACTGTAAATCAATTGTTTCAAAATAAGTGTTCATAATTAACGAAGCAAGTATCCAAGAGTCTAGACCCATGACCACTCTAGCACTCCCAGATAGCAAGTCCATAACAGGAATCTAACGACCTGCAAGGCATGTAACGACAAGTAAATAAAAAAGTTGAGCGAGTTCACAGTTGGTTGTCCATTTTAAAGTTGTTCCAAAAACCACGAGTTCATTCAAAAACCATGTGTTATCCAATTCATTGTTTCCCAAACCATAACCAGTGGGGGCTACCCAATGTAACCACTAGACCCGTTACCATATCAAAAACTGACTGGAGTATGTTGTGCCCTACGTCAATGTCTATCATCATTGACTAAGTGCCCAGATCCATTAGTCCACTCCTGTCCTCTGCGGCACGGTGTGAGGCTTGTCAAACCTAATAGCGCTATTTAACTAATGACCCGTTCGCCATTGGCCAGGCGATTAAGTCGATATAAAAATGAGGGACTTCATGATAGAGGTACGTAATCTACCCAAGGAGAATACGCAGGTTTAATGTTGTCATCCTTCCCAACGAGGATGGAGGTACATATTCTACTCAAGGAGAATATGCAGGTTCCGTTTTAGTTTCATAACCCATTCCCAAACCACCGGGAATCCCATGCCTTATAGAAAGTGTGAACTCACCTTGGTTTGCTCGGTTTGTTAAGTAACTCGTTCCCAATTAATCAGTCAAAGCCTATTGTGATTTATGTATACATAATCAGTGTACATCCAGATAGTTCACGTATAAATCATGATTATAACATGTATTCAAGCAACAACTACCACATAGCACTTAACAGTTAATCAAGCTCGCATAACTCCTTAATTCACTTGTATGTTCTGTATGAAATTTCACGTTTCCTCAATCTTGATTAACATTATTAACCACACAATCAATACATAGTTATTCAGTAGCATACATGTTCTAAACTATGATCTGTTTACAAGCTTAAGTCCTAACGGAGAATCCCCAAGGTGATGAAACCCCACACGTTTCGTTGACATGATTGTGACGAAACCCCATGTGTTTCGTCGGCATTGAGGTGACAAAACTCCTCATGTTTCGTCGACATGCAAGGTGACGAAACTTCACATGTTTCGTCGCATTAACAAATAACCAGGCACACACAGAAACCCTAATCATGATTTTAACACTTAACAATAGTAATCCTAATGTCCAAACAATCCTAGCCATCACTTACACGAATAACAATCAGCAAATCATTGTTATTAATCTAGTTTGATCCACTAGCAGGTTTTCCCATACAGAAATCGTGAAACATGCACCACCAAACCCCAAAACATCATTTACCTCACATGTGTTCGTACATATATGTTCAATTTTTAAAGCCTTAAATGCTCAATAACTACCAACTATCGACCGAGCACGATGTCGGTATCATCACCTACACGAACTCACAACCTTGTAAATCAGAAATCAACACGCAAGATCGTATATGGGGTTCATGTTTTTGGGAACGAAATCGAATCGGAACTTCCGTCATGGACGTGTATCCTCGACAGTTGCATGAAATCACTCAAGTAAGGACACATAACATTCCTAGTTCGTTCATATATGTTCGACATCGTTAACCCGTTCCGTGCCTACACACCTACGGCTTTGTTACATTTATAATCAGATCAGCAAATTCATAAATCACGTTCAGATTATCATGATCATTGTCACGGCCCTCGACCCGGTTTGACCCGTTTCAGGAGCCGCGAGACAGAAATCCTGTGGTATTTATTTGACAGCGGAAGTTTCTTCAGGATCATTTTAAAAACTGAAATATTTCCCGATTATTTTATTTCACAACTCGGGATAAAACCCGGTAATTTACAATCTTGCGATTTCACAAAGAAATCTTTTATTTTACAAAACATGTTTCTTTATTTTATACTGAGCCACTTCCTTAAGCTGATAGTGCTTCACGGCACTTTTCCTGGATCACAACAGATCACCTGAAACATGTTTGAAAAAGGTTTTATCAGCGGGAAATTCTGAGTGAATCATTCATTTTGCTAAAATGACTCTTTTGTTATAATTCACAGTATTAAGAGAGATTACAATGTTTATTTCAACCAAATACCCACAGTACTTATCATCGACTCGTTTCGGTGACGGTGGTCATATTACTATTGAGTCCGTTCACCCAATAATAACGAGTATCATTAATTAGGTTCGTCCACCTAAAGTGATAAAAACAGTAATGTGCACAATACCCCACATACCGGCTGTAATTTGGTGACTACATAAACTTAATCACTGTAATTATAATCTTGAAAATAAACATACTTTTTGATAAACAGATTTGATAAAAAGAGAATGACTCACATTGCAGATTTAATTATGAACAGAGCTTAGCCTACTGATTAGCCTTGATAACCTAGTTTAAATAATCAAGCACACAAACCAGCTTAGTAACTTAATACAGCATTTACGACAACTCACGAGATTAAAACCTTCACAACGAATGACAAAGTGCGATACTTAAACATCCATCGATTTAACGACAAATGACAAAGCATAAACCCTAATGTGGGCAGCACTTAAACATCCATTGGATAGCTTAATCGATCGGACATTGAATCGTAGCAGCGATCGAGTTATTACCCTGAATTGTGGCAGCACTTCGTGATCAGTGTGTGTTTTGGGACTGTTTATGCTATAACTCAACGTACAATTAGAATTTGAACGTCGAACGAACACTCAATTGCATGAAACAGACTGTTCTATTTATACTGAAAATTGGTTTCCCCCGCGTGTCGCGAAGGATGTCGTTGTTCCTGTCGCGACTCGCCTGAGGTAACAATCTACCCTAGGGTAGCCTTGTGTCCCAGTAGGCTTGCTGAGTTGGTTTCGTGTTATTTCGAATTTTTGACAACGTTTTCTGTAGATAACTATAACTAGGGTTTACCCCCCTTTAGTTTTAGGGGCCCTAATCCTGATTCCAAATGTTCTGAAAATTTTAGGGTTTGTGCAGAATTACTTGGGTTTCTCAATTAGGGTTTCCTATTGGACAATTTAATTAAATAAATATAACTTTTGATGAGAGTTGTTACAATCTCCCCACCATAAGAAAAATCTCGTCCTCGAGATTTACTGGAATAAATGAGGATACTTTCGCTTCATTTCTGATTCCAGCTCCCAAGTATATTCAGCTCCTCTCTTTGAATCCCACTTTACTTTAACCAAAACTAGTCGTTTATGTTTGAGAAATTTGATCTTTCGATCCTCAATTTGAAGAGGGTTCTCAACAAATTTCAGCTTTTCGTTTACCTCTATATCTCGAAGAGGTACTACCAGTGATTCATCTGATAAGCATTTCTTGAGATTGGATACATGAAATACATCATGTACTCCAGCTAATTCTTCTGGTAGTTGTAAACGATAAGCAACTGGTCCTATACGTTGGATCACTGGAAACGGTCCTACGTACCTTGGACTTAGCTTTCCTTTCTTACCGAATCTAACAACTCCTTTCCAAGGAGAAGCTTTCAGCAGTACTCTGTCTCCAACTTGGAATTCTAACGGCTTGCATCTATTGTCTGCATAACTCTTCTGGCGATCTCGAGCCGTCTTCAGTCTTTCCTTGATTTGTGTAATCTTATCAGTCGTTTCTTGTACTATTTCACGACCTGACAATTGACTTTCTCCTATTTCTGCCCAACAAACTGGAGTTCTGCACTTTCTACCATACAGTGCTTCAAATGGGGCAGTTTCGATGCTTGAATGATAACTATTATTATAGGAGAATTCAATTAATGGTAAATGATCATCCCAATTTCCACCAAAATCTATTACACATGCTCGGAGCATGTCTTCTAGAGTTTGGATCGTCCTTTCACTTTGTCCGTCTGTTTGGGGATGATATGCAGTACTCAGATTGAGTCGAGTTCCCATAGCTTACTGGAAGCTTTTCCAGAAATGCGAAGTAAAACGACTATCTCTATCTGATACAATGGAGAGTGGAACTCCATGTAAGGATACAACTTCATCTACATACAATTTTGCCAACCTTTCCATACTAAAGGTTTCTTTTATTGGTAGAAAATGAGCTGATTTGGTTAATCGATCCACAATTACCCAAATCGCATCATTACCTTTTCTGGTTTTGGGTAACTTAGTAACAAAATCCATTGTTATAAGTTCCCATTTCCATATAGGCATTTCTAATTGTTGTAGTAACCCTGAAGGTTTCTGATGTTCTGCTTTAACTTGTGAACAAGTGAGACATTTAGAAACATATCGCGCTATATCCTTTTTCATTCCTATCCACCAAAAGTTCTTTCTTAAATCTTGGTACATCTTATTGTTTCCTGGGTGCATAGTATACCTAGATTTATGGGCTTCTTCTAAAATCTTAGGTCTTAGGTCTCCTTGTTTAGGTACCCAAATTCTACTTTTGTGGAATCTCCAAATTCCATCTGCTCCTTGTTCTAATTCCTTTATTCGTCCTTTCATTCCTTCAGCATCATCCTTGATTGCTGTTTCCTGAACATTCTTTATTTGTTCCATTAAATCTAATTGTAAATTTAATCTGAGAGCACGAACTCGTCGTTGTATCTCATGATACTTACGACTTAAGGCATCTGCAACTACATTTGCCTTTCCTTCGTGATACTGAATATCACAGTCGTAGTCACTTAGGATTTCCATCCATCTCCTTTGCCTCATGTTTAACTCTTTTTGCCCAAATATATATCTTAAACTTTTATGATCTGTATAAACAATAAATTTACTTCCATACAGATAATGTCTCCAAATCTTAAGGGCAAAAATTACGGCTTCTAATTCTAAATCATGAGTCGTATAATTTTCTTCGTGCTTTTTCAATTGCCTTGAAGCATATGCAATCACATTTTTGCGTTGCATCAGCACACATCCATATCCTAGTTTTGAAGCATCACAATATACCTCAAAATCTTCAGTTCCTTCTGGTAAGGCTAAGATTGGTGCATTTGTTAATTTCTGCTTTAATATTCTAAAAGCTTCTTCTTGCTTTGATCCCCATTCAAACTTAACTGCTTTACAGGTTAGCTTAGTTAATGGAACAACTATCTTTGAAAAATCCTTAATAAACCGTCTATAATAACCAGCTAAACCTATAAAACTTCTAATTTCCATTCCAGTTTGTGGAACCTTCCAATTGGTAATCGCCTCTATCTTAGCAGGATCTACGTGAATACCTTCGTGATTCACCATGTGTCCTAGGAATTGCACTTCTTTTAACCAAAATTCACACTTCAAGAATTTGGCATAAAGCTTTTCTTTTCTTAATAAAGTTAAGAGTGCATGCAAGTGCTGACAGTGTTCATCCTGACTTTTAGAATAAATAAGTATATCGTCTTTGAAAACAATTACAAATTTATCCAAATATGGTTTACAGATTCTATTCATCATGTCCATGAATGCTGCAGGTGCATTCGTTAACCCAAAGGGCATGACTGTAAACTCGTAATGACCATACCTAGTTCTGAAAGTAGTTTTAGGTATGTCTTCTTCTTGTACCTTCAATTGATGATATCCGGAACGTAAGTCGATATTAGAAAAATATCTAGCTCCTTGAAGTTGATCAAACAGATCATCAATCCTAGGTAATGGGTATCGATTCTTAATTGTAACCTTATTCAATTCTCTATAATCGATACTGATGTACGTGAAAGTGTTATTATTATTAGGTGTATATTTTAAGCCCTTTTAACACTTATTTTTAGCCAAGTTTTAAATTTATAAAACACGATATTTTACTAACACTAAACACACATATGGGCAAGTGCACCCATCGTTGAGCGTAGTATAGTGTTGGCAAGATACCGAGGTCGACCAAGGACACAAGAGCTTTTAGTACCGGTTTATCCTCAACGTCTAATCAAAAATAAAAAGTTTAGAAAAATGTTTTAAACTAAGAAAAATAAAAACTAACTAAAATGCTGAAAATAAAAATAAAAAGAAAAACAGATAGACAAGATGAATCACTTGGTTCCGACTCGTATCTAGTGTAACCTTTGATTATTTCCGCACTTTTGCACTGTTTTAAGAGATTATCTTAGTTATTGTAGTAGGCCCCTCTTTTGAAGGTGACGTTACCCTCACCCCAGTAGTTTGAGTCAGCAAGGATACAATCCTAAAAGGTTGGATTATTGGAAGATAATTAATTAAGTTATTAATGCAAATTATGGTAGGCCCCTCTTTTGGAGGTGACGTTACCATCGACTAAGTAGTCTGAGTCAGCAGGGATACAGTCCTAAATAGCCGGGTTATAGTATTAATAGTAGTTAACTTATGAGGGGATCAAAGAGTTTGGACCCCCGCCATCCAATACCGTTAAATATTGAAGGAGATCCTACTAAATTTGACCCAGGTCCATTGCAGGACCTCTAAACGCTGAACAATGGCAAGACCTTTACCAAACCGTTCCCTTAACCCCCGACCAGGTAGCCAACATACCTCCATATAGACCGTGGAGATATGAATGGTGAAAATCCTTTATTTTATATAGACACTAAAATAATGCCAAGACACCACGGACAAACGATAAGGAAAGATCACCTTCAACATAAGTAACTAGTTATTAAAGTCATTAATACAAAACCAAATAAAAAGTGCAAAAGATTAGAAATAAAAAGTATTATACTAGACACTTTGTCTTCACCAAGTGATGTAAGAGACTTAGGCAAACATGGCCTTGATTGTCAAGAACTCTTACGATCAATCTTGGATCCTGAGACGACTCACACACTCTACGATGGACAATGGATGATGGTGGTGGATGATGGTGTTGTGATGGTGGTGGGTGGTGGATGAAGTGTGAGAGAGGTGGTGTGCCAAGGGATGAGTTGAAATGAATCCAAGCACTCCTATTTATAGGCTGAACAGAGAGCTGGGCACGGCCCCGTGCCTGTCTGACACTCTCTCTCCTCATTAATTGTAATTCGCAATTACAATTAATGCGCCTGCTGTACTTTCGACATGCCCCCGTGTTCACTGGGCACGGCCCCGTGGTGGGCAATAGAAGCTTCTATAGGTTTGTCTTTTCTGCTGCTTCTTGGGCACGCCCCCGTGCTGGCTGAGCACGGGGCGTGTTCAGTCTTCTGCCTTCTCTATTTTGCTTTGGGGAGATGCCGTTGAGGGGTCGGGCAGTCCACTTATGTTCCTTTCCTTGTATTTATGTTGGATTTAGCTGTCTTTTTGCTTCTTTTGTGTTTTTGAGCTCATTTAATCCTGAAAATACAAAAGGAAGACAAAAACACTCTTTTTCCAATATTAGTACTTAAAAAGGGTTAGTTTTATGCCTCATTTGATGTAATTTATATGTTTCATTTTGCACACATCAAATACCCCCACACTTGAACTTTTGCTTATCCTCAAGCAAAACTCTTTAATATGTGGCTTACACTCCCAAATGGAACGGGTAGAAGAGAAGGTTTTTGGCTTGTCGTAGAGTGTTGGGAATCCAAGATCTTTTTGGGTTTTATTTTTATCTATTTACATTCTTATTCATAATGATTTATTTAGAACGTTTCATAGGAGAAATTACTTATTTGGGCATAACATGCCTTTTTAAAATTCCATTTATATACAAGTTCACATACCTCACGGGAGAAATCACTCACACTCGGCCGAAGGTGTATTTTTAGTGAATCACTCGAGAGCGGCATGGAACTTATTCCTACCATAAGCTTGCCAAGCAATCAATCCTCCTCCTTTTTAACTTTTATACCTTTGTAAATATCAAGAGGACTTTGTGGGTTAAGGGTTAGGCTTGGGTTAAAGGTAGGTGGTTGGGATAGTGGTTAGTGGTTAGTAGAAAAAGGGCGAAAAGCGTAACAAGTGTCGGTTTTCGTAAGACTTTCCATTTTTGTAACTTTTTATTTTGATGAAGCTTTTATTCAAACAAAGTTATTTTTGATGAACTTGTTTGTTTATTTTCTTTTTGCTTCATCATCAACACATTTTTTTTTTATCACCTTACGAAAAACCGAACTTGTTACTAAAACAAAGGGTTAAAAATAAAAAGGTTTTGGTGGGTAAAAGGGTTTTTGGTTTGGGTGATGAAATGAAAAGGTTTAGGCTCAAAGGGGTTAACTAGGGGGATTTTTGGGTAGGTGGTAAAAGAAAAAGAAAAATAATGGTGTAGAAATAAAAAGGGTTAGTCATAATGCCTCCATCATTTACTTACTCGGGTTTAAGTTGATAAGGACCGGGAATGTATCGTTATGGCAAGTTCTAGAGTTGTAAGAACCAAGCGGCTATTCACACAAGAAATGAAATATGAGCTTTTAGTCTAATGATATGTAATTGTATGCTCAATAAAGGCTCAAAACTCACTTTTGTGGGAATGGGTTTTTATGTGATCAAGTATATATAATCAAATTTTAACTAAGTTTGCCATGCCTTTTCATAATTTTCTTATGTTAGTTCTTTTTATCACTACGCTATCGGTTGTAAATTCGTAAAAATATAACCTTTTTGAGAACTTGAATTTCCCGAGTTAAACCTAGACAAGTAAGAAAAATGAAATTTTTGAAAAAATTTGGGGTGATTAGCGGTTCCAATAGAGTTTTGTGTAAGGCTTGTATTTAGGACTTGCAAAATTCAAGGTTTTAGCATCCCCCTCCACACACACTTAAATTACACATTGTCCTCAATGTGTCCCAAAAATAAATTTTTAGGTTGATTAGATGTGTAAAATGGTGTTAAAAAGCAAAAATTTATGTTACTGGTAGTCTGGACACGGCCCCGTGTCCAGTGGACACGACCCCGTGGTGAACTGCCAGTAACGAGAACTTACAGAAGGTGAACACGGCCCCGTGTCCACTGGACACGGCCACGTGTCTGACAAAAATCTGCAGGACAGTAACCAAACAGCAGGTCTGGGAGGTGAGCACGGGGGCATGTTGGCTGGACACGTCCCCGTGTGGACAGTCTGAAAGCCTGAAAAACAGGTTTCTTCCTCCGGTTTTTCCATCCTGGCCCTATAAGTGCTGAGGCTTAGCACCCCAAGCCTTGGTTTGTACATGTTTCATCACTTAATACCACACCAAGTAACACAAACATCCTACATTACCATAGTTAATTGTTCCAAGCATAAAGTAAAAAGAAAAAAATGCAGAAAATAGTTAGGAAAAGTAAATTGTCTAACACTTGGCACGCAGGCCATCAATTGTTCAAGATTGCAAAGGGTTAACCTGGGGAGTCATCCATCAACTGCTTCCTCCTCTGCTCCTCTCGCCTACTCCATAGCATCGTCATCATCATCATCATCATCCCCTCCATGGCGTGCAATGTGGTCTCGTATGTATCCGACATCGTCTTGGATCTCGGATAGGTTTCTTTCGATAGCTCCGACCCGGTGGTAGGTGTTGCTCGCCATGTTATAGGTGTTCCGAGTACACATGAGGTTTTCCTGTAACAAATCATGCAAATTTGAAAGTTAGGAAAACCGCCTCCCGAGGAGGATGATTGGCCCGGATCACCGTGGGGTTGGTAGTGGTACTGATGATGTTGCGGAGCTGGGAGGACAAGCGCTTCTTGCGGGTTCCATGCATGGCCTTGCATCCTTTGAAAGGTTACCGTCCCGTCTTCTGCCTCATAAATCAAGTTCATTGAGCGGCACCGTACCCGACCAGGGGCTCCTCTCAAATGACCTAGGTATGTGGGCGAAGTGCTTGAAGAGACGGTACACCCATCCCCCGAAGAAAATAGGAGTTGGTGCACTAGCAAGGCGGTTGTGATGCATGTTTCGGAGCATGAGGAATGGAACATCGAGCGGCCTGCAGTTGTGAATGCAGTGGAGGACAAGCAAATCTCTTAACCCAACGACGCCACCACTGTCATGCCTTTGGCTGAGAGAGTAGCCGAGGAGCCTATGAATGTATCTGTATAGCGGATCCCTCAGCTTGGTACTCTTAGTGCTGCTCGGATTGTAGAACCCTTCCCCAATCTGATCCCACATGGCTTGGCGTTCGTTGTCTTCAATCTCTCTCAATCCCCCTGTATTTTCTTCGTTTCCCGCATCCTCTTCCGCATACAACCCGATAATCGACCCGAATTGTGCCATAGAGATCGAATATCTCGTTCCGCCACACCGGAATGACACCCCGTCATTATCGAACGGGTCGCACCTTGAAGTGAATGCAAAGGTGCTGTAAAATTCCAAGGTGCATTCATGGACGGAACGGAGTCGAGTTGTTAGTGCAACTCTGAGTGGTCCCGTGACAATGTTGTTGAAACTGTCAATTTGATTCACCATGGTTAGTAGTTCTGTGCAAGCTTGCCTCGGGTATTCCTCCGGCCTTGTTTGAAGAAGCTCGTATCGAGCTCTTGCATCTAGCTCATTGGCGTTGAATCTTGTGAATTTTCTGGCCATCTGCAAGAATACACCAAAAGTTAGCACGAAACAGAAATATTTTCGGACAAAACTGCAAACAGCGGCCTGGACACGCCCCCGTGTTCAGCGGACACGGCCCCGTGTCCAGGGGTCTGTTACTCAAAAATCCCATTTTTCGACCCGGTTTCGAAAACTTGAAAATTTTTGGTCCAATAGGTGCGATTTCCCCCGAAAATGAAACCCTAAGTGCCGTTTTTCCCAAAATATCTCGTTTACCCCATCAATTTCATCTTTTTCGGTTCAAGAACAAGGGTTTGGGTTTTTTTTAAGAAATCGGGTGAATCTATGAACAATACAAGTGTATTTACTTCCCTTAACACTAATCTAACTAAATGCAAACAGATCTAAACAAAAATTTGAGGTTTGATCCGGATGAACTTCAAGAACCCTAGATTTTTCCCCAAATTTTTGGTGTTTTAACTACATGCAATTAACTAATCTAACTACTAAGAGTGATAGAATCATACCTTGACGTTGTTAGATCGACAGGAGACGTCGAAATTTTGCGAAAAATCGCCTGGAACCAGAGCTTTTGTGGGGAAACGGGGCGTGTGGAATGAAGAAACTGTTTTGAAAAGGGGCTTTTATCCCGTCTGCAGCGCGAACACGGCCCCGTGTCCAGCGGACACGGCCTCGTGTCGCGCAGGTTTTTTTTTTTTTAAGTGCGCGTGTCCCCTACTGATTAGCCTTGATAACCTAGTTTAAATAATCAAGCACACAAACTAGGTTAGTAACTTAATACAGCATTTACGACAACTCACGAGATTAAAACCTTCACAACGAATGACAAAGTGCGATACTTAAACATCCATCGATTTAACGACAAATGACAAAGCATAAACCCTAATGTGGGCAGCACTTAAACATCCATTAGATAGTTTAATCGATCGGACATTGAATCGTAGCAGCGATCGAGTTATTACCCTGAATTGTGGCAGCACTTCGTGATCAGTGTGTGTTTTGGGACTGTTTATGCTATAACTCAACGTACAATTCGAATTTGAGCGTCGAACGAACACTCAATTGCATGAAACAGACTGTTCTATTTATACTGAAAATTGGTTTCCCCCGCGTGTCGCGAAGGATGTCGTTGTTCCTGTCGCGACTCGCCTGAGGTAACAATCTACCCTAGGGTAGCCTTGTGTCCCAGTAGGCTTGCTGAGTTGGTTTCGTGTTATTTCGAATTTTTGACAACGTTTTCTGTAGATAACTATAACTAGGGTTTACCCCCCTTTAGTTTTAGGAGCCCTAATCCTGATTCCAAATGTTCTGAAAATTTTAGGGTTTGTGCAGAATTACTTGGGTTTCTCAATTAGGGTTTCCTATTGGACAATTTAATTAAATAAATATAACTTTTGATGAGAGTTGTTACAATCATACATGTCATCACATATATATATATAGTTTCATACCCTTCATACGTACTGTTACATATGCATGCATACACTGAACAAGTTCACAAAAACATTCACATATAAGCATGGTGCCATGAACACATGAATTCATAACTCAAACCGAAACCGTGCTGAAGGAACCACGATGAAAGTGCAAATATAAAGAGTTACAGACAAGGGAAAAGGGTCTTACCGGCGATCGGGACTTTGTTTTGGCTGGGAAAAGGTTGGTGATGGTTGTCGTAAGTTGAGAGCAGGGAAGTTAGGGTTTCGCGAAGGAGAGAGGTGACGTGGTTTTGTTATATATATAATTCCTATTTGTTTGTTGATGCCAATAATTCGCACAATCAATCAACGATGGGTCATGGCGGTTTGGGGAGGGGTGGGCCAAAATCAAGAAATAAATAAATGGAGTTTGGTTGGGCCGATAAGGGTTGTCCACAAAAAAGAAAAACGAATAATATGTGGGGGTGGCAGCTATTGACTGATTATTTAACATACATATTATAATATATATATATATATATATATATATATATATATATATATATATGTGTGTGTGTGTGTGTGTATGTATATATATAGGTAGAGGATCCTGTAAAAAGTGCTCAAAGTGTGAGAAGTGTATTATAACACTATATATAATACTATATAACACCATATAAACACCGTATAACAATATGTAACACCATATAATACCATATAACACTATGTAACAAATATAACACTATAGGTTGTCTGATAGCATGTCTATGATAGATGTATAGTGTTATATTTGTTATATAATGATATATAGTGTTACATAGTGTTATATGGTATTATATGGTGTTACATATTGTTATGCGGTGTTTATATGGTGTTATATAGTATTATATATAGTGTTATAATACACTTCTCACACTTTAGGCCCTTTTTACACTATCCTTACCATATATATATATATATATAGGGGAAGGTTCATTTGAGAAGAAAATTTAATTGAGAATAAAAAGAGCAAAGGGTAATTTTGTAAAACAATAAATAGTTTTTTCACTTATCTCATTTATTATCCTTTTTGACTAATTAATTAGTCATAAAGACTATTATCCTCCACACTAACTTTTTTTGTCTACACACATCAAAAGCTATACTGCATATTTCGAAATTCATCCTACACGTTGAAATTTATCCTACACAACTCGTAATTTGTCTTACACAACTCGTAATTTATCCTACACTTTATATTATTATTATTTTTTTTTTTTTTTGAAAAAAAATATATTTTGAAGATAAGCTACAAAAAATTTAATGTAGTTAGCTATTAAAGAGGAAGACTACAAATTAATGACCAATGTAGATTTACTAATGTACCCTTATAGTAAAATTAAATACTTATATTAAATGAAGTAAAATAAATTATTCTTATTGGTTGAAATTTCTTCTTTGTTATTCTTACAAAAAAAGTCTTCTCATTTGAACTCTCCACTATATATATATATAGGACAAAGATCCGTTAGGAACCACCTCTTATTGCGAGAACCGCGAGAACCAATGTGAACACAACCAAAAATGCCTAAAAATCACACATATTTTTTTTTAATATTTTTTTATAAAAAAATTGCTACTTTTCGAGGCAAAAAAAAAATTAAAATTTTTTTTTTAAATAATTTTTTTTTTTGCTTCGAAAAGTAGCGATTTTAACATAAAAATTATTAAAAAAAAATTTAAATTTTTTTTAGATTTTTTTAGGTTTTTTGGGGGTTTAGTTTTTAGCATTTTAGCTTGGGGGGGGGTTAGGTTTTTGGGGGGTGGGGGAGGGGGGTTTTGTTTTTTTTTTTTTGGGGGGGGGGGGTAGGTTTTTTTGGGTTTTTTAGCTATTTTAGGTTGTGTTCACATTGGTTCTCGCGGTTCTCGCAATAAGGGTGGTTCTCGCATGAATCTTACCCTATATGATACCATATGTGAGGGTATATGGTATGAATTTTTACAAAACATAAACCGTCAAAAGAAGGTTTATTAATTTTACAAAATTAAAACCCGTCAAATTAACTTATAAGGCAAATTAAAACCAGTCACACTAAAAATCCCTATCAATCAAATAAAAACGGGATACAACGTGGACGAAGATTCCCTTAGATCATTAATTGCCAGTTTAAAATTTTAACCCTGCCAATTTATGTTTTAACCAAAAACTCTTTTATAATATTAGGACCATGTTATCAAAAGACGTTATTGAGCCATGTTTCAATACTTTAAGGGCTTTAGCCCATCATGATTATAATGAAGAAATGAAAATTAAAATTCTTACTTTGGAACACCGGAGGGATCTTCAAAGTTGGAAGATTTTATTTAAGATGCTTCAGATATTTTACAAGTGCAGAATTTTTTGAGAGAGAAGAGAGAGACTAAAGATTAGCGTGCCCTCTTCCTTACAAACTATCCCTATATATAGAAATTTAAAAGGGAAACAAACAAAATAAAAAGAAGAACGGACAAAAAAGGAAAAGCAAAAGAAAAAGAGGACTCTATGATTGTCCTTGATGTCGTATAATGGCCAAACTTTTCCCATATTTCAAAGATGCCCATTATGAGTGGGGTCTTGTGTTGGCTCAATTATCAGACTTTTTTCATTTCCTCTTTGGATTCTTTCTTTGGGGTGAATTCTTCTACCACCGTTTGAAGATATGCTTCTAGATCATCATCCAGACTTATTTCTGGAATATCTTCTATTGGTTGAGATTCTCCTGCTAAACATGAGAAACGATTCTCATCTTCTTGGCTGGTGGATGAGATTGACATTGCTCTGGAGGAACTTTCATTGCTTGATTCAAAAAACTTTTTTAACTCCTTCTTCATTTCTTCCTTGTATACCTCATATAAATCCTAAGGTCATATACCAAATTGGAAGTTTTGATAATTTAATAAACAAACATGTGGTTAAAACCACTGAAGAATCAGCGTCTATAAAAGATGAGGAAATGGTAATAAAACTTTTGAATATATCTGACATAAAAAGATATAAAAAAGATTTTAATTTTATGCATATCGGTTTAGTCCAAGTTGCTTTTAAACCGTTAACATTAAAAGGTTTACCAGAAAGTTTTTTAGCTGTGTTACGAGATGCTCGTAATTTAAACTGGAAACAATCAATAATGGGAATTATAGAAACTAGTCTGGCACATGGTCCAGTATATTTTAATGTCTATCCTGATATTCATTTATCCCTAACAGATCAAAATATTGATGATGCTTTATATATATATATATAAACTCAATTCTTATTGTTTGTCCCTTTGTCTATATATAATTAAGATAAGCGGAATGTAATTCTTTGTTAATGATATATTTTTAGTAAAACTAAAAACCAGTATAAACATCGAAAAGGCAAAGTATTCTGGCAGGTGGATATAACCAAATCCAACTGTCAGGTGGTAGGTATAGAATAGTAGAATACAAACAAAACCCATAGACCATGCCAATCCCAGTAAACCAGGTACACATTAAACACAACAAGGCCAGAATAGTAATTTACCCTAGACACATTCGTTTCTTCTCTTATCCTATTCCTAAAGCAATCAAAAGCAGGTGGATGCCCATACCCATACCCCCAAAAGCAACCCCTGTTGACGTTAGTAGCCTTCTAGATGGACGAAGGATGAATGGCCAATAAATTATTCCGGAGGATGCAGGACAAAAGCATAAGGATATACATACACATGATATAATTGTCAGACAAAATACACTTATACCATATAAAATTGATATACAACCTATGACCTATTCCTAATAGTACATGAAGAGTGCCCTATACCTTTAATAGGCCATCAAGATTATTTCAATTGTGCTAGGAATGTTTTGGAACGTGTGCTTAATTTTGATTACAGAGCTCACACAACATGGCTGAAGTACGCCAACGTTGAGATGAATAACAAGCTTCGGTAACTTTGTTTCCATGAGTGGATTCCATCAGATGTGACATAAGTATATTCATATGGAAGAGATGGTGGCAAATGTTGCAGGTATGACAAACATTTTTGTTATTTTACTGAATTGTTATATATGAACTTATCATTACGTTAGGTGTTTATTTCTGAAAAAATGGATATTATCCCGCGTTATCTTGTATATATTAAATAACAACTCTTGCAACAGTTGTTTTTTGGTATTCTCGTTCTCAGCACCAAAGTATTAGTTTTCCTGTTTTAGCCACCTTTTTTTCCCTTTGGCCTTCACGACACCACCATCGTCGTCATCACACAGGACAACAAGGGAATCCTAAGACAGTTAAGGTGGAGCCGTGGATGTGGCAGTGTACGAGCAACGATTATACACGAAAAAAATCCATTATCCAACTAGTTAAGATAGCCGGTTTGTTTATTCATATGATAAGGTTTGTTTATTAATATAATTGTTTTGTTGAATGATTTTGTTCGGAGCCACTGTACTGCTATGGGATGTGTATATATATTTCATTTGAATGTAAATATGTTGAACAGAGTATGCGTATATATATTTTAGTTGAATCAGTGCCTATTATTTAGAATGAGGCGGTGCGTTTCGATGAAGCGATGCGATGGTAAGGTTAAGGCAACCTGAGTTGCTAATTGTATATATATCTATCTATACTCTATAATAAAATAAACCATTATGGGACACTTGTCCTTCATTGAGAGTATCAATAATTTTGTTTTCCCGCCTAATACACATTAATTAATATTAAATATAGAGGATTTGAAGGATTAATTTTAAATTTCAAATCAATTTACAATTAAGAAAAGATTTAAATATTTTAAATCCTAATCTATAATTTTCGGATTTAACTTTGATTTGAAATTATAAGAAAGAATATTACATATAGAAGATTGATTGATAAAATTTAAATTTTAAATGAATTCATAACTAAGGAAAGATTTAAATATTATATCGGAATATTATCTTGAATGTAAATCTAAAGTCTATTTCAATTCTAAATCTACCTATATAAGTATATAACTTACCTTTTAAGGTAGATTAATCTCCAAGGTTGAAGCTTAGATATCCCTACCGAATACCTAATTTACTAAAACCTTTGGCTCTGATACCAACTGTGACACCCCACCCAATAAGATGCTTTATAACACAGTTGATACTGAAAGTGCTTATCTTATTGATTATAAACGTATTGTACAAATGTTGGAAACTCATATTACATCTAATCAGACTAAGTCTAGCCTAATGTACCAACGCTTCCACCAGATCACACATATCCGGGATATACATTTCTACCAGACTATAACAAATCAGGGATACACTATTCCATCACACTTTTGCAACCCTGGGATGACGAGCAACAATCATGGGTCATCACCAGTGACACATGCTTAAAAGACGTCAGCTATTGCCGGTGCGTTCATGAATATACACGAGTTATAAATCACATTATTTAATCATGACTTTGTACCCGCCCATATCATCATAAACCAACGTCAACACGTGACACATCATCATACAGTTAATGTCTCTACACTACCGGTGTAGTACCAGACAAATCCCCCCAGTGGCATGTATAAGGGACCAAAAATATCATGTATGAGTGCACAGGTTATGTACATGCGTACAACAGTCATGCTATATTATTACAGTTTAGGACAAGCATATTCACATTTGGAAAGCATTCATAAAACTCACTTGTGTAATAGTTGCTAGCACAATAAAGTAACAATTGCTAGTACAATCTAATAACAATTGCCAGCATAATCAAACAATATCTCTGGGTCCCGATACAACATAAGCAATCCTAGGTCAGATTATGGTACATCTAACTAGTTATTATCATGGTTGGATATTGGTTAACGCTGCCTTGCTTAAGCATGGGTGATCAGTCCATGCCTAACTAAGGCTACGCTACCCAATACCCACCCCTAACAACAACCCTAATACCTAAAAATAATAACACTAGTATTACTAATAATAATACTGATATTAACTACTAAAAATATATAATAAATAAGTAAACATAAACTTAAACGAGAGCATACCTTAAAACTATCTACGGCAATTTGATGTAGAGTCTCCCTACTCGAGCTCCTACTCGTGCAAAACGACTAATAACAACACTCAACAGGGTATCGTATGCTTGGGATTCTGTTATACTAGAGCGTTCCCAAAAAGAAACTTATACTCTATATTCTTAACATATGATTCTATTTATAGAAAGAAAGCAAGCACCTTAAAGTTTCTATGCATCGATGAGGGACAAGAATGTCATGTGTGCTTGCTCGCTTGCTTCATGTCGCTTGTTTCATGTAAAATGTATTGTTATATTTATTATATTTTATATATTATAGTTATTTCAGCCGCTTCACTTGTTTTTCTCGTATAACTTTTAAAATATAACATTTTATAAAACGACGAATATGTCATTAGAACGAGCATATTTTTATCTACGTTTTAACCTAAGTTTCATTAAAAACGGAGCAGGGTCAAATATAACATATTTTATTATTATTCTACGGTCTCTTATAACCCTAAACATTCGTCTAGACATCTCATATTTCGAATGACCATCATAATATATGAAATCTAAATTTTATATATTTTTATTTTTGTCTACAAAACGGGGCGTTACAACTCTACCCCCTTAAATTAGCTTTCGTCCTCGAAACCTGTTAAACCGTGAATAACTGAGGGATAAGTTCCTTCATCTCGTCTTCACTTTCATTTATTTATCATTTGATCATATTGTTCCTTTCAAAGGCGATATCTCCAGCATCACCTTATTACCTACATAATATTCTAAGATCTTAGGCTTTGCATAACTCTTCTGTCGGTCATTCGAGATTTTCATGCTTTTAATATGCTTTATATTGTCAGTTGTTCGTTGGTTCACACAACTAACTTTTTCCTACTTTAGTCTAATAGATAGGAGTTCTATATTTCCTCTAACATAGCGCTTCATAGGATGATCCTTTTATGCTTATGTGATACTATTATCATATGAGAATTCGATCAATGGTAGATGAATGCCCAGATTACTAACAAAGTTGATTACGTATGTACGAAACACATCTTCTACTTTTGGATAGTTTGTTTGCTTTGCCCTTAAGTATGGAGGTGGTATCTAGTGCTCAAATTTATTCATGTTCCTGGCTCTTTCTAGAAACCTTTACAGAATCTCGAGGATAAACAATTATCACTCTTTGATATGATCGAGACAGGCACACCGTGTCACATATCATCTCTTTAGTAAAGAGTTTGGCTTACTTTTCATCTTATAACCTATCGACTATCACCTAAATAGCATTGTCCCCATGACTCGATCTTGAAAGTATAGTAACAACGTCCCTTGTTATCTTCTCCCATTCCATTCTGGGATTTAGTTTGTTGTAGGTAGTCGGGTGGATTTTCATGCTCTGCTTTTGCTTTAAAACGGGTGAGACATTTCTCTACATATCTGGCAATAGGTCTTTTCATTCTCGGCCACTATTAATCATTTCTTAAATCATATAATCCACCAATTCTAGATCCACAGGTTTTTATTGATTCTTTCCTACTGAATGCATACAGGACTATGTTTGCCTAAGTTCATGAGATCCATGAATGCTACAGGTGTGTTTTTCTTATGTTAATGGCATCACTAAGATCCATGAATGCTACAGGTGTGTTTTTCTTATGTTAATGGCATCACTAAGAACCCATAATGACTATATTCAACTCTCTATAATCATTTCACACATATATCTCTTATATTTCATCTTAACAAAAAATCTGAGCTTGCGGGTTTAGGTTACAATGATATTCTTTATCCGTTCCATTCATTTCTAGATATGACTAGTTTCTTGTTGCGAAGCAATATAAGTGGTGGTATCTTTCTAGTGCACCCAATTTCTGCTTAATAGAGATCTAAGCAATCCATTTTTGTGACTACGTTAAATTCTCCCAATTTCATAGGCATCAAGTCTATGGGTACCAGGTTGTTGTTTAAGCTTATCATACGATTCTGAGTGATTTCAACTATCTCCTTTTGACACTCATCGATCATTTAACTATAAGGTATAGCTAAATTCTAGGATTCTTAATTTAAATAGGGTTTACATATGGTTGACATTAAGCTTCTATTCACACCAACTTCCACGAATCAAAGAAATTCTGAGGGGATCTAGCTTAAGTGAACGTTCAAATTTCTAATAATA
The DNA here is from genome assembly GCA_030545235.1 of Helianthus tuberosus. Taxonomy (NCBI): domain Eukaryota; kingdom Viridiplantae; phylum Streptophyta; class Magnoliopsida; order Asterales; family Asteraceae; genus Helianthus; species Helianthus tuberosus. The sequence goes on from CM060404.1 coordinate 58,802,863, forward strand.
AATCCCACATGACTTGATTCATTATGTGTTTCCCTGTTACCATCATACGAGGGACTAACCTAGTTGTTTCATAAACTTCATGACAAATTCTCTGTTTATCTAATTTCCTCAATTCTAATTTGAAGAATTTTATTTCTAGCTGTTCTATCTCACTTAGGGGACATAATTTCTTAGGACATTCTTGGGTGAATTCTTCCCAACTCATTTGCATGGCAATGTCTTTTTCTTTGGTACCTAGTATACTATTCTAATAATGAAGTGCTTTTGATTGCAATCAATACACTATGAATTTAACTCTATTACTTTTCACGCAATCGCGTATGTCTATGACATATTCTATTGGACTTAACAACTCGTGTGTCTATATAGCTCCTATATTGACATCAATGGTTGGAGGGTTACAAAACATGCTTAACTTGTAAGTACATCTTTTCTTTTTCCCCGCTTCTTTATCTATAACTTAATCATAAATAAGGAAAAAATTCCTCTAGTTTATTCTCTGGTTCTCCGGGTTAGTCCTTGGTTGAGTGACATCCATAATATTGGCTACTTCGAGGGTTATTCTCTGAATTGCTTCCTAGTTTAACTGTACTTATGCGCTTTCCTGTGTCCGGACATTTTGGAATGAAGTTTTGGTTATAGAAGCACCCTTGTTTCTTTTATTAAGGGAGTGTTTGGTTTTCACAGATAGTGTTTTTCTCATATCTTATATATTACTGAATGACCTCGTTATACATAATAACATATGTTCTCAATTTAGTTATTATGGTTTAAGGATACCGTTACGTCACGTCACGTCACGTCACGTCACGTCACGTCACGTCACGTCACGTCACGTCACGTCACGTCACGTACCGCAACATGTGCTTTTGCTTTGGCCATCGTGGGTTAGCCACGTCCTACCCATAGCCACCATGTTTCAAATACATGACCACGTCATACTCAACAATATGCTTTTAGTTTAGCCACAATATTAATGCACGGGCTCATCATATACCACAATATATGTTATTAGTTTAATCGTTATTTTGTACATACTTTTACTTGTGTTTTAGATCTTAGGACATAACACACATTTATATTAGTCTCATATCAGAGATTTAACTACCATTCTTCTTAGTGGAGCACAACCTAGTTACCACGCCTTACAACAATATTCTTTGTACCTTTTCTATTAAGTCCCACTATTACTAAATAGTTGTAATCCTATTCGTCAAGTCTAAGAATTCCATTATTCAAACTTAAGTATTCTTAGGACAACTGAAGTAGTCAAATCCTAATGTAAAAGTCTTGGTCATTGTAGTACTTAGAGTGTTTTGTCGATCATTTTTTATAATTTCAAGAAAATACAACTTCAACATTTTATTCATTAACAAGCAGTTACCATAACAAGTTCACATAATACATATAGTACAACACGTTGTCAAATATAATCCATAGAAATATAAATTTACTGCCCTCCCCAGGCTCGAGCCAAATCTAATTCCTGCTGAACTATCATGTTCTGAGCTTCTACATTTGTTAACCTCTAGTTCACACCCTCTAACTCGCATGGCTCTTATTTTTCAGGTTTCTCCTTGTAAACCTACCGTTTTATAAGGACTACGCATAGTTATAGGGCTACATGGGTTTATAGGCACTTCGCGGAAGGGTTTAGGTTCCAACGGCAATGAGAATCTCTCTACAAGATGGTATGAATTGGAGGCTCATGTGGTTCGTTGGAATCTTCTTCTTCTTTAAATGTGGGATATGCATTAAGATATGCCTTGCTAAATTTTGTGATGAGTAAGGGAACGAAAGGTATAGGTAATTGTTGCCGGAGGCGGTGGGTACATAGGGATAACTAAATGAGGGTACGTAAGTTGTAATTGTCACTATAAGTATATCCCGATGTCTCTGCATCCTAAGTAGGTTCATACTCAGGTTCGTTATTACTTGTGTATCGAAGTCAACTGAAGCAAGCTTACCCACAAAATCAGGTCTTATGCCTCCCCTAGCATCCTTACCTGAAAACTACCAATATAGGTATATAACTTAACTTTTAAGGCAGATTAATCTCCAAGGTTGAAGCTTAGATATCCCTACCGAATACCTAATTCGCTAAAACCTTTGGCTCTGACACCAACTGTGACACCCCACCCGATAAGGATGCTTTATAACACAGCTGATACTGAAAGTGCTTATCTTATTGATTATAAACGTATTGTATAAATGTTGGAAACTCATATTACATCTTATCAGACTAAGTCTAACCGGATGTAACCATGCATCCACCAGATCACACATATCCGGGATATACATTTCTACCAGACTATCACAAATTTGGGATACACTATTCCGCCACACTTTTGTAACCCTGGGATGACGAGCAACGATCATGTGTCACCACCTGTGACACATGCTTAAAAGACGTCAGCTATTGCTGGTGCGTTCATGAATATGCACGAGTTATAAATCATATTATTTAATCATGACTTTGTACCCGCCCAAATCATCATAACCCAACATCAACACGTGACACATCATCATACAGTTAATGTCTCTACACTGACCGGTGTCGTACCAGACAAATCCCACCCAGTGGCACGTATAAGGGACCTCAAATATCGTTTGTATGAGTGCACAGGTTATGTACATGCATACAACAGTCATGCCATATTATTACAGTTTAGGACAAGCATGCTCACATTTGGAAAGCATTCATAAAACTCACCTGTGTAACAGTTGCTAGCACAATAAAGTAACAATTGCTAGTACAATCTAATAACAATTGCCAGCATAATCAAACAATATATATGGGTCCCGATACAACATAAGCAGTCCTAGGTTAGATTATAGTACATCTAACTAGTTATTATCATGGTTAGATATTGGCTAACATTGCCTTTCTTAAGCATGGGTGATCAGTCCATGCCTTACTAAGGCTACGCTACCCAATATCCACCCCTAACAATAACCCTAATACCTAAAAATAATAATACTAGTATTACTGATAATAATAATAATAATAACTACTAAAAATATATAACTTAAACGAGAGCATACCTTAAAACTATCTACGACAATTAGATGTAGAGTCTCCCTACTCGAGCTCCTACTTGTGCTCCAAAAACGACTAATAACAACACCCAACAGGGTATCGTATGCTTGGAATTCTCTTATACTAGAGTGTTCCCAAAAAGAAACATATACTCTATATTCTTAACATATGATTCTATTTATAAAAAGAGAGCAAGCACCTTAAAGTTTCTATGCGGCGATGAGGGACAAGAATGTCCTGTTTTGGTCAAAAATTACCGAAGCAATTTAGTGATCAAATTAGTTAAGTGAGGTAGTGTGCTAATATTATGTGTGAAAAATGTGTTAACCAAATTAGTTATGAAAACAGTTTCAGGATACGGCTCAGGATATCGAGTTGTATCTACAATCAAACAATGAGCAAAAATGTAAAGGTTGACACGTGATGTACGAGGAAAGCCCTTGATCAATCTAGATCGCCGGCATAAAACCTCGGGAGCTGACAATCGCAGCTGCCTTGTTCTTCTATTGCTTCAAATATCAGGATACAGTGCAGGATGTGGTGCGGATCAACTAGGTGTTACAATGTAATTCGATTACAAGTGTTTGTGTGTAGTGATTGAAAGCTAGAAAGCAGAAGTGTTTGAGAGTGTGTGAAAGTTGCGTTGTGTCTTAATCTAATCCGCCCCCATCTATTTATAGTAAAACAAATGTAACTAACTATCCTACATAACCGGGATCCAACGAATATTCCTTAGTCGAACGTTGTAGACCTGGTCTTTCGGGTTCAACGTCTCTCCTTTAACAAATACGCCCGAGTCTTGAGGAGATGGAGTCCATTTGACCGTTGGCAAGTCCCAGTCTTTAACCTGCACGTGATTAATTCGATATACCTCAGGATATCACCCAGGATGTTAGCAATATCCCCGTCCAGTATCCTGATCACAGATAAACAATTAAAAGCAGGATATAGTTCAAGATATGTATGCTTAGAAAATGAGCCATAACATGTCCTGTGTGCTTGCTCGCTTGTTTCACGTCGCTTGTTTCATGTAAAATGTATTGTTATATTTATTATATTTTATATATTATAATTAATTTAGTTGTTTCACTTGTTTTTCTCATATAACTTTTAAAATATAAGATTTTATAAAACGACGAATATGTCATTAGAATGAGCATATTTTTATCTATGTTTTAACATAAGTTTCATTAAAAACGGAGCAGGGTCAAATATAACATATTTTATTTTTATTATACGGTCTCTTATAACCCTAAACATTCGCCTAGACATCTCATATTTCAAATGACCATCATAATATATGAAATCTAAATTATATATATATATATATATATATTTTATAAAACAGGGTGTTACAAGAAGAATCCCATTTACATTTTATTTTAATGCTATTTTAAATTTTGTAAGTTTGACTATTCGTTTTGATATCAAATTAGATTTTTGTGATCATTAAAGTTTTGTCAAAAATATATATTAAATCTAAGAGTTAATAGCCAAAATGGTCCCTGTGGTTTGCTTATTTTGCCACTTTAATCCAAAATCCAAAATTTTTACATCTGGGTCCCTGTGGTTTGCATTCTATTGCCATTTTAGTCCAAATTTCTAAACAGTCTAATTTTGTCAGGATTTCTTACTGATTTTTGTCCTTTTCCTCATTTCTCCTAAGGGCAAAATTGTCATTTTGGATTATTATAAAGTAATTTATATTAAAAAAATCAAAAAAAAGGAAAAAAGACATATAAATAACTATGTCTCACCACCAGTAAACGGGCAAAAGTCCACCTCCACCACCATCAATCTCCACCACCGCCATCTCCACACCACCATCAATCTCCACCACCACTCTTGCAGCCAGAGGCCTATTCTTTATCCACCACCACTCTTGCAGGTCACCTAAAGTCACTCATGGCAACATCAAGTCCACAAACATCCTCATCGACAAAACAGGCAACGCCATCTCCATCTCCACCTCCACCTCCACCACCATCAAGTCCATCAATCTCCACCACCGCCATCTCCACCTCCACTACCATCAATCTCCACCACCGCCACCATCTATCTCCACCTCCACCATCTATCTCCACCCCCGAAACTCCCCTTCACCCAGATTTCAGAACTGAACCATCAAAATTAACAACAATCAAGCCACAATTAAACCTATACAAACACAAAACCCTAACAATTATATCTGCAATTCAGCCTTTCCAGAAAACCCTATACAAACACAAAACCTGATGTCTTGACGGTGGTGCCGACGGCGGCAGATGGTGGAGACGATGGCGGTGGTGGATCTGAAGCAAACCCAATTGAGATTGTCAAGATAACAAACCACAATTCATCGATTTCAAATTTTGATGCTGATTTAAAGTCGGATTTCAAGAGAGAGAAGAGAGAGACATGTGGCGGTGGTGAGATTGAGAGAAGAAAGAGAGACGGTGGTGTTGATGATGATGATGATCTTGACGGTGGTGCCGACGGCGGCGATGTTGATGATGATGATGATGATCTTGACGGTGGTGAGATTGAGAGAAAAGAGATGTGACAACCGGTGATTTACGGCTCCTAATTACGCGATTAGCAGATGTTTAAAATGATAATAAATAGTGTTTAAGACGCAAACCTTGGTGATTTAATAATCATGATGCTAAAAAGTATTTCCAAGTCAATTTTATGCTTGGTGTATTATTTCATGACTTTATAATATAATCCATCATGTTTACATGTGTCTACACATTTATTTATATATTCTAAATCACGAAACGGAGCACATGTATAATGGTATATAAACCTGATACATCTATGTACAAGATTTAATTTTACTTGAATCTATTTTAATACATCACGGGTTTTAAATTTAGACTTGATCTGTGATTTTTGTAATTTTGAAAACGCTAACTAATATCAAATTTTCCATCATGAGACCTATCTTGCGGTCCATAGAAACCCATCAAAATCAATTTATACGGGTATCCAAAATACCACTTGATCACATCCTAATTATCCAACTATTTGGTTGGAAAAATCAACTAGCTTCAAATCTAGTTAAACATTGATAAATATATTGTCCATTTAAATAAGCAAAGTTTGTATTATTTTAAGTAAGTTGTCTGTACTATAGCATACATGTGTATCTTATGATCAGATTCTTAACTTTCCAATTCACTTTGCTATTCTCTGTGTTCTCGGGAGATTTGCATATAATGGCATCCAAGGGGAAATCTCCAACAAAACCCTCATTTCTTAAACAACTCACCTACTGCCATCTCTATGGTTCTCCATTTTCTTTTTGGTGAGAAAACCCTAACACCCTAACCCAACAACATCCCCCCTGCTCTCGATCAGTTGGTCAAGCCGACCGGAGCCAACACCGGCACCGATGCCGGCGACTTCTTCCTCCGATAACACCCGCACACCCCCACCCCCCCTTGATTGAGCAGAAACGACCACCACCATCACAGTCGGGTGGTGGTGAGCGGCGGCTGAAGACAGAAGCGGAAGAGAGAGAGAGAGACGAGATGGAGAGAGAGAGGCAGGGAAGGAGAGAGAGAGAGAGAGAACGACAGAGGAAGGAGAGCGGCGCCGCCGCTCACGGCGACGGCAGTAGCAGCGGCGGTGAAATGGTGAACTCCGACGAATCCACTTTCGGTAAGAGCCCTAGCCATTTTTCCTCTCTTTTGTTTCTTTTTCTGAGATTGATGAAGTAGATGAGTTGATTTGTGATGTTGTTGGCTTTCTGTCGAAGATGATGATGATGTTGAAGACGGCTCGGGTTTTGGTTCAGCCCGGGGTCACGTACAGTTCAGTTTCGGGTTTCGGGTTTCAGTGTTGCGGGTTCGAGTCACAAATCAACAGACCCCTTCATCTCAGTTATGTTTCGGGTTTGGGTCAAGGTCGGTCAACAATCAATGGGTCAGCCGCTCAACAGCTCGAGTCAGACCCGGTGTGGTTCGGGTTCAGGTCAGCGGGCTCGAGTTAGGCAGTCGACAAGGTCAGACGGTTCGGTTCGTTTGATTCGGTCAAACCGAGTCAACTTGGTCAAAACCAGCCAACCCGGTCAACTCAGCGAGTCAACTCGGTCAAACCTGGTCAACTCGGTTAGCGTTGCGACACGAGAAGATGGTAAAGATTAACGGCGCATTTTATTTCGTTGTTTCATAGTTTTATTAAATACGTGAGAAACGAGCTCTAACCGATCTATTTAAGTATACTTTACATCTTTACGTATTCGACAAAATCTTATATATTGATTGATTATATACATATACATTGTCGAATCTTGATAAAATAACGACAACTTGTGTTGTCGGACAACTTGTGTTGTCGGGGGCGTCCAAAAACAGAGGAAACTCTGCCTGTTTTTCGAGAAACCCCGTAAAACAAAAACACGTTTTTATTCAAACGACTTACATGAAACAAGACGCGGATGCATATTTTCCCAACGGCACTTTATAAATTACAAATATGTCAATAACTCTAAGTATTTTACAAAATAAATATAATAATTTTTATATTTATTTTCAAACGTTTAACGGCTCGAATTCTTTTATAAACACAAAAAGAATAGTTTTTATACTTACTTCGGACACTATTTACGACAATAAATATAATTATTATATTTATTCTAAACTACGAAGTCTCGACAAATCTTTTATAAAAATCAATATAATTACTTATATTGTTTTAGACGACGATAACTTGAATTCGTTATTGCAAATAAATATAGTTCATACACCTATTTCAAACATCAAACAAAACGAAGGCTCTTTTGTAAACTAGAATATAGTTTACATATCATTTCAAATAACAAACAACACGAATTCGCTTATACAAATACATACAGTTATGTATTTATTTTTCCGACACTAACAAGTCGAATCCTTTTATAAAATAAATATAGTCATATTTATTTTCAAACACGACAACCCAACGATTCTTTTATAAAATAAATATAACTTTTCATATTTATTTTATACGCCTAAACGGCATATACGAATATTTTGGCAAAGATTATACGAAACACGATATATAATACGAGTTTGTTATATATTATTTTCGTGAAAATATTCCTACATACACGTACGATTTCTCGAGACAACTAACGCGATTATAACAATATATTTATATACTTTTATATAAATATTCATATATTTTAAACCTCTCGAGAATTAAGTATTTTCAAGACTTGTTGGTTATTACCGAAAATAAACGGTACTTAACAAATATGACTTAATAATTTTCATTAAGTTAACAACAAACCGTTGAATCATTCGGTCAACGATTCGGTAGGGCTTGATGACACGAAGTATAGTTACCACAATTACTTAGAAACTTATAAGATATTCCGTGTTAGGAATATTGTAGAAATCACGCTAGCAAGTCAAGTCTTGGAAACGACATCACAAAGTCGTATATAGCTAGCTTTGCACAGGAATATTCAGGTGAGTTCATAACCCTACCCTTTTACGGTTTTACATTTTTATAAATGTTTTTGGGGTGGAAAGACATGCACATTTTGCAAGAACATACAAAGTTTTTGAACGAACAAAAACTCATACTTCTAAAACATGTTACGAATGGATTTCGAGGAACTCAAATGGTTTACGAATGGATCATACTAAACATACCGGTTTTTACAAAACAAATGCGTATTATCGAAAGGTGAATGATTTTTCATGACTAAGGATGGGATCATCTGGTGATAATATTGAGGAAGGATCAGTCTTAGAGACTGTGGTAAAATACATGTACAATGATTACAGACACTTACAGACATTTTTATACATGGTATGGTTAGCTTAAGGAGGGTTTACTACTTAGATCATGTGGGTGGGTAGGCGCAACTTGAGGCCATTAATCCTCATTGTAGGACCGAGGGGCACAATGCGGTAGATCTATCTGGGTGTAGCGAGCCCAGGCCCAGCAGAACGGACCTCGGGGTGACTATGTACCCGACGCACAAATCCGCTAGGTTTGAGTCTTCCTACTTGCACTTCACACATATCAATGGCCTTCCAAACCATTGGTGATCTCTTTATTTCCTTATTTGCTACATACCAGGGACATATATACGTACGAAACTACTTGTTCATACAAAGTAAATACCATGTTTTATACAAAATTCAAAGCACAGGATTATACGGGTATGGAGTCAGAGTCAGGGTGGGCATTGACGGTTATACGAACATTACAAATACAAGACTTTACAAATACATGGTTTTTATGAACATACTGTGTTACAAACACAACGTTTTCCATATAACTTGGCAAGAAAATGACTTTTGATTCGTTTTCTCAATACTACTTCAAAAACCGGTTATTCCAAAGATTTATTTCAAATCTTTCACAACTCAAAGGATTTATTTCAAATCTTTTACAAACAAACTATGAACTCGCTCAACTTTATGTTGATTTTTCGCATGTTTCTTTCTCAGGTTGCATTTCTAATACAAGGCACGGTTGGAATAGGAGAACCTTTGGAGACTCGAGTACTTAGTGGGCGTTAAATTTCTAGAAAGTCTTAGCTTTTTGCTTCCGCTGTGCAATGAAGATACCAGTCCAGTCATGCCAACTCTGATAATTTCGGGGTGTGACAGATTGGTATCAGAGCTATAGGTTACAGCGAATTAGGTTTCTGTTGTGATACCTAGGCTCTAACCTCACTTTTCTCTGGGACTTAGACTATTAAGACGTTGAATACATACAGAACGCCTAGTACTCGAATATGGTCTCCAACCGTTGCCGAAAAGCAAACAGTCAAAATTTTGTTTTCAAACATACGCTATTGTGATGTTTTATACACGGTACACAAAACGATTACATACAGTACACAAAAATCTGAGAGTTTAGGAAACATGCATTTAAGACCTTCGGAACAGGGAGGATAGTCTAGTGGGACTAGGAGATTCAGTCTGAGAGGCTGGGAGGATAGTCTAGTGGGACTAGGAAGTTCAGTCTGAGAGGTTGGGAGGATAGTCTAGTGGGACTAGGAAGTTCAGTCTGAGAGGCTGGGAGGATAGACTAGTGGGACTAGGGGAATTACTTGATTGCTTATTGGTGACTAACATGTTTATTTGATTACATGATTGATTATTTGCGCATGTGTGTGTTTATTAAAGGTCATCACGTAGGAACTGCAAATATTGACTCGGGCACACACTATTATCCATATTGTCTATGATATTTTAACTTCCCGAGCAGGCAGCCTACGCATAACGAAACGCTAGTGCACGACAATACATGAAACTCAAACTTTACGTCAACGGATGTCGAAGTACATCACATTCTACGCAGAACGTAACACTAGTGCACAGGTATACGTGAAACTTAAGCTATACATCAACGGAGGTCGAAGTACGACACATACGACTATCGAGGCGAGGCCTTTGAGAAGGAACGATGACACAAATTTAACGACGACGGTAGATCCCTGTCAGCAGGAGAACTAACGATCAGGAAACGACAACCTGTCACGCGATCCTGCAACGACACGAATCATGCCAGGGAGAAGACGATTGTCTCCGCATTCCCCCTACCTAACTAACGACGAATACGCTATGTTCGACATTCCATAGTAATGTCACCTAACAATTGGTCGTCACACGAAACCCCAGGTAAAGTCCTCAAATTTCTTTTATTGAAATTTCGAATTTCACACTTACTGAGTAGATTTTCGTATCTCTACTCCTCTTAATGGTCGTTGTATCACGATCAATTCTTTACAAGTTACATACATGGTTTTTCGTTGTAACCATGCCTAAAGTTTTCTTGTCAATACATATATTTTCGGATTGCGCTAAAACCAAGTTCGATTGTTTGAACTTCTGCATTACACAAACTCAATTCAAGATACCATATGATGTATTGAAGACATCATATTCAAATTCGTTTTAACAAGAGTTTCATTTGTTCCGAGTCGTAGTAGACTTGTTTGGTCTACGACTCCAATAAGTCATTTGTTGATTTCGACACCTTGTGGTGGTGTATTCATTAACTTGAAGCTTGCGCTAAACTCGTTTACGCGTCTCATGCACGGATTTAATTATTTCCGTATTAATTTGTTTTAAATCCGCTTTGATTTATCACATTACAACAGTCTTAATACAATTGTGTGTTAAGACAATAGTACACAAAATTCATTTTTATATTTCGGTGTACCTCTAAACGGTTCTTTCAACATCGATCGAAAGTTTTGCGATATTCATTGCTTCTTCATCTTCGATCGAAAAACATTATTTCTTTGATGTTTCGTTTTTCAATTGAAAATCTTTTGATGTTTGTTGGAACAAACATTCATATTTACTTCATTACGCTTTCAATTGACTTCAAACACGGTGAAATTGTGAGATCACCGCTATCATTGAATTATTTAAATCAATACGACACTTTGTGGTGTCGGTGTAAACTTGTAGCTTGGGCTAATCAAGATCGATCGTTTCATGCAAAACACAGGTGATACTTGTTCGATCACCGCTATATTTGAATTGTTTCATTCATTACGACACCTTGTGGCGTCGGTATGACTTGCAGCTTGTGCTGATCACGATCGCGCGTTTCATGCAAACTATTACATTTGAGATTGTTGATTCTAAGTTCATCCAGTGGATGTTATCGCTTCTAGAGCTCATTTACATGTTAAAAACGTTCATATGGAATTCGATTGGTCGAAGTTCCTGTTCATTGTTGGATCCCTGTTAACTTAGTCACATTAGTGACTGTACCTATACGTCTTGTTTCCTTTGACATCAATTTTTGAAACACATTTCTTTTAAACCGTAGGGTTCTTATTGTTGAGGAGTGTCATTAAATTCACATGATTCGACTAAGTCTTGTTTCGATCACGCGGTCATTCACTTTGTTATTATTCGGACTTACCTGCGAACAACACAATTCTGAGGAGATAACATAGTCTAAATTTCGAGGACGAAATTTCTGTAACAGGGGGAGAATGTGACAACCGGTGATTTACGGCTCATAATTACGCGATTAGCTGATGTTTAAAATGATAATAAATAGTGTTTAAGACGCAAACCTTGGTGATTTAATAATCATGATGCTAAAAAGTATTTCCAAGTCAATTTTATGCTTGGTGTATTATTTCATGACTTTATAATATAATCCATCATGTTTACATGTGTATACACATTTATTTATATATTCTAAATCACGAAACGGAGCACATGTATAATGGTATATAAACCTGATACATCTATGTACAAGATTTAATTTTACTTAAATCTATTTTAATACATCACGGGTTTTAAATTTAGACTTGATCTGTGATTTTTGTAATTTTGAAAACGCTAACTAATATCAAATTTTCCATCATGAGACCCATCTTGCGGTCCATAGAAACCCATCAAAACCAATTTATACAGGTATCCAAAATACCACTTGATCACATCCTAATTATCCAACTATTTGGTTGGAAAAATCAACTAGCTTCAAATCTAGTTAAACATTGACAAATATATTGTCCATTTAAATAAGCAAAGTTTGTATTATTTTAAGTAAGTTGTCTGTACTATAGATACATGTGTATCTTATGATCAGATTCTTAACTTTCCAATTCACTTTGCTATTCTCTGTGTTCTCGGGAGATTTGCATATAATGGCAACCAAGGGGAAATCTCCAACAAAACCCTCATTTCTTAAACAACTCACCTACTGCCATCTCTATGGTTCTCCATTTTCTTTTTGGTGAGAAAACCCTAACACCCTAACCCAACAACATCCCCCCTGCTCTCGATCAGTTGGTCAAGCCGACCGGAGCCAACACCGGCACCGATGCCGGCGACTTCCTCCTCCGATAACACCCGCACACCCCCACCCCCCTCGATTGAGCAGAAACGACCACCACCACCACAGTCGGGTGGTGGTGAGCGGCGGCTGAAGACAGAAGCGGAAGAGAGAGAGAGACGAGATGGAGAGAGAGAGGCAGGGAAGGAGAGAGAGAGAGAGAACGACTGAGGAAGGGGAGCGGCGCCGCCGCTCACGGCGGCGGCAGTATCAGCGGCGGTGAAATGGTGAACTCCATTTTTCCTCTCTTTTGTTTCTTTTTCTGAGATTGATGAAGTAGATGAGTTGATTTGTGATGTTGTTGGCTTTCTGTCGAAGATGATGATGATGTTGAAGACGGCTCGGGTTTTGGTTCAGCCCGGGGTCACGTACAGTTCAGTTTCGGGTTTCGGGTTTCAGTGTTACGGGTTCGAGTCACAAATCAACAGACCCCTTCATCTCAGTTATGTTTCGGGTTTGGGTCAAGGTCGGTCAACAATCAATGGGTCAGCCGCTCAACAGCTCGAGTCAGACCCGGTGTGGTTCGGGTTCAGGTCAGCGGGCTCGAGTTAGGCAGTCGACAAGGTCAGACGGTTCGGTTCGTTTGATTCGGTCAAACCGAGTCAACTTGGTCAAAACCAGCCAACCCGGTCAACTCAGCGAGTCAACTCGGTTAGCGTTGCGACACGAGAAGATGGTAAAGATTAACGGCGCATTTTATTTCGTTGTTTCATAGTTTTATTAAATACGTGAGAAACGAGCTCTAACCGATCTATTTAAGTATACTTTACATCTTTACGTATTCAACAAAATCTTATATATTGATTGATTATATACATATACATTGTAGAATCTTGATAAAATAACGACAACTTGTGTTGTCGGGGGCGTCCAAAAACAGAGGAAACTCTGCCCGTTTTTCGAGAAAACCCGTAAAACAAAAACACGTTTTTATTCAAACGACTTACATGAAACAAGACGCGGATGCATATTTTCCCAACGGCACTTTATAAATTACAAATATGTCAATAACGCTAAGTATTTTACAAAATAAATATAATAATTTTTATATTTATTTTCAAACGTTTAACGGCTCGAATTCTTTTATAAAAACAAAAAGAATAGTTTTTATACTTACTTCGGACACTATTTACGACAACAAATATAATTATTATATTTATTCTAAACTACGAAGTCTCGACAAATCTTTTATAAAAATCAATATAATTACTTGTATTGTTTTAGACGACGATAACTTGAATTCGTTATTACAAATAAATATAGTTCATACACCTATTTCAAACATCAAACAAAACGAAGGCTCTTTTGTAAACTAGAATATAGTTTACATATCATTTCAAATAACAAACAACACGAATTCGCTTATACAAATACATACAGTTATGTATTTATTTTTCCGACACTAACAAGTCGAATCCTTTTATAAAATAAATATAGTCATATTTATTTTCAAACACGACAACCCAACGATTCTTTTATAAAATAAATATAACTTTTCATATTTATTTTATACGCCTAAACGACATATACGAATATTTTGGCAAAGATTATACGAAACACGATATATAATACGAGTTTGTTATATATTATTTTCGTGAAAATATTCCTACATACACGTACGATTTCTCGAGACAACTAACGCGATTATAACAATATATTTATATACTTTTATATAAATATTCATAGATTATACGAAACACGATATATAATACGAGTTTGTTATATATTATTTTCGTGAAAATATTCCTACATACACGTACGATTTCTCGAGACAACTAACGCGATTATAACAATATATTTATATACTTTTATATAAATATTCATATATTTTAAACCTCTCGAGAATTAAGTCTTTTCAAGACTTGTTGGTTATTACCGAAAATAAACGGTACTTAACAAATATGACTTAGGGGCTGTTTGGTAGCCTCTGAAGGGTCATTAAGAGGCTACCTCTTAATGGAACCATTAAGAATTTTACCAATGAGAAAGTAAAAGAATGTGACATGTGATGATTTACCATTCAGAGGTTACCTCTTAACCATTCAGACTTGAAGTTACCTCTTATTCATTCAGAGGTTTTAAACCATTAAGAGGTAGCATCTGAATGGTCATTAAGAGGCTACCAAACAACCCCTTAATCATTTTCATTAAGTTAACAACAAACCGTTGAATCATTCGGTCAACGATTCGGTAGGGCTCGATGACACGAAGTATAGTTACCGCAATTACTTAGAAACTTATAAGATATTCCGTGTTAGGAATATTGTAAAACGCACGCTAGCAAGTCAAGTCTTGGAAACGACATCACAAAGTCGTATATAGCTAGCTTTGCACAAGAATATTCAGGTGAGTTCATAACCCTACCCTTTTACGGTTTTACATTTTTATAAATGTTTTTGGGGTGGAAAGACATGCACATTTTGCAAGAACATACAAAGTTTTTGAACGAACAAAAACTCATATTTCTAAAACATGTTACGAATGGATTTCGAGGAACTCAAATGGTTTACGAATGGATCATACTAAACATACCGGTTTTTACAAAACAAATGCGTATTATCGAAAGGTGAATGATTTTTCATGACTAAGGATGGGATCATCTGGTGATAATATTGAGGAAGGATCAGTCTTAGAGACTGAGGGAGGATCAGTCTTAGAGACTGGGGTAAAATACATGTACAATGATTACAGACACTTACAGACATTTTTATACATGGTATGGTTAGCTTAAGGAGGGTTTACTACTTAGATCATGTGGGTGGGTAGGCGCAACTTGAGGCCATTAATCCTCATTGTAGGACCGAGGGGCACTATGCGGTAGATCTATCTGGGTGTAGCGAGCCCAGCCCCAGGCCCAGCAGAACGGACCTCGGGGTGACTATGTACCCGGCGCACAAATCCGCTAGGTTTGAGTCTTCCTACTTGCACTTCACACATATCAATGGCCTTGCAAACCATTGGTGATCTCTTTATTTCTTTATTTGCTACATACCAGGGACATATATACGTACGAAACTACTTGTTCATACAAAGTAAATACCATGTTTTATACAAAATTCAAAGCACAAGATTATGCGGGTATGGAGTCAGAGTCAGGGTGGGCATTGACGGTTATACGAACATTACAAATACAAGACTTTACAAATACATGGTTTTTATGAACATACTGTGTTACAAACACAACGTTTTCCATATAACTTGGCAAGAAAATGACTTTTGATTCGTTTTCTCAATACTACTTCAAAAACCGGTTATTCCAAAGATTTATTTCAAATCTTTCACAACTCAAATGATTTATTTCAAATCTTTTACAAACAAGCTATGAACTCGCTCAACTTTATGTTGATTTTTCGCATGTTTCTTTCTCAGGTTGCATTTCTAATACAAGGCACGGTTGGAATAGGAGAACCTTTGGAGACTCGAGTACTTAGTGGGCGTTAAATTTCTAGAAAGTCTTAGCTTTTTGTTTCCGCTGTGCAATGAAGATACCAGTCCAGTCACGCCAACTCTGATAATTTCGGGGTGTGACAAGAGAGATGGTGGTGTTGGCGATGCTGATGATGATGATGGTCTTGACGGTGGCGGCGACGGTGGCGGTGGTGGTAGTTTAGAGAGAGAGAGAGAGCAGTGACATGTTGAGAGAGAGATATGTCTGTGTATCTGTGTGGGTGTATATATATATATTATATAATTGTTTTAAGTATTAAATGATCAAAATGCCCCTGAGGTAAAGGATAAAAACCATGTTTTTTTTAAATCTTACCTGATTTGAGATTTGTACTAAAATGGCAACAAAATGCAAACCACAGGGACCCAGATGTAAAAATTTTGGATTTTGGACTAAAGTGGCAAAAGTGAGCAAACTTTAGGGACCATTTTGGCTATTAACTCTAAATCTAATGATTTTTAATTCAACTCCACTTCATTTTACATACCAGGTATGATATTTTGCTCTTCATATACTATGCATATTATCTATACATATCACATAGAAAACGTCATGTTTTTTAGGCAAATATACCATGTCAAATAAGTGATAATTTATTCCCCTTTATTCAAATGAGAAAAATTATGAATTATTTTAAATAATCGAGATATATGTATTTTAAACCATGGTATCTTACAGTGTAACTATTAACATACATATTTTTTTCCTACCTTCTTTAATGTAATTATATACTAAATATAAACATGTACCACAAAGCTGTAACTAAGATGTAACGGTCTGTGAAAGGTACTTTCTAGATGTCATACTTTTTTTAGATTTTGATTTATATAGTTGTCGTATAGTGTCTCATCTCTTTATTTTTATTTTTTCACTAATAAATATGTTTCGTTGGTTCAATCGTACATTTAAAGTATTACATTACACATAATATTTTTCTCAGCTACAGTTAATTGGTTTTATTAGTTCAGTTTTCGTCTATTCATTTACTTTAGTTTTAAGTATATAATTGGCAATCCGGTGTTTAGTTTTTATAAAAAAAGAAAAAGGGTAATTATGTCGTCAATTTGAAATTTACGCAAAACTTGAAATAAGTCGAGATAACCAACCAACGTTGAATAGGCATAAAATGAAAGGGCAATCATGTAAAATTACATGGTTTTAAATTTGGCACCCCTCAACTGCTTACCGAAAAGCGCGGACGTGATAGAGGGGCAAAGTGTAAGATGAAAAAGATCGGCAAAGAGTATTAACAAAGTATAACTTAGCAACTCATTTATGCATATGGTAGTTGTACCATAAGCTTTGGGAGTTTTTCAAAAAAAAAAAAGTAGAATTTTCCTTTTTAACCCTATAGTTTTAGTGTTTGACAATTTAACTTTAAAGTTTTAATCTTTGTTTCCTTTTTAACCCTAAAGTTTTAATTTTTGACAATTTACCCTAAAGTTTTAATCTTTGACAATTTAAGTTTAAAGTTTTAATCTTTGGTAATTTAACCCCTTTGATTAATTTGATTTTTCACTTCTAATTCAAGAGTTTCCATCTTATTCAATTTAACCCATTTGATTAATTTGATTTTTCACTTTTAATTCAAAAGTTTTCATCTTTTGCGATTTAACCACTTTGATTTTTTTACTTATGTGTTGTAATCTTGACTTTGGGGGGTTTTCAAAGAAAAAATGCTCATGCATATGGTTGTTGTAACCTTGGCTTTGAGGTTTTTTTTTTTAAATTAACAAAGTATAACTTAGCAACTCATTTATGCATATGGTAGTTATACCATAAGCTTTGGGAGTTTTTCAAAAAAAAAAGTAGAATTTTCCTTTTTTACCCTATAGTTTTAGTGTTTGACAATTTAACTTTAAAGTTTTAATCTTTGTTTCCTTTTTAACCCTAAAGTTTTAATCTTTGACAATTTACCCTAAAGTTTTAATCTTTGACAATTTAAGTTTAAAGTTTTAATCTTTGGTAATTTAACCTCTTTGATTAATTTGATTTTTCACTTCTAATTCAAGAGTTTCCATCTTATTCAATTTAACCCCTTTGATTAATTTGATTTTTCACTTCTAATTCAAAAGTTTCAATCTTTTGCGATTTAACCACTTTGATTTTTTTACTTATGTGTTGTAATCTTGACTTTGGGGGGTTTTCAAAGAAAAAATGCTCATGCATATGGTTGTTGTAACTTTGGCTTTGGGGGGTTTTTTTTTTTAATTTGATTTTTTTACTTTTCACACAAAAGTATTTTATAAATTACTTTTAACCCAAAACTATTTGTTTTTTACTTTTAACACAAATTTTTTTATCTTTTGCAATCTATCCTGACAACTTTTTTTACTTTCAACTTTGGTTCTTTATAGTTTTCATTTTCCGCAAATTTTTCGCTTTATGTTTCGTTCTAAATTTTGTGACTTAACACATCGCAACGTGCGTCTTTGGTTTAACGTTTTTACGTTTCGTTCTAAATTTTGCGAGTTAACACGACGCAACATGCGTGTGTGGGTGAACGTTTTTACATCGTCTATTTTTTCCCGTTTCACATGTTCAACATAACATGTGTGTCCTAAATCGACTTAGCTATAACTAAAGAATCCCCGCCGCATTGCGGCGGGTTGTAATTCTAGTTGTATATTAATTATCATCACTTATCCCCAATCCCAAAACAAAAAAACTCGAAACCCTAAAATACGAATCGGAATTTTTCTCTCAGAGATGGAAGACGAAGGTACGTAACTATGTCCAACGATTTCTTATTTTACGTGTTGTTTTTGGTTCTTGCCAATTGAATTCAGTTGCCGTTTCTGTGTGTATGCAATTGAATTATGTTTAAGCTTCTTTGTCGTTTAATAAATCCGACTTCGAGTTGATAAATTACTTTTGGCTTATTGATGAATAATTGTTTGCTAAAATAACACAACGGAAATAATACCAAAGCATAACTACTCTTATCTACTCAGCTTTGGTTATGAACTACCACCCTAAGACTTTCTTGTTGACTCCAAAAACCTATTTGAATTAGTATCTGTTATTTGGCTTGTACAGCAATCTTATCTTGTGAATTAATTGAAAGCTAAACGCCTCTCTTTGGATCCACCAAAGCCTGTAACAGCAGGTTCGTATGATGTATCTTTGTCATTAGCTTAACAAACTAATTAAATATTCTATGTTTATTTCATTAGTTTAACAAACTAATACTATTTTTTGTTAATAAATACCAACTAACTAACTAACAATTCCTTTATTTATAACTAATGAACAGGGAGGAGGACCTTTAACCCCAGTGTGGAAACAGGCTGGACATGGGTGCCTGTTAAGCAGCTTCCATACGATGACCCTGAACCAGAGGTGGATGAGGAAGAGGAAGAAGAGATCGACGAACCATATTGCATGTATCACATGGTCGGAGGTCACCTAGTTCTCACAGGCATTCTTCCTAAATCCAGATTTGATTAGTGTGCTTCTTTCGAGCACCAGCAAACCCAATTAACCAATCACCAATTTCATCGACTACATGACAACTTAACTTTATTATTCAAATGTTGGCAACCTTGTGAGCATGTCTAATCAACCAATAATGTATTTGTGCTTTCTTAGCTTAAAACACATTTATGGAAGTATATTTGTTTATTTGAACTATCTTTTATGAGTTAGGCTACTATTTTTTGATTGATAAACAAACCTTGTCCTAAATACACATTTTGATTAATTAGCACCCAAACACTTCTCTTGTTGTATGAACCACTCTATTTGAATTAGTATCTTTGTATAGTGAAGTGAACGCTGCATAAATTTACATAAAATCCAAGTCTAGGTCAAAAGCCATAACAACCCCCCCCCCCCCCCCCCCCCTCATATTTTAGTTAAGCTACATATCTATTTCCAAAAACTAATTACACTGAAGCCGATTCGTCAGCTCCTGCCGCGTCTGGTAACACTCGTTTGGGTTGTTAAAACTTATTTGAAATATTTTTTGAACAAACCAATCCAGTATTCAATAGTTACGACTTTGCACTTTTGACTTTTAGTTGTGTTATTATGGTTATGATGAGTGAGTGTTAGCAGTGGCGGATCCAGGAATGTTTTCCACCAGGTTCCTTTTGGTATATTCTCACTAATTCTCACTATTTTTTTCTAAATCATACAAGGTTTCCACTAATTTTTTCCATTTTTTCCAAACCGAGGGGGTTCCCGGGAACCCCCTAAAACACCCTGCATCCGCCCCTGAGTGTTAGAAGGTGACAGTTGATGTTTCCTATACAACAATGGTTCATGATTGTTGATGTTAGTGCACATAAGAAATACATATCTTATTATATATATATATATATATATATATATATATATATATATATATATATATATATATATATATATATTAAGCCCACATAGTCTAACTGCTTTTCAAATCATTCTCTGCCATTGGATCTTGCTGAAATAAAATCCTGACCTTTTAAACTCCATTTTTTAACTGCTAACATAGCAGTTCACGGCAGTTTCCTAGCCTCCGCCTTTTCCCGCCCATGTTTTCCACAAATCAGGTTACCCACAAAACTGTTTGATCGTGTGTTCAATGCAGTTGCTGATGGGTAGAAAGCAGTTGCCAAGCAACCTTATATAATGTAAACCCTTGAATCAAAAAGGTCGTACCTTCAGTCGTTTGATTTATGGGTTAATATTGATTTGAAGTCTTGAAGTTAACGTGTCTATAATCCTATTTATTGCTCACTTGATTGATTCCTCGAACAAACTTCTGAAATCTGATTAGTTTCTTCTAATTAATCCTTCAATAATATCTTCTGAAATCCATTGTATTAATTACTTGATGGATGTGTTGAAGGTAATTTTTCAGTCATAAATAATTTCTTCCCTAAATCGATTTGCCCTAATTATGCCCTGGTATATTCTATTAATTTGCTCAATAAACATTGATAGATGTCAAGTATGTTGAAAGTTTAAATTTATAACTGGTTTTTTTATTTTATTTTTTTCAGTGCTAATTTTGTTGTTCAATGTACTGACTATAGTTGGTTTTTTGGTTAGGATGATGAAGAAGAATCCTTAGGCACGAAAAGAACATGTGACCACATTAGGAGGTGTTTTGTAAGCATTAAGTATTCATACAAAGATGGTGAATCTGAAATTTTTGATTGCTGTAGTGATGTTCATAATAATAATCTTTGTGGTAAGATACCATTTGATGGCCCTTTCACAAGCTTCCCAATCGAAAGGTATATCCCATGCTATACTATATGAAATTAAGTTTGTACCTTTCAATATTTAGTTCATCGGTTTTGATCATGTTTAAACTAAAATGGGAGGATAAATAGGTTTCTTTTTGTTTCTGTCACTTTTGAAAACAGCACACTGAACGGGCTAAAGCTACAAGGACTCATCTCTTAGGATTTTGGATGCTAAATTACTGTAATGATGTGCAAGGTTCGTCATGGTAGCCAATTTTGATTAAGTGTACACAATTGGGTTTATTGGTTCTTTATGTGAGCACTTGGTTGAAGTAAGTAAAGCCCCTACTTTATTTGCTTACTCATTTTCATGAGTATACTGCATTAGCTCATGAGAATTCAGGTCACCTTCTGATATAGCAAATTATAATGTCAGTACACACATTGACTCCTCGAATTGGAAGCTAACAATACTTTACAAGGTTGTTGGATGCTTTAAGCAAAAACATATATGAAAAAACGTTATTTCTTGCTATTATTTATTAATTTTGATTTTGGTTATTCAGGTTGAGGCAGTGGCTTGTGAATGGAGTTTTGGAATCCATCTCTATCTATTAATAACAGGGGTGGAGTGAATAGTGTTTGTATACTGTGGTCTGATTAGTTTATACGGACGGTTGTAACAGTCGTCCTCTCTGAAGGCCTTTTGTTTATCTTATTTTCTAGTGGGTTCTAAGACAGGTTCATTCAGACAGAGAGAGAGATGCAGAGAGAGAATGACGATGTTTCCGTTCATGGCTTTCTTGGTTCAAATTCGAGATGGGGTTCACCGTTTCCGGTGTCCGTTCTGGCCGGCGACGATGGCTCATTAAACGCGTCACGTTTTAATCATACTTTTAACAGCAACGTCCCCGAAGCGGTACATGCTCAACATCTTATGGGCGTAGAGGGCATAATCGTCGACTTAGTACAAGAAATCACAAGTGCAGTTGCGTGTTGAAAAACAGGAGATGGAGTGGAGGTGAAAGAGAACACAGACAAGATTGAAGAGTCGTCTTTGCTGAATTTGACATCACAAGTGATGCAACATTGACGTTCTGTACATTCGAGTCAGGTTGGGTCGGGTCATTTGTTAATATAATATATTAAATTTATCCTGTGGGGGAATTGAATTTGGTTAGGATGATAAGTAGTGGAGTTTTGTTTGTTATTTTACTGGATCTTCAACAGTAGCAACAAGAAAAAGGGTAGGTTGAGTGAGTGTTTAGTTGATAATAGAGTTATGAAACAAGGGTCTTAAGGAAGGGTTTTTTTTTTTTTTTTTTTTTTTTTTTTTTTGCTCTGATTGTTTATATGCAGGGGTTTGTTAGGGCGACCAAACCCTAGCTAGAACGGTAGACAAAACATCAGCAAACACGGGAGAAAAACGGGTGCCGCAATGCGAGCCGGGCTGAAAAAACCTAGTGTTGCATAGTTTGCAAACTTCCCTAAAGTGTTGTTTCTCGTGATGAAAAAGCTGCTGAGTTGGAAAATTTCTCACCTCTATAGTTGTATCAAATGAGAATGAACAAGAGGTATGCCTTCTATATATTTAATTATTTAAGCACTCTATACTATGTCTTCAATGTATGTAATTTCTCAGTAGCCCCTTTTCTCTGCGCTATCTTTACACTTTTTTTTTCTTGGGCTTACGTTTTGTTTCAAATCTTATCTTTTAATTAGGCATCTGTTTACACATTGAACCAGGTTTGTAAGGGGTTTTTCAACATTAGTCTATTTTTATGAATTGATATAACAATATTAAAAGTTGTAAGCTGGTAAAACTCTTTTTACATTTAAAGTCAAATTTCGAAGTCATTTTTCTTTTATATATATTGTTAGAGCAAATTACAAATCATGGGTTGGTAGACGGGCAACAAGCTGCGCCGCCACCCCCTTTTGAATTGCAAATCCTACTCGGCTAAACACATAACTATGGCCTACAGACACTGTCGCATGCGCAAGTGCTGCCTTTTGAACCCGCTTCAAGAAACCGGTCGCCACAGGGGCCAGACAACCAAAGGTATCGAACGCGAAAGGAAGGAAGGCATGTTGATTATCTATGCAGGCCTGCCTTTTGAACCCGCTTCAAGAAACCATTTTTCTTTTAAAACAATGGGAATAGTTCTTATATTTGATACCTTTGTTGCTCATTTTTTTAGTTTCATGTTGGTGTTCAGAAGTCAGGATGGTAACGATTCTACTTTTATTTTATGTTTTTGTATGTTTGTGATTTTATAGACAATGCTACAAGTTGGAAAAACACATTTTACATTCGAAGTGAAGTTTAAATGTCATTCTCTTGTAAAACCATGGGAAAATTTCGTACCTTTGACACCTTTGTTGCTCATTTTTTTTAGTTTCATGTTGGTTTTCAGGAGTCAGGACCATGGTAATGACTATTTTTTTATTTTTTATTTTTGTATGTTTGTGTATTTACAGACAAGGCTGCAAGCACAAGCTGTTGGTGTTGCTTACTCGCATCCGATGACTAATCATACCAGTCGACTAGCGGTTTTTGGAC
The DNA here is from genome assembly GCA_030545235.1 of Helianthus tuberosus. Classification (NCBI taxonomy): domain Eukaryota; kingdom Viridiplantae; phylum Streptophyta; class Magnoliopsida; order Asterales; family Asteraceae; genus Helianthus; species Helianthus tuberosus. The sequence continues at coordinate 58,826,886 of CM060404.1, forward strand.
CAAATATGGTATATGTCATATGTAATATTTGTTAGTATCTCCGGTAATCTTTTCCATCTGGATGGTAATAATAGTATGTTAAGAGGATCGGGTGCTGTAATTTGTTGCATTTTCTAGAACTAGAGCTAGTACTAGCAGTCTTTCAACCATTAAATTTTTCCTAAGAGATCTTCGATTACATGCATTAGTAGTCGTGTTGCTCCACTAAGATGGATACCAACGCAGTAATGTACATTAAGGGTGTGTTTGGATTTGACTTTATAAAGTAATAATAGTATATAACATAGTCACTTGATCGCAGTTCGCTCCTGTACGCGGAACGAAAATGGGTACGCAGGGGGTTAGGTTCATTCGGAACGCCAATTCGGTACGCACTACGACGTACCATATAGTTTGGGACATCATATCTTATACAAAACAGTTTATAATAGACTTTTCAAAAATATCCCAATCTAAAATAACACATTTTATAATAGATATTTATACATACTCGGGTGTGAATTTGCGCCATTAAAAAACAGTGGGAAAGAAGAGTAAGTAATGACATAGTCAAAGAGTTAGATTTTAATTCGCGTTCCAAAAGTCTAATTATTGGTCTGAATAAGCCTTTTTCGTTTCCGGTATCGGAGCATTCTGGAACGCCGAATTAGTCAATCGGAAACATGTTTTTATATGATTTGGAACGAACTTAGTGACAATCGGGTACAACCAATTTTTCCGATCCGGATCGCGAACTCGTATCGTTCGGTTCGATTATGTACCCGATTCCGGTACGAACGATCTGGTTTGCAGTACGTGGGGGGTTCTATGAATCCTGTGACTATATATAATATTTATGTTCTTGTGTTTTAGTAGTCAATCGTCCACTTAAAGACTAAATGTACATCAGTAGATATTTATACGATTAAGATAATTTTTGAAGGACTCGGATTTGGTTAGGACTCATCATCCTATGTTTGGGCTAGAAAGTGGGATATATGAGTGGAAGTATCTAAGCTTTACGTATGAAATGGTTAGAGTAAGGGATGAAGATTTATGCTCATATTTTCATAAGATTTTTGAAACTGAGGTAAAACATAACATACAATGTCATTTTGTTTTCATGCGTTTACGTCACACTTTCTTATTATAACAATTTCCCAAATTTAGGGGTGCAAAATGATGACTTGAGAAGTGCATGACAGACTGGCTCCTCAAAGTCAATTTGTTATTCACACCGTACACGAGTTCTCTAACTCCACCTTCTTGCAAAAACGTCGTGGTATGATCAATCTTGATATATAATTTCAATACATAACATACATTTTTTTTATGTATAAATGTGAAATAGTTAACTCGAGATGGCCACATACTAAAGAACGTGCCGTTTGGATCTCTATAACGGGCTCACGGGATGTTCATACACGACGGAATTGCAAACAGTGGTTATTAAGCATTGTATATCTAGTGTTGTGACGGATTTATTTACAAGACTGACTATGATACGCGGATGGAACATATGAAGAATTTAGAAAGCACAATTGAGAGAGTGAAGGGGTCGCTAGAAGCAAGTATGAAAAAGGAAGACGGACACACGTGAGAGCAATGGGTTTAGAGGGTTGTAAGCTATAATATTCTGCTTTATATATTTGATCAAGTTAAGTGTTGACGGCAAACTTTGTAAAACAAATAGTTTCATAAACATTTATACATTTTCTCTCTCCTTTTGCGTACACATTGCCGGTACATTTAAAAACCAAACCCCACCTTAGTTAAAGGTCTTAATATCATATTTAACATGTTCTCTTTTCATTTAAAAAGCAATGAAGTGTAGTTATGAGATTATGACAATGAACAACCCGTCCACCGGACGGGTATTAAACTAGTTTTGATGGATAATGGTGATAACTAAAAACATGTCAATAGCTAATATGTATATGTGATTGTGTGCATTAAATTTCATAATTAGTTGTTTTTACAAAAGATGCCAATCTTCTATGAAATTTTGAATGATTTGAAATGTTTTGGACGATTGACCATATATTTTGTACAATGATACTTGCGGTTATGATAAGTAAAGTAACTATATCCTATTGTTTTTTGCAGATCCGTCAGCTGCTTCTGGCAACAACTAAATCCACTCGTTTTGGTTTTTTAAATGTCCTGGAGTACGATCACGACGTATTGTTCTGTTCTCTATGTCCCTGATAAGTAGCGACGTACGAAGTTCAAGGTGCCAAAACGTATGCAACAATGGTAATTGATATTAGTGCAAAGACATGCTACTTCTTCATTGTTTTTATTAATCATCACCCCCTTGGGTTGTCCATATCATTTGTTCTAATGGATGGTTCTCTGAAGATTTCCATATATATATATAGGGGAGGGTTATCTTGAGAACGCTAAATATTGCGAGAACCGTGAGAACGAATGAAAAAACCAATCAAAACCAATTTTTTTAAGACAACCCTCATTGTAATTAAGATACAACATCGAAAAAAGAATTTACAACATCAAATAATTCATTTCTTCTTTCAAAATCACTCTTTTTAGATTTTTTACACATGTGTAAATATAACAGATTTACACATGTGTAAATGACAAACTTACATATGTGTAAATTTTCTTTATTTACGAATTCACGTAAATTTAAACGTGTAAATTACATTTATAACATTGTATTCGAATAATAATGATAAGTGTAGAACAAATTTTTGAATTCGAATTGTTTTTGACCAAGTTCTCGCGGTTTTTTCATTTGTTCTCACGGTTCTCACAATATTTAGCGTTCTCATTTAAACTCTCCCCTATATATATATATATGTGGTCGAGTTCATTTCAGAACTCTAAAAAACTACAGAACTTTCAGAACTCCTAATAAACAATCATTTTATATTTAAGTTTTTGTATTTAGGATCGTTTTATCATCTATTATTTGTATTTATTTGATTACATACATGTTAAAAGTAGTTTACATATGTTTAATTGCCAAAATTATATATATGTGTCATAACTAATTACATATATGTAAAACAACTAGTTTACATATGTGTAATTATAAAATTACATATAAAAAATGATAAAATTACTCTAAACATGTATGTAATCGTAAAAATACACATAATAAATGATAAAATTATTCTAAACATAAAAATATATAAATAAAAAGATTGTTTATTATGAGTTCTGCGAGTTCTGTAAATATATATGGTTCTGAAATGATCCTGACCCTATATATATATATATATATATATATATTGTATAACATGTCTTCACCCCTCTTATGGTTTTTGGAAATTAGGCCACATAACATACACCATCGATATCGGTACCCGTTTGTTGGTATATTTTCGTACTAACGTGGCTGGCTATCCAAGAATTTAAAGAGATTTTAATCAATGTACAAAGTTACATATAAAACTCAACGTAGAAAGTTAGTTAGCAACCATATAAATAGTGTTAGAAGTCAAGTTACATCTCAAAATCAAACAATAAAACTTGACTTGCTCCAACTCGTAATCCCATAATCTCTAATATTTCAAACTAAAAAGAAAAATAATCGACGTTCACCAAGTATGCTATTGAATAGCCGAATAGGTCGTACAACATTATTCCTTTACCTTTATTTTATTAATTGACACTCTTGTACTATCAAAATACTATAATCTGTATCTTTAGAATTTCTTATAATTACTCCACCTAGTATTGAGAAAATTTCTTTTTGAGACATGTAAAATTACTTTATTAAAAAAGGCTGATAAACTTATAAATCTACAAAAATTCATAAGTAGGTCTATAAATGAACTGACATGTTCATTCATTTAAAACTTAAACGAATAGTTCACAAACGTAAAGGAACGTAAGTGAACATAAACAAACAAAACTTAAACGAATGTAATTTAACAAACAATAAACAACACAAATGAACATAACTAAAGAAAATAAATGAACACAAATGATCACAAATTACTAAGCATAAACGAATATAAAGTAATCTTTATACAAATTAGTGATTAATTACGATAAATTCCATTGGAAAACTCATTTTTGTTTTACTAGAAAGTCCAATTACCAATTAGTTATGTACCTATTTATATAAGTACATATTTACACACCTTAGTGCCTATTTTGACACCCTTCAGGACGCCTCGTATAGACCTATACGAGGCGTATAGGGTTACTTTTCCGACCAGCTCTGCACCAAAGCACAATGTCAAATCCGTCACATCATACGAGGAGTCTAGGTCTGTACGAGGAATGGATACGAGGCAACAAGACGCCTCGTATAGGCCTATACGAGGCGTCTTGAGTGACTTAAAGGTGACTGCTTTACTGTTCATTTGACAAGTGACTTAAACGTATACGAGGGGTCTAGAGCTATACGAGGCGTCTAAGACTTATGAAAAAGTGCAACATACAGTTTATGCTTTGTCCACCCCCGAGCATTCAACATTTAAATCTGCTTCATCTTTCTTTCTGCTTCTTCTTCTTCTTCTTCTTCTTTCATTACAGGTACTTAAATGTCATCATACTGGGACGGCAACTATGTCTTCGGGCAGTATTATAGCGAGAACTGGGTGCCCGAAAGCGATCCGGTAACAGTACAGGTACTTAAATGTTTTAATTAGTTTTTGTTTTAGTTTATTATTTACTAATGATGATACGGTTCTTTATTTTGGAGGAGTCTTGCGTTCCCGATTCTAATGAGCAAGAGGAGGTTGTGTCTAGTATACAAGGAGAACAAAACAAACCGTTTCTAGATTTGAACAATCATCCCCCTGTTGATGAAACAACCCCTGTAGATGACTCATACCATGCTTGTCAACCAAGTTATCCAACGCAACAAGGGTATCCGGATTATAGATACGGGTGTGAATACGGAGGAGACGGTGGATACGGAGGAGACGGTGGATACGGAGGAGACGGTGGATACGGAGGAGACGGTGGATACGAAGGAGACGGTGGTTACAGAGGAGAAGGTGGATACAGTGGATACGGAGGAGACGGTGGTTATGGTGGATATGGTAGAAATGGTGGTGAGACACCTCCCATCCAGGACAGTCCGTACTTAAAAAAGCAGGTATTAATTACTATTTTTGTATTATTATTATTATTTATTTATTTATTAAAATTATTTATTATTATTGTCGATGTTACAGGTTTTCAACTCTTTAGATGAACTAAAGAATCAGATACAAGAAATAGCAAACGCGGATGGTTTCGTTATTGTCACCCGTCGATTAAAGAAAACCGGTGGAAGAATCGGGAGGGTATGGCTTGAATGTGATCGTGGTGGTGAGCACCAGACTACAGCAACACTTAGAAAAGCCGGAAGCAAAAAAACCGGTTGCCCGTTTTACTTGCTGGCTGTGCGAAACCACCCGTATGAAACCTGGGAGATTAAAGACGGAAAAATTGAACATAACCACGAACTTTGTGAGGACCTGTCGGCCCACGCGTTTGTGCGAAGGTTTACTCCAAGCGAAATGAAACTGATCGAGCAGCTGACAGCTCAAAACATGGAGTCGCGCAAAATATTTCAAACGATAAGGAAGCAGGACCCCGACAGGTTTCATGTTCTGAAAGACGTTCAAAACGTTGTGGCGAAGATTAGAGCCGAACAAAGACAAGGATTGACTCCCATGCAATCACTAGAAAACAAGCTGATAAACAACGACTTTATTTACGAGACACGGGAGGAACCCGAAACAGAGATCGTAACAGAGATCTTCTTTCTTCATCGGGACTCGAGATGCATGTGGCGTGCATTCCCCCACGTCATGCTGATCGATGCGACGTACAAGACAAACATATACAATATGCCCTTTATCCAGAGTGTTGGTATGATGCCTACCAACAAATCGTTTATTATCGCGCATGCCGTTGTTAGTAAAGAACGGGGTGATAACTTTGTGTGGGTGCTTGAGAGGGTAAAGTCAATGTTGGATGAATGCATGGAGCCACGTGTGATTTTAACCGATAGAGACCTAGCCCTTATGGGCGCGTGTGCTAAAGTATTTCCAAACGCCTCCAGGCTTCTTTGCAGGTGGCACATACAACAGAATGTTATGAAGCACTGCAAGGGTTCCTTCACAGACGAAGACTGGAAGAAATTTTTGTCATTCTGGGGGACATTGATTGAGTCTCCATCCGTACTCATCTACGAGTACCACTTGCGCAACATGCGACAACGACTTGTGGAGTGCAAATGTCCCAGTAAGTTTTTATAATAACATACGACTCACATATGCAAATTTCATTAAATTATTTTTACGTTTTAGGAGTCTTCAAATACGTGTACGATAACTGGCTAAAAGACTATAAGGAGATGTTCGTCTTTGCGTGGACTGATAAGAGGCACAACTTTGGTAATCGTACCACAAACAGAGTTGAGAGCCAACACGCCAACTTAAAGAGATATGTTGAAGATAGGAGCTCGCTGGACCGTGTAGTTGGTTGTGTCCATGATATAGTTGAGACACAGTTCGGTGAAATAAGGAAGACTTTTCGAGATAGCATCGAAAAAAGAATGACCCACCACAAACACCCGTTGTTTCAACACCTACTTGGAAAAATATCCCATACAGCCCTTGACTTGTTGAGGGGCGAGGCAATTAGGAAAGTAGATGTCTTGGAGCGCTTTCATTCATCATGTGGTTGCCAAATGTGGCACAGCTGTGGGTTGCCCTGTGCTTGTAGGATAGAAAAGTACATTCTTGAAGGTAATAATTGTTAAACGTACAACACTTGTGTGATATATTTCCGTTAATCATGTGACTTAAACAATGTTGTTTTTAACCGTGCAGAGCGTCCGATTCAACTCGAAGACGTGGACGTCTTCTGGCGGAAACTTAACTTCCAAAGTTGTAAATTGATAGACGATGACGTGGACGTGGTCGAAGAGCTAAATATTGTTAGACAACAATTACAGTCGCACCCCCCAGCTCAGCAAAAAAGCCTGATGTCAAAGATTAAAGCGGCGTTGACTCCAAAGAAATCTTCCAAGAAACCACCGGTTGTCCAACAAAATACTCGTGGCCGACCAACAACAAAGCAGGTACAACAAAGGTTGGACGAGGCCTCTCGTATAGATGAAGAATTGAGGAAAAGCTCATTCGGTGATGCAAACACGTGCTTTGAAGGTTCCCGACAAAGTAAGTACGATAAACCTCGCCACAGCTCGTACGTTCCGTCACAGGCCTCTCAACAGTCGGTTATTGTCACACCCTGGCTTTGCGGAAGCGTGGTTATTTTGGTGTGACTTCTTAATACCATAGCTTAATCATAACAAGCTATATGAAATAAAATTCATGCAAGATCATCCATTAAAATAAGTTTTAAAACCAAAGTAACATAACATTGTCTTGGAACTACACCATCATAACATAAAGCATTGTTTTGAAAGACATAAACATTAACATGAATAAGACGCAGTTTAAGGACTGTGACTCGTCCAGGTAAAAGTCACATCCCCTAAACCTGGATGACCTCGGAACCCATACACAGCGGGAAAACATAACATACCGCGCCAGATCTTTAATTTCCTGAAATACATGTAAGTTGAAAAATCAACAATAATGTTGAGCGAGTTCATGTGTAAGTGAGTAAATAAACCTTCATATGTATAAAAACCCTGGTATGTAGCAAATAAGGAAAAAGAGATCACCAATGGTTTGCAAGGCCATTGATATGTGTGAAGTGCAAGTGGGAAGACTCAATGTAGGTCCGGCTAGGGGAGGATCTAGTCGCCTAATCCTTGTGTACAAACCAACTCGGTTGTGCGGAATCCAACCGAGATAGCAAACCGAGATAGAACACGACAATGATAAACACACAAGACTCAACGATTAACACCACTTGTATTAATGCGTATGAAAGGTCCGTTACAAGCACAAGGTTTACAAATCAGTTCTGTAAACTCTCTCTAAGTGTGTCTGCTCTAAGTGTTCTCTCTATCTATCTATCTTGTCTAACTTTCGAACTCATTTAAAGTGAACACACAACATGGGTATATATACCCGAACACACCATGTCTGGTCGAAGGATCAGACAGACTGATCGTAAGATCATCTGTCGACCAGGAACCCATCGAAGGATCACATATATCACGAAGGATGATATCCTTCGTGGTCTATCCTTCGTAGGTTATCTTTCGAGCTCATCGAAGGATCTAAACTATCCTTCGATGACACATCCTTCGACCCAAACATCTTTCAACCATTGTCTAACTGTTTGGCCAAGTCAAACCGGAGGATGGTTGACTTGGTCAAACTTACATCAATCTTACATCAAAGACATCGTTTTGTATCAAGACTAAATACAGACAAAGTACAGACACAAGTGCACCAACAAACTCCCCCTTGGCTGTAGCTTTGTCTCGATCTCGATCTTAAATCTTGTAAGTCCCTTGTGTCTTCAAGTCTTTGACGTCCTTTCAAGTTCTCAATGTCGGAGGATCTTCAAAATCTTCACGTCTTGAAAGCAGAAAGTGTATCAACAAACTCCCCGTTTCATGTAGGAAGTGTGTCGACAAACTCCCCCTTAACATAAGCTCCCCCTTGAGTTATGCTCGTGAAAGTCTTGATCTTTATTAAGTGAGATCCTTGTGGTATTGATGATGGTCAGCGGCAACTCGATCATCTTCATCATTTGAGTGCCTTCACGTCGTGTCTTCATTCCGAAGCTTGTCATTGACCATGTTCTCCTTGCCTTTAGAATCTGCACATGCAAGAAATCTAAACGCGTAATGAGAACAACTGCCTGGAATATCATAAGCAAATGACACACATGTGACCATTGTTCAAACAAACACCGTCCGACAGTTTGAAAGTTTTAACAAATTTTATCAATTTCAAATTTTAACTTTCAACACTTGCAAATTTCGACCGTTTATGAAGATTCAGTCGTTTCAGTTTTCAATCAGGTTTCAGGTAACGAAGACTCGAGCTCCAACATCGTACGATCGAAAATAAGATAGAAATAAAATCTTTTTGGCTTTTATAAAGTTTATATTAAAACACACCTAAAATCTTTTTGGTATTTTTGAATATTTCAAATGTAAAGACTGAAAACAGTAAATAAATATATACAAAGATGCGAAAAACTGAAAGCATTAAATAAATATTTACAGACATTCTTTTTGCGAGTTTCGAGGGTAAGAGAATCATATCAGTGTACGGTCATGCCAAGACACTCTTGTTGTTCTTTTAGTTAACATTAAGATAAGCATCCTATAACAATTATCGGTATTGTTGTCCACATAAGCTCAACTTATCAGATGTAATCATGGCGAGGGGATACGTTAAGGTATGATTTATACTTACCGACCGGTGTTCATCCACATCACGACACATTCCCGTATCAAGGTATGCACGAGGGTTCATCTTACCGGTGAGTATACCGATTATCATCTGTTTGACCGTATATGATGTGAGATTCTCACTTATTTTGATTTGAAAACAAGCCCTATGTGATAGAATCACTTATTGATGAGGAACTTGATTTTCAATGCATGAGGGCACAGGAGCAAGTCCGTGAACAGGTCAGTACTTTCGTACAGCAGAGAGACGAACTTGACTCCCGGATAAATGTGATATTATATCACTTATTTGTTTGGACATGTGATTGTTGATCACTTATTGTGGTCGAATGCAGTATGTACACGTATGTATAGTATCATGGAAGATCTAGACTTGCGTCCCCGTTATTTTTCGGTAAAAGATACAACCATGATACCCAGATGATAAGCAGCATAAAGACCGAATATCTCAGAACCTCGGCAATCTCTCAAACGAAATTTCGGTACTAAGACCATATGCCAATGAATGGTTCCCACCTGATCTTCAGTCGATTTAAGTTTATATCACCCTGCACACTTTAAAATGATTGTGAGCCTACCGATACATCTTATATAGAGCTGCTTATCGTTTTTCATTTTAGGTTTAAAGAGATTTAGACAGACCACTGATGTACTATCATATTCTCTTTTGCTCGCCAGGAAACTCATTTTTGTTTTTCTATTGTTTTTGTGTTTTTGAAATTTTGCGATGTTTTTGGATTTTCAAATTTTTGGATTTACTCCCCCTAAAATCAACAAACTAAGATAAATTTAAAACACAAAGGTATTTACAAAAATGATTTTCCGATGTTGGTTTTACTCTTGCTTGACCTTAACGCCGTTTACCAGTAATAAGTAGTCAAATCTTGATTTGTCAAAAGCTTTGGTAAAAAGGTCGGCACGTTGGTCATCGGTGTGGACGTAAGCAACATCGATTAGCCTTTTCTCAAAGCAATCACGTATGAAGTGATACTTAATTTCGATGTGCTTAGTCTTTGAATGCTGCACAGGATTTTTAGTGATCTGTAATGCAGCAGAATTATCAACGTAAATAGGAGTAGTTAGGAATTCAAAACCGTAGTCACGCATTTGTTGTTGGATCCATAGGACTTGGGAGCAACAACTTGAGGCAGCAATGTATTCAGCTTCGCATGTTGATGTAGCGACGCACGTCTGCTTCTTGCACTGCCATGTGACTAGGCGATTTCTCAAAAACTGACATCCAGCCGTTGTTGATTTGCCGTCGATTTTGCATCCGCCAAAATCAGAATCACTGAAAGCGATCAAGTCAAAGTTATTATCCCTAGGGTACCATAGACCGGTGTCAGGGTAACCCTTCAAATAACGAAAAATCCTTTTTACAGCTGCAAGATGTGAGGCCTTCGGGTTGACTTGATATCTGGCAAGCAGGCACGTTGGGTACATTATATCTGGTCTTGATGCTGTGAGGTACATAAGAGATCCGATCATCGCGCGGTAGTATGAGGGGCTAGTAGCTTCACCCTTCAAGTCTGGAGTAATTCCGTGATTTTGTGGCAATGGGGTACCGATGGGCGTTGCATCAAACATCTGGAACCGGCTCAAGATGTCACCAACATATTTAGTCTGATGGATGAATATCCCAGACTCGGTTTGTTGTACTTGTAGGCCCAAAAAGAAAGTCATTTCCCCCATAGCACTCATCTCGAATTTATCCTGCATAATGCGCTCGAAATTCCTACACAAAACATCATTAGTAGAACCAAAAATAATATCATCAACGTATACCTGAACCAGTAGAAGATCTCCATCTTGTTCTTTGATGAAAAGAGTACAATCGATAAGACCTCTGCGAAATCCATTCTCCAGCAGATAATTAGATAAGGTTGCGTACCAAGCTCGCGGTGCTTGATGTAGACCATAGAGAGCTTTGTTGAGCAACCAAACCCGATCGGGATGGATAGGATCTTCAAAACCTGGAGGCTGTTCGACGTACACCTCTTCTTCCACCACACCATGTAAGAATGCACTTTTCACGTCCATCTGGTATACCTTGAAACCTTTGAATGAGGCATAAGCCAGAAAGATCCGAATTGCTTCTAGACGTGCAACAGGTGCATATACTTCGTTGTAGTCGATCCCTTCAATCTGACGAAAACCTTGAACGACTAGCCTTGCTTTGTTTCGAATAACGACTCCACGGTCATCCTTTTTGCATTTAAACACCCAACGGGTACCAATCTTCTTGTAACCAGCAGGTTTCTCTACGAGTTTCCAGACACCAAGCTTCTGGAATTGTTGCAGTTCTTCCTGCATTGCTTCAACCCATGAGTTATCTTTCAAAGCATCTTTCCAAGTTCTTGGCTCTTCCTGTGAGACATAACACGCGAAAGACCAATCATTTTGTTGACCAGATTCTCGGATATCTGCATACAAGCCTGCATTGTTGTTGTTTCGCAACATGTTTCTTGTTTGAACGCCACTTTGAACATTTCCGATGATGTTTTGTTGAGGATGGGTATTGTGAATCCTTGTTTCTGGATTATCTTGAACTGGAATGTTTGTACCCAGATTGTTGAGATTGAGATCAACAATCAATTCTAGTCCCGGAATTGACGAAGAGGATGATGCAGTAGCTTCAGCTGTTCTAGGAACATCCACTGGAGGTGTACCTTCTGAAGTACCATGTATTGCTGTTGCTGGAGCTTCTTGATCTGCATTGAGAAATTCATCATCCTCTGAAGATTCGTTCAATTCGGTAGCATCGTGAAAATCCTCATTGTCGAGAGCATTATTGTTCACCGAAGATGGTTCTTGATTGACAAGAATTGGACGAACCAATGGTGAGTCTGTTGCATTGTCACTCTCGAAAAACATCCTTGCTGCAGCATTTTCTTCAACTGCTTCAACATTGATCGAATTGAAAAAGTCATCGTACTCAAACATCCAAGGCTGACCAGGATTTCTAACTGGTAAAGTGTGCCTTTGTACTCTGACTTCAGACCATTCCTCGACCCTTTTAGTCTCTAGATTCCAGACTCTTAAGTTCGGGGTGGAATACCCAAGAAAGTATCCATCAATTGCTCTTGCCCCAAACTTTCCATTAGGATCGATTATTGTGCATGGAGCTCCAAACGGTTCAAGATATGACAAATCTGGTTTCCGTTTGTTAATAAGCTCAAAGCAGGTCTTGTTGTGCCTTTTGACTGTAAGGACTCGGTTCAACGTATAACATGCAGAGGCCACAGCTTCAGTCCAAAATGGAATCGGCAATTGTGACTCTACCAACATAGTCCTAGCAGTCTCGATCAATGTGCGGTTCTTACGTTCAGCGACGCCATTCCGTTGAGGAGTATAAGCTGCACTAAATTCGTGAAGAATACCTTTTGAAGTGCAAAACTCCGCCATGGCATGATTTTTGAATTCAGTACCGTTGTCGCTGCGTATCCGCCTAACCTTCAAGTTATAAAGATTCTCAATCTGAATGATCAAGTTTTTGATAATACCGAAGGTTTCACTCTTATGTGCCATGAACGCCACCCAAGAAAATCTTGAATAATCATCAGTTATCACGAGGCAATATTGATCATTCCTAATGCTTTTGTGCTTGACAGGACCGAACAAATCCATGTGCAAACGTTCAAGAGGAACAGCCACCGTGTTGACTTTCTTTGTAGGGTGTCGCTTCTTCGTTTGTTTTCCTTTTTGGCACGAGACACAGACGTCTTGAAGATGGAAGTTTTTAAGAGGAACACCATTCACCAATTCATTTGACACCAAATGATTCATTTTGCGTAAGTGAATGTGACCCATTCGTCTATGCCAAGAGATTGTGTCTTTTTCTGTGGCTTTGGAAACGAAGCAAGTTGCTTGTACAGACGTTGTGATAGCTTGGCTCATATCAAGGACATACAGATCATTTATCCTTGGAGCCGACAAGAGAATCCATTCTTTTGGAATTTTGAAGCCGGGTTTCAGCACATAACATCCATTTGCATCAAAGTGTACTGAGAACTGCTTATCACAAATTTGAGAAACACTAAGAAGATTGTGATCAAGTTGTTGTACAAAATTGATCTTATCAAAGCTAACAACCCCGTTGGAAATCATTCCTTCACCCGTAATATATCCGCCTTTATCTCCAGCAAAAGCAACATAACCTCCTCTAATAGATTTGACGTCGTAGAGAAGCTTCATGTCGCCTGTCATGTGCCTGGATGCCCCACTATCAACAATCCAATGACTACTGATAGTTCCTCCTGGAACACCCTGCACATGAACTCACATAATTAGTTGGAGATGGGGACCCAAGCCATTGTGGTCTTGGGTCTTCCATTTTCATCAACAACAATAACTTCTATTCTTTGATGATTCGAAAATTGTGATGGTCCCCCTGAATTTGTGGTCAATTTAGGTTTCCATGTCTGTTGAGTTTTACCAGTTTGATTGTTTACCAATTTAACTTCATGATTGTTCGAAGTTTTTGAAAGTTTTGAGTTTTCTGGCTTAACTGAAACAGATTGTTTTTGAACCACATCAGTTTTAATCGCCTTTTCAATTTTCTTGACCTGTTGGCGTTTCTGTTTCTTTTCCCTTTCTCTTATGAGTCGGGGATCTTGTTTTACAGAAACAGATCGCCTTTGGTGATTGCGTTCACGGGGATCATCTTCTTTGGCTTTCAACTTATGAAGATACGGGCAATTTCGAATGATATGCCCGATTGTACCACATTCAAAACATGATCTTCGTTCAACAAACCCCGAAGTATCATGTGATCGTCTTGCCGATGATGAACTTTGTGATCCCGAGGTACTAGGTTTTGAACTATTTGGTTCATTCCTTTTCATCACAGTTGCTTTCTTGACAAAATCTAAGTTAGATTGATTTTCAAATGTTGCAATTTTGTCCGTTCCCTTGGATTTAACAAAGTTCACATTCTTTTTCTTCTTCTGATTCGGCTTTCTTTGACTTTGAGTCGGTAATTTTTCTTTTGGCTTGGTATGGTTTTGTTGTTTTTGCACTGTTGGTAATTTCTGATTGCCAAATTGTTTTCTAATTTCAGCCTTTGGGATAGGAGGGCACTGTGTTACTGTAACACGTGACCCTGTCTTTCCTAAAAACTTACTTGTTGAATTTTCAAAGACTTTACTGATTAATGATTGATTAACATTCTTAATAGGAAAATCTTTGTCAGAATAGATTTTATCATCACCAACAAGAGTGTACAGCAAATCCACACTCTCCGACTCTTTTTCAGACGAGGACTCGATTGCAACAGTCTTAGCGGGTTTTGCAGGAGGATCACACAGAATATGATTCTCAAGAGGTATGTCCTCTTCGTTTATCACCGCATCAGACTTTGCTGAATCAGTATCATCAGACTCATCATCAGAAGAATCAGCATCCTCAATCACAACTGGAGGATCCTGATTCTGTTCAGCAGTTACAAAAATATCTGCTGACACATCCGAAACTGATGATACTTCTTTCTTGTATCCAAGCCCTGCTGCAAATTCCTCAACGTCCAAAGGAACAGATGGTTCAAAATGAGTTCTATACTCCTCATCAGGCAGAGCATCGAAATTGTTTCTCACGGGTGGTGGACATTTCTTGTAACCTATGCATGTGACATCCCGTTTCTCTTTCTGAACATCAATGATGTGATCCAACACATAGCTAGAGCTCAAATAACTGTCTAACTTGAGTCGGATCGCCTCACTTTCTGTTTTAACACAAGCCATTTCCTTTTGCATTACCTCAAGACGAGTTATATACAGGTTAATGTGAGTTTGTTTTCTGGAAACCATTTTTGTCAGCTCTGTTTTATCTTTCTTTAACGTTTCAATCATTGACTTAAATTCCTTTTCATGGTTTTCATAAAACATGTTGGCTTCTGTGCACTTGGAAAGATCAACGGTCAACTTCTGGTTGTGAATGAATGTCACATCATATTTCTCTTGCAAAGCCTCGTGTTTGCTTTGCAATTCACACCACTTATCATTCAACGAAACATGTTTGTCTTGCAAGTCAAACAAACTAGCTTGTAAAGCATCATGTTTGCCTTGCAACTCAGACATGTTTGCATCCAAATCAGCACATTTAATATTCAAACTATCACAATTATCACAACTAACAACAGTGGGTTCATCGACACATACCTGACTTGATGAACTGTCGACATTAGCCATAAAGGCTGAATGGAGAGAAGACGAAGAATAAGCAGCTTGATCTACCAGAATAGATCTTCTTTGAATTCCTGCTGCAGCTTCCTCCAAAAGCTCATCAATATTTGCATCGACTGACGCAGTTGATGTGTCATCTTCCTGATCATTGCCTGAAGCGGAGGACTCTTCATCTGAACTTCCACTGTAACCGGAGCTGTCTTCATCTTCAGAAGATTCACTACCATTGGTGGAAGATTCTCCACCACTGGCGTGTTTAAGATTCTTGACAATCTCAGCAAAACACGCTGTTCCATCTGGTGCATCATTTCCCAACTGAATTGACCAATCACAACCTTCATCTACTTGAACCACAAGTGCCCGGTTGGCATTAGATGGTCCTGCTTGACTCTGGTTGTTGACAGGCACCAATGTGCGCTCATTGTTCCTTCCTTGGTTTTGATCTGCCCTGTTGCCTTGACCTCTGAAAGGATTTTGGTTCCCATGTTGAGATGGCCTCGTACATTCACGCTTGAAATGACCACGTTCACCACAATTGAAACACTTGACAGCCTGCTTATCAAAACCATACTTGGTGTCTTTCTTGCTTTCCAAGCTGGTTCGGCCAGTTCTTTCCATGAAATCCTTTGCTCGCCTAACAGCACTGGCAAAGGCCCACTTGATATCCATCATCTCCATCTCCTCTTTATCGATCTGCTGATAGTCTTCTTGTGTCAGGTTAATGTTACCAATCTGACCTTCCACTAATCCACAGTATGCGCTCACCAAAGTGTTTAGCAGCTCCATGTGTTCCTTTGCTACTTCCACACTGACTTTAGAAAAGCTTGAGGTGTCGAGCCGTACTGTATTTGGCTTTGATTGTTGACCAGCAGATGATGTGCTTCCATAACATGCTTGCTGTTGAGGAGGAAGTGGATTCCCATACATGTCTGTTTGTACGGTAGGTTGAGGAGGAAGTGGATTCCCATACATGTCTGTTAGTCCGGTAGATTGAGGTAATGGATTTCCGAACATATCAGTTGCTCTGATAGTTCGTTGGCTTTGCTGTTGTGGTGCTGGTTGAGGAACTGGATCAAGCGGATTTCCATACATGTCTGTTCGAGCAGGCTTGACCGGAACTTGGATAGTATTGCCATACATGTCAGTAGTAGACACAAACGCTGTTTGAATTGGAGCGTGCAAAGATGGTTTTGTAGAAGTACTAGAAGTTCCAAAATACATTTCAGGATTTTGAGGCACGGCAACTCGTTTCGCCTTGAGAGTTTCTTCCTGATTCTTATTTTCCAGGATTTGAACAAAGTCATTGAAACTTGTTGTAGCTAAAGTACCATTGTACTTCATGATTTCCAAGAAGGTATTCCATTGAGGTGGCAACGCATCTGCAAACTTTTTCACAATCTCTGCTGCAGTTGTAACAACCTCAAAATTTGACAATTCAGTCAGCAGATGATTAAATCGACTTGTCAAATCTCCTAAAGATTCATTTTCCATACAAGTAAAACCATCAAACTCTTTCTTTAGCAGGTCTTTTCTCAATTGACGTGTCGCTTCATTTCCTACGCCTCTTGTCTTCAATGCGTCCCACAACCTCTTCGTTGTCTTGTAACTGACGAATTGATGATAAATATCTTTACTTAACGCCTGAGTAAGAATGGCATACGCCTTCTTTTCCAAATCATAGACCTTTTTCTGATCTTCCGTAAGATCTGCAAACGTAGCAGCAGATGATGCGGCAACCTCTATTGTTTGATCGAAATCTGTAATGAACCGCAACCACAATTCTGTATTTTGACCAAGGACGTATGTATGAAATCTGTCAATCCATCCTGGATATTCGTATAAGTGCATCAACTTTGGAGGCCGATTCAAACTTCCGGTTTCGCTCTCGCTTAAGAGAATGCTTTGAATACTTGGAGTTTGATTTGATACGAATGCCCATTGACCGGTAGAAGTTACATTAGAAGATACCGGTGCGGGAGATGACGGAGTACCAAAATACATATCTGTATTTACCGGAGTATTCCATCTTGGATTCATTTTTGATCAAGAAAAATAATACCTGAAAATCACAACTTGTTAAACAAAAACAGACTAAGGATCGAAAGATCAACACCTGTTCGAAGGATCAACAGTGCTCGAAAGATCACTGTTGAGTGTCGAACAATGACTTCGAAAGACTCCCCAGTCGAAGGATCCTTGTCTTTCGAAAAAGAGCAGTAGACCGAAAGATGTATGTTTCGAAAATATTCCTTGGTTCGAAGGATAAGTCACAGACTTCGAAGGATGTTCGAAGGATGATTATCTATCGAACCTCCTTTGATCGAAAGATGATCTTTCGACTTCGAAGGATATCTTTCGAACTGTTCTGACACAGTTGACAAAGGGTGACAGGTTGGTGAAAAAGTTGACGGGTTGGTAAAAACTTTCTGCAGAAAGTATGTTCAGACCATATCTTTCAGCTCTGAACATGCAGGTTTCACCAAAACAGGTAAGGTTCTCAATATTTTAATCAAAATACTCTTTCCAACACACAAACACTTGGTAATTTTAAAATTCTTAAGATCAAAAAGTGTAGTTTATCAAGAACCAACTTGAACGAAAGATGAACTAAATGAAGTTCTGGAAAACCAACAACTAACATGAGAACATGATGAACAACAAGGTTTTCAACAAAACACTAAGCAAAACACAAACTTAAACCCGATTTTAAGAAGTTTTTCCAGAAATTATGAACTATCCAAACCCGAAAAACAGCAATAACACCTCGGTTTTAACAAGGAGAAGAGCCAAGGCTCTGATACCACTTGTAGGTCCGGCTAGGGGAGGATCTAGTCGCCTAATCCTTGTGTACAAACCAACTCGGTTGTGCGGAATCCAACCGAGATAGCAAACCGAGATAGAACACGACAATGATAAACACACAAGACTCAACGATTAACACCACTTGTATTAATGAGTATGAAAGGTCCGTTACAAGCACAAGGTTTACAAATCAGTTCTGTAAACTCTCTCTAAGTGTGTCTGCTCTAAGTGTTCTCTCTATCTATCTATCTTGTCTAACTTTCGAACTCATTTAAAGTGAACACACAACATGGGTATATATACCCGAACACACCATGTCTGGTCGAAGGATCAGACAGACTGATCGTAAGATCATCTGTCGACCAGGAACCCATCGAAGGATCACATATATCACGAAGGATGATATCCTTCGTGGTCTATCCTTCGTAGGTTATCTTTCGAGCTCATCGAAGGATCTAAACTATCCTTCGATGACACATCCTTCGACCCAAACATCTTTCAACCATTGTCTAACTGTTTGGCCAAGTCAAACCGGAGGATGGTTGACTTGGTCAAACTTACATCAATCTTACATCAAAGACATCGTTTTGTATCAAGACTAAATACAGAAAAAGTACAGACACAAGTGCACCAACACTCAAACCTAGCGGATTTATGCGTTGGGCACAAAGTCACCCCGAGGTCCGTTCTGTTTGGGCCTGGGGCTGGGCTCGCTACACCCAGATAGATCTACCGCTCCTGTCCCTCGGTCCTAGCTTGAGGATTAATGGCCTCAAGTTTCCGCCTACCCACTCACATGATCTAAGTAGTAAACCTCCTTACGCTAACCATACCATGTATAAAGTATTCGTAATCATAGTAACATGTATTTCACCCCCGCAGTTTAGAAAACTGAAAACAGTTAAGAGAAAAGGGGGACATGAACTCACAGTGGTGCGTCTCTACCAAGTATATCTCCTGATCAAGCAGCTGTACGACGACCTACACGTACTAACTCTATTAGACGGATGGCCGTGCCTTAGCTTAAGGTTTAAGTTTTTGGGAAATAGTTAGACAACTATTTCGTGTTTATATTTTTGTAGATACTTGGTAATTATTCTCCTTCCCAAGGATGGGGGATTTAATACATGTGCGTTCGTATACCTTCAAAATATATTATTAAGTCTCACTTAGAAGTATATTTTATTTCTAACCCCAAAATATAATCATTACATTCGGTAATATTATTTTTACCCTAAAAATAATATTTGTATATTTCACAAAATATCATAAACATTTTACAAGTGACGCTTATGAAAAGTATATATATCAAATATATATTTACCCCGTTTTTATTTTGTGAAAACCCCACCTCCGATGTTTCGTAAATAAAGTCGGGGCGAAACTTACGTTTTGAAAACAAGTCAAAAATAGATTTACAACACTTGTAGTGAAAATATTCCCAAGTGTTAGGTTTTTAGAAAAATTTCGCCAGAGTTTCCCCTGTAACTGGAGGTGGCCACGCTTTCAAGCGTATCATTTTCTTTTAAGATTCAAATCAACAATTTTCTCATTCAACCAAAACAATATCCAAAGCACCAAACTAGTCAAAATATGTATAAATCGCATAAATTACATGAACTTGTGGTTTACCCAAAAATATGTAGTAAATCCCATTACTTTTAGTGGATCTTTTGTATAAATCAACTCGTTTCTTGAAAGTCTCGCTTTTAAAGGAATTTCATCTATACAACTTCTTGTCAACTTTTACAAAAATAGTTATTTTGTCGAAACTTTGTGTTACACAAGTGTCTACACACTTGTGTGTTTGCTAAAATCATTCTTGTTTATGAAAGATCCGTCTTTAAAAGTATGTCTTCTCTTGACACGTGGTCCTTTGAAAATACCGTTTGTAGATCCGTAGATCTACTAGTTTTGAACACTATTTCATTAGTAGAATCGATTTTACACAAGTTCATGTTTAATTTGTGGTAGAGTTTCATCATTTAACCCTTTGTACACTTAAACAAACTTTATGTCATGATCCATGTTCATGACCAATCCGGGTTAGACGATGATCCGAACTACCACATCATAGATCAGCACTAAATAATCACACAAAACAAATCTTACAAGATTTACACAACCCTTGTGCTATTAACCAACATCTTTAATATTTTAGTAGACTTTTACATCTCATCTTGTAAGTTCATGAGTTTTAACCGTCATATATTATTTTAACCACTTTAGAATAGGTCAAGAGTGTGTTTCAAGCAACTTACTACTAGCTCGAGGCTAGGGAAGAATCTAGTCGAAGATTGCGTGGATAAAAGCAATAGGTTGAGGTCCTTCACGTTCCGAATGCACCGAGCTCCTTTGTATGAGATCCTTAACACTTGTAGATGCTTGAAATGGCAAGATCAAAGCTCGAAAATGGATGGGTGTGGGTGTGGGTGTGTGTGTTCGGCCGAGAGCCAAAGAGAGGGAGAGAGAGGAGTGTTGTTTAGTTGTGGTGAAATGAATATGATGGATCAAGTTTCAAACTTATAGACAAACCTTATGTTAATTACCCAATGGTTCTCATGTCACCAAGATATTAAACAACTAGATTATTATAATCTTGAAAGTACAAAGGGGTGTCCCCTTGGGGACGGTTTCGTTGGAAAGGGGGGGGGGGTCTATGGTTCCATTTCAACTAGATAGTTAGACATTAGCTAGATAATTAGGAGGTTAACTTAGTTACTATCATGTAGTAAGTTGTAACGGGTGTTAGGGTACTCGGGGACCCTAACTGGTTCAGAAAAAGAAAAACAAAGTAAATGGCAATATTTTATGTTCCGGGTAAAGTCCGGTTGTTCGGTTGGATAGAGATCCGTTAAAGTGCTTAACAAAGCTTTAAAGTGTCATTATTATTATTTTTAGTGACACAACTTATTCCCGACACTTTGGAAAGTGTCTAGTAATGTTTTTCTCATGTTTTGGCACTTTATTAGTTAGCTAGTTGTTGAATTTTAATTAAAGTGCTGAATTTTGTACTTAAAGTACGTTTTAGGCACATCCGGTCACTGTAATCTCATTCCTAGTGACGTAGTTCTACAACCCTTATATCCCTACACTCTCTACCAGTGTAGCAAACTATCTCAGGCTCTTACGGGCCTTAAGGCTGTACCTGCCTGGTGCTGGTTATGACAGCACGTTTAATAGGTTATCCGTTCATTGTGCTACTGTGCTTTTGGTGCATCAAGGTTGTCACAAAGGTGCTGTAAGCAAAACATGGAGTGACAGTAAGTAATGTATGATGCAAGTAAGTACATGTATCAGCATTCAAGTAGCAGTTTATTCACAAGTTCAAGTAAGCACAGTAATTAAGCAGTAATTAATTATTAATTAAGTCGTACGGATACCTGGTTTAGTGAGGGTTGTCACATTCTCCCCCGTTAGAAAAATTTCGTCCCGAAATTTTAAGTTTTGCTTGTAGATGCAGGGTTCCTAGGAAATAAGTGGGGGTATTTCTCTTTCATCCGGTCCTCACGCTCCCAGGTGAATTCAGGACCATGTCTGGCATTCCAACGAACCTTGACGAGCTTGACACTGCTTCGGCGGGTCTTGTTTACTTTCCAATCCGTAACCTCAACAGGTTCTTCAACGAAATGGAGCGTGCCGTCAACATGAATCTCGTCGGTGGGAATGACAACGGTATCTTGAGTTGGACTTTTCTTCAGGTTGGATACATGAAATGTATCGTGAACTCCATTCAGTTCAGCAGGTAAGTCCAGCTTGTATGCTACTAGCCCAATCCTTTGCAGGATTCTGAAAGGGCCAATGTAACGCGGATTCAACTTACCACACTTTCCAAAGCGTGTCACACCCTTCCAGGGTGAAACCTTCAATAAAACCATATCTCCAACTTGGAATTCCAAATATTTCCGGTTTGGATCTGCATAGGCTTTCTGTCTTTCGCGAGCTGCTTCGATGCGTTTTCGAATCTGCGCAATCTTGTCTGTCGTCTCTTGGACGATTTCGGGACCAACAAGCTGCCTATCGCCTGTGTCAGCCCAGCATAGGGGTGATCGACACTTGCGTCCGTAAAGAGCTTCAAATGGTGCGGCTCCAATACTGGTGTGGTAGCTGTTGTTGTATGAAAATTCGACCAGTGGCAAATGCTTATCCCCGCTACCGCCCAAATCCATAACACATGCTCTCAGCATATCTTCCAAGGTCTGAATAGTCCGCTCGCTTTGACCGTCGGTCTGAGGGTGAAATGCAATGCTCAGATTTAATTGTGAGCCAAAAGCTTCTTGGAAGGATTGCCAAATCCTTGATATGAAACGTCCATCTCTATCAGAGATGATCGAGAGAGGCACTCCATGACGTGCGACGATCTCTCGCATGTATATTTCTGCCAGTTTGCTGGTGTATCCTTCTTTTTGATTGGCAGAAAGTGCGCTGACTTCGTTAATCGGTCCACTATTACCCAAATAGTGTCATGACCTCTTGGCGTTCTTGGCAGCTTTGTAATAAAATCCATAGAGATTTGTTCCCATTTCCACTTGGGAATCTCAGGTTGTTGCAGAAGTCCTGAAGGCTTCTGGTATTCCGCTTTTACCTTAGCGCACGTTAGACACTTGCTCACATAAACAGCAACATCACCCTTCATCCTAGGACACCAATAGTAATCCTTGAGATCTTGGTACATCTTATCCGCTCCTGGATGGATAGAGTACCGCGATTTGTGAGCTTCATCAAAAACAACTTTCCTTAAACCACCAAACAGAGGAACCCAAATCCTTTTCTCAAAACATAACGTTCCTTCCTCGTTTGGCACCAATAGCTTCTCCATCCCACGAAGATATTCTTCTTCAAGATTTCTTTCCTTAAGAGCTTCTTTCTGCGCGGCACGAATGCGCAAGGAAAGATCGGTTTGGATAATCATTTCTAAAGCCCTAACCCTTATGGGCTTGATCCTCTCTTTTCGACTTAGGGCGTCGGCAACCACATTCGCCTTCCCTGGATAATACTTTATCTCGCAATCGTAATCATTCAACAACTCAACCCATCGTCTTTGTCTCATATTCAACTCCTTCTGGTTGAATATGTGTTGTAGGCTCTTATGATCTGTAAAAATTGTACATTTCGTACCATATAGGTAGTGTCTCCAGATCTTTAAAGCAAATATCACTGCGCCTAGCTCCAAATCGTGCGTGGTATAGTTCTTCTCATGTACCTTCAACTGACGTGATGCGTAAGCAATAACCTTCTGGCGTTGCATCAACACGCAACCCAATCCTTGACGCGAGGCGTCACAGTATACCACGAAATCGTCAGTACCTTCCGGTAGTGCTAGAATTGGCGCATTGCAGAGCTTATCCTTCAGCAGCTGAAACGCTTCTTCCTGTTTGATTCCCCAATCAAACTTCTTATCTTTCTGGGTGAGGAGCGTCAATGGTTGAGCGATCTTCGAAAAGTCCTCAATGAACCTTCGATAGTAGCCAGCCAAACCCAAGAATTGTCGAATCTCGGTTGGCGTCTTCGGCGTTTCCCAACTCTTGATCGCTTCGATCTTGGTGGGATCCACATGGATTCCATCTCCATTTACCACATGTCCAAGAAATTGGACTTCACGTAGCCAAAATTCTCACTTAGATAATTTGGCATACAGTTGTTCTTTCTTCAACAGCTCCAAAATAGCTCTTAGATGTTGTTCGTGCTCAGCCTTTGTCCTTGAATAAATCAAGATGTCGTCGATAAACACAATCATGAACTTGTCCAAGTACGGCTTGCAAACTCTATTCATCAAGTCCATAAAGACTGCAGGTGCGTTTGTCAACCCAAATGGCATAACAAGGAACTCGTAGTGTCCATAACGAGTTCTGAAAGCTGTCTTCGGGATACTCTCCTCTTGTATCCTTAACTGATGGTATCCAGATCGCAAATCGATCTTTGAGTAAAAGCTTGAACCTTGCAGTTGGTCAAACAGATCATCGATTCTTGGCAGAGGATATATATTCTTGATCGTCAGCTTGTTCAGCTCCCGGTAGTCGATGCACATTCGAAAACTACCGTCCTTCTTCTTGACAAACAGGACCGGAGCTCCCCAAGGCGAGAAGCTTGGTCGGATAAATCCCTTGTCTAACAACTCTTGAAGTTGTGTCGACAATTCTTGCATCTCAGACGGGGCAAGTCTATAAGGTGCCTTAGCCACAGGTTCATGATCCATGTACACTTAAACAAACTTTATGTCATGATCCATGTTCATGACCAATCCGGGTTAGACGATGATCCGAACTACCACATCATAGATCAGCACTAAATAATCACACAAAACAAATCTTACAAGATTTACACAACCCTTGTGCTATTAACCAACATCTTTAATATTTTAGTAGACTTTTACATCTCATCTTGTAAGTTCATGAGTTTTAACCGTCATATATTATTTTAACCACTTTAGAATAGGTCAAGAGTGTGTTTCAAGCAACTTACTACTAGCTCGAGGCTAGGGAAGAATCTAGTCGAAGATTGCGTGGATAAAAGCAATAGGTTGAGGTCCTTCACGTTCCGAATGCACCGAGCTCCTTTGTATGAGATCCTTAACACTTGTAGATGCTTGAAATGGCAAGATCAAAGCTCGAAAATGGATGGGTGTGGGTGTGGGTGTGTGTGTTCGGCCGAGAGCCAAAGAGAGGGAGAGAGAGGAGTGTTGTTTAGTTGTGGTGAAATGAATATGATGGATCAAGTTTCAAACTTATAGACAAACCTTATGTTAATTACCCAATGGTTCTCATGTCACCAAGATATTAAACAACAAGATTATTATAATCTTGAAAGTACAAAGGGGTGTCCCCTTGGGGATGGTTTCGTTGGAAGGGGGGGGGGTCTATGGTTCCATTTCAACTAGATAGTTAGACATTAGCTAGATAATTAGGAGGTTAACTTAGTTACTATCATGTAGTAAGTTGTAACGGGTGTTAGGGTACTCGGGGACCCTAACTGGTTCAGAAAAAGAAAAACAAAGTAAATGGCAATATTTTATGTTCCGGGTAAAGTCCGGTTGTTCGGTTGGATAGAGATCCGTTAAAGTGCTTAACAAAGCTTTAAAGTGTCATTATTATTATTTTTAGTGACACAACTTATTCCCGACACTTTGGAAAGTGTCTAGTAATGTTTTTCTCATGTTTTGGCACTTTATTAGTTAGCTAGAGTCTGAATTTTAGTTAAAGTGCTGAATTTTGTACTTAAAGTACGTTTTAGGCACATTCGGTCACTGTAATCTCATTCCTAGTGACGTAGTTCTACAACCCTTATATCCCTACACTCTCTACCAGTGTAGCAAACTATCTCAGGCTCTTACAGGCCTTAGAGGCAGTACCTGCCTGGTGCTGGTTATGACAGCATGTTTAATAGTTATCCGTTCATTGTGCTACTGTGCTTTTGGTGCATCAAGGTTGTCACAAAGGTGTTTTAAGCAAAACATGGAGTGACAGTAAGTAAAGTATGATGCAAGTAAGTACATGTATCAGCATTCAAGTAGCAGTTTATTCACAAGTTCAAGTAAGCACAGTAATTAAGCAGTAATTAATTATTAATTAAGTCGTACGGATACCTGGTTTAGTGAGGGTTGTCACAGTTATAAGGTCCCAAAAACCCAAAGCGAGCCTAAGCCGTTCAAAGAGTTCTAAGAAGAAAGAGACACGAGATGCTCACGGTTTCCCGTTAATCATTGGGGACGAGTACGTGGGAATCATCGAACAGTTTCAGGATGACATTCCGCTAGTGTTCCATCCGTACGTCTCGTGCATACGAGATGTGATGCCGGACGGTCATTGTGGGTTTCGGTCTGTGGCTGTGGGCTTAGGTATGGAACAGAGTTCATGGGGGCTCATTCGAAGGCACCTTGTCCAAGAAATGGATCAGAACAAATCGATCTGGTTCCCAATATTTGAAGCATGGGATGAAGGTTATTTTTACACGCATCGTCAGGGCCTAATTTGGGATTCAGTGTCCGGTTGTGGGGGGGATCACTGGATGGACTTCCCCTTTGCAGGACTTCTTATTGCACAAACGTACGGTATCGGTGTGCACCTGTTAACGACAACCATGGGTGCGAGTTCCACTTTCTTCCCGATACTAAGTCCTCCGGCTAATCAACAACCGTTGTTCATAACGCTTACACATGTAAACGAGAACCACTTCATACATGTTAAGCTGGAAGGGGATTATCCAATGAGCACACGGGCTATGGTTGAACCACCGAACACAACATACGGAACAATGGGAAGATATGTACTTGCCACGTCTACAATGGTATACAACGATAATGAATCCTCGGCCAAGATCAAACCCCAGTCTTAATTACATCGATAGTGATACGGAAGAATGATTTTTGTAATTTGAATGTATTTTTTTATTAATTCCTATAATTTTCTTCAATTTCTATAATTTTTTTTTATAATTTTTATCATTTTTCTATAATTAAAATTGGTTAATATCATTTTTTTTATAATTTGTATCATTTTTCTATAATTAAAATAGGTTAATATCATTTTTAAAAAAAATTATACATATACGACGCGTATAGAGCTATACGTGTCGTATAGATTTGCCCAAAAGACCATTTTGCCCCTGGTATGCCCCCAATTTAAGCTTATTTCAGGGGCTAAAAGGTCATTCTAGAATACATAGACGCCTCGTATAGATCTATACGAGTCGTCTATTTGAGCGGGTTTTTGAAATTTTGAATTTTGAATATTTGAAAATCAAAATTTGAATTTTTGGAATTAGGACGCCTCGTATAGAGCTATACGAGTCGTCAACAGTGTCGGCACCAATTCTTTTTTTTTTTAAATTTGAATTTTGAAAATATTTTATGTTAATTACCATTTTGCCCCTGAAAGTCCCCAGTATAGGCCTTTAACAGGGGCTTAAATGTAATTTTGAAATACCAGACGACGCGTATAGAGCTATACGTGTCGTCTATAGTCTTTAATTACCATTTTATTTTTTAATTATAAAAAAGGTTTATTAAATTACCATTTTGCCCCTGTAAAGCCCTCAGTATAGTCTTTAGTCAGGGGCAAAATGATAATTAACCATTACAGAAATATCTTTTTGTATTGGTGAATTACTATTTTGCCCCTGAATAATGCCTATACTGGGGGCTTAACAGGGGCAAAATGGTAATTTTGGAAAAAGGTAGGACGACTCGTATAGCGCTATACGAGGCGTCTATGCCTCGTATAAGGCAGGGGGGGTCTAGACGAGGCTGCTTATAACCCCCAAACAAAAAACAAACACACATACAGAGAATACACCTCTATACGCCTCGGATACGTATTTCGACCGGATTTTCGAAGATTTGAAGCATCACCGGTACGTATTTCGCCCCGTAGTTTAGTATTTTTGCCACGTTTTTGCCTTTAGACTGTAGGTTTTCCCTGAAATTTGATTTTTGTGGGGTTTGGGGGTTTGAGTTTTGAGGTTGAAGATGAATGTGGAAGAACAGGACGCCGAGTAAGCCCTATACGAGGCTCTGTGTGTGTGTGTTTTTTTTTAATAATTATTATTATTAGTTTTATTATTATTGTTATTATTAATGTTGTTATTATTATTGTTAATGTTATTATTATTATTATTTATTATTATTATTATTATTATTATTATTATTATTATTTATTGTTATTGTTATTTATTATTATTTTTATTTATTATTATTATTATTTATTATTTATTATTATTATTAGTATTTAGTATTATTATTAGTATTATTATTGTTATTATTATTATTTATTATTATTATTAGTATATATTATTATTATTATTTATTATTATTGTTATTGTTATTTTTATTTATTATTTATTATTATTGTTTATTATTATTATTATTTATTATTTGCAGATTGATTATGGAGGGCGATGATATTGAGATAGAGATTGAGGGGGGTGAGCCGGCTCAGCAGATTCAGCCGGTTCAGCAGGGTCAGCCGGTTCAGGAGGGTCCACGACGGAGACGGCGGCCGCCTCTGGATACGCTGCAGGGTTGTCCGTATCTAGAGTTTCCCGCGGGCACCGATGCTGCCCGCCATTGCCAGAAGCTTCGGAGGATGTATATTGGATCGCATGCATCGATCGACTGGGATGCGATGGACCAGCTTGCTGAGACGGATAGAGTGTGTCGGTTTTTACCTCTCGATTCACCGTGGCATCGTATTTTCGATTTGGCGCACACGCCGACCTACAGGGAGCAGCTGGTCGAGTTCCTTTCGTCATTCACATTTCACCCTCCTGGGTCCCAGTGCCGCCGCCGTACCCAGGTGCTCCCCCTCCGCCTGAGATTTCTTTCAGGCTCGCTGGCGTTTTTCGTACGATAACGCTAGCAGACTTTGCGGTGCGTTCTGGTTTATACATGCAGGGGGAGATCGAGACTGAGGTTTACACAGCGGGGCTAGTGGTGGTTGAAAAACCCATTCTTCTAGGGTTTTGGCAGGTGATTGCGGGGCCAGATCATTGGGAGCACGATAAGTCGAAGGGGAGGGTGTCGTTTGTTGCGGACCCACTGTATAGGTACGTACGTTT
This sequence comes from Helianthus tuberosus, assembly GCA_030545235.1. Lineage (NCBI taxonomy): Eukaryota > Viridiplantae > Streptophyta > Magnoliopsida > Asterales > Asteraceae > Helianthus > Helianthus tuberosus. Next base: position 58,855,716 of record CM060404.1, read on the forward strand.
ATTACGGCAATTATTGTGATTATGTGCATTGTTTATTAATCTCTGTTTTTGTATTTCGCTAACACTAACACTATCTGCAGGTATTTGCACCATTTGCTCGCTACTTCTATCTCAGCGCGCGGGTACAGCCGTGAGTGGTGTACGACCACAGATCTTTTTTTCCTTTATTGTTTGTTGTATAGGAGGCCGTGCGCGCTAGCACACGGTCTAGCCCAATACTACGCCTCCGCCCATCACCGGCAGGAGTGCGGATTTTTGTATGGCGGGGCGTACGTGACCGTCATTGCCCGTTCATTTGGCCTCGTGCTGCACGAGGACCCACATCTACGGACGCCGCCAGTCATGCCGACGCGGATGGGCATGCAGTCGCTGTGGGGGATGAAGGTAATCAGGAGGTTTGCAGTTGGCCCGCGGTTTAAAAACCGCGAGACCGGGGGAATATGGACAGAGGAGGCACTACCATAGCATTTCGAGCCCGTTTATCCTCCTGTAGATCCTGCTGATGTAGTGCCTGTGGAGGAGCCTCCGGAGGATGTAGACGGTGCAGCGGTGCCACAGCCACCGCCACCTGCCGGGGCTCCTCAGTTTCCACATCACGCTATTCCAGGTCGTGCCCCAGGAGCTGCGTTACATCCGGATGTACGAGCCGAGCTTGACAGGCTCAACGATTTGGTAGGTTGGCTGGTACGAGAGGCTCAGGATAAACGAGAGAGAGAGGGATTACCACCGATACCGCTTCCACCAGCTCGAGCACCACATCAGCAGCAGCAGCCGCAGCAGCCAGATTCGGATTCGGATTTAGATGCATAGACCTGTTGTTGTTTTTATTTTTATTATGGATGTACAAACTTATCTCATATATTTTTGTTATGGATGTACAAAGTTATCTTATATATGTCATATTTATGTTTGTTTTCAGTTATTCGGTTACTTAATGATTGTTGTGTTAAATTGAGATCATACGGAAACAAAATATGTTTTGAATATATTACGGAAACAATATATCCCCTGAATATAATACGGAAACAATATTTGAACGAGATAAAATTTTAATCGGAAGAATAATATTTAAAAAAGTAAAATGTTAAAAACATTGTAATATTTAATCGATATAATATATTTCAAGAGCCGATTTTTAAAATAGTTGATTTTTAAAAAACAAAACTTTTTTTAAAACCAAAAAAATTTTCAACCACAAAACACATCTTCAAAAACTATCAAAAAACATACCAAAACCCACCAAAACACCCCTCATTCCAGCAAAAAAAAAAACCAAGACTAGACGCCTCGTACAGACCTATACGAGGCGTCTAGAGGTCCTTAAACTTTGTGCCTGACACCCTCTGAGACCCCCTTGAATTCAGTGCTTAGACGCCTCGTATAGGCCTATACGAGGCGTCTAGGGCACAAAAAATGTGGAAATAGGCGCGATGGGTGTCCAAATATCTCCAGCCTTATATAAATGTACCTTTTTATATATTTAAATTGAAACAAACATAAACGAACGTTCACGAACATAAATGAACGAACAAAATGTGATGTTCGTTCTTTTTATTAAATGAACAAAAAATGTGTTCATGTTCGTTCGTTTATTAAATAAACAAACTTCCAGCCGAACAAGTTCACGATCAGTTCAGATCAGTTCATGAATGTTCGATTCGTTTATAGGCCTAAGGTCAAGCTAATAAAATCATAAACTGTTAAAGTTACGTGATTAAAATTTAAAAATTTTATGTAACTTGTTATGTTAAGTGATACATATGGCCATAAAGAACGTGCGCCATAAATATCACTAACGCGTTTTGTCGCATTAATTGTGGATGATAGAAGAACTCTACTCTTAAACATGCTTTAGTGAAAGCAATCCATGATAAGTAAGCTCCTAGAAAGTTTCTACCCAAAAGCAAATGTGTGAGATCCTTATACAGGTAAAGTGAATCCTCGATAGATGGCATCAAGGGAAATTTCAATTTAGGCAACCAAAAAAATCCGTGAGATCCTTATGTGCAATGTAGCCAATATTGGTTAGCATAAAAAGTGTGAGCTTTTTTTCCTTTATTACAGATGTGTACGAACATGCTTAATAACAAATCATGTATGGGTTGATTGTGTGGACGGTTTTCAGAGTAATTTTTAAGATCCATGGAGGAAACTAGGGTTGAATATGTGAGGGATGATGTAGGATAGTTGTAGGTCCCTCGGAGGTTGAGGTTTAACCTATTCCTTGTTATATCTAACACACTAGCGAGTGCGGAATCCAAGCTAGCATGCAAACCGAGAAAGAACAAGCATAAACACAAACACAATAAACAAGTCTTCACCGATTAACACCACTTGTATTAATACGATAAAAGGTTCCGGTTACAAGCTCAATGTTTACAAATCAGTTTTGCAAACTCTCTAAGTATGTGTGTGTGTTCACAGCAGTATCTCTCTAAGTGTGTGTCTGTCGAAATCTCTCCAAAGTCTCTACTGAAATGAACACACTGCATGGGATTATATACCCAGCATATATCATCTGGTCGAAGGATCAGAATTACTGATCGAAACATCATCTTTCGATCATGCATTCATCGAAGGATTCACATATGCTTCGAAGGATGACATATCCTTCGAAGTCCATCAGTATCCTTCGTGGGATATCTTTCGAGCTCATTGAACAATAGAAGTAATCCTTCGATTGCCCAACCTTCGACACAGACAATTTACAATCATATGATAACTGTTTGGCCAAGTCAAACCAGGAGGACGGTTGACTTGGTCAAGCTTACACGACTAATAAGGACATCGTTTTACATTGTGACCGAATACAGACAAAGTACAGACACAAGTGCACCAACAAACTCCCCCTTGGCTGTAGCTTTGTCTGGCTGTAGCTTTGTCTCGATCTTTGTGACTTCAAGTCTTTGACGTCCTTTCAAGTTCTTCAATGTCGGAGGATCTTTAAAGTCTTCACGTCTTGAAAGCAGAAAGTGTATCAACAAACTCCCCGTTTTATGTAGGAAGTGTGTTGACAAACTCCCCCTTAACATAAGCTCCCCCTTGAGTTATGCTCGTGAAAGTCTTGTTCTTTATGAATTGAGATCTTTGTGGTGTTGATGATGGTCAGCGGCAACTCGATCATCTTCATCATTTGAGCGCCTTCACGTCGTGTCTTCATTCCGAAGCTTGTCATCGACCATGTTCTCCTTGCCTTTAGAATCTGCACATGCAAGAAATCTAAACGCGTAATGAGAACAACTGCTTGGAATATAGTAAGCAAGCGACACACATGTGACCATTGTTTAAACAAACACCGTCCGACAGTTTGAAAGTTTTAACAAATTTTATCAATAGCAATTTTAACTTTCAACACTTGCAAATTTCGACCGTTTATGAAGTTTCAGTCGTTTCGGTTTTCAATCAGGTTTCAGGTAACGAAGACTCGAGATCCAACATCGTACGATCGAAAATAAGATAGAAATAAAATCTTTTTGACTTTTATAAAGTTTATATTAAAACACACCTAAAATCTTTTTGGTATTTTTGAATATTTCAAATGTAAAGACAGAAAGCAGTAAATAAATATATACAAAGATGCAGAAACTGAAAGCATTAAATAAATATTTACAGACATTCTTTTTGCGAGTTTCGAGGGTAAGAGAATCATATCAGTGTACGGTCATGCCAAAACGCTCTTGTTGTTCAATTAGTTAACATTAAGATAAGCATCCTATAACAATTATCGGTATTGTTGTCCACATAAGCTCAACTTATCAGATGTAATCATGGCGAGGGGATACGTTAAGGTATGATTTATACTTACCGACCGGTGTTCATCCACATCACGACACATTCCCGTATCAAGGTATGCACGAGGGTTCATCTTACCGGTGAGTATACCGATTATCATCTGTTTGACCGTATATGATGTGAGATTCTCACTTATTTTGATTTGAAAACAAGCCCTATGTGATATAATCACTTATTGATGAGGAACTTGATTTTCGATGCATGAGGGCACAGGAGCAAGTCCGTGAACAGGTCAGTACTTTCGTACAGCAGAGAGACGAACTTGACTCCCGGAAAGAATTTGTGACATATTATCACTTATTTGTTTGGACATGTGATTGTTGATCACTTATTGAGGTCGTATGCAATATGTACACGTATGTATAGTATCATGGAAGATCTAGACTTGCGTCCCCGTTATTTTTTTTTCGGTAAAAGATACAACCATGATACCCAGATGATAAGCAGCATAAAGACCGAATATCTCAGAACCTCGGCAATCTCTCAAACGAAATTTCGGTACTAAGACCATATGCCAATGAATGGTTCCCACCTGGTCTTCAGTCGATTTAAGTTTATATCACCCTGCACACTTTAAAATGATTGTGAGCCTACCGATACATCTTATATAGAGCTGCTTATCGTTTTTCATTTAAGGTTTAAAGAGGTTTAGACAGACCACTGATGTACTATCATTTTCTCTTTTGCTCGCCAGGAAACTCATTTTTGTTTTTCTATTGTTTTTGTGTTTTTGAAATTTTTCAATGTTTTTGGATTTTTCAAATTTTGGATCTACTCCCCCTAAAATCAATAAACTAAGACAAATTTAAAACACAAAGATATTTACAAAAATGATTTTCCGATGTTGGTTTTACTCTTGCTTGACCTTAACGCCGTTTACCAGTAATAAGTAATCAAATCTTGATTTGTCAAAAGCTTTGGTAAAAAGGTCGGCACGTTGGTCATCGGTGTGGACGTAAGCAACATCGATTAGTCTTTTCTCAAAGCAATCTCGTATAAAGTGATACTTAATGTCGATGTGCTTAGTCTTTGAATGCTGCACAGGATTTTTAGTGATCTGTAAGGCAGCAGAATTATCAACGTAAATAGGAGTAGTTAGGAATTCAAAACCGTAGTCACGCATTTGTTGTTGTATCCATAGGACTTGGGAGCAACAACTTGACGCAGCAATGTATTCAGCTTCGCATGTTGATGTAGCGACGCACGTCTGCTTTTTGCACTGCCATGTGACTAGGCGATTTCCCAAAAACTGACATCCAGCCGTTGTGGATTTGCCGTCGATTTTGCATCCGCCAAAATCAGAATCACTGAATGCGATCAAGTCAAAGTTATTATCCCTAGGGTACCATAGACCGGTGTCAGGGTAACTCTTCAAATAACGAAAAATCCTTTTTACAGCTGCAAGATGTGAGGCCTTCGGGTTGACTTGATATCTGGAAAGCAGGCACGTTGGGTACATTATATCTGGTCTTGATGCTGTGAGGTACATAAGGGATCCGATCATCGCGCGGTAGTATGAGGGGCTCGTAGCTTCACCCTTCAAGTCTGGAGTAATTCCGTGATTTTGTGGCAATGGGGTACCGATGGGCGTTGCATCAGACATCTGGAACCGGCTCAAGATGTCACCAACATATTTAGTCTGATGGATGAATATCCCAGACTCAGTTTGTTGTACTTGTAGGCCCAAAAAGAAAGTCATTTCCCCCATAGCACTCATCTCGAATTTATCCTGCATTACACGCTCGAAATCCCTACACAAAACATCATTAGTAGAACCAAAAATAATATCATCAACGTATACCTGTACCAGTAGAAGATCTCCATCTTGTTCTTTGATGAAAAGAGTACAATCGATAAGACCTCTGCGAAATCCATTCTCCAGCAGATAATTAGATAAGGTTGCGTACCAAGCTCGCGGTGCTTGATGTAGACCATAGAGAGCTTTGTTGAGCAACCAAACCCGATCGGGATGGATAGGATCTTCAAAACCTGGAGGCTGTTCGACGTACACCTCTTCTTCTACCACACCATGTAAGAATGCACTTTTCACGTCCATCTGGTATACCTTGAAACCTTTGAATGAGGCATAAGCCAGAAAAATCCGAATTGCTTCCAGACGTGCAACAGGTGCATACACTTCGTTGTAGTCGATCCCTTCTATCTGACGAAAACCTTGAACGACTAGCCTTGCTTTGTTTCGAATAACGACTCCACGGTCATCCTTTTTGCATTTAAACACCCAACGGGTACCAATCTTCTTGTAACCAGCAGGTTTCTCTACGAGTTTCCAGACACCAAGCTTCTGGAATTGTTGCAGTTCTTCCTGCATTGCTTCAACCCAAGAGCTATCTTTCAAAGCATCTTTCCAAGTTCTTGGCTCTTCCTGTGAGACATAACACGCGAAAGACCAATCATTTTGTTGACCAGATTCTCGGATATCTGCATACAAGCCTGCATTGTTGTTGTTTCGCAACATGTTTCTTGTTTGAACGCCACTTTGTACATTTCCGATGATGTTTTGTTGAGGATGGGTATTATGAATCCTTGTTTCTGGATTATCTTGAACTGGAATGTTTGTACCCAGATTGTTGAGATTGAGATCAACAATCAATTCAAGGCCCGGAATTGACGAAGAGGATGATGCAGTAGCTTCAGCTGTTTTAGGAACATCCACTGGAGGTGTACCTTCTGAAGTACCATGTACTGCTGTTGCTGGAGCTTCTTGATCTGCATCGAGAAATTCATCATCCTCTGAAGATTCGTTCAAATCGGTAGCATCGAGAAAATCCTCATTATCGAGAGCATTATTGTTCACCGAAGATGGTTCTTGATTGACAAGAATTGGACGAACCAGCGGTGAATCTGTTGCATTGTCACTCTCGAAAAACATCCTTGCCGCAGCATTTTCTTCAACTGCTTCAACATTGATCGAATTGAAAAAGTCATCGTACTCAAACATCCAAGGCTGACCAGGACATTTGACTGGTAAAGTGTGCCTTTGTACTCTGACTTCAGACCATTCCTCGACCCTTTTAGTCTCTAGATTCCAGACTCTTAAGTTAGGGGTGGAATACCCAAGAAAGTATCCATCAATGGCTCTTGCCCCAAACTTTCCATTTGGATCGATTATTGTGCATGGAGCTCCAAACGGTTCAAGATATGACAAATCTGGTTTCCGTTTGTTAATAAGCTCAAAGCAGGTCTTGTTGTGTCTTTTGACTGTAAGGACTCGGTTCAACGTGTAACATGCAGAGGACACAGCTTCAGTCCAGAATGGAATCGGCAACTGTGACTCTACTAACATAGTCCTAGCAGTCTCGATCAATGTGCGGTTCTTACGTTCAGCGACACCATTCTGTTGAGGAGTGTAAGCTGTACTAAATTCGTGAAGAATACCTTTTGAAGTGCAAAACTCCGCCATGGCATGATTTTTGAATTCAGTACCATTGTCGCTACGTATCCGCCTAACCTTCAAGTTATACAGATTCTCAATCTGAATGATCAAATTTTTGATAATACCGAAGGTTTCACTCTTATGTGCCATGAACGCCACCCAAGAAAATCTTGAATAATCATCAGTTATCACGAGGCAATATTGATCATTCCTAATGCTTTTGTGCTTGACAGGACCGAACAAATCCATGTGCAAACGTTCAAGAGGAACAGCCACCGTGTTGACTTTCTTTGTAGGGTGTCGCTTCTTCGTTTGTTTTCCTTTTTGGCACGAGACACAGACGTCTTGAAGATGGAAGTTTTTAAGAGGAACACCATTCACTAATTCATTTGACACCAAATGATTCATTTTGCGTAAGTGAATGTGACCCATTCGTCTGTGCCAAGAGATTGTGTCTTTTTCTGTGGCTTTAGTAACGAAACAAGTTGCTTGTGCAGACGTTGTGATAGCTTGGCTCATATCAAGGACATACAAATCATTTATCCTTGGAGCCGACAAGAGAATCCATTCTTTTGGAATTTTGAAGCCGGGTTTCAGCACATAACATCCATTTGCATCAAAGTGTACTGAGAACTGCTTATCACAAATTTGAGAAACACTAAGAAGATTGTGATCAAGTTGTTGTACGAAGTTGATCTTATCAAAACTAACAACCCCGTTGGAAATCATTCCTTCACCCGTAATATATCCGCCCTTATCTCCAGCAAAAGCAACATAACCTCCTCTAATAGATTTAACGTCGTAGAGAAGCTTCATGTCGCCTGTCATGTGCCTGGATGCCCCACTATCAACAATCCAAAGACTACTGATAGTTCCTCCTGGAACACCCTGCACATGAACTCACATAATTAGTTGGAGATGGGGACCCAAGCCATTGTGGTCTTGGGTCTTCCATTTTCATCAACAACAATAACCTCTATTCTTTGATGATTCGAAAATTGTGATGGTCCCCCTGAATTTGTGGTCAATTTAGGTTTCCATGTCTGTTGAGTTTTACCAGTTTGATTGTTTACCAATTTAACTTCATGATTGTTCGAAGTTTTTGAAAGTTTTGAGTTTTCTGGCTTAACTGAAACAGATTGTTTTTGAACCACATCAGTTTTAATCGCCTTTTCAATTTTCTTGACCTGTTGGCGTTTCTGTTTCTTTTCCTTTTCCCTTTCTCTTATGAGTCGGGGATCTTGTTTTACAGAAACAGATCGCCTTTGGTGATTGTGTTCACGGGGATCATCTTCTTTGGCTTTCAACTTATGAAGATACGGGCAGTTTTGAATGATATGCCCAATTGTACCACATTCAAAACATGATCTTCGTTCAACAAACCCCGAAGTATCATGTGATCGTCTTGTCGATGATGAACTTTGTGATCCCGAGGTACTAGGTTTTGAACTATTTTGTTCATTCCTTTTCATCACAGTTGCTTTCTTGACAAAATCTAAGTTAGATTGGTTTTCAAACTTTGCAATTTTGTCCGTTCCCTTAGATTTCACAAAGTTCACATTCTTCTTCTTCTTCTGATTCGGCTTCTTTTGGCTTTGAGTCGGTGCTTTACCTTTAGATTTGGTATGATTTTGCTGTTTTTGCACTGTTGGTAATTTCTGATTGCCAAATTGTTTTCTAATTTCAGCCTTTGGGATAGGAGGGCACTGTGTTACTGTAACCCGTGACCCTGTCTTTCCTAAAAACTTACTTGTTGAATTTTCAAAGACTTTACTGATTAACGATTGATTAACATTCTTAATAGGAAAATCTTTGTCTGAATAAATTTTATCATCACCAACAAGAGTGTACAGCAAATCCACACTCTCCGACTCTTTCTCAGACGAGGACTCGATTGCAACAGTCTTAGCGGGTTTTGCAGGAGGATCACACAGAATATGATTCTCAAGAGGTATGTCCTCTTCGTTTATCACCGCATCAGACTTTGCTGAATCAGTATCATCGGATTCATCATCAGAAGAATCAGCATCCTCAATCACAACTGGAGGATCCTGATTCTGTTCAGCAGTTACAAATGTATCTGCTGACACATCTGAATCTGACGATACTTCTTTCTTGTATCCGAGTCCTGTTGCAAATTCCTCAACGTCCAAAGGAACAGATGGCTCAAAGTGAGTCCTATACTCCTCATCAGGCATGGCATCATAATTGTTTCTCACGGGTGGTGGACATTTCTTATAGCCTATGCATGTGACATCCCGTTTTTCTTTCTGAACATCAATGATGTGATCCAACACATAGCTAGAGCTCAAATAACTGTCTAACTTAAGTCGGATCGCCTCACTTTCAGTTTTAACACAAGCCATCTCTTTTTGCATTATCTCAAGACGTGTGATATACAAATTAATATCAGTTTGTTTTCTGGAAACCATTTTTGTCAACTCTGTTTTATCTTTCTTTAACGTTTCAATCATTGACTTAAATTCCTTTTCATGGTTTTCATAAAACATGTTGGCTTCTGTGCACTTGGAAAGATCAACGGTCAACTTCTGGTTGTGAATGAATGTCACATCATATTTCTCTTGCAAAGCCTCGTGTTTGCTTTGCAATTCACACCACTTATCATTCAAAGAAACATGTTTGTCTTGCAAGTCAAACAAACTAGCTTGTAAAGCATCATGTTTGCCTTGCAACTCAGACATGTTTCCATCCAAATCAGCACATTTAATACGCAAACTATCACAGTTATCACAACTACCAGAAGTGGGTTCATCGACACATACCTGACTTGATGAACTGTCGACATTAGCCATAAAGGCTGAATGGAGAGAAGACGAAGAATAAGCAGCTTGATCAACCAAAATAGATCTTCTTTGAGTTCCTGCTGCAGCTTCTTCCAAAATCTCATCAATGTCTGCATCGACTGACACGCTCGATGTCTCATCCACCTGATCATTGCCTGAAGTGGAGGATTCTTCATCTGAACTTCCACTGTAACCGGAGCTGTCTTCATCTTCAGAAGATTCACTACCATTGGTGGAAGATTCTCCACCACTGGCGTGTTTAAGATCCTTTACAACTTCAGCAAAGCAAGCTGTTCCATCTGGAGCATCATTTCCCAACTGGATTGACCAATCACAACCTTCATCTACTTGAACCACAAGTGCCTGGTTGGCATTTGATGGTCCTGCTTGGCTTTGGTTGTTGACAGGAACCAACGTACGAACATTGTTCCTGTTCTGGTTCTGCTGGTTGCCTTGACCTCTGAAAGGGTTTTGGTTCCCATGTTGAGATGGTCTTGTACATTCACGCTTGAAATGACCACGTTCACCACAATTGAAGCACTTAACAGCCTGCTTATCAAACCCATACTTGGTGTCTTTCTTGCTCTCCAAGCTGGTTCTGCAAGTTCTCTCCATGAAATCCTTTGCTCGCCTAACAGCACTTGCAAAGGCCCACTTGATATCCATCATCTCCATCTCCTCTTTATCAATCTGCTGATAGTCTTCTTGTGTCAGATTAATATTACCAATCTGACCTTCCACTAATCCACAGTATGCGCTCACCAAAGTGTTTAGCAGCTCCATGTGTTCTTTTGCTACTTCCACACTGACTTTAGAAAAGCTTGAGGTGTCGAGCCGTACTGTATTTGGCTTTGATTGCTGACCAGCAGATGATGTGCTTCCATAACAAGCTTGCTGTTGTTGAGGAAGTGGGTTCCCATACATGTCTGTTGGTACGGTAGATTGAGGAGGAAGTGGATTCCCATACATGTCTGTTGTTCCGGGAGATCGAACTGGTAATGGATTCCCGAACATATCAGTTGGTCTGAGAGGTCGTTGGCTCTGCTGTTGCTGTTGAGGAACTGGTTCAAGCGGATTTCCATACATGTCTATTTTTGGAGGCACCGGAACTTGGATAGTATTGCCATACATGTCTGTGCTAGTCACAAAGGCTGTTTGAATTGGAGCATGTGAAGACGGTTTTGTAGAACTGCTAGAAGTTCCATAATACATCTCAGGATTTTGTGGCACGTGAACTCTTTTTGCCTTGAGAGTTTCTTCCTGATTCTTGTTTTCTAGAATTTGAACAAAGTCGTTGAAGCTCATTGTAGCTAAAGTACCATTGTACTTCATGATTTCCAAGAAAGTATTCCATTGAGGTGGCAACGCATCTGCAAACCTTTTCACAATCTCTGCAGGAGTTGTAACTACCCCAAAATTTGTCAGTTCAGTCAACAAATGATTAAATCGACTTGTCAAATCACCTAACGACTCATTCTCCATACAAGTAAAACCATCAAACTCTTTCTTCAGCAGTTCTTTTCTCAATTGACGTGTCGCTTCATTTCCCACGCCCCTTGTTTTCAACACGTCCCACAACCTCTTTGTCGTCTTGTAACTGACGAATTGATGATAAATATCTTTACTTAATGCCTGAGTAAGAATGGCATAAGCTTTCTTTTCCAAATCATAGACCCTTTTCTGATCTTCTGTAAGATCTGCAAACGTAGCAGCAGATGATGCGGCAACCTCTATTGTTTGATCGAAATCTGTAATGAACCGCAACCACAATTCTGTATTTTGACCAAGAACGTATGTATGAAATCTATCAATCCATCCTGGATATTCATATAAGTGCATCAACTTTGGAGGCCGATTCAAACTTCCAGTTTCGCTCTCGCTTAAGAGAATTCTTTGAACACTTGGAATTTGATTTGATACAAATGCCCATTGACCGGTAGAAATTGCATTAGCTTGAGAAGATACCGGTGCGGAAGATGACGGAGTACCAAAATACATATCTGTATTTACCAGAGTATTCCATCTTGGATTCATGTTTGATAAAATGAATTCAGAAAATAACACTCAAAACAACTAAAAGGTTATAAGTGACCAGCCGAAAGATCCAAGCTCGAAGGACAAGACAAACAGAAACTTGTTAAATTTAAACAGAAGAGATTTTCGAAGGATCAATATTTTCGAAGGATCAATATTTCGAAAGATTCACAAATTCGAAAGATTCACAATTTGAAAGATCCTTATCTTTCGAATGTATATCCTTATCTTTCGAATATATATCCTTCGCATAGATTTCCTGGATCGAAGGACAAGTCTCACACTTCGAAGGATTGTTCGAAAGATAGTTATCTATCGAAACTTCCTTGGTCGAAAGATGATCTTTCGATTTTGAGGAATATCCTTCGATCGCTTCTGACACAGCTGACACAGAGATGACAGGTTGGTGAAAAAGGTGATGGGTTGGTAGTCAACTTTCGGCAAAAGGGTATGGACAGACCTTACCTTTTCACCAAACAGGATTTGACCAATAAAATATTAAAAAAAATCTTATCCAGAAAATCCGGTCACCGGAACACGCTGAAATATGGCCGGAAATCACCAAGTTTCTTAAAAACAAGTTTTAAGTTACCCAACCCGACCTTGAACACACCCGGTAAGTTTAGAACGCGTTTTTGTGTTTATAAATGCAAGAAAATCACTAAAAACGGGTACTAAACCAAGTGTCCAAACACACCAAGACCTTGTAAAAACCCGGTTTTAACAAGGAAAAGAGCCACGGCTCTGATACCACTTGTAGGTCCCTCGGAGGTTGAGGTTTAACCTATTCCTTGTTATATCTAACACACTAGCGAGTGCGGAATCCAAGCTAGCATGCAAACCGAGAAAGAACAAGCATAAACACAAACACAATAAACAAGTCTTCACCGATTAACACCACTTGTATTAATACGATAAAAGGTTCCGGTTACAAGCTCAATGTTTACAAATCAGTTTTGCAAACTCTCTAAGTATGTGTGTGTGTTCACAGCAGTATCTCTCTAAGTGTGTGTCTGTCGAAATCTCTCCAAAGTCTCTACTAAAATGAACACACTGCATGGGATTATATACCCAGCATATATCATCTGGTCGAAGGATCAGAATTACTGATCGAAACATCATCTTTCGATCATGCATTCATCGAAGGATTCACATATGCTTCGAAGGATGACATATCCTTCGAAGTCCATCAGTATCCTTCGTGGGATATCTTTCGAGCTCATCGAACAATAGAAGTAATCCTTCGATTGCCCAACCTTCGACACAGACAATTTACAACCATATGATAACTGTTTGGCCAAGTCAAACCAGGAGGACGGTTGACTTGGTCAAGCTTACACGACTAATAAGGACATCGTTTTACATTGTGACCGAATACAGACAAAGTACAGACACAAGTGCACCAACAATAGTTATTCAAAAGGTAGGATTTTTAGAAGTCTTGAGTGTACAATTTGTTTGTCTTCACCTCTCGTCTCAACTTTAGAGCCACGTCTCAGGTGTCACACATCACACTGTTCTGAAGATAGGTTTTATTTTTAATGGCAAACTAACCTATTCCTATTAACCGTTAATATGTGCATTTTTCACCTCTAGAACAAAGTTGAGACATCTTACTACCACACCTCATATACTTTTGAACATAGTAATAACCTCATAAAACTTTAGTACTTAAAAATCATTACTTTGTTACAAATACAGATATTCAGGCCCATAGGCCAATCCCCACCTAATGTTAATGGGCTTTAAGGTTGTTATTGTGTTGATCTATATATACGATGTATGTACATGAAATACGATGAATAAAAATGGTTCTTCTTTATCTCTTGTTTATAACACGTTATCAGCACTTTGCTCTTCCAAAACCATAATCCTTTGATTTTACAATGGATACTCGCAAGTTATTTTTGTTCCAACGACCAATATAACAATCTTCAAATCGATTGGTGAACCTTGTGATATTGAGAGAAACACATCCCAATTTCACATAGTCAACCGTTATGCCATTAAAGCGGCAACCGTCTCGGTTAGTCGGTTACACAATTGAAGCAAATTTAGAGTTCTGGTCAAATTTTCACAAATTAATCTTTTCTGTTTTTTTTTTCTTTTGATAACTAAGTCATTTAAATATATTATTATACTAGGTTATAACATGTGTATTACACGGGTTGAATAAATGAATTTTATATAATAAATAATAAAACAATATATCTTTAAAACCCCCATTTATTGCACGGGTTGAATAAATGTAATTTTATATATTAAATATTAAAAAAGTTAAATCTATAAGAAGCATATTGTACGGGTTGAAAAAATATAATTTTATATATTAAATAATAAAAAAGTTATATCTATAAGAACCATAGGTTGAATAAATGTAATTTTATATATCAAATAATAAAAAAGTTACATCTTTAAAACCACGTGTATTACCGGGTTGAATAAATGTAATATTCTTTACCAAATAGTAAAAAAAAGTTATATCTTTAAGAACCCTCGTTAATTACATCTTCGAAAAGAATAAGAATAATTTGTATATTATAAATAAAAAGTAGAAAATCAAATAAATAATATTATAAATGAGAAGTATACATTAAATTTAAACTAAATAATAATTCTCTATAGTTTAGTAGAAGAGATTAAACAAAATAATGTTTAATAGGAGAGCTATCTATAATAAATTAGAAGAGGTTAAACTAAATAATAATTATCTATAAAATATTAAACTAAATAATATTTAGTATGAGGGTTATCTATAATTAATTATTAATTAGAAGATATTAAACTAAAATGATAATTATCCAGAAGACATAAGACATAGCCTAATAGGATGACAAGTGTCACCAAAATGGTTTCTTTTATTATATAGTATAGATATAGATATAGAGGGGCAGGATTTAGAGAAAACGACAATAAGTGTGAAAACGGTGAGAACGCCTTTCAGCCGTTTGATCAATACAATCAATGGATCAAAGTGACCGGTGGTGTTTTCGTAAATAAAATAAACTTTCGAACGTCGACGCGCTTAATTAAGGGCAAAAAGGTAAATGTGCACCTACAAAACCATCCAATACGGGACCAAAATATAGATACTTCCAAGAGAAACCTCCCGCGAAAACCCTAGAAAAAGCGATATAATTGCGTCGAACCACCAAACAAGATCCAGAGGCAAAAAACAAAGTGAATTAACTTCGATTCATACTATGCTAGTTAAAATGATGTTTTTCGCGTTTTAATTGTATCATAACTTCGATTCATGTTATTGCAGTTTCTATAGATGTGGAATCCGGGGAGTCGCCTGCTCCAAAACGTCAAAGAACCACCGAGCAACGAAAGAAGGAAACAAAACATGGTACAAATAGTTGTTTGTTATAATGTATTTTTATAATGTATCAGTTGTATGATATTGTTTGAATGTATGAGAATGCCATCTTACATACATCATTTGTATTATTAAAATGCCATATGTCAGATGAGATTGTCTTATTGTTCAACATATCTCATTTTACTGGTACTAAAACGCCATAATATTGTTTGACTGTATGAGAACGCCATCTTACATACATCATTTGTGTTATTAAAACGCCATATGTATCATTGGTATGATATTGTTTGCCTGTATGAGAACGCCATCTTACATGCATCATTGGTATTATTAAAACGCCATATATCATCTGAGATTGTCTTATTGTTCAACATATATCATTTTACTGGTACTAAAACACCATGAGAATTAAACTTGTTTTATAGGTAAGGATAGTTTAAAGGTAACAATAAATGTGCACACAGGAAAAAGCCAAAACGCCAATAAGAGGAAGGCCTTAAGTCGGGATGTTGAGGTTGAAGAAGAACCATTTTTTCAATTCACTGGGGCTAGAGTTTTGTTGAGAGTAAAACATACAAACTTTACTGGTTGGTTTATAAATATGAATAAAGATCAAAGACAGACAGTACATGACATGGGATTTGGTGTTGTGCTGAAGATGAAAATAGCCAGCATACCCACAATGCTTGGGTACTGGTTGGTTGAAAATTGTAATGAAAGAACAAGCAATTTAAATGTTGGCAACCATACTATACACATCAATGACGAATTGATAAACTTTTTAATGGGTATATCGAATGGAAACGTGGCCGTGATTGGGAAGCCACGGTCAACATCTAAAGACAAAGTAATGAATGAGTGGAGAGGATAGTTCGAAGGGACTGCCTGGATTAATAGACCAACTGTGAAGCTCTTTTTTGATGATATCTTGCCTTAGATTCATACCTCCGGGAGAAACTTCTGCCTAAATTTCCTTGTAGCATTCTTCACTATAATTGGGCATGCAAGTGATAATGCGGTCGTCAACCAACTGTTCTTGCATCACGTTAACCAAAACGTTCAAATAAACCAACTGAACTGGTGCGGTTATCGCATTCAATGCTTGAAACACGCCAAAACCGCATGGACTAAAAAAAGAATAAGCATTTCACAGGCCCGTTGATTGTACTTGCGGTAAGAAAACAACAATTTCAATATATAATCGTTTGAACAAAATGTAACAATTTTATAAATTCAAATTTTATTGTCTTACAACTTGCATTGTTGAATGGTGCTTGCAATAAAAAAAGGTTGGAACGAGGAAAAGGATACCCAATTGAGTGGGTTACAACAAAGACTCTTGACATGTTTGAGAGTATACTGGTTAAAAAGAAAAAAAAAGTGGAGAGCCAAAACACCAAGATGGCAAAAAAATTAAAAAGAGAGCAGAAAAAATGCAGGTTGTTGAAGAAGAACATGATGATGCTGCTGATGATGTTCAAATTGATGATGAACATGCTGATAATGATCATGATGAGGTGGATAATGATGATGGTGATAATGTTCAAATTGATAATGATCATGATGATGGTGATGATCATGATGAGGTGGATGATGATGATGGTTTGGTCATGATGATCATTATTATGATGCTGAAAACGACCCTGAAGTTCAAAACGCCATGATGGTAGATGGTGACAATGAAGAGGAATTCATCCAAAAGGTTGTGGCTGATGATATAGAAAGCCGAAACATGTTGTTTGAAGTTTCTACGTCAGGGAACCATGCTCTGATCAGAGCACTAACACAATATGAAGACCATGGTTCTGCTGAGAAACAACAAGAGAATGAAGCTGAGGAGGTACTGATGGAGAGGGTGAAACCCGGGTGTTAAAGTGCTTATATTGCGCGTGTTATTGTGTTTTAAGCAATTACGTACGTTGAATATGGTAACTACGAGTGTTTGTGGCTTTTGTAGGTAAAATGCATAATTCGGTGATGTTAAGTATGTGGAAGCGAGAGGAATGTTCAGGTTGGCAGCCATATTGGGATTGTTGGGAGCCGTGTTTTATCACCACCAGGTCATGTGAGTTTGGAGGAACATAAATATCAACATACATCATCCAATTCACGTGAAGATTAGCAGCCATCTTAGGAGTCACGATTTTTGAGGAGGCACAAGATATCAACATCAAGTCATCATCATCTTTTATTTTAGGAAAACATCATCATGATGTTTGTCTTCTGAGCCTCTACGCATGCATCAAAGAAAAAGAGGATTTTATTTTAATCAAGATATAATATCATCACACAAAGAACAAGGGATCCACATCAGCGAATCATGAAGGAATTGTCGGTTGTGTTGTTGACTTTTTGGACGACAACAACATTGAGGAACAACATTAAAATAAACATTACATAGTGGGCCAACATTGGACTCTTGGATGATTTGTATTGGGCCATCAACACAAAAAGTGCACATGGATAGGCTAGTATATAGTGGGCGGTCAACATTGAAAAGAAAAGGGAATAAGTCACGTGGACTTGGGCTCTCTTGACAACATAATCATCATCACATCAACGAAGTCAAAGGTGTGCATTAGGGGTCATACTTGCACAAGCCTTGGGGGGTGGCAACATCAAAAGTCAACAACAATCCAACACATATGATCACGTGGCTTGTGGGTTTTATATATAACATCATCATGGATTGGGCCGCAATACAAAGGAGTGACGTGAGACTTGTTTTGACGGCACTTGTGGGTTTGTTTTTCGATTTAATGGCCGACTTAGAGGATTGGAGAAAGGGGGCGGCCCACTTTTGGGAAACAACTTTCACGTGGAGGCCATTATCATCAACTTAACTTCTTCTTCGACGGCAGACAGACAAGAGGGATGACCGAAGCCATTGAAGATCAACCGAACAACATGAGCGGCTAGACGTTTTATGGTTTCCTCCGGATGGAGGGTTTTGTAAGTTGGATAATTTTATGTGTTTGTGACAATCGTATAACTCGGTGATCTAAGCATTCGATGCTTTTCACCTTTGATTTGATTAATCAATTGTAACCGGTTGCATTTTATTTAACTTTAATCTTTGATCATTCAGTTCCCGAGAGTTCTAGTAATTGGGATATATTTGCTATGGGATTAGGGTTTGTAATTGTAATTGATAATCATTCGATAACCTCCCGTTATGTATTGACCGGAGTACTTAGTCGTTGGTTATCACAATTGATGAATTAGGTTAAACACTTATGTCTATGTGAGTGTTTCGATTAAACACATAATTGAATCTAGTTATAAAACCTGAAATCTGGAGAAACCATTGTTCTTTCTATTGATTTAAATCTCACATTTAGTTTGTAATTTTTAGTTAATCCACAAATCAAACAATCATCAGTTTATTTTTTTATAATTGTTAATCAAAACTGAGCATTACACACTTTCCACAATCCTCCTCTGGTTCGATATCCGACTTATCCTATCTACATAGTTTAGTTGGTTTTTGCATGTCCTTAACGACAGACATCAAAATGGCGCCGTTGCCGGGGAGGCGTGCGCAAAGTGTTTAGTGTTAAGTTTTAGTTTTTAAAAAAAAAATCCAAAAATAGTGTCAGTTTTGTTTTGTTCAGATTTATGCGTGGTGGTTGTGTTTTTGTGTTTGTGTAGGATGATAGATCTTACAATACTATGCACCTCTCTTAGATGCATTTTGTGCAAGGAACCACTTCACCCGTGTATCGGTTGCCGCGAGGCCCGATTTAAACGGGAAAGAGCGAAATTGGAAGAACCACCGATGCCTTGCTATGGTAATCCTTCCCCTCCACCATATTTCTATGATTCTGATACAAAAGTGGAGGATGGTTATTACTCTGACGGATGGGATCGGGACGAGGATGCTTATAATGAACCAAGGACGGATGGACGATGTTTCTGTTGCGGTCGTTACCATACTTCTTATTATGATGATGTGTGCGCGGTGTATTTGGAAAATCCAGAGTATTGGAATAAAAAAATGATGGATGCGTACATCTCAACACCGTATCAGGGATACCGACAGTATCATCCCGAGGAATATTCTGAGCCCGAGGGTGTCTATACGTATCAGACCGAGGAGGAGAAAAAGCTTGCTATGTTGGAAGTGAATTTGTCCAAACTCGAGCAGTATTTATTAGCACCCAACCTTTCCGATGAAGATCGAATCAGCTGCCTAGTTTCCAAGTGTCAGAAGTTAAAAATGAAGATAGAAATAGAAGAGCGTCTCTCACCATTACCTGATGATATTAGAGATTATTCTCACATGGAGGAGGAGGTTGTGGAGGATAATACCACACCAATGAATCCTTTATCTGATGAAGAGTCACTGGTGGATCAGATGGTGTGTGAGGATGAGGAGGCAGAGCAGTCTGATGAGATGAATGTGGGTATCGAACCTCTTCCCATATCAATCATTCAAATTAATAAGTGTGGGGAAGAGGGTACGAGGAAGAATATGAGAAGGGTGAAACAACAAGACATCAAGGTATATCTCGTGAAGTGGATTTGTGAAAACCTCAGGTGCAGTCTGAACATGCCAATTATACTGACGAGCTTATGGAGATGGCATGTAAATTTCTGGGCATTCATTGGAAATACAAGGGGTAAATGTGCACTAAGACAACCTTAGTGCATATCAGGTACGGTCTGGCTGAAGACCTTTAAACTTAGCGCTCTCGGGAGGCAGCCCGAGGATGTAGAGTATTGTATTTTGGTTTGGTTTTGTTTTGTTTTGGTGTGTTGTGTTTTGACAGGTTCCTACGATTCTATCTTCACGGATGCAATGATTCAAGTGTGGGGATGTTTGGCAACATCCCCGATGAGATGTCAGAGAATCCAAGAGGAGTTTACGTCTCTGTTGATCACAGCAGCTACACCACCACAGACACTCACTTGTTTTCTGATCAGGTGCATGTGTTTATCTATCTTGTGTTTTATTTGTTTTTGTGTATTTGGTGGTGTGAATCTTTGTGTTGGGAATGGTGTTTTGTGTTGAGTCGTCTAGTTATTAGCCGTTCATAGTTGCGGGTGGTATTTCTCGAGTTCAGATTATAAATTGCACCATACATTGGGGACAATGTATCCCAAGTGTGGGGATGCGGTAACTCGAGAAAGGGTTGGTCAGATTGTTGATCTCAATTGCTTGAAGGGTTAAATTTGCTAAAAATTGAAAAAATTTGAAAATTTTTGTTTCTCAATTATGCTTGAACTACATGAAAACCAACATTTTCAATCGCTAAAGGGTTCCTACCGATATTAAGCTAACATAGATCCCTAGTCATGGTTGTCCCTTTAAGTTTCATGAGAGTATTTCTGACAGATTTTTAGAGAATAGTTGAGAAGAGATGCCTAACTAGGGGTAACATGCTTTAGGAATTACACATGCTATGTGTCGGCAACCCATATTCCTTTTGTTCGGTGAGATATTTGAGCCTACTAGATTGTTAATTAATTGCAATAAATGTTCATTTGCTGAGAGTAGGCCATATGTTGCTTTGTGTTAGAACTTGTGTGGTTTGATACATGCCGAGACTGTGGTTTAGCGTATACACATAGATGATAAAGGCATTAGGATCCCTTCCATTGTGTTATGTGTTGATTGTTTATCCACCCACCTTAGTTAACCATGTTGAGCCTTTTACCTTTCGTTTGTTACACCTTGTTTGACCCGTTTGATTACCAACCATGATTGACAAGTGTATTTAGAAGTGATTTTATGAAAAAGAAAAATGAAAAAAAAATATAAAGAAAAAAAATGAAAAGAAAAGAAAAAAAGAGAAAAGAAATCATTGTCATGTTCGTGATAAATAAATGGGTTGAAAATACCCAAAGTGTTGGTATCATTGTGAATAAGTTGTCATGGTTTGGTATTCGTTTGTTTTATGTTCGCCATATAAACATAAAAATTCAAAAATATATCCTTACCTTTACCCTTAACCCAAAACCCGAAAGTCCTTTTGATATGTGTTATGTTAATTGATACAGTGGAGGTGTGATTGCTATACAAGCTTATGATTACAAAGTCGCATATTTGGATTGAGCGAATTACATACTAGCACATTACATGCTAGTCTTGATTAAGCCGAGAGGAGTGATCATTGTGAGGGGCGTGTGGCATGTGTGTAGTATCATAAGCATGTTAGTTTTAGTTAGCCAAGTCTTAAAGTTGTTTTAAAGATATATTAATTACTTGTCAGATTGTCAACCTCGATTGTGTCAGTCTATGGGATGAGTATGACTTGGGACTTTAAATTGCTAATTCGGTAAGGAATTTTGTGGTGATTTGTTAATAAGGTAAGTAATGTCTGTAATGGTTGCTTGAGGACAATCAAAGGTAAGTGTGGGGATGTGATGGAAAGGGTGAAACCCGGGTGTTAAAGTGCTTATATTGCGCGTGTTATTGTGTTTTAAGCAATTACGTACATTGAATATGGTAACTACGAGTGTTTGTGGCTTTTGTAGGTAAAATGCATAATTCGGTGATGTTAAGTATGTGGAAGCGAGAGGAATGTTCAGGTTGGCAGCCATATTGGGATTGTTGGGAGCCGTGTTTTATCACCACCAGGTCATGTGAGTTTGGAGGAACATAAATATCAACATACATCATCCAATTCACGTGAAGATTAGCAGCCATCTTAGGAGTCACGATTTTTGAGGAGGCACAAGATATCAACATCAAGTCATCATCATCTTTTATTTTAGGAAAACATCATCATGATGCTTGTCTTCTGAGCCTCTACGCATGCATCAAAGAAAAAGAGGATTTTATTTTAATCAAGATATAATATCATCACACAAAGAACAAGGGATCCACATCAGCGAATCATGAAGGAATTGTCGGTTGTGTTGTTGACTTTTTGGACGACACAACATTGAGGAACAACATTAAAATAAACATTACATAGTGGGCCAACATTGGACTCTTGGATGATTTGTATTGGGCCATCAACACAAAAAGTGCACATGGATAGGCTAGTATATAGTGGGCGGTCAACATTGAAAAGAAAAGGGAATAAGTCACGTGGACTTGGGCTCTCTTGACAACATAATCATCATCACATCAACGAAGTCAAAGGTGTGCATTAGGGGTCATACTTGCACAAGCCTTGGGGGGTGGCAACATCAAAAGTCAACAACAATCCAACACATATGATCACGTGGCTTGTGGGTTTTATATATAACATCATCATGGATTGGGCCGCAATACAAAGGAGTGACGTGAGACTTGTTTTGACGGCACTTGTGGGTTTGTTTTTGGATTTAATGGCCGACTTAGAGGATTGGAGAAAGGGGGCGGCCCACTTTTGGGAAACAACTTTCACGTGGAGGCCATTATCATCAACTCAACTTCTTCTTCGACGGCAGACAGACAAGAGGGATGACCGAAGCCATTGAAGATCAACCGAACAACATGAGCGGCTAGACGTTTTATGGTTTCCTCCGGATGGAGGGTTTTGTAAGTTGGATAATTTTATGTGTTTGTGACAATCGTATAATTCGGTGATCTAAGCATTCGATGCTTTTCACCTTTGATTTGATTAATCAATTGTAACCGGTTGCATTTTATTTAACTTTAATCTTTGATCATTCAGTTCCCGAGAGTTCTAGTAATTGGGATATATTTGCTATGGGATTAGGGTTTGTAATTGTAATTGATAATCATTCGATAACCTCCCGTTATGTATTGACCGGAGTACTTAGTCGTTGGTTATCACAATTGATGAATTAGGTTAAACACTTATGTCTATGTGAGTGTTTCGATTAAACACATAATTGAATCTAGTTATAAAACCTGAAATCTGGAGAAACCATTGTTCTTTCTATTGATTTAAATCTCACATTTAGTTTGTAATTTTTAGTTAATCCACAAATCAAACAATCATCAGTTTATTTTTTTATAATTGTTAATCAAAACTGAGCATTACACACTTTCCACAATCCTCCTCTGGTTCGATATCCGACTTATCCTATCTACATAGTTTAGTTGGTTTTTGCATGTCCTTAACGACAGACATCAGGTACGTTGTTCAAATTATAAGTATAATAGTAAACACAAAACACCATAAATCAATAATTGTATTTTTTTTTATTTAAAAAAAAAATAGGCAATGGCTGAGAAGTTGGATGGGGCATATAAGGAATTAGAAGACTGTTACAATAATATGACAACATTGTTAAATCAGTCAAAGATTGAACACCCAAACAGACACTTGGTGCACATAAAATACTCGCAATGTCTAACATTGTTGAAGAACATGTCAAAATTTGTTGCTGAAAACACCAATGAAGTGGCAGATGAGAGAGAAGAAGGTGAAAATGAAGTGGTAGATGAGTTGGCAGATGGGGTGGCAGACGGGGTTGAGTTGGAAGTTGAAGATGAGAGCGAAATGCGAGAAGAAGGAGAAGGCGTTGAAAAGAGGAATGAAAACTCCAATGAAGATGAAGCTGATATGGAGGGAGAAACACCAAAAATTGGAGATGAAAAACGCCAATGACTTGGCTGATGATATTGAAGAAGGTCAAAACGCCAATGATGTGATAAAAACACCAGTGAAATAACTGCTGAGAGGGAAAAAGTGGCTGAGGGTGGTGAAAGTACAGATGAAGAAGACATGAATGAAAATGATATTGAAAGGTGGGATTATGATTTCAAAACTCTTGAATATCATGTTTTCAGATATAATGGTGAGAAGATAATTAAAATCAATATAGCTGAGGTGTTGGGGCTACCGAGACAAGACCTGGAACAAATGATTGAACTAAAAGAAGGTTTGGATTGTCCAAAGATGGTGAATCAAATGCTCCAAGATATAAAAAACCACCTGAACCCTGCTGAGGAAACCCAACTATGCCTATATTTGATAAAACGCCAAGTATCCCCCCAACAGAAACACAATACAGTCAGGAGTTCATCAATGAACTCGAAAAAATAATAGATGCTATGAAGGAAAAAATGCCAAAAATACCGGTGGCAGAGACACAGTTAACTGAGACCTTCATTTCTGAAAAAGATAAAACTGAAGGGGGGATGGTGAACATAAGTCTTGACCAGCATGGTGCAATGGTTGGTGAAATAAGATGTCAGGAGCCACCATCTGGAAGTAGTAAAAACCTCATGCAAAGTTTTGAAGAAGAGAAGACACCACCGAAAACGCCAAAAAGTTCAGAAGTGCATGAGAAGGAGGATGGAGATAAAACGCCAAACATCACAAAGTTGATACAAGATAACACCATTCTAAACCCAGAAAAGCAGCCCACATGATAAAGAAGATGATGAAGATGAAGATGAAGAGAATAAAAAGCATAAGACTGTGGAACAAAAAGAGAAGAGAGAGCCAAAAAAGAGTAGAGCATGTTTGTCGCCTTATATCAGAAGGCAAGTGGTTATTAATGCACCAAACGAGAAACAAGAAACCGCCATTTCCAAATACATATTCACTGGATGCGGAGATTACGAGTATGTATATTCCTTTATAGTAAAACGCCATGTCTTATGTGGACATAAGTGAGAATAACTAAAACGCCATGTCCTGTGTTTTTTTTTTGGCAGTAGTATAGTGTCCAAGATCGATGGAGTGTCAGAACTCCATCGGGTGATAGCTGAGAGCATGAGACCAGTATTGTATGCACACGTATGCATTATTATATATTGGGGGCATATCCTGAACTACGAAGAAAGATACAAGGCTCATGAATCACCCTCAAGATTATTCTGCACACAAATAATGCTGGTAACTCTTTTTATATATTTAATTGATGCATTTATATTATGACTTTGTTTTGTTGTTAAAAACTCAATTAGTATTTGTCACGTTGGTAGTTACAATGACTGTGGTCATACCACTATTGGCTAACTTTCGTCCAATAGTGACGCTGGACTAGTAGTGTATACAAAACCCCACATACCGGCAGTAATTGCAGATTACAAAGACTTAATCACTGTATATACAACTTGTAAAACAGTTCAGGGTTTTATAAAGACATTTAAGAAAAGTAGAATGACTCACATTGTTGTTTTAGCTATTTGTGAGTCCCTGTAACAAGTAAGGTAACAAGTGTTAGTGTAATAACCTAACATAACATGATCAATACATCACGAGACAAAACCTCAACGTAGTTTACAAAGTATAGCCTGTTAAACAGGCAGCACTTTGGCACCCGTTGTGGGGTTTTAGATCAACCGGACAGAGTATCTGATCAGTAATTAAGTTAGAACACTTACAGCTGGGCAACGCTAAGCAGAATTAGGGGTTTAAGGGGTGTGTTTATGATAGAACGATGGGAACACGGAGCTAGTGAACAAAAAAATGAGCAAGTTTTCCAGTCCCAGACTAGGCTATTTATAGCCTGGTTTTGACCTCCCCCGCGTGGCGCGACAGAAGGAGTCTAGGGCTAGGTCAGCATAGTCATCCTCCCAGGCTTGACACTTGGCATCCGGGGGTGACACGTGGAATGAACCCCCATCGCGTGGCACGCCAGAAGAATAGGCTCCCTGCTCGTGGCGCGAGGGGCACTTCTTCCTGTGTCTTCATTTGTCGTGCCTGGTTTCGATACACGTGTCCGAGGTTTTGATTGGGAATACTTTTTAAGCGTTTTTGGGTGTCGTTACATGTGGTGCGCCATAATCTTGCTGAAAAGGCGGTTTATATAGATTTAAATCTTCATCTGTTTCAAAGCTCCTAAATAATCCCCCAGTATTCAAGCACAGACATCTAATTAACCATACAAATGAAAAAAATGACAAATCTAATTGGTTCAAATCCATATCTTATATTGATTTATAATTTTGAATACGAACATACCTTATATTGATGTTAATTAGAGCGAAAGTGAAGAAACTCTATTTGGATGGTAGAAAATATAATATTATGCCAACATTAACCCTTCAGATATTATAAGATGATAAAATGAGACACATTATCTGTGAACAAGAAATGTCACAACCAATATCAGTAGTGGTACAATATTTTAAGTTCCTGTGACAAATCCTAAAACAAATGACATTTTATATTATTATGAATGACTATATAAACTCTAAACTATTTTTTTCATCTTTATAATTATTAATTTTTAATTGTAGCACATATATCATTTTTTATAGGTCTGTCTAATTGCAATTACAACAATACATCTCCATCGTCTTAAAATAGACGATATTCTATTTCTTCAAATGGCACCACATCCCACTAATAAATCCCCTTTGATGTATGTTTTGCGATGAGAATCAAACAAGAGTTCTAAATAATCACTTTCCAAAGGTTGTATTTGAAACATTCAATTTTTTAGACATGGTCAACTTTATCTTGCTCTACAAGAGTTAAAAGTAGACAATGACTAAAAGTACTAATCTTAGTTAAAGATGTATTGTTACAAATAGAACATTAAATATTGTATACAAGAAAGTGTTTGGAAGTATGTGAATTATAGTTGTAACTTTTCATTTTTCATTATTAGATGTAATTTTATACATAATATATACTTGTAGATAGACGAAAAATGTGTCGTTTTTTTCTAGTATAATAATTGTTTATGTTTATTTTCCACAGACATTCTACAAAATTTGTTTAGTATTTGGCTTGCATATTACTCTGTATAGAACATATATTTTTTTTTATTTCACACTATAGTTATGATTCAGCCCGTGTAATCTCGGGGCAATAACCTAGTAAAAATATAGCATATGTAAATTAGCTTTTCGTTATTTTTATTTATACATGTGTGACTCTTATATAACTTAAATAGTACATAATATAATAAAATAATAATTAAACATGGGCAAAAGTGTGAAAAAGAAAAAGAAAACAGGGGCAAAGTGTAAGATGAAAACTATATCCCCCGGACGAGGTTTGGGCGTCTTCGGTGAGGGAGGATATGGCGATGAGGTCGATGCCAGAGCAAAAGTGGTTGCCGGTTCCAGATAATTGGATGATGGTGACATTAGGGTTTTGGTCGAGAGAGGATATGGCGTTGGGGAATTCGGTGAAGAATTGGAGGGAGAGTGCGTTGCGGTGGTGTAAAAACCTAGTTATATGTAAAAGCAACCGCAACAACAGTAATTCAATAGTAGTTCTTTATAATAGTTTTACATTTAACATTTATTTTGATTTTTTCTAATAACTTGCGTTCGTGAATTTTTGGGAAAAATCTAAATACATACATAATTTTTTTTTGGTTAACATTCAGATATAAA
Source organism: Helianthus tuberosus (assembly GCA_030545235.1). NCBI lineage: Eukaryota > Viridiplantae > Streptophyta > Magnoliopsida > Asterales > Asteraceae > Helianthus > Helianthus tuberosus. The sequence continues at coordinate 58,883,273 of CM060404.1, forward strand.
GTATAAACTCTTAATGAAAACGTAGTTGCATAGAAAATAAAGTATATATGTTATCCAAAAGTATACCAACTACCGGTACCATACTGATACTGTAACGAACTGATACCCACCGAATAACAAGGTATTTGTACGATATTCACTTATATGATTTTTAATCGATTTAAAACATGTGTCGTTATTTATTTGGCATGTCACAACTTGAATTCTTATAATTCTAATTTTAATCCCATTTATATTTACCATAACCCAGACACCACGACTTTATTAAATTAGTTAAATAGCTCAACTTAAAACATGACTTGTTTATTAAACTAGTTACACTATGGCTTACGGCTAGGTTAAACGTATTAAACTTTCTCTGCTTAAAATTTTGAGGGTAATTAATGAACTTTTTGACATTATGAAAGCTAATACTAAAGTGTTTTATTTGTATGCGAGGCTATATGTCAAAAATGAAAAAAATGGAAAAAAAAAAACTAGTCACCATATGCCCAAAAAAATATAAACACGTGTTATACATCTATTGAAACCATATAAACGAATATTAGTAACAGTTCTAAAAGTACCAATACGGTTGGTACTAATGTTGTTTGGTTAGAGTTAATGTGGTACAGGTACGGTTCCCATTGAGTTCATCACGTCACGGAACAAAAAAAATCAATTAAATTTGACGTGTTTATAGGTAAAAATAAGCACGTCGCAATGCAAGTCGTTAATAAATATAGAAAAAGAACTCGAAATTCAAATAATAATAATAATAATAATGGTAGAGGATCCTGTACATTAATCTAAAAGTGTGAGAAGGGTGAGAAATATTGTGTTGATGACATGTGTCCTCAATCTAAATTAATTCAAAAGGGTAAACAAGTAATTTTCTTTTTGATTTAATTAATTGATAACCTTCCATAATCGCCACCCTTAATTATAGGAATACGAATTAAGAATTAATATACGAATTTGTGTCATCTCGTTCAGAACTGTATAGTGTTATATATTTTTATATAGTGTTATACGGTGTTATATAGTGTTTTTTGGTGTTATATAGTGTTATATGATAGATGTATAGTGTTATATGGCGTTATATGAAATTATATGATGTTATATAGTGTTATTTAGAGTTATATAGTGTTATATAGCGTTATAGTGTTATATTTATCAGATGGCATGTCTATGATAGATGTATAGTGTTATATATTGTTACATAGTGTTATATGGTGTTACATAGTGTGATAAGGTGTTATATGGTGTTATATAGTGTTATATGATGGATGTATAGTTTAATATATTTCCTGTAGCAGTTATATATTTCTGGATTTTTTAGAATGTTTGAATTTTAAAATTAGTTTAAAATTGAATGGCTAGAATTTAGGAGTGAATCGCTATAATTTAGGAGAGGTTACCTAATTTGAAACATATACAAAGACACTATTACCCCTACAATTTTCAAATCAGTCCAAATAATTAAAACACAATTTATAATTTGATCCCTATTGATCTCAAACATTAGACCAAAGATCTAATGGTTTAAAACACTTCTCACACTTTTGAATTAATGTACACTATCCCTACCCAATAATAATAATAATAATAATAATAATAATAATAATAATTATTATTATTATTATTATTATTATATCAATAACAATAATATAAAGCAAAATAGAAACATAGTAAAATTAACCAATAAAACTTAATTTTATAATGAAAACATAGTTAAAGGAAAAATAAAATAAAGAGTAAACTGTCATTTTGGTCTCTGTGGTTTGGCCAGTTTTGCCACTTTAGTCCAAATCTCAAACTTATTATATCTGGGTCCCTGTGGTTTGTATTTTGTTGCCATTTTAGTCCAAATTTCAAATTTGACCAGATTTCCCTGTTGCAACCTCCTATTTTGTCTTTTAGTTCAGGGGTATTTTAGTTATTTTGCTTTTCATTTAACATTTTCTTAATTCAAAAATTAATATATATATATATATATATATATATATTAATATACACACATACATATGCAATCTATATAACCCCCGATCTCTCTCTCTCTCACTAAAACAACACAGACCCACTATCTCTCTCTCTCTCTCAGTTCTCTCTCTACACCATTCACCACCGTCATCACCACAAATCACCACCGTTCACCACCGCCATACACACACACTCTCTCTCTCTCTCTCTCTCTCAGTTCTCTCTCTCTACACCGTTCACCACCGTCATCACCACCGTCATCACCACAAATCACCACCGTTCACCACCGCCATACACACTCTCTCTCTCTCTCTCAGTTCTCTCTCTCTCTCTACACAGATCTCTCCTCCATAGGGGATTTTGGGTGTTTGGGGATTTTGGATGTTTTATGAAGTGGTTCAACTCCGGTGATAGGGGATTTTGGGTGTTTGGGGATTTTGGATGTTTTATGACGTTCAACTCCGGTGATAGGGGATTTTGGGTGTTTGGGGATTTTGGATGTTTTATGAAGTGGTTCAGATCTGCCGGTGGTGGATTTACGGTGATGGATTTACGGTGATGGATGGTGGTTCAGATATGCCGGTGGTGGATTTACGGTGATGGATTTACGGTGATGGATGGTGGTTCTTGATGGATGGTGGTTCTTGATTTTCTAGGTTTTGTTTCACTAACTGTGAATATATGTGGTTGAATAAAAGAGTTGTTGAGCTTGAAGAAGAGGTGTTTAGTGCTCTCATGTTGGTGAAGGTGAGGCTCGTTGATAGAATTGTGTAACCGTCGATTTATGGTTTGTCGTAATCATAAATTGTGTTTTAACTTTGCTACAGAGATTAGGTATGGAATAATGGAATTGGGTTTTGATGATGTTCTTGATCTAGGTTTTATTGCAAATATGATATTTGATGATGTTCTTGATATGGGTTTTGATGATTTTCTGATGATGTTTGGGTTTTGATGATGTCTGGGTTTTGATGATGTTCTTGTCTGGGTTTTGATGATGTTCTTGTCTGGGTTTTGATGATGTTCTTGATCTGGGTTTTGATGATGATGTTTGGAGTGGCGGTGGTGGTGGTGCTATAGAGAGAGAAGAGAGAGAGGGAGGAGGTGGCGGTGGTGGTGCTATAGAGAGAGAAGAGAGATGATTATTTTTATCTGGGTTTTATTGAAAAAAATGAAATTTAAAAAAGAGTTAATTGCCATTTTCGCCCCTGAGGTTTGGGCACATTTGCCATTTTCGTCCAAAATGACAGTTTGGTACCATTTTGCCCCTCACGTTTGGTCATTTTTGCCATTTTCATCCAAATCTCTAACCTAGTTAAAAAGTTCTGTTAAATGAGAATTTTTTTAATTTAATTTTTTATATTTACTCTATAAAATATAATAAACAATTATGTTCTTTTTAAATAAATAAATAAAATATATGTATATATATGAAAATACACACAGATCACCATCTCCATCTCTTTCTCTCTTCTCTCTCATCTCCTATCACCGCCACCACCGTTCCCCACCACCTCCACTAGGGCTGTTCACGAGCCGAGCCGAACCGAGCGGACCTTTGCTCATGCTTGGCTCATTTTCAAACCGAACCGAGCGGAGCGGCTCATTTAAAACCGAGCATCAAATCAAGCGAGCATTTTTCGAGCAGTAAAAATTCCGAGCGAGCGTCGAGCGAAGTTCTAGCGATTTGGACAACCGTGTCGCCCAATTTAAATTTGCTGAGAGAGATAGCGACAAATGTTGGGTCTCAAGTTTTTATGTCTTTAAAAACATGCACATTTCATGGAATAATATTTTTCATATAAATAACAATGTTGTGGGTGACGAGCCGATGATCATATTGCACGAACAATTACGTTGAGAGCAGGAGACGATCGACTTAGGGTAACGACATGAAACATTTAGGCGATGAACAGACTGTCGTTTATCGGTTTAGGGTTTAACTTTTAGTTTTGATTTTAATTTTTTTATTGGCGTGGTTGGGCTAGTACGTATAAATATAGTTGTAAATTTGTATATAGTTGACCAAAATCTAATAAATTGGTACATATAAAACTATAAATTTAATTTATATTTAAGTATATATATATATGTATTTGTAAGTGTGTGTATATATATAGGTGTATGTGTGTGTGTATATATGTATAATTTATATTTGTGTATATACATGTTTATAGATGTATGTGTATATGTATATGTATACAAATTAAAATAATAATTCGAGCCGAACCGAGCCGAGCGGACCTTTGCTCATGCTTGGCTCGTTTACAAACCGAACCGAGCAGAGCGGCTCGTTTACAACCGAGCGTCAAATCGAACGAGCATTTTCCGAGCAATTTCCGAACGAGCGTCGAGCGAGCGACGAGCGGCGAGCGATTTGAACGGCCCTAACCTCCACCACCATTCCCCACCGTTACCCACTTCATCTTCAACATTACCCCCACCACCACCACCATCAAATCGCATACGGAGACCACCACCACCACCATCATCAAATCGCTGGCAATAAAAACATGAAATAAAAGCTAAACTATTAAATTTTGTTCCATCCATACATCATCCGCCATTCGAACAAAGTCATTAGTCCATACAGAATTACTAAAACCTTTTTTCTTTATTCTTTGAATCATGAGTTTCTTACTAAAACCTTTTTCTTTATTTTTCTTTTGTTCAATATCAGTATTATTCTGAAAGCCAACATTACACCTTCGAACAAAGTCATTACTCCATACAGAATTACTATCACTAATAGAGATATTCCAGAGGTTGTAGTTGGATGTGATGATCTTGGAGGTGACACACTTAGCCCTGGGAACTCTTTTTCTTGGAGATTCCGTATGAATTTTTTTAGTACAAATCAGTATAATTGTCGATTCTATTGGCTTGACGATAAAACTCATCAAATTCAAAACTACAACACATTTACTGTTTTTGATCAAGACTTCACGCAAAAGGACTTGTGTGGCAAGGATATATTCTTCATGACGACCAGATGTTATTGGTATGTCACTCAAAATGGTTTTTACTTTTCCAAAAATAATGCTAGTTTTCCTAGTAGCGAATGGCGGATGATGTATGGATGGAACAAAATTTAATAGTTTAGCTTTTATTTCATGTTTTTATTGCCAGCGATTTGATGGTGGTGGTGGTGGTCTCCGTATGCGATTTGATGGTGGTGGTGGTGGGGGTAATGTTGAAGATGAAGTGGGTAACGGTGGGGAATGGTGGTGGAGGTGGTGGGGAACGGTGGTGGCGGTGATAGGAGATGAGAGAGAAGACAGAGAAGAGAGAGAGAAGGGAGAGAGATGGAGACGGTGATCTGTGTGTATTTTTATATATATACATATATTTTATTTATTTATTTAAAAAGAACATAATTGTTTATTATATTTTATAGAGTAAATATAAAAAATTAAATTAAAAAAATTCTCATTTAACAGAACTTTTTAACTAGGTTAGAGATTTGGATGAAAATGGCAAAAATGGCCAAACGTGAGGGGCAAAATGGTACCAAACTGTCATTTTGGATGAAAATGGCAAATGTGCCCAAACCTCAGGGGCGAAAATGACAATTAACTCTTTAAAAAATGACCAAAAGGCCCCTGCACTAAAGGACAAAATAGGATGTTGCAACAGTAAAAAAAATAGGGAAATCTGGTCAAATTTGAAATTTGGACTAAAATGGCAATAAAATGCAAACCACATGGACCCAGATGTAATAAGTTTGAGATTTGGACTAAAGTGGCAAAACTGGCCAAACCACATGGACCAAAATGGCAGTTTACTCTAAAATAAATAATTAACATTATATTAAATGGTATATCCTTCTCATCTAATTATCTAGGTTGAAAGAATTATTCAAGTTTAGTGTTGTAAATATAGTAATACGCATACATTCAAAAAATGGTAATATGCACGAAATCCCAAAATCAAGAATTGATCAATCAAATTTAATTATTATTCACACAACCTGATAATTGTACTATAGATAATACACATCAGTTTTACTTCACCGCACTGTCGTGCCTTCAGGCGAGTGTTCACGGGCGTTCAACGCTAGGTGAGGGTTTTTCTCAATTCAGAGGCAAGTGTATCCTGATGTGGTGTATTTCATCGGTTGTCATTTAAAGGATTCGTTGGTCGGTCGTTCAAAAAAGAATATATATACACACACCCACATCAGTTTTTGATTTAAATCTTTTGGTCATTCGTGACCAACAACAGAATAAAGCAAATGAAAGAAACGAATTAACTTGTAAACTACAGTTTACAAAAGGCTAAACTGCATTTTACCAACTTGTAAATGGTAGTTTGAGTAAAGTTCTAGTTTGCTCCCTCTGGTTTGGTCCAGATATCTATTTTGCTTCAATAGTTTTAGTTTGATTTTTTTGCTCCTTATGGTTACTCAATTTATTCAATCTCTTCCCTAGCTTACACTCACACCCTTAAATTGATTTTTTATAAGGGCAAATAAGTCTTTTGAGTAGGGTGTATGGTGTAGGTTTAAATTACTTAATTATTTTAGTTCATTTTTCAATAAACTCTAATTACATATATAATCTGTATATGTAAAAACAGGATATACCAATTGCCTTAATCTAGTTTCCTATTAAAATATAGAGTTAATTACTGTTTTCGTCCCTGGGGTTTGTCAAAAATAACGGTTTCAGTCCATTAGTTTAAAAATTGCGATTTCAGTCCATTAGTTTCATTTTCGTAACCATTTCAGTCCACTAACTTAACTCCATCCATTTATTTTGTTAACTTTGAGTTAACTAACTAATTCAGGCATGGTTTGCGTCAGTTTTAGAAACACAGGGACTTAAGTGTAAACTCTAAAACATTAAAACAAAAAAATAGTAAATTCCAAAAAATCAAAAAAATTCCAAAAAACCAAACAAATTCCAAAAAATTCTAAAAAATAATAAAAATTCTAAAAAATAATAAAAATTCTAAAACATTCTTAAAAATCCAAAAAATCCGTTTCGGCGCGAACTGTTTCGAACCCGAACCGTTTCGAGCTGAACCGTTTCGACGCGAACCTTTTCGACCCGTACCATTTCGACCCGAACCGTTTCGAGCTGAACCGTCCGTACCGTTTCGAGCTGAACCGTTTCGACGCGAACCGTTTCGACCCGTACCGTTTCGAGCCGAACCGTTTCGACCCGTACCGTTTCGAAGCCGAACCGTTTCGAGCCGAACCGTTTCGACCCGTACCGTTTCGAAGCCGAACCGTTTCAAGCCGTACCGTTTCGAACCGAACCGTGCCGTTTCGAACCGAACACTTTCGAGCTGAACCGTTACCGTTTCGAACCGTACCGTTTCGATGCGAACCGTTTCGAACCGAACCCTTTGGACCCGAACCGTTTCGATGCGAACCGTTTCGAAGCCGAACCGGTACGGTTCGATACGTCACGGTTCACGTCAAAAAGGTACAGCTCGAAACGGTTCGGTTCGAAACGGTTAAGCTCGAAACGGTTCGGTTCGATACGGCACGGTTCGGTTCGAAACGGTTCAACTCGAAAGGGTTCGGTCGAAACGGCACGGTTCGGTTCGAAACGGTACGGCTTGAAACGGTACGGCTTTGAAACGGTACGGGTCGAAACGGTTCGGTTCGAAACGGTTCAGCTCGAAACGGTTCGGCTTTGAAACGGTACAGGTCGAAACGGTTCGGCTTCGAAACGGTACGGGTCGAAACGGTTCGGCTCGAAACGGTACGGGTCGAAACGGTTCGCGTCAAAACGGTTCGGGTCGAAACGGTATGGACGGTTCAGCTCGAAACAGTTCGGGTCGAAACAGTTCGCGCCGAAACGGATTTTTTGGATTTTTTAGAATTTTTATGATTTTTTAGAATTTTTATTATTTTTAAGAATTTTTTGGAATTTGATTGGTTTTTTGGAATTTTTTTGATTTTTTGGAATTTACTGTTTTTTTTGTTTTAATGTTTTAGAGTTTACACTTAAGTCCCTGTGTTTCTAAAACTGACGCAAACCATCCCTGAATTAGTTAGTTAACTCAAAGTTAACAAAATAAATGGATGGAGTTAAGTTAGTGGACTGAAATGGTTACGAAAATGAAACTAATGGACTGAAATCGCAATTTTTAAACTAATGGACTGAAACCGTTATTTTTGGCAAACCCTAGGGACGAAAACAGTAATTAACTCTAAAATATACAAATTTAAATATGTAAATATTTTTATATGCATATTTAGCACAAAGTGTCCTGTTAAATAGATTTTTATGGTAAATGAGTACCCATTTGCCTTTTGTCACATCTCGATATTTCAACTAATTCCCGGTGGGCCCGGTTGGGGAGTAATGTGACGTAAGATTGATATCGTCATAGTCAAAGATCACAGATAGCATAGCGGAAGTCATGGAGTTAAAATATTATTACAAACTTAAATGTCCAAAGGTCAAAATAATTATACAGACGGAAAGCTTGAAATAAAGATCCACAGGAGGATCGTAAAATGTACAAACTGAGGTTCAACAGACTAACAGGCAATATGCGAAGGAGTCGCAACTTCCTCTTCAAGCACTACCGAGGAGCTTCCAGCCTATTTACGTACTTTGCACATGTGACTTAGTCTTTTGAAAATTCGTCAGTTTACACTGGTAAATACACCCAACCGACTCGTTTTGAAATATTTTCAAAATCATTTAAAGTGCACTTGGCACATGATTATAAATAACTTGGGATAATTCAAAATGATCTTCTATACAATTTTACATGCATGTCAATACATATGGGGTCCGGTACAGAAACCGAATAACCTGATTAACCGACACGCCACTTAAACCCACATGGGGTATCCCACTAAAGGGGAATAAATATATATTTGCATCAGTCGGGTGTATGCCTACACCCCGTGCTTAAGTCATGGCCACTAGCAATTTAATGAGCCGAGAATATCCAGGACACGGTCGAGTTAACCCCCAATGTTTAAGTTATCAGAAAAAAACAGATTAAAACGGGTTATGAGAGTTAGTTAAATCACAATCCGACAACATGATCCCATACCCGACCAAGCGGTAATAATTTATCGTATCCCAAGCCCGTATATGGAAAATAGGTTAAGAGTAATTACCTGAGCTAATTCTTGTATTAATATGGAAGATTTATAAAAACTCAGCCGTTAATCAAATGATAAGCGTAGGTAGCAATTTACTGGAAGGCTCTAATCTAGAGCGGATGGTATAATAACCAATTAGAATGCTAGCGGATCCATTCAAGTCATAGACTCGGACTGGTTAACTTAATTTAATAAAAACGGTACGATACGCTTGATTAAGCGGTGACCGGAATAGAATTTAGTTTAAACCCAACAAGTCCGAAGACTTGTATAATATGGGTAAACAAATAACATTCTGAAATTTGAAGTGAAATTGATAAGGTTGGACCCGTTTCGGTAAACTAGTTACATAAGCTTAACCGTAAGCATATAAGCAATAATGAGTAACTGGATGAGTCATGAACAAGTTCTATATGCCAATATACTTTGAATAAAGTATAATATCAGTAGGATATCAACTTATATGCTCGTTAAGGTTTTAAAATCAAAATATGCCTTATAAGGGTGTTTTGGTCATTATATGACGTATAAAAGGAACTTGCATATATTCGCAGTATCCTGAAATTATAGGATAGTTAGTTGTTTTTTGTAACTATATAAAGGAGTGCCGGATCAGTAGGTAAACACATGTAATCCCACACACTTTCACTTACTGATTGCAGCTACGATCACATTCACTCACAACAATTATATTTCACATTCATTGTAACACGTAGAGCTGATCCGAGCATTATCCTGAAGCTGTATCCTGCTGTTCAATCAATAAGAAGAACAAAGGCAGCTGACAATTGTCAGCTCCCGAGGTTTTGTGCTGGCGATCTAAAAAGATCGAGTGCTTTCCTCGTACATCCTTTGTCGATTTTCATTATACTTACATTATTTTTATAAACTGATATAGTTCATTATCCCGGAACTATATCCTGAAACTGTTCTTATTATCAGTTAAATTAACACATTTTTACAAATCTACATAGCACACTACCTCACGAACTAAATTTGATCACTAAATTGCTTCGGTAATTTTTGACCAAAACATTAACCATGTCCAAATTCTTAGACATTAATTTGGTTTAATATGCATATCTCAAACTCAAAAAAGCTAGTACATTGAGCTGCAAAGTGCAAAAAATGATTCAGCTTAAAATCTAAGTTTCATTCAAACATCAAAAGCTGAATCCGGGATTAAACTTTAAAGCTTGCAGTTTTTAATTACAATATTTTTTAATCCAGCGGAATTAGATCCGTAATGGTTCAGATAATTACGGTATCGATATGCGTTTTACATTGATAAACAACCATAAAAAAATGAAAAATGGAAAACATATAGTCACGGTATGCCCAAAAAATAATATAAACACGTGTTATACATCGATTGAAACAATAAAAACGAATATTAGTAATAGTTATGAAAGTACCAATATTGGTCGGTACTAGTGTTGTTTGGTTGAAGTTAACGTGGTACAGGTACGTTCTCGTTGAGTTCACACGTCAAGGAACAAAAAATCGCATGGATTTTGGCGTACAGAAGTGAGCCAAAAAAGCGCATGGATTTTGGCGTACATAAATGAGCCAAAGAAGCGCATGGATTTTGGCGTAAGAAATGAGCCAAAAAGGCGCATGGATTTTGACGTAAGAAATGAGCCAAACAAGTGCATGGATTTTGGCGTAAGAAATTAGCCAAAAAGACGCATGGATTTTGACATACAGAAATGAGCCAAAGAAGCGCATGGATTTTGGTGTGTAGAAATCAGCCAAAAAAGCGCATGGATTTTGGTGTGTAGAAATGAGCCAAAAAAGCACATGAATTTGGGCTGAGGTTTCTTTAAGGAGAAGTTTCTCCAGCTAAGGGGTAAGTTGTTGGTCATGAGACTGATGTCTGACGCCTGTCAATGTGGCTCTGCCAAATGAGGTGGTTGTCGCATTGGGGAGTGGAGCTGTCACCTTTTTTGAGGGAGACGTCGAGGTGACAGTTGCTTTTTACGGAGATGTCAAAAGTGGATTAACACACACAAATATTGCAGACAACAATTTAAACACCTTATATACGCGCACCTCAAAGCAAAAAATACATGCACCATGCGCCAACCAATATTTTTTAACTTTTCGCAACCAACAGAGGTCACGGAAGGGTAAAACTTTTCTACACTAGCAAAGATCTCTCAAAGGCAAAACACTCTTCTAGTCCAGAGTTCCACCCACTTGCCATCCGTGCATGGGAGCAACACTGGACGGGGGGACTTGAAGGGTTATGGTCCCAAATATCGCGCTAGCCATACGCGCACAGGGCCATACCCACACTCAATGGACAAAACACTCAGCCTGTTCCAAGGTTCCTGCATTGAACATATACATATACGTGTAACCCTGACAGCTCATGAGAGTGACCCAGTACAATAAGCAGTAGTCAGCCTCTGCCCAACTAATTACCATGATTTATAATTGTACGCCTTTCACCACTCCGTGATCTCCACTCATAATTGAAGATAGACGCAACAAGCAGGGCCAACAAAACTCCCGTGCCCCACGACAGGTAAGAATAGAATTAATAATCTTCACTTCCCAGCACTCCTAATAAGTCTAGTCTCCTCCCAGCGCTTGCACGCGGGAGCAACATTAGACTGGGGGACTTGTAGAGGTATGGTGTTGGACTCGACTCAAATGATCGGTCATCTTCTGTTATCGTATTTTATTATGTTATTTATTAGTGTGTACTAACCTGCGAAGCCCAACGCGTTGTAGTTTACACTACACTTGGTTGTGGGCTTGTAGAGACAACCCTTAACTGGGCCTGGCCCATTGAGGTTAGGGTTGCACATGTCTCCTATATAAGAAGGTCTTCACCTCATTATTAGGCAAGAGACATGGGGCAAACACACATTTTGTAGCTGGAAATAAGGGATTCTTCCCCTACCGGCCGTCTCTACATCCCCACATTTCTCTCTTCACTTTTGGAGATCGGGATAACGGAGGAAGAGCAAGGTGTGATTCTCGGTCTCTCTTACAGAAAGCGGTCCAACGCACTCCTGCGATAAATCCGTGTTTCTTAAATATTTTTTTCTAAAAGAAAAATACCAGTTCATAATTTCATTCACTTTATTCTTGTATGACTGTAGTCAAAGTTTAATAAATATTGATGAATATTTATACAAAACCACTATTATTATGAAACAACATTGTAATTTCATAACTTGTTTAGCCCATCTCTAAAGAAGCATAATGCCTAAATCCACTTATATTATTAACTCAAAAGCCCAGATACATAACGCCTAAATCCAAACCTTCATTAATCGGCGAATACACCATTTGCCAATACCGGATTTCAAATGGTTTACAAAATTGATTTTAATGCAATAAAATCCATTTACTTTTCCACAGTCCATTTCTCAAAACCTACCCAAAAATTTTTCTTAGTTTCATCGAAATCACAAATACCTCATTTACATGTATGTACGACCAAATCAATATATCAAAATCCTTAAAAATTTTGAAAAAAAATAATTAAAATATGTATTTCATAAAATAATAAAGGGTTCTATCTTCAGGAAATCGTGGGTTTTGATAACATTGGTGGTCAAGCTAAGAGCTTTAGAAAGTACCTGACATGTTTGAATGAAGAATATAGTAGAACTAACGAAGAATGAAATAATGTTCAGTAGAACTAATGATGAATCAAGAATGGTGAACTAATGAACAATCAAGAATGGTGAATATTGTTCAGAAGAAGAACTGAACTGATGATGAATCAAGAACGGGGAAGTAATGAACAATCAAGAATTTGATTTTCAAGAATGGAAGGGTGACAGTTAAGAACGTTTTCTTGTATAATATGGTGACGTATGCATAATATGATAATAAGGGACGTATGTATTTTTCTCTATTGGTTGGATCGAGAGTTTTAAGTTTTATTTATGGGCCTTTTGTACGGATTGATTCGACTTTATTTTTAGAGTGATCACGAGGCAAACTTTACTACCCAATCGTAAAGAAATGTTCTTTTTAAGAAACAATCCCATAATCTTGGGTTATTACATTCAACTACCCTTCTTTCTTTTACGTGGTTCCCATGGCTTACGATCCTCTATTTGGAATACCTTTGTCTCATTTAAAGGTAGCAAGGATATATCAAAGTGCTCCCCATAGGTGCTAATGACACTTGTAATTAATTAGGACGATTGATCTTTATTTAACGGGTGGCGTTATAATAATAAAAAATATATAAAGATGTATAGTATTTTAATATGGGTTTGTCAACTCTTGGACTGCGCCAAGTCTAACATATAGATCGTGTTAGACGAGTCACTAGACCAAGTTTTGGCTAATCATTGAGGCCTAGCATATAGACTGTGCAGGCCAACAATGATATTCTTGATAAACGAGGGTTAATCACAAGAAGTGTTTCCACAAATGGGTCAACCACTTCTCCAAGATCGGATTTCCCTTATTAGTATATGGGTTGTCACACACCATGAGTGTACTAATAAGCTTCACCTCCTTTGTTATCAAGAACTCCCACAAGATCAAAGACTAAAACAATCACAAGCTCACTACGAAAGAAGAAGAGTAGAAGGTATTATTAAAGACATAATACACCTCTTTGCCAAAGATTAAACATTTATTTCATACCGAGTTTCATCTACAACCCGAGCAACACAAGAAGTTTAGCATATAAGGGCCATAGCTTGTCCATATCAATGATTATTGAGTAAATCATAATGGATCAAGTATGGTAGGATTAAACAACTTGAAGAAGGGTTGTTGATTACAAGTCCTCTCTCTCTCCCCACCTCTCTCTCAAACTTATTTATTACAAGTGATTTTGTGGCGTGATCCCTAAATTCCAAGGGGTGAGTTTGGGGGCATGAGAGCCTCCTTTGGGGTGAATAATTCTAGGATTCCAGGGAATGAAGGGTTGAGGAGAATTGGTAAACCCAATGCCTCTATTTATAGTGAAATTTTGGTTTAGAGGCCAAGGTATTCTAGAAGGTCTTGTCCTTGGGAGACAAAGCATGGTCCTTGTGTGTACTCTTGTCTCCTTTTGTCTCTTTTATTTTTGTCACACATAAGAACCTTCATGAAGCTTTACATCAGGGGTGGAATAGGTATGCCATGCCCAAACGATGCATTGAAGTGCTTAAAATTCACTGTTCTGATATATGAGCAGATAGGCACGACCGTGCTTAAGGGGGACATGACTGTGATTGCCCCTTTCCCCATAATTTCTTGTTTCTTCTCGATCCTTTCTTTTGCATTCCGTTATGGTTCCGTTACAGGCACGTACGTGCCTAAGGGGCACAACCATGTATGCTGAGGTGTCCTGACAAGTCTTGAATAGGTGGCATTCGTAGTCGATTCTCTAACCTTCGTCCCTTGTCTTTTCCTTAAGCACGGGTGTGCCTCGCCTCTGGTGAACTTTTGTTGACCAATCTTTGTTTGACTTTGGTTGACTTTAGTTGAAGTTGTGATGCTTGGTACTGTGTACGGTCGTGCCCATAGCTTGGCACGGTTGTGCCTATTTGACAACTTGCTGATTTCCTTAGAATTTTGGATTTTTGCTTCACTTTTGCTTGTTTTTCACTTATTTTCATCCAGAGACCTTAGAAACCTGCATTAATCATACTACAATCCCAAATTTAAAACCTAAGTACTTAGGATCAATTGATAAATAAACCCTTAATGTTAATTTGTATAATAATTGCCCATATGTCATTTAAGCTAGCATGAACATATTTAGAGACAAAAAAAAAAAAAAAATCTAAACGGATGAGGAAAAATTAATAACTTATCATTCATCGTACAATATGCAATTGTACATGATCATCAGTAAACCTATCTTTATTATAAGCTCTAACATAATATTTATGGGTGATTGACATTTAGTTATTGGGATCCACTAGCGGATCATGAATTAATTCGAGACACAAATTCAGTTTCCTCTACTTGTTCATAAACGTGCAATATTTCATATCAAATTTAATGTAGCACCTCTGGAATTGTTATCGTTGGAGAAAATAGGATAGCTGACTTACCACAGTAAGTCTCCAACATATATGGTATTTAGATGGAGTTACTAAATTTATGAGTTCACTGATAAATTTTCAACAACATATATTGACAATTACGTCGTGATTAGCGACACATTATGTTATTATGACTTAGGTTGTTTTTATCATTTTCTTATGACTCCTCTATGAGATAGTTTTGTCTGCTGACATAATGATATACCCCGAAAACGACATTTTGATTCCTTTGAATATAACAAAGTTAAAGTAATCAACTGGTTTGAGTTCTCTATTAAAGATATTGTAATCCGCTATTAAATGCTTCAAAATGATCTAGACAAGTCTAGTGTGCAGCAATGTGAGCAACATTTAAACGAGTATAGATTTGAATCTAAATAAGGTTTCCAATTAATGAAGCATAATGAAATAATCTCATTTATCCTCTAAAGGAGAGCAATGTTGTTGTTACATGTGTAAGGATTCACTTTAAAGTAAAGCATATTGAACAATAACTAATGTCCCCTTGGGTCTGTCTCGGTATATTTTGATATCTATTATATAATGTGAAAACTTGATATTTATCAATCGAATCATAAAGTGACACGTGTCTAGAAAAGTTTCACATAATTCACTATGCTGAATAGAGGGGTTAGAATCGTTAAAAAGGGAAAATACGATGTTGAGGGACAAAAGATATCAAAAATAATAAAAAAAATTCAAGCACTAGAGGTCCTTGCGGACCGTATAGCAAACCCCTTGCTGTCCGCAATGGCTATCTAAACTTTTGTGGACCATATAGGGTATTCCTTGCTGTCCGCAAAGGGTACCTGGACAACAAAATCATGGCTGGCATCAACCTTCTTCCACACTTTGCCACCTATCTTGAAACCTTGCCACCTTGAACATGCATTTGACACATAAAGGGACACTAATCAGTCCCTAAAACCTCCATGGACACTTGTCCTCACGTCTTGGTCTTGGCTTGGCTATAAGTAGCCTCCTTTTGTGCCATTCTTACTCACACCAACTCAAAACACTTCAAAATCCAAGTGTCAGTTCTTCTTCATGCTTTTCAAGCCTTCTCTTCTGGCCTTAGAAGTCCTCATCTAAACTGAGTAAGTCTCCTTTCCTTAGCTTTTCAATTACAAGTAGTTACATAGTCTAATTTAGTCGAATGTCAACAATTTTTAACAGTTTTACTTTTCTATTTAACCTTTGGTTCTAACCACTTTGGTCAACCAAATTTAAATTAAACTCAACCAAATCATCTTCATAATGTAGAGGTTCAAAAACCTTACATCA
Organism: Helianthus tuberosus; assembly: GCA_030545235.1. Classification (NCBI taxonomy): domain Eukaryota; kingdom Viridiplantae; phylum Streptophyta; class Magnoliopsida; order Asterales; family Asteraceae; genus Helianthus; species Helianthus tuberosus. The sequence goes on from CM060404.1 coordinate 58,899,614, forward strand.
ATCTAAATGGGTCAAAATGATAAGTTAAACCTGAAACTCTAAAAAGTCAAACTCAGCTTTTTGTAATTATCGACAAATGAACTTTTAAGCATTATAATCTAAAGTTTTGAGACCAAAATAGTTTGTACAACACCACAAAAATATGTTCTAACATATTTGACTTATCACGGACCCATTTACCGCACGAACCCGTATTTACGAAAACGACTTGTTAAAATGGCATAAACCATATAAAAAAAGTCGTAATGGGTCAAAACCTTTTCAAAACACTTTCAAATCAGAATGTAAGGGTATTTAACTGTAACATACGAGGTCCTTCACTCGTATGGTTATAAACCACATTCTATCTGGTCAACGCTTAATCTAGCAGAATCGTGCTCAAATCTATGTAAACCGGTCAAGTCCAAAGGACACATAATACCCCGTAAACTATTCTCATGGATAATATTTCCATTCATTTTGAACTTGGGATATGGTACAAAACCACTTGGTTCGGGTATTACAATGGGCATATGCTTTCAGAATGTTGATAATCTGATTTTAATCAGTATTTCTTGATTAACATAAAGCATTTGGGGGTTAATAGTACCGTATCTAGGAGTCTGGATTCAAATATTGTAATGGCCATTAAGTGCAGGGTGTAGGCATACACCTGACACCACAATATATATGGTGTGTATATTAATCAAAAGCCGGTTTTTGACACTGGATCCCGAATGTGACAAGCATGTAAATATGGTAATAAGATTATTATCCCACATCCGGGCCCACCAAGAAATCAGGGTGTGACATATAAGACGTATCTCTGAGATTTATTATACCAAAGTATGTGTGAACAATGCTTTGACTTATGTAACATATACTTGTCAAAAGAATGTCATCGATATTAGGACAAGTTTACATTAGTTACTCCTACTCATCTTAAGGTAGGTACATTAATCCAATTGATTCTTAATGAAAAGAATTGCATAAAGTTTTCATCACATTTTGATGTTTACTTTAACTCATACATGGATTTTATTGACTTCCAGATTAAGTGTTCAGTGACCTTCATTTAACTTTCGGGTTGTTTTATGAACATGTAACTCTTTGTTAGGGAAAGTTGTTTAATTGTTCATCTAATGTAGGTCTAAATTATTGTAAGCTACTAGATCAACCAAATCCCAAACGTAAACATTATTCAGACAAATAAAATCAATTTTGCTAAAATAATAGTTTTATTACATAGAATATTATTGTTACTAATGGCTTAACTAGAAGAGGTAGGATCTGTAAACTTTCCAACATCCATTTCAACTTCAGTTAGGGAGGATACATAATCATCAAAGTTAGTAGGCTTTTAAACTTAGATAACCTCTTGAGTTGATTATTTGGTTTTATTTAGGAGTTTCAGTTGTATGAATTGGCTCGTAGTTAGCGTGCTATCACTTTCAGGTATATTAGGAGGAACATTAGATTCTAGATGTGTAAGAGTCGGTGTAGTATGATGTGCAAGAGGTGTAATCGAAGTTATTCGGAGTAAAACTTAATGAGTCTCTCACCCCCATCTCTTGTACTTCCAGCAAGTCATGATAAAGACTTTTGCTGCTCCCACTGACCTTAGAAGTCTTTAAAAATTAAGCATGCTTAAGGTCAACATTTAGAAGACCAACATCTTTCCAAAGAGAAACAAGTTAATGATGTTACTCATTTTAGTTACTCTTGTTGTAGGACTAGTTTAGTTTTGGAAAGAAATCTGAGTGCCAACGTTTAAGCAACAATGAAACTTTTGTAAGAGTAGCATTATATTTTGAGGAGACAAGTTGTGATGGAGCAGTGTCTTGTACAAGAGGTGTAAATTGAGGTAATATCGAGTTTTCACTTCCCTGCCTCTTGTAACTCTTTCAAGTTATAATTAAGACACCTATTGCTCCTACTAACCTTTTAGATCTTTAGGAAAGCTACAAGATAAGTTTCAATGATGTACGTGACGTGGGAACTTGTTATATATGTTAGACTAGATTCCCTTAATGTCCAGATGTTATAAGAAACTTTTGGGACATATTTAGAAGGAGTTCTAGTATCTATGAATTGATATCCTTAAGACCTTGACACATAGGAGACATATTAGATATAAGTAAATATTATTTGAAATGATAAATGAATTATGTCTGAATATTTCATTTAGGATAAGCTCAAATGAATTATAGATTCTGGTGGAACCTGATAGTTAAATATTAGGGCAATTAACAAATGTTTGTAAGTCAATAAGAATGATATTTAATAAAATCCATCCTGCACCAACCTGGTCAAGATTTGTCATGAACTTTTGTCTCAATGTATAATATCATCTAGTTCTATCTTATAAGGTTTTTATTCATACACTGATAACAAATAATTTGAGAGTTTAAGGTGCGTGTGACTTTGTTTTGGCCATGTAAACCTCACAAATGTCATAATGTAGCTTTAGTATTGGTATTAAATTCTGAGTAATATCCAAAATATGTAGGGTATCATGAAACCCACTTACAAAACAATTTATTATGGTGCTTAGAGCCTTAACATAAAATTTGCACTAACTCTCATCTTAATTATTTGTTGATTTATGGTAAGGTAACATATAGAACTAGACTCTAACCCTTCATGTGTTAATTGGAATATCATCGTTAGCATACTTAGATATAATTAATGTGCGACTACCTATCTTAGCCAGTTGTCCTTTAAATAATGGATAGTCTCATTGCTTGTGCCTATTCTAATGGCATAACTTTGCAGAGATATTTTCCTTTGAAGAAACTTAGAGTTGGAAGTAGTCTTGTATTCTATCTCCAGATCTTTGAAGTATAACCTTTTTAGGTTTAGTGGTGGTGAGTGAATAACATCTTATTTTCCAGTTTCAGACGTTTCTTTTCATGTACGTATGTATGTTGCTGATTAACACACTCATTTTCCCGTGGTACTTCTGAATGTTATAGTTGATTCTTAAGGCATCGAATTCGTACCGCTGAAAAAGTTAGCATGTAACACATTGAAAAAGTGTATTGATTTCCATGTGTAAGAGCATTAACAATGGATCCCCTATATATTTTTGAGTGCGTTACTTATATTATAAGAGATGGTTGTGAGTGGTTTTGAGTGCTTGTGAGTAGAGGAGAGAAAATGTTACCGTTCATCTGTAAACATACGGAAACATTGTTCACCCCTAAAATTTCTTAATATATTTGAAAGTGGTTGTGAGTGTAGGTGAGAGAAAAGGTAATGATAAAGATATAAAAAAATATTATTTGATTGAAAAGTAAAGAGAAAAAGTAGTGATTTTTTAATGTAATTATAGAAATATGGATATGGGTCTGAATGTGAATACTTTAAGCCCTTAATTTTATGGGCCATGGTATTTGTATAGTATATTATATTCACGGATGTCATTTAACCTTATAGTTAGAATTTAGAGTGAATGCATGCATTTTAGGAGTTCCTTTTGATTCTTCCAAAGAAAACAGTTTAGTATTAGGGAATTTAGAATTTGGAATAGCTCCCATGATAGCAATCATATAAAGGAGTTCTTGATTATCATAAGAGACGCAATGTTTGACTTATCCCACTAGTCATACTCTAGTTTTCTTCTTTAATACTTTTTATCAGAAAGAGCAGCAAGATTGTCATGTCTAGGGATAATCGCGATTCAATAAGAGCTAGTTTTCCGGAAACTCTTTAATGAAGGAAAAAATCTCATCTTCTGAAATTAGAGTGGATGCTTTTTAGTTGAGATAGTTACTTAAAAATAATTTGTAAGAGTGATATATGTTATGGGGTAATCATGTAAGGCATACGAAAAATTTAAATCTTGATATTAATGAAAAATATAATGTAAGAATCAGTTTATTAATGAAGATGTGATACTGTCTATTATAAACACCAAAACTAAAGTTCTACTTAAACGATAACATATCACCATCAGAAGTGAAATATTCATGCATTTGTAAATGGAGCAAATTAAGTGTAACACAACACATTTGGGCAGAAATGACACAATTAATTTATTAGGCACAAGTTAGTTTTGCAAGATAGAAATTTAACACATCACATTTGGGCACAAGTGAAACATTCATGCATAATAGACAAAAATTCATGCTTCTTTAGACTTGAATAATGTAATGGATGTAACATGTCACCTTTGAGCATAAGTGAAATTGTAAGGTCGAATACTTAGGTTTACGCTTTGATTACTCAACGGCTGAATTAACGAGGTTAATGGGGTTAAGTTTTAGTGGGTTTTACAAGATTTGGGTCGCGCCAAGTACCATGTGGGCCAGACCAGTCGCATAGAGCCCATGTAGGGGCGGCCTAGCCTAACTATATAAGGTGGTTTTTCATCTCATTTGTTAGGTTAGAGGTTCTAGAGAGTTTTCCTTGTATCAGACGATTCAATGCTAATTAATACAATCATATACAAAGTTAAAGAAATTGTTCTTCTGTGTTTCTTGATCTGATCAATAGCTTGATTCCGCCAAACTATTGGTTTTTACTTGATATATGACTTTAGGGACTTACAAAGTATCATCACTATAAAATATATAAACTCTAAATCATCATTCTTAATACCATATGGTCTATCACAAATCATTGAACAAGCTCAAGCACTTCATCAAAACACAAGGCGAGATCACAACCCGTTTTCTACTTTTATGTCATTTTATTCTAATCTACCAATATCTAAAATATGTTCATCTAATTTTTTTTACAAACAAAAACTGATAATTAAATTCAAAACCCAACTAAAAATAGTAAAACACTAGCCTATTTTGTTTTGTCCAATTTATCATTCTATTAGTGATTTTTTATACATATATAAGTTTATATTTAAGGGTCTGTCTACTCGGACATGGCCCCTGAATAGGGATGCCCCTGGTTCCAATGTTCGTATGAAAATCACAAGTTAGAAATGCTTGAACATACATAACTATTAAGCATATCATGAAAACTAAACAAGCTTGGCTCTCGACATGCTAAATCTAAAACTTTGCTTTCTGTTTTGTTTCCTGAAATACATATAAACGTAAAATGATAAAAACATTACTGAAACACTAGTGAATACGTAGGGCTCAAAACAAAATATATACACCCGAAACATCAATCCTTGAAAAAGCTTTAAAGACGTTTATTAAAGAGATTTGAATGATTGATAAAAGACGTTTATTAAAGAGATTTAAATGATTGATATTTTATTCACAATATTCCTTGTCAATATATAGGCAATTTACAACAAGATAATGAGCAATTACAGGAGACTAGTGGGGAACCCGCGCGTTGCGGCGGAGTCGATAATAAGGGGCGATAATATAATTCAAACCTTAAAACGACAAAAAACCATATATAAGTTGTATATGTATATAAGTTCTATATACATTTACATTCTGGCAAAACAAAATGTTGGTATTAAATGTAGAATGCTGATATTGTTAAAAAAACAAGAAAGGGGTAGTCTCCTTTAGTTTAGAAGCTTTCATCTAAAATTGTTGGCTTCCAAAAACAGCTCTGGGCCTGTTTTCAAAGACCATAAAATTAAAACGCTAATATAAATCCACAAAAGATAGAAAAAACAGTTCAGTACAATATATTAGCTAAATGCATATGCATTGTTGACATTTTCACATACTTAAAAAATGAATATAGTAAGGTTTATGTTGCTTCTAGTTTAACTTCATGTGAATGTCACCCAACGAAATAAAAACAAAAAAACTTAACAAAACTTAAAAGGAAACTTGCATGTGCTTCATCAGTTCATTACTATAAATTTGAACGTCGGCTGAGTGTTCCTGTAAATACAGAGGAGAATGAAGATATATTAGATTAATTATTTGTCGTTATCCACATAAAAATAAGAAAAACTTGTTCCTGGTTCTCAAATTTTAGAGCAACACCCAAACCAGCAACAATTAAGTTAAACCGCTTATGACCATTTCACCGTAAGATAGCCAGAGAAGATAATCTCTTTTTTTCATCCAACACTTATAAGTGCTTATCTGCTTTGTATAAAAGCACAATGAGTAGTTAAGCTATTTAAATAACCAAATCCTAAACACAGCTAAAAGGAGCATGCTTAATGGTAATTTTGGACAAGGAAACTTACTTGGGTTTCTCTAACTTTATTGGTCATTACTCCTCAATGTCTCTCGACCCTAATGATCTCCTTTTCTGTCAGCTTGGGGTCTCTAATCCTATAAATCTGAAAAAAAAGACTTGGATGAAATAAAATCAAAGAAATGTTTATTACCATTTTTAAGTTGATAAACTTTAACCTCTCACCGTCAAGACCAAGATGTCCAGACCATAGAGAAAGCTAGATACTATTAGTAAATTTTCCGACATTCTAAGATTCTCTTTTTATTGTTGAAGTGGCACGAGTGGGCATTTTCCGTTTGGATGATCACATAGTTAAAAGTACAACCAATCAATCATGAAGACAACATTCAAAGAAGAGCAAAATTACCTGAAATTATGATTTATAAGATAGACGACCTTCGTTTGTTTCCCAATGTTCCGCCCCTTCACGTCGCTGGTTATGGATGTGGCTTCGGGAATCCAAACATTCAGTATAATAAGAAATTTCACTAACTGTTAGAAGTGCAAACGAGCTTGAGCGAGCACGGCTAAGAAAAAGCTTGAAACGACCCGAGCTTAAACAAGCCCGATCCTAAAAAAAAGCTCGTTTAGCGAACGACCCCAAGCCCGAGCTTCGTTTATCGAGCTCGAGCAAGCTCGCGATCCTAAACAAGCCAATGTATACTTTTTCAATAATATATTACATATATATTTATAAATAATATATAAAATAACCACGGGGTGTCAGCCCAGTGGCCACCGGCACCCACCTTAGAGCGGTTCCTTGGTGCACAGACGCGGGTTCGAACCTTGCTTGCAGGCTCTTCGAAACCTCCTGTGTAGGACTGAGTTTCGTGACCGAAACCGTGATTCTTGTGAGATCGGTTCAAGACGGGAGAGATTAGACATGATAAACAAACAACTTTGTATTAATCCGGTAGTAAAACATTACAAATCGGCCCGATTACATGATAACCGAACTAATACCAAAGAAGTATACATCCGGGGAGAGACCAAGTGGTGATCTCTCCCGGTGAGGTCTCAAACCTCCTAAAATCTCCAAATGTTGCAAATGGCAAAGGTTTTCTATTTATAGTCACACCCCTTGTCTTGCAAACACACACGGTCAACCGAATAACCCTCTCGTTTGACCACTTCAAACGAGCGGGTTAATACACGTTCGTTTGACCGTTTCACTAACTATTACAAATTCAGCGTAAAATAATAACTAATCTATTCGACAAGCATCGGACACAAAATCTGCATCAACAAATTCCCCCTTGTCCGTTGCTGTCGAATGCTGAAAATGCAACTGCAATCGATCTTCAGTCAAGTATTCATCTTCTCTGTGTTAACAAATTCCCCCTTGACCGATGATCCAGGTAAGTAGTATCTTGATGCTCCTTGTATAATATTTCCCCCTTAAAGTACGCGTATCCGTGTTGGGTGTTGTGCAATTTCCTCAATTGACCGATCTTCCGCTGATCTTCCAATCCTCCAACCGGCATTTGATAAGGGTTCCAATCTTTAAGAACTGCATCAAGTCTTGATCTTGTCATAAGAACTCTATTTCATACAAGCATACTACATTGATAGAGATTTCTGGTGAACTGTCTTCTGTAAACCGTCTTTGTGGAATCGACCAAGTAATGCACTTTAATCTTCAGCATCAACACTCAGGAAAGTCAGCTAGACCAAGTGTATCCCTTGCAAGCTCAACCAGCATGCTTAGTTGAACTACATCCAGATCTCATTGTCTCGCCTTTGTGAAGTTGACCACGTAATGCACTACGGATCTTCAGCATCAGTACTCAGGAAGTCAGCTTGACCAAGTACATCGTTTGCAAACTCAACGAATTGAGTTACCCCCAGATCCCTGTAAAATCCCAAGGAAACATCAAACCCAAAACCGAATCCTGCAGGTCTTCAGTCTTGAATTATCAGCTTTCATAAAGATTCCCCAGGTCTTCAGTGAACAGCGCTTTTGTAACTACTGTAGACTTTAGAAACCTGTATTTTTCCGTGCAAAACCCTTCACGCTGGCTGGAGAATTAATTAAAATCCTCAAATATGTGTCTGTGCAAAACATTCCACGCCGAACCGTTAGTATCACCAGAAAATCACAAACTCTACCACCTGTGATTGCGTTTAGAAATTTACCGAAGAAATTCAACATACGAAATTTTTATTCCCCCTATTTCTTTGGTAAGATTTCTAAACCTTAACAGATTCTCTCCACTTCAAAGAAACTGTCGTCAAATGTTCACCAATTCCCTCCACTGAGCGGAACTGTCGTCAATCTTCGTTGAATGTTCTTGGTTTTTCGAAAAATCACGAAAACGAATTTCTTCTTTGCATATGCTAGTTGAATAAGAACGTCCCCTAGTACCCCGTTGGATCCGACTTGTATCCCTCCAAAGACTTTGTGAACTCGTTAGGACCGGTATTGACATTCTAGGTTCATTCATTCGTTACCAAATGCGAGAATATGACAATAAACAAAAAGATTTCTTCGTTGCATATTCTAGTTGATAAGGAAATTTCGCCTAGTACCCCGTAGGATCCGACTTGTATCCCTCCAAAGACTTTGTGAACTCGTTAGGACCGGTATTGACATTCTAGGTTCATACGTTCGTCTTCAAATGCGAGAATATGACAATAAACAAAATGCTTTCGAACATTTTCGAATAACCGATAACAATCATAAACATTGACGTGCGGAAGTGAACATACCGTTTTGTTTTTGGTTTTGGCCCATAATAGTCGCGTCACCATTTTTGACATTTGCATTGGTAACCGTGACTACCCCACATTTTTCAAATAATCAAGTTTTCATCATCTCTTGTTTTCATCATGCCGCAACATCCCGCGCGCTCCCGAACTCGTACAAATTTCGACATTGAAGCTCGATTCAAATATCCTATGTGACAACCCGACCCCCACTTTGCAACTCACGAGCCCACGAAGACTCTTTGAACCCACTAACCTTGACTGTTCTTCTAGTGGGCCACGAAGACTAGAAGGTCCAATGAAGAATTAAAGTGGAGCCACAAACACTAGTGGGTCACAAAAACTTTGAAGCCGCGAATTAAGTCCACGAAGACTTTAAATGAATATGGCCATGAGCACTACGAAGCTTGTTTGAAGTAATCTGAAGCCCAAGATTATTAAAGAGCTTTAATTTTCAACTGAAACAAGAGGCCCAAAAAAAAAAAAAAAAATTCGTGAATCCCATTGTTAAAGTTAATGTCTTTCACTAGAGGCCCACTAATTAATTAGTTAATTTTCAAAGAGGCCCAAACACAAGAAAAACCTAGCTGGACTTTAACTTTTCAGCCGACAACTAGTATAGCTGCCAACATCATCTTTGTCTTCTTCATTCTTTGCTATACACACCTCCAAACCTCTGTTCGAACTTTTCAACAAATTCCAACCTAATTCCTCTAATAACAACATCAGTGGCCACCATCTCTCTGCGATACACAACATCAGTCGACATCCATGTCTTCTTCTCCTTCTTCGATAAACAACAAGCAGAACCCACATCAGATTTCACCATTGAAGCTATTACAAGCTCCTCTTTTCACCAATCACATAACCATGAGCAGACAAACTTTACCAAAACACAACAAACTCCAAATCCCTTTCTCTTTCTTCGATTAAAGGCCTCCAACAATCAAAACCCCCAACGATTTCATACATAATCTAACTCCAAATCTCTTCATCGATACACGGCATCAACCCAAAAACCCTTTTCTGCCTTGTGATAACTGATCTTTCGAGAGAACGTAAACCTCGAAGGATATCTTTCGAAGTTTTTAACCACCTCCAAAACACAGAACGTAAACCTCGAAGGATATCTTTCGAAGTTGTTAACCACCTCCAAAACACAGAATGTAAACCTCGAAGGATATCTTTCGAAGTTGTTGAGGGTTCCCACAAATATCTGGCATCTTTCGATCCAGATCTGGATCCTTCGACCCAAAGAACATCCTTCGACCCAGATCTGGATTAAGTAGCCGCCAAGAACATCTCAAGAACACAGCGACTGTTCTTATGCAGATCTGACAAAAACGTTGTATATTTGATTTTTGATGATGATAACTTGATTATATAGGTGAAAAACATAAAACCGAACACTTGTTTCCGCACAGATCTGAATATTCGGGTCCAGATCTGAGTTTTTCTCATTTTCACCCAACTTTTCTTCTTGAACAAAAATCACATAAATCACAGATCTAGAGCACATGTGACTTAGTAAACGGTTAGATTTACTAAATCGGGCACCATGGCTCTGATACCAATTGTAGGACCGAGTTTCGTGACCGAAACCGTGATTCTTGTGAGATCGGTTCAAGACGGGAGAGATTAGACATGATAAACAAACAACTTTGTATTAATCCGGTAGTAAAACATTACAAATCGGCCCGATTACATGATAACTGAACTAATACCAAAGAAGTATACATCCGGGGAGAGACCAAGTGGTGATCTCTCCCGGTGAGGTCTCAAACCTCCTAAAATCTCCAAATGTTGCAAATGGCAAAGGTTTTCTATTTATAGTCACACCCCTTGTCTTGCAAACACACACGGTCAACCGAATAACCCTCTCGTTTGACCACTTCAAACGAGCGGGTCAATACACGTTCGTTTGACCGTTTCACTAACTATTACAAATTCAGCGTAAAATAATAACTAATCTATTCGACAAGCATCGGACACAAAATCTGCATCAACATCCTGGTTCCGGCTGGGTAGTAACCGCCAAGCAGCGTTGCCGGCCGCTAGCTTGGGAAGGGGGATCCCTTCCGCGGTCGGGGGTACCGTGTAATTACCCTTTTTTTTAAATAATATATAAAACTACAAAAAGTAACTAAATTATATATAAAATAATATTTATAATTAATATAAATTAACTAATAAATAAAATAATATTCGTAAAAACATGCAATTGCTGATCTTTATCACCAACACCATCATAAATCCAATCACCAGATCCACTTCCATCTATGCCAATTGCATGGTAAAATTTATTTCGTATACACGCCTAAAATCTATCAATTGGTTGATCATCACCTGTTAAAAAAAATAAGAGTATCATAAGTGAAGAAAAAATAATATACATAAAGAATGTTAAACATTTGTAAAAAAATTACCTTCTCTTCTCAACATTCAATTCTTGATTAGGATCATGACCATCAACCCCATCTTCCTCAATAAATGGTAATATTGCTTTTTTAAATAAATACAAAACTGTTAACTATAGAAATATATATAGAGTTGCTATAAAACTATGGAATACAAGAGGATGAGTTGTACTTACGTTTTATTGTTGTAGGAAAACAGATCAGATTTGACAATATAAAAGCAAGGGTAACTCGTCTCTGTAATTTCTTGGCTAACAACTTAACCCGGTTGGTTGACTAAGTGAATTAGGAAGCATCTCATGTTACAGGTAATCATCATATTAGCGTAACAAAATTTAGAAAAAAACATAACTTCAGTTATAAAGGATGGTGTTCAGATCCAATGTAGACGGCGAGGGATCCGGCATACGTGATGCGTCTTTGACAGAGAGAACAGTCGATTTCCAATTCAGAGTCAGAAGTGAAGGAATCGGAGCTTATGCAGCGTAGCCACCATCTCATCCACTTCTTGAAAGTCCAGTTAATTGTGGACCAACACACCTTCTCTAACTGCCCACCTGTTAATTGTTGATGAGCGTCAAGAAAAATATCACCAATGAGACCAGATAAAACACTGGATTACGTTGGACGGGTGACCATTAAAAAGATTTAAAAAAAAGACGGAAGCTGAATTCGAACAGGATTAACGCACTTACCACGTTTAAATCAAGCTATCTGTATAACCATGATAACCAATCTACATATTATTAGCTACAAATCAATACAAGTAATAAACAAATCGGTAATTAGCAATAAAGCTATGATTCAAGAAAGATGCCAGCCTCATAGTTTCCTACAATTTCCTTTTATATATCTATAAACATCTACAATTTCCTCATAGTTTCCTTTTAATGGTAATGAGAGAGAATTTACCACTGTTGTTGCGGAGGATTACGGTGGCGTACGGTCAAGCGACCGTTCCAGGGGTTCAAAGATCCAGAGACGAAACAATGGTGGGTTGCCTGATCTCTCTCTGTCTCTAGCATATTCTCCTCTCAGAGAGAAGGCATGAATGTGAACTTCACTTCAGACTTCTCTTGTATCAACTCCCCTTCATCTTGAGTCAAGTTAACTGCCTATGATTAACCAATCAAATTAGGAAAGTAATACCCAAAAAGTTGATCGAGACTAATTAAACGAAACTAATTAAACGAAACCATAGTGTAAAAAGAAAATAAAAAATTTGAACAAGAAATAAGTAGACGAAAAGAATACACACAAAGAATAAACACCAAGCTTTATTAGAACAAGAAACTTTTAAAATTCATCCAAACACGGTATGTTCTCTTTCTGCATCATTTAACCCCTAGATACTCCCTAATTGAGAATCAAATGTTTTAATTTATTCCTTAGTACATTGTAACAATCAACAAATTTGATTCAAGTTGCAATTTAATCCTAATTACGTTGTGATAATCAACAAATCTTATTCAAATTTCGAATCGCTTAACAAGAAATTACAAAATACCTTATGCAAAACACTAAACACAGATAAACTAAAATTTCAAGAAATAAATACCTGAGGTGCTTTTTCAACGATTTCCAGCAATCATGAACCCTAAATCATGATAAATTAGGCCACAATAAAACCCCCAAATCGGGAAAAATTTACAATTACCTCTCATCTCCCTTAAATACTGGCAAAACCAACAGAATTCTCGCGATAATAACCGCATCAACAATCTGATTCCTAATCTGCAACAACCCACCAGAAACCACAACTATTTTATTAAAACATGTTGCTCTTATTATCATTTTATATTGTTTCAGTGAACGTTTTCAAATGAGTTCTGTGAAGAACATTGACAATAGAACCCACTTTTCATCCAAGAACACCTAAATAAACCAAACCAAACCAAACATAACAGATCGGAACCCTAAATCGAAGCATAACAAGTCGATTCAGAATTAGATGGGAACCCTAAATCGACCTTTGACAATCGAATGGAAACAAACCGGACTTACCTTCAAACAAACAGAACAATCGGTTTCGATTGTAAGCAAATCGGACCTTGAATCGGCCTTCGAATCTTTGAATTTGTGTGGAACAATAGTGAATTTGTGTGGTGGGCTGCAAAGGAATGAAATGCGTAAAATGCGAATTGTACCGTCCATTATAATCAACACTCTGCCAGTTATAGCTAGTTGTACCGTCCATTATAATCAACACTCTGGCAGTTATAGCCATAAACAAAGAAACTGAAGAGGTGGTATAACACAGACAGGAATCAAAGGGCAACGATGAAATACATCTTAGTCCATTGAGTTTTGTAGAGAAAGGAGGACAGAATGGGAAGAAAAATGTAAAAGTATAGAGTTTTGTTGAGACTTTTAGTCTGCCATCTTAAAATATGGGGATGAAATTACATCTTAGTCCATAGGAAATGCTTTATAAAGTTTGTCTATAGATGATTGAGAAGCTATTCAAGGATATAATCTTTTAACAATAATTACAAATATAATTTGAATATAATTTCCCTCCTAAGTGGTTTGTGTTAACCTGTTGAGTTTATGATCTCTAATATTTATAAACACCTTTTGAAAAACTTCTTTAACGATCCACCATAAAAAAAATTAAAATCCACTATAACCTTACAATGGCTTCTTCCACGCAAACCCATCGTAGAGATAGTGTAGGGCAACATGGAATATAAAGTTCTCCATTTAACCGTAAACCTATTCGGATCTAATGTATGTGTACATTTACGGTGACTAGAGCAAATTTTCCTACACTTATAGAATTTCAAATAAACTCCGCTTGTGAGTTTCCAGTTAATTAATTCTCTGTTATGTATAATCTTTAGTTTACACAATTGCACACAACATCCAAACAACAACACGTACTTAATACCTAACACTAGCTGTGGTTAGGGAACTCATCCCAGTATCACCTTCCACCCTATTGGTTGTGGATTGACCGTCCATGATCTATGCAAGCTGAATAAGTCAAACTTTGTTTTTTTATGTCAATAAGAGCACACACATACTTGGACATTCAGGATACAATTTCCTGTTTAAACAGAGCTTATGGTTCAAAACTGAAGTAGCACACAATCGTAGAGAAAATAAAGTATACAACTTTTTATAAAACAAATCAAGTAATAAAAGTTGTACTATTTATTCTTGAGCTAACTAATACCTTCCCCGTATTAAAGATAAGTTTGGTGTTAATAACATAATCATTTCACAGTTTTCACTAAATCCCATTTATGGCTTAGTGGAAGGAGGCTTGGTTTATCCAATGGAGAATGAAGTTCGGTTCCCCGCTTGTGTCACTTTTGGTGTATTAAGGCAATGAAGGATTTGAGCTAGGCCTTGAGGCTGTCAGTTCGAATCTCGAGCCCACCCGGGTTTCGTCCCACCGTGTGTTACGCCATAGAGTTCTGCTCTTGTGGTGGCACAACGACTGTCAAGTGGCAGCCGGTGGTATGGTTTCCCTGAGGGAACGCCCAAGCCAAACTGTAAGACCCTAACACACTTTAACTGAAAAAACGCAGTGGAAATACGTACCATAAAATTTCTTTAAATATAAACGTCTTAACTTACTTGAAAGTTCAAATTTAAAATAAGTCTTTTACAATTATTGGACCCTTCATACTCATTAACGAAATAAATGCATAACCTATGTTTGCTAATTTACACACTCAAGCATTCCCATACAATCAATCTCGTGACTCGGTCTTGATCGTTATACCTCGTGATGATGGTCCATGTTTCTGTACAACCTGCACTCATCCCATGACATCGTAGCGTTAGTACACATTTTATATAAACATGATTCATAACCATGGAGTCTCGTTGCATTATGTCCTCGTATACTTTCCATTCCATTAACTTACTAAATACACGCATTTCATCTGGGTGTCTAACTCTTGGTGAGACTTCAATAAAGTACCTGAATTACATTTTAATCTCATGGCACACTATTAATAACTTTAATACTCAAACGTATTGAAATCATGCATACATATATACTTACATACTTACACACATACATTCATACGTACCTTCATATATATCTACATACTTACATACACACCAATATGCGTACATACATTCAACATACCTACACGTTTACGTACAAGTTCTTGCATACTACTCCCATACAATTCTTGTTTACTTATTAGCATTCACTTATCATACTCATATATTACTTACATGGGGCTTAGACTTGGTTTTATAACCCATAAACATCAAGGAAACAATCAAAAATCAAGTTTGGGAAGCCCGCCGTAGATCACGGTTAGCGTACCGAAGCTTACGGTACACCGAACAACTTAAATAACGAATTTCAGCATTTGGAACATGGGAAGGGCGTCGGCGACGGCCCTACAGGGCGTCGGCGACGCTTCTTGGTTTTCGCGTATTCAGAAACCTCCGTAGGCAGTGAATTAGGGCGTCGGAGAAAACAGGAAATGTGTTGATGCATTTTTAGTGTCTGTGACTAGTCTTGTTTAACGATGTATTTTGTATGGTCTTTTATTAATTATCGAGTCTGTATGTTATGTTGACCAAGTCAGATATCCTCCTATCTACTTGTGTACAACTTGTTTGTCTCTTTTGATATGTAAAGTATTATGAACAATGCATGTTGCATTAAAGGGTAGTTTGGTCATTACTATGTTTATATGTTGCTGTTGTTGCTGTCTGTTATCAGAAACAACCACAACAGTTGCAGTCCTCGACGAAACAGGTCTGTTTCGTCGGAACACATCATGACGAAACAGACCAATGTCATATACTTCTGTTTCGTTGAAGGTCATGACGAATCACACTTTGATTCGTCATATAATGGGCTGTTTCAGGCCCAATGACCGGCCCATGTTCAGTTTTGCCGAACACCTTGTGTTTCGTCGATGTCTTGGCCCAGGGACTATATAAACAACATCTCTGTTTCATTTGAACATAGAGATGAGATAATAACCATAGTAACAAAACTCTGCCGAAATTCTGTCTGAACTGTGTTTGTATCAGTTTGTAATCGGTTCTCATCCCGTTAATCAATCGAGTGTGTATAATTGATTAATCCGTTGTTATTATTGCTTTATATGTTTGATTTGGCATAGTTACGTGGATTCCGCACACGTAACCGTGTTTACTATAAACAAGTGATTCGGTTCGTTATCGATCCTCAGATTTCGGGACCTACAAGTGGTATCAGAGCATTGGCTCTTATCCTTGTTTAAAAATCAAACTTGTTCGGTTTTTTATCAAGTATTTTGTGTGTGTTTTTCTGAAAATTTGTTCTTGAAAAATTATATATTCTGGAAAAATATTCATAAATCTGCTGTTTTACTGTTGTTTGCTAAAGATTTTTATCAAAAACCTATGTTAGATTGTTTGTTCATGCTTTAAACCGGGTTTTTAGTGAAAATCTAGTGTATTTTCGTGTTTCGGAAAATTATCGGTGATCGGAAAACTCATCGGAAAATTTATGTTCTTGAGTGTGTTCTTCATATTTTCATAAGTGTTCTTGTTATAAACTGAGAATTTGATCTGTTAAATTGATTAAAACCAAGTGTTGCAACTTATAAAAATATAACTTGACTTTTGTGTAAAAAAGGTGATAATTGGTTTCAGTAAAAGATCTGTTTCGTTGAAAATAAGGTGTTACAAACATACCTTTGTGTCAGTTTTAAATATCTTGCTGTCTGGTCTTATCCTTTGACTGATCAGTAGATATTTTAAATATCTAAACCAGCTGTCTCTTACCCAGTTTTGACGAAACAAGTAGCCGACGAATCACATCTGTTTCGCCACCACATCTTTGACGAAACAAATTCTGTTTCGCCACAACATCTTTGACGAAACAAATTCTGTTTCGCCACAAATCACAATTATCACAAGTCTGTTTCGTCATCATTCATTTAGACGAAACAAACCTGTTTCGTGAAATCTGTTTCGTCGAGAACAGATCTGTTTTACACAGAGGACTTGTAAAAGTTTGCTTACTGTTTGTTTTCAAGAATTTGTGCAGGTACTATCATACATACATCAAATATGAGTTGTACTAGTCCATGGGATTGGAGTATGGACTCGAGACCACGTGAAGATCCGACCTCCGCAGCAGCGTGGGTAAAGAATGTTTTTGGTCAACCAACTATAAGTGCCGGACAATGGGCTTTGGCATCCAATCAGAATCAAAACATTCAAAATCTTTTGCTTAGCGAGAGCGAAACGGGTAGCAACAATCGCCCGCCAAAGTTGAATCATATGAACGAGTTTCCATCATGGAAAGGTCGTTTTCATACATATGTTCAAGGTCAAAGCACTGATCTTTGGAGGTGTTTCATTACTCCAATAAATGATGCTCTCGAAGTAGCAGCTTCAACGGCCGAAGGTTTTTCTAACATGCAGGAAAATGACAAGAAAGCCTATGAATTTGAGAAAAAGTCGTTTGCTGTTCTTACTCAAGCACTTCACAAAGATATTTATCATCAATTTTCTTATTGTAAGGACACGAAATCATTATGGGATTGTTTGGTAACAAGAGGAGAAGGAAATGCAGCTTCCAGAAAGACACGACATGATCTATTGAAGAAAGAGTTTGAATCATTTCAGTTCTTGGAAAATGAAACTCTAAATGATATGACTACACGTTTTTATCATTTGATTAGTGAAATGTTTGCTTATAGTGTTGTTGCAAGTGAAAAGGAAGTTTGTGCACGGTTTGCTGATTCTCTACCACCAAAGTGGAGTCCATACATTGAGCTTCTAAAGCATACAGGTATTCTAGATGCTGACACTATAACTATCTATGAATTCGTACAGAAGCTGGAACATAAGAATTATGAAGAAATCCGGAAAGCAAAACGCATTGCTGCTCCTCAAAATATCGAAATGTATTGTGGAGGAGGTTTTGACCCGTCAGCTAGTCTGCGGCAACCGAAGTTACAAACGGCGTTTGTATCAAATACAAACTCTTCTCCGTTTCCTCAACAAACTCAGGCTTATTCTGGAGAAGGTTTTATTCCTTATATACCTCCAGTTTCTACTACTCAACCTCAGGCATATTCTGGAGGAGGTTTTATTCCATCCCTACCACAACCACAAGTCCAACCACAACAGCAACAACAAGCTCATTATACCAACAATCCTCCAACCCCAAACCCTAACACAGTCAAAGTTGATACATCAAACCTCTCAAATGTTAGCATTGAAGTAGTAAAGGAACATATGGAACTTATTAATACCATGGTCAGTGCTTACTGTGGTTTGGTCGCAGGTCAAATTGGAAACATCAATTTAACCAACGAAGACTATCTACAAATCAACCGTGATGAAATGGAGTTGATGGATATAAAGTGGGCATTCGCAAGTGCTGTTAGAAGGGCGAAGGACTTTATGGTTCGAACAGGAAGAAGTTCTTTGGAAAGCAAACAAGATACAAAGTACGGTTTTGATAAAGAAGCAGTTACATGCTTCAATTGTGGCGAAAAGGGTCACTTCAAACGTGAGTGCACTCGACCAAGCAGACAAGGCAATCAGAACCCATTCCGTAATCAGACGAGTACTTCAAATGCTAATCAAGACAATCGTGGAAAAGGGATAGTGGCTGTAAACAACACCACTAACCAGAATCAGTCTGGACCATCAAACGAAAGTCGTGCTTTAACCGTACAAGCTGATGAAGGGTTTAATTGGTCTTTACAACTTGGGGAAAGTGATCAAGATAAAGGAGGAACAGCGTGTTATGCAAAGATAATCAATCACATCAAGCACGTTCATAAGGAAGAATTTTCTGAAAGTGACGACAGTTCTGGTAATACCGGGAGTTCTGATGAAGAAAGTTCTACTTCGAGTTCTGAATCTGATGTGAGCAAAGAAGCAAGTTCTAATCTTGATGACTTATTGAATGAAGCAGAAGAGTTGAAATGTCAGAAATCAGTTCTGATTAAGAAGGCTGAGGTAGTATCTAAAGAAATGGAGAAGTTCTTTTCTGAAGACGGATCTTTCTCTTATCAGACTGCCTTTATGGCAAATGTCTCAGCTTCTACAAGTCAGGTAAAATATGAAATTCTTATCAACTGTAGAGATTGTGAGTATATGAAAAATGAATTTGATAGAATAAAGCTTGAATGTGATTCGATTCATATTCACAATCAGAGTTTAGTTGTTGAAATGGCTAAATGCAAAGAAGCGAATATGGCTTTAGTTCGAAACGAAAAAGAATTTAAATCTATGATTGAAACTCTAAAGAAAAATGTTTCTGAAGTGACAAAAACTGTTTATCATAAACAAGTTAGTATAAATGATTACATTAACATTGTTGAGGAAACCAAAAAGGAACTAGCCATTGCCAAATGCGAGCATGATGCAATCAAGCAAAAATTGGAGAGTTACTCTAACTCCCGATTTGTGCTCGATCACATTATTGATGTTCAACAACTAAAGGGAAACAAGAAAGGCGTTGGGTATAAGAAGTGTCCGCCCCCTTTGAGACATAATTATGCTTATATGCCTGATGAAGAAGAAATGCCACGGTTTGAATCCAGTGTGCCTCTTGATTATGAGGAAGTTACTACTGGCCTAGGGTTCAAATCGGACAATTCTCCAAGTACAAATTCTGAGCAAAAAGATTCAACATCTACGAAACAAGGTCCTCCCACCATTGAGGACTATGAGTCGTCGGATGATGAACCTGAATCAGATGTGAGTAATCAGGATAAATCACTTAACAAACTTAAAGGAGTAGAAGTTCCAATTGAGAATCATATTCTATGTGATCCTCCTACCCCTGATGTTCAACCTGTGGTTCAACAAGTGATAGATCCTGTGTCTACCGTTAAAAGTAAGATTGTGTTGTACACTTTGGTTGGTGATTCTAAAATCTATTCAGATAATGATTTTCCAATTAAAAATGTCAATCCATCATCGATTGATAATGTTTTTGAAAATAATACAAGTAAGTTTTTGGGAAAGTCGATTCCGGGAGTTATTGTGACTCAATGTAATCCAATTCCTAAGGCTGAAATCAAAAAGAAATTTGGAAATCAGAAATCACTTTCAAAGCAACAACCTATTGCTTCTAAGGGTAAACAATCAGATCAACGGGCTAAATTGCCAAATGTTTCTAAATCAAAATTTGAAACAAAAGGGGCTCGTTATCAGAAGAAAAACAGCAATGTCAAATTTGTGGAATCTAGGGGTACAGATAAAATTGAGACTTTTGCAAACAAGTCAAACACTGATTTTGTACAAGTCAAAATTTTAAAACGTGATAGTCAAAACAATTACACTCAACATTCAAATGGGTGTGATGAAAAAGCTAGTACCTCGGGTTATACAAGTTCGACATCTGATCGTCGATCCAGTTCTCCTAAGTTTGTTGAAAGGAGAACGTGTTTTAAATGTGGGGAGTTTGGGCACATCATCAAAGATTGTGCTAACACTCCGAAAGCGAAATTTGTTGAAAGAGCATCACCTGAATCGATTCACCCTCAATGTCGTCCTGTTTCACCTAAACATGATAAAAGAAATATTAAAGAACAGGAATCGAAACAACGACTTCAAAATGTGAAGAAAATAGAAAAGGCTTTAAAATCTAAGGTCAATTCTGTTCCAAGGGAATCAAGTTCACCTGTAAAACCAGAAATTTCAAAATTTGTTTACAAAACTCAATCTGGTAAACAAAAACAAACTTGGAAACCTAGGAAGGGTGAAAGTTCAGGGGGAGCTGTTCGTTTGGAAAACCATCAACAAATCGAGATCACTATTTGTGATGCTCAGGGACGACCCAAGACCACTTTGGCTTGGGTCCCCATCCTTAACTAATCATTGAATGATATGTGCAGGATGTTCCGGGAGGAATTATCAATAGTCATTGGATTGTTGATAGTGGGGCATCCAGGCACATGACGGGCGACTTACGGCTTCTATATGATGTGAGAAACATTAAAGGAGGCTATGTCGCTTTCGCTGGAGACAAAGGCGGATACATCACTGGAGAGGGAATGATCTCTAATGGTGTTGTATGTTTCGATAAGATCAATTATGTTCGTCAAATTGATCATAATCTTCTCAGTGTTTCGCAAATCTGCGATAAAAAGTTCACCGTGCATTTCGATGATGCCGGTTGTTATGTGCTTAAACCTGGTTTCAAAATTCCTGATGAATGGATTCTCTTATCGGCTCCAAGAATCAATGATCTTTATGTTCTTGATATGAGTCAAGCGATTACGACTTCTGCACAAGTCACATGTTTTGTCTCGAAAGCCACGGAGAAGGAGTCTATATCTTGGCACAGAAGAATGGGACACATTCACTTGAGAAAAATGAACCATTTGGTGAAAAACAATCTTGTGAATGGCGTGCCCGTGAGAAGTTTTCATCTACAAGATATCTGTGTTTCGTGCCAGAAAGGGAAACAAACAAAGAAGTCTCACCCTTTGAAGAAAATCAACACTGTTGGCATGCCTCTCGAACGTCTTCATATGGACCTCTTTGGACCTATGAGACACAAAACAACGTTTGGAGATGTGTATTGTTTAGTAGTTACTGATGACTACTCTAGATTTTCTTGGGTAGCTTTTATGGCACACAAGAGTGATACTCCTAGCATCCTCAAGGATCTTCTTACAATGTTGGAAAATCTCTACTCGTTGAAAGTTAAGAGGATCAGAAGCGACAATGGAACTGAATTCAAAAACCGTGTTATGGATGAGTTTTGTACTTCTAAAGGCATTCTTCATGAATACAGTTCTCCTTACACTCCACAACAAAATGGTGTCGCGGAGAGGAAGAATCGGACAATAATTGAAACTGCAAGAACAATGTTGGTAGAGTCGGCGTTTCCTGTTCAGTTCTGGGCAGAGGCTGTGTCGACTGCTTGCTACACATTAAACTGAGTTCTTACGGTTAAGAGACATGGCAAGACTTGTTTCGAACTTCTACAGAAAAGGAAACCTGATCTTTCAATTCTAGAACCTTTTGGTGGTCCATGCACTATGATTAATCCGGATGGAAAGTTTGGCGCGAAAGCTATCGAGGGTTTCTTCCTTGGATATGCTACACCAAATTTTCGTGTTTGGAATCTGACTACCAAAAAGATTGAACTATGGAGTGAAGTAAGGGTTCAGAGATATACAAATCCTGTTAAAGCTCCAGGTGATCCTTGGATGTTCGATTATGATGGGCTATTCAACTCCTTTGATCTGCCAACCTTTGATGAAGATTCCGCAGCTGCTAGAATGATATTTGATAGTGACAATGCTGCTGAGTCGTCATTAGTTAGACCTGTTGTTGTTAACTCACAAAGTTCTAATTCGTCTAACAACACAGTTCAAAATGAGGAAGTTGAAAATGCTACTGAATACAATGAGTCATCAGAAGAAGATGAAGAAAATCTGGATGCGACTGAAGGCACTAAATCTCCAGTTATTCCAGTTCAGGGTACTTCTGTTGATACTCCTCATGTGCAAGTCGATGATACTGCTGAAGGAAATGCATCCACTTCTACACATATTCCAGGTGTAGAGTTGGTTGTTGATCTTAATATTAACAATTTGGGTGTTAATGCTCGTGTTCCTGAAAATCCTGAAATGAGGATACACGATACCCATCCACAGCAGAATATCATAGGAGATGTCCAACAAGGTGTGCAGACACGTAATCAGCTGAGAAACAACCAGAGTGCTGGTTTGTATTCAGCTATTAGAGAATCTGGTCTACAAAATGATTGGTCTTTCGCGTGTTACGTTTCACAAGAAGAACCAAAATCTTGGAAGGAAGCTTTAAAAGATAATTCGTGGGTTGAAGCCATGCAGGACGAACTGCAGCAATTTCAAAAGCTTGGCGTTTGGAAGCTTGTTGAAAAACCGGAGAATTACAAGAAAATTGGAACACGATGGGTTTATAAATGCAAGAAAGACGACCGTGGAGTTGTTATTCGCAACAAAGCGAGACTGGTTGTTCAGGGTTTTCGTCAGATTGAAGGCATTGACTACAATGAAGTTTATGCACCTGTTGCACGTCTGGAAGCTATTCGAATCTTTTTAGCTTATGCTTCTTTCAAAGGATTCAAAGTTTACCAGATGGACGTTAAAAGTGCTTTTCTTCATGGTATTGTTCAAGAAGAGGTGCATGTCGAACAACCTCCAGGTTTTGAAGATCCTATTCACCCCGATCGGGTTTGGTTGCTCAACAAAGCTCTTTATGGTCTACATCAAGCACCTAGGGCTTGGTACGCAACCTTATCAAACTATCTTCTGGAGAATGGATTTAGACGAGGTCTTATTGATTGCACACTCTTTATCAAAGAACAAGATGAAGATCTTCTGCTGGTGCAGGTATATGTTGATGATATAATATTTGGATCTACTAATGATTCTTTGTGCAGGCAATTCGAAAGTGTTATGCAAGAAAAGTTCGAAATGAGCGCTATGGGAGAGATGAATTTCTTTTTGGGCCTTCAAGTTCAACAAACAGAGTCTGGGATATTCATCCATCAGACTAAATATGTTGGTGACATTTTGAGCCGATTTCAAATGTCAGATGCAACGCCCATTGGTACCCCACTTCCGCAGAATCACGGGATTACTCCGGATTTGAAGGGAGAAAGCATCAACTCCTCGTACTATCGTGCCATAATCGGATCTCTCATGTATCTTACCGCTTCGAGGCCTGATATCATGTACCCAACATGCTTGCTAGCAAGATATCAAGGAAACCCGAAGGCCTCTCATCTGTTAGCTGTCAAAAGGATTTTACGCTATTTGAAGGGATGCCCAGACCTCGGTCTTTGGTACCCTAAGGATAATAGTTTTGAATTAATTGCATACAGTGATTCTGATTTCGGTGGTTGCAAAATCGATGGCAAATCGACAACAGCAGGATGTCAGTTCCTAGGAAATCGACTGGTCACTTGGCAGTGCAAGAAGCAAACGTGTGTTGCTACATCAACATGTGAAGCAGAATACATTGCTGCCTCGAGTTGTTGCTCCCAAGTTCTTTGGATACAACAACAAATGCGCGACTACGGTTTAGAATTCCTATCTACCTGTATTTTTGTTGATAATAATGCTGCCTTACAGATCACTAGAAATCCTGTGCAACATTCTAAGACTAAACACATCGACATTAAATATCACTTTATCCGTGATTGTTTTGACAAGAGGTTAATCGATGTCGTTCATGTCCCCACTGATCACCAACGTGCCGACCTGTTTACAAAAGCTTTTGATAAATCACGTTTTGATTATCTACTTTTGGTCAATGGCATTAAGGTGATACCTGAGTAAACTTCTTTGGCTGATCGTTTTTGTAAATATTTTCTTTATAAACTTTGAAAATTCAAAAAGATTTTAGTTTTCGTAAACTTTGCGAATTTTAGGGGGAGATATTTCAAGAAAATACAAAAACATTGCAAAAGTTTAAAATCCAAAAAGATGTCTTTACTTTCTGTCGTTTTCGTTTGAAAAAAATTCAAAAATTCAAAAACAATAGAAAAACCAAAAATGAGTTTCTTGGATAAAGGAAAATGATGAACTTCACTGGTGTGGTCGGTCAATGTGCTCAAAATGCAAAATAAAAAGAAAAATGATAAGTATCTCTACTAACGATGTATCGGTAGGCTAACAATCAGACTAAAATGTGCAGGATGATACAAACCTAACAGACTTCAAGTCAGGTGGGAACCATTCATTGGCATATGGTCTTAGTACCGAAATCTCGTTTGAGAGATTGCCGAGATCTGAAATATTCGGTCTTTATGCTGCTTATCATCTGGGTATCATGGTTGTATCAAACCGTAAAAATAACGGAGACGAAGTCTAAGATCTTCCATGATACTATACATACGTGTACATACTGCATTCGACCTCAATAAGTGATCAACAATCACATGTCCAAACAAAATAAGTGATTTTATATCACAGATTCTTTGCGGGAGTCAAGTTCGTCTCTCTGCTGTACGAAAGTACTGACCTGTTCACGGACTTGCTCCTGTGCCCTCATGCATCTGAAAATCAAGTTCCTCATCAATAAGTGATTCTATCACATAGGGCTTGTTTTCAATCAAAATAAGTGAGTTTCTCACATTTTTATACGGTCAAACAGATGATAATCGGTATACTCACCGGTAAGATGAATTCTCGTGCATACCTTGATACGGGAATGTGTCGTGAGTGGATTTACATCGACTTGTAAGTATAATCCTTACCGTTAATCGTATCTCTTAAATTATGATTATGTCTGATTAGTTTGAGCTTATGTGGACCACAATACCGATAATCGAGGTAGTATACTTATCCAGAGCTTTAAACAGAAAACAAAATCATGTTGACTAAGACCGTAAGCTGGTATGATTCCTTGTCCTTGAGATTCGCAAAAAGATTGCACTTGTACAGTTATTTACTGTTTTTAACAGTTTTTTCCGCATTTTCATTTAGTTTACCGTGCTTTAAATTTGTTTTTAGTATATTTGTGTAAAGTTCGTTTTTGATTAAGCCGAAGTTGTTGCTTGGTGTTTTCTACCGGAAGCCTGAAACCTTCTTCATAAAAACGTTCTTGCATTTGAAAATTCAAACTGAATGGAAATGTGTTCATAATCTGTTTTGACTGCAAAATATTTCCAGCCTCTGTGTTACTGTTTTGAAAAATCTGTTGGTGAAACAGGTTGGTCGACGAATCAAAAGAGTCGACGAATCAGACCAATGTTGGCGAATCAAATCTGTTTCGTCAAAACAGACGACGAATCACATGAGCCCAAATCTGTTTCGTCATGGGCTAAAGTTTAGGCCCAAGTCCAAGCCCAAGTTTCTGTTTCGCCGGGCCCAATTCAGTTTCGTCAAGTTCTCTAATTCGTCGAGACAGGGCGGTGTATATAAAGGTCCCACTTGTTCACTTTTTCAAAACATCAAAGTTTTTCATCTTCTTCAAACAACCAAAAACCCATACCTACGGTTACTCTCACAAATCACTCAATACATCCGTTTTTATTCAAAATCTTACAAAAATCAAAGGTAGTAACATGTTCTGATTCACATTCCGAACACTTTGAACCGTCGGTTTTTCATCCGAAACCCTCAGAGACCCTTTGAGACCTTGTTTTTCTTTGATAATATATGTGTTGATGTTGCATGTTTTGTGTTTTCCTTCTGAATCTGATAGATTTAGGTTTATAATGTTTGATTTGCTTTGATTTGAATGTGGGTTTTTATAAACAAAAACAGGGGTTTGTATTTGTTAAAATTATTAACTGTTTTTACAAGGGTTTTTGTTCGGAAATCATTTATGGTTTGTTATAAATGGTTTGGGTATAAATAATGTTGATTGAATGTGTTTGTGTTTATATCTGATTTTTGTTTAAACCCAATACGGCGAAACTGAAAAACCCCCAATTTGACGAATCAAATTAGCCCTAATTCCGGCGAATCAAACATATGACGAATTAGACGACGAATCAAAGATGACGAATCAGAAAAGGAACGAAATAGACTCGACGAATCAAAAAGTCGACGAATCAAACCAGTCAATGGTCAACCCTCTGTTTCGTCGTTCAAACTTCTGTTTCGTCGTTGATATTCTGTTTCGTCGTACATGCCTTAGCAGTTTTCTGATGTTGCTGTTTGTTCACAGTAGACATGTTTGATAAGTTATATGTTATGTGAATACATGAAAGTGTATCCATACATGTTTAAATGCAATGTTATATAAAATATAACTTATTCTGGATATTTTCATGTACAGATGGCTCCTAAAGCACCACAAGAAAAAGGAAAACGCAAGAAGGCAATAAAGAAAGAAAACAAAACTGAAGAGGAGATTATGTCAGAGAAACGTCATAATCAAGTTGCATATTTGGATCCGGAAGACAAGCTCACAGAATTTAAAGATATGACGAAGTGGATCAGGGAGTCACGTATCAATCATGCTGTTACATACTCGACACCCGTCTACAAATCTCTAATTAAAGCTTTCTGGGATTCTGCAAGCGTCGTCAAAATCGATGGAAAGGAAATTATCAGAGGTCGTGTGAATGATCTGTATGTCGTTGTTACTCCGGAGATATTGAATGAAGTTCTTCAATTACAAGATCAACTGAATGCTCCATATTCAATTCCAATCATGTGTTCACGAGGCTGTTTGCTAAGGATGAAATGTAAAGGAGATCTTTTCGTCAAACAAATCAACAAAGGTGATCTTCCATTACGATACAAGTTTTTATTGCATGTTCTTATTCAGTGTCTCAGCAATAGACGATCTGGATATGATATGGCTGGAGATGATCTAGTTGGTTTCATGGTTGCTTTGGTGTTAAACAAACCGTTTAGCATCTCAAAGTATATTTTCAGCAACATGAAAGAGAATATGACAAGGAAGGACTGGTAGTAGAACCACCGGGAACAAGTTTTGGATGTATCCACGGTTTCTGCAAATGATTATGAATGTTCAGCATCCAGACCTTCCTAAAGCTGAAAATGATCTTTTGAAAATAGAGGCGATGAATTTCAACTCTTTACGGCTAATCAAGACTATGGCGGCCAAAAGATACACAGAAAGTGTTCCTCCAAGGAAGCTTTTTGGCGCACTAGTGAATCCTGATTATGTTGCTCCTGCAAATGACAAATGGCGTCATGATGACAGCCAATCTGACAATGAAGAACCTGAGTTGGAAAGGTTAAGGATAGAAAAATTTGGTCCTGACCCAGTTGATTCAGATGAGTCTAGTAGTGGTGAAAGTGATGAAGGTGATGCAGGTGCTGTTGGCACATCAAGCAAAGGTGTAATTACTGGTACATCAGCTAGTAGTTCGTCAGCAAGTGGTGATGATGGATCTGATTCGAGTTCTAGTGATCATATAGTTGAACCTGGTTACGAAATGTATATTGATATACGTGGAGTAAGAAGGTATAGAAAGATTAGAACAGAGGATGATCCAGAATATGTTCCAGAGGATCCTGAAGGTGAAAGAAGAACAAAAAGAAGAGCAGAGAAAGCTGTTGAAGTACAAAAGAAGAAATCTAGGAGATATTTGAGTACTTATACTCTGAAATCGATGCATCAAGAGTCTTCATCTATTCCTCAGGAGTCTGTTCAATCTATTCCTCAGGAGCCTGTACAATCTGTACCTCAGGAGCCTGTACAAGAAGCTCCTGTAGTTACTTCAGCTACAGAAACTCCAGTTGTTACATCAGCTACTGCTATTCCATCTGTTATTCCTCAGGCAGTTCCTGAAAGAACTATGGCTTCTGCAATCAGAGCAACCACTTCACAAATCAGTGCTGAACGTCATAGGACATTTTCTGGATTTTCTCAAGATGAAAAGATCAGATATCTATTTTCTACACTTGAAGCAGCTGCTGATCGTCTTCAAAGGCAATCTCATTTTGGTAATCTCACGAAGCATGATCAACTTAAACAATCGGTGGAAATTAACAAATTGAAATCAACCGTTGGTCAACAGCAAACAGTAATAGAGCGACAACAAGGTGAAATTGATTTGCTTAAAGCTGAAAATGCTCGCTTAAAGGCTCTTGATGAAGAGAAAGAGAGAAGGCTTGCTATTCTGTGGGATTATCATTGTAAACAACAAGAGGTACTGAAGAAAAAGGATGATGATACGGAAGACCAAGGAAATCCTGATACTTCTGGTACATCACAGAAGCAGCCAACCGCACTTGCTTCTGAAGTTGTTGCAGTTCAAACTACAGTTGTCGAATCATCTCAGGGAACTTCTACTGGAAAAGTTCAACAGATAGAAGGTACTTCTTCTATACTAAGCAGTGCTGATATTGCTCTACAGGCTATTCATCCATTTACGGGAGAGTTGCTTGAAGAAGGGGAGTTAATAGAAGATCTTTCTCAGGAGCAATTGAGTATTTTAGAGTCTATGAGAGAAATTGATGATGCTGAGATAGACAAAATGTCTACTGAGACTGATACAACGAATGTTGAAGAGATTGATGAGATTGTGTTTGAAGGTGAAGCACCAAAATCAAAGTATGTTCGAGAAGATGGAACTGAATTTGCTTCGTTTGATGAAAATTGGATGAAGAAAAACATTGATGACATAGACGAGCACTTAAAGAATCGGAATTCGTCTGAAAAAGACACAGATTCATTTTCTGAATGGAGAAAACAGTTTTTATCTAAAGTGTCCAAGCCTGTACCTGAAAAAGCTCAAGTAAACTATTTGCAATTTGAAAAGGCAAAGCCAAGTGGAAGGATTCTATGCTGGATGTTTGTTCAAGATATTCACTGCATTGCTATTAAACGTGAATATGGAATTCTGTATTTTAATTCACTGCTGAGCATTCTTTCCTTGCCATTTTATGATGTCTCTGCGTTGACAAGGCTTGAGCTTATCAATCGATCAAAATACGATGGTGCTACTTTATTTGAGCGACTGGTGAAAGTAAACAAGAAGTCGGGCTGGAAGGATGAATCATACAAGCCACAATTTCCTGTTTATCAACCGATCAAGTTTACTCTTGATCCGGACACCAACACTTGCAGATACAAACTTGTGTACCAGCCTCTGAAGGTAGTAGATAAAATCCCATTGATGCCTATGAAACAGGATTTTCTTGAAGACATGGCATTATGGTGCTACGACTCGGATACTCATGAAGCTGTAATTGTGTTTAGAGACAATCGTGCAAATTACCGGATGTTGGATCCGATGTGGATCGTCAACATGTCTGAAGCTGATATTAGCAGATTATATCGTCATGATATTTTCTATGAAGATCAAGATGCACGTCAAGCTTTAAAGTTTCAGCGAGTAGCGTGTTTTTGCTACTACAGGGGCATACATTCGGGCAGTTCGTGGTCCGAACAACACTGATGGAAGATTAGAAGACTGACTGAAGACGAGTAACAGACAAGGGGGAGTTTGTTGATGCATTTTTAGTGTCTGTGACTAGTCTTGTTTAACGATGTATTTTGTATGGTCTTTTATTAATTATCGAGTCTGTATGTTATGTTGACCAAGTCAGATATCCTCCTATCTACTTGTGTACTTACAACAACAAGTCAAATCATGCTTCTTATGCGTAGTTGACTTTCAGAAGTCAACAGTTTATCGTATGAACTTTCGACTTATTCTCATATATCCTTAATATCATAATAGGCTATACAAATGCCATTATATACATCTCCTACTCATCATGCAAATGTGCTTACAATCACATGATCATCTAGTGATATTAAACATAATGTACAAGCCCTTAATGCATAGTCTTGACCAACACATACACTCGACCCGAATTCTTGTATGAGTTCCATCTAACGTACATTCTTCAAGTTAGTATACTACTAATTACATCATTATCATATTTCATTCACATATGTCAAGCCATTTCATACAATCACACATTCTAACTTCACCTAGACATTTCATCAAACATTTGGCGCGCGTACTACTATTCAAGCATAATGTACAAGTATTTCATGCTTTCATTCCTTCTTCTTGCATTTATCATCCAATTCAACTAGAATAATATAATATTCATACTATACCCAAATCAACTAGCAATTACTCATTACAAACAACATCATACATCAACATTACACCATTATTGAACATGCATGATCATCCTTATCATCATCTTCACTATTACAAGTGGGTTTCAACTCAAAACATCAAATAACTTAGAATCTTGCATAGTTCATGTTCTATATGGTGATTCTAACACATATTCATACTCAATTTCATACAAATTCACGGATTAAAACATAACCCACTCTATACAAGATCACCAATCTAAGTTTTAAGACATACCTCATGATCCCCTCGTGTAGGTGATCATTAATTCATGTTCATTCATGGATTTGAGCTTTGATCCACCCTTCAATTTGGTGATTTTGGACTAGTTAGGGTTTTGGCTCCTTGAGAGCCCCTGGTCGTTCTAGATTACATACGAAGTGTGTGTTTGTGTGTGATATTTTCATATTATAAATCAACTTTCATCTTATCCCATCTTAGTCCCTCGTGTTTGCCACTAAAACATAATTGGCGCAACTTTCATCCTTTAATAGTTTTTACCATACACTTAACTAGGTTAGATAGCCTAGTGATTTATTTCATGATTTATTATATTAGGTTATATGGCGAATGTAAACATTCGAGTTTTGGGGCGTTCCACAAACTCTGAAGCCAGCGTGGACCTGGCTTCTGCTCTTGTGGTGGCACTACGATTGTCAAGTGGTAGCCGGCGTTATGGTTTCCCGAGAAAACACCTAAGCCAAACTCTGAAGCCAGCGTGAACCTGGTAAAGACAACATAGTCTGACTGGAGTGGGGCAACGGGGCTCTCCTCAACATTAAAAAAAAAACATAATTATTTCACTCATATATGGTTGTAAAACAAGGTCTCGAATGCCGAATACTCTCCGAGTACTCGCTACAAGGTAGGCTGCCAAGGCTAGAGTACTCTTCGTCTAGGCCGAGTACTCCCCAAGTACTCTCCGCCTAGGCTGAGTACTTCCCGACTACTCTCAAATCCAACTAGGGAGCGCCTAACAACTTTTGCGGCCATGATTTCACTGATAGACTTTGTTTAGGGTAAATACCAAACAAACTTTTCTGACACTTTACCAACCTACCATTCTTTCATTTTAATATAGACAACCGGATAAAATAGAATCTTTTCAAATACTAATTAGAGTGAATTGCAAGTTTTGTGCTTTATCTTTATACCTAATTTTAGGTGGTGTCCTTTGTCTTTAAAATTGATGAGTTTTGCACTTAATGTTTCAAAATCGTGCACAATTTGTCCTTTGGTCCTAACTCGGTTTATTTCTTTAATGAAAACAGATCATACAAGGGTAGTTTTGTCTTTTTACTTATTTATTTAAAAATATTAAATAAATAAGATAAAATTATTTTAAAAAATAATATAATATATATTTATATCATAGAATATGTATACGTATATATTTCTCTCTCTACCCCTTTCTTTCTCTCTCTCTCTCTACATCTCTCTCTGCTTCTCCTCACCACCATCAACAACCCACCCCACCCAAAGCCATCGGCCACCCACCTCAACCTGCAAAACCCCACTGAGCTATTATTGGTTCACAATTTTCAAGCCATAAAAGTTAAAATCAGACTTTAAGATATCAATCAGTTGACCCTAAAAATTTCTATAGAAATTTTGACTTTTTAAATATTACTTTTCATATAGTTGCACCTTGACACAAACTTGTAAACCTTTAATGCTTCTGCAGACAAATCAAATACGACTAGGGCTGTAAACGAATCGAACGAACACGAACAAGGTCATGTTCATGTTCGTTTGTTAAGAAAATTAACATGTTCGTGAACTGTTCATGAACGCATACCGAACATAACTTTATGTTCATGTTCGTTCGTTAAGGAAATTCAGCTGTTCACGAACAGTTTATGAACACTGGTCTCGAACACAAATGAACGCAAGCAAATAAAAACGAACGCAAATGAACATCTAACTTGAAAAAAAAATACAATATTATCCTTAAACATTGGATATAAGTAGTTAAATACCACCATCAAATGATAAATCAAAATACAAGAAGTCTACTATACCACCAAACGATGAATCAAGTTTTAGCTAACTTACAAAAAAATAGGGTTTCAAGTTTCAATATGTTTAGATAAAAGGTTTATTTTTTTTAATATAATCAAACGAACGTAACCGAACATATTACCGAACGTTCACGAACACAATCGAACGAACGAGACCTGTGTTCGTGTTCGTTCGCTAAACTAACCGAACAAAAATTTTTGTTCGTGTTTGTTCGTTGAACATAAACGAACTTCCCGCCGATCGGTTCACGAACTGTTCGCTGAACGTTCGGTTTGTTTACAGCCCTAAATACAACAATAAAACCCTAAACTATTTTCCACACAACCATCATTATACAACAATAACCACACACAAATCAATTCTCCATTGCAAGCCTATTACACCAGCCACACCATTTTAATTTGCTATCGTTGTTTACGATTCAATTTATTGTAGGCTACAAATCAGATATGTTGCAAAAAATAGATAAGCACCGATAACCCTTACTGTTTCAACTCAACGCCGGTCTAACCAAACTAAGAATAACATAAAAAACCTGCGACTTCAATCAGATTTACGTCACCAGAGAGTAGATCTGAAACACCGGTTCTGCAACGTAACCCCTACACACAAATCTTCAAAGCCACCAAATCAGAAGCATCTTGATCATGATTAGAACCGCCGAAAGATGATGCGACTTCACCAGAAGCAAACCCATCACCGCCACATGTGGACATTTCTCTGACGGTGGTAAACCCCTAAAAGTTGGTCTGTGAAACTCTAATCTAGAGGAAGATGGAGGATGATAGAAGTTGGTGGATGATACAATGGGGTTTTGCAGGTTCGGGTGGGTGGTGACCGGTGGGCGGTGGCTAGGGTGGGTGGTGGTTGGGCGGTTGGTTGAAGTCTAGAGAGAGGGGAATAAATGATACAAGTTTTATATATATGATTTTTTTTACACAATAGCCCCTACATATAAGTTATTTACACAATAGTCTCTCAAAAGATAAAATGACAAAAATACCCTCATGTGCCTTGCACATGACCATGCTTAACAAAAAAAATTAACTGAGTTAGGACTAAAGGACTTGAGAAGTGCATGACAGACTGGCTCCTCAAAGTCAATTTGTTATTCACACCGTACACGAGTTCTCTAACTCCACCTTCTTGCAAGAACGTCGTGGTATGATCAATCTTGATATATAATTTCAATACATAACATACATTTTTTTATGTATAAATGTGAAATAGTTAACTCGAGATGGCCACATACTAAAGAACGTGCCGTTTGGATCTCTATAACGGGCTCACGGGATGTTCATACACGACGGAATTGCAAACAGTGGTTATTAAGCATTGTATATCTAGTGTTGTGACGGATTTATTTACAAGACTGACTATGATACGCGGATGGAACATATGAAGAATTTAGAAAGCACAATTGAGAGAATGAAGGGGTCGCTAGAAGCAGGTATGAAAAAGGAAGACGGACACACGTGAGAGCAATGGGTTTAGAGGGTTGTAAGCTATAATATTCTGCTTTATATATTTGATCAAGTTAAGTGTTGACGGCAAACTTTGTAAAACAAATAGTTTCATAAACATTTATACATTTTCTCTCTCCTTTTGCGTACACATTGCCGGTACATTTAAAAACCAAACCCCACCTTAGTTAAAGGTCTTAATATCATATTTAACATGTTCTCTTTTCATTTAAAAAGCAATGAAGTGTAGTTATGAGATTATGACAATGAACAACCCGTCCACCGGACGGGTATTAAACTAGTTTTGATGGATAATGGTGATAACTAAAAACATGTCAATAGCTAATATGTATATGTGATTGTGTGCATTAAATTTCATAATTAGTTGTTTTTACAAAAGATGCCAATCTTCTATGAAATTTTGAATGATTTGAAATGTTTTGGACGATTGACCATATATTTTGTAAAATGATACTTGCGGTTATGATAAGTAAAGTAACTATATCCTATTGTTTTTTGCAGATCGGTCAGCTGCTTCTGGCAACAACTAAATCCACTCGTTTTGGTTTTTTAAATGTCCTGGAGTACGATCACGACGTATTGTTCTGTTCTCTATGTCCCTGATAAGTAGCGACGTACGAAGTTCAAGGTGCCAAAACGTATGCAACAATGGTAATTGATATTAGTGCAAAGACATGCTACTTCTTCATTGTTTTTATTAATCATCACCCCCTTGGGTTGTCCATATCATTTGTTCTAATGGATGGTTCTCTGAAGATTTCCATATATATATATAGGGGAGGGTTATCTTGAGAACGCTAAATATTGCGAGAACCGTGAGAACGAATGAAAAAACCAATCAAAACCAATTTTTTTAAGACAACCCTCATTGTAATTAAGATACAACATCGAAAAAAGAATTTACAACATCAAATAATTCATTTCTTCTTTCAAAATCACTCTTTTTAGATTTTTTACACATGTGTAAATATAACAGATTTACACATGTGTAAATGACAAACTTACATATGTGTAAATTTTCTTTATTTACGAATTCACGTAAATTTAAACGTGTAAATTACATTTATAACATTGTATTCGAATAATAATGATAAGTGTAGAACAAATTTTTGAATTCGAATTGTTTTTGACCAAGTTCTCGCGGTTTTTTCATTTGTTCTCACGGTTCTCACAATATTTACCGTTCTCATTTAAACCCTCCCCTATATATATATATGTGGTCGAGTTCATTTCAGAACTCTAAAAAACTACAGAACTTTCAGAACTCCTAATAAACAATCATTTTATATTTAAGTTTTTGTATTTAGGATCGTTTTATCATCTATTATTTGTATTTATTTGATTACATACATGTTAAAAGTAGTTTACATATGTTTAATTGCCAAAATTATATATATGTGTCATAACTAATTACATATATGTAAAACAACTAGTTTACATATGTGTAATTATAAAATTACATATAAAAAATGATAAAATTACTCTAAACATGTATGTAATCGTAAAAATACACATAATAAATGATAAAATTATTCTAAACATAAAAATATATAAATAAAAAGATTGTTTATTATGAGTTCTGGGAGTTCTGTAAATATATATGGTTCTGAAATGATCCTGACCATATATATATATATATATATATATTGTATAACATGTCTTCACCCCTCTTATGGTTTTTGGAAATTAGGCCACATAACATACACCATCGATATCGGTACCCGTTTGTTGGTATATTTTCGTACTAACGTGGCTGGCTATCCAAGAATTTAAAGAGATTTTAATCAATGTACAAAGTTACATATAAAACTCAACGTAGAAAGTTAGTTAGCAACCATATAAATAGTGTTAGAAGTCAAGTTACATCTCAAAATCAAACAATAAAACTTGACTTGCTCCAACTCGTAATCCCATAATCTCTAATATTTCAAACTAAAAAGAAAAATAATCGACGTTCACCAAGTATGCTATTGAATAGCCGAATAGGTCGTACAACATTATTCCTTTACCTTTATTTTATTAATTGACACTCTTGTACTATCAAAATACTATAATCTGTATCTTTAGAATTTCTTATAATTACTCCACCTAGTATTGAGAAAATTTCTTTTTGAGACATGTAAAATTACTTTATTAAAAAAGGCTGATAAACTTATAAATCTACAAAAATTCATAAGTAGGTCTATAAATGAACTGACATGTTCATTCATTTAAAACTTAAACGAATAGTTCACAAACGTAAAGGAACGTAAGTGAACATAAACAAACAAAACTTAAACGAATGTAATTTAACAAACAATAAACAACACAAATGAACATAACTAAAGAAAATAAATGAACACAAATGATCACAAATTACTAAGCATAAACGAATATAAAGTAATCTTTATACAAATTAGTGATTAATTACGATAAATTCCATTGGAAAACTCATTTTTGTTTTACTAGAAAGTCCAATTACCAATTAGTTATGTACCTATTTATATAAGTACATATTTACACACCTTAGTGCCTATTTTGACACCCTTCAGGACGCCTCGCATAGACCTATACGAGGCGTATAGGGTTACTTTTCCGACCAGCTCTGCACCAAAGCACAATGTCAAATCCGTCACATCATACGAGGAGTCTAGGTCTGTACGAGGAATGGATACGAGGCAACAAGACGCCTCGTATAGGCCTATACGAGGCGTCTTGAGTGACTTAAAGGTGACTGCTTTACTGTTCATTTGACAAGTGACTTAAACGTATACGAGGGGTCTAGAGCTATACGAGGCGTCTAAGACTTATGAAAAAGTGAAACATACAGTTTATGCTTTGTCCACCCCCGAGCATTCAACATTTAAATCTGCTTCATCTTTCTTTCTGCTTCTTCTTCTTCTTCTTCTTCTTCTTCTTCTTCTTCTTCTTCTTCTTTCATTACAGGTACTTAAATGTCATCATACTGGGACGGCAACTATGTCTTCGGGCAGTATTATAGCGAGAACTGGGTGCCCGAAAGCGATCCGGTAACAGTACAGGTACTTAAATGTTTTAATTAGTTTTTGTTTTAGTTTATTATTTACTAATGATGATATGGTTCTTTATTTTGGAGGAGTCTTGCGTTCCCGATTCTAATGAGCAAGAGGAGGTTGTGTCTAGTATACAAGGAGAACAAAACAAACCGTTTCTAGATTTGAACAATCATCCCCCTGTTGATGAAACAACCCCTGTAGATGACTCATACCATGCTTGTCAACCAAGTTATCCAACGCAACAAGGGTATCCGGATTATAGATACGGGTGTGAATACGGAGGAGACGGTGGATACGGAGGAGACGGTGGATACGGAGGAGACGGTGGTTACAGAGGAGAAGGTGGATACAGTGGATACGGAGGAGACGGTGGTTATGGTGGATATGGTAGATATGGTGGTGAGACACCTCCCATCCAGGACAGTCCGTACTTAAAAAAGCAGGTATTAATTACTATTTTTGTATTATTATTATTATTTATTTATTTATTAAAATTATTTATTATTATTGTCGATGTTACAGGTTTTCAACTCTTTAGATGAACTAAAGAATCAGATACAAGAAATAGCAAACGCGGATGGTTTCGTTATTGTCACCCGTCGATTAAAGAAAACCGGTGGAAGAATCGGGAGGGTATGGCTTGAATGTGATCGTGGTGGTGAGCACCAGACTACAGCAACACTTAGAAAAGTCGGAAGCAAAAAAACCGGTTGCCCGTTTTACTTGCTGGCTGTGCGAAAGCACCCGTATGAAACCTGGGAGATTAAAGACGGAAAAATTGAACATAATCACGAACTTTGTGAGGACCTGTCGGCCCACGCGTTTGTGCGAAGGTTTACTCCAAGCGAAATGAAACTGATCGAGCAGCTGACAGCTCAAAACATGGAGTCGCGCAAAATATTTCAAACGATAAGGAAGCAGGACCCCGACAGGTTTCATGTTCTGAAAGACGTTCAAAACGTTGTGGAGAAGATTAGAGCCGAACAAAGACAAGGATTGACTCCCATGCAGTCACTAGAAAACAAGCTGATAAACAACGACTTTATTTACGAGACACGGGAGGAACCCGGAACAGAGATCGTAACAGAGATCTTCTTTCTTCATCGGGACTCGAGATGCATGTGGCGTGCATTCCCCCACGTCATGCTGATCGATGCGACGTACAAGACAAACATATACAATATGCCCTTTATCCAGATTGTTGGTATGATGCCTACCAACAAATCGTTTATTATCGCGCATGCCGTTGTTAGTAAAGAACGGGGTGATAACTTTGTGTGGGTGCTTGAGAGGGTAAAGTCAATGTTGGATGAACGCATGGAGCCACGTGTGATTTTAACCGATAGAGACCTAGCCCTTATGGGCGCGTGTGCTAAAGTATTTCCAAACGCCTCCAGGCTTCTTTGCAGGTGGCATATACAACAGAATGTTATGAAGCACTGCAAGGGTGCCTTCACAGACGAAGACTGGAAGAAATTTTTGTCATTCTGGGGGACATTGATTGAGTCTCCATCCGTACTCATCTACTAGTACCACTTGCGCAACATGCGACAACGACTTGTGGAGTGCAAATGTCCCAGTAAGTTTTTATAATAACATACGACTCACATATGCAAATTTCATTAAATTATTTTTACGTTTTAGGAGTCTTCAAATATGTGTACGATAACTGGCTAAAAGACTATAAGGAGATGTTCGTCTTTGCGTGGACTGATAAGAGGCACAACTTTGGTAATCGTACCACAAACAGAGTTGAGAGCCAACACGCCAACTTAAAGAGATATGTTGAAGATAGGAGCTCGCTGGACCGTGTAGTTGGTTGTGTCCATGATATAGTTGAGACACAGTTCGGTGCAATAAGGAAGACTTTTCGAGATAGCATCGAAAAAAGAATGACCCACCACAAACACCCGTTGTTTCAACACCTACTTGGAAAAATATCCCATACAGCCCTTGACTTGTTGAGGGGCGAGGCAATTAGGAAAGTAGATGTCTTGGAGCGCTTTCATTCATCATGTGGTTGCCAAATGTGGCACAGCTGTGGGTTGCCCTGTGCTTGTAGGATAGAAAAGTACATTCTTGAAGGTAATAATTGTTAAACGTACAACACTTGTGTGATATATTTCCGTTAATCATGTGACTTAAACAATGTTGTTTTTAACCGTGCAGAGCGTCCGATTCAACTCGAAGACGTGGACGTCTTCTAGCGGAAACTTAACTTCCAAAGTTGTAAATTGATAGACGATGACGTGGACGTGGTCGAAGAGCTAAATATTGTTAGACAACAATTACAGTCGCACCCCCCAGCTCAGCAAAAAAGCCTGATGTCAAAGATTAAAGCGGTGTTGACTCCAAAGAAATCTTCCAAGAAACCACCGGTTGTCCAACAAAATACTCGTGGCCGACCAACAACAAAGCAGGTACAACAAAGGTTAGACGAGGCCTCTCGTATAGATGAAGAATTGAGGAAAAGCTCATTCGGTGATGCAAACACGTGCTTTGAAGGTTCCCGACAAAGTAAGTACGATAAACCTCGCCACAGCTCGTACGTTCCGTCACAGGCCTCTCAACAGTCGGTTATTGTCACACCCTGGCTTTGCGGAAGCGTGGTTATTTTGGTGTGACTTCTTAATACCATAGCTTAATCATAACAAGCTATATGAAATAAAATTCATGCAAGATCATCCATTAAAATAAGTTTTAAAACCAAAGTAACATAACATTGTCTTGGAACTACACCATCATAACATAAAGCATTGTTTTGAAAGACATAAACATTAACATGAATAAGAGGCAGTTTAAGGACTGTGACTCGTCCAGGTAAAAGTCACATCCCCTAAACCTGGATGACCTCGGAACCCATACACAGCGGGAAAACATAACATACCGCGCCAGATCTTTAATTTCCTGAAATACATGTAAGTTGAAAAATCAACAATAATGTTGAGCGAGTTCATGTGTAAGTGAGTAAATAAACCTTCATATGTATAAAAACCCTGGTATGTAGCAAATAAGGAAAAAGAGATCACCAATGGTTTGCAAGGCCATTGATATGTGTGAAGTGCAAGTGGGAAGACTCAAACCTAGCGGATTTATGCGTTGGGCACAAAGTCACCCCGAGGTCCGTTCTGTTTGGGCCTGGGGCTGGGCTCGCTACACCCAGATAGATCTACCGCTCCTGTCCCTCGGTCCTACCTTGAGGATTAATGGCCTCAAGTTTCCGCCTACCCACTCACATGATCTAAGTAGTAAACCTCCTTACGCTAACCATACCATGTATAAAGTATTCGTAATCATAGTAACATGTATTTCACACCCGCAGTTTAGAAAACTGAAAACAGTTAAGAGAAAAGGGGGACATGAACTCACAGTGGTGCGTCTCTACCAAGTATATCTCCTGATCAAGCAGCTGTACGACGACCTACACGTACTAACTCTATTAGACGGATGGCCGTGCCTTAGCTTAAGGTTTAAGTTTTTGGGAAATAGTTAGACAACTATTTCGTGTTTATATTTTTGTAGATACTTGGTAATTATTCTCCTTCCCAAGGATGGGGGATTTAATACATGTGCGTTCGTATACCTTCAAAATATATTATTAAGTCTCACTTAGAAGTATATTTTATTTCTAACCCCAAAATATAATCATTACATTCGGTAATATTATTTTTACCCTAAAAATAATATTTGTATATTTCACAAAATATCATAAACATTTTACAAGTGACGCTTATGAAAAGTATATATATCAAATATGTTGGTGCACTACGTCTGTCGACTACGTCTTATGTCGAGTCTCGGGTTCGTTGCAGATCAGATTGAACAAGAAATAGAGAAACAATAGGGTTCCGTTTGAAACCGTTGTTTGAAAGAGGGTTCCGTTTGAAGTGAAAGTTTGAAGACCCTTCCGTTTGAAGTGAAAGTTTGAAGACCCTTCCGTTTGAACTGGTAGTTTGAGACCCTTCCGTTTGAAGTGAAAGTTTGAATGACCCTTCCGTTTGAGCTGTCCGTTTGAACTATTATGTTTACTTTCAAACGGAAGGGGCCATCTCTATAAATAGGAGTCAAACGGTTTCATTTGTAACGATTCAGAAATCTATACCGAGGTGCTGCCGGTATTTCCTCGTACTGTAAACGTTTGTTATTGAATGATAAAGAGGATTAAAGTGATTTTCTAGCTGTTTACCCGTTCGTTTCTTAGTTTCCGCCTCTGAAACGAATTAGAGCTTCTCCAACCGACTCATTTAGGTCGAGATCGATCCTACAATTGGTATCAGAGCTCAAGACGAGGAGCTCTTGCCATATTCAGCTTGAAAATCTCTTTTTCTACACCTTCTTTCTTAAAATCGATACTTTTTACGGATAAAATCGACTCAAATCTTCACACTATGTTCGGAATTCATTATTAACCAATCCTTGAAAGTTTGAAATCAATATACGACCTAAAACTGATCAAAATCATGTGTACCGTTTGAAAAGTTTCGCGATTTGATGACGTCATCGTTTGAAAACTGATTCATCGTTTGAAAACTGGTCCATCGTTTGAAAATTATGTTCCATCGTTTGAAACTGATGTCAATCGTTTGAAGTTTGGGTCCCATCGTTTGAAAAACTGGTCCATCGTTTGAGTTTGAGTCCATCGTTTGAAAATTCTGTCCATCGTTTGAAATCTGTCGTTTGAAATCACATCAGACAGTTTGAAATCTGTCGTTTGAAATCACATCAGACAGTTTGAAATCTGTCGTTTGAAATCACATCAGATCGTTTGAAAACTTGACTGTTTGAGATAAGATTCTATCGTTTGAATTGTTGACTGACCGTTTGAAAATAATGGGTTAACTGTTTGAAAGTGGTTCAGTTGTTCACGGTTTACGATTGAAAAGTGTATCAGTCACGTGAATTGTTTGTGCAGAATCTCGACATAGTATCAGTTTATGTGATTTAATATTGTAACAATCAGATGTCAGCCACATTAATATAAAGGTCCAATAACATTGAGTTGAAAAAAGAGATTGTCAGTTTTTGCATATGGGTTGTCGGTTTACATGTGTTTGTATGTGGTTATAAAAAGCATCAATAAGTGTAGTGCATGTGAGTTGTGTCAGCAAGAGTATATCAGGTCTATGTGATTACCATTGAGTAGTGAGGAGGTCCAATGGTTGGTATATAAGTCATCAGCTCATGTGAAACTTCTTTAGGAATTTCATTTGTTTTTGTTTGAATCGATGAAATATATTCTGTGATCATGTTGTCGGTTCATTAATTCATCACGTGAATTCATATATTGGTCCAATCATATTAAAATGATACATGTGATGTCAGACTAGTGAGGGTTAAGGAGGTCCAATCATATTCAATAGTTCATTGATAGTTGTTGGCTCTTGCAATTACATATATTAAAGGTGTTATAATAGTTCAAGTTGGATATTTGTTTTTTGTTGTCAGCTGTATGTCATCGGGTCATGTAAAGTTCTTCGTTTTGTTTAATACGTAAAAAGAGGCTGTCAGTGTGTTAGGATAAGAGATCATGTGTTTAGTGTCAGTTTGCACGTTGTGATGACAAGTGATAAATCAATATTATTCGATTCTACAAGTTGATAAAGTGGTGGCCCAATCAGCTTATTTGATCAATTAAAGTTGTCGGATATTAAAATTGTTTGGTACATCATGTGAACTGATTACATCTACTCAGCTCTTTTATTATCTAAAATCACCGGCCCATGTGTGTTTTACTAAATAGTTGGATCGGCCCATGTAGTTGTGGTGTTTATCCTTTGAAAGCCCATGTGATTCATTTTGTTTAAAAGGTTGGAGTTTAGTCGGTTCGCTCAGTTTGATCAGTAGGTGTGT
Source organism: Helianthus tuberosus (assembly GCA_030545235.1). NCBI lineage: Eukaryota > Viridiplantae > Streptophyta > Magnoliopsida > Asterales > Asteraceae > Helianthus > Helianthus tuberosus. The sequence goes on from CM060404.1 coordinate 58,942,737, forward strand.
CAATCAGATCGTTTTTGTGTGGTGAAGTCGTGTGATTTCTGTCAGTTCGTACAGTCTGAAGTTCAAAAGTTTCAAAGGGTCAAGTCATTTGCACGATTTGGAGTTTAGTCAGTCCGCGAGTCTTCGACACCAGTTCACAAATCTTCGACACGAGTTTTCAATTGATTTCTTCAACTCATTTTTACGTGTTCAGTTCGTTTAAAACTGATATTTTGTTTGTTTGTTGTCAGGTATTTTACAAGGTGATACAGCTCATTTTGAAAATTCGAAACATGGAGAACGAGTTCTACAATGCTTTTGCTAGTCCAGTTACAATCACTCAAAGTGCTATGATTGAAAATGAAACCGGGACGTCTCAGAAACCACCCAAACTCATGGATATTGATGATTACAATGGATGGTCCGAAAGGTTTGGAAATTGGGTTGAGGCGTATCACTTGGATGCGTGGGAACACACTGAAGAGCCGTATGTTAAACCCACAAAGAACGATGTTGTGAATGGTACTCCGTTGACACTTAGAGAAATGACTGCTGTAGATAAAAAGAAATATCGAGATGAAAAATTGATGGTGAGTATTCTTCAGCAAGCGATAAAAGAAGATATTTTGATACTGCTTCAACATGATGGAACTTCATATTCGATATGGAAAGAGTTGGAAGCAAAGTTTACTGGAAGTGACGATATGCTCAGGAATAAGATGTCTCTCATGAAAAAGGAATTTGACTTATTTCGGGGATTGAAAAATGAAAGTGTCAAGCAATTAATTGATAGATATTGTAACTTGGTGAGAAATATGACGAAACTTGGTGTTAAGAAAGATACTGATGAATTGATTGAAAAACTTGCAGATGCACTACCATATGAAACATGGGGAACATTTCTGATGATGCTGAGATCCAACAGAAAAGATTATAAAAATATGACACTGGGAGATTTCATCAAACATCTGGAAGCTCAGGAAATGGAGCAGAGGAAGATTGCTCGGATGAAGAATTACGATGGAGAACAAGATATCAGTTTGTATTACAAAGGTGGTGTCAACGATAAGTCAAATTATTCTCCAAAAATAGAAACTGCTTACAGTGTGAATGATTCTTCTGAAAAGAAATCATCCCAGGGATCAAGCAGCACTAGATTTTCATCATTCGATCCAAACATTTCTGCAACAAAGAACGGAAGAAAACTTCAATGCAATATTGTATTAAATCTTGAAAGTGATCAAGATTATTCTGAAGAAGTTGCCAAAAATCAAATGTCTTTGTTGGGAATGGTTCTAGAGTCCTATAGTAGTTTTGTGGCCGGAAAGATCGGTAATCCAATGCTCACGAAAGAAGATTACGATCAAATCGATGCTGAAGAAATGGAATTAATGGATATTAAATGGTGCATGGCCAGTGTAATGAGAAGAGCTGAGAAGTTTAAACAAATTACTGGAAGAAATGATTTCCTGGATGCAAGTGTTTCAAATTTAGGCTTTGATAAATCTAAAGTTACTTGTTTTCGTTGCAGGGAAAAGGGGCATTTCAAGAGAGAGTGCAAAAATCGTGAAGCTACTGGAGCCCAGAATCCTTTTGGAAACAACGATTATCATAAAAAGGCGATTTATCATCAAATCACACCACCAGCATTGCATCAGGCACAAACTGCACATGGAATGATGCAGATTAAAGACTCAAAGAAAGCTTGTCTGGGAAATGATGGTGGATTCAGTTGGGATAAATATGTTCCAACAAACAGCAAAGTGTGTTTGGCAGAACAAGATGATGAAAAACTGGCTGAAGGTTTCAATTGGAACCATTTTTGTCCAGATCAAGAATTTATGGCCAAAGAGATGTCTAAAGATACTTCAAATGTTAATGTTTTCTTTGCTAATGCTTATGATTTGAAATGTGCAGAAAGGTGCAGAAAAGTCATGGAAGCAGCTGAAGAAAGACGAAGGAAGAACGAAGAAGAGGAAGAAGAAGAAGAGAGATTGAAGAACGAAGCGAAAGATGAGAAAAGAAGAAGAGCTGAGTTTTTACAATCAAGCAGAAATGTCAAAGAAGTTCCAGAATATGAAGTGAAGATTGATGAAGAACGAGTTGAAGTTTCTGAAAAGTGCATGAACTGTGATTCGTTAATCAAACAAAACAATGAGTTATTGCACAATATTCACAAGTTGAAAGAATCGTATGACACAATGAACAGAGAAATTAACAAATATACTGATTCGAGTGGTGAACAAGCAATGGCGATGAATACTTTGAAAGTAGCATATCTTAGACAGCTGGATGATGCTAACTTTTATATCAAGAAGTGTGCTGATTTAGAGTTGGAGCTGGCAACACAAAAGATAGAGACTGAGAAAGTTAAAAAGTTATTAAACAGTTACTCATGTTCTTCTTTTGTTGTTGACAGGATTTATCCAGTAGTGGAGAATTTGAAGACATTTGAAGAAATGAAAATGTCTGAAGAAGAGAAAGCTGTGACAAAAGATGAAGTGAAGACTTCTGGTAAGAAACCAAGTGTGGTCTACACTAGATGTCCGCCCCCAGTCGAAAATGGATTTTTACCTCGAAATCCAAATTCAGAAAGAGTTGAAAAGGCAATAAACTTACAATGGGAGTCTGGGACGTCGGATAACTTGCCAGAAAATATTGATGTCACATACACGTCGTCTGATACTGATCATGAGTCAAAATTGATAAAAAGTGTGGTCGATCAGGTGTTAGATAAAGATGATTGTGAGGAGTCAAAACCGGAGTCCAAATCCAAGTCAAAGTCTGAGTCCGATATGACAAAGTCAACAGTCAAAAAGGAGAAACGGGTTTATGATAAACAATTTTTGCTATCGAAATCTAATTTGAATGATGAATCAGTCAAAGTAGCATATTACTCTGAAAGGTTCTGACAAATTATATTCTGATGAGAGTTTTCCAATAAGAAGTGTTAGATTTGAAATGATTCAAAAGGTTTTCAAAATCACAGAAATTAATATTTCTGAAATAAAAGATTTAAATCTTAATGGAAAACCTAAACAATACACTTCAAGAGATCAACAAAGAATTAACAAGAAAATGGGTTACAATTATGGTTACAGTTTCCAAAAGAAACCAAACCATAATCGTAATTTCAAAAAGAAAGGTCTTGGTTTTATTCAACCGAAAAATTATAAAAATGAAAAATTTTATAAACCAAAAACTATGTTTGTTTCAGGAAATTTTTTAGATGATGAGAAAGAACAAGCATTCAGAAAGCAGACAAATCAGGAATTCCTTGCCAAGAAGCAAGAAGAGTTGAAGAAGAATGTTGTTTCAAAGAAGATAGAAACCAGAACCTGTTTTCAGTGTAAAACTGTTGGTCATGTGGCTAGGAACTGTCCGAAAACATTCAAACCAAAAACTGAAGTATCTGGTAAACTGAAAGAGAAAGTTGTTGAGAAAACTGAACTTTCAACCCGAAAGTTCACAGGCTTTGAAAATTCAATCTTTGAGAAGGGAGAATGTTCAAAGAATGTGGTTAAAAGAAAAGAAAATCTGATAAATCAAAAATGGGTTGTTAAGGGTTCAGGAAACAGTTCTGGTGATGAATCTGATTCCACAAAATCAGAGGAGCCAAAAGTTGTTAAAGAAAAGGTTGAAAAATCAGTTCCAAAAGTGGATGATGTGAATTTTCCACCTTTGCGTGCTGAAAATTTTATGAAGAAAATCGGAAAAGTAGAAATTTCAAATCAATTTTATTCTGATAAGAAGAAATTTGATGTTGATAAAGCTTTCAACGGAACTGTGAAACACATTTTTGGCAAAATGATCAATGGTAAGGCCAAAAGTGTTAAAGAATTTTACGCTGCCAAAAGAGGAGGTCACAGGTTAGTTGAAAGAAAAGATGATGAAGAAGTTGTTACACCCAAGGAAGGTCAGGCTTGGGTGGATATTTTTTTCAAAGAATAAAAACCTGACTTGCCGGAGATCCCAAGTTGGTAATCGTGGATCATGAATCGGCATCATTCTTTATCATGTTTGTATAAAATATTTGAGAAGTTTTTGCAGGACTTGCCGGAACTCCCAGGTTTGTAAGCGAGGAGTAGGAATCGGCACCTTGAGAATTCAATCAACAGATGATGATTGGTTGAAAATGCTTGATTAGATTGATCTTACAAGTGGTAAATCAGGGACATTAAGTTGTATCTGATTTTCTACAAGTGGTTGAAAAACAACGTGATGATTTGATCCCCAATTTTACAAGTGATAAAATCAACAAAACTTATTTTCCGGAAAAACCATTTGATTAAAACAAACTTAAGTGTTTTGAAATCATAATGGGAAAATAGTTTGTTGTGAGGGGGAGTTCTGATTGTTTATGCCAAGTGAATGGCGAATTGAGGCAATTCGATATTAGTTGTCATGTTTGTGTACAGTTTGTTTTCAAATTTCCTAAAATGTGTTTGCATTTTAGGGGGAGTAAGATTTTAGAAAATCCAAAAACATTAGAAAATTTGAAAAAGCCAAAAACATGATAAAATGAAAAATGAGTTTTTGTTGCATAAAAGAGGAAATGATAGTACATCAGTGGACGATCACAACATGCTAAAGAATTGGAAAGTAAAAATGTGATAAACGGTCTCACTGATGATGTGCCAGTAGGTTTTTGCACATTTAGTAGACTGTGACGAGATATAAACTTAAATTTCAAACTTGCTTGTTCTGTGGGTTAACACAAACTTGGATATATAGGTAACCCCTGAAATCTTGTTTGAAAGGTCCCTTATTCTGAGATACTAGGTCTTTATGCTCAGTGATATCTGGGGTATTATCCCGGGACTTCTGCTGAAAGAAATTTCTGACCTAGTCCCCGGATAATGCTTTCTGCAAATGCTTGAAACATAGCATCGCCCTCAGCAAGCTGATGAAACAATAAAATTGATAGTCGCTGCTGTTGTAATGCAAAAGATCCTCTAAAGGGGACTCACCAAAAGTCGAAGCCGTCATCTCTCTGCGTATCGAAAGATCGACCTAAGCTCTCACGGCCCTCGTACTATAATTTATTCCCCTGACAGATATCATCTGTGGTATACTCACCTGTAAGACTGAATATTGGGATCTGGATACGGGAGTATATTCAAGTAGTGGGACACACGAATAAGTTCAAGAGCTTAAAACATTAATCTCGTATCTCGAATCAATTGAACTTTGTGTGAAAATTTAAGTGGACAAACATACTGACAATCTAAGTGAATCGTTTAGAACTTAAAATGAAATGAAGCTTAACGGTGTTGGTGATATGTCTCAAAAACTGATATGATCCTCTTGCACGAACTCACAAAAATATTGTTTGTAAATATTTCTTTACTGTATTTCTTTGTTATATTCAAAAATACAAAAAGATTTTAGTGTGTTTTAGCATAAATTTTGAAAAATTCAAAAAGATTTTCGACAACTGATTTTGGAAAGCTGATTTTCAAAATTCCGAGTGCTAAACATGATGAACAAATGGTTTGGGTGAAAGTGTTTGAAGATTTTTGAAATGAAATGAGTAAAGTTTTGAAATTTAAAACATTATTCCTGCAAGTGGTAAATTAGAATTGAAAATCTTATCCATGAAATGTTTATCAGAAAATTTATTTTTGGGTAGAGTTTTTGCAGGTTAGGATGAAAAGTTGCTAGACAGAAAGCCAGACAACGATCCTAAAGCTGATGATGCTGATGATCTGAAGAAATGCCAGCATATCGCAAGGGGGAGTCTGAAGACCTGCAAGAAAAGTTTGAGAGTAAAGACTAGAGACAGATTAAGACTGAAGATGCGAAGACTCAACACTGAAGACTCCGTCAACATCCGAGGGGGAGTTTGTTGGTGCACTACGTCTGTCGACTACGTCTTATGTCGAGTCTCGGGTTCGTTGCAGATCAGATTGAACAAGAAATAGAGAAACAATAGGGTTCCGTTTGAAACCGTTGTTTGAAAGAGGGTTCCGTTTGAAGTGAAAGTTTGAAGACCCTTCCGTTTGAAGTGAAAGTTTGAAGACCCTTCCGTTTGAACTGGTAGTTTGAGACCCTTCCGTTTGAAGTGAAAGTTTGAATGACCCTTCCGTTTGAGCTGTCCGTTTGAACTATTATGTTTACTTTCAAACGGAAGGGGCCATCTCTATAAATAGGAGTCAAACGGTTTCATTTGTAACGATTCAGAAATCTATACCGAGGTGCTGCCGGTATTTCCTCGTACTGTAAACGTTTGTTATTGAATGATAAAGAGGATTAAAGTGATTTTCTAGCTGTTTACCCATTCGTTTCTTAGTTTCCGCCTCTGAAACGAATTAGAGCTTCTCCAACCGACTCATTTAGGTCGAGATCGATCCTACAAAATATATATTTACCCCGTTTTTATTTTGTGAAAACCCCACCTCCGATGTTTCGTAAATAAAGTCGGGGCGAAACTTACGTTTTGAAAACAAGTCAAAAATAGATTTACAACACTTGTAGTGAAAATATTCCCAAGTGTTAGGTTTTTAGAAAAATTTCGCCAGAGTTTCCCCTGTAACTGGAGGTGGCCACGCTTTCAAGCGTATCATTTTCTTTTAAGATTCAAATCAACAATTTTCTCATTCAACCAAAACAATATCCAAAGCACCAAACTAGTCAAAATATGTATAAATCGCATAAATTACATGAACTTGTGGTTTACCCAAAAATATGTAGTAAATCCCATTACTTTTAGTGGATCTTTTGTATAAATCAACTCGTTTCTTGAAAGTCTCGCTTTTAAAGGAATTTCATCTATACAACTTCTTGTCAACTTTTACAAAAATAGTTATTTTGTCGAAACTTTGTGTTACACAAGTGTCTACACACTTGTGTGTTTGCTAAAATCATTCTTGTTTATGAAAGATCCGTCTTTAAAAGTATGTCTTCTCTTGACACGTGGTCCTTTGAAAATACCGTTTGTAGATCCGTAGATCTACTAGTTTTGAACACTATTTCATTAGTAGAATCGATTTTACACAAGTTCATGTTTAATTTGTGGTAGAGTTTCATCATTTAACCCTTTGTACACTTAAACAAACTTTATGTCATGATCCATGTTCATGACCAATCCGGGTTAGACGATGATCCGAACTACCACATCATAGATCAGCACTAAATAATCACACAAAACAAATCTTACAAGATTTACACAACCCTTGTGCTATTAACCAACATCTTTAATATTTTAGTAGACTTTTACATCTCATCTTGTAAGTTCATGAGTTTTAACCGTCATATATTATTTTAACCACTTTAGAATAGGTCAAGAGTGTGTTTCAAGCAACTTACTACTAGCTCGAGGCTAGGGAAGAATCTAGTCGAAGATTGCGTGGATAAAAGCAATAGGTTGAGGTCCTTCACGTTCCGAATACACCGAGCTCCTTTGTATGAGATCCTTAACACTTGTAGATGCTTGAAATGGCAAGATCAAAGCTCGAAAATGGATGGGTGTGGGTGTGTGTGTTCGGCCGAGAGCCAAAGAGAGGGAGAGAGAGGAGTGTTGTTTAGTTGTGGTGAAATGAATATGATGGATCAAGTTTCAAACTTATAGACAAACCTTATGTTAATTACCCAATGGTTCTCATGTCACCAAGATATTAAACAACAAGATTATTATAATCTTGAAAGTACAAAGGGGTGTCCCCTTGGGGACGGTTTCGTTGGAAGGGGGGGGGGGGTCTATGGTTCCATTTCAACTAGATAGTTAGACATTAGCTAGATAATTAGGAGGTTAACTTAGTTACTATCATGTAGTAAGTTGTAACGGGTGTTAGGGTACTCGGGGACCCTAACTGGTTCAGAAAAAGAAAAACAAAGTAAATGGCAATATTTTATGTTCCGGGTAAAGTCCGGTTGTTCGGTTGGATAGAGATCCGTTAAAGTGCTTAACAAAGCTTTAAAGTGTCATTATTATTATTTTTAGTGACACAACTTATTCCCGACACTTTGGAAAGTGTCTAGTAATGTTTTTCTCATGTTTTGGCACTTTATTAGTTAGCTAGTTGCTGAATTTTAATTAAAGTGCTGAATTTTGTACTTAAAGTACGTTTTAGGCACATCCGGTCACTGTAATCTCATTCCTAGTGACGTAGTTCTACAACCCTTATATCCCTACACTCTCTACCAGTGTAGCAAACTATCTCAGGCTCTTACGGGCCTTAAGGCTGTACCTGCCTGGTGCTGGTTATGACAGCACGTTTAATAGGTTATCCGTTCATTGTGCTACTGTGCTTTTGGTGCATCAAGGTTGTCACAAAGGTGCTGTAAGCAAAACATGGAGTGACAGTAAGTAATGTATGATGCAAGTAAGTACATGTATCAGCATTCAAGTAGCAGTTTATTCACAAGTTCAAGTAAGCACAGTAATTAAGCAGTAATTAATTATTAATTAAGTTGTACGGATACCTGGTTTAGTGAGGGTTGTCACATTCTCCCCCGTTAGAAAAATTTCGTCCCGAAATTTTAAGTTTTGCTTGTAGATGCAGGGTTCCTAGGAAATAAGTGGGGGTATTTCTCTTTCATCCGGTCCTCACGCTCCCAGGTGAATTCAGGACCATGTCTGGCATTCCAACGAACCTTGACGAGCTTGACACTGCTTCGGCGGGTCTTGTTTACTTTCCAATCCGTAACCTCAACAGGTTCTTCAACGAAATGGAGCGTGCCGTCAACATGAATCTCGTCGGTGGGAATGACAACGGTATCTTGAGTTGGACTTTTCTTCAGGTTGGATACATGAAATGTATCGTGAACTCCATTCAGTTCAGCAGGTAAGTCCAGCTTGTATGCTACTAGCCCAATCCTTTGCAGGATTCTGAAAGGGCCAATGTAACGCGGATTCAACTTACCACGCTTTCCAAAGCGTGCCACACCCTTCCAGGGTGAAACCTTCAATAAAACCATATCTCCAACTTGGAATTCCAAATATTTCCGGTTTGGATCTGCATAGGCTTTCTGTCTTTCGCGAGCTGCTTCGATGCGTTTTCGAATCTGCGCAATCTTGTCTGTCGTCTCTTGGACGATTTCGGGACCAACAAGCTGCCTATCGCCTGTGTCAGCCCAGCATAGGGGTGATCGACACTTGCGTCCGTAAAGAGCTTCAAATGGTGCGGCTCCAATACTGGTGTGGTAGCTGTTGTTGTATGAAAATTCGACCAGTGGCAAATGCTTATCCCAGCTACCGCCCAAATCCATAACACATGCTCTCAGCATATCTTCCAAGGTCTGAATAGTCCGCTCACTTTGACCGTCGGTCTGAGGGTGAAATGCAGTGCTCAGATTTAATTGTGAGCCAAAAGCTTCTTGGAAGGATTGCCAAATCCTTGATATGAAACGTCCATCTCTATCAGAGATGATCGAGAGAGGCACTCCATGACGTGCGACGATCTCTCGCATGTATATTTCTGCCAGTTTGCTGGTGTATCCTTCTTTTTGATTGGCAGAAAGTGCGCTGACTTCGTTAATCGGTCCACTATTACCCAAATAGTGTCATGGCCTCTTGGCGTTCTTGGCAGCTTTGTAATAAAATCCATAGAGATTTGTTCCCATTTCCACTTGGGAATCTCAGGTTGTTGCAGAAGTCCTGAAGGCTTCTGGTATTCCGCTTTTACCTTAGCGCACGTTAGACACTTGCTCACATAAACAGCAACATCACCCTTCATCCTAGGACACCAATAGTAATCCTTGAGATCTTGGTACATCTTATCCGCTCCTGGATGGATAGAGTACCGCGATTTGTGAGCTTCATCAAAAACAACTTTCCTTAAACCACCAAACAGATGAACCCAAATCCTTTTCTCAAAACATAACGTTCCTTCCTCGTTTGGCACCAATAGCTTCTCCATCCCACGAAGATATTCTTCTTCAAGATTTCTTTCCTTAAGAGCTTCTTTCTGCGCGGCACGAATGCGCAAGGAAATATCGGTTTGGATAATCATTTCTAAAGCCCTAACCCTTATGGGCTTGATCCTCTCTTTTCGACTTAGGGCGTCGGCAACCACATTCGCCTTCCCTGGATAATACTTTATCTCGCAATCGTAATCATTCAACAACTCAACCCATCGTCTTTGTCTCATATTCAACTCCTTCTGGTTGAATATGTGTTGTAGGCTCTTATGATCTGTAAAAATTGTACATTTCGTACCATATAGGTAGTGTCTCCAGATCTTTAAAGAAAATATCACTGCGCCTAGCTCCAAATCGTGCGTGGTATAGTTCTTCTCATGTACCTTCAACTGACGTGATGCGTAAGCAATAACCTTCTGGCGTTGCATCAACACGCAACCCAATCCTTAACGCGAGACGTCACAGTATACCACGAAATCGTCAGTATCTTCCGGTAGTGCTAGAATTGGCGCATTGCAGAGCTTATCCTTCAACAGCTGAAACGCTTCTTCCTGTTTGATTCCCCAATCAAACTTCTTATCTTTCTGGGTGAGGAGCGTCAATGGTTGAGCGATCTTCGAAAAGTCCTCAATGAACCTTCGATAGTAGCCAGCCAAACCCAAGAATTGTCGAATCTCGGTTGGCGTCTTCGGCGTTTCCCAACTCTTGATCGCTTCGATCTTGGTGGGATCCACATGGATTCCATCTCCATTTACCACATGTCCAAGAAATTGGACTTCACGTAGCCAAAATTCTCACTTAGAGAATTTGGCATACAGTTGTTCTTTCTTCAACAGCTCCAAAATAGCTCTTAGATGTTGTTCGTGCTCAGCCTTTGTCCTTGAATAAATCAAGATGTCGTCGATAAACACAATCATGAACTTGTCCAAGTACGGCTTGCAAACTCTATTCATCAAGTCCATAAAGACTGCAAGTGCGTTTGTCAACCCAAATGGCATAACAAGGAACTCGTAGTGTCCATAACGAGTTCTGAAAGCTGTCTTCGGGATACTCTCCTCTTGTATCCTTAACTGATGGTATCCAGATCGCAAATCGATCTTTGAGTAAAAGCTTGAACCTTGCAGTTGGTCAAACAGATCATCGATTCTTGGCAGAGGATATATATTCTTGATCGTCAGCTTGTTCAGCTCCCGGTAGTCGATGCACATTCGAAAACTACCGTCCTTCTTCTTGACAAACAGGACCGGAGCTCCCCAAGGCGAGAAGCTTGGTCGGATAAATCCCTTGTCTAACAACTCTTGAAGTTGTGTCGACAATTCTTGCATCTCAGACGGGGCAAGTCTATAAGGTGCCTTAGCCACAGGCGCGGCGCCTAGGACTAAATCGATGTGAAACTCCACTTCCCTCTGAGGTGGCAGTCCAGGCAAGTCCTCCGGGAAGACTTCCGGATACTCCCTCACGACAGGGATGTCTTCGATCTTCGGTTTTGCCGCTTTCTTGTCTACAATGTGTGCCAGGAAGGCAGCACATCCCTTCTGTAAACACTTTCGCGCTTTGAGGCAGCTGATGATTCTCAACGGCGTATCGCGCTTTTCACCATGAACCACAATTGTTTCACCATCTTCGGTCGGGATACGAACGACCTTTTCGTGACAAACAATTTCTGCGTTGTTGCTTGATAACCAATCCATTCCTACTACCACGTCAAAGCTCCCCAGCTGGACTGGTAGTAGATCCAAGGTAAATTCACGTTCTCCCAACTCGATTGCACAACCTCTGAACACTTCATTGGCTTCTACTAACTTCCCATTATCCAATTCGATTGAGTAGGGAATATCTAACTTACTAGCGGCTAAACCAAGCATATTCTTAAATTCTAACGATACGAAGCTATAGTCGGCACCAGTATCAAATAAAACGGATGCATAGCGTTGGTTTACAGGGAACGTACCAGTAACGAAATTGGGATCCTGGCGCGCTTCCCTCGCTTCGATATTGAACACTCTTCCACGGGCTTGGTTCAACTCTAGGCAGTTCCTCTTAAAGTGCCCGCTATCACCATAGTTAAAGCATCCAGGTCTTTGCCCGTTTCCACCTCCATTTCCAGCTTGGTTATTCCTTTGGTTATGATTCACAGTGCCTGCTTGATTCGCATTGTTGCCTCGATTCCCATTACCTCCATTGTTTCCCTGTGGGCGATTTCCAATTCCACCCCGGTTATTGTTTCTGTTTCCAAATCCTCCTTGGCCTCCCTGGCCAACAGTGGCCCAACAAGAATCCTTCAAGTGGCCAGGTTTCCCACACGCTTCACACACCTTCAAACTACATCGGCCAGAATGGTGACGCTGGCAGGTGTTGCAATTGGGCTGGGTGCCCATATATCCCTTTCCTTTCTTTCCACCACCAGCTGTAACCTGAGCTGGCGCGTTTGGCTCTCCTTTCTTAACAACACCACTAGTGCCTTGTTTGAAGTTCGAGAACTTTCGTTTGTTACCTCCGGATGACTCGACGTGAGTCTCTTTCTTCTTTGTCTCGATCTCATCGAACTTGTTCAGACGGATAGCCTCCTCAGTGAGAGCCACGCTCAAATCGATTGCCTCAGTAATCGTTGCAGGCTTGGAGGAGGTCACCATGCTTATGATTTGAGGAGCTAATCCCCAAATGAAGCGTTCAATCCGCTTGAATTCTTGAGTGACCATATAGGGTACCACATGCGACAGGTCGTGAAACCTCTGAACATATTCCGCGATCTTCGGACCTTCCATCTTCACATGCCAGAACTCAGTTTCCAATCTTTGGATTTCAGCGCGAGAACAATACTTTTTGCGCATTAGTTCCTTCAGTTCGGTCCATGTTAGTGCGTAGGCAGCAGCTTCACCAAGTGTCTGCACTTGCAAATTCCACCAAGATAGGGCTCCATCCAAAAATAGCCCAGAAATGTAGGTGACTTGCTGGCCTGGTGCACATTTGCTCATGCGGAGAACAAATTCAGTCTTCTCGGCCCAACGAACAAAAGCGACAGCACCTCCGGTGCCATCAAAGTTGACCGGCTTGCAATCTAGAAACTGCTTGTAGGTGCACCCTGCACATACGTTACAACATATGAATGGCATTAGCATCCTTGCTAGAGATATCCAATTAGATCATGGTATGTCTTAATGACCTAGTATTACCATGAGGTGGATTGTTGTTGCCATTGTTGTTTGAGCTGCTTCCGCTGGGTCCTCCTTGCGAGGCGGCGTATTGCGCGATGGCAGCAGCGATGACTTGTTGGAGTTCTGCCTCATTGGTAGGCATCGGCGTTTGACGTCTCGGTGGCATCTTCTAAAAGATGGGTTCACGTCGGCCAGACCATAATAAAGCGTACGTATATATTGATAGTAATAGTACATAACATCTCATGTTATAATCATATCAATCACACAACATCCCATGTTATAAAACGTAAATAATCAATCAGAACATCACATATGATGAGAATACTGCGATTGCCATATATCGAGACCACATAGTAAGTGTACAGGTACATAATAGTGTCATACATCATCAACGACCAAGGGCTACATCACCCCAGTCCAAAAGAATATCAAATCAGTGTCAATACATCCATATACATGTCACAAAAGTCAGAATCAAAATGTAGTCTCCAAAAATTGCTGTGCAGTCAAAACAATCGTCGTCTTCTCACCAGCGTCCACCCGTACGGTACTGAAGAGCTCTACACTGATGGCGGTGGAGGAGGGGGAAAATGGGTGTAGAACAAACGACGCAAATGGAGCCAGTCCTCCTCCATGGCTCTCTGGGTACGAAACCAAGAAGCAACCTGCTGCTCAAGTGCCAAAAGGCGTGCAGCATAGTCAGGTAACAATGGTCGAGGGTGCTGCGAAGTAGCAGGGTGAGTCTGACCCTGACATTAGCGGCGGTGGCTGAGCTCTCTCAAGCTCCTGAATGCGCCGTGTGAGTGCCTCCTGGTGGACAACAAACGACATCAGAACGTCCTCAAAAGAATACCCCATATGGAAAGGATAGTAGGGGTCGGTCAGTGGCATAACAGATGGTGACGTCCAGAGAAACGGCTCGCTGGCTGGATCAAAAGGTGGCACAAAGAATGGAGATGCAGGGGGAATAGCAGATGAAGACTGTGGCATAACTGGAATAGATGTCGGCATATGTCCAAAAGGATGAGCCGAGGAACCCTCTCCAGGTCGAGCTGGAGGTGTGTACTGTGCAAATGAAAAAGAGAAATCAACGTGACGTGCATCGGTGGTATGAGGAGGAATAGGTGGAATCTCATCATCCGCAGGAATCCACCCATGCTTGGCGTGCTCATCTCGTGGGTCAATCTGTGCCTCAAAAAGTGCTCGATCAAACTGTACAGGCATAGGGTCAAGGTGAGGTGCAACAAGAGGGTCAGCAGGTATATCAGCGATAAGTGGGGGATCAACATGATCAGCAGCAATAACATGGTCACCCTCTAGTAGTGGTGCATCAGCAGGGTGATCATCAATAGGTAGGTCAGCAATCACAGGATCAATGGGCATGCCAGCATGAACAGGGTCATGCTCAAACACTGGGTCAGGAGCAGCTACTGGCTCAAGGGCCATGGCAGGCTCGTGGTCAACGAACTCCATATCAAAATCTGCATGATCAGCGAATGCAGGGTCAACTGGGTCAACCATAGGCTAATCCAAGTGGATGAACTCTATCTCCTGGTCCGGGTCAAATCCAGGGGGAAAAACAGGGTCTGAATCCTCATCGAGGTCGTGATCGAAAGCAAATCTAGGAGTAGAAACAGCAGATGATGCCCTGCCAGGATCTGAACCGTGTGAATAGTGCTGTGCGCTCCGAGTGTGTGACGGTGCGGAGGCCACATACTCGAAGGAGTCTGGAGCGGGTGAGTGTGCAGGTGACTCCTCAGCTGGAGCATCTGCGAGTAACAAAAGACCACCGTCAGCTAGAAGGGCCTCGCCCTCAACATCGTCCTCCAGGGGCTCATCATCAAACAGATCGACGTCGTCGTCAACGTCGGCGTCGAGGAGCATATCGTAAGCAGGATAAACGGCCAAAGGTATGGGAGCAGGGATCTCTACGAGTGGTAGGTACCCAGGAAAAGGGCCATCAGCGGGCTCATCGACAGCGTCGGGTAGCGCAAAGGGCTGAAAGTCGTCCTCGTCTGTGCTGGTAACATCTGATGTGTGGACCTCGTGCTCTGAAGACTCTAAGTCATCTGATACTATGGGTCTAGGGTCCGTGGTGTCCGAATCACCTGTGCCGGACGAGTCCATGGTGTCTGTAACACAAACACAAATATGTACAAATAATCAATCATATAATCAGATAAGCACATTAGCCACCAAGTAAGCAATCAAATAATTCTCCTAGTCCCACTAGCCTCCCAGCCTCCCAGACTGCTCTTCCTAGTCCCACTAGCCTCCTAGCCTCCCAGACTGCTCTTCCTAGTCCCACTAGCCTCCCAGTCTCCCAGAATGCTCTTCCTAGTCCCACTAGACAACTACCTCAGCCTCCCAGACCGAGCCTCAGCCTCCCCGACTGAGCCTATAAATAATAAATAAATGTGCTCAACATTTGTTTGTAAAAATGTTTTGGATCTGGACTTAAGTGGTATGCAGTGTAAAAATGTTTTCGTGAGAGCCCTAGTGATCATAGTCTAGACTCGAGAAGGAATCCTAGTTCGCTATGATCAGAGCTCTGATACCAAGCTGTCACACCCTGGCTTTGCGGAAGCGTGGTTATTTTGGTGTGACTTCTTAATACCATAGCTTAATCATAACAAGCTATATGAAATAAAATTCATGCAAGATCATCCATTAAAATAAGTTTTAAAACCAAAGTAACATAACATTGTCTTGGAACTACACCATCATAACATAAAGCATTGTTTTGAAAGAGATAAACATTAACATGAATAAGACGCAGTTTAAGGACTGTGACTCGTCCAGGTAAAAGTCACATCCCCTAAACCTGGATGACCTCGGAACCCATACGCAGCGGGAAAACATAACATACCGCGCCAGATCTTTAATTTCCTGAAATACATGTAAGTTGAAAAATCAACAATAATGTTGAGCGAGTTCATGTGTAAGTGAGTAAATAAACCTTCATATGTATAAAAACCCTGGTATGTAGCAAATAAGGAAAAAGAGATCACCAATGGTTTGCAAGGCCATTGATATGTGTGAAGTGCAAGTAGGAAGACTCAAACCTAGCGGATTTATGCGTTGGGCACAAAGTCACCCCGAGGTCCGTTCTGTTTGGGCCTGGGGCTGGGCTCGCTACACCCAGATAGATCTACCGCTCCTGTCCCTCGGTCCTACCTTGAGGATTAATGGCCTCAAGTTTCCGCCTACCCACTCACACGATCTAAGTAGTAAACCTCCTTACGCTAACCATACCATGTAAAAAGTATTCGTAATCATAGTAACATGTATTTCACCCCCGCAGTTTAGAAAACTGAAAACAGTTAAGAGAAAAGGGGGACATGAACTCACAGTGGTGCGTCTCTACCAAGTATATCTCCTGATCAAGCAACTGTGCGATGACCTACACGTACTAACTCTATTAGACGGATGGCCGTGCCTTAGCTTAAGGTTTAAGTTTTTGGGAAATAGTTAGACAACTATTTCGTGTTTATGTTTTTGTAGATACTTGGTAATTATTCTCCTTCCCAAGGATGGGGGATTTAATACATGTGCGTTCGTATACCTTCAAAATATATTATGAAGTCTCACTTAGAAGTATATTTTATTTCTAACCCCAAAATATAATCATTACATTCGGTAATATTATTTTTACCCTAAAAATAATATTTGTATATTTCACAAAATATCATAAACATTTTACAAGTGACGCTTATGAAAAGTATATATATCAAATATATATTTACCCCGTTTTTATTTTGTGAAAACCCCACCTCCGATGTTTCGTAAATAAAGTCGGGGCGAAACTTACGTTTTGAAAACAAGTCAAAAATAGATTTACAACACTTGTAGTGAAAATATTCCCAAGTGTTAGGTTTTTAGAAAAATTTCGCCAGAGTTTCCCCTGTAACTGGAGGTGGCCACGCTTTCAAGCGTATCATTTTCTTTTAAGATTCAAATCAACAATTTTCTCATTCAACCAAAACAATATCCAAAGCACCAAACTAGTCAAAATATGTATAAATCGCATAAATTACATGAACTTGTGGTTTACCCAAAAATATGTAGTAAATCCCATTACTTTTAGTGGATCTTTTGTATAAATCAACTTCGTTTCTTGAAAGTCTCGCTTTTAAAGGAATTTCATCTATACAACTTCTTGTCAACTTTTACAAAAATAGTTATTTTGTCGAAACTTTGTGTTACACAAGTGTCTACACACTTGTGTGTTTGCTAAAATCATTCTTGTTTGTGAAAGATCCGTCTTTAAAAGTATGTCTTCTCTTGACACGTGGTCCTTTGAAAATACCGTTTGTAGATCCGTAGATCTACTAGTTTTGAACACTATTTCATTAGTAGAATCGATTTTACACAAGTTCATGTTTAATGTGTGGTAGAGTTTCATCATTTAACCCTTTGTACACTTAAACAAACTTTATGTCATGATCCATGTTCATGACCAATCCGGGTTAGACGATGATCCAAACTACCACATCATAGATCGGCACTAAATAATCACACAAAACAAATCTTACAAGATTTACACAAACCTTGTGCTATTAACCAACATCTTTAATATTTTAGTAGACTTTTACATCTCATCTTGTAAGTTCATGAGTTTTAACCGTCATATATAATTTTAACCACTTTAGAATAGGTCAAGAGTGTGTTTCAAGCAACTTACTACTAGCTCGAGGCTAGGGAAGAATCTAGTCGAAGATTGCGTGGATAAAAGCAATAGGGTGAGGTCCTTCACGTTCCGAATGCACCGAGCTCCTTTGTATGAGATCCTTAACACTTGTAGATGCTTGAAATGGCAAGATCAAAGCTCGAAAATGGATGGGTGTGGGTGTGTGTGTTCGGCCGAGAGCCAAAGAGAGGGATAGAGAGGAGTGTTGTTTAGTTGTGGTGAAATGAATATGATGGATCAAGTTTCAAACTTATAGACAAACCTTATGTTAATTACCCAATGGTTCTCATGTCACCAAGATATTAAACAACAAGATTATTATAATCTTGAAAGTACAAAGGGGTGTCCCCTTGGGGACGGTTTCGTTGGAAGGGGGGGGGGTCTATGGTTCCATTTCAACTAGATAGTTAGACATTAGCTAGATAATTAGGAGGTTAACTTAGTTACTATCATGTAGTAAGTTGTAACGGGTGTTAGGGTACTCGGGGACCCTAACTGGTTCAGAAAAAGAAAAACAAAGTAAATGGCAATATTTTATGTTCCGGGTAAAGTCCGGTTGTTCGGTTGGATAGAGATCCGTTAAAGTGCTTAACAAAGCTTTAAAGTGTCATTATTATTATTTTTAGTGACACAACTTATTCCCGACACTTTGGAAAGTGTCTAGTAATGTTTTTCTCATGTTTTGGCACTTTATTAGTTAGCTAGAGTCTGAATTTTAATTAAAGTGCTGAATTTTGTACTTAAAGTACGTTTTAGGCACATCCGGCCACTGTAATCTCATTCCTAGTGACGTAGTTCTACTGGGTTGAATAAATGTAATATTCTTTACCAAATAGTAAAAAAAAGGTATATCTTTAAGAACCCTCGTTAATTACATCTTCGAAAAGAATAAGAATAATTTGTATATTATAAATAAAAAGTAGAAAATCAAATAAATAATATTATAAATGAGAAATATACATTAAATTTAAACTAAATAATAATTCTCTATAGTTTAGTAGAAGAGATTAAACAAAATAATGTTTAATAGGAGAGATATCTATAATAAATTAGAAGAGGTTAAACTAAATAATAATTATCTATAAAATATTAAACTAAATAATATTTAGTATGAGGGTTATCTATAATTAATTATTAATTAGAAGATATTAAACTAAAATGATAATTATCCAGAAGACATAAGACATAGCCTAATAGGATGACAAGTGTCACCAAAATGGTTTCTTTTATTATATAGTATAGATATAGATATAGAGGGGCAGGATTTAGAGAAAACGACAATAAGTGTGAAAACGGTGAGAACGCCTTTCAGCCGTTTGATCAATACAATCAATGGATCAAAGTGACCGGTGGTGTTTTCGTAAATAAAATAAACTTTCGAACGTCGACGCGCTTAATTAAGGGCAAAAAGGTAAATGTGCACCTACAAAACCATCCAATACGGGACCAAAATATAGATACTTCCAAGAGAAACCTCCCGCGAAAACCCTAGAAAAAGCGATATAATTGCGTCGAACCACCAAACAAGATCCAGAGGCAAAAAACAAAGTGAATTAACTTCGATTCATACTATGCTAGTTAAAATGATGTTTTTCGCGTTTTAATTGTATCATAACTTCGATTCATGTTATTGCAGTTTCTATAGATGTGGAATCCGGGGAGTCGCCTGCTCCAAAACGTCAAAGAACCACCGAGCAACGAAAGAAGGAAACAAAACATGGTACAAATAGTTGTTTGTTATAATGTATTTTTATAATGTATCAGTTGTATGATATTGTTTGAATGTATGAGAATGCCATCTTACATACATCATTTGTATTATTAAAATGCCATATGTCAGATGAGATTGTCTTATTGTTCAACATATCTCATTTTACTGGTACTAAAACGCCATAATATTGTTTGACTGTATGAGAACGCCATCTTACATACATCATTTGTGTTATTAAAACGCCATATGTATCATTGGTATGATATTGTTTGCCTGTATGAGAACACCATCTTACATGCATCATTGGTATTATTAAAACGCCATATATCATCTGAGATTGTCTTATTGTTCAACATATATCATTTTACTGGTACTAAAACGCCATGAGAATTAAACTTGTTTTATAGGTAAGGATAGTTTAAAGGTAACAATAAATGTGCACACAGGAAAAAGCCAAAACGCCAATAAGAGGAAGGCCTTAAGTCGGGATGTTGAGGTTGAAGAAGAACCATTTTTTCAATTCACTGGGGCTAGAGTTTTGTTGAGAGTAAAACATACAAACTTTACTGGTTGGTTTATAAATATGAATAAAGATCAAAGACAGACAGTACATGACATGGGATTTGGTGTTGCGCTGAAGATGAAAATAGCCAGCATACCCACAATGCTTGGGTACTGGTTGGTTGAAAATTGTAATGAAAGAACAAGCAATTTAAATGTTGGCAACCATACTATACACATCAATGACGAATTGATAAACTTTTTAATGGGTATATCGAATGGAAACGTGGCCGTGATTGGGAAGCCACGGTCAACATCTAAAGACAAAGTAATGAATGAGTGGAGAGGATAGTTCGAAGGGATTGCCTGGATTAATAGACCAACTGTGAAGCTCTTTTTTGATGATATCTTGCCTTAGATTCATACCTCCGGGAGAAACTTCTGCCTAAATTTCCTTGTAGCATTCTTCACTATAATTGGGCATGCAAGTGATAATGCGGTCGTCAACCAACTGTTCTTGCATCACGTTAACCAAAACGTTCAAATAAACCAACTGAACTGGTGCGGTTATCTCATTCAATGCTTGAAACACGCCAAAACCGCATGGACTAAAAAAAGAATAAGCATTTCACAGGCCCGTTGATTGTACTTGCGGTAAGAAAACAACAATTTCAATATATAATCGTTTGAACAAAATGTAACAATTTTATAAATTCAAATTTTATTGTCTTACAACTTGCATTGTTGAATGGTGCTTGCAATAAAAAAAGGTTGGAACGAGGAAAAGGATACCCAATTGAGTGGGTTACAACAAAGACTCTTGACATGTTTGAGAGTATACTGGTTAAAAAGAAAAAAAAAAAGTGGAGAGCCAAAACACCAAGATGGCAAAAAAATTAAAAAGAGAGCAGAAAAAATGCAGGTTGTTGAAGAAGAACATGATGATGCTGCTGATGATGTTCAAATTGATGATGAACATGCTGATAATGATCATGATGAGGTGGATAATGATGATGGTGATAATGTTCAAATTGATAATGATCATGATGATGGTGATGATCATGATGAGGTGGATGATGATGATGGTTTGGTCATGATGATCATTATTATGATGCTGAAAACGACCCTGAAGTTCAAAACGCCATGATGGTAGATGGTGACAATGAAGAGGAATTCATCCAAAAGGTTGTGGCTGATGATATAGAAAGCCGAAACATGTTGTTTGAAGTTTCTGCGTCAGGGAACCATGCTCTGATCAGAGCACTAACACAATATGAAGACCATGGTTCTGCTGAGAAACAACAAGAGAATGAAGCTGAGGAGGTACTGATGGAGAGGGTGAAACCCGGGTGTTAAAGTGCTTATATTGCGCGTGTTATTGTGTTTTAAGCAATTACGTACGTTGAATATGGTAACTACGAGTGTTTGTGGCTTTTGTAGGTAAAATGCATAATTCGGTGATGTTAAGTATGTGGAAGCGAGAGGAATGTTCAGGTTGGCAGCCATATTGGGATTGTTGGGAGCCGTGTTTTATCACCACCAGGTCATGTGAGTTTGGAGGAACATAAATATCAACATACATCATCCAATTCACGTGAAGATTAGCAGCCATCTTAGGAGTCACGATTTTTGAGGAGGCACAAGATATCAACATCAAGTCATCATCATCTTTTATTTTAGGAAAACATCATCATGATGTTTGTCTTCTGAGCCTCTACGCATGCATCAAAGAAAAAGAGGATTTTATTTTAATCAAGATATAATATCATCACACAAAGAACAAGGGATCCACATCAGCGAATCATGAAGGAATTGTCGGTTGTGTTGTTGACTTTTTGGACGACAACAACATTGAGGAACAACATTAAAATAAACATTACATAGTGGGCCAACATTGGACTCTTGGATGATTTGTATTGGGCCATCAACACAAAAAGTGCACATGGATAGGCTAGTATATAGTGGGCGGTCAACATTGAAAAGAAAAGGGAATAAGTCACGTGGACTTGGGCTCTCTTGACAACATAATCATCATCACATCAACGAAGTCAAAGGTGTGCATTAGGGGTCATACTTGCACAAGCCTTGGGGGGTGGCAACATCAAAAGTCAACAACAATCCAACACATATGATCACGTGGCTTGTGGGTTTTATATATAACATCATCATGGATTGGGCCGCAATACAAAGGAGTGACGTGAGACTTGTTTTGACGGCACTTGTGGGTTTGTTTTTGGATTTAATGGCCGACTTAGAGGATTGGAGAAAGGGGGCGGCCCACTTTTGGGAAACAACTTTCACGTGGAGGCCATTATCATCAACTCAACTTCTTCTTCGACGGCAGACAGACAAGAGGGATGACCGAAGCCATTGAAGATCAACCGAACAACATGAGCGGCTAGACGTTTTATGGTTTCCTCCGGATGGAGGGTTTTGTAAGTTGCATAATTTTATGTGTTTGTGACAATCGTATAACTCGGTGATCTAAGCATTCGATGCTTTTCACCTTTGATTTGATTAATCAATTGTAACCGGTTGCATTTTATTTAACTTTAATCTTTGATCATTCAGTTCCCGAGAGTTCTAGTAATTGGGATATATTTGCTATGGGATTAGGGTTTGTAATTGTAATTGATAATCATTCGATAACCTCCCGTTATGTATTGACCGGAGTACTTAGTCGTTGGTTATCACAATTGATGAATTAGGTTAAACACTTATGTCTATGTGAGTGTTTCGATTAAACACATAATTGAATCTAGTTATAAAACCTGAAATCTGGAGAAACCATTGTTCTTTCTATTGATTTAAATCTCACATTTAGTTTGTAATTTTTAGTTAATCCACAAATCAAACAATCATCAGTTTATTTTTTTATAATTGTTAATCAAAACTGAGCATTACACACTTTCCACAATCCTCCTCTGGTTCGATATCCGACTTATCCTATCTACATAGTTTAGTTGGTTTTTGCATGTCCTTAACGACAGACATCAAAATGGCGCCGTTGCCGGGGAGGCGTGCGCAAAGTGTTTAGTGTTAAGTTTTAGTTTAAAAAAAAAAAAATCCAAAAATAGTGTCAGTTTTGTTTTGTTCAGATTTATGCGTGGTGGTTGTGTTTTTGTGTTTGTGTAGGATGATAGATCTTACAATACTATGCACCTCTCTTAGATGCATTTTGTGCAAGGAACCACTTCACCCGTGTATCGGTTGCCGCGAGGCCCGATTTAAACGGGAAAGAGCGAAATTGGAAGAACCACCGATGCCTTGCTATGGTAATCCTTCCCCTCCACCATATTTCTATGATTCTGATACAAAAGTGGAGGATGGTTATTACTCTGACGGATGGGATCGGGACGAGGATGCTTATAATGAACCAAGGACGGATGGATGATATTTCTGTTGCGGTCGTTACCATACTTCTTATTATGATGATGTGTGCGCGGTGTATTTGGAAAATCCAGAGTATTGGAATAAAAAAATGATGGATGCGTACATCTCAACACCGTATCAGGGATACCGACAGTATCATCCCGAGGAATATTCTGAGCCCGAGGGTGTCTATATGTATCAGACCGAGGAGGAGAAAAAGCTTGCTATGTTGGAAGTGAATTTGTCCAAACTCGAGCAGTATTTATTAGCACCCAACCTTTCCGATGAAGATCGAATCAGCTGCCTAGTTTCCAAGTGTCAGAAGTTAAAAATGAAGATAGAAATA
Organism: Helianthus tuberosus; assembly: GCA_030545235.1. NCBI lineage: Eukaryota > Viridiplantae > Streptophyta > Magnoliopsida > Asterales > Asteraceae > Helianthus > Helianthus tuberosus. The sequence goes on from CM060404.1 coordinate 58,966,355, forward strand.
GAAGAGCGTCTCTCACCATTACCTGATGATATTAGAGATTATTCTCACATGGAGGAGGAGGAGGTTGTGGAGGATAATACCACACCAATGAATCCTTTATCTGATGAAGAGTCACTGGTGGATCAGATGGTGTGTGAGGATGAGGAGGCAGAGCAGTCTGATGAGATGAATGTGGGTATCGAACCTCTTCCCATATCAATCATTCAAATTAATAAGTGTGGGGAAGAGGGTACGAGGAAGAATATGAGAAGGGTGAAACAACAAGACATCAAGGTATATCTCGTGAAGTGGATTTGTGAAAACCTCAGGTGCAGTCTGAACATGCCAATTATACTGACGAGCTTATGGAGATGGCATGTAAATTTCTGGGCATTCATTGGAAATACAAGGGGTAAATGTGCACTAAGACAACCTTAGTGCATATCAGGTACGGTCTGGCTGAAGACCTTTAAACTTAGTGCTCTCGGGAGGCAGCCCGTGGATGTAGAGTATTGTATTTTGGTTTGGTTTTGTTTTGGTGTGTTGTGTTTTGACAGGTTCCTACGATTCTATCTTCACGGATGCAATGATTCAAGTGTGGGGATGTTTGGCAACATCCCCGATGAGATGTCAGAGAATCCAAGAGGAGTTTACGTCTCTGTTGATCACAGCAGCTACACCACCACAGACACTCACTTGTTTTCTGATCAGGTGCATGTGTTTATCTATCTTGTGTTTTATTTGTTTTTGTGTATTTGGTGGTGTGAATCTTTGTGTTGGGAATGGTGTTTTGTGTTGAGTCGTCTAGTTATTAGCCGTTCATAGTTGCGGGTGGTATTTCTCGAGTTCAGATTATAAATTGCACCATACATTGGGGACAATGTATCCCAAGTGTGGGGATGCGGTAACTCGAGAAAGGGTTGGTCAGATTGTTGATCTCAATTGCTTGAAGGGTTAAATTTGCTAAAAATTAAAAAAATTTGAAAATTTTTGTTTCTCAATTATGCTTGAACTACATGAAAACCAACATTTTCAATCGCTAAAGGGTTCCTACTGATATTAAGCTAACATAGATCCCTAGTCATGGTTGTCCCTTTAAGTTTCATGAGAGTATTTCTGACAGATTTTTAGAGAATAGTTGAGAAGAGATGCCTAACTAGGGGTAACATGCTTTAGGAATTACACATGCTATGTGTCGGCAACTCATATTCCTTTTGTTCGGTGAGATATTTGAGCCTACTAGATTGTTAATTAATTGCAATAAATGTTCATTTGCTGAGAGTAGGCCATATGTTGCTTTGTGTTAGAACTTGTGTGGTTTGATACATGCCGAGACTGTGGTTTAGCGTATACACATAGATGATAAAGGCATTAGGATCCCTTCCATTGTGTTATGTGTTGATTGTTTATCCACCCACCTTAGTTAACCATGTTGAGCCTTTTACCTTTCGTTTGTTACACCTTGTTTGACCCGTTTGATTACCAACCATGATTGACAAGTGTATTTAGAAGTGATTTTATGAAAAAGAAAAATGAAAAAAAAAATATAAAGAAAAAAAATGAAAAGAAAAGAAAAAAAGAGAAAAGAAATCATTGTCATGTTCGTGATAAATAAATGGGTTGAAAATACCCAAAGTGTTGGTATCATTGTGAATAAGTTGTCATGGTTTGGTATTCGTTTGTTTTATGTTCGCCATATAAACATAAAAATTCAAAAATATATCCTTACCTTTACCCTTAACCCAAAACCCGAAAGTCCTTTTGATATGTGTTATGTTAATTGATACAGTGGAGGTGTGATTGCTATACAAGCTTATGATTACAAAGTCGCATATTTGGATTGAGCGAATTACATACTAGCACATTACATGCTAGTCTTGATTAAGCCGAGAGGAGTGATAATTGTGAGGGGCGTGTGGCATGTGTGTAGTATCATAAGCATGTTAGTTTTAGTTAGCCAAGTCTTAAAGTTGTTTTAAAGATATATTAATTACTTGTCAGATTGTCAACCTCGATTGTGTCAGTCTATGGGATGAGTATGACTTGGGACTTTAAATTGCTAATTCGGTAAGGAATTTTGTGGTGATTTGTTAATAAGGTAAGTAATGTCTGTAATGGTTGCTTGAGGACAATCAAAGGTAAGTGTGGGGATGTGATGGAAAGGGTGAAACCCGGGTGTTAAAGTGCTTATATTGCGCGTGTTATTGTGTTTTAAGCAATTACGTACGTTGAATATGGTAACTACGAGTGTTTGTGGCTTTTGTAGGTAAAATGCATAATTCGGTGATGTTAAGTATGTGGAAGCGAGATGAATGTTCAGGTTGGCAGCCATATTGGGATTGTTGGGAGCCGTGTTTTATCACCACCAGGTCATGTGAGTTTGGAGGAACATAAATATCAACATACATCATCCAATTCACGTGAAGATTAGCAGCCATCTTAGGAGTCACGATTTTTGAGGAGGCACAAGATATCAACATCAAGTCATCATCATCTTTTATTTTAGGAAAACATCATCATGATGTTTGTCTTCTGAGCCTCTACGCATGCATCAAAGAAAAAGAGGATTTTATTTTAATCAAGATATAATATCATCACACAAAGAACAAGGGATCCACATCAGCGAATCATGAAGGAATTGTCGGTTGTGTTGTTGACTTTTGGGACGACAACAACATTGAGGAACAACATTAAAATAAACATTACATAGTGGGCCAACATTGGACTCTTGGATGATTTGTATTGGGCCATCAACACAAAAAGTGCACATGGATAGGCTAGTATATAGTGGGCGGTCAACATTGAAAAGAAAAGGGAATAAGTCACGTGGACTTGGGCTCTCTTGACAACATAATCATCATCACATCAACGAAGTCAAAGGTGTGCATTAGGGGTCATACTTGCACAAGCCTTGGGGGGTGGCAACATCAAAAGTCAACAACAATCCAACACATATGATCACGTGGCTTGTGGGTTTTATATATAACATCATCATGGATTGGGCCGCAATACAAAGGAGTGACGTGAGACTTGTTTTGACGGCACTTGTGGGTTTGTTTTTGGATTTAATGGCCGACTTAGAGGATTGGAGAAAGGGGGCGGCCCCTTTTGGGAAACAACTTTCACGTGGAGGCCATTATCATCAACTCAACTTCTTCTTCGACGGCAGACAGACAAGAGGGATGACCGAAGCCATTGAAGATCAACCGAACAACATGAGCGGCTAGACGTTTTATGGTTTCCTCCGGATGGAGGGTTTTGTAAGTTGGATAATTTTATGTGTTTGTGACAATCGTATAATTCGGTGATCTAAGCATTCGATGCTTTTCACCTTTGATTTGATTAATCAATTGTAACCGGTTGCATTTTATTTAACTTTAATCTTTGATCATTCAGTTCCCGAGAGTTCTAGTAATTGGGATATATTTGCTATGGGATTAGGGTTTGTAATTGTAATTGATAATCATTCGATAACCTCCCGTTATGTATTGACCGGAGTACTTAGTCGTTGGTTATCACAATTGATGAATTAGGTTAAACACTTATGTCTATGTGAGTGTTTCGATTAAACACATAATTGAATCTAGTTATAAAACCTGAAATCTGGAGAAACCATTGTTCTTTCTATTGATTTAAATCTCACATTTAGTTTGTAATTTTTAGTTAATCCACAAATCAAACAATCATCAGTTTATTTTTTTATAATTGTTAATCAAAACTGAGCATTACACACTTTCCACAATCCTCCTCTGGTTCGATATCCGACTTATCCTATCTACATAGTTTAGTTGGTTTTTGCATGTCCTTAACGACAGACATCAGGTACGTTGTTCAAATTATAAGTATAATAGTAAACACAAAACACCATAAATCAATAATTGTATTTTTTTTTATTTAAAAAAAAATAGGCAATGGCTGAGAAGTTGGATGGGGCATATAAGGAATTAGAAGACTGTTACAATAATATGACAACATTGTTAAATCAGTCAAAGATTGAACACCCAAACAGACACTTGGTGCACATAAAATACTCGCAATGTCTAACATTGTTGAAGAACATGTCAAAATTTGTTGCTGAAAACACCAATGAAGTGGCAGATGAGAGAGAAGAAGGTGAAAATGAAGTGGTAGATGAGTTGGCAGATGGGGTGGCAGACGGGGTTGAGTTGGAAGTTGAAGATGAGAGCGAAATACGAGAAGAAGGAGAAGGCGTTGAAAAGAGGAATGAAAACTCCAATGAAGATGAAGCTGATATGGAGGGAGAAACACCAAAAATTGGAGATGAAAAACGCCAATGACTTGGCTGATGATATTGAAGAAGGTCAAAACGCCAATGATGTGATAAAAACACCAGTGAAATAACTGCTGAGAGGGAAAAAGTGGCTGAGGGTGGTGAAAGTACAGATGAAGAAGACATGAATGAAAATGATATTGAAAGGTGGGATTATGATTTCAAAACTCTTGAATATCATGTTTTCAGATATAATGGTGAGAAGATAATTAAAATCAATATAGCTGAGGTGTTGGGGCTACCGAGACAAGACCTGGAACAAATGATTGAACTAAAAGAAGGTTTGGATTGTCCAAAGATGGTGAATCAAATGCTCCAAGATATAAAAAACCACCTGAACCCTGCTGAGGAAACCCAACTATGCCTATATTTGATAAAACGCCAAGTATCCCCCCAACAGAAACACAATACAGTCAGGAGTTCATCAATGAACTCGAAAAAATAATAGATGCTATGAAGGAAAAAATGCCAAAAATACCGGTGGCAGAGACACAGTTAACTGAGACCTTCATTTCTGAAAAAGATAAAACTGAAGGGGGGATGGTGAACATAAGTCTTGACCAGCATGGTGCAATGGTTGGTGAAATAAGATGTCAGGAGCCACCATCTGGAAGTAGGAAAAACCTCATGCAAAGTTTTGAAGAAGAGAAGACACCACCGAAAACGCCAAAAAGTTCAGAAGTGCATGAGAAGGAGGATGGAGATAAAACGCCAAACATCACAAAGTTGATACAAGATAACACCATTCTAAACCCAGAAAAGCAGCCCACATGATGAAGAAGATGAAGAAGATGATGAAGATGAAGATGAAGAGAATAAAAAGCATAAGACTGTGGAACAAAAAGAGAAGAGAGAGCCAAAAAAGAGTAGAGCATGTTTGTCGCCTTATATCAGAAGGCAAGTGGTTATTAATGCACCAAACGAGAAACAAGAAACCGCCATTTCCAAATACATATTCACTGGATGCGGAGATTACGAGTATGTATATTCCTTTATAGTAAAACGCCATGTCTTATGTGGACATAAGTGAGAATAACTAAAACGCCATGTCTTGTGTTTTTTTTTTTTTTTGGCAGTAGTATAGTGTCCAAGATCGATGGAGTGTCAGAACTCCATCGGGTGATAGCTGAGAGCATGAGACCAGTATTGTATGCACACGTATGCATTATTATATATTGGGGGCATATCCTGAACTACGAAGAAAGATACAAGGCTCATGAATCACCCTCAAGATTATTCTGCACACAAATAATGCTGGTAACTCTTTTTATATATTTAATTGATGCATTTATATTATGACTTTGTTTTGTTGTTAAAAACTCAATTAGTATTTGTCACGTTGGTAGTTACAATGACTGTGGTCATACCACTATTGGCTAACTTTCGTCCAATAGTGACGCTGGACTAGTAGTGTATACAAAACCCCACATACCGGCAGTAATTGCAGATTACAAAGACTTAATCACTGTATATACAACTTGTAAAACAGTTCAGGGTTTTATAAAGACATTTAAGAAAAGTAGAATGACTCACATTGTTGTTTTAGCTATTTGTGAGTCCCTGTAACAAGTAAGGTAACAAGTGTTAGTGTAATAACCTAACATAACATGATCAATACATCACCAGACAAAACCTCAACGTAGTTTACAAAGTATAGCCTGTTAAACAGGCATCACTTTGGCACCCGTTGTGGGGTTTTAGATCAACCGGACAGAGTATCTGATCAGTAATTAAGTTAGAACACTTACAGCTGGGCAACGCTAAGCAGAATTAGGGGTTTAAGGGGTGTGTTTATGATAGAACGATGGGAACACGGAGCTAGTGAACAAAAAAATGAGCAAGTTTTCCAGTCCCAGACTAGGCTATTTATAGCCTGGTTTTGACCTCCCCCGCGTGGCGCGACAGAAGGAGTCTAGGGCTAGGTCAGCATAGTCATCCTCCCAGGCTTGACACTTGGCATCCGGGGGTGACACGTGGAATGAACCCCCATCGCGTGGCACGCCAGAAGAATAGGCTCCCTGCTCGTGGCGCGAGGGGCACTTCTTCCTGTGTCTTCATTTGTCGTGCCTGGTTTCGATACACGTGTCCGAGGTTTTGATTGGGAATACTTTTTTAAGCGTTTTTGGGTGTCGTTACATGTGGTGCGCCATAATCTTGCTGAAAAGGCGGTTTATATAGATTTAAATCTTCATCTGTTTCAAAGCTCCTAAATAATCCCCCAGTATTCAAGCACAGACATCTAATTAACCATACAAATGAAAAAAAATGACAAATCTAATTGGTTCAAATCCATATCTTATATTGATTTATAATTTTGAATACGAACATACCTTATATTGATGTTAATTAGAGCGAAAGTGAAGAAACTCTATTTGGATGGTAGAAAATATAATATTATGCCAACATTAACCCTTCAGATATTATAAGATGATAAAATGAGACACATTATCTGTGAACAAGAAATGTCACAACCAATATCAGTAGTGGTACAATATTTTAAGTTCCTGTGACAAATCCTAAAACAAATGACATTTTATATTATTATGAATGACTATATAAACTCTAAACTATTTTTTTCATCTTTATAATTATTAATTTTTAATTGTAGCACATATATCATTTTTTATAGGTCTGTCTAATTGCAATTACAACAATACATCTCCATCGTCTTAAAATAGACGATATTCTATTTCTTCAAATGGCACCACATCCCACTAATAAATCCCCTTTGATGTATGTTTTGCGATGAGAATCAAACAAGAGTTCTAAATAATCACTTTCCAAAGGTTGTATTTGAAACATTCAATTTTTTAGACATGGTCAAATTTATCTTGCTCTACAAGAGTTAAAAGTAGACAATGACTAAAAGTACTAATCTTAGTTAAAGATGTATTGTTACAAATAGAACATTAAATATTGTATACAAGAAAGTGTTTGGAAGTATGTGAATTATAGTTGTAACTTTTCATTTTTCATTATTAGATGTAATTTTATACATAATATATACTTGTAGATAGACGAAAAATGTGTCGTTTTTTTCTAGTATAATAATTGTTTATGTTTATTTTCCACAGACATTCTACAAAATTTGTTTAGTATTTGGCTTGCATATTACTCTGTATAGAACATATATTTTTTTTTATTTCACACTATAGTTATGATTCAGCCTGTGTAATCTCGGGGCAATAACCTAGTAAAAATATAGCATATGTAAATTAGCTTTTCGTTATTTTTATTTATACATGTGTGACTCTTATATAACTTAAATAGTACATAATATAATAAAATAATAATTAAACATGGGCAAAAGTGTGAAAAAGAAAAAGAAAACAGGGGCAAAGTGTAAGATGAAAACTATATCCCCCGGACGAGGTTTGGGCGTCTTCGGTGAGGGAGGATATGGCGATGAGGTCGATGCCAGAGCAAAAGTGGTTGCCGGTTCCAGATAAGAGGATGATGGTGACATTAGGGTTTTGGTCGAGAGAGGATATGGCGTTGGGGAATTCGGTGAAGAATTGGAGGGAGAGTGCGTTGCGGTGGTGTAAAAACCTAGTTATATGTAAAAGCAACCGCAACAACAGTAATTCAATAGTAGTTCTTTATAATAGTTTTACATTTAACATTTATTTTGATTTTTTCTAATAACTTGCGTTCGTGAATTTTTGGGAAAAATCTAAATACATACATAATTTTTTTTTGGTTAACATTCAGATATAAAGTATAAACTCTTAATGAAAACGTAGTTGCATAGAAAATAAAGTATATATGTTATCCAAAAGTATACCAACTACCGGTACCATACTGATACTGTAACGAACTGATACCCACCGAATAACAAGGTATTTGTACGATATTCACTTATATGATTTTTAATCGATTTAAAACATGTGTCGTTATTTATTTGGCATGTCACAACTTGAATTCTTATAATTCTAATTTTAATCCCATTTATATTTACCATAACCCAGACACCACGACTTTATTAAATTAGTTAAATAGCTCAACTTAAAACATGACTTGTTTATTAAACTAGTTACACTATGGCTTACGGCTAGGTTAAACGTATTAAACTTTCTCTGCTTAAAATTTTGAGGGTAATTAATGAACTTTTTGACATTATGAAAGCTAATACTAAAGTGTTTTATTTGTATGCGAGGCTATATGTCAAAAATGAAAAAAATGGAAAAAAAAAACTAGTCACCATATGCCCAAAAAAATATAAACACGTGTTATACATCTATTGAAACCATATAAACGAATATTAGTAACAGTTCTAAAAGTACCAATACGGTTGGTACTAATGTTGTTTGGTTAGAGTTAATGTGGTACAGGTACGGTTCCCGTTGAGTTCATCACGTCACGGAACAAAAAAAAACAATTAAATTTGACGTGTTTATAGGCAAAAATAAGCACGTCGCAATGCAAGTCGTTAATAAATATAGAAAAAGAACTCGAAATTCAAATAATAATAATAATAATAATAATAATAATGGTAGAGGATCCTGTACATTAATCTAAAAGTGTGAGAAGGGTGAGAAATATTGTGTTGATGACATGTGTCCTCAATCTAAATTAATTCAAAAGGGTAAACAAGTAATTTTCTTTTTGATTTAATTAATTGATAACCTTCCATAATCGCCACCCTTAATTATAGGAATACGAATTAAGAATTAATATACGAATTTGTGTCATCTCGTTCAGAACTGTATAGTGTTATATATTTTTATATAGTGTTATACGGTGTTATATAGTGTTTTTTGGTGTTATATAGTGTTATATGATAGATGTATAGTGTTATATGGCGTTATATGAAATTATATGATGTTATATAGTGTTATTTAGAGTTATATAGTGTTATATAGCGTTATAGTGTTATATTTATCAGATGGCATGTCTATGATAGATGTATAGTGTTATATATTGTTACATAGTGTTATATGGTGTTACATAGTGTGATAAGGTGTTATATGGTGTTATATAGTGTTATATGATGGATGTATAGTTTAATATATTTCCTGTAGCAGTTATATATTTCTGGATTTTTTAGAATGTTTGAATTTTAAAATTAGTTTAAAATTGAATGGCTAGAATTTAGGAGTGAATCGCTATAATTTAGGAGAGGTTACCTAATTTGAAACATATACAAAGACACTATTACCCCTACAATTTTCAAATCAGTCCAAATAATTAAAACACAATTTATAATTTGATCCCTATTGATCTCAAACATTAGACCAAAGATCTAATGGTTTAAAACACTTCTCACACTTTTGAATTAATGTACACTATCCCTACCCAATAATAATAATAATAATAATAATAATAATAATAATAATAATAATAATAATAATAATAATAATAATAATTATTATTATTATTATTATTATTATTATTATTATTATAACAATAACAATAATATAAAGCAAAATAGAAACATAGTAAAATTAACCAATAAAACTTAATTTTATAATGAAAACATAGTTAAAGGAAAAATAAAATAAAGAGTAAACTGCCATTTTGGTCTCTGTGGTTTGACCAGTTTTGCAACTTTAGTCCAAATCTCAAACTTATTATATCTGGGTCCCTGTGGTTTGTATTTTGTTGCCATTTTAGTCTAAATTTCAAATTTGACCAGATTTCCCTGTTGCAACCTCCTATTTTGTCTTTTAGTTCAGGGGTATTTTAGTCATTTTGCTTTTCATTTAACATTTTCTTAATTCAAAAATTAATATATATATATATATATATTAATATACACACATACATATGCAATCTATATAACCCTCGATCTCTCTCTCTCTCTCACTAAAACAACACAGACCCACTCTCTCTCTCTCTCTCTCTCTCTCTCTCAGTTCTCTCTCTCTCTCTACACCATTCACCACCGTCATCACCACAAATCACCACCGTTCACCACCGCCATACACACACTCTCTCTCTCTCTCAGTTCTCTCTCTCTACACCGTTCACCACCGTCATCACCACAAATCACCACCGTTCACCACCGCCATACACACTCTCTCTCTCTCTCTCAGTTCTCTCTCTCTCTCTACACAGATCTCTCCTCCATAGGGGATTTTGGGTGTTTGGGGATTTTGGATGTTTTATGAAGTGGTTCAACTCCGGTGATAGGGGATTTTGGGTGTTTGGGGATTTTGGATGTTTTATGACGTTCAACTCCGGTGATAGGGGATTTTGGGTGTTTGGGGATTTTGGATGTTTTATGAAGTGGTTCAGATATGCCGGTGGTGGATTTACGGTGATGGATTTACGGTGATGGATGGTGGTTCAGATATGCCGGTGGTGGATTTACGGTGATGGATTTACGGTGATGGATGGTGGTTCTTGATGGATGGTGGTTCTTGATTTTCTAGGTTTTGTTTCACTAACTGTGAATATATGTGGTTGAATAAAAGAGTTGTTGAGCTTGAAGAAGAGGTGTTTAGTGCTCTCATGTTGGTGAAGGTGAGGCTCGTTGATAGAATTGTGTAACCGTCGATTTATGGTTTGTCGTAATCATAAATTGTGTTTTAACTTTGCTACAGAGATTAGGTATGGAATAATGGAATTGGGTTTTGATGATGTTCTTGATCTAGGTTTTATTGCAAATATGATATTTGATGATGTTCTTGATATGGGTTTTGATGATTTTCTGATGATGTTTGGGTTTTGATGATGTCTGGGTTTTGATGATGTTCTTGTCTGGGTTTTGATGATGTTCTTGTCTGGGTTTTGATGATGTTCTTGATCTGGGTTTTGATGATGATGTTTGGAGTGGCGGTGGTGGTGGTGCTATAGAGAGAGAAGAGAGAGAGGGAGGAGGTGGCGGTGGTGGTGCTATAGAGAGAGAAGAGAGATGATTATTTTTATCTGGGTTTTATTGAAAAAAATGAAATTTAAAAAAGAGTTAATTGCCATTTTCGCCCCTGAGGTTTGGGCACATTTGCCATTTTCGTCCAAAATGACAGTTTGGTACCATTTTGCCCCTCACGTTTGGTCATTTTTACCATTTTCATCCAAATCTCTAACCTAGTTAAAAAGTTCTGTTAAATGAGAATTTTTTTAATTTAATTTTTTTATATTTACTCTATAAAATATAATAAACAATTATGTTCTTTTTAAATAAATAAATAAAATATATGTATATATATAAAAATACACACAGATCACCATCTCCATCTCTTTCTCTCTTCTCTCTCATCTCCTATCACCGCCACCACCGTTCCCCACCACCTCCAGTCCTCCACCACCATTCCCCACCGTTACCCACTTCATCTTCAACATTACCCCCACCCCCACCACCATCAAATCGCATACGGAGACCACCACCACCACCATCATCAAATCGCTGGCAATAAAAACATGAAATAAAAGCTAAACTATTAAATTTTGTTCCATCCATACATCATCCGCCATTCGAACAAAGTCATTAGTCCATACAGAATTACTAAAACCTTTTTTCTTTATTCTTTGAATCATGAGTTTCTTACTAAAACCTTTTTCTTTATTTTTCTTTTGTTCAATATCAGTATTATTCTGAAAGCCAACATTACACCTTCGAACAAAGTCATTACTCCATACAGAATTACTATCACTAATAGAGATATTCCAGAGGTTGTAGTTGGATGTGATGATCTTGGAGGTGACACACTTAGCCCTGGGAACTCTTTTTCTTGGAGATTCCGTATGAATTTTTTTTAGTACAAATCAGTATAATTGTCGATTCTATTGGCTTGACGATAAAACTCATCAAATTCAAAACTACAACACATTTACTGTTTTTGATCAAGACTTCACGCAAAAGGACTTGTGTGGCAAGGATATATTCTTCATGACGACTAGATGTTATTGGTATGTCACTCAAAATGGTTTTTACTTTTCCAAAAATAATGCTAGTTTTCCTAGTAGCGAATGGCGGATGATGTATGGATGGAACAAAATTTAATAGTTTAGCTTTTATTTCATGTTTTTATTGCCAGCGATTTGATGGTGGTGGTGGTGGTCTCCGTATGCGATTTGATGGTGGTGGTGGTGGGGGTAATGTTGAAGATGAAGTGGGTAACGGTGGGGAATGGTGGTGGAGGTGGTGGGGAACGGTGGTGGCGGTGATAGGAGATGAGAGAGAAGACAGAGAAGAGAGAGAGAAGGGAGAGAGATGGAGACGGTGATCTGTGTGTATTTTTATATATATACATATATTTTATTTATTTATTTAAAAAGAACATAATTGTTTATTATATTTTATAGAGTAAATATAAAAAATTAAATTAAAAAAATTCTCATTTAACAGAACTTTTTAACTAGGTTAGAGATTTGGATGAAAATGGCAAAAATGGCCAAACGTGAGGGGCAAAATGGTACCAAACTGTCATTTTGGATGAAAATGGCAAATGTGCCCAAACCTCAGGGGCGAAAATGACAATTAACTCTTTAAAAAATGACCAAAAGGCCCCTGCACTAAAGGACAAAATAGGAGGTTGCAACAGTAAAAAAATAGGGAAATCTGGTCAAATTTGAAATTTGGACTAAAATGGCAATAAAATGCAAACCACATGGACCCAGATGTAATAAGTTTGAGATTTGGACTAAAGTGGCAAAACTGGCCAAACCACATGGACCAAAATGGCAGTTTACTCTAAAATAAATAATTAACATTATATTAAATGGTATATCCTTCTCATCTAATTATCTAGGTTGAAAGAATTATTCAAGTTTAGTGTTGTAAATATAGTAATACGCATACATTCAAAAAATGGTAATATGCACGAAATCCCAAAATCAAGAATTGATCAATCAAATTTAATTATTATTCACACAACCTGATAATTGTACTATAGATAATACACATCAGTTTTACTTCACCGCACTGTCGTGCCTTCAGGCGAGTGTTCACGGGCGTTCAACGCTAGGTGAGGGTTTTTCTCAATTCAGAGGCAAGTGTATCCTGATGTGGTGTATTTCATCGGTTGTCATTTAAAGGATTCGTTGGTCGGTCGTTCAAAAAAGAATATATATACACACACCCACATCAGTTTTTGATTTAAATCTTTTGGTCATTCGTGACCAACAACAGAATAAAGCAAATGAAAGAAACGAATTAACTTGTAAACTACAGTTTACAAAAGGCTAAACTGCATTTTACCAACTTGTAAATGGTAGTTTGAGTAAAGTTCTAGTTTGCTCCCTCTGGTTTGGTCCAGATATCTATTTTGCTTCAATAGTTTTAGTTTGATTTTTTTGCTCCTTATGGTTACTCAATTTATTCAATCTCTTCCCTAGCTTACACTCACACCCTTAAATTGATTTTTTATAAGGGCAAATAAGTCTTTTGAGTAGGGTGTATGGTGTAGGTTTAAATTACTTAATTATTTTAGTTCATTTTTCAATAAACTCTAATTACATATATAATCTGTATATGTAAAAACAGGATATACCAATTGCCTTAATCTAGTTTCCTATTAAAATATAGAGTTAATTACTGTTTTCGTCCCTGGGTTTGTCAAAAATAACGGTTTCAGTCCATTAGTTTAAAAATTGCGATTTCAGTCCATTAGTTTCATTTTCGTAACCATTTCAGTCCACTAACTTAACTCCATCCATTTATTTTGTTAACTTTGAGTTAACTAACTAATTCAGGCATGGTTTGCGTCAGTTTTAGAAACACAGGGACTTAAGTGTAAACTCTAAAACATTAAAACAAAAAAATAGTAAATTCCAAAAAATCAAAAAAATTCCAAAAAACCAAACAAATTCCAAAAAATTCTAAAAAATAATAAAAATTCTAAAAAATCATAAAAATTCTAAAACATTCTTAAAAATCCAAAAAATCCGTTTCGGCGCGAACTATTTCGAACCCGAACCGTTTCGAGCTGAACCGTTTCGACGCGAACCTTTTCGACCCGTACCATTTCGACCCGAACCGTTTCGAGCTGAACCGTCCGTACCGTTTCGAGCTGAACCGTTTCGACGCGAACCGTTTCGACCCGTACCGTTTCGAGCCGAACCGTTTCGACCCGTACCGTTTCGAAGCCGAACCGTTTCGAAGCCGAACCGTTTCGAGCCGAACCGTTTCGACCCGTACCGTTTCGAAGCCGAACCGTTTCAAGCCGTACCGTTTCGAACCGAACCGTGCCGTTTCGAACCGAACACTTTCGAGCTGAACCGTTACCGTTTCGAACCGTACCGTTTCGATGCGAACCGTTTCGAACCGAACCCTTTGGACCCGAACCGTTTCGATGCGAACCGTTTCGAAGCCGAACCGGTACGGTTCGATACGGCACGGTTCACGTCAAAAAGGTACAGCTCGAAACGGTTCGGTTCGAAACGGTTAAGCTCGAAACGGTTCGGTTCGATACGGCACGGTTCGGTTCGAAACGGTTCAACTCGAAAGGGTTCGGTCGAAACGGCACGGTTCGGTTCGAAACGGTACGGCTTGAAACGGTACGGCTTTGAAACGGTACGGGTCGAAACGGTTCGGTTCGAAACGGTTCAGCTCGAAACGGTTCGGCTTTGAAACGGTACAGGTCGAAACGGTTCGGCTTCGAAACGGTACGGGTCGAAACGGTTCGGCTCGAAACGGTACGGGTCGAAACGATTCGCGTCAAAACGGTTCGGGTCGAAACGGTATGGACGGTTCAGCTCGAAACAGTTCGGGTCGAAACAGTTCGCGCCAAAACGGATTTTTTGGATTTTTTAGAATTTTTTAGAATTTTTATGATTTTTTAGAATTTTTATTATTTTTAAGAATTTTTTGGAATTTGATTGGTTTTTTGGAATTTTTTTGATTTTTTGGAATTTACTGTTTTTTTTTGTTTTATGTTTTAGAGTTTACACTTAAGTCCCTGCGTTTCTAAAACTGACGCAAACCATCCCTGAATTAGTTAGTTAACTCAAAGTTAACAAAATAAATGGATGGAGTTAAGTTAGTGGACTGAAATGGTTACGAAAATGAAACTAATGGACTGAAATCGCAATTTTTAAACTAATGGACTGAAACCGTTATTTTTGGCAAACCCTAGGGACGAAAACAGTAATTAACTCTAAAATATACAAATTTAAATATGTAAATATTTTTATATGCATATTTAGCACAAAGTGTCCTGTTAAATAGATTTTTATGGTAAATGAGTACCCATTTGCCTTTTGTCACATCTCGATATTTCAACTAATTCCCGGTGGGCCCGGTTGGGGAGTAATGTGACGTAAGATTGATATCGGCATAGTCAAAGATCACAGATAGCATAGCGGAAGTCATGGAGTTAAAATATTATTACAAACTTAAATGTCCAAAGTTCAAAATAATTATACAGACGGAAAGCTTGAAATAAAGATCCACAGGCGGATCGTAAAATGTACAAACTGAGGTTCAACAGACTAACAGGCAATATGCGAAGGAGTCGCAACTTCCTCTTCAAGCACTACCGAGGAGCTTCCAGCCTATTTACGTACTTTGCACATGTGACTTAGTCTTTTGAAAATTCGTCAGTTTACACTGGTAAATACACCCAACCGACTCGTTTTGAAATATTTTCAAAATCATTTAAAGTGCACTTGGCACATGATTATAAATAACTTGGGATAATTCAAAATGATCTTCTATACAATTTTACATGCATGTCAATACATATGGGGTCCGGTACAGAAACCGAATAACCTGATTAACCGACACGCCACTTAAACCCACATGGGGTATCCCACTAAAGGGGAATAAATATATATTTGCATCAGTCGGGTGTATGCCTACACCCCGTGCTTAAGTCATGGCCACTAGCAATTTAATGAGCCGAGAATATCCAGGACACGGTCGAGTTAACCCCCAATGTTTAAGTTATCAGAAAAAAACAGATTAAAACGGGTTATGAGAGTTAGTTAAATCACAATCCGACAACATGATCCCATACCCGACCAAGCGGTAATAATTTATCGTATCCCAAGCCCGTATATGGAAAATAGGTTAAGAGTAATTACCTGAGCTAATTCTTGTATTAATATGGAAGATTTATAAAAACTCAGCCGTTAATCAAATGATAAGCGTAGGTAGCAATTTACTGGAAGGCTCTAATCTAGAGCGGATGGTATAATAACCAATTAGAATGCTAGCGGATCCATTCAAGTCATAGACTCGGACTGGTTAACTTAATTTAATAAAAACGGTACGATACGCTTGATTAAGCGGTGACCGGAATAGAATTTAGTTTAAACCCAACAAGTCCGAAGACTTGTATAATATGGGTAAACAAATAACATTCTGAAATTTGAAGTGAAATTGATAAGGTTGGACCCGTTTCGGTAAACTAGTTACATAAGCTTAACCGTAAGCATATAAGCAATAATGAGTAACTGGATGAGTCATGAACAAGTTCTATATGCCAATATACTTTGAATAAAGTATAATATCAGTAGGATATCAACTTATATGCTCGTTAAGGTTTTAAAATCAAAATATGCCTTATAAGGGTGTTTTGGTCATTATATGACGTATAAAAGGAACTTGCATATATTCGCAGTATCCTGAAATTATAGGATAGTTAGTTGTTTTTTGTAACTATATAAAGGAGTGCCGGATCAGTAGGTAAACACATGTAATCCCACACACTTTCACTTACTGATTGCAGCTACGATCACATTCACTCACAACAATTATATTTCACATTCATTGTAACACGTAGAGCTGATCCGAGCATTATCCTGAAGCTGTATCCTGCTGTTCAATCAATAAGAAGAACAAAGGCAGCTGACAATTGTCAGCTCCCGAGGTTTTGTGCTGGCGATCTAAAAAGATCAAGTGCTTTCCTCGTACATCCTTTGTCGATTTTCATTATACTTACATTATTTTTATAAACTGATATAGTTCATTATCCCGGAACTATATCCTGAAACTGTTCTTATTATCAGTTAAATTAACACATTTTTACAAATCTACATAGCACACTACCTCACGAACTAAATTTGATCACTAAATTGCTTCGGTAATTTTTGACCAAAACATTAACCATGTCCAAATTCATAGACATTAATTTGGTTTAATCTGCATATCTCAAACTCAAAAAAGCTAGTACATTGAGCTGCAAAGTGCAAAAAATGATTCAGCTTAAAATCTAAGTTTCATTCAAACATCAAAAGCTGAATCCGGGATTAAACTTTAAAGCTTGCAGTTTTTAATTACAATATTTTTTAATCCAGCGGAATTAGATCCGTAATGGTTCAGATAATTACGGTATCGATATGCGTTTTACATTGATAAACAACCATAAAAAAATGAAAAAAGGAAAACATATAGTCACGGTATGCCCAAAAAATAATATAAACACGTGTTATACATCGATTGAAACAATAAAAACGAATATTAGTAATAGTTATGAAAGTACCAATATTGGTCGGTACTAGTGTTGTTTGGTTGAAGTTAACGTGGTACAGGTACGTTCTCGTTGAGTTCACACGTCAAGGAACAAAAAAATCGCATGGATTTTGGCGTACAGAAGTGAGCCAAAAAAGCGCATGGATTTTGGCGTACATAAATGAGCCAAAGAAGCGCATGGATTTTGGCGTAAGAAATGAGCCAAAAAGGCGCATGGATTTTGACGTAAGAAATGAGCCAAACAAGTGCATGGATTTTGGCGTAAGAAATTAGCCAAAAAGACGCATGGATTTTGACATACAGAAATGAGCCAAAGAAGCGCATGGATTTTGGTGTGTAGAAATCAGCCAAAAAAGCGCATGGATTTTGGTGTGTAGAAATGAGCCAAAAAAGCACATGAATTTGGGCTGAGGTTTCTTTAAGGAGAAGTTTCTCCAGCTAAGGGGTAAGTTGTTGGTCATGAGACTGATGTCTGACGCCTGTCAATGTGGCTCTGCCGAATGAGGTGGTTGTCGCATTGGGGAGTGGAGCTGTCACCTTTTTTGAGGGAGACGTCGAGGTGACAGTTGCTTTTTACGGAGATGTCAAAAGTGGATTAACACACACAAATATTGCAGACAACAATTTAAACACCTTATATACGCGTACCTCAAAGCAAAAAATACATGCACCATGCGCCAACCAATATTTTTTTAACTTTTCGCAACCAACAGAGGTCACGGAAGGGTAAAACTTTTCTACACTAGCAAAGATCTCTCAAAGGCAAAACACTCTTCTAGTCCAGAGTTCCACCCACTTGCCATCCGTGCATGGGAGCAACACTGGACGGGGGGACTTGAAGGGTTATGGTCCCAAATATCGCGCTAGCCATACGCGCACAGGGCCATACCCACACTTAATGGACAAAACACTCAGCCTGTTCCAAGGTTCCTGCATTGAACATATACATATACGTGTAACCCTGACAGCTCATGAGAGTGACCCAGTACAATAAGCAGTAGTCAGCCTCTGCCCAACTAATTACCATGATTTATAATTGTACGCCTTTCACCACTCCGTGATCTCCACTCATAATTGAAGATAGACGCAACAAGCAGGGCCAACAAAACTCCCGTGCCCCACGACAGGTAAGAATAGAATTAATAATCTTCACTTCCCAGCACTCCTAATAAGTCTAGTCTCCTCCCAGCGCTTGCACGCGGGAGCAACATTAGACTGGGGGACTTGTAGAGGTATGGTGTTGGACTCGACTCAAATGATCGGTCATCTTCTGTTATCGTATTTTATTATGTTATTTATTAGTGTGTACTAACCTGCGAAGCCCAACGCGTTGTAGTTTACACTACACTTGGTTGTGGGCTTGTAGAGACAACCCTTAACTGGGCCTGGCCCATTGAGGTTAGGGTTGCACATGTCTCCTATATAAGAAGGTCTTCACCTCATTATTAGGCAAGAGACATGGGGCAAACACACATTTTGTAGCTGGAAATAAGGGATTCTTCCCCTACCGGCCGTCTCTACATCCCCACATTTCTCTCTTCACTTTTGGAGATCGGGATAACGGAGGAAGAGCAAGGTGTGATTCTCGGTCTCTCTTACAGAAAGCGGTCCAACGCACTCCTGCGATAAATCCGTGTTTCTTAAATATTTTTTTCTAAAAGAAAAATACCAGTTCATAATTTCATTCACTTTATTCTTGTATGACTGTAGTCAAAGTTTAATAAATATTGATGAATATTTATACAAAACCACTATTATTATGAAACAACATTGTAATTTCATAACTTGTTTAGCCCATCTCTAAAGAAGCATAATGCCTAAATCCACTTATATTATTAACTCAAAAGCCCAGATACATAACGCCTAAATCCAAACCTGCATTAATCGGCGAATACACCATTTGCCAATACCGGATTTCAAATGGTTTACAAAATTGATTTTAATGCAATAAAATCCATTTACTTTTCCACAGTCCATTTCTCAAAACCTACCCAAAAATTTTTCTTAGTTTCATCGAAATCACAAATACCTCATTTACATGTATGTACGACCAAATCAATATATCAAAATCCTTAAAAATTTTGAAAAAAATAATTAAAATATGTATTTCATAAAATAATAAAGGGTTCTATCTTCAGGAAATCGTGGGTTTTGATAACATTGGTGGTCAAGCTAAGAGCTTTAGAAAGTACCTGACATGTTTGAATGAAGAATATAGTAGAACTAACGAAGAATGAAATAATGTTCAGTAGAACTAATGATGAATCAAGAATGGTGAACTAATGAACAATCAAGAATGGTGAATATTGTTCAGAAGAAGAACTGAACTGATGATGAATCAAGAACGGGGAAGTAATGAACAATCAAGAATTTGATTTTCAAGAATGGAAGGGTGACAGTTAAGAACGTTTTCTTGTATAATATGGTGACGTATGCATAATATGATAATAAGGGACGTATGTATTTTTCTCTATTGGTTGGATCGAGAGTTTTAAGTTTTATTTATGGGCCTTTTGTACGGATTGATTCGACTTTATTTTTAGAGTGATCACGAGGCAAACTTTACTACCCAATCGTAAAGAAATGTTCTTTTTAAGAAACAATCCCATAATCTTGGGTTATTACATTCAACTACCCTTCTTTCTTTTACGTGGTTCCCATGGCTTACGATCCTCTATTTGGAATACCTTTGTCTCATTTAAAGGTAGCAAGGATATATCAAAGTGCTCCCCATAGGTGCTAATGACACTTGTAATTAATTAGGACGATTGATCTTTATTTAACGGGTGGTGTTATAATAATAAAATATATATAAAGATGTATAGTATTTTAATATGGGTTTGTCAACTCTTGGACTGCGCCAAGTCTAACATATAGATCGTGTTAGACGAGTCACTAGACCAAGTTTTGGCTAATCATTGAGGCCTAGCATATAGACTGTGCAGGCCAACAATGATATTCTTGATAAATGAGGGTTAATCACAAGAAGTGTTTCCACAAATGGGTCAACCACTTCTCCAAGATCGGATTTCCCTTATTAGTATATGGGTTGTCACACACCATGAGTGTACTAATAAGCTTCACCTCCTTTGTTATCAAGAACTCCCACAAGATCAAAGACTAAAACAATCACAAGCTCACTACGAAAGAAGAAGAGTAGAAGGTATTATTAAAGACATAATACACCTCTTTGCCAAAGATTAAACATTTATTTCATACCGAGTTTCATCTACAACCCGAGCAACACAAGAAGTTTAGCATATAAGGGCCATAGCTTGTCCATATCAATGATTATTGAGTAAATCATAATGGATCAAGTATGGTAGGATTAAACAACTTGAAGAAGGGTTGTTGATTACAAGTCCTCTCTCTCTCCCCACCTCTCTCTCAAACTTATTTATTACAAGTGATTTTGTGGCGTGATCCCTAAATTCCAAGGGGTGAGTTTGGGGGCATGAGAGCCTCCTTTGGGGTGAATAATTCTAGGATTCCAGGGAATGAAGGGTTGAGGAGAATTGGTAAACCCAATGCCTCTATTTATAGTGAAATTTTGGTTTAGAGGCCAAGGTATTCTAGAAGGTCTTGTCCTTGGGAGACAAAGCATGGTCCTTGTGTGTACTCTTGTCTCCTTTTGTCTCTTTTATTTTTGTCACACATAAGAACCTTCATGAAGCTTTACATCAGGGGTGGAATAGGTATGCCATGCCCAAACGATGCATTGAAGTGCTTAAAATTCACTGTTCTGATATATGAGCAGATAGGCAAGACCGTGCTTAAGGGGGACATGACTGTGATTGCCCCTTTCCCCATAATTTCTTGTTTCTTCTCGATCCTTTCTTTTGCATTCCGTTATGGTTCCGTTACAGGCACGTACGTGCCTAAGGGGCACAACCATGTATGCTGAGGTGTCTTGACAAGTCTTGAATAGGTGGCATTCGTAGTCGATTCTCTAACCTTCGTCCCTTGTTTTTTCCTTAAGCACGGGTGTGCCTCGCCTCTGGTGAACTTTTGTTGACCAATCTTTGTTTGACTTTGGTTAACTTTAGTTGAAGTTGTGATGCTTGGTACTGTGTACGGTCGTGCCCATAGCTTGGCACGGTTGTGCCTATTTGACAACTTGCTGATTTCCTTAGAATTTTGGATTTTTGCTTCACTTTTGCTTGTTTTTCACTTATTTTCATCCAGAGACCTTAGAAACCTGCATTAATCATACTACAATCCCAAATTTAAAACCTAAGTACTTAGGATCAATTGATAAATAAACCCTTAATGTTAATTTGTATAATAATTGCCCATATGTCATTTAAGCTAGCATGAACATATTTAGAGACAAAAAAAAAAAATCTAAACGGATGAGGAAAAATTAATAACTTATCATTCATCGTACAATATGCAATTGTACATGATCATCAGTAAACCTATCTTTATTATAAGCTCTAACATAATATTTATGGGTGATTGACATTTAGTTATTGGGATCCACTAGCGGATCATGAATTAATTCGAGACAAAAATTCAGTTTCCTCTACTTGTTCATAAACGTGCAATATTTCATATCAAATTTAATGTAGCACCTCTGGAATTGTTATCGTTGGAGAAAATAGGATAGCTGACTTACCACAGTAAGTCTCCAACATATATGGTATTTAGATGGAGTTACTAAATTTATGAGTTCACTGATAAATTTTCAACAACATATATTGACAATTACGTCGTGATTAGCGACACATTATGTTATTATGACTTAGGTTGTTTTTATCATTTTCTTTGACTCCTCTATGAGATAGTTTTGTCTGCTGACATAATGATATACCCCGAAAACGACATTTTGATTCCTTTGAATATAACAAAGTTAAAGTAATCAACTGGTTTGAGTTCTCTATTAAAGATATTGTAATCCGCTATTAAATGCTTCAAAATGATCTAGACAAGTCTAGTGTGCAGCAATGTGAGCAACATTTAAACGAGTATAGATTTGAATCTAAATAAGGTTTCCAATTAATGAAGCATAATGAAATAATCTCATTTATCCTCTAAAGGAGAGCAATGTTGTTGTTACATGTGTAAGGATCCACTTTAAAGTAAAGCATATTGAACAATAACTAATGTCCCCTTGGGTCTGTCTCGGTATATTTTGATATCTATTATATAATGTGAAAACTTAATATTTATCAATCGAATCATAAAGTGACACGTGTCTAGAAAAGTTTCACATAATTCACTATGCTGAATAGAGGGGTTAGAATCGTTAAAAAGGGAAAATACGATGTTGAGGGACAAAAGATATCAAAAATAATAAAAAAAATTCAAGCACTAGAGGTCCTTGCGGACCGTATAGCAAACCCCTTGCTGTCCGCAATGGGTATCTAAACTTTTGTGGACCATATAGGGTATTCCTTGCTGTCCGCAAAGGGTACCTGGACAACAAAATCATGGCTGGCATCAACCTTCTTCCACACTTTGCCACCTATCTTGAAACCTTGCCACCTTGAACATGCATTTGACACATAAAGGGACACTAATCAGTCCCTAAAACCTCCATGGACACTTGTCCTCACGTCTTGGTCTTGGCTTGGCTATAAGTAGCCTCCTTTTGTGCCATTCTTACTCACACCAACTCAAAACACTTCAAAATCCAAGTGTCAGTTCTTCTTCATGCTTTTCAAGCCTTCTCTTCTGGCCTTAGAAGTCCTCATCTAAACTGAGTAAGTCTCCTTTCCTTAGCTTTTCAATTACAAGTAGTTACATAGTCTAATTTAGTCGAATGTCAACAATTTTTAACAATTTTACTTTTCTATTTAACCTTTGGTTCTAACCACTTTGGTCAACCAAATTTAAATTAAACTCAACCAAATCATCTTCATAATGTAGAGGTTCAAAAACCTTACATCAATCTAAATGGGTCAAAATGATAAGTTAAACCTGAAACTCTAAAAAGTCAAACTCAGCTTTTTGTAATTATCGACAAATGAACTTTTAAGCATTATAATCTAAAGTTTTGAGACCAAAATAGTTTGTACAACACCACAAAAATATGTTCTAACATATTTGACTTATCACGGACCCATTTACCGCACGAACCCGTATTTACGAAAACGACTTGTTAAAATGGCATAAACCATATAAAAAAAGTCGTAATGGGTCAAAACCTTTTCAAAACACTTTCAAATCAGAATGTAAGGGTATTTAACTGTAACATATGATGTCCTTCACTCGTATGGTTATAAACCACATTCTATCTGGTCAACGCTTAATCTAGCAGAATCGTGCTCAAATCTATGTAAACCGGTCAAGTCCAAAGGACACATAATACCCCGTAAACTATTCTCATGGATAATATTTCCATTCATTTTGAACTTGGGATATGGTACAAAACCACTTGGTTCGGGTATTACAATGGGCATATGCTTTCAGAATGTTGATAATCTGATTTTAATCAGTATTTCTTGATTAACATAAAGCATTTGGGGGTTAATAGTACCGTATCTAGGAGTCTGGATTCAAATATTGTAATGGCCATTAAGTGCAGGGTGTAGGCATACACCTGACACCACAATATATATGGTGTGTATATTAATCAAAAGCCGGTTTTTGACACTGGATCCCGAATGTGACAAGCATGTAAATATGGTAATAAGATTATTATCCCACATCCGGGCCCACCAAGAAATCAGGGTGTGACATATAAGACGTATCTCTGAGATTTATTATACCAAAGTATGTGTGAACAATGCTTTGACTTATGTAACATATACTTGTCAAAAGAATGTCATCGATATTAGGACAAGTTTACATTAGTTACTCCTACTCATCTTAAGGTAGGTACATTAATCCAATTGATTCTTAATGAAAAGAATTGCATAAAGTTTTCATCACATTTTGATGTTTACTTTAACTCATACATGGATTTTATTGACTTCCAGATTAAGTGTTCAGTGACCTTCATTTAACTTTCGGGTTGTTTTATGAACATGTAACTCTTTGTTAGGGAAAGTTGTTGAATTGTTCATCTAATGTAGCTCTAAATTATTGTAAGCTACTAGATCAACCAAATCCCAAACGTAAACATTATTCAGACAAATAAAATCAATTTTGCTAAAATAATAGTTTTATTACATAGAATATTATTGTTACTAATGGCTTAACTAGAAGAGGTAGGATCTGTAAACTTTCCAACATCCATTTCAACTTCAGTTAGGGAGGATACATAATCATCAAAGTTAGTAGGCTTTTAAACTTAGATAACCTCTTGAGTTGATTATTTGGTTTTATTTAGGAGTTTCAGTTGTATGAATTGGCTCGTAGTTAGCGTGCTATCACTTTCAGGTATATTAGGAGGAACATTAGATTCTAGATGTGTAAGAGTCGGTGTAGTATGATGTGCAAGAGGTGTAATCGAAGTTATTCGGAGTAAAACTTAATGAGTCTCTCACCCCCATCTCTTGTACTTCCAGCAAGTCATGATAAAGACTTTTGCTGCTCCCACTGACCTTAGAAGTCTTTAAAAATTAAGCATGCTTAAGGTCAACATTTAGAAGACCAACATCTTTCCAAAGAGAAACAAGTTAATGATGTTACTCATTTTAGTTACTCTTGTTGTAGGACTAGTTTAGTTTTGGAAAGAAATCTGAGTGCCAACGTTTAAGCAACAATGAAACTTTTGTAAGAGTAGCATTATATTTTGAGGAGACAAGTTGTGATGGAGCAGTGTCTTGTACAAGAGGTGTAAATTGAGGTAATATCGAGTTTTCACTTCCCTGCCTCTTGTAACTCTTTCAAGTTATAATTAAGACACCTATTGCTCCTACTAACCTTTTAGATCTTTAGGAAAGCTACAAGATAGGTTTCAATGATGTACGTGACGTGGGAACTTGTTATATATGTTAGACTAGATTCCCTTAATGTCCAGATGTTATAAGAAACTTTTGGGACATATTTAGAAGGAGTTCTAGTATCTATGAATTGATATCCTTAAGACCTTGACACATAGGAGACATATTAGATATAAGTAAATATTATTTGAAATGATAAATGAATTATGTCTGAATATTTCATTTAGGATAAGCTCAAATGAATTATAGATTCTGGTGGAACCTGATAGTTAAATATTAGGGCAATTAACAAATGTTTGTAAGTCAATAAGAATGATATTTAATAAAATCCATCCTGCACCAACCTGGTCAAGATTTGTCATGAACTTTTGTCTCAATGTATAATATCATCTAGTTCTATCTTATAAGGTTTTTATTCATACACTGATAACAAATAATTTGAGAGTTTAAGGTGCGTGTGACTTTGTTTTGGCCATGTAAACCTCACAAATGTCATAATGTAGCTTTAGTATTGGTATTAAATTCTGAGTAATATCCAAAATATGTAGGGTATCATGAAACCCACTTACAAAACAATTTATTATGGTGCTTAGAGCCTTAACATAAAATTTGCACTAACTCTCATCTTAATTATTTGTTGATTTATGGTAAGGTAACATATAGAACTAGACTCTAACCCTTCATGTGTTAATTGGAATATCATCGTTAGCATACTTAGATATAATTAATGTGCGACTACCTATCTTAGCCAGTTGTCCTTTAAATAATGGATAGTCTCATTGCTTGTGCCTATTCTAATGGCATAACTTTGCAGAGATATTTTCCTTTGAAGAAACTTAGAGTTGGAAGTAGTCTTGTATTCTATCTCCAGATCTTTGAAGTATAACCTTTTTAGGTTTAGTGGTGGTGAGTGAATAACATCTTATTTTCCAGTTTCAGACGTTTCTTTTCATGTACGTATGTATGTTGCTGATTAACACACTCATTTTCCCGTGGTACTTCTGAATGTTATAGTTGATTCTTAAGGCATCGAATTCGTACCGCTGAAAAAGTTAGCATGTAACACATTGAAAAAGTGTATTGATTTCCATGTGTAAGAGCATTAACAATGGATCCCCTATATATTTTTGAGTGCGTTACTTATATTATAAGAGATGGTTGTGAGTGGTTTTGAGTGCTTGTGAGTAGAGGAGAGAAAATGTTACCGTTCATCTGTAAACATACGGAAACATTGTTCACCCCTAAAATTTCTTAATATATTTGAAAGTGGTTGTGAGTGTAGGTGAGAGAAAAGGTAATGATAAAGATATAAAAAAATATTATTTGATTGAAAAGTAAAGAGAAAAAGTAGTGATTTTTTAATGTAATTATAGAAATATGGATATGGGTCTGAATGTGAATACTTTAAGCCCTTAATTTTATGGGCCATGGTATTTGTATAGTATATTATATTCACGGATGTCATTTAACCTTATAGTTAGAATTTAGAGTGAATGGATGCATTTTAGGAGTTCCTTTTGATTCTTCCAAAGAAAACAGTTTAGTATTAGGGAATTTAGAATTTGGAATAGCTCCCATGATAGCAATCATATAAAGGAGTTCTTGATTATCATAAGAGACACAATGTTTGACTTATCCCACTAGTCATACTCTAGTTTTCTTCTTTAATACTTTTTATCAGAAAGAGCAGCAAGATTGTCATGTCTAGGGATAATCGCGATTCAATAAGAGCTAGTTTTCCGGAAACTCTTTAATGAAGGAAAAAATCTCATCTTCTGAAATTAGAGTGGATGCTTTTTAGTTGAGATAGTTACTTAAAAATAATTTGTAAGAGTGATATATGTTATGGGGTAATCATGTAAGGCATACGAAAAATTTAAATCTTGATATTAATGAAAAATATAATGTAAGAATCAGTTTATTAATGAAGATGTGATACTGTCTATTATAAACACCAAAACTAAAGTTCTACTTAAACGATAACATATCACCATCAGAAGTGAAATATTCATGCATTTGTAAATGGAGCAAATTAAGTGTAACACAACACATTTGGGCAGAAATGACACAATTAATTTATTAGGCACAAGTTAGTTTTGCAAGATAGAAATTTAACACATCACATTTGGGCACAAGTGAAACATTCATGCATAATAGACAAAAATTCATGCTTCTTTAGACTTGAATAATGTAATGGATGTAACATGTCACCTTTGAGCATAAGTGAAATTGTAAGGTCGAATATTTAGGTTTACGCTTTGATTACTCAACGGCTGAATTAACGAGGTTAATGGGGTTAAGTTTTAGTGGGTTTTACAAGATTTGGGTCGCGCCAAGTACCATATGGGCCAGACCAGTCGCATAGAGCCCATGTAGGGGCGGCCTAGCCTAACTATATAAGGTGGTTTTTCATCTCATTTGTTAGGTTAGAGGTTCTAGAGAGTTTTCCTTGTATCAGACGATTCAATGCTAATTAATACAATCATATACAAGGTTAAAGAAATTGTTCTTCTGTGTTTCTTGA
Organism: Helianthus tuberosus; assembly: GCA_030545235.1. Taxonomy (NCBI): domain Eukaryota; kingdom Viridiplantae; phylum Streptophyta; class Magnoliopsida; order Asterales; family Asteraceae; genus Helianthus; species Helianthus tuberosus. The sequence goes on from CM060404.1 coordinate 58,994,338, forward strand.
TCTGATCAATAGCTTGATTCCGCCAAACTATTGGTTTTTACTTGATATATGACTTTAGGGACTTACAAAGTATCATCACTATAAAATATATAAACTCTAAATCATCATTCTTAATACCATATGGTCTATCACAAATCATTGAACAAGCTCAAGCACTTCATCAAAACACAAGGCGAGATCACAACCCGTTTTCTACTTTTATGTCATTTTATTCTAATCTACCAATATCTAAAATATGTTCATCTAATTTTTTTTACAAACAAAAACTGATAATTAAATTCAAAACCCAACTAAAAATAGTAAAACACTAGCCTATTTTGTTTTGTCCAATTTATCATTCTATTAGTGATTTTTTATACATATATAAGTTTATATTTAAGGGTCTGTCTACTCGGACATGGCCCCTGAATAGGGATGCCCCTGGTTCCAATGTTCGTATGAAAATCACAAGTTAGAAATGCTTGAACATACATAACTATTAAGCATATCATGAAAACTAAACAAGCTTGGCTCTCGACATGCTAAATCTAAAACTTTGCTTTCTGTTTTGTTTCCTGAAATACATATAAACGTAAAATGATAAAAACATTACTGAAACACTAGTGAATACGTAGGGCTCAAAACAAAATATATACACCCGAAACATCAATCCTTGAAAAAGCTTTAAAGACGTTTATTAAAGAGATTTGAATGATTGATAAAAGACATTTATTAAATAGATTTAAATGATTGATATTTTATTCACAATATTCCTTGTCAATATATAGGCAATTTACAACAAGATAATGAGCAATTACAGGAGACTAGTGGGGAACCCGCGCGTTGCGGCGGAGTCGATAATAAGGGGCGATAATATAATTCAAACCTTAAAACGACAAAAAACCATATATAAGTTGTATATGTATATAAGTTCTATATACATTTACATTCTGGCAAAACAAAATGTTGGTATTAAATGTAGAATGCTGATATTGTTAAAAAAACAAGAAAGGGGTAGTCTCCTTTAGTTTAGAAGCTTTCATCTAAAATTGTTGGCTTCCAAAAACAGCTCTGGGCCTGTTTTCAAAGACCATAAAATTAAAACGCTAATATAAATCCACAAATGATAGAAAAAACAGTTCAGTACAATATATTAGCTAAATGCATATGCATTGTTGACATTTTCACATACTTAAAAAATGAATATAGTAAGGTTTATGTTGCTTCTAGTTTAACTTCATGTGAATGTCACCCAACGAAATAAAAACAAAAAAACTTAACAAAACTTAAAAGGAAACTTGCATGTGCTTCATCAGTTCATTACTATAAATTTGAACGTCGGCTGAGTGTTCCTGTAAATACAGAGGAGAATGAAGATATATTAGATTAATTATTTGTCGTTATCCACATAAAAATAAGAAAAACTTGTTCCTGGTTCTCAAATTTTAGAGCAACACCCAAACCAGCAACAATTAAGTTAAACCGCTTATGACCATTTCACCGTAAGATAGCCAGAGAAGATAATCTCTTTTTTTCATCCAACACTTATAAGTGCTTATCTGCTTTGTATAAAAGCACAATGAGTAGTTAAGCTATTTAAATAACCAAATCCTAAACACAGCTAAAAGGAGCATGCTTAATGGTAATTTTGGACAAGGAAACTTACTTGGATTTCTCTAACTTTATTGGTCATTACTCCTCAATGTCTCTCGACCCTAATGATCTCCTTTTCTGTCAGCTTGGGGTCTCTAATCCTATAAATCTGAAAAAAAAGACTTGGATGAAATAAAATCAAAGAAATGTTTATTACCATTTTTAAGTTGATAAACTTTAACCTCTCACCGTCAAGACCAAGATGTCCAGACCATAGAGAAAGCTAGATACTATTAGTAAATTTTCCGACATTCTAAGATTCTCTTTTTATTGTTGAAGTGGCACGAGTGGGCATTTTCCGTTTGGATGATCACATAGTTAAAAGTACAACCAATCAATCATGAAGACAACATTCAAAGAAGAGCAAAATTACCTGAAATTATGATTTATAAGATAGACGACCTTCGTTTGTTTCCCAATGTTCCGCCCCTTCACGTCGCTGGTTATGGATGTGGCTTCGGGAATCCAAACATTCAGTATAATAAGAAATTTCACTAACTGTTAGAAGTGCAAACGAGCTTGAGCGAGCACGGCTAAGAAAAAGCTTGAAACGACCCGAGCTTAAACAAGCCCGATCCTAAAAAAAAGCTCGTTTAGCGAACGACCCCAAGCCCGAGCTTCGTTTATCGAGCTCGAGCAAGCTCGCGATCCTAAACAAGCCAATGTATACTTTTTCAATAATATATTACATATATATTTATAAATAATATATAAAATAACCACGGGGTGTCAGCCCAGTGGCCACCGGCACCCACCTTAGAGCGGTTCCTTGGTGCACAGACGCGGGTTCGAACCTTGCTTGCAGGCTCTTCGAAACCTCCTGGTTCCGGCTGGGTAGTAACCGCCAAGCAGCGTTGCCGGCCGCTAGCTTGGGAAGGGGGATCCCTTCCGCGGTCGGGGGTACCGTGTAATTACCCTTTTTTTTTTAAATAATATATAAAACTACAAAAAGTAACTAAATTATATATAAAATAATATTTATAATTAATATAAATTAACTAATAAATAAAATAATATTCGTAAAAACATGCAATTGCTGATCTTTATCACCAACACCATCATAAATCCAATCACCAGATCCACTTCCATCTATGCCAATTGCATGGTAAAATTTATTTCGTATACACGCCTAAAATCTATCAATTGGTTGATCATCACCTGTTAAAAAAAATAAGAGTATCATAAGTGAAGAAAAAATAATATACATAAAGAATGTTAAACATTTGTAAAAAAATTACCTTCTCTTCTCAACATTCAATTCTTGATTAGGATCATGACCATCAACCCCATCTTCCTCAATAAATGGTAATATTGCTTTTTTAAATAAATACAAAACTGTTAACTATAGAAATATATATAGAGTTGCTATAAAACTATGGAATACAAGAGGATGAGTTGTACTTACGTTTTATTGTTGTAGGAAAACAGATCAGATTTGACAATATAAAAGCAAGGGTAACTCGTCTCTGTAATTTCTTGGCTAACAACTTAACCCGGTTGGTTGACTAAGTGAATTAGGAAGCATCTCATGTTACAGGTAATCATCATATTAGCGTAACAAAATTTAGAAAAAAAACATAACTTCAGTTATAAAGGATGGTGTTCAGATCCAATGTAGACGGCGAGGGATCCGGCATACGTGATGCGTCTTTGACAGAGAGAACAGTCGATTTCCAATTCAGAGTCAGAAGTGAAGGAATCGGAGCTTATGCAGCGTAGCCACCATCTCATCCACTTCTTGAAAGTCCAGTTAATTGTGGACCAACACACCTTCTCTAACTGCCCACCTGTTAATTGTTGATGAGCGTCAAGAAAAATATCACCAATGAGACCAGATAAAACACTGGATTACGTTGGACGGGTGACCATTAAAAAGATTTAAAAAAAAGACGGAAGCTGAATTCGAACAGGATTAACGCACTTACCACGTTTAAATCAAGCTATCTGTATAACCATGATAACCAATCTACATATTATTAGCTACAAATCAATACAAGTAATAAACAAATCGGTAATTAGCAATAAAGCTATGATTCAAGAAAGATGCCAGCCTCATAGTTTCCTACAATTTCCTTTTATATATCTATAAACATCTACAATTTCCTCATAGTTTCCTTTTAATGGTAATGAGAGAGAATTTACCACTGTTGTTGCGGAGGATTACGGTGGCGTACGGTCAAGCGACCGTTCCAGGGGTTCAAAGATCCAGAGACGAAACAATGTTGGGTTGCCCGATCTCTCTCTGTCTCTAGCATATTCTCCTCTCAGAGAGAAGGCATGAATGTGAACTTCACTTCAGACTTCTCTTGTATCAACTCCCCTTCATCTTGAGTCAAGTTAACTGCCTATGATTAACCAATCAAATTAGGAAAGTAATACCCAAAAAGTTGATCGAGACTAATTAAACGAAACTAATTAAACGAAACCATAGTGTAAAAAGAAAATAAAAAATTTGAACAAGAAATAAGTAGACGAAAAGAATACACACAAAGAATAAACACCAAGCTTTATTAGAACAAGAAACTTTTAAAATTCATCCAAACACGGTATGTTCTCTTTCTGCATCATTTAACCCCTAGATACTCCCTAATTGAGAATCAAATGTTTTAATTTATTCCTTAGTACATTGTAACAATCAACAAATTTGATTCAAGTTGCAATTTAATCCTAATTACGTTGTGATAATCAACAAATCTTATTCAAATTTCGAATCGCTTAACAAGAAATTACAAAATACCTTATGCAAAACACTAAACACAGATAAACTAAAATTTCAAGAAATAAATACCTGAGGTGCTTTTTCAACGATTTCCAGCAATCATGAACCCTAAATCATGATAAATTAGGCCACAATAAAACCCCCAAATCGGGAAAAATTTACAATTACCTCTCATCTCCCTTAAATACTGGCAAAACCAACAGAATTCTCGCGATAATAACCGCATCAACAATCTGATTCCTAATCTGCAACAACCCACCAGAAACCACAACTATTTTATTAAAACATGTTGCTCTTATTATCATTTTATATTGTTTCAGTGAACGTTTTCAAATGAGTTCTGTGAAGAACATTGACAATAGAACCCACTTTTCATCCAAGAACACCTAAATAAACCAAACCAAACCAAACATAACAGATCGGAACCCTAAATCGAAGCATAACAAGTCGATTCAGAATTAGATGGGAACCCTAAATCGACCTTTGACAATCGAATGGAAACAAACCGGACTTACCTTCAAACAAACAGAACAATCGGTTTCGATTGTAAGCAAATCGGACCTTGAATCGGCCTTCGAATCTTTGAATTTGTGTGGAACAATAGTGAATTTGTGTGGTGGGCTGCAAAGGAATGAAATGCGTAAAATGCGAATTGTACCGTCCATTATAATCAACACTCTGCCAGTTATAGCTAGTTGTACCGTCCATTATAATCAACACTCTGGCAGTTATAGCCATAAACAAAGAAACTGAAGAGGTGGTATAACACAGACAGGAATCAAAGGGCAACGATGAAATACATCTTAGTCCATTGAGTTTTGTAGAGAAAGGAGGACAGAATGGGAAGAAAAATGTAAAAGTATAGAGTTTTGTTGAGACTTTTAGTCTGCCATCTTAAAATATGGGGATGAAATTACATCTTAGTCCATAGGAAATGCTTTATAAAGTTTGTCTATAGATGATTGAGAAGCTATTCAAGGATATAATCTTTTAACAATAATTACAAATATAATTTGAATATAATTTCCCTCCTAAGTGGTTTGTGTTAACCTGTTGAGTTTATGATCTCTAATATTTATAAACACCTTTTGAAAAACTTCTTTAACGATCCACCATAAAAAAAATTAAAATCCACTATAACCTTACAATGGCTTCTTCCACGCAAACCCATCGTAGAGATAGTGTAGGGCAACATGGAATATAAAGTTCTCCATTTAACCGTAAACCTATTCGGATCTAATGTATGTGTACATTTACGGTGACTAGAGCAAATTTTCCTACACTTATAGAATTTCAAATAAACTCCGCTTGTGAGTTTCAAGTTAATTAATTCTCTGTTATGTATAATCTTTAGTTTACACAATTGCACACAACATCCAAACAACAACACGTACTTAATACCTAACACTAGCTGTGGTTAGGGAACTCATCCCAGTATCACCTTCCACCCTATTGGTTGTGGATTGACCGTCCATGATCTATGCAAGCTGAATAAGTCAAACTTTGTTTTTTTATGTCAATAAGAGCACACACATACTTGGACATTCAGGATACAATTTCCTGTTTAAACAGAGCTTATGGTTCAAAACTGAAGTAGCACACAATCGTAGAGAAAATAAAGTATACAACTTTTTATAAAACAAATCAAGTAATAAAAGTTGTACTATTTATTCTTGAGCTAACTAATACCTTCCCCGTATTAAAGATAAGTTTGGTGTTAATAACATAATCATTTCACAGTTTTCACTAAATCCCATTTATGGCTTAGTGGAAGGAGGCTTGGTTTATCCAATGGAGAATGAAGTTCGGTTCCCCACTTGTGTCACTTTTGGTGTATTAAGGCAATGAAGGATTTGAGCTAGGCCTTGAGGCTGTCAGTTCGAATCTCGAGCCCACCCGGGTTTCGTCCCACCGTGTGTTACGCCATAGAGTTCTGCTCTTGTGGTGGCACAACGACTGTCAAGTGGCAGCCGGTGGTATGGTTTCCCTGAGGGAACGCCCAAGCCAAACTGTAAGACCCTAACACACTTTAACTGAAAAAACGCAGTGGAAATACGTACCATAAAATTTCTTTCAATATAAACGTCTTAACTTACTTGAAAGTTCAAATTTAAAATAAGTCTTTTACAATTATTGGACCCTTCATACTCATTAACGAAATAAATGCATAACCTATGTTTGCTAATTTACACACTCAAGCATTCCCGTACAATCAATCTCGTGACTCGGTCTTGATCGTTATTGTTGATGCATTTTTTAGTGTCTGTAACTAGTCTTGTTTAACGATGTATTTTGAATGGTCTTTTATTAATTATCGAGTCTGTATGTTATGTTGACCAAGTCAGATATCCTCCTATCTACTTGTGTACAACTTATTTGTCTCTTTTGGTATGTAATGTATTATGAACAATGCATGTTGCATTTAAGGGTAGTTTTGTCATTACTATGTTTACATGTTGCTGATTGTTACTGTCTGATAACAGGAACAAACACAACAGTTGCAGTCCTCGACGAATCAGACCTGATTCGTCGGAACACTTCATGGCGAATCAGACCTGTGTTCAAGTTTCTGTTTCGTTTGAAGGTCATGACGAATCAGACCTTGATTCGTCATATCCTGACGAATCAGACCTTGATTCGTCATGTTTTGGGCTGTTCTAGGCCCAATATCTGGCCCATGTTCAGATTCGTCAAACATGTCTGTGTTTCGTCGACATCTGTGGCCCAGGGACTATATAAGCAACACTTTGTGTTCATTTGAACTCAGAGATAAGAAAACAGACCATAGTAACAAAACTCTGCCAAAATTTAGTCTGAACTGTGTTTGTATCAGTTGTAAAGGTTCTTATCCCGTTAATCAATCGAGTGTGTATCATTGATTAATCCGCGTTGTTTTTATTGCTATATATGTTTGATTTGGCATAGTTACGTGGATTCCGCACGCGTAACCGTGTTTACTATAAACAAGAGATTCAGTTCGTAATCGATCCTCAGATTTCGGGACCTACAAGTGGTATCAGAGCTTTGGCTCTTATCCTTGTTTAAAATCAAACTTGTTCGGTTTTTATCAAGTATTTTGTGTGTGTTTTTTTCTGAAAACTTGTTATTGAAAAATTATATTTTCTGGAAAAATATTCATAAATCTGCTGTTTTAGTGTTGTTTGCTACTGATTTTTATCAAAAACCTAAGTTAGATTGATTGTTTATGCTTTAAACCGGGTTTTTAGTGAAAATCTAGTGTATTTTCGTGTTTCGGAAATTTATCGGTGATCGGAAAACTCATCGGAAACTTCATGTTCTTGGATGTGTTCTTGAAATATTCATAGGTGTTCTTGTTATAAACTGAGCATTAGATCTGATAAGTTATTTAAAACAAGTGTTGAACTTAAAATAATATTACTTGACTTTTGTGTGTAAAAGTTGATAATTGTCACAGTCTGTTTCGTTGAAAATAAGAAAGTAACATACATACTTGTGTCAGGGTTAAATATCTTTGTGTCTCTTCTTATCCTTGACTGATCAGGAGATATTTTAAATATCTAAATCCACTGACTTTTATCCAGTTTTGACGAAACACACAGCCGACGAATCACATCTGTTTCGTCGCAACACCTTTGACGAATCAAACGTCTGTTTCGCCACAACATCTTTGACGAAACAAATTCTGTTTCGCCACGAATCACAAATATCACAAGTCTGTTTCGTCGTCATTCATTCAGACGAAACAAACCTGTTTCGTGAACTCTGTTTCGTCGAAAACAGATCTGTTTTAAACAGAAGACTTATATCAGTTTGCTTACTGTTTGTTTTCAAGAAATTTGTGCAGGTACTATCATATATACATCAAATATGAGTTGTACTAGTCCATGGGATTGGAGTATGGATTCTAGACCACGTGAAGATCCGACGTCCGCAGCAGCGTGGGTGAAGAGTGTTTATGGTCAACCAACTATAAGTGCCGGACAATGGGCTTTGGCATCCAATCAGAACCAAAATATTCAAAATCTTCTGATTAGCGAGAGCGAAACGGGTAGCAACAATCGCCCGCCAAAGTTGAATCATATGAACGAGTTTCCATCATGGAAAGGTCGTTTCATTACATATGTTCAAGGTCAAAGCACTGATATGTGGAGGTGTTTCATTACTCCACGCAATGATGCTCTTGAAGTAGCAGCATCAACGGCCGAAGGTTTTACTAACATGCAGGAAAATGACAAGAAAGCTTATGAATTTGAGAAAAAGTCATTTGCTGTTCTTACTCAAGCACTTCATAAAGATATCTATCATCAGTTTTCTTATAGTAAGAACACTAAATCCTTATGGGATTGTTTGGTGACAAGAGGAGAAGGAAACGCAGCTTCCAGAAAGACACGGCATGATTTATTAAAGAAAGAGTTTGAGTCGTTTCAGTTCTTGGAAAACGAAACTCTAAATGATATGACCACACGGTTTTATCATTTGATTAGTGAGATGTTTGCCTATTCTGTTGTTGCAAGTCAAAAGGAAGTTTGTGCACGATTTGCTGATTCTCTACCACCAAAGTGGAGTTCATACATCGAGCTTCTAAAACATACAGGTATTCTAGATGCTGAAACTATAACTATCTATGAATTTGTACAGAAGCTGGAACATAAAAATGATGAAGAAATCCAAAAAGCAAAACGCATTGCTGCTCCTCAGAATGTTGAAATGTATAATGGTGGAGGTTTTGACCCGTCAGCTAGTCTGAGGCAACCAAAGTTACAAACGGCGTTTGTATCTGATACAAACTCTTCTCCGTTTCCTCAACAAACTCAGACTTATTCTGGAGGAGGTTTTACTCCGCAATCAGCTCCAACCCCGGTCTTCGATCCGAGTGCCTATCAATTTCCAGCGCATTTGAGTGCTCAAAATCAGGCATACTCTGGAGGAGGTTTTAATCCATCACTACCAGATAAACAACAAGTTCAACCACAACAACAACAGCAAGCTCATTATACCAACAATCCTCCAACTCCAAACTCTAACACAGTCAAAGTTGATACTTCAAACCTCTCAAATGTTAGCATTGAAGTAGCAAAGGAACATATGGAACTTATTAATACCATGGTCAGTGCTTACTGCGGTTTGGTCGCCGGTCAAATTGGAAACATCAATTTAACCAACGAAGACTATCTACAAATTAACCGTGATGAAATGGAGTTGATGGACATAAAGTGGGCATTCGCAAGTGCTGTTAGAAGGGCGAAGGACTTTATGGTTCGAACAGGAAGAAGTTCTTTGGAAAGCAAACAAGATACAAAGTACGGTTTTGATAAAGAAGCAGTTACATGCTTCAATTGTGGGGAAAAGGGTCACTTCAAACGTGAGTGCACTCGACCAAGCAGACAAGGCAATCAGAACCCATTCCGTAATCAGACGAGTACTTCAAATGCTAATCAAGACAATCGTGGAAAAGGGATAGTGGCTGTAACCAACACCACTAACCAGAATCAGTCTGGACCATCAAATGAAAGTCGTGCATTAACCGTACAAGCTGATGAAGGGTTTAATTGGTCTTTACAACTTGGGGAAAGTGATCAAGGTAAAGGAGGAACGGCGTGTTATGCTAAAATTATCAATCACATCAAGCACGTTCATAAGGAAGAATTTTCTGATAGTGACGACAGTTCTGGTCATACCGGGAGTTCTGATGAAGAAAGTTCTACTTCGAGTTCTGAATCTGATGTGAGCAAAGAAGCAAGTTCTAATCTTGATGACTTATTGAATGAAGCAGAAGAGTTGAAATGTCAGAAATCAGTTCTGATCAAGAAGGCTGAGGTAGTATCTAAAGAAATGGAGAAATTTTTTTCTGAAGACGGATCTTTCTCTTATCAGACTGCCTTTATGGCAAATGTCTCAGATTCTACAAGCCAGGTAAAATCTGAAATTCTTATCAACTGTAGAGATTGTGAGTATATGAAAAGTGAATTTGATAGAATAAAGCTTCACTGTGATTCGATTCATATTCACAATCAGAATTTAGTTGTTGAAATGGCTAAATGCAAAGAATCGAATATGGCTTTGATTCGAAACGAAAAAGAATTTAAATCTATGATTGAAATTCAAAAGAAAAATGTTTCCGAAGTGACAAAAACTGTTTATCATAAACAAGTTAGTATAAATGAATACATTAACATTGTTGAGGAAACTAAAAAGGAACTAGCCATTGCCAGATGTGAGCATGATGCAATCAAGCAAAAATTGGAGAGTTACTCTAACTCCCGATTTGTGCTCGATCACATTATTGATGTTCAACAACTAAAGGGAAACAAGAAAGGTGTTGGGTATAAGAAGTGTCCGCCCCCTTTGAGACATGATTATACTTATATGCCTGATGAAGAAGAAATGCCACGGTTTGAATCCAGTGTGCCTCTTAATTATGAGGAAGTAACTACTGGCCTAGGGTTCAAATCGGACAATTCTCCAAGTACAAATTCTGAGCAAAAAGAGTTAACATCTACGAAACAAGGTCCTCCAACCATTGAGGACTATGAGTCGTCGGATGATGAATCTGAATCAGAAGTGAGTAATCAGGATAAATCACTTGACAAACTTAAAGGAGTAGATGTTCCAATTGAGAATCATATTCTGTGTGATCCTCCTACTCCTGCTGTTCAACCAGTTGTCCAACAAGTGATAGATCCTGTCAAGAATGACAAGAAATCTGTGTCTACCGTTAAGAGTAATAACGTGTTGTACACTTTGGTTGGTGATCCTAAAATCTATTCAGATCACGATTTCCCAATTAAGAATGTCAATCCATCTTCGATTGATCAAGTTTTTGAAAATAATACAAACAAGTTTTTGGGACAGACAATTCCAAAAGTTGAAATCAAGAAACAATTTGGAAATCAAAAATCACCTTCAAAGCAACAACCTATTGCTTCTAATAGTAAACAATCAGATCAACGAGCTAAAGTGTCAAATGTTTCTAAATCAAAATTTGAAACAAAAGGAGCTCGTTATCAGAAGAAAAACAACAATGTCAAATTTGTGGAATCGAGGGGTACAGATAAAATTGAGACTTTTGCTAACAAGTCAAACACTGATTTTGTACAAGTCAAAATTTTAAAACGTGATAGTCAAAACAATTACACTCAACATTCAAACGGGTGTGATGAAAAAGCTAGTACCTCGGGTTATACAAATTCGACATCTGATCGTCGATCCAGTTCTCCTAAGTTTGTTGAAAGGAGAACGTGTTTTAAATGTGGAGAGTTTGGGCACATCATCAAAGATTGTGCTAACCCTCCGAAAGCGAAATTTGTTGAAAGAGCATCACCTGAATCGATTCACCCTAAATGTCGTCCTGTTTCACCTAAACATGATAAACGAACTATTAAAGAACAGGAATCGAAACAACGACATCAAAATGTGAAGAAAATAGAAAAGGCTTTAAAACCTAAGGTCAATTCTGTTCCAAGGGAACCAAGTTCACCTGTAAAATCAGAAATTTCAAAATTTGTTTACAAAACTCAATCTGGTAAACAAAAACAAACTTGGAAACCTAGGAAGAGTGAAGGTTCAGGGGGAGCTGTTTGTTTGGAAAACCATCAACAAATCGAGATCACTATTCGTGATGCTCAGGGACGACCCAAGACCACTTTGGCTTGGGTCCCCATCCTTAACTAATCATTGGATGATATGTGCAGGATGTTCCAGGAGGAATTATCAATAGTCATTGGATTGTTGATAGTGGGGCATCCAGGCACATGACGGGCGATTTACGGCTTCTATATGATGTGAGAAACATTAAAGGAGGCTATGTCGCTTTCGCTGGAGACAAAGGCGGTTACATCACTGGAGAGGGAATGATTTCCAATGGTGTGGTATGTTTCGATAAGATCAATTATGTTCGTCAAATTGATCATAATCTTCTCAGTGTGTCGCAAATCTGCGATAAAAAGTTCACCGTGCATTTTGATGATGCCGGTTGTTATGTGCTTAAACCTGGTTTCAAAATTCCTGATGAATGGATTCTCTTATCGGCTCCAAGAATCAATGATCTTTATGTTCTTGATATGAGTCAAGCGATTACGACTTCTGCACAAGTCACATGTTTTGTCTCAAAAGCCACGGAGAAGGAGTCTATATCTTGGCACAGAAGAATGGGACACATTCACTTGAGAAAAATGAACCATTTGGTAAACAAAAATCTTGTGAATGGCGTACCCGTGAGAAGTTTTCATCTACAAGATATCTGTGTTTCGTGCCAGAAAGGGAAACAAACAAAGAAGTCTCACCCTTTGAAGAAAATCAACACTGTTGGCATGCCTCTCGAACGTCTTCATATGGACCTTTTTGGACCTATGAGACACAAAACAACGTTCGGAGATGTGTATTGTTTAGTAGTTACTGATGACTACTCTAGATTTTCTTGGGTAGCTTTTATGGCACACAAAAGTGATACTCCTCAAATCCTCAAGGATCTTCTTACAATGTTGGAAAATCTCTACTCGTTGAAAGTTAAGAGGATCAGAAGCGACAATGGAACTGAATTCAAAAACCGGATTATGGACGAGTTCTGTACTTCTAAAGGCATTCTTCATGAATACAGTTCTCCTTACACTCCACAACAAAATGGTGTCGCGGAGAGGAAGAATCGGACGATAATTGAAACTGCAAGAACGATGCTGGTAGAGTCGGCATTTCCTGTTCAGTTCTGGGCAGAGGCTGTGTCGACTGCTTGCTACACATTAAACCGAGTTCTTACGGTTAAGAGACATGGCAAAACTTGTTTCGAACTTCTACAGAAAAGGAAACCAGATCTTTCAATTCTAGAACCTTTTGGTGGTCCATGCACTATGATTGATCCGGATGGAAAGTTTGGCGCGAAAGCTATCGAGGGTTTCTTCCTTGGATATGCTACTCCAAATTTTCGTGTTTGGAATCTGACTACCAAAAAGATAGAACTATGGAGTGAAGTACGGGTTCAGAGATATACAGATCCTGTTAAAGCTCCAGGTGATCCTTGGATGTTCGATTATGATGGGCTATTCGACTCCTTTGACCTGCCAATTTTTGATGAAGATTCCGCAGCTGCTAGAATGATATTTGATAGTGACAATGCTGCTGAGTCGTCATTAGTTAGACCTGTTGTTGTTAACTCACAAAGTTCTAATTCGTCTAACAACACGGTTCAAAATGAGGAAGTTGAGAATGCTACTGAATACAATGAGTCATCAGAAGAAAATGAAGAAAATTTGGATGCGACTGAAGGCACTAAATCTCCAGTTGTTCCAGTTCAGGGTATTTCTGTTGATACTCCTCATGTGCAAGTCGATGATACTGCTGAAGGAAATGCATCCACTTCTACGCATATTCCAGGTGTAGACTTGGTTGTTGATCTTAATATTAACAATTTGGGTGTTAATGCTCGTGTTCCTGAAAATCCTGAAATGAGGATACACGATACCCATCCACAGCAGAATATCATAGGAGATGTCCAACAAGGTGTGCAGACACGTAATCAGCTGAGAAACAACCAGAGTGCTGGTTTGTATTCAGCTATTAGAGAATCTGGTCTTCAAAATGATTGGTCTTTCACGTGTTACGTTTCACAAGAAGAACCAAAATCTTATAGGGAAGCTTTAAAAGATAATTCATGGGTTGAAGCCATGCAGGACGAACTGCAGCAATTTCAAAAGCTTGGTGTTTGGAAGCTTGTTGAAAAACCGGAGAATTACAAGAAAATTGGAACACGATGGGTTTATAAATGCAAGAAAGATGATCGTGGAGTTGTTATTCGCAACAAAGCGAGACTGGTTGTTCAGGGCTTTCGTCAGATTGAAGGCATTGATTACAATGAAGTTTATGCACCTGTTGCACGTCTGGAAGCTATTCGAATCTTCTTAGCTTATGCTTCTTTCAAAGGATTCAAAGTTTACCAGATGGACGTTAAAAGTGCTTTTCTTCATGGTATTGTTCAAGAAGAGGTGCATGTCGAACAACCTCCAGGTTTTGAAGATCCTATTCACCCTGATCGGGTTTGGTTGCTCAACAAAGCTCTTTATGGTCTACATCAAGCACCTAGGGCTTGGTACGCAACCTTATCAAACTATCTTCTGGAGAATGGATTTAGACGAGGTCTTATTGATTGCACACTCTTTATCAAAGAACAAGATGAAGATCTTCTGCTGGTGCAGGTATATGTTGATGATATAATATTTGGGTCTACTAATGACTCTTTGTGCAGGCAATTCGAACGTGTTATGCAAGAAAAGTTCGAAATGAGCGCTATGGGAGAGATGAATTTCTTTTTGGGCCTTCAAGTTCAACAAACAAAGTCTGGGATATTCATCCATCAGACAAAATATGTTGGTGACATTTTGAGCCGATTCCAAATGTTAGATGCAACGCCCATTGGTACCCCACTTCCGCAGAATCACGGGATTACTCCGGATTTGAAGGGAGAAAGCATCAACTCCTCGTACTATCGTGCCATAATCGGATCTCTCATGTATCTTACCGCTTCGAGGCCTGACATCATGTACCCAACATGCTTGCTAGCAAGATATCAAGCAAACCCGAAGGCCTCTCATCTGTCAGCTGTCAAAAGGATTCTACGCTATTTGAAGGGATGCCCAGACTTAGGTCTTTGGTACCCTAGGGATGATAGTTTTGAATTAATTGCATACAGTGATTCTGATTTCGGTGGTTGCAAAATCGATGGCAAATCAACAACAGCAGGATGTCAGTTCCTAGGAAATCGACTCGTCACGTGGCAGTGCAAGAAGCAAACGTGTGTTGCTACATCAACATGTGAAGCAGAATATATTGCTGCCTCGAGTTGTTGCTCCCAAGTTCTTTGGATACAACAACAAATGCGCGACTACGGTTTAGAATTCCTATCTACTCGTATTTTTGTTGATAATA
The DNA here is from genome assembly GCA_030545235.1 of Helianthus tuberosus. NCBI lineage: Eukaryota > Viridiplantae > Streptophyta > Magnoliopsida > Asterales > Asteraceae > Helianthus > Helianthus tuberosus. Next base: position 59,009,585 of record CM060404.1, read on the forward strand.
ATGCTGCCTTGCAAATCACTAGAAATCCGGTGCAACATTCTAAGACTAAACACATCGACATTAAATATCACTTTATCCGTGACTGTTTTGATAAGAGGTTAATCGATGTCGTTCATGTCCCCACTGATCACCAACGTGCCGATCTGTTTACAAAAGCTTTTGATAAATCACGTTTTGATTATCTACTTTTGGTCAATGGTATTAAGGTGATACCCGAGTAAACTTCTTTGGCTGATCGTTTTTGTAAATATTTTCTTTATAAACTTTGAAAATTCAAAAAGATTTTAGTTTTCGTAAACTTTGCGAATTTTAGGGGGAGATGTCAAGAAAATACAAAAACATTGCAAAAGTTCAAAATCCAAAAAGATGTCTTTACTTTCTGTCGTTTCGTTTGAAAAATTTAAAAAAAAAATTCAAAAACAATAGAAAAACCAAAAATGAGTTTCTTGGATAAAAGAAAATGATGAAATTACAAACTGGTGTGGTCGGTCAATGTGCTCAAAATGCAAAATAAAAAGAAAAATGATAAGTATCTCTACTAACGATGTATCGGTAGGCTCACAATCAGACTAAAATGTGCAGGATGATACAAACCTAACAGACTTGAAGTCGGGTGGGAACTGCTCATTGGCATATGGTCTTAGTACCGAAATCTCGTTTGAGAGATTGCCGAGATCTGAAATATTCGGTCTTTATGCTGATTATCATCTGGGTATCATGGTTGTATCAAACCGTAAAAATAACGGAGACGAAGTCTAAGATCTTCCATGATACTATACATACGTGTACATATTGCATACGACCTCAATAAGTGATCAACAATCACATGTCCAATCAAAATAAGTGATAAATTATCACAGATTCTTTGCGGGAGTCAAGTTCGTCTCTCTGCTGTACGGAAGTACTGACCTGTTCACGGACTTGCTCCTGTGCCCTCATGCATCTGAAAATCAAGTTCCTCATCAATAAGTGATTTTATCACATAGGGCTTGTTTTCAATCAAAATAAGTGAGTCTCTCACATTTTTATACGGTCAAACAGATGATAAACGGTATACTCACCGGTAAGATGAATTCTCGTGCATGCCTTGATACGGGAATGTGTCGTGAGTGGATTTACATCGACTTGTAAGTATAATCCTTACCGTTAATCGTATCTCTTAAATTATGATTATGTCTGATCAGTTTGAGCTTATGTGGACCACAATACCGATAATCGAGGTAGTATACTTATCCAGAGCTTTAAACAGAATCAAAATCATGTTGACTAAGACCGTAAGCTGGTATGATTCCTTGTCCTTGAGATTTGCAAAAAGATTACACTTGTACAGTTGTTTAGTGTTTTTAACAGTTTTCCGCATTTTCATTTAGTTTACCGTACTTTAAAATTTGTTTTTAGTATATTTGTATAAAGTTCGTTTTTGATTAAGCCGAAGTTGTTGCTTGGTGTTTTCTACCGGAAGCCGGAAACCTTCTTCATAAAAACGTTCTTGCATTTGAAAATTCAAACTGAATGGAATTGTGTTCATAATCTGTTTTGACTGCAAAATATTTCCAGCCTGTGTTACTGTTTTGACTGCAAAATATTTCCAGCCTGGGTGTTGCTGTTTTGAAAAATCTGTTGGTGAAACAGACCTGTCAACGAATCACAAGTGTTGACGAATCTACATAGTCGACGAATCAGACCAGTCGGCGAATCAAATCTGATTCGTCATAACAGACGACGAATCACAGGAGCCCAATTCTGATTCGTCATGGGCTAAAAGTTTAGGCCCAAGTTCAAGCCCAAGTTCTGTTTCGTCAGGCCCATTTCTGTTTCGTCGAATCCTCTGATTCGTCGAGACAAGGCGGTGTATAAATAGATCTCACTTGTTCACTTTTTCAAAACAACAGTTATCTTCTTCTTTACACAACAAAAACACCAAACCTACGGTTACTCTCACAAATCGTTCAAAACATCAGTATTTACTCAAAATTTTACAAACATCAAAGGTAGAAACATGTTCTGATTCTCATTCCGAACATTTTGAACCGTCGGGTTTTTCATCCGAAAACCCTTAGAAACTCCTTTGAAACCGTTGTTTTCTTTGATTAAATATGTGTTGTTGATGCATGTTGTTGTGTTTTGTTTCTAAACTGATAGATTTATGTTTATCATTGTTTGATTTGTTTTGATTTGTTAGTGGGTTTTTATCATAAAAACAGGGGTTTGTTTTTGAAAATGGTATTACCTGTTTTTACAAAGGTTTTTGTTCGGAAAAACATTTATGGGTGTTTATAGATGGGTTGGGTAAACAAAGATGATTGAATGTGTTTATGATCATATCTGATGTGTGTTTAAACCCATTACGGCGAAACTGAACAAAACCCCCAAATTGACGAATCTGATTTAACCCTAATTTTGGCGAATCAAAACACATACGACGAATCATACGACGAATCAAACATGACGAATCAGAATGGAACGAATTAGACTCGACGAATCAAAAGTCGACGAATCAAACCAGTCAATGGTCAAAACTCTGTTTCGTCGTTCAATGTTCTGTTTCGTCGTTGAACCTCTGTTTCGTCGTCAATGCCTTAGCTGTTTTCTGATGTTGCTGTTGGTTCACAGTAGACATGTTTATATCAGTTATCTGTTATGTGAATACATGAAAGTGTATTCATACATGTCTAAATGCTATGTTATGTAAATTGTGACTTATTCTGGACATTTTCATGTACAGATGGCTCCTAAAGCACAGCAAGAAAAGGGAAAACGCAAGAAGGCGATCAAGAAAGAAAACAAAACCGAAGAAGAGATTATGTCAGAGAAACGCCATAATCAAGTTGCATTTTTGGATCTGGAAGACAAGCTCGTTGAATTTAAAGATATGACGAAGTGGATCAGGGAGTCACGTATCAATTATGCTGTTACATATTCGACACCCGTCTACAAATCTCTCATTAAAGCGTTCTGGGATTCTGCAAACGTTGTTCAAATCGATGGAAAGGATATTATCAGAGGTCGTGTTAATGATCAGTATGTCGTTGTTACTCCGGAGATATTGAATGAAGTTCTTCAATTACAAGATCAAACGAATGCACCTTATTCAATACCAATCATGTGTTCGAGAGGCTGTTTACTAAGGATGAAATGCAAAGGAGATCTTTTCGTCAAACAGATCAACAAAGGTGATCTTCCATTAAGATACAAGTTTTTATTACATGTGCTTATTCAGTGTCTCAGCAATAGACGATCTAGATATGATATGGCGGGAGATGATCTTGTTGGGTTCATGGTTGCTTTAGTGTTAAACAAACCGTTTAGCATCTCGAAGTACATTTTTAGCAACATGAAAGAGAACATGACAAGGACTGGTAGTAGAACCACAGGGAACAAGTTTTGGATGTATCCACGGTTTCTACAAATGATAATGAATGTTCAGCATCCAGACCTTCCGAAAGCTGAAAATGATCTGTTGAGAATAGAGGCAATGAATTTAAACTCCTTACGACTAATCAAGACTATGGCTGCCAAAAGATACACAGAAAGTGTTCCTCCAAGGAAACTTTTTGGAGCTCTAGTGAATCCTGATTATGTTGCTCCGGCAAATGACAAATGGCGTCATGAAGACAGCGAATCAGACAATGAAGAACCTGAGTTGGAAAGGTTAAGGATAGAAAAATTTGGTCCTGACCCAGTTGATTCAGATGAATCTGGTAGTGATGATGATGAAAGTGGTGGAGATAGTGATGCAGGTGATGCAGGTGCTGTTAGTGCTGCTGTTGGAACATCAAGCAAGGGTGCTGTTTCTGGTACATCAGATAGTAGTTCATCAGCAAGTGGTGATGATGGAACTGATTCGAGTTCTAGTGATCATATCGTTGAACCTGGTTATGAAAAGTATATTGATATACGTGGAGTAACAAGGTACAGAAAGATTAGAACAGAGGATGATCCAGAGTATGTTCCAGAAGATCCTGAAGGTGAAAGGAGAACAAAAAGAAGAGCAGAGAAAGCTGTTGAAGTACAAAAGAAGAAGTCTAGGAGATATCTGAGTACTTATTCTCGGAAATCTGGGCCTCAGGAGTCTTCGTCCATTCCTCAGGAACCTGTACAATCTATTCCTCAGGAGCATGTGCAAGAAATTCCTACTGTAGTTACTTCAGCTACAGAACCTCCAGTTGCTCCAGTTGTTACACCAGCTACTGCTACTCCATCTGTTGGTCCTCAGGAAGTTCCTATAAGATCTATGGCTTCAGCAATCAGGGCAACTACTTCTGAAATCAGTGCTGAACGTCACAGGACATTTGCTGGATTTTCTCAAAATGAAAAGATTAACTATCTGTTTTCTACACTTGAAGCGGCTGCTGATCGTCTTCAAAGGCAATCTCATTTTGGAAATCTCACGAAGCATGACCAACTTAAACAATCTGTGGAAATCAACAAATTGAAGTCAATGGTTGGTAATCAGCAAACAGTTATAGAGCGACAACAAAGTGAAATTGATGCGCTTAAAGCTGAAAATGCTCGCTTGAAGGCTATTGATGAAGAGAAAGAGAGACGGCTTGCTATTCTGTGGGACTATCACTGTAAACAACAAGAGGTTCTAAAGAAAAAGGATGATGATACGGAAGATCAAGGAAATCCTGATACCTCCGGAACATCACAGAAACAGCCAACCACACTTTCTTCTGAAGTTGTTGAAGTTCAACCTACCGTTGTCGAATCATCTCAAGGAACATCTACTGGAAAAGTACAACAGATAGAAGGTACTTCTTCTATATTTAGCAGTGCTGATATTGCTCTACAAGCTGTTCATCCATTTACAGGAGAATTACTTGAAGAAGGGGAGTTGATAGAAGATCTTTCTCCGGAGCAATTAAGTATTTTACAGTCTATGAGAGAAGTAGATGATGCTGAAATAGACAAAATGTCTACTGAGACTGATACAACGAATGTTGAAGAGATTGATGAAATTGTGATTGAAGGTGACGCACCAAAGTCAACCTATGTCAGAGAAGATGGTACTGAATTTGCATCATTTGATGAAAATTGGATGAAAGAAAACATTGATGACATAGACGAGCACTTGAAGAATCGGAATTCATCTGAAAAAGACACAAATGCTTTTGCTGAATGGAGACAACAGTTTTTATCTAAAGTGTCCAAGCCGTTACCTGAAAAAGCTCAAGTAGACTATCTGCAATTTGAAAAGAAGCCAAGTGGAAGGATTCTTTGCTGGATGTATGTTCAAGATATTCACTGCGTTGCTATTAAACGTGAATATGGAATTCTGTATTTCAATTCATTACTGAGCATTCTTTCCTTACCATTTTATGATGTCTCTGCGTTGACAAGGCTTCAGCTTCTAAATCGTGAAAAATACGATGGCGCTACTTTATTTGAGCGTCTGGTGAAAGTAAACAAGAAATCAGGGTGGAAGGATGAATCCTATAAGCCACAGTTTCCTGTTTATAAACCGATCAAGTTTACTCTTGATCCGGACACCAACACTTGCAGATATAAACTTGTTTATCAGCCACCGAGGGTAGTAGATAAAATCCCATTGATGCCAATGAAGCAGGATTTTCTGGAAGACATGGCATTGTGGTGCTACGACTCGGATACTCATGTGGCTGTTATCGTGTTTAGAGATGGTCGTGCTAACTACAGAATGTTGGATCCGATGTGGATCGTCAACATGTCTGAAGCTGATATTGGAAGATTATATCGTCATGATATTTTCTATGAAGACCAAGATGCACGCCAAGCGTTAAAGTTTCAAAGAGTAGCATGTTTTTGCTACTACAGGGGTATTCATTCGGGCAGTACGTGGTCCGAACAACACTGAAGGAAGAGTAGAAGACCAAAGACGAGTAACAGACAAGGGGGAGTTTGTTGATGCATTTTTTAGTGTCTGTAACTAGTCTTGTTTAACGATGTATTTTGAATGGTCTTTTATTAATTATCGAGTCTGTATGTTATGTTGACCAAGTCAGATATCCTCCTATCTACTTGTGTACAACTTATTTGTCTCTTTTGGTATGTAATGTATTATGAACAATGCATGTTGCATTTAAGGGTAGTTTTGTCATTACTATGTTTACATGTTGCTGATTGTTACTGTCTGATAACAGGAACAAACACAACAGTTGCAGTCCTCGACGAATCAGACCTGATTCGTCGGAACACTTCATGGCGAATCAGACCTGTGTTCAAGTTTCTGTTTCGTTTGAAGGTCATGACGAATCAGACCTTGATTCGTCATATCCTGACGAATCAGACCTTGATTCGTCATGTTTTGGGCTGTTCCAGGCCCAATATCTGGCCCATGTTCAGATTCGTCAAACATGTCTGTGTTTCGTCGACATCTGTGGCCCAGGGACTATACAAGCAACACTTTGTGTTCATTTGAACTCAGAGATAAGAAAACAGACCATAGTAACAAAACTCTGCCAAAATTTAGTCTGAACTGTGTTTGTATCAGTTGTAAAGGTTCTTATCCCGTTAATCAATCGAGTGTGTATCATTGATTAATCCGCGTTGTTTTTATTGCTATATATGTTTGATTTGGCATAGTTACGTGGATTCCGCACGCGTAACCGTGTTTACTATAAACAAGAGATTCGGTTCGTAATCGATCCTCAGATTTCGGGACCTACAGTTATACCTCATGATGATGGTCCATGTTTCTGTACAACCTGCACTCATCCCATGACATCGTAGCGTTAGTACACATTTTATATAAACATGATTCATAACCATGGAGTCTCGTTGCATTATGTCCTCGTATACTTTCCATTCCATTAACTTACTAAATACACGCATTTCATCTGGGTGTCTAACTCTTGGTGAGACTTCAATAAAGTACCTGAATTACATTTTAATCTCATGGCACACTATTAATAACTTTAATACTCAAACGTATTGAAATCATGCATACATATATACTTACATACTTACACACATACATTCATACGTACCTTCATATATATCTACATACTTACATACACACCAATATGCGTACATACATTCAACATACCTACACGTTTACGTACAAGTTCTTGCATACTACTCCCATACAATTCTTGTTTACTTATTAGCATTCACTTATCATACTCATATATTACTTACATGGGGCTTAGACTTGGTTTTATAACCCATAAACATCAAGGAAACAATCAAAAATCAAGTTTGGGAAGCCCGCCGTAGATCACGGTTAGCGTACCGAAGCTTACGGTACACCGAACAACTTAAATAACGAATTTCAGCATTTGGAACATGGGAAGGGCGTCGGCGACGGCCCTACAGGGCGTCGGCGACGCTTCTTGGTTTTCGCGTATTCAGAAACCTCCGTAGGCAGTGAATTAGGGCGTCGGAGAAAACAGGAAATGCACATGGCATCGGCGACGGCCCTACTGGGCGTCGCGACGCCCCCTTGTTTTGCCATTTTCCTGCTGTGTTGTTTTCGTCGTTCGTACGCACTAAAACTCGCGTAACTTTTAAACCGCTTACCCGTTTAACTTCCCGTTTCTTCCTACATCATTGTAATTTGACATTCTATCATGTGAACTTGAAATCCAACATCCAGGTTAAGGAAATTCTTAACTTATACGTTTTCGGCTTATTATTCATTTACGAATTATTCGACCCGTTGATGTTTTCATCAAAATCTCATTTGTTTTAACCCAAAACTTGCATGAACATTATAACCATAATACTTTTACATTATCCGGAGTTTCGTACTTGGGGCTTACGTACCCGATACCATGTATGCGTTAAACTCATTCATTTTATTCAATTATACGAAATTAAACTTTGTTAGTTCAAGTTCCATTCACGAAATTGTTTACCCATTAGTCATGTCTCACAACCGAGTCTTTTGACTATTAATCCGCGTCTCCGTTTCCCGGTTAGCGTACTTATGTGCAATTCTACCCATTACCCGGTTATAATACCGTAGCCATTTCTTACGCTTCATTCCGTTATAACAACAAGACCTCATTTTGACCCGTTCGATCTACTTAGCGAAAATTATCGATTTCATACAACCAAATCCATATTTGACTTCAAGCATCATGCTTAATTAACTAACACGCTACCTTACTTAAATAAACTAAGAAGTGATTCCGAAAATCACTTACCTTATGCATGCGTGTTCGTATCCGCTTCCTTGCCTCCTCTTGACCCGTTATCCTTTCGTGCTTGAGTCCGTCTCGACATGATTCCTATACTTTCATGTCATCGAAATTACATTCTTGTTAGCATACGCCGTTGTACATGTTAATGATCATATCAATTGCATATTTTACATTTGACTTTCATTAATCCATTTAACAAGCATAGGACATATGACCAAATTCACATCCTTACAAACTCATGTAATTCATCACGTCATTCCATTTAACGCGCATTGATATAACATGTACCCTACGACTTCCTATAATCCTACCATTACAACAACAAGTCAAATCATGCTTCTTATGCGTAGTTGACTTTCAGAAGTCAACAGTTTATCGTATGAACTTTCGACTTATTCTCATATATCCTTAATATCATAATAGGCTATACAAATGCCATTATATACATCTCCTACTCATCATGCAAATGTGCTTACAATCACATGATCATCTAGTGATATTAAACATAATGTACAAGCCCTTAATGCATAGTCTTGACCAACACATACACTCGACCCGAATTCTTGTATGAGTTCCATCTAACGTACATTCTTCAAGTTAGTATACTACTAATTACATCATTATCATATTTCATTCACATATGTCAAGCCATTTCATACAATCACACATTCTAACTTCACCTAGACATTTCATCAAACATTTGGCGCGCGTACTACTATTCAAGCATAATGTACAAGTATTTCATGCTTTCATTCCTTCTTCTTGCATTTATCATCCAATTCAACTAGAATAATATAATATTCATACTATACCCAAATCAACTAGCAATTACTCATTACAAACAACATCATACATCAACATTACACCATTATTGAACATGCATGATCATCCTTATCATCATCTTCACTATTACAAGTGGGTTTCAACTCAAAACATCAAATAACTTAGAATCTTGCATAGTTCATGTTCTATATGGTGATTCTAACACATATTCATACTCAATTTCATACAAATTCACGGATTAAAACATAACCCACTCTATACAAGATCACCAATCTAAGTTTTAAGACATACCTCATGATCCCCTCGTGTAGGTGATCATTAATTCATGTTCATTCATGGATTTGAGCTTTGATCCACCCTTCAATTTGGTGATTTTGGACTAGTTAGGGTTTTGGCTCCTTGAGAGCCCCTGGTCGTTTTAGATTACATACGAAGTGTGTGTTTGTGTGTGATATTTTCATATTATAAATCAACTTTCATCTTATCCCATCTTAGTCCCTCGTGTTTGCCACTAAAACATAATTGGCGCAACTTTCATCCTTTAATAGTTTTTACCATACACTTAACTAGGTTAGATAGCCTAGTTATTTATTTCATGATATATTATATTAGGTTATATGGCGAATGTAAACATTCGAGTTTTGGGGCGTTCCACAAACTCTGAAGCCAGCGTGGACCTGGCTTCTGCTCTTGTGGTGGCACTACGATTGTCAAGTGGTAGCCGGCGTTATGGTTTCCCGAGGAAACACCTAAGCCAAACTCTGAAGCCAGCGTGAACCTGGTAAAGACAACATAGTCTGACTGGAGTGGGGCAACGGGGCTCTCCTCAACATTAAAAAAAAAACATAATTATTTCACTCATATATGGTTGTAAAACAAGGTCTCGAATGCCGAATACTCTCCGAGTACTCGCTACAAGGTAGGCTGCCAAGGCTAGAGTACTCTTCGTCTAGGCCGAGTACTCCCCAAGTACTCTCCGCCTAGGCTGAGTACTTCCCGACTACTCTCAAATCCAACTAGGGAGCGCCTAACGACTTTTGCGGCCATGATTTCACTGATAGACTTTGTTTAGGGTAAATACCAAACAAACTTTTCTGACACTTTACCAACCTACCATTCTTTCATTTTAATATAAACAACCGGATAAAATAGAATCTTTTCAAATACTAATTAGAGTGAATTGCAAGTTTTGTGCTTTATCTTTATACCTAATTTTAGGTGGTGTCCTTTGTCTTTAAAATTGATGAGTTTTGCACTTAATGTTTCAAAATCGTGCACGATTTGTCCTTTGGTCCTAACTCGGTTTATTTCTTTAATGAAAACAGATCATACAAGGGTAGTTTTGTCTTTTTACTTATTTATTTAAAAATATTAAATAAATAAGATAAAATTATTTAAAAAAATAATATAATATATATTTATATCATAGAATATGTATACGTATATATTTCTCTCTCTACCCCTTTCTTTCTCTCTCTCTCTCTACATCTCTCTCTGCTTCTCCTCACCACCATCAACAACCCACCCCACCCAAAGCCATCGGCCACCCACCTCAACCTGCAAAACCCCACTGAGCTATTATTGGTTCACAATTTTCAAGCCATAAAAGTTAAAATCAGACTTTAAGATATCAATCAGTTGACCCTAAAAATTTCTATAGAAATTTTGACTTTTTAAATATTACTTTTCATATAGTTGCACCTTGACACAAACTTGTAAACCTTTAATGCTTCTGCAGACAAATCAAATACGACTAGGGCTGTAAACGAATCGAACGAACACGAACAAGGTCATGTTCGTGTTCGTTTGTTAAGAAAATTAACATGTTCGTGAACTGTTCATGAACGCATACCGAACATAACTTTATGTTCATGTTCGTTCGTTAAGGAAATTCAGCTGTTCACGAACAGTTTATGAACACTGGTCTCGAACACAAATGAACGCAAGCAAATAAAAACGAACGCAAATGAACATCTAACTTGAAAAAAAAATACAATATTATCCTTAAACATTGGATATAAGTAGTTAAATACCACCATCAAATGATAAATCAAAATACAAGAAGTCTACTATACCACCAAACGATGAATCAAGTTTTAGCTAACTTACAAAAAAATAGGGTTTCAAGTTTTCAATATGTTTAGATAAAAGGTTTATTTTTTTAATATAATCAAACGAACGTAACCGAACATATTACCGAACGTTCACGAACACAATCGAACGAACGAGACCTGTGTTCGTGTTCGTTCGCTAAACTAACCGAACAAAAATTTTTGTTCGTGTTTGTTCGTTGAACATAAACGAACTTCCCGCCGATCGGTTCACGAACTGTTCGCTGAACGTTCGGTTTGTTTACAGCCCTAAATACAACAATAAAACCCTAAACTATTTTCCACACAACCATCATTATACAACAATAACCACACACAAATCAATTCTCCATTGCAAGCCTATTACACCAGCCACACCATTTTAGTTTGCTATCGTTGTTTACGATTCAATTTATTGTAGGCTACAAATCAGATATGTTGCAAAAAATAGATAAGCACCGATAACCCTTACTGTTTCAACTCAACGCCGGTCTAACCAAACTAAGAATAACATAAAAAACCTACGACTTCAATCAGATTTACGTCACCAGAGAGTAGATCTGAAACACCGGTTCTGCAACGTAACCCCTACACACAAATCTTCAAAGCCACCAAATCAGAAGCATCTTGATCATGATTAGAACCGCCGAAAGATGATGCGACTTCACCAGAAGCAAACCCATCACCGCCACATGTGGACATTTCTCTGACGGTGGTAAACCCCTAAAAGTTGGTCTGTGAAACTCTAATCTAGAGGAAGATGGAGGATGATAGAAGTTGGTGGATGATACAATGGGGTTTTGCAGGTTCGGGTGGGTGGTGACCGGTGGGCGGTGGCTAGGGTGGGTGGTGGTTGGGCGGTTGGTTGAAGTCTAGAGAGAGGGGAATAAATGATACAAGTTTTATATATATGATTTTTTTTACACAATAGCCCCTACATATAAGTTATTTACACAATAGTCTCTCAAAAGATAAAATGACAAAAATACCCTCATGTGCCTTGCACATGACCATGCTTAACAAAAAAAATTAACTGAGTTAGGACTAAAGGACAAGCCATGCAAGATTTTAAAAAATTAAGTACAAAACTCATCAATTTTAAAGATGAGTTAATTACTGTTTTCGTCCCTGTGGTTTGTCAAAAATCACTATTTCAGTCCATTAGTTTAAAAATTGCGATTTCAGTCCCTGTGGTTTCACTTTCGTAACCATTTCAGTCCACCTCGTAACCATTTCAGTCCATGTACTTAACAGAATAATGGATTGAAATGGTTATGAAAGTGAAACCACAGGGACTGAAATGGTTACGAAAGTGAAACCACATGGACTGAAATCGCAATTTTTAAACTAATGGACTGAAATAGTGATTTTTGACAAACCACAGGGACGAAAACAGTAATTAACTCTTTAAAGATAAAGGACACCGCCTGAAATTTGGTATAAAAATAAAGGACAAAACTTGCAATTCACTCTACTAATTAATTAGTGTTTTTTTAAAGTGGAAACTTGGTTTTTAGTGTGGTTTTTATCAAGTCGCAATGACTCCAAATCTCCAATTCTGGAATACCAAAGAGATTTCAGATGGAAACTATGTCTCTATGTTGTTCAATTTTTAGTAAAGTAATCATTCCGTCAATACTTCAACTCACATTTAAGCTAGCATAATGTCACGGAGTAACTTTCTGATTTTCTTGCGGCACTTAGAATACGTCTAAGTTAAGTCTTATGTTTGTGTTTGGTTATGAATAAACAGCGGAAGACTTTGTTTGTGATAATCACAAGTATGGTTTTGTAGTGCAATCTACAACAAAGATGGGTTTTGTATTATTTGAACAAAGTTTACAAATAGAGAGTTTACAAGAAGTTAGCTTATGAATGAGTTATGAGGGGTGATCTCAAAATGAGACCCTAACAGCTATTTATACTACTTCACTACTAGTTCTAGAGAATTCTCAATCTAGAGAATTCCTTACATAATATCCAAGATATTTATGAGCTGAAGTCTAGAGCATTCTTGCCGAAATATCTAGCATTTCCAATTGAATTCAAGAGTGTTCTAGATGGTTCTTGGCTACATCTTTTGGGCAGAATTATTAGCCCATTCTAGACCCTTCCGAGCTCCCTCAAGGCTGATCTAGGACCTTCTAAGGGTGCCAAGACGCTCCAGTATTGTCTAGGCTGTTCCAGAGACTTTCGGGCAGCCCTAGACGCTTCCTTAGTGTTCCGAAAACTTCCGGAATGCTGAAATTTTGAGCTGAATTTTTGCGGGGCGTGACAATAATCTTTCATCTTTCGCTCTGGCGCACACACAGTTTATATAAAATATATCTAGTTCTACGTTTTAATTGTTTCTCAAATTAGAAGTGAAGAAAAGAAGATGTTATTGAGCCAAATTGTGTTATTCGTAAGCATTTATTTGTAAAGGCTTATTGTTCCAATATTTATCCTTCCAAGTGGAGTAGAATAACTAGAAAAGCAAATCAAAAGGTAAGATTCTACCTTTGCTTCGGCTTGGGGTGGGGCTGTACTATTTTATAAAATATACCTTTCGAAGAAAGAAAAAAAAAGAGAATAAATAGAAAAGCATATAATTTGAGAATCCCCATCCTCGCATTCCTCTTTTGGGCCTCAATTATTGAAGCTCTATTGTTGGAATCATGATATGGATAGACTAATAACTAATACATAACTGACAGATTTTTTCTGTTATTAATTGACTAGTCTTTTTTTGAGTTAGTGGACTAAAATATCATTTTTGATTAAAGAAAAATTACTAGAAGAGACAAGGTAACTTAATTAAAAGCTAACGCCTAACGGAATACACATGCAATTCAGCCCTTGACACAGAGACGGAACTTAAACATTTAAATTAGGGGCCAAATATATTAGAAATTAAATTACAGTTGTCAGGCCTCCTAATCCAAGATCTCACTCAGCTAAAGCAACCAACAGGTGTGCGGAATCCACCTGATGATCAACCACTGTAGATGAAACACTAGAATGCAAAGATTTGTGAGAGGAATCAAGAATACACAGAGTATTCTTGATGAAGAAGATGAATGACGTCACACACACAGTAGCAGCCAGACAAACACACACAATGATTAGGGTTAGGTGCACAGAATTTCACACAGAATCGCAACCTTGTCTATTCCACATAAAGGTATATATACAAGGTAAAACCCGGACTTTCAAGACAAACTAGAAAGCCCGGACAAAACAAACAACACAAAACTCTGACCTTTTGCCCTATACAAAACTCAGACAAAAGACCTAGCCTTAAACCCCTGACCTTTGTCCTTAACATAAACCTCAGACAAAATACTATCCTAAAACTTGGTCAAAGTGTCCCTAGGATAAAGTTGGGACAAAGTGTCCCTAGGATAAAGTTGGGACTAACTTTCACCAAATGTACAATAAAGACCCTAAAGAATGGGAGACATGCACTTATCACCTAAAGTGCATTAACAAACTCCCCCTTGATTAGTGCATGGTCTTCATTGGACTTGAGATCTTCATACTCTTGCTTCGAGAACTGGCTGCCTGGTTTTTCACACAGAACTGCACGACCTTGATGTAGTGATCAGCTAACGGTTGATCTTCTTCAAAGGAATGCAATGGCAGACGTCTTAGCTTCTTCAAATCTTCCATCTTGTGATGAACGATCCAGACGCACACAACTTCTGCAAATCTTCCATCTTGAGATGAACGAACCAGACGCACACAGCTTCTGCAAATCTTCCATCTTGTGATGAACGATCCAGACGCACACAGCTTCTGCAAATCTTCCATATTGTGATGAACGATCCAGACCTGAAACACTTAACCCAGGATTAAGAAACTTAACCCAGAAGACACTCGGCCCAAACCTGGATCCCAAAACTAATTCCAATATCCCGGAATCAACAAATGAAATAATAAACAACCAATATTTAATAAATTGTATTTCAAAACACGATCATTCAGAACAACTTATTTCAAAAATTATACTTTTGAAAAAATATCACAACTTGGAACCAGATTTACCGAAACACCTTAAAATGACGTGATTACCCACACACTTTGATGGATCTTGCACGACCGATTTCTATACAAAATACTTATTTTAAGATTACCTAACTTGATGTTTAACACCTTATTAAAGAATATTCACAACCCTTAGAGAAATTTTCAAAATGATAACTCGCACATAGAAACAAGAAAGCAAAATCTTTTTTTGATGTTTTTGAATTTTTGACTGAATAAAGAAATTAAACCTACGAACGTATTTACACTAATTATCTTTTTGTGAAATCGGAGCAAAGGGATCATATCGGTTTTTCTGTCAATATCGAACACAAGAACATAGTTTATCAGTTTAAGCTCTTAGAATGATATTAACAGTTCAAGACGTTCAACGGTATTGTGGTCCACTTAAGCTTTAGCACGCTTTCGAACACTGTTTTCGAGATATGGAATTAAGTGTATTAAGCTGACAGTAACTATGTTTACCCACCTCAGAATATACTCCCGTATCAAGGTATGCACGAGTGTTCATCTTACTGGTGAGTATACCATTTATCATCTGTTTTGACGTATAAGCTAATGTGAGATACTCACTTATTTGGGATTGAAAACAAGTCCTTTGTGATAGAATCACTTATTGAGGAGGAACTTGAATTTCAGATGCAAAGGGCACAGGAGCAAGTCCGTGAACAGGTTAGTACCATCGTACAGACAAAGAGACGAACTTGACTCCCGCATGATTTTGTGGGACATGTGATTGTTTATCACTTATTTGGGTCTAATGCATCATGTATTAAAGATATTTACACGTATGTATGGTATCATGGAAGATCTAGACTTGTGTCCCCGTTGTTTTCCGGTAAAAGAAACAACCATGATACCCAGATGATAAACAACATAAAGACCACGTATCTCAGAACCTCGGCAATCTATCAAACGAAATTACGGTACCAAGACCATATATCCGAGAGATGTACCACACAAGTTACGCAGTTCATTATGTTTATATACCAAAAACAGGTTCTTATTGACGCGTAAAACCTACCGAAGCAACGTATAATGAAGCTGTCACAGTTAACGGTTAATTTTATATATATAACCATAGTCCTGTACCAGATACGACTAACCGATGTACTATCATTTCCCTTATATCTCAACACGACTTCATTTTATATTTTCAAATGTTTTTGTATTTTTCTTAAAATTTATCCTACAACTAAGTAAAATATTTTTGGAGTTTTTCAATTTTTCGAAAGCGGTAAGAACTGTACAGAAAACATAAAATAAAGTTTCTATGCGAGTTTTGAAAAGCATTTTACTCGGGGTTGATCATGCCAATCATTCGGACCAGATTTTCAAATCTAGCCCGATCGAATGTCTTCGTAAACAGGTCGGCAAGATTATCCATGGTGTCTACCCTAACCACTTCTATTAAACCCTTCTCAGCACAGTCGCGAATGAAATGATGCCTAACATCTATGTGCTTAGTGCGTGAGTGATTAACAGGATTGTTAGTTATGGAAATGGCAGAGTTATTATCGACAAGAATAGGAGTTCGAGTAAAATTCAAACCGTAGTCCCTCATCTGCTGCTGAATCCACAAGACCTGAGCACAACAGCTTGATGCAGCAATGTACTCGGCCTCGCACGTGGATAACGAAACTGCAACTTGCTTTTTGCATTGCCAAGAGACAAGACGGTTCCCAAGAAGTTGTGCGCCGCCAGAGGTTGACTTTCTGTTCATCCGGCACCCTCCGAAATCTGCGTCAGCATACGCCATCAAATCCAGACCACCTTCAGCTGGATACCACAATCCAAGCTTAGGCGTCCCTTTCAGATATCTGAAAATACGCTTGACTGCTTTCAAGTGAGACTCCTTCGGAGTTGATTGGTACCTAGCACACAAACAAACAGAGAACATAATATCTGGTCGTGAAGCAGTAAGATACATCAATGAACCTATCATTGCTCGATATAGAGTCGGATCCACTTCAGGATCTTTCACATCATCGGATGAAAGCTTGATATTTGTCGGGAGAGGCGTGTCATAGGGTAAGCTATCTTCCAATCCAAATCTTTTGAGAATCTCGTGAACATACTTTGTCTGATGCACGTACGTCTCGGTTTTCCCTTGACTCACTTGAAGACCTAAATAGAAAGATAACTCGCCCATCGCGCTCATTTCAAATTTGGACTTCATCACCGCTTCGAGCTCACGACACAATTCTTCATTTGAAGAACCAAAAATTATGTCATCAACGTAAATTTGCACGATCAGAAAATCTCCCCCTTTCTTCAAAATGAATAGTGTGGAGTCAATTGCACCACGCGAGAACCCGTGCTCCAATAGATGCTTTGACAACGTCTCGTACCATGCTCGAGGAGCCTGATGGAGACCATAAAGAGCCTTGTCCAACAAATAGACTTTGTTATCTGACCCTGGAGCTTCGAAACCCGGCGGTTGGGATACATACACAGTTTCATGCAATTTCCCGTAAAGGAACGCGCTTTTCACATCCAACTGGTAGACTTTGAAACGCATGTGTGCAGCAAAGGCTAGAAACAAACGAATAGCTTCAAGTCTTGCCACCGGAGCATAAACTTCTGTATAATCAATCCCTTCCTCTTGATTGAAGCCTTGAACAACCAACCGTGCTTTGTTTCTGACGACGACACCCTTATCGTCTTTCTTGCACTTGAAAACCCATTTCGTGTTGATTGCATGTTGGCCCTTTGGAAGATCGACCAAATTCCACACCTTTAACTTGTCGAACTGAGCTAACTCTTCTTGCATAACCTCACACCAAGAATTATCCTTCAGAGCCATTTGATAGTTCTTCGGCTCTATTTGAGAGATAAAACATTCATGCAGGCTAAGATTGTAGATTTCTACTTTCTTGATAGCAGAGAACAGACACTGCATCTCTGAAATACTCCTTCGCGTTTGCACTCCCGCATTTGGATTCCCAATAATATTATCAACAGGATGATGAACATTTGTTCTTGGAACTGGAATTGCCGGAGCTTGAAGATTGTTTCCCAAATTCGATTGAATCTCCCCCTCAACATTTGCATTACTACTAGAAGCTTGATCATTTCCAGAAGACACATTAACATTTGGATATGCTGAAAAATCAACGTAAAGATCACCACTTGTAGTTTGAGCAGCTGCATTGGGGATCTGCTCAGCAACAACTTCGTTTACAATAGAAGAATCAGCGACTGGATCTCCTGAGTGAACATTCGAAGACACATTAGTAGGAATACTTGCTCTCCAGCTCGCATCCACTTCATCTTTGTTCACAAGATGTGTGTAGACAACCTCCGAATCCTCTTCTGAAACATCAGGAAGATCAAAAGAATCAAATAATTTATCATAATC
This sequence comes from Helianthus tuberosus, assembly GCA_030545235.1. Taxonomy (NCBI): domain Eukaryota; kingdom Viridiplantae; phylum Streptophyta; class Magnoliopsida; order Asterales; family Asteraceae; genus Helianthus; species Helianthus tuberosus. The sequence goes on from CM060404.1 coordinate 59,027,971, forward strand.
GTAACCACTTTTAGGACCGAATTCGGACGGTGGAGGATCGTAACTCAAAGGAGTTATATCAAACACGATCTCCACTGTTCGCTTCTTAACGTTATAAACGCGTTTGTTGGGAGTTCCATTGGCATAACCCAAAAAGAACCCAACTTCACCAACTTCCCCCATTTTAGGAGTATCTTTGGTGCGTTTGATAACACACTTGATCCCAAAAGGTTGAAAACCAGATAAGTTCGGTTTCTTGTTTTCAAGCAATTCATAATACGTTTTATCTTCTCTTTTGACCATAAGCACATGATTTAACACATAACATGCAGTGTTTACCGCCTCGGCCCAGAAGAAAATTGGCAATTTAGATTCAGAAAGCATAGTTCGGGCCGCCTCAATTAGGGTACGATTCTTCCGTTCTGCAACTCCGTTCTGTTGAGGAACATATGGAGCGCTGAACTGATGAACTATTCCCATTTCCCGACATAACTCATCCATATAACGATTTTTAAACTCAGAGCCATTGTCACTTCGGATTTTCTTAATAGGAAGTGAATAATTTTTCTCAAGTTGTTTGAATAAGTCTCTTAAAATACTAGCAGTTTGATCCTTTGTTTTTAAGAAAAATACCCATGAATAACGTGAGAAATCGTCTGTGACAACTAAGCAATAAGACATCCCACCAATGCTAGCAACATGAATCGGGCCGAAAAGATCCATGTGAAGCAATTCAAGTGGTTTTTGGATCGAGTTAACTGTTTTTGGTTTATGAGGCTTTTGTTTGATTTTTCCTTTTTCACATGATTCACATTTGTTGTGCATATTGAAACTACGTAAAGGAACCCCCAACACTAAGTTGTTTTTCACTAAGTGGTTCATTTTTCGCAGATGCACGTGGCCCATTCTCCTATGCCAGAGATACGATTGATCTTCAGTCGCCTTAGAAAGTAGACAAGTCACTAGAGCAGACGAGTTAACCAACGGGCGCATATCCATGACATATGTGTTATTCACCCTTGGAGCCCTCATAACGATCCAATCTTCAGGAACAACAAATCCCGGACGCAAGACGAAGCAAGCTTTATCAGTGAACAGCATTGTGTACTTGTTATCACAGATTTGAGAAACCGACATCAAGTTATGCTTCAGTTCTTCAACGTAGTTCACTTTATGCAGCGTAATTTTTCCATTTGACACCGAACCTTCACCGGTGATGTAACCACCCTTCTCACCGGCAAAATTCACATAACCACCACGAATTTGTTTAAAATTGTTCAATAACTCTTTATTTCCTGTCATGTGTCTGGAACAGCCACTATCGATATACCAAATATAGATAGCTCTTTTCAGCTGCTCCTACACTCCCCAACAAGAAAATTTAGTTAGAGTGTGGGACCCAAGCCATGACGGTCTTGGGTCGTCCTGATTCATCAACATAAGAAAACTCTTTGAAATGACCATCAGTGCCATTGTGTCCTCCATTTCCATTTCGGAAATTGTTGGAATGACTCCCCGAAAATCGTGGATTATACGGAGTTGACGATCTGTTGGTATAACCAGAGTTTCCATAACCTCGGCTTCCATGGTTTTGGTAACTGTAATTTTGATTCCTGGGTGGCTCAAAATTCCTACCAAATCTAGGAACATCATCGTGTCTTGAGAATGATCGTGGATGATTATCCGAATGCTGTCTTTGATTTGGAAATCAGGGGGGTGACACATTTCGGTCATTCACGAATCTGTTCTGTGCATGAGGTCTAACATTGTTGTTGCTCGAACCTCCAGAACGTTGGTCATTCTCATGTGTTTGGAAAGTAACATGATTTTATCGTCTGTGAGGGGTTTTCTCACGAGTATCATGTCTTTGAGATGAACTTTCCGATCCTTTACCACGATTTATAACAACTGGTTTCTCCCCATGATCCTGATTTTGTTGTGATTTAACATTTGTTTTGACAACTGGTTTTACATCCTGTTTAATCACTTTGTTTTTCTCAACCTTCTGATTTTTACCGTTTTTCTTTTCAACATTAACTACTTCATTTTGTGGTTTTTCAACAAAAGGTTTCTTTTGATCAGGATCAACAAGAGATTTACCCTTGTCATCTGGACAATCTGCGGCTAAGTGTCCTTTCCCACGACACTTATAACATTTGCGAACTTTCGCAGCATTCTTTGGACGTTCCTCATGACTGGTCGAAGATGATGAGGTGTTAGTGGGATTTTTCAAAATTTGGTTGACAAACTGAGAGTTTGAACCAGTTTCGATCTTTACTTCTTCTTTGACAAAATCCTCCCCTTTAACAAACTCAGTTTTAGGGATATTTTTCAAAGACTTGTTAGATTTCCCACGTGACTTTGGTTTTGACTTCACATTTTGAACTTGATTAAACATTTCCAAAATCTTATTGTTTATCAAATTTTCAATGTTTTCAAGATTTACTTCATTTTTCTTTGAAACTCCACTCATCTTCGACTGATCTGAGTCAGTAACTTCATCTGGCTCAGATTCTGACTCACTTTGCGGTTCAACCGTCAGAGGGGTCGTTGGCACAAAATTTGCCAATTCAGGATCAATGCTTGGCATCGATGTATAGTTATGGTTTACCGGTGGAGGCACCTTACTATATCCAATGCCGAACATTTCTTCCTCAGATTCTTTGAGACGTTGGCTGTTAATACAGAAATTCATCACTTCAGATGAATCCCCGAACTTTTCAATTTTTCGTTGCAAGTCTAAAATCATATTATCTTTTTCCAAAATAATTTTGTTCTTTTCCAAAACACAATTTTGGTTCATTTCAAGTTCAGATTTTAATTCCTGATTTTTAACAGTTCCCTGAGCCACACGTCTCTCAAATTCAGATATATCATTTTTCAGCGCTTTTATCTTAATTCGGTGTTCTTTATCCGAATTAGACAAAACAGCAATGAGTTCTCTGGATTTTTCTAAGTCTGCAATTAAGTTTGTGTTATGAAGTGCGTATCTATCAATCTTAGTCACAAACTCAACACATCTAGCACATCGCTTATCTACAGAAGATGATTTTACCTCAATGCCAGCCATGAATGCACATGCTTCATTTTCTCCGGATTTTTCTTCCAACCTTTTAGCTTCTGCATCCGCAAATTGCTGCATTTCGGCTGTGGAGATGTTGAATTCAAAGCGTTCTCCCTTTTCTCCATCTTCTGTTTTGTTAGCTTTTTCAACAGACTCTTCATTCAAGTTATCTTCATTCTCAGAAACATTTCCCGAATCCAACTCTTCCCCAAGAACCTCAGCTACAACTGCAAGTTCCTCAATGCTAGTCTCTTCGACAATCTCTTCACACACTTCTTCAGCTACAACCGCAAATTCCTCAATGCTAGTCTCTTCGACAATCTCTTCACACACTTCTTCGTTGACAATTTCAGCTATAAAGGCTTGTGACACAATAGCTCCTGAAAAGTCTTCCAATGCACAACCCAGTCGTAAGGCTCAGTCACTTTTTGTAAAGATTGAGCCACCATAGCATTGTTTGTTGAAGGTGTAAGATTTTCAGAACCACTTGGACGAGCACTTGAGTTGGAAGTAGTTGCTGAATTGTTGTGAGGTCTTGAGTTGTTTTCTTGAGAGTAGTTTTCTCTGTTCGATCTTTCCATCTTCGGCTTCCGACAATCACGTGCGAAATTCCCGTAGATGCCGCAGTTGTGACATTTCACCTTTGACATGTCGACTCCCATTCGAGTCTTTGTCTGACCTCCTATGAACTTTCTACCTGTCTTCAACAGAAACTTCTTCGCTCTACGGACTAACAGTGCCATATTGGGTTGTAGATCAAGTTCTTCCATTTCGTCTTGATCTATCTGATCAAAGTCCTCATCGAGACTTGACGGTTCAACGAGCTTTCCAAGACAGAAGTTCTCGTAGGCAGTCATGAAGGACGCCAAAAGGCTCATGTTTTCTTCAATCAATTTTAAACAACTTGCATCTACCATTGGAATGTTCAAGCTTGTCGCTTGAGATTTCTGAGCTCCACTGGAAGAGTACATTCCTTGATTGGAATTGGTTGTTCCGCTTGAACTAACATTGTTGCTTATAAAGGCGTGTTCACTTGCAGAACCTTCATTCTCCGAATACAAAGCAACACCGACTCCACTATCATTACCCTTCTCCATTGGTTTCGAAGCCTTATATAACTGAGGATCTTGGATCTTCTCGAAATCAGATGCTTGATCTTCCATATTCCAAGCATAACCCTTCAGTTTTTGAACAACTTCTTCCAATGAGAGCTCCTCATAGAGAACACCTTCTCTAATCAACGCGGTGTACATATTCCATTCTCTGGGAAGGCAATTTAGAAACTTCTCAACTTTCTCAAATTCAGTGTAGATGCCTTCTTGACTTCTATCAAGTTCGCTCAACAAATGATAAAACCGGTTCACTGTATCATCAAATGATTCATTTCTTAAGGCTTTAAACACAACGAATTGAGTCTTCAAACGTTCGAGACGTCGTTTCTTGTATATTGCATTTCCTTCATAGCGCTCGATCATGCTATCCCACAACTGCTTCGAGGTACTTCTCTTACGGAAAGTATGAAGTATCGATTGTGTCATAGCCATCGTAATCATTGACATAGCTTTCTCTTCACAATCAAAAAATTTCTTCTGGTCATCAGTAAGTGCCAAATACGTATCAATCGTCAACGTACGTATTGGAGTAGCTCCACATCCTTTAACAATACACAGCCAAATCTTGATGTCTTTTGCTCTAACATACATCTCAAACCGATCCTTCCATTTTGGGAAATCCAATTCATTAATCAACAGAGGAGGTTTGTCGTTACTCCCTACCTCAGCATTGTGCTTGAGGTTTTGCACCATTGTAGTCAGATTGTTGTTTGCCATTTCAGAAAACAACAGTAGGTTACCAAGCAAGAACTGTGTCACTGAAAGATTTTCTAAGTCCAAACACGGAGTAAAGCGTCTGAGCTTTAATCAGAGAGTGAAACCCGGATCACAAAACCTGAAATAAAACACAAACAGAGAAACTCGGATACTACACAGTTAGAAGTTTAAACTCAGACCACCTAAAGAGTGTAAAGTTCGGACTCTAATGAACTCTATAAACTTCGGACACAAAAACTCTTAAAAATACTATAAAATTCGGACTCAAGAGCTCTAAAGAAGTTATAAAATTCGGACTCACCAAGAGCTCGGACGCAAGAACTCAGACTCCACAAAGAAATTCGGACTCACCAAGAGTTACAAAAATCGGACTAACTATGAAACTTGGACAAGAAACTCCGACCTTCTAAATAAAAGGAAACAAACTCCTAATACTTTTAACAAACAAAAATAATCGGACTCTTACTCAACTTGAAACCATATAAAAAAGTCGGACTCCTACTCTAAAAAAAATTCGGACACTAAAAGATCTAACCTAAAAATTTGGTAACTCTTAAAAATCGGATAACAACAATAAAAGTCGGACTATAGGGACAATGAAACTCAGACAAAACAAAACAACAAAAAGTCGGACTAAAGAGACTAAAATTTTAAAATTTTAAAAAATCAGACTTAAATAAAAGAACCAAAATTCGGACTGACCTAGACTCGACAAAAAAACTCGGACATTAAGAAAATTCGGACAAGCATTAAAAGTCGGACTAAGGAATCTATGAAAATTAAAATTAAAAAAAAATTCTGACACAAAGAAACTAACTTATAATAATTCGGACTACCTAGATACAAGATAAACTTCTGACTAATATAACTATAAAAGTCGGATAACCTAATAACTATTATAATATTCGGACAGGACTCAACTATGTTAAAAATAACAACTCGGACTCTACTAGTATTACTTCACAAAAGTCGGACTTAACTAAACTAAAGGAGTTAAAACTTCGGACATGAGTTGAAATTAGGATCAAAACTCGGACCTAATTAAAGGACACAAAACTCGGACAGGAGTTGAAACTAGGATCAAAACTCGGACTCTAAAAATCCTAAAATTCGGACAAGGTAAACTCAAAACTCAGACCCTCTAAAACTCAGAAGAACCAATCCCCGGACTATCTCCCCAATGTGACTACACACTGGTTCAACAATACCCCGGAGACACAAACACAGGATTTAAACCACGGACAAGGTTTCCAAAGATCAAACTCAGAATCTTTTTCAACCTTCAAACTCTGTATGATGAAGAACCAAAAACCCCTGTAAAACCCAGATGAAGATTGACACTAAAAATCACCAAACTACTCAAAATCCATCATCAAATCACTAGAAATGAATGAAGAATCATGAATAAAACACAAAAGCTCACTAAACACTCACTAACCCCTATCAAAGATGAACTTTTCTCACAAAAACCTTCAAACTAAGAAACACCTACAGTAGTATGAGCACACTGCTCTGATACCACTTGTCAGGCCTCCTAATCCAAGATCTCACCCAGCTAAAGCAACCAACAGGTGTGCGGAATCCACCTGATGATCAACCACTGTAGATGAAACACTAGAATGCAAAGATTTGTGAGAGGAATCAAGAATACACAGAGTATTCTTGATGAAGAAGATGAATGACGTCACACACACAGTAGCCGCCAGACAAACACACACAATGATTAGGGTTAGGTGCACAGAATTTCACACAGAATCGCCACCTTGTCTATTCCACATAAAGGTATATATACAAGGTAAAACCCGGACTTTCAAGACAAACTAGAAAGCCCGGACAAAACAAACAACACAAAACTCTGACCTTTTGCCCTATACAAAACTCAGACAAAAGACCTAGCCTTAAACCCCTGACCTTTGTCCTTAACATAAACCTCAGACAAAATACTATCCTAAAACTTGGACAAAGTGTCCCTAGGATAAAGTTGGGACAAAGTGTCCCTAGGATAAAGTTGGGACTAACTTTCACCAAATATACAATAAAGACCCTAAAGAATGGGAGACATGCACTTATCACCTAAAGTGCATTAACAACAGTTCTTATACAAAAAAACCAACTGGAGAATATTTTTTAAAGCTAATGGGCTAAAATATACACTTCGAAAGATAAAATTAGGAAGGGGCGAGGCCTCTCCTCGCCTCAGTGAAGTTTTGCCCATGCCTTGGCAAAACATACAAAGACAAAAAGAGCCAATCGAAGGAGATGCGAAATAGTATCTGCCGGCAAGTGAATCTTTCTTTACCTTTAATTTATTTATTTCACCTTTGACATGTCGACTCCCATTCGAGTCTTTGTCTGACCTCCTATGAACTTTATACCTGTCTTCAACAGAAACTTCTTCGCTCTACGGACTAACAGTGCCATATTGAGTTGTAGATCAAGTTCTTCCATTTCGTCTTGATCTATCTGATCAAAGTCCTCATCGAGACTTGACGGTTCAACGAGCTTTCCAAGACAGAAGCTCTCGTAGGCAGTCATGAAGGACGCCAAAAGGCTCATGTTTTCTTCAATCAATTTTAAACAACTTGCATCTACCTTTGGAATGTTCAAGCTTGTCGCTTGAGATTTCTGAGCTCCACTGGAAGAGTACATTCCTTGATTGGAATTGGTTGTTCCGCTTGAACTAACATTGTTGCTTATAAAGGCGTGTTCACTTGCAGAACCTTCATTATCCGAATACAAAGCAACACCGACTCCACTATCATTACCCTTCTCCATTGGTTTTGAAGCCTTATATAACTGAGGATCTTGGATCTTCTCGAAATCAGATGCTTGATCTTCCATATTCCAAGCATAACCTTTCAGTTTTTGAACAACTTCTTCCAATGAGAGCTCCTCATAGAGAACACCTTCTCTAATCAACGCGGTGTACATATTCCATTCTCTGGGAAGGCAATTTAGAAACTTCTCAACTTTCTCAAATTCAGTGTAGATGCCTTCTTGACTTCTATCAAGTTCGCTCAACAAATGATAAAACCGGTTCACTGTATCATCAAATGATTCATTTCTTAAGGCTTGAAACACAACGAATTGAGTCTTCAAACGTTCGAGACGTCGTTTCTTGTATATTGCATTTCCTTCATAGCGCTCGATCATGCTATCCCACAACTGCTTCGAGGTACTTCTCTTACGGAAAGTATGAAGTATCGATTGTGTCATAGCCATCGTAATCATTGACATAGCTTTCTCTTCACAATCAAAAAATTTCTTCTGGTCATCAGTAAGTGCCAAATACGTATCAATCGTCAACGTACGTATTGGAGTAGCTCCACATCCTTTAACAATACACAGCCAAATCTTGATGTCTTTTGCTCTAACATACATCTCAAACCGATCCTTCCATTCTGGGAAATCCAATTCATTAATCAACAGAGGAGGTTTGTCGTTACTCCCTACCTCAGCATTGTGCTTGAGGTTTTGCACCATTGTAGTCAGATTGTTGTTTGCCATTTCAGAAAACAACAGTAGGTTACCAAGCAAGAACTGTGTCACTGAAAGATTTTCTAAGTCCAAACACGGAGAGAAAACACGGAGTAAAGCGTCTGAGCTTTAATCAGAGAGTGAAACCCGGATCACAAAACCTGAAATAAAACACAAACAGAGAAACTCGGATACTACACAGTTAGAAGTTTAAACTCAGACCACCTAAAGAGTGTAAAGTTCGGACTCTAATGAACTCTATAAACTTCGGACACAAAAACTCTTAAAAATACTATAAAATTCGGACTCAAGAGCTCTAAAGAAGTTATAAAATTCGGACTCACCAAGAGTTCGGACGCAAGAACTCGGACTCCACAAAGAAATTCGGACTCACCAAGAGTTACAAAAATCGGACTAACTATGAAACTTGGACAAGAAACTCCGACCTTCTAAATAAAAGGAAACAAACTCCTAATACTTTTAACAAACAAAAATAATCGGACTCTTACTCAACTTGAAACCATATAAAAAAGTCGGACTCCTACTCTAAAAAAAAATTCGGACACTAAAAGATCTAACCTAAAAATTTGGTAACTCTTAAAAATCGGATAACAACAATAAAAGTCGGACTATAGGGACAATGAAACTCAGACAAAACAAAACAACAAAAAGTCGGACTAAAGAGACTAAAATTTTAAAATTTTAAAAAATCAGACTTAAATAAAAGAACCAAAATTCGGACTGACCTAGACTCGACAAAAAAACTCGAACATTAAGAAAATTCGGACAAGCATTAAAAGTCGGACTAAGGAATCTATGAAAATTAAAATTAAAAAAAAATTCTGACACAAAGAAACTAACTTATAATAATTCGGACTACCTAGATACAAGATAAACTTCTGACTAATATAACTATAAAAGTCGGATAACCTAATAACTATTATAATATTCGGACAGGACTCAACTATGTTAAAAATAACAACTCGGACTCTACTAGTATTACTTCACAAAAGTCGGACTTAACTAAACTAAAGGAGTTAAAACTTCGGACATGAGTTGAAATTAGGATCAAAACTCGGACCTAATTAAAGGACACAAAACTCGGACAGGAGTTGAAACTAGGATCAAAACTCGGACTCTAAAAATCCTAAAATTCGGACACGATAAACTCAAAACTCAGACCCTCTAAAACTCAGAAGAACCAATCCCCGGACTATCTCCCTAATGTGACTACACACTGGTTCAACAATACCCCGGAGACACAAACACAGGATTTAAACCACGGACAAGGTTTCCAAAGATCAAACTCAGAATCTTTTTCAACCTTCAAACTCTGTATGATGAAGAACCAAAAACCCCTGTAAAACCCAGATGAAGATTGACATTAAAAATCACCAAACTACTCAAAATCCATCATCAAATCACTAGAAATGAATGAAGAATCATGAATAAAACACAAAAGCTCACTAAACACTCACTAACCCCTATCAAAGATGAACTTTTTTCACAAAAACCTTCAAACTAAGAAACACCTACAGTAGTATGAGCACACTGCTCTGATACCACTTGTCAGGCCTCCTAATCCAAGATCTCACTCAGCTAAAGCAACCAACAGGTGTGCGGAATCCACCTGATGATCAACCACTGTAGATGAAACACTAGAATGCAAAGATTTGTGAGAGGAATCAAGAATACACAGAGTATTCTTGATGAAGAAGATGAATGACGTCACACACACAGTAGCCGCCAGACAAACACACACAATGATTAGGGTTAGGTGCACAGAATTTCACACAGAATCGCCACCTTGTCTATTCCACATAAAGGTATATATACAAGGTAAAACCCGGACTTTCAAGACAAACTAGAAAGCCCGGACAAAACAAACAACACAAAACTCTGACCTTTTGCCCTATACAAAACTCAGACAAAAGACCTAGCCTTAAACCCCTGACCTTTGTCCTTAACATAAACCTCAGACAAAATACTATCCTAAAACTTGGACAAAGTGTCCCTAGGATAAAGTTGGGACTAACTTTCACCAAATGTACAATAAAGACCCTAAAGAATGGGAGACATGCACTTATCACCTAAAGTGCATTAACAACAGTTCTTATACAAAAAAACCAACTGGGGAATATTTTTTAAAGCTAATGGGCTAAAATATACACTTCGAAAGATAAAATTAGGAAGGGGCAAGACCTCTCCTCGCCTCAGTGAAGTTTTGCCCATGCCTTGGCAAAACATACAAAGACAAAAAGAGCCAATCGAAGGAGATGCGAAATAGTATCTGCCGGCAAGTGAATCTTTCTTTACCTTTAATTTATTTATTTTTTTGAACGGCTAAATTCTTACAAACCTGTTGTTAGTGGGAGTCGAACCCCTGACTTCTAGTTAGAAACTTACACAATCCTTTTATCACCACCACACCACAAGGGATGGGGCTTTTACCTTTAATTTATTCAATTATGATTTCTAATTAACTTTTATAAGAGTTTGTTTAAAAAAACTAGATGGTAAAGAATTTAAAAGCAATATAACATCAGTACAAAAAACTTGACATGAGAAGACTTACGGGTACACATGTAACTATATGACCCACATTCACATATTTTTGGCACACGTGTAAATACTTTAGGTTTCTTGTAAAATTGTAAAGTTTACATTCTTTGAATGTGTGTATAAATTGGATGATTACTAGCATCATAAACAACATCCATCTTTCCAATACAACTCTTCCTTCCTCTTGAGAGAATGCCCAGAAAGGGTTGGACTAATTGGAGAGGACTCGAAGCGTCCTTACCAGAACACCAGATGAGGAGTATTTTCAAAGCATTCGACATCAATGGAGACGGCAAGCTCAGTCGGAAAGAATTAAAGTTGTGCTTGAAAAAGTTTGGCCTACATTTCGCGGGCTTAAGAGCTTGGGACGCAATCGGTCATATTGATGCTGATGGTGATGGTATGATCAGCGAGGACGAGATAGATGAGCTCATTAAATATGCTTCCAAGTGGGGACTTATTGTCACTCCGTAGAGTGAAACTACAAGCATCCATAGATATTAACTTAAGGATGCATGCAACTGTTTTCATTTTCCATGGTGGTTTTCTTAAAGTGGTCATATTAAATGTTTTCGTTTTCCATGGTGGTTTTCTTAAAGAGGTCATGTTTTAGTACGCTTGTGAACTTACAAACGTCTTAGTAGGATGTAGTACACCCTGTTGAAGGCCACTGTGGTTTATCTAATATATATCTTGCTAGTTTCTGTTCAACTAAAGAACTTTTTTTATTTGTTTTTTAGTTAAACCTTTCTTGCTTTGCCACTTGAATAGATGCTTTCTTGTACAGTTATTCGAACCTATTTGCACAATACACTAATATTAAATGTAATTCACAAATTGATAAATTCCAATGTTCTGATACTGTCAAAAGATAAGATACATTGCATTATTATGGATAACTGAGAATACTATCAATGAATATATTTCTGTTTCAATACTATCATTGAATATATTTGTGTATCTATCCTTTGCATATCTTAGTCATTTAAATATATGAATATAGAGTTTTTATACCTTTTCTCAAATCTTCTCCTGCATCTTCTCTTCTCTATCTGTTTCTTTTTCTTAAATATCATCTAATACTTCCTGTCCTTCATGTTTTCCTCTATTGTCTTCTCCCTCATTCAACAGCTCCTATTTCACAAACCATTTCTCTCCCAAACTAGCTAATTTGGCAAATCTGCTATTAAGCTTGACAATTATCTTGCCTGGAAACATCAAATCCTCACCTTTCTCAAAACAATGGGATTACTATCATATTTGAAGAGAGATATTATACCGCCGGCAGTAAACTCACCCGAACATTTAAACAATGGGAACATTTAAAGATGGTTTTGTCACTTCATGCATGAATAAATAACACGCGGGTCAAATCGACCCGATCCATTTGTTTATGATGACAAAAAAGAAAAAAAAACACACACACACACAAATATGTATAATACAATTACATTTAAAATATAAAAGCTTATGTCAATTTCTCTTTTTAAGTTATAATTATGGCATAAAATACACACACAGTTTAGTTTAATTTATGACATAAAACATATTGTAAAAAAATATATTATAATACAAATAAGTTAAACAGATCAACCCGCTAACCCGACCGGGTTGACCCGAACCTAACCTATTTAGCTAAATGGGTTCGCCGGTTGAACATGTAACTGTCCCAAACCCGTTTAGACTAAACGCAAACCCGTGTTAGGTTCGTGTCAGAAATTCATACCCCTACTTATATCATTTATCCAAAACATTTTTCTTTGTTTATCTATGCTTATAATAAAAGAAATCAATAAGTAACACATGTCATTTATTGAAGACATTTACTTTTTTATTTTCCCTACTTCTTTTTCCTGCTTATCTTATATTAAATAATAATTGATATTAAATCTTATCCTACTTTAGATATCGAATTGAATTATTCAATTTTTCTAATAAAATAGTATCCTTAAATTTAAATTGTAAATTTAAGATACTATTAAATAATACAAATTATTTAACATGAAAACCAAACTTTGTATAAATATATTATTTATTTATATTTTCATTATAAAAAATATTATATTGTTTTTCTTACATAATTTATAAATCAAATGTTCGGAATTGTACAAACATTTTATCACTCAGAATGGTTACTAATCTGCTTCTTAAATAACGAATCTTCTTTTCAATAACCATCTCCGGAATCAGTTTATCCATCGGGTATTGAGTATATCCGTATGATTTTTTTTAAGTTATAACTTTTTTTATTATTTGGTATATAAAATCAGATTTATCCAACAAGTGTATTACACAAGGTTTTTTTTTAAAGATATAACTTTATTATTATTTTCCGTCAAATACATGTATTTACCCCGTGTAATACATAGGGTTTTTAAAGATATCACTTTTTATTATTTTCTATACAAAATTATATTTATTTAACCCGTGTAATACACTACACAAGGTTTTTAAAGATGTAACTTTTCTATTATTTAAAATACAAAATTACATTTATTAAACTCTTGTAATACAGATGGTTTTTGAAGCTATATTTTTTTTATTATTTGATACATAAAATTAGATTTATTCAACCCATAAAATAGACGAGGTTTTTTTTAATATATAACTGTTTTATTATTTAGTATACAAAATTACATTTATTGAACTCGTGTAATACACAAGGTTTTTAAAGATATAACTTTTTCATTATTGGTATAAAAATTACATTTATCCAACCTGTATAATACACGGGGTTTTTAAAAATATAACATTTTTATTATTTAATATATAAAATTACATTTATTCAACTTGTGTAATAAACAGGATTTTTAAATATCTATTGTTTTAGTATGTAGTATAGAAAAGCATTTTTGTTCAAGTGTAATAGAAAAGTTCTAATATAGTATGTTATATAGAATGAGTAGAAATTACCTATATATTATATTAAGAATGGAATGAACAGTAACATAAATATTAGAATTCAATTTAGAATGGAATTACCTATATTATATATTAAATTTAGAATAGCATGAATAGTAACATAAATATTATAATTAGAATTTATATCTATTAATAAACCAACTAAATGAATAGTAGCAGGTAGATGATTCACCTACCTGCCTTTCTTCTTCACCCTCATGGTGAATTCAATTTAGAATATGTTAGAATTAGAATGGAAACTTACAGATTAAATTTAGAATAGAATGAATAGTAACATAAATATTATAATTAGAATTTATATTTATATCTATTAATAAACCAGCTAAATGAATAGTAGCAGGTAGATGATTCACCTACCTGCCTTTCTTCTTCACCCTCTTGGTAAATTCAATTTAGAATATGTTAGAATTAGAATAGAAACTTACATATGAGTAAATAGTATCAGGAACCCGTACCGGTTTTACCTATATATTAAATTTAGAATAGAATGAACAGTAACATAAATATTAGAATTCAATTTAGAATATGTTAGAATTATAATGGAAACTAACAGATGAGTAAATGGTATCAGGTATCCGTACCGGTACCGGTTTGGCACCGGTTTTTTCCTCAAATACCTGTGCCGTACCAGTACCGAACCGTAACGTACCAGGTATATTCGGTACCGGTACCCACTTTTGGGGATTCCAGTAACGGTATTTTCGGTACCGGTTGGTACCGAGCTCATCAAATCCTGTAGCAATGAGGCAATGCAAGTAATTGCACCGTTTAGATTAATTTTCATACACACAATAAGTAAACTGTATTTCGTTTGATTGAGGTTTTATATACACAAGAACTTATTTTGCTTTTTTTTTGTCTTTTTCTGTAATGAATGAATTGTACCATGCAAAATTAACTTGGATATTTAGAATATTGATGAGCAAATCGTATCAAATCCTGTAATCAAACCGGTATCGTATCGGTACCAAATTTACTATACCAAATCATTTTCCGGTACCAATTTGGTACCCACCTTTTGGCGTTTTCATAATCGTTACTTTCGGCTCGACACCGGTTTAGCACCATACCTGAATTTATTGATTTTTAACTTTAAATACCGTACCGTATTGTACCGAGCATTTTCGGTGCCGGTACCTAATTTCGATGATTTTTCAGATCGGTACTTTCGATGCCGTTACCGGTACCGAGCTCATACATATTTTAACGTGTTAGCACCGTAATAACTGAACTGAAAACAACCGAATTTCCAACGTGTAGGATGTGTGGGTCCTATTATTATATATTAGGTTATTTAGAGTAAACTGCCATTTTGGTTCCTGAGGTTTGGCCAGTTTTGCCACTTTAGTCCAAATTTCAAACTTTTTACATCCAAGGCCCTGTGGTTTGGTTTTTGTTTCCATTTTGGTCCAAATTTCAAAATTGGCCAGATTCTCCTACTTAAACTCTTCTATTTTTCTTTATTCTCAGGGGCATTTTGGGCATTTTGTAATTATTATAACTCACCACTGAATAAAAATAATGAAAAATAAATATTCGTTACCCCTATTTAAACCCTTCATCTCCACCACCTATTTGACCACCGAACTCACCACCACCACCACCCCCTCTCGTCGCCAAGCACCACCACCTGCCACCACCCTCTCGCACCCCCTGCAACCACCGCCCCCTCTCTCTCTCTCTCTCTTACATCACAACACCATCACCTCCACCTTCACAACTGCCACACCAATTCGGTGACCAAAATGGCTTTTTGATGAACCTACAACTAAATCCGGTGAGCACCTCCACCCAAAAAATGACTGGGCAAACACTATAGACCCTACCGCTATCCTCATAAATTCGCCCTAATCTTCCACTATTCTCCACCACCGTCGCCTTATCCCACCTTAAAAACCCTAATCAGTTTACCATGTGTTCTTGAGGCGGAGATCTGTGTGTCTCATTTCGGATTCATCATCATCGTCTTCAAAATCTAACCCTAAACCAAAACCATCCCATAACTGTACAACACTTTTTTCAGCGGAAAAAATCCGACCACAAGAACCGGTTACGCCGCCGGAGAGTGAAATTACCTTCTGGCCTTTCATTATCGTCAAAACAACAACTACCACTACTTTTAGCACAGAAAACTTCATTCATACGGGTGTCCTCAGAATCATAATATTCATCATCGGACTCTGCTACAGACGACGGCGTGTCATCGCCGTTACCGTCATCGGAAAAGTCAAAATCGACTATGCCAGCGTCATCGGACTCTGCTGTCGTTAAGGAACTTAGGGTTAGGGTTTTCGAGCGTTTGAGCTTCGATTTGAGGAGGTGGCGGAGTGTCGGAGACGCTGGCGATGGGAGAGCGACGGGAGAGGGGAGAGGTACGGTGGTGGTGCGGTGGGGATGGTGGTGGTGCGTGGTGAGAAGGGGGAGAGAGAGAGAGAGAGAGAAATGGGCAGAGATCTATGTGTGTTTGGGAGTTATAGTTTTATTTTATATAATTTTTAATCAATATTAGGTTATAATAAAACGTAAATAACCAAAATGCCCCTGAGTATAAAGACAAAAAAACCAGGTTTTAAGTAGGAGAATCTGGCCAAATTTGAAATTTGGACCAAAACCGCAACAAAAACCAAACCACAGGGCCTTGGATGTAAAATGTTTGAAATTTGAACTAAAGTGGCAAAACTGGCCAAACCTCAGGGACCAAAATGGCAGTTTACTCGGTTATTTAAAATCGCTTTTTTAAGACGGAGTGACTATCCTTACCACGTCATTTTTATTTATGTTTTGATATTCGGTATCTACTTGCCGTTGTTGACACGCCTTTTGTAGTCATTGGGTCCCCGCCACAACTCGCGGGCGTCAACTAGTTGACGCTAATTTATGGGAGGTGAATAACTGTATACGGGGAAAACCTGTAGGTCCCTCGGAGGTTGAGGTTTAACCTATTCCTTGTTATGTCTAACACACTAGCGAGTGCGGAATCCAAGCTAGCATGCAAACCGAGATAGAACAAGCACAAAACACAACACACAATCTTCAACGATTAACACCTCTGTATTAATACTATGAAAGATTCGGTTACAATGCAATGTTTACAAATCAGTTTTGCAAACTCTCTCAGTGTGTGTGTTCTCTCTGTCTCCAAATGTCTCTCTCTGTGTCTGTTATTCTATCTGTCTGACTTCTCGAAGTGAACACAACACATGGGTATATATACCCAACTCTGATCGTCTGGTCGAAGGATCAGACAGACTGATCGTAAGATCATCTGTCGACCAGAAACCCATCGAAGGATCACATATACCTCGAAGGATGATATCCTTCGTGGTCTATCCTTCGAAGGTTATCTTTCGAGCTCATCGAAGGATATAAACAATCCTTCGATGACACATCCTTCGACCCAGACATATTACAACCATTGTGTTGACTGTTTGGCCAAGTCAAACCGGAGGATGGTTGACTTGGTCAAACTTACAGGACTAACAAAGACATCGTTTGGTATCATGACAAAATACAGACAAAGTACAGACACAAGTGCACCAACAAACTCCCCCTTGGCTGTAGCTTTGTCTCGATCTTTGTCTCGATCTTAATACTTGTAGGTCCCTCGTGTCTTCAAGTCTTTCACGTCCTTTCAAGTCTTCAATGTCGGAGGATCTTTAAAGTCTTCACGTCTTAAAAGCAGAAAGTGTACCAACAAACTCCCCGTTTCATGTAGGAAGTGTGTTGACAAACTCCCCCTTAACATAAGCTCCCCCTTGAGTTATGCTCGTGAAATACTTGTTCTTTATGGATTGAGATCCTTGTGGTGTTGATGATGGTCAGCGGCAACTCGATCATCTTCATCATTTGAGTGCCTTCACGTCGTGTCCTCATTCCGAAGCTTGTCATCGACCATGTTCTCCTTGTCTTTAGAATCTGCACATGCAAGAAATCTAAACGCGTAATGAGAACAACTGCCTGGAATATCATAAGCAAGCGACACACATGTGACCATTGTTCAAACAAACACCGTCCGACAGTTTGAAAGTTTAATGTATTTTATCAATTTCAGATTTTAACTTTCAACACTTGCAAATTTCAACCGTTTATGAAGATTCAGTCGTTTCGGTTTTCGTTCAGGTTTCAGGTAACGAAGACTCGAGTTCTAACATCGTACGATCGAAAATAAAATAGAAATAAAATCTTTTTGGCTTTTATAAAGTTTAAATTAAAACACACCTAAATTTTTTTTTTTTTTTTGAATATTTCAAATGTAAAGACTGA
Source organism: Helianthus tuberosus (assembly GCA_030545235.1). Classification (NCBI taxonomy): domain Eukaryota; kingdom Viridiplantae; phylum Streptophyta; class Magnoliopsida; order Asterales; family Asteraceae; genus Helianthus; species Helianthus tuberosus. The sequence continues at coordinate 59,046,067 of CM060404.1, forward strand.
AAGCAGTAAATAAATATATACAAAGATGCGGAAAATGAAAGCATTAAAATAAATATTTACAGACATTCTTTTTGCGAGTTTCGAGGGTAAGAGAATCATATCAGTGTACGGTCATGCCAAAACGCTCTTGTTGTTCAATTAGTTAACATTAAGATAAGCATCCTATAACAATTATCGGTATTGTTGTCCACATAAGCTCAACTTATCAGATGTAATCATGGCGAGGGGATACGTTAAGGTATGATTTATACTTACCGACCGGTGTTCATCCACATCACGACACATTCCCGTATCAAGGTATGCACGAGGGTTCATCTTACCGGTGAGTATACCGATTATCATCTGTTTGACCGTATATGATGTGAGAAACTCACTTATTTTGATTGAAAACAAGCCCTATGTGATAGAATCACTTATTGATGAGGAACTTGATTTTCGATGCATTAGGGCACAGGAGCAAGTCCGTGAACAGGTCAGTACTTTCGTACAGCAGAGAGACGAACTTGACTCCCGGATAAATGTGATATATAATCACTTATTTTGTGGACATGTGATTGTTGATCACTTATTGGGGTCGAATGCAATATGTACACGTATGTATAGTATCATGGAAGATCTAGACTTGCGTCCCCGTTATTTTTCGGTAAAAGATACAACCATGATACCCAGATGATAAGCAGCATAAAGACCGAATATCTCAGAACCTCGGCAATCTCTCAAACGAAATTTCGGTACTAAGACCATATGCCAATGAATGGTTCCCACCTGGTCTTCAGTCGATTTAAGTTTATATCACCCTGCACACTTTAAAATGATTGTGAGCCTACCGATACATCTTATATAGAGCTGCTTATCGTTTTGCATTTAAGGTTTAAAGAGGTTTAGACAGACCACTGATGTACTATCATTTTCTCTTTTGCTCGCCAGGAAACTCATTTTTGTTTTTCTATTGTTTTTGTGTTTTTGAAATTTTTCGATGTTTTTGGATTTTCAAATTTTGGATTTACTCCCCCTAAAATCAACAAACTAAGCTAAAATTAAAACACAAAGGTATTTACAAAAATGATTTTCCGATGTTGGTTTTACTCTTGCTTGACCTTAACGCCGTTTACCAGTAATAAGTAGTCAAATCTTGATTTGTCAAATGCTTTGGTAAAAAGGTCGGCACGTTGGTCATCAGAGTGGACATAAGCAACATCGATTAGCCTTTTCTCAAAGCAATCACGTATGAAGTGATACTTAATTTCGATGTGCTTAGTCTTTGAATGCTGCACAGGATTTTTAGTGATCTGTAAGGCAGCAGAATTATCAACGTAAATAGGAGTAGTTAGGAATTCAAAACCGTAATCACGCATTTGCTGTTGTATCCACAGGACTTGGGAGCAACAACTTGAGGCAGCAATGTATTCAGCTTCACATGTTGATGTAGCGACACACGTCTGCTTCTTGCACTGCCATGTGACTAGGCGATTTCCCAAAAACTGACATCCAGCCGTTGTGGATTTGCCGTCGATTTTGCATCCGCCAAAATCAGAATCACTGAATGCGATCAAGTCAAAGTTATTATCCCTAGGGTACCATAGACCGGTGTCAGGGCAACCCTTCAAATAACGAAAAATCCTTTTTACAGCTGCAAGATGTGAGGCCTTCGGGTTGACTTGATATCTGGCAAGCAGGCACGTTGGGTACATTATATCTGGTCTTGATGCTGTGAGGTACATAAGGGATCCGATCATCGCGCGGTAGAATGAGGGGCTAGTAGCTTCACCCTTCAAGTCTGGAGTAATTCCGTGATTTTGTGGCAATGGGGTACCGATGGGCGTTGCATCTGACATCTGGAACCGGCTCAAGATGTCACCAACATATTTAGTCTGATGGATGAATATCCCAGACTCGGTTTGTTGTACTTGTAGGCCCAAAAAGAAAGTCATCTCCCCCATAGCACTCATCTCGAATTTATCCTGCATTACACGCTCGAAATCCCTACACAAAACATCATTAGTAGAACCAAAAATAATATCATCAACGTATACCTGTACCAGTAGAAGATCTCCATCTTGTTCTTTGATGAAAAGAGTACAATCGATAAGACCTCTGCGAAATCCATTCTCCAGCAGATAATTTGATAAGGTTGCGTACCAAGCTCGCGGTTCTTGATGTAGACCATAGAGAGCTTTGTTGAGCAACCAAACCCGATCGGGATGGATAGGATCTTCAAAACCTGGAGGCTGTTCGACGTACACCTCTTCTTCCACCACACCATGTAAGAATGCATTTTTCATGTCCATCTGGTATACCTTGAAACCTTTGAATGAGGCATAAGCCAGAAAAATCCGAATTGCTTCTAGACGTGCAACAGGTGCATACACTTCGTTGTAGTCGATCCCTTCAATCTGACGAAAACCTTGAACGACTAGCCTTGCTTTGTTTCGAATAACGACTCCACGGTCATCCTTTTTGCATTTAAACACCCAACGGGTACCAATCTTCTTGTAACCAGCAGGTTTCTCTACGAGTTTCCAGACACCAAGCTTCTGGAATTGTTGCAGTTCTTCCTGCATTGCTTCAACCCAAGAGTTATCTTTCAAAGCTTCTTTCCAAGTTCTTGGCTCTTCCTGTGAGACATAACACGCGAAAGACCAATCGTTTTGTTGACCAGATTCTCGGATATCTGCATACAAGCCTGCATTGTTGTTGTTCCGCAACATGTTTCTTGTTTGAACGCCACTCTGTACATTTCCGATGATGTTTTGTTGAGGATGGGTATTGTGAATCCTTGTTTCTGGATTATCTTGAACTGGAATATTTGTACCCAGATTGTTGAGATTGAGATCAACAATCAATTCAAGGCCCGGAATTGACGAAGAGGATGATGCTGTAGCTTCAGCTGTTCTAGGGACATCCACTGGAGGTGTACCCTCTGAAGTACCATGTACTGCTGTCGTTGGAGCTTCTTGATCTGCATCGAGAAATTCATCATCCTCTGAAGATTCGTTCAATTCGGTAGCATCGTGAAAATCCTCATTGTTGAGAGCATTATTGTTCATCGAAGATGGTTCTTGATTGACAAGAATTGGACGAACCAGCGGTGAATCTGTTGCATTATCACTCTCGAAAAACATTCTTGCTGCAGCATTTTCTTCAACGGCTTCAACATTGATCGAATTGAAAAAGTCATCGTACTCAAACATCCAAGGCTGACCAGGACATTTGACTGGTAAAATGTGCCTTTGTACTCTGACTTCAGACCATTCCTCGACCCTTTTAGTCTCTAGATTCCAGACTCTTAAGTTCGGGGTGGAATACCCAAGAAAGTATCCATCAATTGCTCTTGCCCCAAACTTTCCATTAGGATCGATCATTGTGCACGGAGCTCCAAACGGTTCAAGATATGACAGATCTGGTTTCCGTTTGTTAATAAGCTCAAAGCAGGTCTTGTTGTGCCTTTTGACTGTAAGGACTCGGTTCAACGTATAGCATGCAGAGGCCACAGCTTCAGTCCAGAATGGAATCGGCAATTGTGACTCTACCAACATAGTCCTAGCAGTCTCGATCAATGTACGGTTCTTACGTTCAGCGACGCCATTTTGTTGAGGAGTATAAGCCGCACTAAATTCATGAAGAATACCTTTTGAAGTGCAAAACTCCGCCATGGCATGATTTTTAAATTCAGTACCATTGTCGCTGCGTATCCGCCTAACCTTCAAGTTATACAGATTCTCAATCTGAATGATCAAATTTTTGATAATACCGAAGGTTTCACTCTTATGTGCCATGAACGCCACCCAAGAAAATCTTGAATAATCATCAGTTATCACGAGGCAGTATTGATCATTCCTAATACTTTTGTGCTTGACAGGACCGAACAAATCCATGTGCAAACGTTCAAGAGGAACAGCCACCGTGTTGATTTTCTTTGTAGGGTGTCGCTTCTTCGTTTGTTTTCCTTTCTGGCACGAAACACAGACGTCTTGAAGATGGAAGTTTTTAAGAGGAACACCATTCACTAATTCATTTGACACCAAATGATTCATTTTGCGTAAGTGAATGTGACCCATTCGTCTGTGCCAAGAGATTGTGTCTTTTTCTGTGGCTTTGGAAACGAAACAAGTTGCTTGTGCAGACGTAGTGATAGCTTGGCTCATATCAAGGACATACAGATCATTTATCCTTGGAGCCGACAAGAGAATCCATTCTTTTGGAATTTTGAAGCCGGGTTTCAGCACATAACATCCATTTGCATCAAAGTGTACTGAGAACTGCTTATCACAAATTTGAGAAACACTAAGAAGATTGTGATCAAGTTGTTGTACAAAGTTGATCTTATCAAAACTAACAACCCCGTTGGAAATCATTCCTTCACCCGTAATATATCCGCCTTTATCTCCAGCAAAAGCAACATAACCTCCTCTAATAGATTTGACGTCGTAGAGAAGCTTCATGTCGCCTGTCATGTGCCTGGATGCCCCACTATCAACAATCCAATGACTACTGATAGTTCCTCCTGGAACACCCTGCACATGAACTCACATAATTAGTTGGAGATGGGGACCCAAGCCATTGTGGTCTTGGGTCTTCCACTTTCATCAACAACAATAACTTCTATTCTTTGATGATTCGAAAATTGTGATGGTCCCCTTGAAGTTGTGGTTATTTTAGGTTTCCATGTCTGTTGAAATTTACCAGTCTGATTGTTTGAGAATTTAACTTCGTGATTGTTTGAAGTTTTTGAAAATTTTGAGTTTTCTGGCTTAACTGGAACCGATTGTTTTTGAACCACATCAGTTTTAAGAGCCTTTTCAATCACCTTGACTTGTTGGCGTTTCTGTTTCTTTTCCCTTTCTTTTACAAGGCGGGGATCGTGTTTTACAGAAACAGTTCGCTTTTGGTGATTTCGTTCACGGGGATCATCTTCTTTGGCTTTTAATTTATGAAGATACGGGCAATTTCTGACAATGTGCCCAATTGTACCACATTCAAAACATGATCTTCGTTCAACAAACCCCGAAGTATCATGTGATCGTCTTGCCGATGATGAACTTTGTGATCCCGAGGTACTAGGTTTTGAACTATTTGGTTCATTCCTTTTCATCACTGTTGCTTTCTTGACAAAATCTAAGTTAGATTGATTTTCAAATGTTACAATTTTGTCCGTTCCCTTAGATTTCACAAAGTTCACATTCTTCTTCTTCTTCTGATTCGGCTTCCTTTGACTTTGAGTCGGTGTTTTACCTTTTGGTTTGGCATGATTTTGCTGTTTTTGCACTGTTGGTAATTTCTGATTGCCATGTTGTTTTCTAATTTCAGCCTTTGGGATAGGAGGACACTGTGTTACTGTAACACGTGATCCTGTCTTTCCTAAAAACTTACTTGTTGAATTTTCAAAGACTTTACTGATTAATGATTGATTAACATTCTTAATAGGGAAATCTTTGTCAGAATAGATTTTATCATCACCAACAAGAGTGTACAGCAAATCCACACTCTCCGACTCCTTTTCAGACGAGGGCTCGATTGCAACAGTCTTAGCGGGTTTTGCAGGAGGATCACACAGAATATGATTCTCAAGAGGTATGTCCTCTTCTTTTATCACCGCATCAGACTTTGCTGAATCAGTATCATCAGATTCATCATCAGAAGAATCAGCATCCTCAATCACAACTGGAGGATCCTGATTCTGTTCAGCAGTTACAAAAGTATCTGCTGACACATCCGAATCCGATGATACTTCCTTCTTGTATCCGAGTCCTGCTGCAAATTCCTTAACGTCCAAAGGAACAGATGGTTCAAAGTGAGTTCTATACTCCTCATCAGGCATGGCATCATAGTTGTTTCTCACGGGTGGTGGACATTTCTTGTAACCTATGCATGTGACATCCCGTTTCTCTTTCTGAACATCAATGATGTGATCCAACACATAGCTAGAGCTCAAATAACTGTCTAACTTGAGTCGGATCGCCTCACTTTCAGTTTTAACACAAGCCATTTCCTTTTGCATTACCTCAAGACGAGTTATATACAAATTAATGTCAGTTTGTTTTCTGGAAACCATTTTTGTCAGCTCTGTTTTATCTTTCTTTAACGTTTCAATCATTGACTTAAATTCCTTTTCATGGTTTTCATAAAACATGTTGGCTTCAGTGCACTTGGAAAGATCAACGGTCAACTTCTGGTTGTGAATGAATGTCACATCATATTTCTCTTGCAAAGCCTCGTGTTTGCTTTGCAATTCACACCACTTATCATTCAAAGAAACATGTTTGTCTTGCAAGTCAAACAAACTAGCTTGTAAAGCATCATGTTTGCCTTGCAACTCAGACATGTTTGCCTCTAAATCAGCACATTTAACACGCAAACTATCACAGTTATCACAGCTAACAGAAGTGGGTTCATCGACACATACCTGACTTGATGAACTGTCGACATTAGCCATAAAGGCTGAATGGAGAGAAGACGAAGAATAGGCAGCTTGATCCACCAAAATAGATCTTCTTTGAATTCCTGCTGTAGCTTCTTCCAATAGTTCATCAATATCTGCATTAACTGACGCAGTTGATGTGTCATCTTCCTGATCATTCCCTGAACTCGAGGACTCTTCATCTGAACTTCCACTGTAACCGGAGCTGTCTTCATCTTCAGAAGATTCACTACCATTGGTGGAAGATTCTCCACCACTGGCGTGTTTAAGATCCTTGACAACTTCAGCAAAACAAGCTGTTCCATCTGGAGCATCATTTCCCAACTGGATTGACCAATCACAGCCTTCATCTACTTGAACCACAAGTGCCTGGTTGGCATTAGATGGTCCTGCTTGACTCTGGTTGTTGACAGGCACCAATGTGCGAACATTGTTCCTGTTCTGGTTCTGCTGGTTGCCTTGATTTCTGAAGGGATTCTGGTTTCCATGCTGAGATGGCCTCGTACATTCACGCTTGAAATGACCACGTTCACCACAGTTGAAACACTTGACAGCCTGCTTATCAAACCCATACTTGGTGTCTTTCTTGCTCTCCAAGCTGGTTCTGCCTGTTCTTTCCATGAAATCCTTTGCTCGCCTAACAGCACTGGCAAAGGCCCATTTGATGTCCATCATCTCCATCTCCTCTTTATCGATCTGCTGATAGTCTTCTTGTGTCAGATTAATGTTACCAATCTGACCTTCCACTAATCCACAGTAAGCGCTCACCAAAGTGTTTAGCAGCTCCATGTGTTCCTTTGCTACTTCCACACTGACTTTAGAAAAGCTTGAGGTGTCGAGCCGTACTGTATTTGGCTTTGATTGTTGACCAGCAGATGATGTGCTTCCATAACAAGCTTGCTGTTGAGGAGGAAGTGGATTCCCATACATGTCTGTTGGTACGGTAGATTGAGGAGGAAGTGGATTCCCATACATGTCTGTTGGACCGGTAGATCGAACAGGTAATGGATTTCCGAACATATCAGTTGCTCTGATAGGTCGTTGGCTTTGCTGTTGTGGTGCTGGTTGGGGAACTGGTTCAATCGGATTTCCATACATGTCTGTTGCAGGAGGCTTGACCGGAACTTGGATAGTATTACCATACATGTCAGTGCTAGACACAAACGCTGTTTGAATTGGAGCGTGTGAAGAAGGCTTTGTAGAAGTGCTAGAAGTTCCATAATACATTTCAGGATTCTGTGGCACGGGAACTCTTTTCGCCTTGAGAGTTTCTTCCTGATTCTTGTTTTCCAGGAGTTGAACAAAGTCGTTGAAGCTTGTTGTAGCTAAAGTACCATTGTACTTCATGATTTCCAAGAAAGTATTCCATTGAGGTGGCAACGCATCTGCAAACCTTTTTACAATCTCTGCAGAAGTTGTAACAACCCCAAAATTTGCCAACTCAGTCAACAAATGATTAAATCGACTTGTCAAATCACCTAACGACTCGTTCTCCATACAAGTAAAACCATCAAACTCTTTCTTTAGCAGTTCTTTTCTCAGTTGACGTGTCGATTCATTTCCTACGCCCCTTGTCTTCAACGCGTCCCACAACCTCTTCGTTGTCTTGTAACTGACGAATTGATGATAAATATCTTTACTTAATGCCTGAGTAAGAATGGCATATGCCTTCTTTTCCAGATCATAGACCTTCTTCTGATCTTCCGTAAGATCTGCAAACGTAGCAGCAGATGATGCGACAACTTCTATTGTTTGATCGAAATCTGTGATGAACCGCAACCACAATTCTGTATTTTGGCCAAGGACGTATGTATGAAATCTGTCAATCCATCCTGGATATTCATATAAGTGCATCAACTTTGGAGGCCGATTCAGACTTCCGGTTTCGCTCTCGCTTAAGAGAATGCTTTGAACACTTGGAGTTTGATTTGATACGAATGCCCATTGACCGGTGGAAATTGCATTAGCTTGAGAAGATACCGGTGCGGGAGACGGAGTACCAAAATACATGTCTGTATTTACCGGAGTACCCCACCTTGGATTCATTTTTGATCAAGAATAATAAAACCTGAAAATCACAAACTTGTTAAAACAAAAACAGACTGAGTTTGAAAGATCAACACTTGTTCGAAGGATCAACAGTGTTCGAAAGATTACTGTTGAGTTTCGAACAATGATTTCGAAAGACTCCCCAATCGAAGGATCCTTGTCTTTCGAAAAAGAGCAGTAGAACGAAAGATGTATGCTTCGAAAAGATTCCTTGGAACGAAGGATAAGTCACAGACTTCAAAGGATGTTCGAAGGATGATTATCTATCGAACCTCCCTTTATCGAAAGATGATCTTTCGACTTCGAAGGATATCCTTCGATCTGGTCTGACACAGTTGACAAAAGATGACAGGTTGGTGAAAAAGGTGATGGGTTGGTGAAAAAATCTTTCGGCAGAAGGCAGAAGGTATGGTCAGACCATACTTTCTGCAAAAACAGATTTTGAACCAATAAAATATAATAAACTTATCCAGAAAACCGGTTACCGGAGAAGCCGGAATTTTGGCCGGAAAATACCAAACACCTCAAAAACAAGTTTTTAAGTTACCCAAACCGTCATGCAACACACCCGGTTAGTTTAGAACACGTTTTAACGTAAAGATAAGCGAGAAAAACAGTAAAAACGGCTGCAAAAACCAAGTGAGTTTTGTCCAAACACACCAAAATCTTGTAAGCTCGGTTTTTAACAAGGAAAAGAGCCACGGCTCTGATACCACTTGTAGGTCCCTCGGAGGTTGAGGTTTAACCTATTCCTTGTTATGTCTAACACACTAGCGAGTGCGGAATCCAAGCTAGCATGCAAACCGAGATAGAACAAGCACAAAACACAACACACAATCTTCAACGATTAACACCTCTGTATTAATACTATGAAAGATTCGGTTACAATGCAATGTTTACAAATCAGTTTTGCAAACTCTCTCAGTGTGTGTGTTCTCTCTGTCTCCAAATGTCTCTCTCTGTGTCTGTCGTTCTATCTGTCTGACTTCTCGAAGTGAACACAACACATGGGTATATATACCCAACTCTGATCGTCTGGTCGAAGGATCAGACAGACTGATCGTAAGATCATCTGTCGACCAGAAACCCATCGAAGGATCACATATACCTCGAAGGATGATATCCTTCGTGGTCTATCCTTCGAAGGTTATCTTTCGAGCTCATCGAAGGATATAAACAATCCTTCGATGACACATCCTTCGACCCAGACATATTACAACCATTGTGTTGACTGTTTGGCCAAGTCAAACCGGAGGATGGTTGACTTGGTCAAACTTACAGGACTAACAAAGACATCGTTTGGTATCATGACAAAATACAGACAAAGTACAGACACAAGTGCACCAACAAAACCTGGTTGTCTTAGTAGGGGTTAAGGATTCAATAGTGGCCCACCAAACGTTCAATGAATCATTCGGTCGGAAGTTCATTTACGTTTTTCGATTAATCAAATGAACAAACATGAACAAAGGTTGTGTTTGCGAACATTAGTTCATTTACCTTTGTTTATTTAAGTTTGTTCACGTTTGTTCATTTCGGTCACTATAGGTTTTTATAAGTAGTTTTTTTTAGTTTTTAGTTTATTGTGTGTTTGTAAACAAGTTTAATGCTAAATGAACATAAGACTTTATTCGGTTTACAGTAGGAGGATCCATCACTCGCAAGTGGTGAAGAGTGTAGGAGTGAAAAGTTAATTGTCCTTACAAAATTACTAGAGGATAAATAAAAGCATTAAATCTTTACATGATAATACTTTTTAAATAACCCTTTGTAAGATCTAAAGAGGAACATTTTTTTGAAGTCTTGGAAACTTAAATGTGATAACCAGTTAATCTATTTATTAAACTGGTCATATTTAGGTTGCCCATTTAATAAACGAGTTAGATTAGCTAACTCAAATCTTCTTGATTATTTTTCTATCTCGTCAGACATTGTCGGGCTAAACAAGACATTGTCTTTATAGACAAAACATTGTTTATAAATTGTCAGGCTAAACAAGACATCGTCTTTTAAACAAGACATCGTCTTTGTAAAACGACATAAATTCCCAGGCTAAACAAGACATTGTCTTTATAAACAAGACATTGTACTTATAAAATGAGATAATAATTAGGCTATATGGTATGGTGATGGTTCTCACTTGGATGATGATCCGCCACCTAGGCATCACATCATAGTCCTTGGGAGGATGGTCCATCCCACAAAAATAATGGAAATGGGAGGATGATCCTACCCCACCACTTTATTTATTTTTTTTAAATCTTCCACTTTTTTTTAACCTTTAACAAATAAAGTAGGAAAATACTTTCATTAATATTAAAAAACAATACATAAACTTAAAAAAAAGATAAACTTCAAAAAAATCCTAATAAATTAAAAAAAACATAAACTTATAAAAATCAACCACTTTGATGCTTCTTCATGATGTCGTTTTGCAATTTTATCAAAGTCGAGCGTTTCGGTTCGGGATAACTATCAACATCTATCGTTAATATTTCCCACTCCTTGATCCGAACGTTATCATCGGACAATCGTATCTTTTCTCTCGCCACGCGTAACTTTTCTCCCGCCACGCGTGACTTTTTTCGATCGACTGCTCCTTCGCCCTCGCCTTTTGGGCCGTGATCTCGGTGTACGTTTTAAATTGCGTCTTAAATTCCTCCATCTTTGGGTCGACCTTTTTCTTTTCTTTCTCCTTCGCCCGCTCCTTCTTTGACTTGTCCTGGCCCGGGGGATGTTCCGCTTCTTTTACGGTGTATTCTTCTTCATCGAACTCGGCGTCATCGTTTAAGTTTATGTGACATCTCGCGTCCGATCTGCCGACACTATACCTACCGGATTCCGATGTCCTTTGCCATATCCACCTCGTTCAGAACGGGCGCCCATTTTTGGTGTACACGCATAATTTCCCACGCCCGAACGTGTGCGAACGTGGTACCATGGTTCGACTTCTAAACATCCAACGCTTTTTTGAACACATCATCCTGGCTCATCCTGCTACGACGCCCACTTAAAAATATTTTATTATATTCTTCGAAAAACCTATTGACGAACCCGCTCATTTTTCGCCACTTAGAAGACACCGAGTCGACATCTCGATACAACCCTTGGTCCATTAGCACAAGAAACTTCGCCAAAACCCCTCACCCGTTTGATTGTTACGTATATTGGACAAAATTATATGTTACAAAAAAATAAAAAAAACTAATAATACAAAATATAAACTTTAAAAAAAATAAAAGTTATTTTTACGTACCTTTAATCGGGTGTGTGGACGTGCCTAAGTAAGCCTTCGCTAAGGCTTCTTCCTCGAGTTGCATCCATGGTTTCGCCTTTGGTTTGGACGGTTGGCTTTGCTCACCCGCAACTTGCTTGTCTTTTCTTCGTTTGCCTTTTTGCGATTGGGTCTCGTAAACAACTTCGACAACATCCTCGTCGGGTTCGGATCGAATGGGTTGCGTCGGGTTCGGTTCGGGCTGCACGGGTTGGATATTAAAAGCATTCCGCATCATCAATTGTTGTATGGCTTGACTTTGTTGCATGTGCGCAAAAACGTTCGGTGAGTTTTGCAAAGTGGCAAACGCGTTTGAGGAAAATTGACCGAATTGGTCCGGATCCATCGTCGGATAGTATCCCGGCATCGAAAAAACATTCGGGATGTTTGGTGGGTTCGGGTTGTTGGGGTTGTTCGGGTTGTTGGGGACGTTCGGGTTGTTGAAGGGATCCATGGTAAAGTAGTATTTTATAAAAAGGGAAAAATGTTTATAAAAAATAAGAGAGAGATGAGTTGTAGTGTATGAAAAGTGAGAAAAAATGTTGTAAAAAATGAGGAATGTATATAATTTTGGTTTGAATTTTTGTAAAAAATGGTAAAGGAGCCATTTGAAACTTTTTTAAAAATTGGAATTTAATTTTTTTTAATGTAACGGTCATCAAGGATAGAACCCCCCACAAATTTTGTCCTTTATTGCTCCATCTCAAACGTCTAGGAAGCGACGGTCAGGACGAGGACCGGGGAGGGGGGGGGGCGTGGTGTTTGAGTCGGCGACGGTCTGAGACAGAGGGGGACAACCCCCATACCGTCTAGCCTTATATGACTCAAATTTACATATGTTTGACACCTATGTAATATTGTCGCTTTTTTGAAATTGTGCAATTATATAGTGAGCAATTTTATTTTATATTTTGTTCTTTCCAAATCTATGAAAGAAAAGGTTACATTCTTTTTAAGTGTGAGAATCTTTTTTACGTTTCGACGGAGATTTAATTACAGCGCTCACAATGTGGGAAGTTCCCAAATCCTAACAAATTATCTTTTTATGTTATATCGGATTTTTAAAAAAATTTCTTAAAAATCCTAACTTTTTCCATAATGTATAAACTTTCACAAACCTGCATTCCACACTCTATATCATCACATACTTTTACACTTATTTTAATATATATCAAATTATTTTTAGATTATTTTTATTTTATATTCCGTTTATAATTATATAATAAAAAAATAATTAAATTAATTATATCAATAGAAAAACATTAAATAAAAATTAATTATAAATATTCCAACAGCTTTATATTATATTGACTATAAGTTCATAACATATTCCAATCTTCATTTTCAATTCCCAACTTTCAGATTACACTCCAAATTCAGTGTGGGTAAAGGATATCCATGCATTTGACCAAGAGTTTGAGTGGCAAAAAACGATTGGCTAGTTATCATTATAAGAGATTCAATTTCTGGTCATTAAGAAGCACAAATAGAAGCGTCGAAAAATGACAAAATATGATTTATTTGAATCTAAAGTCTCAATTCCAACAGTTGGGTGTTAACATGTATTAGGTGTTTGCCATGATCAATGTGTGTTCATAACTTGTTAGACTATGTGTAATCATGCGTGCTTTACTTAAACCTAGACTTGGCTTGTATGGTAACCATGTTAGGACGTGGTTAGCCTCAACTAGCTCGATTTGACCTTTCTGTGTATCTGCCGAGCAAACCAAGGTGAGTTCACACTAGCCAAGGCATGGGATTCCCAGGGGTTGGGAATGGGATTGGATAACTACTCGTACAACCATTACTATTAAAACTACTTATTACTGTCCTCGGGTTGAAGGGCACGTACATAAAACCTACGTACAGTTATACTTACTACTGTCCTCGGATTGAAGGGCACGTACGTAAAGCCTACGTACACGATCTTAAGATCATCAACTCTATCAAAGGCCTCGGGTTGAAGGGCAAGTCCCTCAATTATCGACTTAATCGCCGAGGCCTAGGGCGAGCGGGTCATTAGTTAATAGCGCTATTAGGTTTAACAAACCTCACACCGTGCCAGTCGGACGGGCGTGTACTAATGGACTATGGGTAAAGGGTCAATGCTGATAGACATTGACTTAGGGCACCTCTTACATTTTCGTAGCAGTCGATACGCGTGGTCTTGTAACACATGGGAAGCCCCCACTAATCATCGCACATATGCCTGGACTGGCCGCGATAAGGATTAATACGATACATGGTTTACAAAACGAACATACGATTTACGAAATGAATACTTTAACCAAACAACCAACTGTGAACTCGCTCAACATTGTTGTTGATTCGTTGCTACATGCCTTGTAGGTCATCAGGTACCCATGGAGCTTGGACAGGGAGGAACGGTCATTGTGGGACATGGCGATGTGTGCCATGCTTTAAACATTAATTTATTTCATATTTAGTACTTGCTATGGGTTTTACAAATTATGCTTCCGCTAAACACTTAACTATGCTTTGGTTTTTGAACACCTTTCATATTGGTTGGTTGAATTATGTTTACTTACATGTTTGTTCAATATGATTGGTGGCTTGATCCTGGTCAGTCACGCCTCCAAGCGGTGATACTCCGCGTGTGAATTTTGGGGGTGTGACAACTTTTGCTGCTCCCACTGACCTTAGAAGTCTTTAAAAATTAAGCATGCTTAAGGTCAACATTTAGAAGATCAACATCTTTCGAAAGAGAAACAAGTTAATGATGTTACTCATTTTAGTTACTCTTGTTGTAGGATTAGTTTAGTTTTGGTAAGAAATCTGAGTGTGCCAACGTTTAAGCAACAATGAAACTTTTGTAAGAGTAGCATTATATTTTGAGGAGATAAGTTGTGATGGAGCAGTGTCTTGTACAAGAGGTGTAAATTGAGGTAATATCGAGTTTTCACTTCCCTGCCTCTTGTAACTCTTTCAAGTTATATTTTTGAGGAGATAAGTTGTGAGTGTAGGTGAGAGAAAAGGTAATGATAAAGATATAAAAAAATATTATTTGATTGAAAAGTAAAGAGAAAAAGTAGTGATTTTTTAATGTAATTATAGAAATATGGATATGGGTCTGAATGTGAATACTTTAAGCCCTTAATTTTATGGGCCATGGTATTTGTATAGTATATTATATTCACGGATGTCATTTAACCTTATAGTTAGAATTTAGAGTGAATGCATGCATTTTAGGAGTTCCTTTTGATTCTTCCAAAGAAAAGAGTTTAGTATTAGGGAATTTAGAATTTGGAATAGCTCCCATGATAGCAATCATATAAAGGAGTTCTTGATTATCATAAGAGACGCAATGTTTCACTTATCCCACTAGTCGTACTCTAGTTTTCTTCTTTAATACTTTTTATTAGAAAGAGCAGCAAGAATGTCATGTCTAGGGATAATCGCGATTCAATAAGAGCTAGTTTTCCAGAAACTCTTTAATGAAGCAAAAACATCTCATCTTCTTCTGAAATTAGAGTGGATGCTTTTTAGTTGAGATAGTTACTTAAAAATAATTTGTAAGAGTGATATATGTTATGGGGTAATCATGTAAGGCATACTAAAAAATTAAATCTTGATATTAATGAAAAATATAATGTAAGAATCAGTTTATTAATGAAGATGTGATACTGTCTATTATAAACACCAAAACTAAAGTTCTACTTAAACGATAACATATTACCATCAGAAGTGAAATATTCATGCATTTGTAAATGGAGCAAATTAAGTGTAACACAACACATTTGGGCAGAAATGACACAATTAATTTATTAGGCACAAGTTAGTTTTGCAAGATAGAAATTTAACACATCACATTTGGGCACAAGTGAAACATTCATGCATAATAGACAAAAATTCATGCTTCTTTAGACTTGAATAATGTAATGGATGTAACATGTCACCTTTGAGCATAAGTGAAATTGTAAGGTCGAATATTTAGGTTTACGCTTTGATTACTCAACGGCTGAATTAACGAGGTTAACAGGGTTAAGTTTTAGTGGGTTTTACAAGATTTGGGTCGCGCCAAGTACCATGTGGGCCAGACCAGTCGCATAGAGCCCATGTAGGGGCAGCCTAGCCTAACTATATAAGGTGGTTTTTCATCTCATTTGTTAGGTTAGAGGTTCTAGAGAGTTTTCCTTGTATCAGACGATTCAATGCTAATTAATACAATCATATACAAGGTTAAAGAAATTGTTCTTCTGTGTTTCTTGATCTGATCAATAGCTTGATTCCGACAAACTATTGGTTTTTACTTGATATATGACTTTCGGGACTTACAAAGTATCATCACTATAAAATATATAAACTCTAAATCATCATTCTTAATACCATATGGTCTATCACAAATCATTGAACAAGCTCAAGCACTTCATCAAAACACAAGGCGAGATCACAACCCGTTTTCTACTTTTATGTCATTTTATTCTAATCTACCAATATCTAAAATATGTTCATCTAATTTTTTTTACAAACAAAAACTGATAATTAAATTCAAAACCCAACTAAAAATAGTAAAACAATAGCCTATTTTGTTTTGTCCAATTTATCATTCTATTAGTGATTTTTTTATACATATTGTTGATGCATTTTTAGTGTCTGTGACTAGTCTTGTTTAACGATGTATTTTGTACGGTCTTTTATTAATTATCGAGTCTGTATGTTATGTTGACCAAGTTGGATATCCTCCTATCTGCTTGTGTACGACTTGTTTGTCTCTTTTGGTATGTAATGTATTAAGAACAATGCATGTTGCATGACAAGGGTATAATGGTCATTATATGTTTATATAGTCTATCTGTTTGCTGTCTGTATACAACAAACAGAACAGCTGATGCAGCCCTCGACGAAACAGGTCTGTTTCGTCGAACACATCATGACGAAACAGACCAATGTCCTTTATTTCTGTTTCGCCGACAGTCATGACGAATCACACTTGATTCGTCGTGTAATGGGCTGTTTCAAGCCCAATGACTGGCCCATATCCTGTTTCGCCGATGCACTTTGTGTTTCGTCGAAGTCTTGGGCCTAGGGACTATATAAAGCTAGTCTGCTTTCACTTTGAAGGTAGATGAGATAATAACCAGTAACAAAACTCTGTCGAAATTCTGTCTGAACTGTGTTTGTATCAGTTTGTAATCGGTTCTCATCCCGTTTAATCAATCGAGTATGTTTCATTGATTAATCCTTTGTTGTTATTGCTTTATATGTTTGATTTGGCATAGTTACGTGGATTCCGCACACGTGACCGTGTTTGCTATAAACAAGTGATTCGGTTCGTTATCGATCCTCAGATTTCGGGACCTACAAGTGGTATCAGAGCATTGGCTCTTATCCTTGTTTAAAATCAAACATTGTTCGGTTTTTATCAAGTATTTTGTGTGTATTTTTCTGAAAATTTGTTCTTGAAAAATCATATATTCTGGAAAAATATTCATAAAATCTGTTGGTTTCTTGTTGTTTGCTAAAAGATTTTTTTATCAAAAACCTAGTTAGATTGTTTGTTCATGCTTTAAACCGGGTTTTTTAGTGAAAATCTTGTGTATTTTCGTGTTTCGGAAAATTATCAACTGACCGGAAAACTCATTGTTCTTGAGTGTGTTCTTCATATCTTCATAATTGTTCTTATAAAATCTGTGAACTTGATCATTAAATTGTTGAAAACAAAGTGTTGTCACATATAATACTATAAATTGACTTTAGTATAAAAGTGTGATAATTAGTTTCAGTGAAAAAGTCTTTTTCGTTGAAAATTGGTGTTACAAACATACTTTGTGTCAGTAAGATATTTTAAATATCTAAACCAGTTGTCTGATACTCAGTTTCGACGAAACAAGTAGTCGACGAATCACAAGTGTTTCGTCAAAAATATCTTCGACGAAACAAGTCTATTTCGTCAAAATATCTTCAAAGAAACAAGTCTGTTTCGTCATCATTCTTTTAGACGAAACAAACCTATTTCGTGAAATCTGTTTCGTCCAGAACAGATCTGTTTTATACAGAGGACTTGTAAAAGTTTGCTAACTGTGTGTTTTCAAGAATTTGATCAGGTACTACACTTCATACATCAAATATGAGTTGTACTAGTCCATGGGATTGGAGTATGGACTCGAGACCACGTGAAGATCCGACCTCCGCAGTAGCGTGGGTGAAGAATGTTTTTGGTCAACCTACTATAAGTGCCGGACAATGGGCTTTGGTATCCAATCAAAATCAAAACATTCAAAATCTTTTGCTTAGCGAGAGCGAAACGGGCAGCAACAATCGCCCACCAAAGTTGAATCATATGAACGAGTTTCCATCATGGAAAGGTCGTTTCCATACATATGTTCAAGGTCAAAGCACTGATCTTTGGAGGTGTTTCATTACTCCACGCAATAATGCTCTCGAAGTAGCAGCCTCAACGGCCGAAGGTTTTTCTAACATGCAAGAAAATGACAAGAAAGCCTATGAATTTGAGAAAAAGTCGTTTGCTGTTCTTACCCAAGCGCTTCACAAAGATATCTATCATCAATTTTCTTATTGTTCGGACACGAAAACATTATGGGATTCTTTGGTAACAAGAGGAGAAGGAAATGCAGCTTCTAGAAAGACACGCCATGATCTATTGAAGAAAGAGTTTGAATCATTTCAGTTCTTGGAAAATGAAACTCTAAATGATATGACTACACGTTTTTATCATTTGATTAGTGAAATGTTTGCTTATGCTGTTACTGCAACTGAAAAGGAAGTCGTTGCACGGTTTGCTGATTCTCTACCACCAAAGTGGAGCCCATACATTGAGCTTTTAAAGCATACCGGTGTTCTAGATGCTGACACTGTAAGTATCTATGAATTCGTACAGAAGCTGGAACACAAGAATGATGAAGAAATTCGGAAAGCAAAACGAATTGCTGCTCCTCAAAATATCGAAATGTATTATGGAGGAGGTTTTAACCCGTCAGTTAGTTCCAGTTCAGCTCAGCAACCAAAGTTACAAACGGCATTTGTATCAAATACAAACTCTTCTCCGTTTCCTCAATCAGCTCCACCTCCTGTCTTCAATCCAAGTGCCTATCTTCCGCCAGCGCATTTGATTACTCAAGCTCAAGCTTATTCTAGAGGAGGTTTTATTCCTTATACACCTCCAGTTGCCACTACTCAACCTCAGTTTAATCCGAGTGCTTATATTCCAGCCCAACCACAACCACAAGTCCAACCACAACAACAGCAAGCTCATAATACCAACAATCCTCCAACCCTAAACACTAACACAGTCAAAGTTGATACATCAAACCTCTCAAATGTTAGCATTGAAGTAGCAAAGGAACATATGGAACTCATTAATACAATGGTCAGTGCTTACTGCGGTTTGGTCGCAGGTCAAATTGGAAACATCAGTTTGACCAACGAAGACTATCTTCAAATCAACCGTGATGAAATGGAGTTGATGGATATAAAGTGGGCGTTCGCAAGTGCTGTTAGAAGGGCGAAGGACTTTATGGTTCGAACAGGGAGAAGTTCTTTAGACAGCAAACAGGATACAAAGTACGGATTTGATAAAGAAGCAGTTACATGCTTCAATTGTGGCGAAAAGGGTCACTTCAAACGTGAGTGCACCCTACCAAGCAAACAAGGCAATCAGAACCCATTCTGTAATCAGACGAGTACTTCAAATGCCAATTCTAGACAATCGTGGAAAAGGGATAGTGGCTGTAAACACCACCACCAACCAGAATCAGTCTGGACCATCAAACGAAAATCGTGCATTAACCGTACAAGCTGATGAAGGGTTTAATTGGTCTTTACAACTTGGGGAAGGTGATCAAGATAAAGGGGGAACATCGTGTTATGTAAAGATCATCAATCAAATCAAGCACGTTCATAAGGAAAAATTTTCTGAAAGTGACGACAGTTCGGGTTATACCGGGACTTCTGATGAAGAAAGTTCTACTTCGGGCGATTATCATTCTGAATCTGATGTAAGCAAAGAAGAAAGTTCTAATCTTGATGACTTATTGAATGAAGCAGAAGAGTTGAAATGTCAGAAATCAGTTCTGATCAAGAAGGCTGAGGTAGCATCTAAAGAAATGGAAAAGTTCTTTTCTGAAGACGGATCTTTTTCTTATCAGACTGCCTTTATGGCAAATGTCTCAGCTTCTACAAGTCAGGTAAAATCTGAAATTCTTATCAACTGTAGAGATTATGAGTATATGAAAAATGAATTTGAAAGAATAAAACTTGAATGTGATACGATTCATATTCACAATCAGAGTTTAGTTGTTGAAATGGCTAAATGCAAAGAAGCGAATATGGCTTTAGTTAGACATGAAAAAGAATTTAAATCTATGATTGAAACTCTAAAGAAAAATGTTTCCGAAGTGACAAAAACTGTTTATCATAAACAAGTTAGTATAAACGATTACATTAACATTGTTGAGGAAACTAAAAGGGAATTAGCCATTGTAAAATGCGAGCATGATGCAATCAAGCAAAAGTTGGAGAGTTATTCTAACTCCCGATTTGTGCTCGATCACATTATTGATGTTCAACAACTAAAGGGAAACAAGAAAGGTGTTGGGTATGAGAAGTGTCCGCCCCTTTGAGACATAATTATGCTTATATGCCTGATGAAGAAAAAATGCCACGGTTTGAACCTAGTGTGCCTCTTGATTATGAAGAAGTTACTACTGGCCTAGGGTTCAAATCGGACAATTCTCCAAGTACAACTTCTGAGCAAAAAGATTCAACATCTGTGAAACAAGGTCCTCCAACCATTGAGGACTATGAGTCGTCGGATGATGAACCAGAATCAGATGTGAGTAATCAGGATAAATCACTTGACAAACTTAAAGGAGTAGAAGTTCCAGTTGAGAATCATATTCTGTGTGATCCTCCTACCCCTGCTGTTCAACCTGTTGTTCAACAAGTGATAGATCCTGTGTCTACCGTTAAAAGTAATATTGTGTTGTACACTTTGATTGGTGATTCTAAAATCTATTCAGATAATGATTTTCCAATTAAAAATGTCAATCCATCATCTATTGAAAATGTTTTTGAAAATAACACAAGTAAGTTTTTGGGAAAGTCGATTCCGGGAGTTATTATGACTCAATGTAATCAAATTCCTAAGGCTGAAATCAAAAAGAAATTTGGAAATCAGAAATCACCTTCAAAGCAACAACCTATTGCTTCTAAGGGTAAACAATCAGATCAACGAGCTCAAAGGCCAAATGTTTCTAAATCAAAATTTGAAACAAAAGGGGCTCGTTATCAGAAGAAAAACAGCAGTGTCAAATTTGTGGAATCGAGGGGTACAGATAAAATTGAGACTTTTGAAAACAAGTCAAACACTGATTTTGTACAAGTCAAAATTTTAAAACATGATAGTCAAAACAATTACACTCAACATTCAAACGGGTGTGATGAAAAAGCAAGTACCTCGGATTATACAAGTTCGACATCTGATCGTCGATCCAGTTCTCCTAAGTTTGTTGAAAGGAGAACGTGTTTTAAATGTGGAGAGTTTGGGCACATCATCAAAGATTGTGCAAACACTCCGAAAGAGAAATTTGTTGAGAGAGCATCACCTGAAACGATTCACCCTAAATGTCGTCCCGTTTCGCCTAAACATGATAAAAGAACTGTGAAAGAACAGGAAACGAAACAACGACATCAAAATGTGAAGAAAATAGAAAAGGCTTTAAAATCTAAGGTCAAATCTGTTCCAAGGGAACCAAGTTCACCTGTAAAACCAGAAGTTTCAAAATTTGTTTACAAAACTCAATCTGGTAAACAAAAACAAACTAGGAAACCTAGGAAGGGTGAAAGTTCAGGGGGAGCTGTTCGTTTGGAAAATCATCAACAAATAGAGATCACTATTCGTGATTCTCAGGGACGACCCAAGACCACTTTGGCTTGGGTCCCCATCCTTAACTAATCATTGGATGATATGTGCAGGGTGTTCCAGGAGGAACTATCAATAGTCATTGGATTGTTGATAGTGGGGCATCCAGGCACATGACAGGCGACTTACGGCTTCTATATGATGTGAGAAACATTAAAGGAGGCTATGTCGCTTTCGCTGGAGACAAAGGCGGATACATCACTGGAGAGGGAATGATCTCCAATGGTGTTGTATGTTTCGATAAGATCAATTATGTTCGTCAAATTGATCATAATCTTCTCAGTGTGTCGCAAATCTGCGATAAAAAGTTCACCGTGCATTTCGATGATGCCGGTTGTTATGTGCTTAAACCTGGTTTCAAAATTCCTGATGAATGGATTCTCTTATCGGCTCCAAGAATCAATGATCTTTATGTTCTTGATATGAGTCAAGCGATTACGACTTCTGCACAAGTCACATGTTTTGTCTCGAAAGCCACGGAGAAGGAGTCTATATCTTGGCATAGAAGAATGGGACACATTCACTTAAGAAAAATGAACCATTTGGTGAAAAAAAATCTTGTGAATGGCGTGCCCGTGAGAAGTTTTCATCTACAAGATATCTGTGTTTCATGCCAGAAAAGGAAGCAAACGAAGAAGTCTCACCCTTTGAAGAAAATCAATACTGTTAACATGCCTCTCGAACGTCTTCATATGGACCTTTTTGGACCTATGAGACACAAGACAACGTTCGGAGATGTTTATTGTTTAGTAGTTACTGATGACTACTCTAGATTTTCTTGGGTAGCTTTTATGGCACACAAGAGTGATACTCCTGGCATCCTCAAGGATCTTCTTACAATGTTGGAAAATCTCTACTCGTTGAAAGTTAAGAGGATCAGAAGCGACAATGGAACTGAATTCAAAAACCGTGTTATGGATGAGTTCTGTACTTCTAAAGGCATTCTTCATGAATACAGTTCTCCTTACACTCCACAACAAAATGGTGTCGCGGAGAGGAAGAATCGGACAATAATTGAAACTGCAAGAACAATGTTGGTAGAGTCGGCGTTTCCTGTTCAGTTCTGGGCGGAGGCTGTGTCGACTGCATGCTACACATTAAACCGAGTTCTTACGGTTAAGAGACATGGCAAGACTTGTTTCGAACTTCTACAGAAAAGGAAACCAGATCTTTCAATTCTAGAACCTTTTGGTGGTCCATGCACTATGATTGATCCGGATGGAAAGTTTGGCGCGAAAGCTATCGAGGGTTTCTTCCTTGGATATGCTACACCAAATTTTCGTGTTTGGAATCTGACTACCAAAAAGATTGAGCTATGGAGTGAAGTAAGGGTTCAGAGATATACAAGTCCTGTTAAAGCTCCAGGTGATCCTTGGATGTTCGATTACGATGGGCTATTCAACTCCTTTGATCTGCCAACCTTTGATGAAGATTCCGCAGCTACTAGAATGATATTTGATAGTGATAATGCTGCTGACTCGTCATTGGTTAGACCTGTTGTTGTTAACTCACAATGTTCTAATTCGTCTAACAACACAGTTCAAAATGAGGAAGTTGAAAATGCTACTGAATACAATGAGTCATCAGAAGAAGATGAAGAAAATCTGGATGCGACTGAAGGCACTTCATCTCCAGTTGTTCCAGTTCAGGGTACTTCTGTTGATACTCCTCATGTACAAGTCGATGATACTGCTGAAGGAAATGCATCCACTTCTACGCATATTCCAGGCGTGGAGTTGGCTGTTGATCTTAATATTAACAATTTGGGTGTTAATGCTCGTGTTCCTGAAAATTCTGAAATGAGGATACACGATACCCATCCACAGCAGAATATCATAGGAGATGTCCAACAAGGTGTGCAGACGCGTAATCAGCTGAGAAACAACCAGAGTGCTGGTTTGTATTCAGCTATTAGAGAATCTGGTCTCCAAAATGATTGGTCCTTCGCGTGTTACGTTTCACAAGAAGAACCGAAATCTTGGAAGGAAGCTTTAAAAGATAATTCTTGGGTTGAAGCCATGCAGGACGAACTGCAGCAATTTCAAAAGCTTGGCGTTTGGAAGCTTGTTGAAAAACCGGAGAATTACAAGAAAATTGGCACTCGATGGGTTTACAAATGCAAGAAAGACGACCGTGGAGTTGTTATTCGCAACAAAGCAAGATTGGTTGTTCAGGGTTTTCGCCAGATTGAAGGCATTGACTACAATGAAGTTTATGCACCTGTTGCACGTCTGGAAGCTATTCGGATCTTCTTAGCTTATGCTTCTTTCAAAGGATTCAAAGTTTACCAGATGGACGTTAAAAGTGCTTTTCTTCATGGTATTGTTTAAGAAGAGGTGCACGTCGAACAACCTCCAGGATTTGAAGATCCTATTCACCCTGATCGGGTTTGGTTGCTCAACAAAGCTCTTTATGGTCTACATCAAGCACCTAGGGCTTGGTACGCAACCTTATCAAACTATCTTCTGGAGAATGGATTTCGACGAGGTCTTATTGATTGCACACTCTTTATCAAAGAACAAGATGAAGATCTTCTGCTGGTGCAGGTATACGTTGATGATATAATATTTGGGTCTACTAATGACTATTTGTGCAGGCAATTCGAAAGTGTTATGCAAGAAAAGTTTGAAATGAGCGCTATGGGGGAGATGAATTTCTTTTTGGGCCTTCAAGTTCAACAAACAGAGTCTGGGATATTCATCCATCAGACTAAATATGTTGGTGACATTTTGAGCCGATTCCAAATGTCAGATGCAACGCCCATTGGTACCCCACTTCCGCAGAATAACGGGATTACTCCGGATTTGAAGGGTGAAAGCATCAACTCCTCGTACTATCGTGCCATAATCGGATCAATCATGTATCTCACCGCTTCGAGGCCTGATATCATGTATCCAACGTGCTTGCTAGCAAGATATCAAGCAAACCCGAAGGCCTCTCATCTGTCAGCTGTCAAAAGGATTTTACGCTATTTGAAGGGATGCCCAGACCTCGGTCTTTTGTACCCTAGGGATGATAGTTTTGAATTAATTGCCTACAGTGATTCTGATTTCGGTGGTTGCAAAATCGATGGCAAATCGACAACAGCAGGATGTCAGTTCTTAGGAAATCGCCTGGTCACGTGGCAGTGCAAGAAGCAAACGTGTGTTGCTACATCAACATGTGAAGCAGAATATATTGCTGCCTCGAGTTGTTGCTCCCAAGTTCTTTGGATACAACAACAAATGCGCGACTACGGTTTAGAATTCCTATCTACTCATATTTTTGTTGATAATAATGCTGCCTTACAGATCACTAGAAATCCTGTGCAGCATTCCAAGACTAAACACATCGACATTAAATATCACTTCATACGTGATTGTTTTGACAAGAGGTTAATCGATGTCGTTCATGTCCCCACTGATCACCAACGTGCCGACCTGTTTACAAAAGCTTTTGATAAATCACGTTTTGATTATCTACTTTTGGTCAATGGCATTAAGGTGATACCCGAGTAAACTTCTTTGGCTGATCGTTTTTGTAAATATTTTCTTTATAAACTTTGAAAATTCAAAAAGATTTTAGTTTTCGTAAACTTTGAGCATTTTAGGGGGAGAAATTTCAAGAAAATACAAAAACATTGCAAAATTTCAAAATCCAAAAAGATGTCATTACTTTCTGTCGTTTCGTTTGAAAAATTCAAAAATTCAAAAACAATAGAAAAACAAAAAATGAGTTTCTTGGATAAAGGAAAATGATGATGTTCACTGGTGTGGTCGGTCAACGTGCTCAAAATGAAAAACAAAAAGAAAAATGATAAGTATCTCTATATAAGATGTATCGGTAGGCTCACAATCAAACTAAAATGTGTAGGATGATACAAACCTAACAGACTTCAAGTCAGGTGGGAACCATTCATTGGCATTTGGTCTTAGTACCGAAATCTCGTTTGAGAGATTGCCGAGATCTGAAATATTCGGTCTTTATGCTGCTTATCATCTGGGTATCATGGTTATATCCCAAACCGTAAAAATATCGGAGACAAAGTCTAAGATCTTCCATGATACTATACATACGTGTACATATTGCATACGACCTCAATAAGTGATCAACAATCACATGTCCAAACAAAATAAGTGATTTTATATCACAGATTCTTTGCGGGAGTCAAGTTCGTCTCTCTGCTGTACGAAAGTACTGACCTGTTCACGGACTTGCTCCTGTGCCCTCATGCATCTGAAAATCAAGTTCCTCATCAATAAGTGATTCTATCACATAGGGCTTGTTTTCAAATCAAAATAAGTGAGTTTCTCACATTTTTATACGGTCAAACAGATGATAATCGGTATACTCACCGGTAAGATGAATTCTCGTGCATACCTTGATACGGGAATGTGTCGTGAGTGGATTTACATCGACTTGTAAGTATAATCCTTACCGTTAATTGTATCTCTTAAATTATGATTACGTCTGATCAGTTTGAGTTTATGTGGACCACAATACCGATAATCGAGGTAGTATACTTATCCAAAGCTTTAAACAGAAATCAAAATCATGTTGACTAAGACCGTAAGCTGGTATGATTCCTTATCCTTGAGATTCGCAAAAAGATTGCATTTGTACAGTTGCTTACTGTTTTTCTCAGTTTATTACCTTTTTCGTTTAGTTTACCGTGCTTTAAATTTGTTTTTAGTATATTTTTGTAAAGTTCGTTTTTGATTAAGCCGAAGTTGTTGCTTGGTGTTTTTCTACCGGAAGCCTGAAACCTTCTTCATAACATGTTCTTGCTTTTGGAAACTAAAACAAAATGGAAAAGTGTTCATTTTAAATCATGTTTTGTTCAGTCTGCAGAAATTTTTCATGTCTGTGTTTTGAAAATTTACTGTCGACGAAACAGAATGTGTACGGCGAATCAAAACTGTGACGACGAAACATATCAGTTTCGTCGAAGTTACGACGAAACACATGAGCCCAAATCAGTTTCGTCATGGGCTAAGTTCAGGCCCAAGTGTAAGCCCAACTTCGTTCTGATTCGTCGAAGCCCACTCCTGTTTGGTCGAGATCTCTGATTCGTCGAGATAAGGCGGTGATATAAGGGTCCTAGTTGTTCACTTTTTCAAAACAACAAACTATTCATCATCTTCAAACACTCAAACGCTCAAAAACCCCATACCTACAGTCACCCTCTCAATCACTCAAATCATCCGATTTTCATCAAAATCTTACAAAAATCAAAGGTAGTAAAATGTTCCGGTTCACATTCCGAACATTTTGAACCATCGGTTTTTCATCCGAAACCCTCAGAGACCCCTTTGAGACCTTGTTTTTCTTTGAAAATATATGTGATGTTGAAATTATTGTGTTTTTCCTTCTGATTGTGTGTATTTTTGTTTGATTTGGATGTGGGTTTATGTAACAAAAACAGGGGTTTGTGTTTGATATAGTTCTTAACTGTTTTAAATGGGTTTTTGGATCGGAAATCATATATGGGTTGTCATAAGTTGGTTTGGGTATAAATAATGATGTTGAATGTGTTTGTGTTTGTATTTGTTCTTTGTTTAAACCACAAAACGGCGAAACAGAAAAACCCCCAATTCGACGAATCACATTAACCCTAATTCCGACGAATCAGAAACGATGAAACTGACGACAAATCAAAAACGGCGAAACAGACATGGCGAATCAAACCAACGACGAATCAGATCTGTTTCGTCGCACATCTTCTGTTTCGTCGAAGCAATTCTGTTTCGTCGTCCATGCCTTAGCAGTTTTCTGTTGTTGCTGTTTGTTCACAGTAGACATGGTTTGATAGGTTATCTGTTATGTGGATACATGAAATTGTATCCATACATGTCTAAATGCATGTTATATCAAATGTGACTTATTCTGGACATTTTCATTTACAGATGGCACCTAAAGCACCGAAAGAAAAAGGAAAACGCAAGAAGGCGACAAAGAAAGAAAACAAAACTGAAGAGGAGATTATATCAGAGAAGCGTCATAATCAAGTTGCATATCTGGATCCTGATGACAAGCTCACGGAATTGAAAGATATCACGAAGTGGATCAGGGAATCACGCATTAATTATGATGTTACATTCTCGACGCCCGTCTACAAATCACTGATTAAAGCTTTCTGGGATTCTGCAAGCGTCGTCCAAATCGATGGAAATGATATTATAAGAGGTCGTGTGAATGATATGTATGTCGTTATCACTCCGGAGATATTGAATGAAGTTCTTCAATTACAAGATAGTCCGGACGCTCCATATTCAATCCCAATCATGTGTTCACGAGGCTGTTTGCTACGGATGAAGTGTATTGGAGACATTTTCGTCAAGCAAATCAACAAAGGTGATCTTCCATTACGCTACAAGTTTTTATTGCATATTCATATTCAGTGTCTCAGCAATAGACGGTCTGGATATGATATGGCTGGAGATGATCTCGTTGGTTTCATGGTTGCTTTGGTGTTAAACAAACCGTTTAGCATCTCAAAGTATATTTTCAGCAACATGAAAGAAAATATGACAAGGACTGGAAGTAGAACAACCGGGAACAAGTTTTGGATGTATCCGCGGTTTCTGCAAATGATTAGGAATGTTCAACATCCGGACCTTCCTAAAGCTGACAATGATCTTCTGAAGATAGAGGCGATGAATTTCAACTCTTTAAGGCTAATCAAGACTCTTGCCGCCAAAAGATACAAAGAAAGCGTTCCTCCAAGGAAGATTTTTGGCGCACTTGAGAATCCTGATTATGTTGCTCCAGCAAATGATAAATGGCGTCATGATGACAGCCAATCTGACAATGAAGAACCTGAGTTGGAAAGAAAAAGGATAGAGAAATTTGGTCCTGACCCGGTTGATTCAGATGAGTCTGGGAGTGATAGTGATGACAGTAGTGGTGAAAGTGATTATGGTGGTGATACTGGTGCTGTTGGTGCATCGAGCAAAGGTGCAGCTGGTGATACATCAGCTAGTAGTTCTTCAGCAAGTGGTGATGATGAATCTGATTCTAGCTCTAGTGATCATATAGTCGAGCCTGGATATGAAATGTATATCGATATACGTGGAGTAAAAAGGTATAGAAAGATTAGAACTGAAGATGATCCAGCATACGTTCCAGAGGATCCTGAAGGTGAAAGAAGAACAAAAAGGAGAGCTGAGAAAGCTGCTGAGACTCAAAAGAAGAAAGCAAGAAGATATTTGAGTACTTATACTAGAAAACCTGTGCATCAAGAGTCTTCATCTGTACCTCAGGAGCCTGTACAAGAAACTCCTGTATTTACTTCAGCTACAGAAACTCCAGTTGTTACATCAGCTGCTGCAACTCAATCTGTTACTCCTCAGGCAGTTCCTGAAAGAACTATGGCTTCTGCAATCAGAGCAACCACTTCGCAGATCAGTGCTGAACGTCATAGGACATTTTCCGGATTTTCTCAAGACGAAAAGATCAGATACCTATTCTCTACACTTGAAGCAGCTGCTGATCGTGTTCAAAGGCAATCTCATTTCATTAATCTCACGAAGAATGATCAGCTTAAACAATCAGTGGAAATTAACAACTTGAAGTCAACCGTTGGTCAACAGCAAACGGTAATAGAGCGACAACAAGCTGAAATTGATTTGCTTAAAGCTGAAAATGCTCGCTTGAAGGCTGTTGATGAAGAGAAAGAGAGAAGGATTGCTGTTCTGTGGGATTATCATTGTAAACAACAAGAAGTACCAAAGAAAAAGGATGATGATACGGAAGACCAAGGGAATCCTGATACTTCTGGTACATCACAGAAGCAGCCAACCTCACCTTCTTCTGAAGTTGTTGCAGTTCAACCTACAGTGGTCGAATCATCTCAGGGAACTTCTACTGAAAAAGTTCAACAGATCGCAGGTACTTCTTCTGTAGTAAGCAGTGCTGATATTGCTTTACAGGCTATTCATCCATTTACGGGAGAGTTGCTTGAAGAATGGGAGTTAATAGAAGATCTTTCTCAGGAGCAATTGAGTGTTCTACATTCTATGAGAGAAATTGATGATGCTGAGATAGATAAAATGTCGACTGAGACTGATACAACTAATGTTGAAGATATTGATGAGATTGTGTTTGAAGGCGAAGCAACAAAATCAACGTATGTTCGAAAAGATGGTACTGAATTCGCTTCGTTTGATGAAGATTGGATGAAGGAGAATATTGATGACATAGACGAGCACTTAAAGAATCGTAATTCGTCCGAAAAAGACACAGATGCATTCTCTGAATGGAGAAAACAGTTTCTATCTAAAGTCTCCAAGCCTGTGCCTGAAAAAGCTCAAGTCGACTACTTGCAATTTGAAAAGGCAAAGCCAAGTGGAAGGATTCTATGCTGGATGTTTGTTAGAGATATTCACTGTGTTGCAATCAAACGTGAATATGGAATCCTGTATTTCAACTCAGTGCTGAGCATTCTTTCGTTGCCATTTTATGATGTTGCTGCGTTGACAAGGCTTGAGCTTATTAATCGTTCAAACTACGATGGCGCTACTTTATTTGAGCGACTGATTAAAGTAAACAAGAAATCGGGCTGGAAGGATGAATCATACAAACCACAATTTCCCATCTATCAACCGATCAAGTTTACTCTTGATCCTGACACCAACACATGCAGATACAAGCTTGTGTACCAGCCTCCGAGGGTTGTAGATAAAATCCCATTGATGCCTATGCAACAGGATTTTCTTGAAAATATGGCATTATGGTGCTACGACTCGGACACGCATGAAGCCGTGATTGTGTTTAGAGATGGTCGTGCAAATTACCGGATGTTGGATCCGATGTGGATCGTCAACATGTCCGAGGGTGACATCAGCAGATTATATCGTCAGGATATTTTCTATGAAGATCAGGACGCACGTCAAGCATTAAAGTTTCAGCGCGTAGCTTGTTTTTGTTATTACCGGGGCATACATTCGGGCAGTTCGTGGTCCGAACAACACTGAGATGGAAGATTAGAAGACCGAAGACGAGTAACAGACAAGGGGGAGTTTGTTGATGCATTTTTAGTGTCTGTGACTAGTCTTGTTTAACGATGTATTTTGTACGGTCTTTTATTAATTATCGAGTCTGTATGTTATGTTGACCAAGTTGGATATCCTCCTATCTGCTTGTGTACGACTTGTTTGTCTCTTTTGGTATGTAATGTATTAAGAACAATGCATGTTGCATGACAAGGGTATAATGGTCATTATATGTTTATATAGTCTATCTGTTTGCTGTCTGTATACAACAAACAGAACAGCTGATGCAGCCCTCGACGAAACAGGTCTGTTTCGTCGAACACATCATGACGAAACAGACCAATGTCCTTTATTTCTGTTTCGCCGACAGTCATGACGAATCACACTTGATTCGTCGTGTAATGGGCTATTTCAAGCCCAATGACTGGCCCATATCCTGTTTCGCCGATGCACTTTGTGTTTCGTCGAAGTCTTGGGCCCAGGGACTATATAAAGCTAGTCTGCTTTCACTTTGAAGGTAGATGAGATAATAACCAGTAACAAAACTCTGTCGAAATTCTGTCTGAACTGTGTTTGTATCAGTTTGTAATCGGTTCTCATCCCGTTTAATCAATCGAGTGTGTTTCATTGATTAATCCTTTGTTGTTATTGCTTTATATGTTTGATTTGGCATAGTTACGTGGATTCCGCACACGTGACCGTGTTTGCTATAAACAAGTGATTCGGTTCGTTATCGATCCTCAGATTTCGGGACCTACACATATATAAGTTTATATTTAAGGGTCTGTCTACTCGGACATGGCCCCTGAATAGGGATGCCCCTGGTTCCAATGTTCGTATGAAAATCACAAGTTAGAAATGCTTGAACATACATAACTATTAAGCATATCATGAAAACTAAACAAGCTTGGCTCTCGACATGCTAAATCTAAAACTTTGCTTTCTGTTTTGTTTCCTGAAATACATATAAACGTAAAATGATATAAACATTACTGAAACACTAGTGAATACGTAGGGCTCAAAACAAAATATATACACCCGAAACATCAATCCTTGAAAAAGCTTTAAAGACGTTTATTAAAGAGATTTGAATGATTGATAAAAGACATTTATTAAAGAGATTTAAATGATTGATATTTTATTCACAATATTCCTTGTCAATATATAGGCAATTTACAACAAGATAATGAGCAATTACAGGAGATGATTGAGAAGCTATTCAAGGATATAATCTTTTAACAATAATTACAAATATAATTTGAATATAATTTCCCTCCTAAGTGGTTTGTGTTAACCTGTTGAGTTTATGATCTCTAATATTTATAAACACCTTTTGAAAAACTTCTTTTTAACGATCCACCATAAAAAAAATTAAAATCCACTATAACCTTACAATGGCTTCTTCCACGCAAACCCATCGTAGAGATAGTGTAGGGCAACATGGAATATAAAGTTCTCCATTTAACCGTAAACCTATTCGGATCTAATGTATGTGTACATTTACGGTGACTAGAGCAAATTTTCCTACACTTATAGAATTTCAAATAAACTCCGCTTGTGAGTTTCCAGTTAATTAATTCTCTGTTATGTATAATCTTTAGTTTACACAATTGCACACAACATCCAAACAACAACACGTACTTAATACCTAACACTAGCTGTGGTTAGGGAACTCATCCCAGTATCACCTTCCACCCTATTGGTTGTGGATTGACCGTCCATGATCTATGCAAGCTGAATAAGTCAAACTTTGTTTTTTTATGTCAATAAGAGCACACACATACTTGGACATTCAGGATACAATTTCCTGTTTAAACAGAGCTTATGGTTCAAAACTGAAGTAGCACACAATCGTAGAGAAAATAAAGTATACAACTTTTTATAAAACAAATTAAGTAATAAAAGTTGTACTATTTATTCTTGAGCTAACTAATACCTTCCACGTATTAAAGATAAGTTTGGTGTTAATAACATAATCATTTCACAGTTTTCACTAAATCCCATTTATGGCTTAGTGGAAGGAGGCTTGGTTTATCCAATGGAGAATGAAGTTCGGTTCCCCACTTGTGTCACTTTTGGTGTATTAAGGCAATGAAGGATTTGAGCTAGGCCTTGAGGCTGTCAGTTCGAATCTCGAGCCCACCCGGGTTTCGTCCCACCGTGTGTTACGCCATAGAGTTATGCTCTTGTGGTGGCACAACGACTGTCAAGTGGCAGCCGGTGGTATGGTTTCCCTGAGGGAACGCCCAAGCCAAACTGTAAGACCCTAACACACTTTAACTGAAAAAACGCAGTGGAAATACGTACCATAAAATTTCTTTCAATATAAACGTCTTAACTTACTTGAAAGTTCAAATTTAAAATAAGTCTTTTACAATTATTGGACCCTTCATACTCATTAACGAAATAAATGCATAACCTATGTTTGCTAATTTACACACTCAAGCATTCCAGTACAATCAATCTCGTGACTCGGTCTTGATCGTTATACCTCGTGATGATGGTCCATGTTTCTGTACAACCTGCACTCATCCCATGACATCGTAGCATTAGTACACATTTTATATAAACATGATTCATAACCATGGAGTCTCGTTGCATTATGTCCTCGTATACTTTCCATTCCATTAACTTACTAAATACACGCATTTCATCTGGGTGTCTAACTCTTGGTGAGACTTCAATAAAGTACCTGAATTACATTTTAATCTCATGGCACACTATTAATAACTTTAATACTCAAACGTATTGAAATCATGCATACATATATACTTACATACTTACACACATACATTCATACGTACCTTCATATATATCTACATACTTACATACACACCAATATACGTACATACATTCAACATACCTACACGTTTACGTACAAGTTCTTGCATACTACTCCCATACAATTCTTGTTTACTTATTAGCATTCACTTATCATACTCATATATTACTTACATGGGGCTTAGACTTGGTTTTATAACCCATAAACATCAAGGAAACAATCAAAAATCAAGTTTGGGAAGCCCGCCGTAGATCACGGTTAGCGTACCGAAGCTTACGGTACACCGAACAACTTAAATAACGAATTTCAGCATTTGGAACATGGGAAGGGCGTCGGCGACGGCCCTACAGGGGCGTCGGCGACGCTTCTTGGTTTTCGCGTATTCAGAAACCTCCGTAGGCAGTGAATTAGGGCGTCGGAGAAAACAGGAAATGCACATGGCATCGGCGACGACCCTACTGGGAGTCGCGACGCCCCCTTGTTTTGCCATTTTCCTGCTGTGTTGTTTTCGTCGTTCGTACGCACTAAAACTCGCGTAACTTTTAAACCGCTTACCCGTTTAACTTCCCGTTTCTTCCTACATCATTGTAATTTGACATTCTATCATGTGAACTTGAAATCAAACATCCGGGTTAAGGAAATTCTTAACTTATACATTTTCGGCTTATTATTCATTTACGAATTATTCGACCCGTTTATGTTTTCATCAAAATCTCATTTGTTTTAACCCAAAACTTGCATGAACATTATAACCATAATACTTTTACATTATCCGGAGTTTCGTACTTGGGGCTTACGTACCCGATACCATGTATGCGTTAAACTCATTCATTTTATTCAATTATACGAAATTAAACTTTGTTAGTTCAAGTTCCATTCACGAAATTGTTTACCCATTAGTCATATCTCACAACCGAGTCTTTTGACTATTAATCCGCGTCTCCGTTTCCCGGTTAGCGTACTTATGTGCAATTCTACCCATTACCCGGTTATAATACCGTGGCCATTTCTTACGCTTCATTCCGTTATAACAACAAGACCTCATTTTGACCCGTTCGATCTACTTAGCGAAAATTATCGATTTCATACAACCAAATCCATATTTGACTTCAAGCATCATGCTTAATTAACTAACACGCTACCTTACTTAAATAAACTAAGAAGTGATTCCGAAAATCACTTACCTTATGCATGCGTGTTCGTATCCGCTTCCTTGCCTCCTCTTGACCCGTTAGCCTTTCGTGCTTGAGTCCGTCTCGACATGATTCCTATACTTTCATGTCATCGAAATTACATTCTTGTTAGCATACGCCGTTGTACATGTTAATGATCATATCAATTGCATATTTTACATTTGACTTTCATTAATCCATTTAACAAGCATAGGACATATGACCAAATTCACATCCTTACAAACTCATGTAATTCATCACGTCATTCCATTTAACGCGCATTGATATAACATGTACCCTACGACTTCCTATAATCCTACCATTACAACAACAAGTCAAATCATGCTTCTTATGCGTAGTTGACTTTCAGAAGTCAACAGTCTATCGTATGAACTTTTGACTTATTCTCATATATCCTTAATATCATAATAGGCTATACAAATGCCATTATATACATCTCCTACTCATCATGCAAATGTGCTTACAATCACATGATCATCTAGTGATATTAAACATAATGTACAAGCCTTTAATGCATAGTCTTGACCAACACATACACTCAACCCGAATTCTTGTATGAGTTCCATCTAACGTACATTCTTCAAGTTAGTATACTACTAATTACATCATTATCATATTTCATTCACATATGTCAAGCCATTTCATACAATCACACATTCTAACTTCACCTAGACATTTCATCAAACATTTGGCGCGCGTACTACTATTCAAGCATAATGTACAAGTATTTCATGCTTTCATTCCTTCTTCTTGCATTTATCATCCAATTCAACTAGAATAATATAATATTCATACTATACCTAAATCAACTAGCAATTACTCATTACAAACAACATCATACATCAACATTACACCATTATTGAACATGCATGATCATCCTTATCATCATCTTCACTATTACAAGTGGGTTTCAACTCAAAACATCAAATAACTTAGAATCTTGCATAGTTCATGTTCTATATGGTGATTCTAACACATATTCATACTCAATTTCATACAAATTCACGGATTAAAACATAACCCACTCTATACAAGATCACCAATCTAAGTTTTAAGACATACCTCATGATCCCCTCGTGTAGGTGATCATTAATTCATGTTCATTCATGGATTTGAGCTTTGATCCACCCTTCAATTTGGTGATTTTGGACTAGTTAGGGTTTTGGCTCCTTGAGAGCCCCTGGTCGTTCTAGATTACATACGAAGTGTGTGTTTGTGTGTGATATTTTCATATTATAAATCAACTTTCATCTTATCCCATCTTAGTCCCTCGTGTTTGCCACTAAAACATAATTGGCGCAACTTTCATCCTTTAATAGTTTTTACCATACACTTAACTAGGTTAGATAGCCTAGTTATTTATTTCATGATATATTATATTAGGTTATATGGCGAATGTAAACATTCGAGTTTTGGGGCGTTACACAAACTCTGAAGCCAGTGTGGACCTGGCTTCTGCTCTTGTGGTGGCACTACGATTGTCAAGTGGTAGCCGGCGTTATGGTTTCCCGAGGAAACACCTAAGCCAAACTCTGAAGCCAGCGTGAACCTGGTAAAGACAACATAGTCTGACTGGAGTGGGGCAACGGGGCTCTCCTCAACATTAAAAAAACATAATTATTTCACTCATATATGGTTGTAAAACAAGGTCTCGAATGCCGAATACTCTCTGAGTACTCGCTACAAGGTAGGCTGCCAAGGCTAGAGTACTCTTCGTCTAGGCCGAGTACTCCCCAAGTACTCTCCGCCTAGGCTGAGTACTTCCCGACTACTCTCAAATCCAACTAGGGAGCGCCTAACAACTTTTGCGGCCATGATTTCACTGATAGACTTTGTTTAGGGTAAATACCAAACAAACTTTTCTGACACTTTACCAACCTACCATTCTTTCATTTTAATATAAACAACCGGATAAAATAGAATCTTTTCAAATACTAATTAGAGTGAATTGCAAGTTTTGTGCTTTATCTTTATACCTAATTTTAGGTGGTGTCATTTGTCTTTAAAATTGATGAGTTTTGCACTTAATGTTTCAAAATCGTGCACGATTTGTCCTTTGGTCCTAACTCGGTTTATTTCTTTAATGAAAACAGATCATACAAGGGTAGTTTTGTCTTTTTACTTATTTATTTAAAAATATTAAATAAATAAGATAAAATTATTTTAAAAAATAATATAATATATATTTATATCATAGAATATGTATACGTATATATTTCTCTCTCTACCCCTTTCTTTCTCTCTCTCTCTACATCTCTCTCTGCTTCTCCTCACCACCATCAACAACCCAACCCACCCCACCCAAAGCCATCGGCCACCCACCTCAACCTGCAAAACCCCACTGAGCTATTATTGGTTCACAATTTTCAAGCCATAAAAGTTAAAATCAGACTTTAAGATATCAATCAGCTGACCCTAAAAATTTCTATAGAAATTTTGACTTTTTAAATATTACTTTTCATATAGTTGCACCTTGACACAAACTTGTAAACCTTTAATGCTTCTGCAGACAAATCAAATACGACTAGGGCTGTAAACGAATCGAACGAACACGAACAAGGTCATGTTCGTGTTCGTTTGTTAAGAAAATTAACATGTTCGTGAACTGTTCATGAACGCATACCGAACATAACTTTATGTTCATGTTCGTTCGTTAAGGAAATTCAGCTGTTCACGAACAGTTTATGAACACTGGTCTCGAACACAAATGAACGCAAGCAAATAAAAACGAACGCAAATGAACATCTAACTTGAAAAAAAAAATACAATATTATCCTTAAACATTGGATATAAGTAGTTAAATACAACCATCAAATGATAAATCAAAATACAAGAAGTCTACTATACCACCAAACGATGAATCAAGTTTTAGCTAACTTACAAAAAAATAGGGTTTCAAGTTTTCAATATGTTTAGATAAAAGGTTTATTTTTTTTAATATAATCAAATGAACGTAACCGAACATATTACCGAACGTTCACGAACACAATCGAACGAACGAGACCTGTGTTCGTGTTCGTTCGCTAAACTAACCGAACAAAAATTTTTGTTCGTGTTTGTTCGTTGAACATTAACGAACTTCCCGCCGATCGGTTCACGAACTGTTCGCTGAACGTTCGGTTTGTTTATAGCCCTAAATACAACAATAAAACCCTAAACTATTTTCCACACAACCGTCATTATACAACAATAACCACACACAAATCAATTCTCCATTGCAAGCCTATTACACCAGCCACACCATTTTAATTTGCTATCGTTGTTTACGATTCAATTTATTGTAGGCTACAAATCAGATATGTTGCAAAAAATAGATAAGCGCCGATAACCCTTACTGTTTCAACTCAACGCCGGTCTAACCAAACTAAGAATAACATAAAAAACCTGCGACTTCAATCAGATTTACGTCACCAGAGAGTAGATCTGAAACACACCGGTTCTGCAACGTAACCCCTACACTCAAATCTTCAAAGCCACAAAATCAGAAGCATCTTGATCATGATTAGAACCGCCGAAAGATGATGCGACTTCACCAGAAGCAAACCCATCGCCGCCACATGTGGACATTTCTCTGACGGTGGTAAACCCCTAAAAGTTGGATTGTGAAACTCTAATCTAGAGGAAGATGGAGGATGATAGAAGTTGGTGGATGATACAATGGGGTTTTGCAGGTTCGGGTGGGTGGTGACCGGTGGGCGGTGGCTAGGGTGGGTGGTGGTTGGGCGGTTGGTTGAAGTCTAGAGAGAGGGGAATAAATGATACAAGTTTTATATATATGATTTTTTTTACACAATAGCCCCTACATATAAGTTATTTACACAATAGTCCCTCAAAAGATAAAATGACAAAAATACCCTCATGTGCCTTGCACATGACCATGCTTAACAAAAAAAATTAACTGAGTTAGGACTAAAGGACAAGCCATGCAAGATTTTAAAAAATTAAGTACAAAACTCATCAATTTTAAAGATAAAGGACACCGCCTGAAATTTGGTATAAAAATAAAGGACAAAACTTGCAATTCACTCTACTAATTAATTAGTGTTTTTTTAAAGTGGAAACTTGGTTTTTAGTGTGGTTTTTATCAAGTCGCAATGACTCCAAATCTCCAATTCTGAAATACCAAAGAGATTTCAGATGGAAACTATGTCTCTATGTTGTTCAATTTTTAGTAAAGTAATCATTCCGTCAATACTTCAACTCACATTTAAGCTAGCATAATGTCACGGAGTAACTTTCTGATTCTCTTGCGGCACTTAGAATACGTCTAAGTTAAGTCTTATGTTTGTGTTTGGTTATGAATAACAGCGGAAGACTTTGTTTGTGATAATCACAAGTATGGTTTTGTAGTGCAATCTACAACAAAGATGGGTTTTGTATTATTTGAACAAAGTTTACAAATAGAGAGTTTACAAGAAGTTAGCTTATGAATGAGTTATGAGGGGTGATCTCAAAATGAGACCCTAACAGCTATTTATACTACTTCACTACTAGTTCTAGAGAATTCTCAATCTAGAGAATTCCTTACATAATATCCAAGATATTTATGAGCTGAAGTCTAGAGCATTCTTGCCGAAATATCTAGCATTTCCAATTGAATTCAAGAGTGTTCTAGATGGTTCTTGGCTACATCTTTTGGGCAGAATTATTAGCCCATTCTAGACCCTTCCGAGCTCCCTCAAGGCTGATCTAGGACCTTCTAAGGGTGCCAAGACGCTCCAGTATTGTCTAGGCTGTTCCGGAGACTTTCGGGCAGCCCTAGACGCTTCCTTAGTGTTCCGAAAACTTCCGGAATGCTGAAATTTTGAGCTGAATTTTTGCGGGGCGTGACAATAATCTTTCATCTTTCGCTCTGGCGCACACACAGTTTATATAAAATATATCTAGTTCTACGTTTTAATTGTTTCTCAAATTAGAAGTGAAGAAAAGAAGATGTTATTGAGCCAAATTGTATTATTCGTAAGCATTTATTTGTAAAGGCTTATTGTTCCAATATTTATCCTTCCAAGTGGAGTAGAATAACTAGAAAAGCAAATCAAAAGGTAAGATTCTGCCTTTGCTTCGGCTTGGGGTGGGGCTGTACTATTTTATAAAATATACCTTTTGAAGAAAGAAAAAAAAGAGAATAAATAGAAAAGCATATAATTTGAGAATCACCATCCTCGCATTCCTCTTTTGGGCCTCAATTATTGAAGCTCTATTGTTGGAATCATGATATGGATAGACTAATAACTAATACATAACTGACAGATTTTTTCTGTTATTAATTGACTAGTCTTTTTTTGAGTTAGTTGACTAAAATACCATTTTTGATTAAAGAAAAATTACTAGAATAGACAAGGTAACTTAATTAAAAGCTAACGCCTAACGGAATACACATGCAATTCAGCCCTTGACACAGAGACGGAACTTAAACATTTAAATTAGGGGCCAAATATATTAGAAATTAAATTACAGTTCTTATACAAAAAAACCAACTGGAGAATATTTTTTAAAGCTAATGG
This sequence comes from Helianthus tuberosus, assembly GCA_030545235.1. Lineage (NCBI taxonomy): Eukaryota > Viridiplantae > Streptophyta > Magnoliopsida > Asterales > Asteraceae > Helianthus > Helianthus tuberosus. The sequence continues at coordinate 59,086,160 of CM060404.1, forward strand.
GCTAAAATATACACTTTGAAAGATAAAATTAGGAAGGGGCGAGACCTCTCCTCGCCTCAGTGAAGTTTTGCCCATGCCTTGGCAAAACATACAAAGACAAAAAGAGCCAATCGAAGGAGATGCGAAATAGTATCTGCCGGCAAGTGAATCTTTCTTTACCTTTAATTTATTTATTTTTTTGAACCGCTAAATTCTTACAAACCTGTTGTTAGTGGGAGTCGAACCCCTGACTTCTAGTTAGAAACTTACACAATCCTTTTATCACCACCACACCACAAGGGATGGGGCTTTTACCTTTAATTTATTCAATTATGATTTCTAATTAACTTTTATAAGAGTTTGTTTAAAAAAACAAGATGGTAAAGAATTTAAAAGCAATATAACATCAGTACAAAAAACTTGACATGAGAAGACTTACGGGTACACATGTAACTATATGACCCACATTCACATATTTTTGGCACACGTGTAAATACTTTAGGTTTCTTGTAAAATTGTAAAGTTTACATTCTTTGAATGTGTGTATAAATTGGATGATTACTAGCATCATAAACAACATCCATCTTTCCAATACAACTCTTCCTTCCCCTTGAGAGAATGCCCAGAAAGGGTTGGACTAATTGGAGAGGACTCGAAGCGTCCTTACCAGAACACCAGATGAGGAGTATTTTCAAAGCATTCGACATCAATGGAGACGGCAAGCTCAGTCGGAAAGAATTAAAGTTGTGCTTGAAAAAGTTTGGCCTACATTTCGCGGGCTTAAGAGCTTGGGACGCAATCGGTCATATTGATGCTGATGGTGATGGTATGATCAGCGAGGACGAGATAGATGAGCTCATTAAATATGCTTCCAAGTGGGGACTTATTGTCACTCCGTAGAGTGAAACTACAAGCATCCATAGATATTAACTTAAGGATGCATGCAACTGTTTTCATTTTCCATGGTGGTTTTCTTAAAGTGGTCATATTAAATGTTTTCGTTTTCCATGGTGGTTTTCTTAAAGAGGTCATGTTTTAGTACGCTTGTGAACTTACAAACGTCTTAGTAGGATGTAGTACACCCTGTTGAAGGCCACTGTGGTTTATCTAATATCTATCTTGCTAGTTTCTGTTCAACTAAAGAACTTTTTTTATTTGTTTTTTAGTTAAACCTTTCTTGCTTTGCCACTTGAATAGATGCTTTCTTGTACAGTTATTCGAACCTATTTGCACAATACACTAATATTAAATGTAATTCACAAATTGATAAATTCCAATGTTCTAATACTTCCTGTCCTTCATGTTTTCCTCTATCGTCTTCTCCCTCATTCAACAGCTCCTATTTCACAAACCATTTGTTGATGCATTTTATGTCTATCGCCTTCGTCAATCCGAGCCGTAGCGAGGAAACTGAAGAAACCGAGTCTTACTGTAATATTTAGATAGAATTAGTGTTGGTGCACTTGTGTCTGTACTTTGTCTGTATTTCGTCATGATACAAAACGATGTCTTTAATGTAAGGTTGATGTAAGTTTGACCAAGTCAACCATCCTCCTGGTTTGACTTGACCAAACAGTTAGAACATTGGTTGAAAGATGTTTGGGTCGAAGGATGTGTCATCGAAGGATAGTTTAGATCCTTCGATGAGCTCGAAAGATAAACCTCCGATAGATATGGGTGGATCTCGAAGGATATCATCCTTCGAGGTATATGTGGATCCTTCGAGCTGTTTCAGATCGACAGATGATCTTACGATCAGTCTGTCTGATCCTTCGAACAGACATGCTGTGATGGATATAAATATCCATGTTATGTGTTCACTTCAGCAGGAGTGCAGAAAATAGAGAGACACACACAAGAGAGAGCATTCTGCTGGAAATACACACACGAGAGAGAGAGTTTGCAGAATACATTTGTAAACCTTGAGCTTGTAACCGAACCTTTCATACGTATTAATACATGTGGTGTTAATCGTTGTGTCTTGTGTGTTGTGTTTGTGCTTGTTCTATCTCGGTTTGCATGCTAGCTTGGATTCCGCACTCGCTAGTGTGTTTGACATAACAAGGAATAGGTTTGACCTCAACCTCCGAGGGACCTACAAGTGGTATCAGAGCCGTGGCTCTTTTCCTTGTTAAAAAAAAAAACCGGGTTTATACAAGTTTTTGGAGTGTTTTGGATCCGTTTTTACTGTTTTTCTCGCTTTTTCAGACGTTAAAACGTGTTCTAAACTATCCGGGTGTGTTAAAGGTCGGTTTGGGTAACTTAAAAAATCTGTTTTTGAGAAATTTGGCAATTTCCGGCCAAATTCCGGCTTACTCCGGTGACCGGTTTCTGGACAAAAATCGTGTTTTTAAGTAATATTTTATTGGTTCAAATCTTGTTTTTGGTGAAAATGATGGTCTGACCATACTTTCTGCCGAAAGATTTACCAACCCATCACCTTTTCACCAACCTGTCACTCTTTGTCAACTGTGTCAGAGCAGTTCGAAAGATATCCTTCGAAGTCGAAAGATCATCTTTCGATCAGTGGAGGTTCGATAGATAATCATCTTTCGAACCAAGGAATCATTTCGAAGCATACATCTTTCGGTCTACAGTTCTTTTTCGAAAGATAAGGATCCTTCGTTTGGAGAATCTTTCGAAATCATTGTTCGAAACTCAACAGTGATCTTTCGAAAACTGTTGATCCTTCGAACAAGTCTTGATCTTTCGATCCTTAGTCTGTTTATGTTTTACAAGTTTGTGTGTTTCAGGTCTTTCGATCAAGGATCCTTCGGCTGGTTGTTATCTTTCGAAATATTAACATAGTTTGTGAAAATTAAATTTTTAAAGAGAAAACTTGTTTTTCAAATTTTAAATCTATTTTCACTTAATATATTAATTTTTATAAAATGGGAACAAACGGTCAGTGGGATCCAACCGCGTGGACTCTAACATCTTTGACTCCACAATCATCAGCTACGCAATCATCAGCTACGCAATCTGCGTCAGATTTCAACAAAGCATGGATGCAGGCCATTGCCCCACCTCAAGCTGCGATGATAACTGCAAATCAATGGGCATTGGTCACAAATCAAAGCAACAGCATTCAATCTATGATGCAGAACGACAGTGAAACTGGTACAAGCACGAAACCGCCAAAGCTAAATCATATCAATGATTGGGGATGGTGGAAAGAAAGGCTGAGAACTTATGTTCAGGGGCAAGGTCAAGATCTATGGATGTGCTTCTTCACCGCATTTGACAATGATTTGGAAGTTGCAGGATCTAATCCAGAAACTTACAGCACTATGTCTGATGATGATAAGAAGAAATTTGAGTTAGAAAAGAAGGCGTTCATGATTCTCACACAAGCTCTTCACAAAGACATTTATCACCAGTTTGTTTACTGCACGACTACTAAAAGCTTGTGGGATATGATCACGTTACGATGTGAAGGAAATGCTCAATCTAGAAAGATCAAGCAAGAATTACTGAAGAAAGAGTTTGAAGGTTTCACGTGTATGGAGAATGAGACTTTGGCAGAGTTATCTACAAGGTTCCATCACTTGTTGAGCGAGATGTTTGGTTTTAGAGTCACTGCCACTCCACAAGAAATGGTGAAGAGATTCGCTGATAGCTTACCAGCAAAATGGAGCAGTTATCTTGAAATTCTCAAAGAAAATGGTGTTCTAGACACAATCAACGTTTATGAGTTGATTCAAAAACTGGAGAACAAGGATGTAGAAGAAAAGCTTAAGGCAAAAAGAACACTAACTCCTCAAAATCCAGAGATGTACTTTGGGATTGCAGGAGGTATCAGTGGAGAAAAACCAGCCTCTCAACATGCAAAGCTTCAAACAGCCTTCATCTCAAACACCGGACCTTCAACAACAGATCAGTTTGATCCTTCAGCTTACACGATGTTTTCAAGACCGAATGTACAACCGACAGCTCAGCAGCAACAACCACAACAGCAAGGGTTTTATGGAAGCTCTTCAAACTTTCAAGCCACTTCCAATCCGAACACAGTCAGATTAGACACTTCCAACTTTTCCAAAGTCAGTGTCGAAGTAGCCAAGGAGCATATGGAGATGTTGAACACCTTGGTTAGTGCTTATTGTGGATTAGTCGCAGGTCAGATTGGGAATATCAATCTAACCAATGAAGATTATCAGCAAGTGGATAAAGAAGAGTTTGAAATGATGGATATCAAATGGGCTCTTGCTAGTGCAATTCGAAGAGCAAAGGAGTTTATGGAAAGGACGGGGAGAACCAACTTGGAAAGCAAGAAAGACACCAAGTATGGGTTCGACAAGCAAGCTGTAACGTGCTTTAACTGTGGTGAACGAGGTCATTTCAAAAGGGAATGCACAAGACCAGCTCAGCATGGAAACCAAAATCCTTTCAGAAATCAAGGCAACCAGCAGAACCAGAACAGGAACAATGTTCGTACGATGATACCTGTCAACAACCAAAGCCAAGCAGGGCCATCAAATGCCAACCGGGCACTTGTGGTTCAAGTAGATGAAGGTTGTGATTGGTCACTTCAGTTTGGAAATGATGGTCCAGATGGAACAGCATGTTTTGCTGAAGTCGTAAAGGATTTAAATCACGCCAGTGGTGGAGAATCTTCCACCAATGGTGATGTATCTTCTGAGGATGAAGACTCTTCTGGTTATAGTGGAAGCTCAGATGAAGAATCCTCCACTTCAGGGAATGATCATGTGGATGAGACATCAAGTGCGTCAGTCGATGCAGATATTGATGAGCTTTTGGAAGAAGCTGCAGCAGGAATTGAAAGAAGATCTAATTTGATGGATCAAGCTGCTTACTCTTCGTCTTCTCTCCATTCAGCCTTTATGGCTAATGTCGACAGTTCATCAGGTCAGGTATGTGTCGATGAACCCATTGCTGCTAATTGTGATAACTGTGATAGTTTGCGTGTTAAAAATGCTGATTTGGAGGCAAACATGTCTGAGTTGCAAGGCAAACATGATGCTTTACAAGCTAGTTTGTTTGACTTGCAAGACAAACATGTTTCATTGAATGATGAGTGTTGTGAATTGCAAAGCAAACACGAGGCTTTGCAAGAGAAATATGAAATCACACACAAACACAATCAAGAATTGATTGTAGATCTGTCTAAAGCAACTGAAGCTAACTTGTTTTTAACCAGAAATGAAAAGGAATTTAAAGCAACAATTGCGTCATTAAGACATGATGTTTCAGAATTACAAAAGGCTGTTTTGCGAAAACAACATGCTAACAATAATCTTATTGACACAATTGAAAAGCAAATGGTAGAGTTGGCAACAGCTCGATGTGAATGTGAGACAATTAAGCAGAAACTGGAAAGCTATTCCAATTCCCGCTATGTATTGGATCACATCATTGACGTTCAAAAGAAAAAGGGGGATGCAAAAGGTGTTGGATTCAAATCATGTCCTCCCCCAATGAATCACAATTACTCCACATTGCCTGATGACGAGGATATGCCCCGTTTTGAACCTACTGTGCCACTCGGTCTAGATGACTTTGCAGCAGGCCTCGGGTTCACAACTGGTACATCATCCTCGAGTCAATCAGAATCTGAATCTGAGAATGAGACAGATTCATCGTGTGTTAAGGAACAGAGTCCTCCCATTGTTGAGGATGCTGATTCTTCGGATGATGAATCTGAAGAAATTGTGAAACAACAGTCTAACTCGGTTACAACAGATATTCCAATTGAGAATCACATCCTGTGTGATCCACCAGTGAAACCGAGTAAGACTGAAATGTCAAAAGCAATGGAGTCCCTTGTATCTAGCAGTGAAGAGAATAACTTGTTGTACACGCTCAAAGGAGATGACAAAATCTACTCTAACAAAGATTTTCCAATTAAAAATGTAAATCAAGATTTAATTGAGCAAATTTTTGAAGGATGTACTGACAAGTTTTTGGGAAACAAAAGTGGCAAAGTTACCGTCACTCAATGTGATCCAATTCCGTGTGAACAAGTTAGAAAACAATACGGAAACCAAAAACTACCAATTGAGCGAAAACAACAAGTCAACTCCGGAAAGGGTAAGGTACAGGGAAAGAAGGCTCAGAACAAGAATGTTCAAGCACCTAAAGTTCAGCAGCCTAAGACTGAACAACCAAAGGTTCAAAAACAAAAGGTGCAAAACAAAAGAGCTCCTGTTAAGAAACGAGAACCGAAGATGAACTTTGTTGGATCCATGGGTTCAGACAAACTTGAAACATTTCAGGATAAATCTAACATTGATTTCATAAAACAAGTTAGAATTTTAAAACGAAATGATCAGAATAATTACACCCAACACACCAACGGATGTGATTTAGGTCCAAGCACATCTAGATCACAAAGTTCATTGTCTGGTTCTCCATCTGGTCGTCAACATGTTTCTCCGAAGTTTGTAGAGCGGAGAACATGTTTTGAATGTGGGACAGTTGGGCATATTGTAAGATATTGCCCACACGTACAGAAGCTGAAGTCAAAAACGAGTGCTCCCCAAGAAATCGATTACCGAAAACGATCAGTTTCCCCGAAACAAGACCCACGTGTCTTGAAAGAAAGGGAAAAGAACTTAAAACAAAAGAATCAAAAGGTAATTGAGAAGGCCTTAAAATCAGAGGTCAAAGAAGAAAAACCTGTACAAGCAAAATCTGAAACTGTAAAACCAGTAAATGCTAAAACAATAAATTCAAACACTGGTAAAGGACAAACAGCTTGGAAGCAAAAACAGGTAATTCAATCAGGGGGAGCACCACAGGTTCTTTTTCCTAATCATCAAGTGATTGAGATCACTTTCCTTGATGATCAAGGACGACCCAAGTCCACAAAGGCTTGGGTCCCCCTCTCAATCTGATAAGTTAAGTGAGTGTGTAGGATATTCCAGGAGGAACTTTCGATAGTCGTAAGATTGTTGATAGTGGAGCGTTCTTACACAAGATAGGCGTCAGAAGAAATTGTTGCCTTTGATGGAGAGAAATGAGAAAAGAAAGGAAAAAGATAAGAAGACAAACATTCCGACGAAGGAATGATGGTGAAAGAATGTGGTTGAATGAAGTTGCAAAATTCGGCCAGATGATTCATGTGCCAAAATTTGGTTGTTATGGTTTTTGATCGGGTCCTCAGGAAAGATTCGAATGAAAAGTACGCGCCTGTAGCACGTCTGAAGCTTTTCGAAGATTCATGGATTTTTCTTCCACAAGAAGTTCAAAGTCCACAAGATAAACGTGCAGTGTACATTTCTTCGCGGTGTGATTGAAGAAAATGTGTTTGGTGAACAAACCAACTGGGTGTGCGGATGCCTTGGCATGGATTGAACAACCGCACACTACTTCTGAAAGAGAAAGACAAAAACCTTCGCTGGTACAATGTGGAAGACCAGCCGGATCCAGAGGTTTCTGATCTTGTTGCTGTGAAGAGATTTCTAAGTAGCTACAAAATCGACTTTGAAATCCACACCGGGTGGATATCCAGTTTGGGAGAGCCCTCAGATTCCTTGCAATGCACGGAGCAGTTGCAGGATACGGTTTTAAAATTCTAATCTCTCTTTTACTTGTCGATATTTAAACTGCTTTTTGAATTATTATCTCGTACAGCACTCTTTGACCAGACAATGTTGTCATGGTCCGCACCGCAAACCGACATGCCAACTGATTTTCAAAAATTCGATACATCATTTCTGCTTCAAAATTAATTTTGGTAAACGGCATTGAGGTAAAACATGAGTTAACCAACATCGGAAAATCATTTTTTTTTGTATATACCTTTGTGTTTTTTTTAAATTTGTCATAGTTTGTTGATTTTAGGGGGAGTAGATCCAACTTTGAAAAATCCAAAAACATCGAATAGATCCAACTTTGAAAAATCCAAAAACATCGAATAGATCCAACTTTGAAAAATCCAAAAACATCGAAAAATTTCAAAAAAAAAAAACACAAAAACAATAGAAAAGCAAAAATGAGTTTCCTGGCGAGCAAAAGAGAAAATGCTAGTACATCAGTGGTCTGTCCAAACCTCTTTAAACCTTAAATGAAAAACGATAAGCAGCTCTATATAAGATGTATCGGTAGGCTCACAATCATTTTAAAGTGTGCAGGGTGATATAAACTTAAATCGACTGAAGACCAGGTGGGAACCATTCATTGGCATATGGTCTTAGTACCGAAATTTCGTTTGAGAGATTGCCGAGGTTCTGAGATATTCGGTCTTTATGCTGCTTATCATCTGGGTATCATGGTTGTATCTTTTTCCGAAAAATAACGGGGACGCAAGTCTAGATCTTCCATGATACTATACATACGTGTACATACTGCATACGACCTCAATAAGTGATCAACAATCACATGTCCCTCAAAATAAGTGATAATATATCACATTTATCCGGGAGTCAAGTTCGTCTCTCTGCTGTACGAAAGTACTGACCTGTTCACGGACTTGCTCTTGTGCCCTCATGCATCTGAAAATCAAGTTCCTCATCAATAAGTGATTATATCACATAGGGCTTGTTTTCAAATCAAAATAAGTGAGAATCTCACATCCTATACGGTCAAACAGATGATAATCGGTATACTCACCGGTAAGATGAACCCTCGTGCATACCTTGATACGGGAATGTGTCGTGATGTGGATGAACACCGGTCGGTAAGTATAAATCATACCTTAACGTATCCCCTCGCCATGATTACATCTGATAAGTTGAGCTTATGTGGACAACAATACCGATAATTGTTATAGGATGCTTATCTTAATGTTAATTAATTGAACAAAGAGAGTGTTTTGACATGACCGTACACTGATATGATTCTCTTACCCTCGAAACTCGCAAAAAGAATGTCTGTAAGTATTTATTTAATGCTTTCATTTTCCGCATCTTTGTATATATTTATTTACTGCTTTCTGTCTTTACATTTGAAATATTCAAAAATTCCAAAAAGATTTTAGGTGTGTTTTAATATAAACTTTCTAAAAAAAAAAAAACCAAAAAGATTTTATTTCTATTTTATTTTCGATCGTACGATGTTGGAGCTCGAGTCTTCGTTACCTGAAACCTGATTGAAAACCGAAAATGACTAAATCTTCATAAACGGTCGAAATTTGCAAGTGTTGAAAGTTAAAATTGAAATTGATAAAATACATTAAACTTTCAATCTGTCGGACGGTGTTTGATTAAACAATGGTCACATGTGTGTCGTTTGCTTATGATATTCCAAGCAGTTGTTCTCATTACGCGTTTAGATTTCTTGCATGTGCAGATTCTAAAGGCAAGGAGAACATGGTCGATGGCAAGCTTTGGAATGAAGACACGACGTGAAGGCACTCAAATGATGAAGATGATCGAGTTGCCGCTGACCATCATCAACACCACAAGGATCTCAAGTTGTAAAGATCAAGTATTTCACAAGCATAACTCAAGGGGGAGCTTATGTTAAGGGGGAGTTTGTCAACACACTTCCTACATGAAAGGGGGAGTTTGTTGGTACACTTTCTGCTTTCAAGACGTGAAGACTTAAAAGATCCTCCGACATTGAAGACTTGAAAGGACGTCAAAGACTTGAAGACACGAAAATCGAGACAAAGCTACAGCCAAGGGGGAGTTTGTTGGTGCACTTGTGTCTGTACTTTGTCTGTATTTCGTCATGATACAAAACGATGTCTTTAATGTAAGGTTGATGTAAGTTTGACCAAGTCAACCATCCTCCTGGTTTGACTTGACCAAACAGTTAGAACATTGGTTGAAAGATGTTTGGGTCGAAGGATGTGTCATCGAAGGATAGTTTAGATACTTCGATGAGCTCGAAAGATAAACCTCCGATAGATATGGGTGGATCTCGAAGGATATCATCCTTCGAGGTATATGTGGATCCTTCGAGCTGTTTCAGATCGACAGATGATCTTACGATCAGTCTGTCTGATCCTTCGACCAGACATGCTGTGATGGATATAAATATCCATGTTATGTGTTCACTTCAGCAGGAGTGCAGAAAATAGAGAGACACACACAAGAGAGAGCATTCTGCTGGAAATACACACACGAGAGAGAGAGTTTGCAGAATACATTTGTAAACCTTGAGCTTGTAACCGAACCTTTCATACGTATTAATACATGTGGTGTTAATCGTTGTGTCTTGTGTTTGTGCTTGTTCTATCTCGGTTTGCATGCTAGCTTGGATTCCGCACTCGCTAGTGTGTTTGACATAACAAGGAATAGGCATGACAACCATGGTGCTCATTTCCATTTTTTAAGTAATCATTTATTTTTTCTTTAGACGTGTTTGACATAACAAGGAATAGGTTTGACCTCAACCTCCGAGGGACCTACAATCAGTAAGGTGGCATTTTGGTAATTAATGAGAAATCTCATTAATTCCAAAGCCTATAAATAGGAGCCTTAGATTTAATGTTGAAGACTTTTGGCTCCATTTGGTAATTTGGTGATTCAAGTCTAGAGAGAGAAAGTCTAGAGAGAGAAAGCTCTCTACACGTGGTTTTTGTATCTTACACGTCATATTCTTTAATAAAATCACGTTTCTAGTACGTTATTGTGTGTTCGGTCACGTACGTTCACGGATTCCGCACGTCGAACGTCCGTTACGCAATCGAACGGTGTCAAAACCGGTCCTACAAGTGGTATCAGAGCTAGGAGCTCGATTGCACTGATCAAACACATTGATTCGTACCAGATTTCAGCGATTTCAGATCCGAATTTCATCTATTTCTTCATCTTTTTCATATTTTTCACGTTTTTCACTGAAAATCGTCAAATTGAACATGTTTTTACGGTCCAAATCGTCTGATTTTTTGATATGTTGTGCGAAAACACCTGATCTATAACCCTACCAAGTTTCTGATCCTAATTCCTAGCCGTTTAGGAGAAATCTGAGTTTTTGTGTCCGACATCGTTTGAAACTGACCCTCCCGTTTGAAACTGACGTTTGAGTTAAAGGGTTCCGTTTGAAACCATCGTTTGAAAGGAGGGTCCCGTTTGAGTTATCGTTTGAAAGTGACCCTTCCGTTTGAAACTGACACCCTCCCGTTTGAATCTGACTGACCGTTTGAAAATGACACTACAGTTTTAGGGAGTGACCGTTTGAGGGCATGACAGTTTGAAAGCACCTGATCGTTTGAAAATAGACCTGATTGTTTGAAAAATTGACATGTCCGTTTGAAATCAATCACTTGACCGTTTAAAATATCAAGCACCTGACAGTTTGAACAATCACCTTATCGTTTGAAACATAACATGACCGTTTGAAACGGTGAATTTTGAAAAGTGTAAAACATTTTACGAGGTTGTCAGTTATTGGGAAAGGAGAACATGTGAATTGTGTCAGGTTGCATCGGTTTGATCATTTAAGTCGACTTTATCAGATGTGTTAAGTGAATATGCGTTATTCGGTTTGAATGTGTTTGACGATAAGTCATCAGATTTATTAATTGATAATTCAGCAGTTCACGTGATAATTCTGTTCACATAAGTGTCTCGGTTCATTCTATTTTAAAATCAAAATTAAATCTTGCAGGTGAACAAAGGAAATCGGTCCAATCAAAAACAATGAGACATTAATTCTTGACATGAGATAGTGGGTATCGAGTGTTATCAGGGGTCCAATTAGATTTGTATATCAATCGGTGTCAGCCCAACAAATAATAAAGGCCCAATCACGTTCAAATATAATAACTGTTGTTGTCAGTAACAATTCACGTAAAATTTTAAATTGAATTGAGTATTTAGAATTCATAAAAGGTTGTCGGTCGGCATTAATTGAATATATTAGATCAAGGATTCATGAACTGTAATTGTTTGTGATGTGTCGTTTTAGTGGATTGTGCGGTCCAATGATGTTTGGTATGAAATAGAGTTGTCGGATGTTTTTTTTAAAAAAAAAAAATCAAATTGTGATTCATATTGGTTAGATTTGTTTTTAAATCCATTAAATCAAGTGTAAAAGTTTAAGGTTAAATCAGTGAAAGACCAATTGAATCCATTTCGATTCAATCAAGTTTATTCGTTTAGTGATTTCACTTGAACAACATTGAATCGAATTCGCGAATCTTTGACAACGAGTCTTAGATTGATTTCACAAACACACACGTTTACATATTCCGTTCATTTTAAAACTGATTGTTTGTTTGTTTGTAGGTGATCTGAGGAGATTTGACAAGTTTCGGATACACGAACGAACAAATTTTCACTCGACTCATTGTTACCGGATTGTTGTCACTAAATCGGATATCTATCTGATTCAGTGGATTGACACTGGGATTGAATTGATTTCAGTTTGTGATTCGAAAATTTATTGTTGAAATTTTTTTTAGATAACGAAACATGGATTGTGAGTCGTATTGTGTTCAGAGTCCAGCAGATATTGCAAAGAAGAAATTTGATAGTTTTACGAGTATCAAGGGAGAGTCTACAAAAGAATTGATTGAACGATATTGCCATTTAGTTTTGGAGATGGAGAGATTGAAGATAACCAAGACTAATGAGCAATGGGTTGACAAGTTGGCAAATGTTTTACCGGGTGATATGTGGGGAACGTATTTGTTAGATTTGAGGAAGATATATTTAGACGTGAATTTGAGCTTGTTCATTGAAGAGATTGAAGCTAAAGAGCTTGAACTCCAAAAGATTGGAAAAATGAAGTCTGTTGATGAAAAATTCGAATCTAAGAAAATTGTTCAAGAGGAAGAAGAGCAGGTTAAAGACATTTCAGCTATCAAAGTTGAGAAGAAAGCTGAAGCTGGAAAGATGACAAAGAAGTGTTCAAAATGTGATAAATTTGAATCAGACAATGTCAAACTGTTAAAGGATTTGGACAGTTTGACATTGGAAAACAAAATTTTGAAAGAAAAAGAAAAAAGTTTTGAAAATGAAAAATTAAAAATTGAAAAAGATTTTAAAAGTCAAATAAAGATTTTAGAAGATGAGAAAGATATTTTTGGTAATGATAATCTTGAAAAACAAATTGCAATAAATTCTCATCTTGCTAAAATCATTCAGCTTGAAAAAGAAGCTGAAAGTAATCGGAATAAAATTGCTGAATTAGAAAATAAATTGAACGGTTTTGTGACTTCTGCACCATATGTGTGTCTAGAACCGATCAATTCAGTTCCAATAAGTGACAATGTCACAAACTTTGACAATGTCAAAGTTGAGGATTGTGATGAAGGAACTGATGATGAAAATGAAAAACAAACTAAACAAAAATTATTTTTAGAATTAAAAGAAAAATTTCAAAATACTGTTTTGCAATCTACTGAAATAGGTGAATGCTCAAAGCAAAAACCTGTTAAGAAGATTGTAGAACAGAAACAAAAAGTAAAAAATTTTAAAAATTTTAAAAATGAAAATAAAAGCTCATCAGTTCAGTCATCCAATCATTATAAAAAACCACAAAAATCTGAAAATAAAAACTCACAAAAAGTTGGTAATAAGTGGTGCAGGTTTGACCACAGTGCTCAAGCGTCAAATCAAGCTTATAGGAGAAGTGATGATTACCACAAATCCAGACAATGCTATGATCTGAGCGTTTGGTGTGAAGGTGGTACATGGTATGATAACAGAGTGTGTTACAAATGTGGTTTTCAAGGACACATTGCTGTTAACTGCCAAAGTCGAAGTTTTGAAACAAGAAGATGTTATGAATGCCAAATCAAAGGTCACATTGCCAGAGATTGCCCAATGAGATCAATTGAAAGATCGAGGGCATCGAGGGCTGTATCTGAGAAAAGGGTGATGAAGTCAGTCAAAGTCAAAGAAAAGCCCAAGGAACTGAAAGTATCAGAACAGAAAGTCAAAAAACCTAAAGTTCAAGAAAAGAAAGTGAAGCTTTCACAAGGGCAGAAAGACCGACTGAGAAAGAAAAGAAAGAAAGCTCGAGAGTATCTTGAAAGGATTTTGTCCTCGGATACAACTGGTAAAACAGATAAAAGTTCTGATAAATCGTCTTGCTCACCAAAGAACAACAAATCAAGCAAAACGGATTCATCAGATACAAATCTGAGGACGAAAGAGGAAAAGAAGAAGAAGAAAATGGTCGGCGATGAATTTGACATGTCGAAGTCAAACAAGCCACCTTCAGGCGATGAATCTGGCTCATCAAAGTCAGACAAGCCACATACAGGCAATGATTCTGGTTCATCAAAGCCAGAGGAGCCAGTTGATGAGGTAAAAGTAGAGAATTTTGGTTTAACAATGGATGATGCAAATTTTCCACCATTGTTGAACGAGAATTCAAAAGCACCCAAGGACCGTCAGGCTTGGGTGAAACTGTTTAAATGAAAAACCTGACTTGCCGGAGTTCCCAGGTTGGTAAGCGTGGAACATGAATCGGCACATTTCTTGAGAAATTTCACTCTGGTGATTTTTCGACTTACAAGTGGTAAATCAGGGACATTAAGTTGTACTTGATTTTCTACATGTGATTGTGTTGTTAAAATCGATATATGTTAAATTTTACAAGTGATTGAAGAAAACAAAGTGATGAAAGATCCCCATGTTTGTGAAACGTCACACAAAACTAATTTTCCGGAAAAACCATTTTGATTAAAACAAACTTAAGTGTTTTGAAATCATAATGGGAAAATAGTTTGTTGTGAGGGGAAGTTCTGATTGTTTATGCCAAGTGGATGGCGATTTGAAGTGATTCGATATCAGTTTGTCATGTTTCTTGTATAGTTTGAGTTCAAATTTTCCCAGAAAATCAAAATTGAAACATATTTTGATTTTAGGGGGAGAAAAAATTTAAAAAAATTTGAAAATTTGAAAAAGTCAAAAACATTGAAAAATTCAAAATGAGTTTTGTTGTGAATAAGAGGAAATGATAGTAAATCAGTGGACTATCACAGCATGCTAAAGAAATGGAAAGATATAATGTGATAAACGATCTCACTAAAGATGTGACGATAGGCTCAGCTAGACTAGTAGATTTGCGATAATGATACAAACCTAAAATGAAAAAGCCTAGTTCTAGTGGGAAACATGGTCAAAAGCATAGTACTTAGTTTTGTCCTTCTTGATTGTGTGCCTACTCGGTAATCGCTGATTGTCGTAAGACATAAAACTGGTTAAGTTTGTGAACTTTCACAACTTTGCTAAAAAGTCGCTGTGATTGTGCATTTCGTTTTGCAAAGTTTTAAACTTGTTTTATTTCTTTATTTTGTTTAAGCATCGGACATCCTCTGCGTATACGTGAGTATCGACCTGGATGTTGTTGCCTAAACGTTCTGCTTTATTTTCTTTGGTGTTTCGTTTAAGCTTTGGATCACCTCTGCGTATACGGGAGTATCGACCTGGTGGTTAAAGCCTAAACAACTTCAACTTATTTTATTTTTCTTATTTTGTTTAAACATTGGACTTTCTCTGCGTATACAGAAGTATCGACCTGATTGTTAATGTTTAAACATTCTGCTTTGTTTTCGCACAAATCACAGTTGATGAAAGTTTAAAGGCATTACTTGAGTTAGTGTATTGCATGATGAGGGGATATGCTGAGATCGTGGGGTCCATAAGAACTTAGTGCAAAATTAATATACTTTAACGTATCGGTAAGCATTTCGAAAGTTTTTAGATTGAGCTTAAGAGGACAATTATATCGTCAATCAACGTGAATCGTTTAGAACTTAAAACGATTAAAAGCTTAACGGTGCTTGTGATATGTCTCAAAAACTGATATGATCCTCTTTCGCAAACTCACAAAAATATGCTTGTACATATTTCATTTCTGCGTTTAATTTCTGTTATTGCATTTATGTTTCATATTTTGAAAAATTCAAAAAGATTTTCGACAACTGATGTTGAAAAGCTGATATTCTAAATCTCAAAGGCTAAACAAGATGAACAATTGGTTTGGTTAAGATGATGAGAATTTGGAAGATAATCCTCAAATGTTTAGATGATTCATTAATTTGAATCACAATATTGTGTGTTATATGTTTGAGAATTTTGAGTGAATTCTTTTAGAGTCAAAAGTATTTTGTCTTACGAGAGATTGAGATGTGTAGGTTTCTGAATCTGTTGCTACGAAAAGCCAGGCCTCGATCCCAAAAGCACGGAAGCTTGACGAAAGGGGGAGCCTGAAGAGACTACCAAAAGGGGGAGCTAAAGCTGAAAACAGATCCACCGGGATTCTGTTCGAGCAAGAATCAAGAGAGAGAGAAAGACAAATTGCTACAAGTTTGACTAAGGATTGACTGCGGCAATATCCAAGGGGGAGATTGTTGATGCATTTTATGTCTATCGCCTTCGTCAATCCGAGCCGTAGCGAGGAAACTGAAGAAACCGAGTCTTACTGTAATATTTAGATAGAATTAGTAAGGTGGCATTTTGGTAATTAATGAGAAATCTCATTAATTCCAAGGCCTATAAATAGGAGCCTTAGATTTAATGTTGAAGACTTTTGGCTCCATTTGGTAATTTGGTGATTCAAGTCTAGAGAGAGAAAGTCTAGAGAGAGAAAGCTCTCTACACGTGGTTTTTGTATCTTACACGTCATATTCTTTAATAAAATCACGTTTCTAGTACGTTATTGTGTGTTCGGTCACGTACGTTCACGGATTCCGCACGTCGAACGTCCGTTACGCAATCGAACGGTGTCAAAACCGGTCCTACACCATTTCTCTCCCAAACTAGCTAATTTGGCAAATCTGCTATTAAGCTTGACAATTATCTTGCCCGGAAACATCAAATCCTCACCTTTCTCAAAACAATGGGATTACTATCATATTTGAAGAGAGATATTATACCGCCGGCAGTAAACTCACCCGAACATTTAAACAATGGGAACATTTAAAGATGGTTTTGTCACTTCATGCATGAATAAATAACACGCGGGTCAAATATGTATAATACAATTACATTTAAAATATAAAAGCTTATGTCAATTTCTCTTTTTAAGTTATAATTATGGCATAAAATACACACACAGTTTAGTTTAATTTATGACATAAAACATATTGTAAAAAAATATATTATAATACAAATAAGTTAAACAGATCAACCCGCTAACCCGACCGGGTTGACCCGAACCTAACCTATTTAGCTAAATGGGTTCGCCGGTTGAACATGTAACTGTCCCAAACTCGTTTAGACTAAACGCAAACCCGTGTTAGGTTCGTGTCAGAAATTCATACCCCTACTTATATCATTTATCCAAAACATTTTTCTTTGTTTATCTATACTTATAATAAAAGAAATCAATAAGTAACACATGTCATTTATTGAAGACATTTACTTTTTTATTTTCCGTACTTCTTTTTCCTGCTTATCTTATATTAAATAATAATTGATATTAAATCTTATCCTACTTTAGATATCGAATTGAATTATTCTATTTTTCTAATAAAATAGTATCCTTAAATTTAAATTGTAAATTTAAGATACTATTAAATAATACAAATTATTTAACATGAAAACCAAACTTTGTATAAATATATTATTTATTTATATTTTCATTATAAAAAAATATTATATTGTTTTTCTTACATAATTTATAAATCAAATGTTCGGAATTGTACAAACATTTTATCACTCAGAATGGTTACTAATCTGCTTCTTAAATAACGAATCTTCTTTTCAATAACCATCTCCGGAATCAGTTTATCCATCGGGTATTGAGTATAACCGTATGATTTTTTTTAAGTTATAACTTTTTTTATTATTTGGTATATAAAATCAGATTTATCCAACAAGTGTATTACACAAGGTTTTTTTTTTAAGATATAACTTTATTATTATTTTCCGTCAAATACATGTAATTACCCCGTGTAATACATAGGGTTTTTAAAGATATCACTTTTTATTATTTTCTATACAAAATTATATTTATTTAACCCGTGTAATACACTACACAAGGTTTTTAAAGATATAACTTTTCTATTATTTAAAATACAAAATTACATTTATTAAACTCTTGTAATACAGATGGTTTTTGAAGCTATATTTTTTTATTATTTGATACATAAAATTAGATTTATTCAACCCATAAAATAGACGAGGTTTTTTTTAATATATAACTGTTTTATTATTTAGTATACAAAATTACATTTATTGAACTCGTGTAATACACAAGGTTTTTAAAGATATAACTTTTTCATTATTGGTATAAAAATTACATTTATCCAACCTGTATAATACACAGGTTCTTAAAAATATAACATTTTTATTATTTAATATATAAAATTACATTTATTCAACTTGTGTAATAAACATGATTTTTAAATATCTATTGTTTTAGTATGTAGTATAGAAAAGCATTTTTGTTCAAGTGTAATAGAAAAGTTCTAATATAGTATGTTATATAGAATGAGTAGAAATTACCTATATATTATATTAAGAATGGAATGAACAGTAACATAAATATTAGAATTCAATTTAGAATGGAATTACCTATATATTAAATTTAGAATAGAATGAATAGTAACATAAATATTATAACTAGAATTTAGGGGGGGGGGGGGGGGGTATTCCACGGACCTCCCATCCGCCGAGGTGATCACACCTCGCAGACCGCCACCCTGCAAGCCTGAGTCTGGGGGTAAATCCACTACCGTAGAGGCATTTGGGAACGAGCACGCCGGAGTCGGACTCGAACCCGCCACCTCCGGGTTAATAAGTGGGCAGGTGGCCACTGGGCTGACACCCAGTGGTTAATAACTAGAATTTATATCTATTAATAAACCAACTAAATGAATAGTAGCAGGTAGATGATTCACCTACCTACCTTTCTTCTTCACCCTCTTGGTGAATTCAATTTAGAATATGTTAGAATTAGAATGGAAACTTACAGATTAAATTTAGAATAGAATGAATAGTAACATAAATATTATAATTAGAATTTATATCTATTAATAAACCAACTAAATGAATAGTAGCAGGTAGATGATTCACCTACCTGCCTTTCTTCTTCACCCTCTTGGTAAATTCAATTTAGAATATGTTAGAATTAGAATGGAAACTTACAGATGAGTAAATAGTATCAGGAACCCGTACCGGTTTTACCTATATATTAAATTTAGAATAGAATGAACAGTAACATAAATATATTAGTTAGAATTCAATTTAGAATGTAATGAACAGTAACATAAATATTAGAATTCAATTTAGAATATGTTAGAATTATAATGGAAACTAACAGATGAGTAAATGGTATCAGGTATCCGTACCGGTACCGGTTTGGCACCGGTTTTTACCTCAAATACCTGTACCGTACCAGTACCGAACCGTAACGTAACGTACCAGGTATATTCGGTACCGGTACCCACTTTTGGGGATTCCAGTAACGGTATTTTCGGTACCGGTTGGTACCGAGCTCATCAAATCCTGTAGCAACGAAGCAATGCAAGTAATTGCACCGTTTAGATTAATTTTCATACACACAATAAGTAAACTGTATTTCGTTTGATTGAGGTTTTATATACACAAGAACTTATTTTGCTTTTTTTTTGTCTTTTTCTGTAATGAATGAATTGTAGCATGCAAAATTAACTTGGATATTTAGAATATTGATGAGCAAATCGTATCAAATCCTGTAATCAAACCGGTATCGTATCGGTACCAAATTTACTATACCAAATCATTTTCGGTAGCAATTTGGTACCCACCTTTTGGCGTTTTCATAATCGTTACTTTCGGCTTGACACCGGTTTAGCACCATACCTGAATTTATTGATTTTTAACTTTAAATACCGTACCGTATTGTACCGAGCATTTTCGGTGCCGGTACCTAATTTCGATGATTTTTCAGATCGGTACTTTCGATGCCGTTACCGGTACCGAGCTCATACATATTTTAACGTGTTAGCACCGTAATAACTGAACTGAAAACAACCGAATTTCCAACGTGTAGGATGTGTGGGTCCTATTATTATATATTAGGTTATTTAGAGTAAACTGCCATTTTGGTTCCTGAGGTTTGGCCAGCTTTGCCACTTTAGTCCAAATTTCAAACTTTTTACATCCAAGGCCCTGTGGTTTGGTTTTTGTTTCCATTTTGGTCCAAATTTCAAAATTGGCCAGATTCTCCTACTTAAACTCTTCTATTTTTCTTTATTCTCAGGGGCATTTTGGGCATTTTGTAATTATTATAACTCACCACTGAATAAAAATAATGAAAAATTGTTGGTGCACTTGTGTCTGTACTTTGTCTGTATTTTGTCATGATACGAAACGATGTCTTTGTTAGTCTTGTAAGTTTGACCAAGTCAACCATCCTCCGGTTTGACTTGGCCAAACAGTTAACAAATTGGTTGTAATATGTCTGTGTCGAAGGATGTGTCATCGAAGGATTGTTTATATCCTTCGATGAGCTCGAAAGATAAACCTTCGATGGATGAACTTCGAAGGATATCATCCTTCGAGGTATATGGGATCCTTCGATAGGTTTCTGGTCGACAGATGATCTTACGATCAGTCTGTCTGATCCTTCGACCAGACGATCTGTGTTGGGTATATATACCCATGCATTGTGTTCACTTCTTTAGCTAGACACAGAGAGAGAGAGAGAAAGAGTGCAGAAAATAGAGAGAACACACACACACTGAGAGAGTTTGCAAAACAGATTTGTAAACATTGCATTGTAACAGACCTTTCATACGTATTAATACAAGAGGTGTTAATCGTTGAAGATTGTGTGTTGTGTTTGTGCTTGTTGTATCTCGGTTTGCATGCTAGCTTGGATTCCGCACTTGCTAGTGTGTTAGACATAACAAGGAATAGGTTTAACCTCAACCTCCGAGGGACCTACAAGTGGTATCAGAGCCGTGGCTCTTTTCCTTGTTAAAAACCGAGTTTATACAAGTTTTTGGAGTGTTTTGGACAAAAACTCACTTGGTTTAGCTCCCGTTTTTACTGTTTTTCTCGCTTTTCCAGTTGTTAAAACGTGTTCTAAACTAACCGGGTGTGTTAAAAGACGGGTTGGGTAACTTAAAAACTTGTTTTTGAGGTGTTTGGTAATTTCCGGCTTCTCCGGTGACCGGCTTTTCTGGATAAGTTTATTATATTTTATGTTTCAAATCATGGTTTTGGTAAAAGGTATGGTCTGACTGTCTGAGCATACTTTCTGCCGAAAGATTTCACCAACCCATCACCTTTTTCACCAACCTGTCATCTTTTGTCAACTGTGTCAGGGCAGTTCGAAAGATATCCTTCGAAGTCGAAAGATCATCTTTCGATCAAAGGAGGTTCGATAGATAATCATCCTTCGAACATCCTTCGAAGTCTGTGACTTATCTTTCGATCCAAGGAATATTTTCGAAGGATACATCTTTCATTTTACTGCTCTTATTCGAAAGACAAGGATCCTACGATTGGGGAGTCTTTCGAAATCATTGTTCGAAACTCAACAGTAATCTTTCGAACACTGTTGATCCTTCGAACAAGTGTTGATCTTTCGAACTTAGTCTGTTTATGTTTAACAGGTTTGTGACTTTTTAGGTATTATTATTCTTGATCAAAAATGAATCCAAGATGGGGTACTCCGGTAAATACAGACATGTATTTTGGTACTCCGTCTCCCGCACCGGTATCTTCTCAAGCTAATGCAACTTCTACCGGTCAATGGGCATTCGTATCAAATCAAACTCCATGTATTCAAAGCATTCTCTTAAGCGAGAGCGAAACCGGAAGTTTGAATCGGCCTCCAAAGTTGATGCACTTATACGAGTATCCAGGATGGATTGACAGATTTCATACATACGTCCTTGGACAAAATACAGAATTGTGGTGAACATGGTCATTTCAAACGTGAATGTACGAGGCCATCTCAACATGGGAACCAAAATCCTTTCAGAGGTCAAGGCAACCAGCAGAACCAGAACAGGAACAATGTTCGTACGTTGGTACCTGTCAACAACCAAAGCCAAGCAGGACCATCAAATGCCAACCAGGCACTTGTGGTTCAAGTAGATGAAGGTTGTGATTGGTCAATCCAGTTGGGAAATGATGCTCCAGATGGAACAGCTTGCTTTGCTGAAGTTGTCAAGGATCTTAAACACGCCAGTGGTGGAGAATCTTCCACCAATGGTAGTGAATTTTCTGAAGATGATGACAGCTCCGGTTACAGTGGAAGTTCAGATGAAGAGTCCTCGAGTTCAGGGAATGATCAGGAAGATGACACATCAACTGCGTTAGTTCATGCAGATATTGATGAACTATTGGAAGAAGCTACAACAGGAATTCAAAGAAGATCTATTTTGGTGGATCAAGCTGCCTATTCTTCGTCTTCTCTCCATTCAGCCTTTATGGCTAATGTCGACAGTTTATCAAGTCAGGTATGTGTCGATGAACCCACTGCTGCTATTTGTGATAATTGTGATAGATTGCATGTTAGATGTGCTGATTTGGATGCAAACATGTCTGAGTTACAAGGTAAACATGATGCTTTACAAGCTAGTTTGTTTGATTTGCAAGACAAACATGTTTCGTTGAATGATAAGTGGTGTGAATTGCAAAGCAAACACGAGGCTTTGCAAGAGAAATATGATGTGACATTCATTCACAACCAGAAGTTGACCGTTGATCTTTCCAAGTGCACAGAAGCCAACATGTTTTATGAAAACCATGAAAAGGATTTTAAATCGATGATTGAAACATTAAAGAAAGATAAAACAGAGCTGACAAAAATGGTTTCCAGAAAACAAACTGACATTAATTTGTATATAACTCGTCTTGAGTTAATGCAAAAGGAAATGGCTTGTGTTAAAACTGAAAGTGAGGCGATCCGACTCAAGTTAGACAGTTATTTGAGCTCTAGCTATGTGTTGGATCACATCATTGACGTTCAGAAAGAGAAACGGGATGTCACATGCATAGGTTATAAGAAATGTCCACCACCCGTGAGAAACAATTATGATGCCATGCCTGATGAGGAGTATAGAACTCATTTTGAACCATCTGTTCCTTTGGACGTTGAGGAATTTGCAACAGGGCTTGGATACAAGAAAGAAGTTTCCTCAGATTCGGATGTGTCAGCTGATACATGTGTGTCTTCTGCTGAACAGAATCAGGATCCCCCAGTTGTTGTTGAGGATGCTGATTCTTCTAATGATGAATCTGATGATACTGATTCAGCAAAGTCTGATGCGGTGATAAAAGAAGAGGACATACCTCTTGAGAATCATATTCTGTGTGATCCTCCTGCAAAACCCGCTAAGACTGTTGCAATCGAGTCCTTGTCTGCACAAGAGTCGGAGAGTGTGGATTTGCTGTATACTCTTGTTGGTGATAATAAAATTTATTCAGACAAAGATTTTCCCATTAAGAATGTTAATCAATCATTAATCAGTAAAGTCTTTGAAAATTCAACAAGTAAGTTTTTGGGTAAGAAAGGATCACACATTGTGGTAACACAGTGCCCTCCTATCCCAAAGGCTGAAGTTAGAAAACAATTTGGCAATCAGAAATTACCAACAGAGAAAAGGCAGCAAAATCATACCAAACCCAGAGGTAAAACACCGACTGAAAGTCAAAGGAAGCCGAATAAGAAGAAGAAGAAGAATGTGAACTTTGTGAAATCTAAGTGAACGGACAAAATTGCAACGTTTGAAAATCAATCTAACTTAGATTTTGTCAAGAAAGCAACAGTGATGAAAAGGAATGAACAAAATAGTTCAAAACCTAGTACCTCGGGATCACAAAGTTCATCATCGGCAAGACGATCACATGATACTTCGGGGTTTGTTGAACGAAGATCATGTTTTGAATGTGGTACAATTGGACATATAATTCGAAACTGTCCGTATCTTCATAAGTTGAAAGCAATTGTAGATGATCCCCGTGAACACAATCACCAAAAGCGATCGGTTTCTGTAAAACAAGATCCCCGACTTGTAAGATAAAGGGAAAAGAAACAGAAACGCCAACAAGTCAAGGTGATTGAAAAGGCACTTAAAACTGAAGTGGTTAAAAAACAAACGGTTCCAGTTAAACCAGAAAGTTCAAAATTTTCAAAAACTTCAAACAATCACGAAGTTAAATTTTCAAACAATCGAACTGGTAAATTTCAACAGACATGGAAACCTAAAATAACCACAAATTCAGGGGGACCATCACAATTTTCGAATCATCAAAGAATAGAAGTTATTGTTGTTGATGAAAATGGAAGACCCAAGACCACAATGGCTTGGGTCCCCATCTCCAACTAATTATGTGAGTTCATGTGCAGGGTGTTCCAGGAGGAACTATCAGTAGTCATTGGATTGTTGATAGTGGGGCATCCAGGCACATGAC
Organism: Helianthus tuberosus; assembly: GCA_030545235.1. NCBI lineage: Eukaryota > Viridiplantae > Streptophyta > Magnoliopsida > Asterales > Asteraceae > Helianthus > Helianthus tuberosus. The sequence continues at coordinate 59,110,360 of CM060404.1, forward strand.
AGGCGACATGAAGCTTCTCTACGACGTCAAATCTATTAGAGGAGGTTATGTTGCTTTTGCTGGAGATAAAGGCTGATATATTACGGGTGAAGGAATGATTTACAACGGGGTTGTTAGCTTTGATAAGATCAACTTCGTACAACAACTTGATCACAATCTTCTTAGTGTTTCTCAAATTTGTGATAAGCAGTTCTCAGTACACTTTGATGCAAATGGATGTTATGTGCTGAAACCCGGCTTCCAAATTCCAAAAGAATGGATTCTCTTGTCGACTCCAAGGATAAATGATTTGTATGTCCTTGATATGAGCCAAGCTATCACAACATCTGCACAAGCAACTTGTTTCGTTTCCAAAGCCACAGAAAAAGACACAATCTCATGGCACAGACGAATGGGTCACATTCACCTACGCAAAATGAATCATTTGGTGTCAAATGAATTAGTGAATGGTGTTCCTCTTAAAAACTTCCATCTTCAAGACATCTGTGTCTCGTGCCAGAAAGGAAAACAAACGAAGAAGCGACACCCTACAAAGAAAATCAACACGGTGGCTGTTCCTCTTGAACGTTTGCACATGGATTTGTTCGGTCCTGTCAAGCACAAAAGCATTAGGAATGATCAATATTGCCTCGTGATAACTGATGATTATTCAAGATTTTCTTGGGTGGCGTTCATGGCACATAAGAGCGAAACCTTCGGTATTATCAAAAACTTGATCATTCAGATTGAGAATCTATATAAGTTGAAGGTTAGGCGGATACGTAGCGACAATGGTACTGAATTTAAAAATCATGCCATGGCGGAGTTTTGCACTTCAAAAGGTATTCTTCACGAATTTAGTGCAGCTTATACTCCTCAACAGAATGGCGTCGCTGAATGTAAGAACTGCACATTGATCGAGACTGCTAGGACTATGTTGGTAGAGTCACAATTGCCGATTCCTTTTTGGACTGAAGCTGTGGCCTCTGCATGTTATACGTTGAACCGGGTCCTTACAGTCAAAAGGCACAACAAGACCTGCTTTGAGCTTATTAACAAACGGAAACCAGATTTGTCATATCTTGAACCGTTTGGAGCTCCGTGCACAATAATCGATCCTAATGGAAAGTTTGGGGCAAAAGCAATTGAGGGATACTTTCTTGGGTATTCCACCCCGAACTTAAGAGTCTGGAATCTAGAGACTAAAAGGGTCGAGGAATGGTCTGAAGTCAGAGTACAAAGGCACACCTTACCAGTCAAATGTCCTGGTCAGCCTTGGATGTTTGAGTACGATGACTTTTTCAATTCGATCAATGTTGAAGCCGTTGAAGAAAATGCTGCGGCAAGGATGTTTTTCGAGAGCGACAATGCAACAGATTCACCGGTGGTTCGTCCCATTCTTGTCAATTAAGAACCATCTTCGGTGAACAATAATGCTCTCGACAATGAGGATTTTCACGACGCCACCGAATTGAACGAATCTTCAGAGGATGATGAATTTCTCGATGCAGATCAAGAAGCTCCAACAACAGCAGTACATGGTACTTCAGAAGGTACACCTCCAGTGGATGTCCCTAGAACAGCTGAAGCTACTGCATCATCCTCTTCGTCAATTCCGGGCCTTGAATTGATTGTTGATCTCAATCTCAACAATCTGAGTACAAATATTCCAGTTCAAGATAATCCAGAAACAAGGATTCACAATACCCATCCTTAACAAAACATCATCGGAAATGTACAAAGTGGCGTTCAAACAAGAAACATGTTGCGGAACAACAACAATGCAGGCTTGTATACAGATATCCGAGAATCTGGTCAACAAAATGATTGGTCTTTCGCGTGTTATGTCTCACAGGAAGAGCCAAGAACTTGGAAAGATGCCTTGAAATATAACTCTTGGGTTGAAGCAATGCAGGAAGAGCTGCAACAATTCCAGAAGCTTGGTGTCTGGAAACTCGTAGAGAAACCTGCTGGTTACAAGAAGATTGGTACCCGTTGGGTGTTTAAATGCAAAAAGGATGACCGTGGATTCGTTATTCGAAACAAAGCAAGGCTAGTCGTTCAAGGTTTTCGTCAGATAGAAGGGATCGACTACAACGAAGTGTATGCACCTGTTGCACGTCTAGAAGCAATTCGGATTTTTCTGGCTTATGCCTCATTCAAAGGTTTCAAGGTATACCAGATGGACGTGAAAAGTGCATTCTTACATGGTGTGGTAGAAGAAGAGGTGTACGTCGAACAGCCTCCAGGTTTTGAAGATCATATCCATCCCGATCGGGTTTGGTTGCTCAACAAAGCTCTATATGGTCTACATCAAGCACCGCGAGCTTGGTACGCAACCTTATCTAATTATTTGCTGGAAAATGGATTTCGCAGAGGTCTTATCGATTGTACTCTTTTCATCAAAGAACAAGATGGAGATCTTCTACTGGTACAGGTATACGTTGATGATATTATTTTTGGTTCTACTAATGATGTTTTGTGTAGGAATTTTGAGTGCATCATGCAGGATAAATTCGAGATGAGTGCTATGGGGGAAATGACTTTCTTTTTGGGCCTACAAGTGCTACAAACCGAGTCTGGGATATTCATCCATCAGACTAAATATGTTGGTGACATCTTGAGCCGGTTCCAGATGTCTGATGCAACGCCCATCGGTACCCCATTGCCACAAAATCACGGAATTACTCCAGACTTGAAGGGTGAAGCTACTAGCACCTCATACTACCGCGCGATGATCGGATCCCTTATGTACCTCACAGCATCAAGACCAGATATAATGTACCCAACGTGCCTGCTTGCCAGATATCAAGTCAACCCGAAGGCCTCACATCTTGCAGCTGTAAAAAGGATTTTTCGTTATTTGAAGGGTTACCCTGACACCGGTCTATGGTACCCTAGGGATAATAACTTTGACTTGATCGCATTCAGTGATTCTGATTTTGGCGGATGCAAAATCGACGGCAAATCCACAACGGCTGGATGTCAGTTTTTGGGAAATCGCCTAGTCATATGGCAGTGCAAGAAGCAGACTTGTGTCGCTACATCAACATGCGAAGCTGAATACATTGCTGCCTCAAGTTGTTGCTCCCAAGTCCTATGGATCCAACAACAAATGCGTGACTACGGTTTTGAATTCCTAACTACTCCTATTTACGTTGATAATTCTGCTGCCTTACAGATCACTAAAAATCCTGTGCAGCATTCAAAGACTAAGCACATCGAAATTAAGTATCACTTCATACGTGATTGCTTTGAGAAAAGGCTAATCGATGTTGCTTATGTCCACACCGATGACCAACGTGCCGACCTTTTTACCAAAGCATTTGACAAATCAAGATTTGACTACTTATTACTGGTAAACGGCGTTAAGGTCAAGCAAGAGTAAAACCAACATCGGAAAATCATTTTTGTAAATACCTTTGTGTTTTAAATTTATCTTAGTTTATTGATTTTAGGGGGGGTAAATCCAAAATTTGAAAATCCAAAAACATCGAAAAATTTCAAAAACACAAAAACAATAGAAAAACAAAAATGAGTTTCCTGGCGAGCAAAAGAGAAAATGATAGTACATCAGTGGGTCCTATTATTATATATTAGGTTATTTAGAGTAAACTGCCATTTTGGTTCCTGAGGTTTGGCCAGTTTTGCCACTTTAGTCCAAATTTCAAACTTTTTACATCCAAGGCCTTGTGGTTTGGTTTTTGTTTCCATTTTGGTCCAAATTTCAAAATTGGCCAGATTCTCCTACTTAAACTCTTCTATTTTTCTTTATTCTCAGGGGCATTTTGGGCATTTTGTAATTATTATAACTCACCACTGAATAAAAATAATGAAAAATTGTTGGTGCACTTGTGTCTGTACTTTGTCTGTATTTTGTCATGATACGAAACGATGTCTTTGTTAGTCTTGTAAGTTTGACCAAGTCAACCATCCTCCGGTTTGACTTGGCCAAACAGTTAACAAATTGGTTGTAATATGTCTGTGTCGAAGGATGTGTCATCGAAGGATTGTTTATATCCTTCGATGAGCTCGAAAGATAAACCTTCGATGGATGAACTTCGAAGGATATCATCCTTCGAGGTATATGGGATCCTTCGATAGGTTTCTGGTCGACAGATGATCTTACGATCAGTCTGTCTGATCCTTCGACCAGACGATCTGTGTTGGGTATATATACCCATGCATTGTGTTCACTTCTTTAGCTAGACACAGAGAGAGAGAGAAAGAGTGCAGAAAATAGAGAGAACACACACACACTGAGAGAGTTTGTAAAACAGATTTGTAAACATTGCATTGTAACAGACCTTTCATACGTATTAATACAAGAGGTGTTAATCGTTGAAGAGTGTGTGTTGTGTTTGTGCTTGTTGTATCTCGGTTTGCATGCTAGCTTGGATTCCGCACTTGCTAGTGTGTTAGACATAACAAGGAATAGGTTTAACCTCAACCTCCGAGGGACCTACAAAAATAAATATTCGTTACCCCTATTTAAACCCTTCAACTCCACCACCTATTTGACCACCGAACTCACCACCACCACCACCCCCTCTCGTCGCCAAGCACCACCACCTGCCACCACCCTCTCGCACCCCCTGCAACCACCGCCCCCCTCTCTCTCTCTCTCTTACATCACAACACCATCACCTCTACCTCCACAACTGCCACACCAATTCGGTGACCAAAATGGCTTTTCGATGAACCTGCAACTAAATCCGGTGAGCACCTCCACCCAAAAAATGACTGGGCAAACACTATAGACCCTACCGCTATCCTCATAAATTCGCCCTAATCTTCCACTATTCTCCACCACCGTCGCCTTATCCCACCTTAAAAACCCTAATCAGTTTACCATGTGTTCTTGAGGCGGAGATCTGTGTGTCTCATTTCGGATTCATCATCATCGTCTTCAAAATATAACCCTAAACCAAAACCATCCCATAACTGTACAACACTTTTTTCAGCGGAAAAAATCCGACCACAAGAACCGGTTACGCCGCCGGAGAGTGAAATTACCTTCTGGCCTTTCATTATCGTCAAAACAACAACTACCACTACTTTTAGCACAGAAAACTTCATTCATACGGGTGTCCTCAGAATCATAATATTCATCATCGGACTCTGCTACAGACGACGGCGTATCATCGCCGTTACCGTCATCGGAAAAGTCAAAATCGACTATGCCAGCGTCATCGGACTCTGCTGTCGTTAAGGAACTTAGGGTTAGGGTTTTCGAGCGTTTGAGCTTCGATTTGAGGAGGTGGCGGAGTGTCGGAGACGCTGGCGATGGGACAGCGACGGGTGAGGGGAGAGGTACGGTGGTGGTGTGTGGGGATGGTGGTGGTGCGTGGTGAGAAGGGGGAGAGAGAGAGAGAGAGAGAGAGAGAAATGGGCAGAGATCTATGGGTGTTTGGGAGTTATAGTTTTTTTTTTATATAATTTTTAATCAATATTAGGTTATAATAAAACGTAAATGACCAAAATGCCCCTGAGTATAAAGACAAAAAAACCAGGTTTTAAGTAGGAGAATCTGGCCAAATTTGAAATTTGGACCAAAACCGCAACAAAAACCAAACCACAGGGCCTTGGATGTAAAATGTTTGAAATTTGAACTAAAGTGGCAAAACTGGCCAAACCTCAGGGACCAAAATGGCAGTTTACTCGGTTATTTAAAATCGCTTTTTTAAGACGGAGTTACTATCCTTACCACGTCATTTTTATTTATGTTTTGATATTCGGTATCTGCTTGCCGTTGTTGACACGCCTTTTGTAGTCATTGGGTCCCCGCCACAACTCGCGGGCGTCAACTAGTTGACGCTAATTTATGGGAGGTGAATAACTGTATACGGGGAAAACCTGGTTGTCTTAGTAGGGGTTAAGGATTCAATAGTGGCCCACCAAACGTTCAATGAATCATTCGGTCGGAAGTTCATTTACGTTTTTCGATTAATCAAATGAACAAACATGAACAAAGGTTGTGTTTGCGAACATTAGTTCATTTACCTTTGTTTATTTAAGTTTGTTCACGTTTGTTCATTTGGGTCACTATAGGTTTTTATAAGTAGTTTTTTTTAGTTTTTAGTTTATTGTGTGTTTGTAAACAAGTTTAATGCTAAATGAACAGAAGACTTTATTCGGTTTACAGTAGGAGGATCCATCACTCGCAAGTGGTGAAGAGTGTAGGAGTGAAAAGTTAATTGTCCTTACAAATTTACTAAAGGATAAATAAAAGCATTAAATCTTTACATGATAATACTTTTTAAATAACCCTTTGTAAGATCTAAAGAGGAACATTTTTTTGAAGTCTTGGAAACTTAAATGTGATAACCAGTTAATCTATTTATTAAACTGGTCATACTTAGGTTGCCCATTTAATAAACGAGTTAGATTAGACTGAGTGTAGTGGGGCAACCTGTTGAGTGGGCGTCTTGCGACACGTGGCGCCACGTCACATAAGAGGATTCTGACCAAAAAAGGGGTAGTGGGGCAACCTTGCTAGGTGGGGCGTCTTGCGACACGTGGCACCCATTTATTTTGTCTTTTTTTATGTAAAAGATATAAAAAAAATCCTATTTTTTATAAAAGTCTTTTTTTTACTTCAACCAAAATAAAAAAATACATCAACTAAAAAAAAAATTACTTCAACCAAAATAAAAAAATACATCAACTAAAAAAAAAAATTACTTCAACCAAAATAAAAAAAATACATCAACTAAAAAAAAAAATTACTTCAACCAAAATAAAAAAATTACTTCAACAAAGGTTATATTTTTGACCGACATCGAACTGGGTCTCCGGAACTTCTTCGTCACCTAAATCAACCACTAGATGGAATACAAACAAAGTTAAAAAAAAAATAATAAACATATTCTTTACAAAAAAAATATCTAAAAAATTTATACCATTTTGTTGGCTCGATCCTCCAACGTTTTGAAAACCACCGGGTTGTTGTGTGTTCCAAGTGGTGAACCCCATATGTTGCGGTATGGGCGTATTGTTGTAGTATACTTGCGGTGTAGGGCTAGCAACGTGCATATTATTGAAATAGGCGTAAAAAGCGGGGTTATTTAAAACGTTTGGGTCCGTCAGATCGGGTTGTGGATTGAAAGATTGTGTATTTTGGTTGAAAGGAGGGTTGTTGTAGGGATACATTTTGATGAGTTGATAGAAGATTGGTATAAATTTTGATGAGTTTGAGAGAAAATTGGTATAAATTTTGATGAGTTTGAGAGAAAATTGTGGTAAAAATGTGTTTGATATGGGTATTTTATAAAGGTAGGATTATTAAAAAAAAAAAAAAAATAAGCTTAGCCAACATAACCGTTGGCAACGGCTATATTGGAAATCAAACATTTGAAATGGGCGACGAGAAGGAGACGGGCAAGAGGGGGTCGCCCCCCAAGTCGCCCCCGGGGGCGGTGTTCCAGGCGACTTGGGGCGACTTGGGGTGGGGAGTCGCCCCACTACACTTAGTCTTAGCTAACTCAAATTTTCTTGATTATTTTTCTATCTCGTCAGACATTGTCGGGCTAAACAAGACATTGTCTTTATAGACAAAACATTGTTTATAAATTGTCGGGCTAAACAAGACATCGTCTTTATAAAACGACATAAATTCCCAGGCTAAACAAGACATTGTCTTTATAAACAAGACATTGTAATTATAAAATGAGATAATAATTAGGCTATATGGTATGGTGATGGTTCTCACTTGGATGATGATCCGCCACCTAGGCATCACATCATAGTCCTTGGGAGGATGGTCCATCCCACAAAAATAATAGAAATGGGAGGATGATCCTACCCCACCACTTTATTTATTTTTTTTAAATCTTCCACTTTTTTTAACCTTTAACAAATAAAGTAGGAAAATACTTTCATTAATATTAAAAAACAATACATAAACTTAAAAAAAAGATAAACTTCAAAAAAATCCTAATAAATTAAAAAAAACATAAACTTATAAAAATCAACCACTTTGATGCTTCTTCATGATGTCGTTTTGCAATTTTATCAAAGTCGAGCGTTTCGGTTCGGGATAACTATCAACATCTATCGTTAATATTTCCCACTCCTTGATCCGAACGTTATCATCGGACAATCGTATCTTTTCTCTCGCCACGCGTAACTTTTCTCCCGCCACGCCTGACTTTTTTCGATCGACTGCTCCTTCGCCCTCGCCTTTTGGGCCGTGATCTCGGTGTACGTTTTAAATTGCGTCATAAATTCCTCCATCTTTGGGTTGACCTTTTTCTTTTCTTTCTCCTTCGACCGCTCCTTCTTTGACTTGTCCTGGCCCGGGGGATGTTCCGCTTCTTTTACGGTGTATTCTTCTTCATCGAACTCGGCGTCATCGTTTAAGTTTATGTGACATCTCGCGTCCGATCCGCCGACACTATACCTACCGGATTCCGATGTCCTTTGCCATATCCACCTCGTTCAGAACGGGCGCCCATTTTTGGTGTACACGCATAATTTCCCACGCCCGAACGTGTGCTAACGTGGTACCATGGTTCGACTTCTAAACATCCAACGCTTTTTTGAACACATCATCCTGGCTCATCCTGCTACGACGCCCACTTAAAAATATTTTATTATATTCTTCGAAAAACCTATTGACGAACCCGCTCATTTTTCGCCACTTAGAAGACACCGAGTCGACATCTCGATACAGCCCTTGGTCCATTAGCACAAGAAACTTTGCCAAAACCGCCTTCCAAAACCCCTCACCCGTTTGATTGTTACGTATATTGGACAAAATTATAGGTTACAAAAAAATAAAAAAAACTAATAATACAAAATATAAACTTTAAAAAAAATAAAAGTTATTTTTACGTACCTTTAATCGGGTGTGTGGACGTGCCTAAGTAAGCCTTCGCTAAGGCTTCTTTCTCGAGTTGCGTCCATGGTTTCGCCTTTGGTTTGGACGGTTGGCTTTGCTCACCCGCAACTTGCTTGTCTTTTCTTCGTTTGCCTTTTTGCGATTGGGTCTCGTAAACAACTTCGACAACATCCTCGTCGGGTTCGGATCGAATGGGTTGCGTCGGGTTCGGTTCGGGTTGCACGGGTTGGATATTAAAAGCATTCCGCATCATCAATTGTTGTATGGCTTGACTTTGTTGCATGTGCGCAAAAACGTTCGGTGAGTTTTGCAAAGTGGCAAACGCGTTTGAGGAAAATTGACCGAATTGGTCCGGATCCATCGTCGGATAGTATCCCGGCACCGAAAAAACATTCGGGATGTTCGGTGGGTTCGGGTTGTTGGGGTTGTTCGGGTTGTTGGGGACGTTCGGGTTGTTGAAGGGATCCATGGTAAAGTAGTATTTTATAAAAAGGGAAAAATGTTTATAAAAAATAAGAGAGAGATGAGTTGTAGTGTATGAAAAGTGAGAAAAAATGTTGTAAAAAATGAGGAATGTATATAATTTTGGTTTGAATTTTTGTGAAAAATGGTAAAGGAGCCATTTGAAACTTTTTTAAAAATTGGAATTTAATTTTTTTTAATGTAACGGTCATCAAGGATAGAACCCCCCACAAATTTTGTCCTTTATTGCTCCATCTCAAACGTCTAGGAAGCGACGGTCAGGACGAGGACCGGGGAGGGGGGGGGGGGGGCGTGGTGTTTGAGTCGGCGACGGTCTGAGACAGAGGGGGACAACCCCCATACCGTCTAGCCTTATATGACTCAAATTTACATATGTTTGACACCTATGTAATATTGTCGCTTTTTTGAAATTGTGCAATTATATAGTGAGCAATTTTATTTTATATTTTGTTCTTTCCAAATCTATGAAAGAAAAGGTTACATTCTTTTTAAGTGTGAGAATCTTTTTTACGTTTCGACGGAGATTTAATTACAGCGCTCACAATGTGGGAAGTTCCCAAATCCTAACAAATTATCTTTTTATGTTATATCGGATTTTTAAAAAAATTTCTTAAAAATCCTAACTTTTTCCATAATGTATAAACTTTCACAAACCTGCATTCCACACTCTATATCATCACATACTTTTACACTTATTTTAATGTATATCAAATTATTTTTAGATTATTTTTATTTCATATTCCGTTTATAATTATATAATAAAAAAATAATTAAATTAATTATATCAATAGAAAAACATTAAATAAAAATTAATTATAAATATTCCAACAGCTTTATATTATATTGACTATAAGTTCATAACATATTCCAATCTTCATTTTCAATTCCCAACTTTCAGATTACACTGCAAATTCAGTGTGGGTAAAGGATATCCATGCATTTGACCAAGAGTTTGAGTGGCAAAAAACGATTGGCTAGTTATCATTATAAGAGATTCAATTTCTGGTCATTAAGAAGCACAAATAGAAGCGTCGAAAAATGACAAAATATGATTTATTTGAATCTAAAGTCTCAATTCCAACAGTGAAAAAGGGGTATTCTTTATTTCGTAATGGTTGAATACGAGATATTTCGATTTGTTTATTATTATTATTATTATTATTATTATTATTATTACTATTATTATATTTTTTATTGAGTTATGGATATTTCAATTCATATAAAAGATCCCCAAAAGGGGTTTTTTATACATGTTCCATATATGTCTGCTTTGACTCGAATGAATGTTAATGAAGAAACCTCAATTATGTTATGTTCTAGTAAAATAGGATTCTTGCGTTTTTTTCCTCCTGCTGAGAAAGCATTCATTTATCGGCTCATTTCTTAAAATACTTCAATTGGTACACGCAAGAAATAGGCCAATTCAGCAGCTTTTTGTTCCATTTCCCGCGGAGTAAAATTCTTATTAGTACGAATCAATGGAATGGCTCCCTGGCCTTTTATATCCATATAAAGGACACGCCGAGTATAAATACCCTCTTTAAGTTCTATTCTGACGGATTGAATATATATTTTATAAAAAATCGGAGAGAGACCCGATGACTTTTTTAGGAAATCCCCAGCGAAAGATACAAACTATTTTGTCTTTTATATCAAATCGATCATAACCACTACCTACATTCCATGAGAATATGCACCACAAATAGGAGCTAATAAAAGACAAACGATCCTTAAAAAAGACATCACAATTCCTTGTGAAAAAATAAAACCAATTTCCTAAGACAGAAATAAAAATATCAAATTTTTACCAAGATAACTCCAGGTTCCAACCAACAAGAATCATATTTAGCCAACTAAGAATTAAATGGATGGATGAAGAATGACAAGGTGTTTGGTCAGCTAAGAATCGGAGTCAAGCACATATCTAATTCAGAGGATGGGTATGTAAATGACATTGAAAAGGAATGCGTATCACATCGAGAGGACGGGGATGACGACGAGCGTTTGAGGAACTATAACCTATGGGAAGAAAATACTCAACAAATTCAGATTTCTGGTTTGATTCAATTAAACATATTTGATTATGTTTAACTCTTTAGTTATTTTTTAAATTAAAATTATGTAAATTCTTTTTAAGTCTATGTAGTTTTTTAATTAATATTTATGTAGGTTTTTTAGGTTTATTGGCGTATTTTTTTGTTGGTGCACTTGTGTCTGTACTTTGTCTGTATTTTTGTCATGATACCAAAACGATGTCTTGTGTTAGTCTGAGTTACGTCTTAGGTGTGCTCGATGTAAGTTTGACCAAGTCAACCATCCTCCTGGTTTGACTTGACCAAACAGTTAGCACTTTGTTTTGTAAGCTGTTTGTGTCGAAGGATAGGTCATCGAAGGATTGTTTATATCCTTTGATGAGCTCGAAAGATAAACCTTCGATGGATGTTGATGGACTTCGAAGGATATCATCCTTCGAAGTATATGTGGATCCTTCGATGGGTTTCAGGTCGATAGATGATCTTTCGATCAGTCTATCTGATCCTTCGACCAGACGAGCTGTGATGGATATATATATCCATCTAATGTGTTCACTTCATTAGAGAGAGAGAGCAAAACAGAGAGAACACACACGAGAGAGAGAGTTTACAGAATACATTTGTAAACCTTGTGCTGTAACCGACTTTCATAGTATTAATACAGAGGTGTTAATCGTTGAGTCTTGTGTGTCTACCTTTCTCTTTGTGGCTTGTGTTCTCACATAAACTCCGGTTTGCATGCTAGCTTGGATTCCGCACTTGCTAGTGTGTTAGATATAACAAGGATTAGGTTTGACCTCAACCTCCGAGGGACCTACAAGTGGTATCAGAGCCGTGGCTCTTTTCCTTGTTAAAAACCGGGTTTATACAAGACTTTGGAGTGTTTTGGACAAAAACTCACTTGGTTTAGCACCCGTTTTCTGTGTTTTTCTCGCATTTCTTTACGTTAAAACGTGTTCTAAACTAACCGGGTGTGTTAAAGGTCGGTTTGGGTAACTTAAAAACTTGTTTTTGAGAAATTTGGCTATTTCCGGCCAAAAATTCCGGCTTACTCCGGTGACCGGTTTCTGGATAAAAACAGTCCTTTTTGGGTTATATTTTATTGTTCAAATCTTGCTTTACTAAAAAGTATGGTCTGACCATACCTTTCTGCCGAAAGATTTCACCAACCCATCACCTTTTCACCAACCTGTCAACTTTTGTCAACTGTGTCAGTGCAGGTCGAAGGATATCCTTCGAAGTCGAAAGATCATCTTTCGATCAAAGGAGGTTCGATAGATAATCATCCTTCGAACATCCTTCGAAGTCTGTGACTTATCCTTCGATCCAAAGAATCTTTTCGGAGCATACATCTTTCGGTCTACAGTTCTTTTTCGAAAGATAAGGATCCTTCGTTTGGAGAATCTTTCGAAATCATTGTTCGAAATTCAACAGTGATCTTTCGAACACTGTTGATCCTTCGAACAAGTCTTGATCCTTCGTCCTTAGTCTGTTTATGTTTAACAAGTTTGTGATTTTTAGGTATTATTATTCTTGATAAAAAAAAAATGAATCCAAGATGGGGTACTCCGGTAAATACAGAGATGTATTTTGGTACTCCGTCTCCCGCACCGGTATCTTCTCAAGCTAATGCAATTTCTACCGGTCAATGGGCATTCGTATCAAATCAAACTCCAAGTATTCAAAGCATTCTCTTAAGCGAGAGCGAAACCGGAAGTTTGAATCTGCCTCCAAAGTTGATGCACTTATACGAATATCCAGGATGGATTGACAGATTTCATACATACGTCCTTGGACAAAATACAGAATTGTGGTTGCGGTTCATCACAGATTTCGATCAAACAATTGAGGTTGCCGCATCATCTGCTGCTACGTTTGCAGATCTTACGGAAGATCAGAAGAAGGCCTATGATTTGGAAAAGAAGGCATATGCCATTCTTACTCAGGCGTTAAGTAAAGATATTTATCATCAATTTGTCAGTTACAAGACAACGAAGAGGTTGTGGGACGCATTGAAGACAAGGGGCGTAGGAAATGAAGCGACACGTCAATTGAGACGTGAATTGCTAAAGAAAGAGTTTGATGGTTTTACTTGTATGGAGAATGAATCTTTAGGAGATTTGACAAGTCGATTTAATCATTTGCTGACTGAATTAGCAAATTTTGAGGTTGTTACAACTTCAGCAGAGATTGTGAAAAAGTTTGCAGATGCGTTGCCACCTCAATGGAATACTTTCTTGGAAATCATGAAGTACAATGGCACTTTAGCTACAACAAACTTCAATGACTTTGTTCAACTCCTGGAAAACAAGAATCAGGAAGAAACTCTCAAGTCAAAAAGAGTTCCCGTGCCACAAAATCCTGAAATGTGTTATGGAACTTCTAGCACTTCTACAAAACCTTCTTCACACGCTCCAATTCAAACAACGTTTGTGTCTAGCACTGACATGTATGGAAATACTATCCAAGTTCCGGTCAAGCCTCCTCCAACAGACATGTATGGAAATCCGCTTGAACCAGTTCCTCAACCAGTACCACAACAGCAAAGCCAACGACCTATCAGAGCAACTGATATGTTCGGAAATCCATTACCTGCTCAATCTACCGGACCAACAGACATGTATGGGAATTCACTTCCTCCTCAACAGCAAGCGTGTTATGGAAGCACATCATCTGCTGGTCAACAATCAAAGCCAAATACAGTACGGCTCGACACCTCAAGCTTTTCTAAAGTCAGTGTGGAAGTAGCAAAGGAACACATGGAGTTGCTAAACACTTTGGTGAGCGCATACTGTGGATTAGTGGAAGGTCAGATTGGTAACATTAATCTGACACAAGAAGACTATCAGTAGATCGATAAAGAGGAGATGGAGATGATGGACATCAAGTGGGCCTTTGCCAGTGCTGTTAGGCGAGCAAAGGATTTCATGGAAAGAACTGGCAGAACCAGCTTGGAAAGCAAGAAAGACACCAAGTATGGGTTTGATAAGCAGGCTGTTAAGTGTTTCAACTGTGGTGAACGTGGTCATTTCAAACGTGAATGTACGAGGCCATCTCAACATGGAAACCAAAATCCTTTCAGAGGTCAAGGTAACAGGGCAAATCAGAACCAAGTAAGGAACAATGAGCGCACATTGGTGCCTGTCAACAACCAGAGTCAAGCAGGACCATCTAATGCCAACCAGGCACTTGTGGTTCAAGTAGATGAAGGTTGTGATTGGTCAATCTAGTTGGGAAATGATGCTCCAGATGGAACAGCTTGCTTTGCTGAAGTTGTCAAGGATCTTAAACACGCCAGTGGTGGAGAATCTTCCACCAATGGTGATGAATCTTCTGAATATGAAGACAGCTCCGGTTACAGTGGAAGTTCAGATGAAGAGTCCTCGAGTTCAGGGAATGATCAGGAAGATGACACATCAAGTGCGTCAGTTAATGCAGATATTGATGAGCTATTGGAAGAAGCTGCAGCAGGAATTCAAAGAAGATCTATTTTGGTGGATCAAGCTGCTTATTCTTCGTCTTCTCTCCATTCAGCCTTTATGGCTAATGTCGACAGTTCATCAAGTCAGGTATGTGTCGATGAACCCACTTCTGTTAGTTGTGATAACTGTGATAGTTTGCGTATTAAATGTGCTGATTTAGAGACAAACATGTCTGAGTTGCAAGGCAAACATGATGCTTTACAAGCTAGTTTGTTTGACTTGCAAGACAAACATGTTTCATTGAATGATAAGTGGTGTGAATTGCAAAGCAAACACGAGGCTTTGCATGAGAAATATGATGTGACATTCATTCACAATCAGAAATTGACCGTTGATCTTTCGAAGTGCACTGAAGCCAACATGTTCTATGAAAACTATGAAAAGGAGTTTAAGTCAGTAATTGAAAAGTTAAAGAAAGATAAAACCGAGTTAACTAAAATGGTTTCCAGAAAACAAACTGACATTAATTTGTATATAACTCGTCTTGAAGTAATGCAAAAGGAAATGGCTTGTGTGAAAACTGAAAGTGAGGCGATCCAACTTAAGCTAGACAGTTATTTGAGCTCTAGCTATGTGTTGGATCACATCATTGACGTACAGAAAGAGAAACGGGATGTCACATGCATTGGATACAAGAAATATCCACCACCTGTGAGACACAATTATGATGCCATGCCTGACGAGGAGGATAGAACTTTCTTTGAACCATCTGTTCCTCTAGATGTTAATGAATTTGCAGCAGGACTCGGATACCAGAAAGAAGAATTATCAGATTCGGATGTGTCAGCAGATACATGTGTGTCTTCTGCTGAACAGAATCAGGATCCTCCAGTTGTTGTTGAGGATGCTGATTCTTCTGATGATGAATCTGATGATACTGATTCAGCAAAGTCTGATGCGGTGATAAAAGAAGAGGACATACCTCTTGAAAATCATATTCTGTGTGATCCTCCTGCAAAACCCGCTAAGACTGTTGCAATCGAGTCCTTGTCTGCACAAGAGTCGGAGAGTGTGGATTTGCTGTATACTCTTGTTGGTGATAATAAAATTTATTCAGACAAAGATTTTCCTATTAAGAATGTTAATCAATCATTAATCAGTAAAGTCTTTGAAAATTCAACAAGTAAGTTTTTGGGTAAGAAAGGATCACACATTGTGGTAACACAGTGCCCTCCTATCCCAAAGGCTGAAGTTAGAAAACAATTTGGCAATCAGAAATTACCAACAGAGAAAAGACAGCAAAATCATAACAAACAAAAAGGAAAATTGCCGGCTCAAAGTCAAAAGAAGCCAAATCAAAAGAAGAAAAAGAATGTGAACTTCGTGAAATCTAAGGGAACGGACAAAATTGAAACGTTTGAAAATCAATCTAACTTAGATTTTGTCAAGAAAGCAACTGTGATGAAAAGGAATGAACCAAATAGTTCAAAACCTAGTACCTCGGGATCACAAAGTTCATCATCGGCAAGACGATCACATGATACTTCGGGGTTTGTTGAACGAAGATCATGTTTTGAATGTGGTACAATTGGACATATAATTCGAAACTGTCCGTATCTTCATAAGTTGAAAGCAATTGATGATGATTCCCGTGAACGCAATCACCAAAAGCGATCTGTTTCTGTAAAACAAGATCCCCGACTTGTAAGAGAAAGGGAAAAGAAACAGAAACGCCAACAAGTCAAGGTGATTGAAAAGGCACTTAAAACTGATGTGGTTAAAAAACAATCTGTTTCAGTTAAGCCAGAAAACTCAAAATTTTCGAAAACTTCAAACAATCACGAAGTTAAATTGTCAAACAATCAAACTGGTAAAACTCAACAGACCTGGAAACCAAAAACAGTTATTGAATCAGGGGGACCATCACAATTCATGAATCATCAAAGAATAGAAGTTATTGTTGTTGATGAAAATGGAAGACCCAAGACCACAATGGCTTGGGTCCCCATCTCCAACTAATCAAGTGAGTTCATGTGCAGGGTGTTCCAGGAGGAACTATCAGTAGTCATTGGATTGTTGATAGTGGGGCATCCAGGCACATGACAGGCGACATGAAGCTTCTCTACGACGTCAAATCTATTAGAGGAGGTTATGTTGCTTTTGCTGGAGATAAAGGCGGATATATTACGGGTGAAGGAATGATTTCCAACGGGGTTGTTAGTTTTGATAAGATCAACTTTGTACAACAACTTGATCACAATCTTCTTAGTGTTTCTCAAATTTGTGATAAGCAGTTCTCAGTACACTTTGATACAAATGGATGTTATGTGCTGAAACCCGGCTTCAAAATTCCAAAAGAATGGATTCTCTTGTCGGCTCCAAGGATAAATGATCTGTATGTCCTTGATATGAGCCAAGCTATCACAACGTCTGCACAAGCAACTTGTTTCGTTTCCAAAGCCACAGAAAAAGACTCAATCTCTTGGCATAGACGAATGGGTCACATTCACTTACGCAAAATGAATCATTTGGTATCAAATGAATTGGTGAATGGTGTTCCCCTTAAAAACTTCCATCTTCAAGACGTCTGTGTATCGTGCCAGAAAGGAAAACAAACGAAGAAGCGACACCCTACAAAGAAAATCAACACGGTGGCTGT
Source organism: Helianthus tuberosus (assembly GCA_030545235.1). Taxonomy (NCBI): domain Eukaryota; kingdom Viridiplantae; phylum Streptophyta; class Magnoliopsida; order Asterales; family Asteraceae; genus Helianthus; species Helianthus tuberosus. The sequence goes on from CM060404.1 coordinate 59,127,778, forward strand.
TCCTCTTGAACGTTTGCACATGGATTTGTTCGGTCCTGTCAAGCACAAAAGTATTAGGAATGATCAATATTGCCTCGTGATAACTGATGATTATTCAAGATTTTCTTGGGTGGCGTTCATGGCACACAAGAGCGAAACCTTCGGTATTATCAAAAACTTGATCATTCAGATTGAGAATCTATATAAGTTGAAGGTTAGGCGGATACGTAGCGACAATGGTACTGAATTTAAAAATCATGCCATGGCGGAGTTTTGCACTTCAAAAGGTATTCTTCACGAATTTAGTGCAGCTTATACTCCTCAACAGAATGGCGTCGCTGAACGTAAGAACCGCACATTGATCGAGACTACTAGGACAATGTTAGTAGAGTCACAATTGCCGATTCCATTCTGGACTGAAGCTGTGGCCTCTGCATGTTACACGTTGAACCGAGTCCTTACAGTCAAAAGGCACAACAAGACCTGCTTTGAGCTTATTAACAAACGGAAACCAGATTTGTCATATCTTGAACCGTTTGGAGCTCCATGTACAATGATCGATCCTAATGGAAAGTTTGGGGCGAAAGCAATTGATGGATACTTTCTTGGGTTTGCCACCCCGAACTTAAGAGTCTGGAATCTAGAGACTAAAAGGGTCGAGGAATGGTCTGAAGTCAGAGTACAAAGGCACACTTTACCAGTCAAATGTCCTGGTCAGCCTTGGATGTTTGAGTACGATGACTTTTTCAATTCGATCAATGTTGAAGCAGTTGAAGAAAATGCTGCAGCAAGGATGTTTTTCGAGAGTGACAATGCAACAGATTCACCGTTGGTTCGTCCAATTATTATCAATCAAGAACCATCTTCGGTGAACAATAATGCTCTCGACAATGAGGATTTTCACGATGCTACCGAATTGAACGAATCTTCAGAGGATGATGAATTTCTAGATGCAGATCAAGAGGCTCCAACAACAGCAGTACATGGTACTTCAGAGGGTACACCTCCAGTGGATGTCCCTAGAACAGCTGAAGCTACTGCATCATCCTCTTCGTCAATTCCGGGCCTTGAATTGATTGTTGATCTCAATCTCAACAATCTGGGTACAAATATTCCAGTTCAAGATAATCCACAGACAAGGATTCACAATACCCATCCTCAACAAAACATCATCGGAAATGTACAGAGTGGCGTTCAAACAAGAAACATGTTGCGAAACAACAACAATGCAGGCTTGTATGCAACTATCCGAGAATCTGGTCAACAAAATGATTGGTCTTTCGCGTGTTATGTCTCACAGGAAGAGCCAAGAACTTGGAAAGAAGCTTTGAAAGATAACTCATGGGTTGAAGCAATGCAGGAAGAACTGCAACAATTCCAGAAGCTTGGTGTCTGGAAACTCGTAGAGAAACCTGCTGGTTACAAGAAGATTGGTACCCGTTGGGTGTTTAAATGCAAAAAGGATGACCGTGGAGTCGTTATTCGAAACAAAGCAAGGCTAGTCGTTCAAGGTTTTCGTCAGATAGAAGGGATCGACTACAACGAAGTGTATGCACCTGTTGCACGTCTAGAAGCAATTCGGATCTTTCTGGCTTATGCCTCATTCAAAGGTTTCAAGGTATACCAGATGGACGTGAAAAGTGCATTCTTACATGGTGTGGTGGAAGAAGAGGTGTACGTCGAACAGCCTCCAGGTTTTGAAGATCCTATCCATCCCGATCGGGTTTGGTTGCTCAACAAAGCTCTCTATGGTCTACATCAAGCACCGCGAGCTTGGTACGCAACCTTATCTAATTATCTGCTAGAGAATGGTTTTCGCAGAGGTCTTATCGATTGTACTCTTTTCATCAAAGAACAAGATGGAGATCTTCTACTGGTACAGGTATACGTTGATGATATTATTTTTGGTTCTACTAATGATGTTTTGTGTAGGAATTTCGAGCGCATTATGCAGGATAAATTCGAGATGAGTGCTATGAGGGAAATGACTTTCTTTTTGGGCCTACAAGTACAACAAACAGAGTCTGGGATATTCATCCATCAGACTAAATATGTTGGTGACATCTTGAGCCGGTTCCAGATGTCTGATGCAACCCCCATCGGTACCCCATTGCCACAAAATCACGGAATTACTCCAGACTTGAAGGGTGAAGCTACTAGCCCCTCATACTACCGCGCGATGATCGGATCTCTTATGTACCTGACAGCATCAAGACCAGATATAAAGTACCCAACGTGCCTGCTTGCCAGATATCAAGTCAACCCGAAGGCCTCACATCTTGCAGCTGTAAAAAGGATTTTTCGTTATTTGAAGGGTTACCCTGACACCGGTCTATGGTACCCTAGGGATAATAACTTTGACTTGATCGCATTCAGTGATTCTGATTTTGGCGGATGCAAAATCGACGGCAAATCCACAACGGCTGGATGTCAGTTTTTGGGAAATCGCCTAGTCACATGGCAGTGCAAGAAGCAGACGTGCGTCGCTACATCAACATGCGAAGCTGAATACATTGCTGCCTCAAGTTGTTGCTCCCAAGTCCTATGGATCCAACAACAAATGCGTGACTACGGTTTTGAATTCCTAACTACTCCTATTTACGTTGATAATTATGCTGCCTTACAGATCACTAAAAATCCTGTGCAGCATTCAAAGACTAAGCACATCGAAATTAAGTATCACTTCATACGTGATTGCTTTGAGAAAAGGCTAATCGATGTTGCTTACGTCCACACCGATGACCAACGTGCCGACCTTTTTACCAAAGCATTTGACAAATCAAGATTTGACTATTTATTATTGGTAAATGGCATTAAGGTCAAGCAAGAGTAAAACCAACATCGGAAAATCATTTTTGTAAATACCTTTGTGTTTTAAATTTATCTTAGTTTGTTGATTTTAGGGGGAGTAAATCCAAAATTTGAAAATCCAAAAACATCGAAAAATTTCAAAAACACAAAAACAATAGAAAAACAAAAATGAGTTTCCTGGCGAGCAAAAGAGAAAGTGATTGTACATCAGTGGTCTGTCTAAACCTCTTTAAACCTTAAATGAAAAACGATAAGCAGCTCTATATAAGATGTATCGGTAGGCTCACAATCATTTTAAAGTGTGCAGGGTGATATAAACTTAAATCGACTGAAGACCAGGTGGGAACCATTCATTGGCATATGGTCTTAGTACCGAAATTTCGTTTGAGAGATTGCCGAGGTTCTGAGATATTCGGTCTTTATGCTGCTTATCATCTGGGTATCATGGTTGTATCTTTTACCGAAAAATAACGGGGTCGCAAGTCTAGATCTTCCATGATACTATACATACGTGTACATACTGCATACGACCTCAATAAGTGATCAACAATCACATGTCCCCAAAATAAGTGATAAAATATCACATTCATCCGGGAGTCAAGTTCGTCTCTCTGCTGTACGAAAGTACTGACCTGTTCATCAATAAGTGATTATATCACATAGGACTTGTTTTCAAATCAAAATAAGTGAGAATCTCACATCATATACGGTCAAACAGATGATAATCGGTATACTCACCGGTAAGATGAACCCTCGTGCATACCTTGATACGGGAATGTGTCGTGATGTGGATGAACACCGGTCGGTAAGTATAAATCATACCTTAACGTATCCCCTCGCCATGATTACATCTGATAAGTTGAGCTTAAGTGGACAACAATACCGATAATTGTTATAGGATGCTTATCTTAATGTTAACTAAAAGAACAACAAGAGCGTTTTGGCATGACCGTACACTGATATGATTCTCTTACCCTCGAAACTCGCAAAAAGAATGTCTGTAAATATTTATTTAATGCTTTCAGTTTCTGCATCTTTGTATATATTTATTTACTGCTTTCAGTCTTTACATTTGAAATATTCAAAAATACCAAAAAGATTTTAGGTGTGTTTTAATATAAATTTTCTAAAAGCCAAAAAGATTTTATTTCTGTTTTATTTTCGATTGTACGATGTTGGATCTCGAGTCTTCGTTACCTGAAACCTGATTGAAAACCGAAACGACAAAATCTTCATAAACGGTCGAAATTTGCAAAGTTTTTGAAAGTTAAAAACTAAAATTGATAAATGTGTTAAACTTTCAAACTGTCGGACGGTGTTTGATTGAACAATGGTCACATGTGTGTCGTTTACTTATAATATTCCAGGCAGTTGTTCTCATTACGCGTTTAGATTTCTTGCATGTGCAGATTCTAAAGGCAAGGAGAACATGGTCGATGACAAGCTTCGGAATGAAGACACGACGTGAAGGCACTCAAGTGATGCAAGATGATCGAGTTGCCACTGACCATCATCAACACCACAAGGATCTCAATTCATAAAGATCAAGACATTCACGAGCATAACTCAAGGGGGAGCTTATGTTAAGGGGGAGTTTGTCAACACACTTCCTACATGAAACGGGGAGTTTGTTGGTACACTTTCTGCTTTCAAGACGTGAAGACTTTAAAGATCCTCCGACATTGATGACTTGAAAGGACGTCAAAGACTTGAAGACACGAAGATCGAGACAAAGCTACAGCCAAGGGGGAGTTTGTTGGTGCACTTGTGTCTGTACTTTGTCTGTATTTTTGTCATGATACCAAAACGATGTCTTGTGTTAGTCTGAGTTACGTGATGTAAGTTTGACCAAGTCAACCATCCTCCTGGTTTGACTTGACCAAACAGTTAGCACTTTGTTTTGTAAGCTGTTTGTGTCGAAGGATAGGTCATCGAAGGATTGTTTATATCCTTCGATGAGCTCGAAAGATAAACCTTCGATGGATGTTGATGGACTTCGAAGGATATCATCCTTCGAAGTATATGTGGATCCTTCGATGGGTTTCAGGTCGATAGATGATCTTTCGATCAGTCTATCTGATCCTTCGACCAGACGAGCTGTGATGGATATATATATCCATCTAATGTGTTCACTTCATTAGAGAGAGAGAGCAAAACAGAGATCACACACGAGAGAGAGAGTTTACAGAATACATTTGTAAACCTTGTGCTGTAACCGACTTTCATAGTATTAATACAGAGATGTTAATCGTTGAGTCTTGTGTGTCTACCTTTCTCTTTGTGGCTTGTGTTCTCACATAAACTCCGGTTTGCATGCTAGCTTGGATTCCGCACTTGCTAGTGTGTTAGATATAACAAGGATTAGGTTTGACCTCAACCTCCGAGGGACCTACATTTTTCTTTTTACTTTTTCGCGTATTATCCTTTTTGGGGGCCCAACAAAGTTGTCCGATGACCGATACTATTCCGAAGATTCAGACTTCCGATTCAACCCATGGTGCCGGACAAGCCTCACAATGTACACGGACGAGGTGGGTTTGTCCAGCTTTATTCACGTGGGTTCGGAGGAACAAATATACCCACATTATGGGTGCTTTTAGTTCAATTTTTAAAGCAGCCGGTTCATAGAAAAACATATTAATCTCAACTACGTTCTAGCTAAAATGTAGCTACAATGTAACATTTTAGCTAGTTCTTAGTTGAGGCTAAGTTTTTTCTATAAACAAGCTGGATTACTAACATTTGAAAGTCACCATAAAGGTTGGTCATGTTTCTACTATACCTACCACGAAAAATCGTTACCTAGCCCCTTGCTGGTGCAATTTTGTTTGTTCTGTTGTTGTGGTGATGAATAAAATATTACTTTGCGGTTATTGTAATAATATTTTAAAATATAAAAGGCTAAAGCTGCTCAACCCGACTCTTCAGTTTGATCCAATCATAGATGATATGGATCACACACCCGGATTAAGTGATTAACAAACTTGTGTACATAGTTAATAATTGAACGTTACTATGACGTTTCTTAAGATGATTGGTAGGTAAAGTAATTTGATACCATTTTGTACGCACTTTATCAAAGTTATAATTACTTTATTGTATCATGCTATATTTTTTTGGCACAAAGCCACTTAAGAAGCTAATATAATAAGCATGTGGAGAAATATTTATGTATTTACCTTTTTTCTTTTTGAAAAGAAACTGCTTTATGTGTACTTTAGATCCGTGATTCTCTTTCCCAAGTGCGAAAAGCTCAGCGACCATAAGGTCGCTTTTGAGTTACGCGGAAGTTAATTACACATATATATCAAACAATCAATATTATCTTTTGAAATGCCTCAAACTCGTGGGTCTCATCCGTTGAATTTACACTTTAGCAAATAGTTCTTAGACTCATCTGTTGAATTTATTCTTTAGCAAATAACTCTTAAGGGCTGTTTGGTAGCCTCTTAGTGATTCCAATACGAGTTTACCTCTGAATTAGTCAGCACTAAGTGTGTTTGGTCCACTGACTAGATACCAATGAATTAGTTAGTAAGTCTCATATCCATTAAGTAAAATGATTTAGAATAAAATTTTATCCTTTTATTCATTCACATGTGTTCATAACCCTCGCTGACCAATCACGCACCACCTCCTTGACCCCCTATCACCTCCACCACCACCACCAACCAATCAGGCCAAGCCAAGTTAGTCCTCTTACTAGTTCAAAGTCTCTTATTCGATCAGACCTCTTTATGGCTCAACACTTACTAGCACAGATGTCGCTAAACAACGCCTTAGATTCATAAATTAAAATATACACAATATAAAAGCATACAATCCAAACATTCAAGTCAAATACAACAACAAATTAATCATCTCAAACCAAGATGTGAACTTTGATGTCGGTTATGGATTCCAGATCTGAAAACAAACCAAGTTGTTAACTATATGCATCCATATACTTCAAAATCAATGGAAACCAATTCTCATGGATAACCATCCGAAGAAACAAAAGCTTTAATGTGTTTTTCTTACCTTTGAGTCGAATGAAGCACCCGAGCTCAAAAACTTCAAGTTTCACACTAAAACAGATCCAAGCCTCCCCTAGACCTCTTGAGTAGGGAATGAGAATGAACCACCATTGCACTCTATCGGTCCACACACGAATCCAACTCGAGAATCCCCAAAAAGGCATTTCTCCTACTAGAATTCTCTCTCACTCTTGATCTCAAAATGGTAAGGTGAAGAATGAGAGAGTTGTGATATAATGCCCCATTTAGGGTTTTGCCAAAGTTACCCCTTATGGGCCTTAACAAACATTACTCATATGTAGTTACCCCCACCCCCCCCCCCCCCCCCCCCCCTTTCTAAAATTTGAGGTGTTACAGTATTTATTCAGAAATATATCTACTCGTGTTGAAGTCTTTTTATGCCTTATCATAGAACCCTATAGGGGTGAATATGTTATTTTGATTTTCATGACTAATGTATGTAAGATCTTTGCTTTTTAAAAGTAGTTCTTACTAAAACTTGCAAAACACAATTAAAGAGATATTGCTTGAGAGGATATTAACAAATTCAGCTTACATTTTATCATTATACCAAAATGTCAAATGAACCATCACGTCAATCATCACCGCTATGCCATGGCAGAACAAGCAAACTACAAAAACATCAACATGCCATATTATGTCCACGCCCATGCCCACAGACATGTCCGCAGGAAAGGGAGTAAGGTACCATATCTGAGCCACCACTTCTTCCTTGATGCTAAGGATGTTGGATTAATCGGGTTTTGTTTACGGGTCACACGAATCGCAGGTCGCGGGTTCAATTCGGGTCACCGGTTATGGGTAAAAAGAGCAAATAAATCAAGGGTAAAAGGGTCATTCTAGCACTTGTCACGTAAAAGTATTGGAGTCCTTTTGCAGCAAGTTTGGTTTATGAATTGGTCAAGATGTTGACCGAGTAAACTGGTGAGGATCATGGACGAAATTGTGAAGTTTGTTAGCTGATATTTTATTATCTATTTTAGCATGTGACTTTAGTTTTTTAGTATAAATAGGATAGTAATAATTGTATCAATGAACCTTCTTTGATTATCGAGTACAACAATTGTTTGTTCACTACAACTTTTCTCCTACTTCAATATTACATACATAACACAGTCGAGAGTGAGTTTGAGTGTGTGATCAAAGGGACCTGAACCAACATTTGGTATCAGAGCCTAGGGCTCGGGAAGCGGGTTTGAAGATCGGAGGAAGCCTCCGCCACCGGCGGGTGTGCCGGGTCGGTGGAGGGCAGGGTGAAGAAGGGTCTAGCCCGTCGCTGCGGGGCAAACGCAGCAGGAAAACGGGTTGTTCGGGACTGTGTTGCAGCGTTAGACGGAGACGTTATGGTGTTTTCGGTAGGCCGTTGTTGTGGTAGACGTACCGGTTAAGACGACGGGGGTGACCGGTGATAAACACTTGTGTTCCGTGGCTGTTAGTGGTGATGAAAGGAGGAAGAACGGGGCTGTTCGGTTATTAGTTGCGGGTTTGAGCAACTGGTATATATCCGGTGACAACAGCAGGTTTCGCAGGTGCCTTGATCGAGTTGTTTCGTGATAAGAGGAGATCGGCGTGTTGCGTGATAAACGGGCGTAAAAGATCCGTCAAAGCAGGTGGCTTTGGATTCGCTTCGTTTAGCAGTTGAAAGAAAACGTAATAAGCGGATGGCTTTGTTTTCTTGGTCGGTGGAGAGGCCTCTTGGAACAAGTTTGATCTGGAAAAGGTACGGGTGTCAAGATAATGGCGTTGGAGTTCAAATCGGGTGACTCGGATGTGACCGGGTAGAGGTCGTTGATCCGTGATGAGTCAAGATGTTAGTGAACGTTTCCAGCGTGATGCCATGTGAGGGGTTTTATTCGGGGTGAACCGATGAGACTTTGGACATGATCGAGGTGATGATCGGGTGTCCGGTAGAAGTCAAGATGGTTCGGGGAAAAACGGTGATTCGGGTGTCGTAAACGAGTGGCGTAAACAACCGATTAAGGGGGTGAATGTTGGATTAATCGGGTTTTGTTTACGGGTCACACGAATCGCAGGTCGCGGGTTCAATTCGGGTCACCGGTTATGGGTAAAAAGAGCAAATAAATCAAGGGTAAAAGGGTCATTCTAGCACTTGTCACGTAAAAGTATTGGAGTCCTTTTGCAGCAAGTTTGGTTTATGAATTGGTCAAGATGTTGACCGAGTAAACTGGTGAGGATCATGGACGAAATTGTGAAGTTTGTTAGCTGATATTTTATTATCTATTTTAGCATGTGACTTTAGTTTTTTAGTATAAATAGGATAGTAATAATTGTATCAATGAACCCTTCTTTGATTATCGAGTACAACAGTTGTTTGTTCACTACAACTTTTCTCCTACTTCAATATTACATACATAACACAGTCGAGAGTGAGTTTGAGTGTGTGATCAAAAGGACCTGAACCAACAAAGGAAATAATTCCCTTTTACAGTTTACATATAAACCCTTTAGAGGTCATACCTTCCCCGAATGTGTGATACCAAAAGTCTTTGTTTTTAAGTAACTCACAACAGTTTTGAACCGGAGCATTTTAGCCCTTTGTCGAAACCCCCTCTCGTGACGCCCACATACAACCCAAGGTGAGCCATCCTTATAGTGCAAATAAAATGGTTGTAAACCCAGGTTTCAAAGAGGGTACACACTAATTAGTTTTTTTTGTATTTGCTGTTGCTTGTCTTGTTATAATAAGATTCTCTTAACAGTTTTCTTTAGCGAAGAGTAAAATTTGTTGACTAAAACCAAGTATGTTATAACAAGAAAAAGAAGACAGTTAGATAAATCTGATATCTGAAATCACTTGCAAAATCAAGCATCAAGACTCCAAGTGCCCTAGTTGATACATACTAATTTGTGTTTCATTATCATTCCCCTATCAATGGATAGCATCATATTATTTGTAACAGAATGAGATATCAAGTAATTTCTCCTTCTTTCTCACTAGATTTTTTTTTGTAAGATCTTTGTTTGCCACCAAAAGAGATATCTTTCTCAAAGTGTGATATACACGTTAACCTATACCAATCACCAAACATATAATTATAATACATACAAGATTCTAATATCCTATTCCTAGCTTTGTCTATCAGTCAAATTGTTATAAAAGGGAAACATAAAAGGGACCAAGAACATATGCAAGTGCTCCAATATATATATGTCTAAATTTGTTGATTACTAGCTGTTGATGCAGATTTTGTGTCCGATGCTTGTCGAATAGATTAATTTTATTTTACGCTGAATTTGTAATAGTTAGTGAAACGGTCTATCGAACATGTATAGACCCGCTCGTTTGAAGTGGTCAAACGAGAGGGTTATTCAGTTGACCGTGTGTGTTTGCAACACAAGGGGTGTGACTATAAATAGAAAACCCTTGTCATTTGCAACAGAAGGAGATTTTAGGAGGTTTGAGACCTCACCGGGAGAGATCACCACTTGGTCTCTCCCCGGATGTGTACTCCTTTGGTATTAGTTCGGTTATCTTGTAATCTGGCCGATTTGTAATGTTATACTACCGGATTAATACAAAGAAGTTGTTTGTTTATCTCTAATCTCTCCCGTCTTGAACCGATCTCACACGAATCACGGTTTCGGTCACGAAACTCGGTCCTACAATTGGTATCAGAGCCATGGTGCCCGATTTAGTAAATCTAACCGTTTACTAAGTCACATGTGCTCTAGATCTGTGATTTTAGTGATTTTTGTTCAAGAAGAAAAGTTGGGTGAAAATGAGAAAAACTCAGATCTGGACCCGAATATTCAGATCTGTGCGGAAACAAGTGTTCGGTTTTATGTTTTTCACCTATATAATCAAGTTATCATCATCAAAAATCAAATATACAAAGTTTTTGTCAGATCTGCATAAGAACAGTCGCTGTGTTCTTGAGATGTTCTTGGCGGCTGCTTAATCCAGATCTGGGTCGAAGGATGTTCTTTGGGTCGAAGGATCCAGATCTGGATCGAAAGATACCAGATATTTTGTGGGAACCCTCAACAACTTCGAAAGATGATCCTCGAAGGATATCTTTCGACTTTATCCATCTTTCGAAAAGTCTGATCGAAAACCCCAAAAGTTTGTGAACTCGAAAGATGATCCTCGAAAGATATCCTCGAAGGATATCTTTCGGATATCTTTCGACCTTATCCATCCTTCGTTGACCAATTCATCTTTCGAGCATCAATCGTCCAGCATATATCTTCTGTTTCGAAGGATAAAGAAGATGACTGTTGCTGATTGTTTGTCTATTGTTGCTGGGTATCGTCTGATTTTGGTGGGTATCGCAGGCAGAGAAAGAGGTAGGCAGATGTTGTTTGTGTAATGGAAATTTTTGGGGGTTTGATGTTTATGTAGCTGCTGCTGCTTGGCTGTGAATCGAAAGGAGAGAGGAAGAGAAGTTTGTCTGGTTTGAGTTTTGTTCATCGCAGAAAGAGAAGAAAAGGAAGACAGACATTAGCAGCTGGTAATTTCTTTGGATAGATTGACTTTAGGGCTTTATTAAATGCCTTCTAAGTGGGCTGTGTTGGTTCTTCATGGACTCAGTAAATGTTCGTTGAAACATATAGAGTTTTTGGGCCCAGTCAATTATATTTGGAAAACATCAAGTATTCGTGGCACTCACAATTTTGTCATCCACTCAACTGTTAGTGGACTTTTATGAAAACAAGAACAAATTAAGTCTTGTAGGAATCTTATTTGGGCTTCACAAATTTTTTTGGGCTCTAAAGTTTTTGGACTAATTTATTTTGACAAGCATTCGTGGAACTCAGTATTGCTTTGGAGTGTGGTGCATAGACTTGAAATTGATTATTTGAGTTGCAAAGTGGGGGTCGGGTGTTCGCAAAATTTATTTGAACCGCGCTTCGACAGGTCAACGTCAAATTTGCACGGGGTTCGGGAGCACGCGGAATGATGCAGCATGATGAAAACAAAAGATGATGATGATATTTTTGAAATATGTGGGGTAGTCACGGTTACCGATGCAAATGTCAAAAATGGTGACGCGACTATTATGGGCCAAAAACCAAAAACGAGAACGGTATGTTCACTTCCGCACGTCGATATTTATGATTGTTATCGGTTATTCGTAAATGTTCGAAAGCATTTTGTTTATTGTCATATTCTCGCATTTGAAAACGAACGTATGAACCTAGAATGTCAATACCGGTCCTAACGAGTTCACAAAGTCTTTGGAGGGATACAAGTCGGATCCTACGGGGTACTAGGCGAAATTTCTTTATCAACTAGAATATGCAACGAAGAAATCTTTTTGTTTATTGTCATATTCTCACATTTGGTAACGAATGAATGAACCTAGAATGTCAATACCGGTCCTAACGAGTTCACAAAGTCTTTGGAGGGATACAGGTCGGATCCTACGGGGTACTAGGGGACGTTCTTATTCAACTAGAATATGCAAAGAAGAAAGTCGTTTTCGTGATTTTTCGGAACCGAGAACATTCAATGAAGATTGACGACAGTTCCGCTCAGTGGAGGGAATTGGTGAACATTTGACGACAGTTTCTTTGAAGTGGAAAGAATCTGTTAAGGTTTAGAGATTTTACCAAAGAAATGGGGGGATAAAAATTTTTCAAATGTTGAATTTCTTCGGTAAATTTCTAAACGCAATCACAGGTGGTAGAGTTTGTGATTTTCTGGTGATACAAACGGTTCGGCGTGGAATGTTTTGCACATACACATATTTGAGGATTTTAATTAATTCTCCAGCCAGCGTGAAGGGTTTTGCACGGAAAAATACAGGTTTCTAAAGTCTACAGTAGTTACAAAAGCGCTGTTCACTGAAGACCTGGGGAATCTTAATGAAAGCTGATAGTTCAAGGCTGAAGACCTGCAGGATTCGGTTTTGGGTTTGATGTTTCTTTGGGATTTTACAGGGATCTGGGGGTAACTCAATTCGTTGAGTTTGCAAACGATGTACTTGGTCTAGCTGACTTCCTGAGTACTGATGCTGAAGATCCGTAGTGCATTACGTGGTCAACTTCACAAAGGCGAGACAATGAGATCTGGATGTAGTTCAACTAAGCATGCTGGTTGAGCTTGCAAGGGATACACTTGGTCTAGCTGACTTTCCTGAGTGTTGATGCTGAAGATTAAAGTGCATTACTTGGTCGATTCCACAAAGACGGTTTACAGAAGACAGTTCACCAGAAATCTCTATCAATGTAGTATGCTTGTATGAAATAGAGTTCTTATGACAAGATCAAGACTTGATGCAGTTCTTAAAGATTGGAACCCTTATCAAATGCCGGTTGGAGTATTGGAAGATCAGCGGAAGATCGGTCAATTGAGGAAATTGCACAACACCCAACACGGATACGCGTACTTTAAGGGGGAAATATTTTACAAGGAGCGTCAAGATACTACTTACCTGGATCATCGGTCAAGGGAGAATTTGTTAACACAGAGAAGATGAATACTTGACTGAAGATCGATTGCAGTTGCATTTTCAGCATTCGACAGCAACGGACAAGGGGGAATTTGTTGATGCAGATTTTGTGTCCGATGCTTGTCGAATAGATTAGTTTTATTTTACGCTGAATTTGTAATAGTTGTTGGTTACAGGCCCCTCACTCACACTCTCACAACACACACACTCAAACTCTTTGTATGTGAAAGAATGAAAAAAATGCAGAGAATGAAAAAACCTTCCGTTTATTCGATGAAAGGGTGTACAAAAGAAACAACATAGCATCCTATTTATAATAAACAAACAAACTAAAACACATGCTATCATAACAACCCACGTAATGTGCATGTTCCATCACTTCTACTTTTTCTCCAACTTATTCGGTCAACTCCTGACCAAATCTTTACCAGTTACGTAAACATAAGGTACTAAAATGACCAATCTACCCCTGGTTCATTAGCTTCCTTATCTGCAACCCGATGACCAAACTAAAACCCGTGACTTGCGACCGGTCTAACCCGTGAACGAACCCGATTAATCCAACAATCACCCCCTTAATCGGTGTTTGTTCGTACCACTCGTTCGCGACACCCGAATCACCGTCTCCTCTCGAACCATCTCGACTTCTTCCGGACACTCGACCTCCTCCTCGGTCACGCCCAAAGTCTTTTTCTACTCGACCTATCCCGGACACCCCGGTCTTCACCTCGACCACGTCCAAAGTCGTCTCTGATCGTGATTTCACTATTCTGTCAAACCCTTCCTTGATAAGCACCACTTGCGTATCAACCACCAACTAGACACCAGCCACCCGCTGCACCGTCTTCGAGTCGCTATACGAATATCTCAGCCACCTGCTGTTTCGCTTCTACCGCGCTACACCTGTTGGTTTTTCTGCCGTAAGAATTCGACGCCTCCTTGCGGTTCTTCTCATCGGCGAGAAAGAGTATCCGACAACTAAAATACACGATCTCTTCTTCGTTCTTCGATCAACAAACTGGGTTGACAAGCCCGCTGATTTGGCCTGAATCTCGACTCGTCTCCGCTACCCTCTTGATCCGCTAGAACGGTAACCTCCACACGGTTGACCTGCGATCACTAATTATCTCCAATCACTGCTGATCTATCACCTTCGATCACTGCACATCGGTAACCTTCGATCGCTACAACCTTTTCTTCCACTTTAATCACAACTAATAGCCACGAGACACACCGATGTTCACCCGTCACCCCCGTCATCCAAACCGGTACTCTCCGTACGACAACGACTGACACGAACCACCTCTCGGTCTCCGTCTTCTGCTTTATAACGATCCCGAAACAACCCTTCTTTCACTCCTGCCCTCCACCGACCGACCGCACACCCGTCGGTGGCGGAGGCTTCCTTCGATCTTCAAGCCCGCTACTCGAGCCCTAGGCTTTGATACCAATTGTTGGTTACAGGCCCCTCACTCACACTCTCACAACACACACACTCAAACTCTTTGTATGTGAAAGAATGAAAAAAATGCAGAGAATGAAAAAACCTTCCGTTTATTCGATGAAAGGGTGTACAAAAGAAACAACATAGCATCCTATTTATAATAAACAAACAAACTAAAACACATGCTATCATAACAACCCACGTAATGTGCATGTTCCATCACTTCTACTTTTTCTCCAACTTATTCGGTCAACTCCTGACCAAATCTTTACCAGTTACGTAAACATAAGGTACTAAAATGACCAATCTACCCCTGGTTCATTAGCTTCCTTATCTGCAACCCGATGACCAAACTAAAACCCGTGACTTGCGACCGGTCTAACCCGTGAACGAACCCGATTAATCCAACAATAGTTAGTGAAACGGTCTATCGAACGTGTATAGACCCGCTCGTTTGAAGTGGTCAAACGAGAGGGTTATTCGGTTGACCGTGTGTGTTTGCAAGACAAGGGGTGTGACTATAAATAGAAAACCCTTGTCATTTGCAACAGAAGGAGATTTTAGGAGGTTTGAGACCTCACCGGGAGAGATCACCACTTGGTCTCTCCCCGGATGTGTACTCCTTTGGTATTAGTTCGGTTATCTTGTAATCGGGCCGATTTGTAATGTTATACTACCGGATTAATACAAAGAAGTTGTTTGTTTATCTCTAATCTCTCCCGTCTTGAACCGATCTCACACGAATCACGGTTTCGGTCACGAAACTCGGTCCTACACTAGCAACATAACAACATCCATCTTTCTAATACAACTTTTCTTTCCCCTCGATATTTCATAGAGAATGGGCAGAAAGGGTTGGACTTGGAGACAACTCGAAGCATCCTTGCCAGAAAACCAGATGAAGAGTATTTTCAAAGCATTTGACACCAACGGAGATGGCAAACTTAGTCGGAAAGAGTTAAAGGTATGCTTGAAAAAGTTTGGCCTACATTTCGCAGGCTTCAGAGCTTGGCATGCAATCAGTCATATTGATGCTAATGGTGATGGTATGATCGGCGAGGATGAGATAAAAGAGCTCATTAAATATGCATCCAAGTGGGGAATTATAGTCACTCCGTAGATTGAAATTGCAATATATACTATTGATGTTAAGGATCCATGCATGCAACTGGTTTCATTTTCCATGGTTGGTTTTCTTAAAGATCGAGGTCATGTTTCTTTATGTAACATAATTAGGAACTAGTAGACCCTACCACTGTGATCTATCTAATGTTTATCTTGCTAGTTTTTGTTCTACTAAAGAACTTCTATTCTATTTTTTTCCAGTTAATGATTTCGTGCTTGTCAATTGAACCGGTCCTTTAGTGTACAACTATTCAAAACCTATTTGCACAATATATCAACATTAATGTAAATGACAAATTGATAAATTCCAATTTTATGATACTCTCAAAAGAGAAGATATATTACATTATTAAGGATAATTGAGAATAAAGTTCATTGGATACTTTTAAGTGAGGAAAATTAGTTATTATAGTCTAGGGTGCACTATTATTTTCTTATTAGATATTTTAATACCTATAAGCATAAATTCACACCTGCTGCAAAGCCACCCCACTTGGCCAATTTGGATATGCAACTCGAAGAAACTCAAGGTGAGGTCTTAGGTTTAAATCTGGACTAAGATGATTAATTTAGATTTGGATAAATTACACGTTTTGTCCTTTATCTTAATACTACTTTTCAGACGGTGTCCTTTTGAACGAATTTTGATAAGTTTTGCCCTTTATAGGAAAAATCCTTGCATGTTACATCCTTTGGGCCTTATCCAGATAGTTTTTCTTGTTAAATCTGATCATGTGGACCCCACATAAGGGTATTGTTGCCTTTTCACATCTTAATATATAAATAAAACCTTTTTTTAATAAAATATATAAAATCCACCTTGCCTTCCCACCCACTCTATTCTCTCTCTCTCTAAAAACCCTAATACCCTCACCCTCCCTCTCTTTAAAAACCCATGATCAACACCACCATCCACCTTGTCCTCAACCACCATCCAGCAACACAACCACCATCCAGCACCGCACCAAAGAACTATAATCCAATTAACGGAAAATTTCAAGCCCCTTCTTTACTCACCAGATCACCACTGAACAAAACCCCAATCAAGCTCAGTCACCACCTAGACAACCACCACCAATGGCGCCATAAAGTAGTGGCTTAACCTTCAAACTCCACCCACTCGTCATCGTCAATATCTCCAACCACCACACTCACGTCAAATCCCAGTCGCAACCGCCCACTGCCACAGTCTTTAAATTAAAATCCAGAGAGAGTTAGTGAGTGAGATAGAGAAATAAACCAGACAGATGGTGGGTTATGGTGGCCGATTTGGGGTTAGGGTTCTAATTTGAGGTCAGTTTTGGTCTTAAATAAAGGTTATGGTGGCCAATTTAGGGTTAGGTTCCGATTTGGTGGCTGATTTGGGGATAAACCAAAGAGGGTGTGTTATGGTGGCTGATTTCGGGTTAGTTGTAGTCTGAAATAAGGGTTGTGGTTTTGATTGCGGTTTGAAATTGGGGGTAAGGTGGTTGTGGTGGTGAACTGAAAGAGGGGGATGGACGGGTGGTAAGGTGGTTGTTGTGGTGGTGAACTGAAAGAGGGGGATGGCTGGGGAGTAAGGTGGTTTTTATGGTGGCTGAGGTGGTAGTGGGTGGGGTGGCGGTGAAGATGGCTGTTGTGGGGGTGATAAGGGTGAGATGTTTTAGAGAGAGATAGAGAGATGAGAGTAAATTGACAAAATTACCCTCATGTGCGTATCACATGACTAGACTTAACAGACTTTTTAACTGAGCTGAGTATAAAGGACAAAACGTGCAATAAAATTCCATGTGAAGTGCAAAAGCTGTCAAAATTCGTTGAAAAGGACACCGTCTGATATACGGTATTAAGATAAAGGACATTTCTTGTAATTTTTCCTTTAGATTTCCTGGAGTAAGAGGGTAGAAGCAAGTGTTGTCATTCAAAAATAAATAATATTATAGTGAATGGTGATATAATCGAATCACACAATAAACACACACCTGATACAACTGAATGGTGAAATTCAGATCGGGAACAAAAACCGAAATCCGATCATTAATACAACAAATATTGTATTGCTTAAAAACAATCAACATCAGAAGGTTTTACATAGCGACTTATATATGATTTGAAACGATGTGTTAGATGCATCCCGACGTTTGGTGATTTTTGGTTATAATAAACCACTAGATGACATCCAACCCACTATCGTTCAAACCTATTAACAGTACCAAAATTTACAGACCTAATTTACTAGATGCCGCATGGCCCAAATACATAATATATTGTTTTAACATAAAAAATTAGAAGTAAAATGCAACAGCAGATTTAAGCAACCGATACAACATTGAAGTTTAATAGTAACCCAAAGCTAGGGAAGAATGGTAAACTAGCACGTCCCATTCAATCATTACAAACAATGAATTATTTTACATAAATTCCAATGTTTTCACAGTCATACCCCAACCGATGGCGGAAACATCGGGGCATGGCACTGAGCGAAACAGATTGTCCATGAGTATCCATAACAACTATTTATTATCAAATAATTAACCGTCATGTCCCATACCACAACATATCCAAATAAAACAGTTATTACAAATAATTGTCTCAAAAACAAATATTGTTCCGACGACTCAGATTTAAGCATGACATAGCTAGACCCCTAGCTTGATTCACCAAAGCACAGCATTTCCTAACATTTAAGCACAAGTTTAATAGTAATAGTAGAGTTCGAAAGCGTTTACACATAACTAGCATGTAACATGTAAAATGTGAAGCTAGTAGGTTATCGACAATGAAATATGGACAGACAAGACTGCGAGTTGTAGAATGCGCAACACATATCAACACTGTGACACATGAAGAGGTAACCTTAACAACCCCTGTCCACGATAGGTGCTGAGTCCAAACTATAGTACTACCGTTGCTAAGGTGTCAGGCAACAATCACTGTGTTAACATAACATACAAGCATTCATCGAGTAACACGTAACATGCAATAACGGTCAGCGTATAAATAGTGTTTGCGTTGTGTGATTTGATGTGATTTAGAATAAGTAACGTATGTAAC
The DNA here is from genome assembly GCA_030545235.1 of Helianthus tuberosus. Taxonomy (NCBI): domain Eukaryota; kingdom Viridiplantae; phylum Streptophyta; class Magnoliopsida; order Asterales; family Asteraceae; genus Helianthus; species Helianthus tuberosus. The sequence continues at coordinate 59,146,623 of CM060404.1, forward strand.
ACCCAAAAGTGCGTAAAGCAAAAATGGATCGAGTATACTCACAGCGATGGAAGTAAATCGATTAAAGGGAGCACTAGAGTGATTAGCCTGAACAGTTTACGATAGCATAAGCGAATGAATGGCACGTAAAATGGTGCAAGTGAACAAGTGTCGGATGGTAATCTGATCGGATGGCAATCCGATCGGATGGTCATTCGATCGGATGTCAATCCCTTCGGATGGTCATCCGATCGGATGGCCATTTGGTCGGATTGACATTCGTTTGGGAAGGATGTGTTCGTGTATGATGGCTTTGAAGTTTTCATTGTAGCATTTCGAAAACAGAGATGTATCCCTACCTTTCAGGTTGTTCGATCGAACTGTCGTTCGATCAGATAGCGATCCGATTGGCAGGACACTTAGTGAGAACAAGTTCACAGCAGGATGGTCACTCGATCGGATGGCAATCCGTTAGAACTGATGGTCTTTGAAAATTATAAAAGTGATTAAGTGTTGAAGTTCCAAATGTCACTGATCGGATAGTCGTTTGATCGGATGGCAATCCGTTCGACGTTCAGATCTTCTAGAAACTTGAAAATTGTTAAGTGTGGAACCAAGTGCAATCCAATCAGATTGCAGTTCGATCGGATGGCAATCCGATCGGATGGCAATCCGATCGGAAGGCAATCTGTCCCAATGAATCTGATCGTCTTGACTTGATTATTTTGAAAGTTTTGCGGTTTGTTCGAGACGGTATGACAACATACTAAACAACGAAACCTCGTCAAGTCACAAGCCGCCTGATCGAACAGGAATCACCTGAATCCGGCCAGTTGACTGTTCTTTGACGGTTGTTTTTGTTTACTCCGGAATCGGTTGTCTCTTTGATAGAAATCAGATCTCAACTGACACTTCACTAAGAAATGAGTAGAAAACCAGAATGAGCTCCGATTCTATCGGTTTTGAGTGCATTGAGTGTAAAAGAGTTGAAAGAAAGTTAGAAACCATCTTTCAATCCTTTTAACTTTGAAAATGTTTAGATCTATGCGAAATCGTTGTGAAATCATGTGGAAATCCTTCAGATCTGAGTTGTTCTTGGTGGAATGAAGCCGAATCTTGAAGCTCATAAGAACTCCATGATAACGTCATCCTAAAACACCTCAAATCTGTTGATTTCACGGTTAAAAGTTAAGATTCAAAGGTGAAAATGATGAAGAAGTGCTTGTATATCATAGAAGTACAAGATTTGAGTTGAAAACTTAAAAGAATCGCGAGATATCGAGAAAAAGAAGGCCTTGAGCGTGCTGGTCGAGTGAGAGAGAGCTGTCACATCACAAGTGATGTGATAGGGGGTATTTATAGGTTGCCAAAAAGGGAAAGTGGGTGCAAGTGTCGGATAGCTCACCGATCGGATGGCACTTCGATCGGATGGCCATCCGATCGAGTGGCTCCGACGGGTTGCGTTTCGATGTTTCATTTTGCGTGTTGAGCGTTGCGATGCGTTTTGAGTGAGCGATGCGATAGTATTAACCATTAGTTACACAAATAACCTAACCACTATATCTAACATACAATCACTATAAATAACTTGCATTTAACGTTTGTGATTAGATTGCGATACGATAGAATTGCGATTGCGATTAAACACCTCAACATAAATATAACATGCACAAGTAACACATAATGGCACACACAAGTAAAACAATATCCAAACCACATAATTCGAGTTGCGAACGCGATTGCGATGCGATTAGCGATAAGTCGATTAGCGATTAAAAATGCGATTAAACCTCGATTATTAATAGATACTCCACATTATACAACTAAATCAAATAAATAATAGAATTCGATTACAAGTCAAGAAGCACAGCCAGTAGTTAAGCAAGGAGTGACAGATCGCAATGAGCAATCTTTTCTTCCTTTGACTTTAACTTTGACTTGTACTTTGACTTTCCAAAAAGCGGGTTGTTACATTCACATTGTTTCAATATATGTGAATATCTATATAAGCTATATAATCCCCATCTATATGTGAACATAGAATTAGCAAATCTACAAAAATTCTCATGCATGTGACATAGAAGCATTCTATAAAATTACACACCCAAGGCGATATAATGGAACCAAGAATGTTGGCTAATCGAAGATCATATCCACCAAGGTACAATGATATCCACCAAAGTACGACACGTACTTTTCTTACGCAATACCATTTTATTGTGGCGTGTATAAAATAAAGGACGATAATTTATTAATCAACATGAAACGAATTACAATACAGAATTAGAAAAAGAAGTTGCAAACAGATTACAAACATGAATAAACAAAATAACCAGAAAGCTATAAATGAGAGTTGGCTAAGGCTTTCTATTCAATAGAGCTCCTTTCTATTCAAGAGCACAACCACTATAAAAAAAGATATAACTTCAAAGATTCACTATATTGATTTGTAGAGAGACCCAGTACATACACTCTTGAACAAACTGCTTATCTCTTTATGCACTCTTATAGAAACTGGTTAACATGAGTTGGTATTTATAGGCTATGACCTAGCTAACACCACGAAGAACCTACTGGGCCACGAATGACTAAAAACCCAGGAAGAAACCATAATCCTTCGTGACATATGATTCACTACTAGAAATCTGGCAATTTCTGACCAAAATTTCCGACAAAACAAATTTGGTCGGAAAATTCCGACCATTTTCCAACAGAATACCAACAAAAAGAATAAATAAATTTTAGCGACTGCTTTCCGACACTTTACCGACCAACAAAAATATGGTCGGAAATTTGTAGGAAAGTTCGGACGATGTTCCGACAAAAAAAAAAACAATAAAAGCAAAAAATAAGTGGTCGGAAAATGGTCAGAAAACTTAAATAAATAAAAAATAGAAAAACGTTTGTTATACTACCGATCCTAATAGTATACACATACGTCCGTATATGTATAATACATATAAGTTGGTAAAATAAAAAAAAAATATTTCATGTATAGTTATGGTGCGCAAAGGGGGAACTAAAAAAATAACGTTTAAAACTCGAAAATGAAAATTAAAAAAGAATGGTCGGAAACTAGTCGGAAACTTCTGACCAAACATTTATATTATCCTTAATTTTTGGTAAAAGAAAAAATATACACTTACGTTTGTATATGTATAATACGTATAAGTTGGTAAAATAAAAAATATTTGATGTATAGTTATGGTGCGCAAAAGGGGGAACCCAAAAAATAAAGTTTAAAACTCGAAAACGAAAAATTAAACAAACAATGGTCGGAAACTAGTCGGAAACTTCCGACCATTTTCCGACCAAACATTTATATTATTCTTAATTTTTGGTTTTTTTATAATGATTGATCGTGATATCATACATATACCTACGTATATATATTGTGTGTGAATATGTGCACTTGTATGTATGTGTATATGCGTGAGTGTATAGGTATGCATGTGTCTCAATGTATACATACATGTATAGTAAAACAGGCAAGTTTAAGTAACTGGTCCCGATAGTATACACATACGTTTGTATATGTATAATACATATAAGTTGGTAAAATAAAAAATATTTGATGTATAGTTATAGTGCGCAAAAGGGGGAACCGAAAAAATAAAGTTTAAAACTCGAAAACAAAAATTAAAAAAAATAATGGTCGGAAACTAGTCGGAAACTTCCGACCATTTTCCGACCAAACATTTATATTATTCTTAATTTTTTGTTTTTTTATAATGATTGATCGTGATATCATACACATACCTACGTATATCTATTGTGTGTGAATGTGTTCACCTGTATCTATGTGTATGTGCGTGTGTTTATAGGTATGCGTGTGTCTCAATGTATACACACATGTATAGTGAAACAGGCAAGTTTAAGTAACTGATCCCGATAATATACACATAAGTTTGTATATGTATAATACGTATAAGTTGGTAAAATAAAAAATATTTGATGTATAGTTATGGTGCGCAAAAGGGGGAACCGAAAAAATAACGTTTAAAACTCGAAAACGAAAATTAAAAAAGAATGGTCGGAAACTAGTTGGAAACTTCCGACCATTTTCCGACCAAACATTTATATTATTCTTAATTTTTGACTTTTTTATAATGATTGATCGTGATATCATACACATACCTACGTATATCTATTGTGTGTGAATGTGTGCACCTGTATCTATGTGTATGTGCGTGTGTGTATAGGTATGCATGTGTCTCAATGTATACACACATGTATAGTGAAACAGGCAAGTTTAAGTAACTGATCCCGATAGTATACACATACGTTTGTATATGTATAATACGTATAAGTTGGTAAAATAAAAAATATTTGATGTATAGTTATGGTGCGCAAAAGGGGGAACCGAAAAAATAACGTTTAAAACTCGAAAACGAAAATTAAACAAACAATGGTCGGAAACTAGTCGGAAACTTCCGACCATTTTCCGACCAAACATTTATATTATTCTTAATTTTTGGTTTTTTTTTATAATGATTGATCGTGATATCATACATATACCTACGTATATATATTGTGTGTGAATATGTGCACTTGTATCTATGTGTATGTGCGTTAGTGTATACGTATGCATGTGTCTCAATGTATACATACATGTATAGTAAAACATGCAAGTTTAAGTAACTGATCCCTATAGTATACACATACGTTTGTATATGTATAATACATATAAGTTGGTAAAATAAAAAAATATTTGATGTATAGTTATAGTGCGCAAAAGGGGGAACCGAAAAAATAAAGTTTAAAACTCGAAAACGAAAATTAAAAAAATAATGGTCGGAAACTAGTCGGAAACTTCCGACCATTTTCCGACCAAACATTTATATTATTCTTAATTTTTTTTATAATGATTGATCGTGATATCATACACATACCTACGTATATCTATTGTGTGTGAATGTGTGCACCTGTATCTATGTGTATGTGCGTGTGTTTATAGGTATGCGTGTGTCTCAATGTATACACGCATGTATAGTGAAACAGGCAAGTTTAAGTAACTGATCCCGATAATATACACATAAGTTTGTATATGTATAATACGTATAAGTTGGTAAAATAAAAAATATTTGATGTATAGTTATGGTGCGCAAAAGGGGGAACCGAAAAAATAACGTTTAAAACTCGAAAACGAAAATTAAAAAAGAATGGTCGGAAACTAGTCGGAAACTTCCGACCATTTTCCGACCAAACATTTATATTATTCTTAATTTTTGACTTTTTTATAATGATTGATCGTGATATCATACACAAACCTACGTATATCTATTGTGTGTGAATGTGTGCACCTGTATCTATGTGTATGTGCGTGTGTGTATAGGTATGCATGTGTCTCAATGTATACACACATGTATAGTGAAACAGGCAAGTTTAAGTAACTGATCCCGATAGTATACACATACGTTTGTATATGTATAATACGTATAAGTTGGTAAAATAAAAAATATTTGATGTATAGTTATGGTGCGCAAAAGGGGGAACCGAAAAAATAACGTTTAAAACTCGAAAACGAAAATTAAACAAACAATGGTCGGAAACTAGTCGGAAACTTCCGACCATTTTCCGACCAAACATTTATATTATTCTTAATTTTTGGTTTTTTTATAATGATTGATCGTGATATCACACATATACCTACGTATATATATTGTGTGTGAATATGTGCACTTGTATCTATGTGTATGTGCGTTAGTGTATAGGTATGCATGTGTCTCAATGTATACATACATGTATAGTAAAACAGGCAAGTTTAAGTAACTGATCCCGATAGTATACACATATGTTTGTATATGTATAATACATATAAGTTGGTAAAATAAAAAAATATTTGATGTATAGTTATAGTGCGCAAAAGGGGGAACCGAAAAAATAAAGTTTAAAACTCGAAAACGAAAATTAAAAAAAATAATGGTCGGAAACTAGTCGGAAACTTCCGACCATTTTCCGACCAAACATTAATATTATTGTTAATTTTTGGTTTTTTTAATAGTTGAAAACCCTAGATCCCCCTCATTTGTTACAGCCGCTCACCCCTTGTTCCTCTCATTTCTTTCTTTTTTTGTCTGCACTTCTCGACCCTCCTCTCTGTGCGATGAACTTCATCATCTCCAAACAAATCTCACATACACACCTGTAGAACCCTCTTCACCCCACCCCCACTCACTCGACCCTCCTCTCTGTGCGATGAAGGCCGGCAGCCGGTCTGGTAGGACCACCGGCGGTGCAGTGGTGGTTGTTTCCAGCAACCGACAACCACACTCACAGCCCCCCCCCCCCCTCTGATCTACGCGATTCCGACAAGAAAAAGGTAACCGGCGACTTTTGAACGGCGGCGGTGTGGTTGTTTCAGCGGCCGAGGTTCTGGTTGGCTACGGTAGCAGGGGTAGTGGTGATGTTTGGCTGGAGATCTGGTACGGTTCACTCGACTCAGTCTCGGGTTTCGGGTCTGGTTGTTTCAGGGAAAAGTGGTGGTGGCCAACGGCGGCAATGGCCACCGGAGTTGCGACAGCGGTGCGGCGACAATGGTGGTGTTATGACAGGTCAGGTTAGTTTGGTCCAGCTCAAACTCAGATTGCTTTGGATGTTTTGTTTCGGCTTGGGTCATGTTCGGGTCGGGCCAGATCTGAAATATCCAAAATTTAATTAAAAAAATAATAAACAAATATTAATTTATGCTTGTCTATGTTTACAGTGTGTTAATCGGCTAAATCAAAAGTGTATATATGTAATGTATGATTAACGCAAAAAGAAGGAGACAAGCTGTTCTTCGTTCTATATTGTGTTTGAAGTTTAACAAAGAACATTAAATAAATGATGGGCCGAAGCAGTTTCGAGTTTAGAAGGTTGGTTTTTTATGCTAAAAGATATAAAGTACAAACTATTATTAGATTGTTATATATAACATCTGGCTTATTAATGCACGTTTTTGTAGGATGATAAGTTTGAGCGGCTTTTTAAAATGTATGCCGGCAAAGTGAAGAACAAGGTAGAGAATTTGGTATTTTGTTTTGATGGCGATAAAATCGACCCCTCGGCTACTCCTAGCAGCCTTGAGATGGAAGATGATGACATGATCGAGGTTCATATGAAGTCAAATTGACCCAGGTACCTGCATTACATCTCTTACGGCTATGTTTTTTAGCTTTGAGTTCTGCTTTTTGTTTGTACCATATGGTTATGTTTGTGTAGGTTTTTTCTTTCAATAAATGAAATATTAATACGCTGTGAATCTAGATAATAAGGAATAGCATTGACAGAGGTTAAAACTAAATGAAATCATTCCTTCTCTTGAAAGAAGTTATATCATACAACCTTTAGACTGGCGCAGGAGAGTCTTACTGCGAATTAATTTAGGTATACGGGTCAATATAATATGCTTCTATTATCATTTAAGAATCTTGATGTGAATTGGTTGAAGTATGTTATGCCATTGCTGAGATGTTTTACCAAGCTTTCAAGAGTCGGTATGGGAGTGGTACCGGAGGCATCATTTGCTTGCTTGTTGTCGCTGTAGCTATTTTCTTGTGCGCCATGAGCTCCCTCACAAGTAATTCCAGGTAACCTATAGGATCCATAACCACGCGCGCGCACACTTAGAGACAAAAATCCTGGTTAGGAATGATCCAAAGCCCGGTTATAGGCCCGAGTGTCTAAGTTTTGTATACTGTTTAATCTTTTGTATGAGTTAAGTTATGCTTACATCTAATGTAAATGTAATTCTAACTAAATGGCAGGATGGTATATGCATTTTCAAGAGATGGTGCAATGCCGTTGTCATCGCTATGGCATACAGTTAACCACCAGGAAGTGCCGATATACGCTGTTTGGCTCTCGGCCATCATAGCATTCTGTATGGCCCTCACGGTACGCGATTTGAACAGTTTTTATTCTAAAAACTGAGTTTTTATTCTAAAAACTGAATCTAGCATGACATAATTAAACCAAAAAAAAAAAGTTAACTTGTAAAGTATGTAAATTTGATGCTTACCATTTGCCTATACCCTACTAACAAGCCTACTAGGTAAAATGCAGCTTGCGTACGCCAAGTGGCCTTCAAGGGGTTAAAGGCAGAAACCAGTGAAAGTTGAATTCGAACCTGAGATTTGTAATAATGAAGATCTATGCGCCAACCCCTTGAATGTTATGAATTTAGGGCTGCTAAACGAGTCGAGCCGAGCCAGCTTCAGCTTGGGCTCAAAGTTAAATGAGCCATCTTGGCTTTGCTAGTTTATTCTTATCGAGCTAGAATCTGAGCTCTAGCTCGGCTTGTAAAAGCCCGAGCCCAACTCGTTTAAATTAAAATTAATATTTAAGTAAAATTTAATATTAAAATTAATACCTGGGACACAATGTGGGCCACAAGTAAGCTCATAAACCATTTTATGTGGGCTTATTTATAAATGAAACTGGGTTATAACTTACAGACATTAAAATATGGGCTTAACTTAAACGAGCCCAATAAGCGAGGTTACGAATTGAGTCAGCTCAGCTTTGATCATTTATAAACAAGCTGTTTTTGAACGAGCTTTTTTTCAGTCTTTTTCAAGCGACATTTGAACCACAAGCTTTTTGAACAACCCTGGTTGGCTGGTTATAATTTATTTCAAGTTTTATTCAATATTCATTAACGCACCCATTTTGCAGTCTTTAGGGAGTATCGTGGCATTTCAAGCCATGATATCAATAGCGGTTGTCCGTGTCAGACTAGTTTCAGGTCAGAAAGGGTTATATTGGGCTGCAAAATAGATTGTTTAGGAATTTTTGGCGGGTTATATTGGGTATGGGTTCGGTCATTTGGGTCGGGTTTGGTTATTGGGTTCGGGTAAAAACGGGCGGCCCTACCCATCATGCGATACGCGATACAGATTAAAAAAACAAGACCCAAAATTAGTTACTTGTGATTGTTTTGACATCTCAATTTGTTTACTAATATCATGTATACTAAACATTTTTTTAGGTGAAAAACTTGCAAGCTCAAGTGGATATGTTGCAAAACCGTGTTGAAGAGGCTCAAAAACAAGTGAGAGAAGAAATGAGAGAAGAAATGAAGGAAGAAGTGCAACGACAAATAACCGAGCTACTAAAAAAATTTGGTAATCCAGGCAATCCGTTGTAGTCTAGTTTAAGTTTATCATCTTTTATGGTTGAACTTGTAGTTTGATAACCGTGTCGTATTTTTGTGGGAAACTTGTAATTTGACAACGGTATCATATTTTGTGGGTAAGCTCGTAATTTGATAACAGTGTTGTATTTTGTATTGAAACTTTTGAACGGAATGTGATAATCGTATCTTAGTTTGTGGATTTATGTTTTAAACATGATTTTTATAGTTTTTTTCTGCATTTTAGCATATTTTTTTGTTATTTTTTATAATTAAAACTGTTTGGTCGGAAAATAGTAGGAAACGTAGCTCGGAAAATGGTTGGAAAAGTAGAAAAGAAATAAAAAACTACTTATTAAAATTACTCGGAATTTTGTCGGAACTCTGAACATCGTTTTTTGTCGGAAACATGTAGGAAATAGTCGTCGGAATGTTGTCGGAAATTTGTAGTCAGAATTTACTCGGAATTTCGTCGGAACTTCTAGCATCTTTTTTTGTCGGAAATATGTAGGAAATAATCATCGGAATGTTGTCGGAAAACTTTACCGACTAGATTTTTCCGAGAAAAGCCAGTTAGTCGGAAATTGGTCGGTAACGCCGTTTTCCGACCAATTTCCGACAAAAAACTTTGTCGGAAATAGGCGTGTTTTTTAGTAGTGATTCTTGGTGAATCAAATAGAAACAAAGATTTTGAGCTGAATTCTCATGCATGTGACATAGACGCTTCCTTAGTGTTCCGAAAACTTCCGGAATGCTGAAATTTTGAGCTGAATTTTTGCGGGGCGTGACAATAATCTTTCATCTTTCGCTCTGGCGCACACACAGTTTATATAAAATATATCTAGTTCTACGTTTTAATTGTTTCTCAAATTAGAAGTGAAGAAAAGAAGATGTTATTGAGCCAAATTGTATTATTCGTAAGCATTTATTTGTAAAGGCTTATTGTTCCAATATTTATCCTTTCAAGTGGAGTAGAATAACTAGAAAAGCAAATCAAAAGGTAAGATTCTGCCTTTGCTTCGGCTTAGGGTGGGGCTGTACTATTTTATAAAATATACCTTTCGAAGAAAGAAAAAAAAGAGAATAAATAGAAAAGCATATAATTTGAGAATCACCATCCTCGCATTCCTCTTTTGGGCCTCAATTATTGAAGCTCTATTGTTGGAATCATGATATGGATAGACTAATAACTAATACATAACTGACAGATTTTTTCTGTTATTAATTGACTAGTCTTTTTTTGAGTTAGTTGACTAAAATACCATTTTTGATTAAAGGAAAATTACTAGAATAGACAAGGTAACTTAATTAAAAGCTAACGCCTAACGGAATACACATGCAATTCAGCCCTTGACAGAGAGACGGAACTTAAACATTTAAATTAGGGGCCAAATATATTAGAAATTAAATTACAGTTCTTATACAAAAAAAACCAACTGGAGAATATTTTTTAAAGCTAATGGGCTAAAATATACACTTCGAAAGATAAAATTAGGAAGGGGCGAGACCTCTCCTCGCCTCAGTGAAGTTTTGCCCATGCCTTGGCAAAACATACAAAGACAAAAAGAGCCAATCGAAGGAGATGCGAAATAGTATCTGCCGGCAAGTCAATCTTTCTTTACCTTTAATTTATTTATTTTTTTGAACGGCTAAATTCTTACAAACCTGTTGTTAGTGGGAGTCGAACACCTGACTTCTAGTTAGAAACTTACACAATCCTTTTATCACCACCACACCACAAGGGATGGGGCTTTTACCTTTAATTTATTCAATTATGATTTCTAATTAACTTTTATAAGAGTTTGTTTAAAAAAACAAGATGGTAAAGAATTTAAAAGCAATATAACATCAGTACAAAAAACTTGACATGAGAAGACTTACGGGTACACATGTAACTATATGACCCACATTCACATATTTTTGGCACACGTGTAAATACTTTAGGTTTCTTGTAAAATTGTAAAGTTTACATTCTTTGAATGTGTGTATAAATTGGATGATTACTAGCATCATAAACAACATCCATCTTTCCAATACAACTCTTCCTTCCCCTTGAGAGAATGCCCAGAAAGGGTTGGACTAATTGGAGAGGACTCGAAGCGTCCTTACCAGAACACCAGATGAGGAGTATTTTCAAAGCATTCGACATCAATGGAGACGGCAAGCTCAGTCGGAAAGAATTAAAGTTGTGCTTGAAAAAGTTTGGCCTACATTTCGCGGGCTTAAGAGCTTGGGACGCAATCGGTCATATTGATGCTGATGGTGATGGTATGATCAGCGAGGACGAGATAGATGAGCTCATTAAATATGCTTCCAAGTGGGGACTTATTGTCACTCCGTAGAGTGAAACTACAAGCATCCATAGATATTAACTTAAGGATGCATGCAACTGTTTTCATTTTCCATGGTGGTTTTCTTAAGAGTGTGCCTATTGGCACACTAAAGTGCCTATTGGCACACCAAACCCTAGCAAAATTAGGGTTTATCTACGCTGCGTATTGGTCAATACGCAGCGTATAGGGTTACCCTTATACGCTGCGTATTGACCAATACGGAGCGTAGATAGTCCATAGATCTCAGTGCCTGATTACCAATCATTGCACAGAAAACAATGTCCCATACGCTGCGTATTGGTCAATACGCAGCATATATAAAACTGATGCAAATTTGGGGTCATTTTGGTAGGTTTGAAGTGTCAAGTTTTTGCCAGGTTTGTATACGCTGCGTATTGAGCAATACGTAGCGTATAACTAGGGACCTTTTTTGTAAATTTAGGAAACTTCAGGGACCATATTTGTCAGTTTTCAAAAACTTAGGGACCTTTTTGTAAATTTTCGAAAAACCAGGGACCATTTGTGTAAATTTACGAAATATCAGGGACCATTTTTGTAAATATGTCAAAAAAGCAGGGACCATTTGTGTAAATTTACGAAATCTCAGGGACCATTTTTGTAAATATATAAAAAAAAGGGGAAAAAGGGGGTCTTCATTTAAGAACCGGTCCTTGCAAGACTCGAACTCATGACCTCTCGTTTAGAACCGCAACGCCTTAACCAGTTTATCCTCTGTCCAGAGCTATTAGAATATGAAACTTAATTTTTATATGTAGTAGGTATACTATACGCTGCGTAGTGACCTATACACAGCGTATATGAACACTTTATATACGATGCGTATAGGTCAATACGCAGCCGGTATGAACAGTTATATACGCTGTGTATAGGTCAATACGCAGCGTATATAACCTTCTGAATTTTAATTGCAGACAGAACCTGTTAAATAACCTGTTATATTCCAGAACCTGTTAAATAACCTGATATATTCCAGAACCATATCGATACAACAAAACATGTTATATAACCTGCCATAATTTTATATGTACACCACAATATAAAAGTTTGTGCATACATAACAAAATGATATATACAAGAGTTTGATAAATACAATAAAAGTTTGTGAATACATAACAAAATCATAAAATACTACTACTGCTGCTCCTGCTGCTGCTGCTGCTGCTGCTGATGCTGATCCCATTCCGCATCCGTAATGAAGGGTAGTGGAGGTAACCCGTCATGCTGTCGCTGCTGCTGCAGCGCCGCAGCCACCCACTCCAACAGATAATTGTTTCTTTCAGATAACCGAAGCTGCCGCTGATATGATGGGTCAGCACCGGGCCAAACATGGCGTGGGAACTGAGGCGCCCCTGGTGGTCCACGCGGCGGTGGTGGCTGCGGAATGACGACGGCCGGCTCATACGGCTCCGGCGGCTCCGGATCGTGCGGGGGATAATACGGAGGGAACTCCGCCGCCAGCTGTTGAAGCTGATATTGCGTGCCGTCCTTGTTCTTAAACCGCTTCCCGTCTGGGAAGTCTTTGGTAACGTGCATTCCGGATATAACATTCTTCGCCATCCGCTTCGGCTGTGCCGGCGGACCTACATTGTCGCGGTCAGTCTCCGGATGATACCCCAACGAAAGGGCTATCCTAGTCACGTAGGCTCCGCCGAATAACAATCCGCGCTCCTGTCGATGATGCGCGGAGGCGAAGTATTGCGCCAACCCGTGGGCGAGAGCGCACGGCCTCTTGTATAAGAGGCAATATAAGAAAAATAAATCGCCACTGGTGCACCACTCCTTGCTTTTGTTTCGAGCAGTGATCGAAGTGGAAATCATTTTGTGTAAATACCTGCACAAAAGGAAACCAGTCAGTAAATAATAATCAGACGACATCGACTAAGATCGTCGTTAAATAATATTTTTTTATTATTTAGTCGACGTCGTCCGAAAGGCGCGTACGGGCCTAACGAGCGTCGAATCTAAGTCCGTCGTTAAAATATATATTTTTTTTATTGTTTAGTCGAAGTCGAACCGTAAGGCGCGTAGGTCTCTAACGAGCGTCGAAACGGAGATCGTCGTTAAAGTATAAAACTTCGATCTTAGTTTCGCCGCTCGTTAGGGACCTACGCGCCTTACGGTTCGACTTCGACTAAACAATAAAAAAAATATATATTTTAACGACGGACTTAGTTTCGACGCTCGTTAGGCCCGTACGCGCCTTACGGACGACGTCGACTAAATAATAAAAAGATATTATTTAGTCGACGTCGTCCGTAAGGCGCGTACGGGCCTAACGAGCGTCGAGGCCCGTACGCGCCTTACGGACGACGTCGACTAAATAATAAAAAAATATTATTTAGTCGACGTCGTCCGTAAGGCGCGTACGGGCCTAACGAGCGTCGAAACTAAGTCCGTCGTTAAAATATATATTTTTTTTATTGTTTAGTTGAAGTCGAACCGTAAGGCGCGTAGGTCTCTAACGAGCGTCGAAACGGAGATCGTCGTTAAAGTATAAAACTTCGATCTTAGTTTCGACGCTCGTTAGGGACCTACGCGCCTTACGGTTCGACTTCGACTAAACAATAAAAAAATATATATTTTAACGACGGACTTAGTTTCGACGCTCGTTAGGCCCGTACGCGCCTTACGGACGACGTCGACTAAATAATAAAAAAATATTATTTAGTCGACGTCGTCCGTAAGGCGCGTACGGGCCTAACGAGCGTCGAGGCCCGTACGCGCCTTACGGACGACGTCGACTAAATAATAAAAAAATATTATTTAGTCGACGTCGTCCGTAAGGCGCGTATGGGCCTAACGAGCGTCGAAACTAAGTCCGTCTTATATTTTAACGACGGACTTAGTTTCGACGCTCGTTAGCGCGTACGGGCCTAACGAGCGTCGAAACTAAGTCCGTCGTTAAAATATATATTTTTTTTATTGTTTAGTCGAAGTCGAACCGTAAGGCGCGTAGGTCTCTAACGAGCGTCGAAACGGAGATCGTCGTTAAAGTATAAAACTTCGATCTTAGTTTCGACGCTCGTTAGGGACCTACGCGCCTTACGGTTCGACTTCGACTAAACAATAAAAAAAATATATATTTTAACGACGGACTTAGTTTCGACGCTCGTTAGGCCCGTACGCGCCTTACGGACGACGTCGACTAAATAATAAAAATATATTATTTAGTCGACGTCGTCCGTAAGGCGCGTACGGGCCTAACGAGCGTCGAAACTAAGTCCGTCTTATATTTTAACGACGGACTTAGTTTCGACGCTCGTTAGGCCCGTACGCGCCTGATCGTCGTTAAATAATATTTTTTTATTATTTAGTCGACGTCGTCCGTAAGGCGCGTACGGGCCAAACGAGCGTCGAAACTAAGTCCGTCGTTAAAATATATATTTTTTTTATTGTTTAGTCGAAGTCGAACCGTAAGGCGCGTAGGTCTCTAACGAGCGTCGAAACGGAGCTGCGTAGGTATTTCCCTGATTTAAAAGCAAACCCTAATCACTAACCAAACCCTAACTTACCTAAAAAAAACATCTAATTTACGGATAAAATACAAAAAAAATCATAATTACTTGAATAGGTTGACCAAATTCCTGTTTTATACTTCGAATTCGGGTCGTATACGGTCGAATAAGCCTGGTCGCCTCTCTTCTTTGTGCGTTTTTGTCCGTATTAAGATTTGGGGAAGAACAGAGCTGCGTAGGTATTTCCCTGATTTAAATCAGTACCTCTACGCAGCGTAGAGATCCCTACGGAGCGTATAAGAATAATCAGTTTACCATTTTACCCTTCTGTTTTGGGGCAATACGAGGCTGACAATAAGGGTAAAAAAGTCATTTAGGAACGCCATATAAGCTGCGTATGGAACTCTACGTTGCCTTGTACTATTATTATTATTATTATTATTATTATTATTGTTATTATTATTAATATTATTATTATTATGATTATTATTAATATTATTATTATTATTATTGTTATTATTATTATTAATATTATTATTATTATTAATATTATTATTATTATTATTATTGTTATTATTATTATTATTATTATTGTTATTGTTATTATTATTATTATTATTAATAATATTATTATTATTATTGTTATTATTAATATTATTATTATTATTATTGTTATTATTATTATTAATATTATTATTATTATTATTCTCCTGAAACTTACAGAGGCTGCGTAGAGCTCCATACGCAGCATAGACAAAGTTTGTAAAATGACATTTTTACCCTTACAATCAGCCTCGTATTGCCCCAAACACAAGGGCAAAATAGTAGTTTAACATGTATAGGTTTTGAAATTTTGGTTTGGGGGGAAATTGTCCGCCTTTTACATACGCAGCGTATGGATCCATACGCTGCCTTTATCGATGCTCATTTTACTGTTTTGCCCTTGTGTTTGAGGCAATACGAAGCCAAAAACAGGGGCTTTTTTGTCCTTTGTACTACATACGCTGCGTAGGACGAAACCTCTTTAAGGGGGGTAGACTTGTAACACCCCAAAAACGGGTTTGGTAATCAAGCCACGTTAATAGTGACGACGGGTAAAATACCGTTAGTGGTAAAAATTAACCCGGTAAATATTAGGTTTTTAAATAAATAATCCTAATATTAACTAAAAGGTGAATAAAAGCTTTTAAGGAAACAAAATCGATAAAAGGCCCGAGTTAACGGGACCTAAAATAAACTTAGTCATAAATATTCCCGAACCTGCTAAGTTAACTAGAAATGTAAAACCTAGTTAATAAGTGGGAATATTATTGTAAGTAATTTAGGTTGTAACCTAATTAATAACTAACCAAACACGAGGGACCAAAGCCGGGTAACTTGAAAATGAATTATAAACTTAAAAATAAAACACAAACACACACACAAGAGTGTGTGTGCGTGTGTGAGGATCGACCAGGAAGAGCTTTAGGGAGCTCAAACCCTAACTTCAACAAATCCATCAAATTGAAGGTCAAATCTGGCCCAAATCGGATGCATGAACACATATTAATGATCACCAAGTTGTGGGGATCACAAGGTATGTTGAATCTTATGATTTAGTGTTACTTTGAAATTATGATGAACAATCATAATCAAAATTCTGGAATGAATGTTGAATCTATGAGTGTTATTGTGATGAAATCCATGTTTAGGAACAACCCTAGTTAATAATTTGATAAGCTAGTGTTGAAAAATAGAAATTTGATGATTACCCATATGTGTGCTAAGTGGGTTTTATGACAAGAAGATGAACACTTGAATTAGAGTGTTAAATTGATGAATATTGATGTTATGATACTAGTACTAAGTGTAGTTCATGAACACTAGACATGAACGTTTGAATTTTGATGTTAATCTTGGTAAAAATAACTAGTTATGAACTAGTTAGCAAATGTGTAGAAGTATGCCTATTAGGTGTTCGTTAAAATGCCTAAATGAGAAGTAAAGTGTTGGAATTCAAGTAAAACGCGTAATTGGCAAGCTTGACTAATTACATGAGACATGGGATAAAACGGGTTCCAATCATAATGTTGATTTTCCTTAATCGTGCATATTATATGATTAAAGGTAGTTGACTTTAGAAAGCCAAACTAAATAGTGATGAAGTCGAATAATAGTTTCGACAAAGAAAATAAGTAAGGTGGAATAGTCGTGATTGTTAATGACTAATCTAACCACCTTGTAAATGTTGAAAATAGTTTGACGCTCAACGAGCTAGGTGAAAGGCTTGGGGAAGGAAGCGGGTCAAACGAATCAAGAATGAAGGAAAAAGCATAATTCGGATGCAAGGTAAGTATAGCTTACACTAGTCTTATATGTTAGAATATTCTCTTATCGTATTAGTTACGAATAAGATAAATACATAATTTAGGTATGATGTTCCGACGTGTAAACGTACGGAACAAGGTAGTCGAGCATGACAAGAAACCGTGTTGATGGTTTAAAAGGAATTAAAACGGTAAATTGATCATGCGTTGACCATATCTATTTGTTTTGAAAGACACTGTAAGGCGTAATGGTCGCGAACAAGACTAATGGCAAGAAAGGCCCGTTAGGGCAAGCATTTATCAGGTGCACGTTTAAATTATTGCATGAATATGAACATGCAACCAATACGTAGAAACTGATAGTTGCAGATTTAGATTTAAAATTTGGACAAACCTGAATAGAATACCTATCCAGGATATTGTTTCCAAGAGAAATAAACAGAGGTATTACTTACATAGGGCGTGATGTGAAAACTATAAAAAGGTCGTGTATGTCATTTGTTAAATCGCTTACTCTGGCCAAGTAAGTAGTGGCATATGATACCACGAGTTTCTTATTGCGGACACATTTACATCCGATGTAGTAAGGGCGGAGTGAATGGGACTAATTAAAAAGTACCCAAAAGAATCAGATAAGCAAAATATTTGATAATAATGTAAACGCACAACCGAGTGACGGAAGCGTATTACATCAGGATAATGAGCCCAAGTGAAGGGACAAAAAAAAGCATGTAAAATGATTTAGACAAGTATTGGGAAGGAGTGTACTTACACTCGAACCCAGAAAACACAAGCATGTAAAATGATTTAGACAAGTATTGGGAGGGAGTGTACGTACACTCGAACCCAGAAAACACAAGCATGTAAAATGATTTAGACAAGTATTGGGAGGGAGTGTACTTACACTCGAACCCAGAAAACACGAGCATGTAAAATGATTTAGACAAGTATTGGGAGGGAGTGTACTTACACTCGAACCCAGAAAACACGAGCATGTAAAATGATTTAGACAAGTATTGGGAGGGAGTGTGCTTACACTCGAACCCAGAAAACGCAAACATGTAAAATGATTTAGGCAAGCATTGGGAGGGAGTGTACTTACACTCGAACCCGGAAAATGCGAATATGTCCCTAAACGAGTCGTTTTTGTAAAACGTCAAACTTAAAGACAAAGTCGGAATATAAAAATGAAGCGAGGTCTTAATGCATACCGGGAGGGTTGCAATAATAACGACTTCGGTAAAACACCCGGTGGATGGGTAAGAATTAAACACATGTGTAAACCAAGAGACGTGAACGCGGGTTGAAAAGAAATCAAAGTAACTTGGATTACGAGTTATGACTATAAAATCTCGTATATAGAAATTGTGAGTAAATATGTTCAACTATTCGAAGCCGAATGGGTTGAATAAAGAATAAAGTTGATTGTTTGTAAGTGATGGATTTCACATTAATAGGTCAAACATGTTGAATACAATATAACGCCGAATGGCACAAATGAGCGCTAGCCAGATAAAGGTAGCGTTAAATGCAAGAGAATAATGAGCCCGGTAATGGGATATAACCAAATAAGAATAAATTATGGACTGTCAATATCCTGGTATGGATAATTGACAAAAGTTAAAGAGAAGATCCTAAAACTAAAACTTCGGTTTTAGTAAGAAATAATGTTTTTACAAACATAAATTCTGATAGGAATTTAAATAGTAAGCATGAAAGATACAAGTCTTGACACCGATAGGCGCAAAACGATATATTCGAAAAGTGATATTTTCGAAAATGAAATTTTGATATAAATTAAACATGATGTAACACAATCACGGACAAGAAATGTAATGTGAAGTAGAATCACATTATAACCAAGCATGCGGTAAAAAGTAACTGGACTAATAAGTCTAATTAGTGAGACCCGTCAAGGTCATTTAAATAAATTTGGTTTGCTTGTAAGCGGTGGATTCGGTATAAATGAACCGAATAAATAAAATTGAAAACAAAAGAAATCGTTGCGAAAAGTGAAAGATTTCACTAAAGACCTTTAAACGGGTCAAAGTCACGGATTCATAAAGAATTCGATAGTATACAAAAGTGATGAATATCGCTAAGTTAATTAAACTAGTGGAAATAACGAGATTGCGTTATTTCAAGTTACATTATGCCGTATATAATACGTAGATGATTATTAACCAAAAAGATATTACCATACTTCTCTGGTAATACTAATAATTGGTTAAAGTATAAGTAATGTTTTAAAGATTCCTGGAACAGATACATTGAGTTAAACTCAATGAGTTATGTAAGAAAAGGTTTCGAGGACGAAACCTCTTTAAGGGGGGTAGACTTGTAACACCCCAAAAACGGGTTTGGTAATCAAGCCACGTTAATAGTGACGACGGGTAAAATACCGTTAGTGGTAAAAATTAACCCGGTAAATATTAGGTTTTTAAATAAATAATCCTAATATTAACTAAAAGGTGAATAAAAGCTTTTAAGGAAACAAAATCGATAAAAGGCCCGAGTTAACGGGACCTAAAATAAACTTAGTCATAAATATTCCCGAACCTGCTAAGTTAACTAGAAATGTAAAACCTAGTTAATAAGTGGGAATATTATTGTAAGTAATTTAGGTTGTAACCTAATTAATAACTAACCAAACACGAGGGACCAAAGCCGGGTAACTTGAAAATGAATTATAAACTTAAAAATAAAACACAAACACACACACAAGAGTGTGTGTGCGTGTGTGAGGATCGACCAGGAAGAGCTTTAGGGAGCTCAAACCCTAACTTCAACAAATCCATCAAATTGAAGGTCAAATCTGGCCCAAATCGGATGTATGAACACATATTAATGATCACCAAGTTGTGGGGATCACAAGGTATGTTGAATCTTATGATTTAGTGTTACTTTGAAATTATGATGAACAATCATAATCAAAATTCTGGAATGAATGTTGAATCTATGAGTGTTATTGTGATGAAATCCATGTTTAGGAACAACCCTAGTTAATAATTTGATAAGCCAGTGTTGAAAAATAGAAATTTGATGATTACCCATATGTGTGCTAAGTGGGTTTTATGACAAGAAGATGAACACTTGAATTAGAGTGTTAAATTGATGAATATTGATGTTATGATACTAGTACTAAGTGTAGTTCATGAACACTAGACATGAACGTTTGAATTTTGATGTTAATCTTGGTAAAAATAACTAGTTATGAACTAGTTAGCAAATGTGTAGAAGTATGCCTATTAGGTGTTCGTTAAAATGCCTAAATGAGAAGTAAAGTGTTGGAATTCAAGTAAAACGCGTAATTGGCAAGCTTGACTAATTACATGAGACATGGGATAAAACGAGTTCCAATCATAATGTTGATTTTCCTTAATCGTGCATATTATATGATTAAAGGTAGTTGACTTTAGAAAGCCAAACTAAATAGTGATGAAGTCAAATAATAGTTTCGACAAAGAAAATAAGTAAGGTGGAATAGTCGTGATTGTTAATGACTAATCTAACCACCTTGTAAATGTTGAAAATAGTTTGACGCTCAACGAGCTAGGTGAAAGGCTTGGGGAAGGAAGCGGGTCAAACGAATCAAGAATGAAGGAAAAAGCATAATTCGGATGCAAGGTAAGTTTAGCTTACACTAGTCTTATATGTTAGAATATTCTCTTATCGTATTAGTTACGAATAAGATAAATACATAATTTAGGTATGATGTTCCGACGTGTAAACGTACGGAACAAGGTAGTCGAGCATGACAAGAAACCGTGTTGATGGTTTAAAAGGAATTAAAACGGTAAATTGATCATGCGTTGACCATATCTATTTGTTTTGAAAGACACTGTAAGGCGTAAGCCATGATAGGCTAAAAAGCGTTAAGAAAACGATTAATACGTGAAATGACCACACGGTGTAAACCGAAGCGAGTCATATAGATGAGATGGTAATAAATATCATCTCGCCAACATAATCGGTCACTTAGACCAAATGGGTCAAAATGTGAAAAATATCACCCTTTGACAATAACGACTAATGATTATTGTCGAGCTATATTATTTCAGGTGTAAATGTCAAATGGGTATTAGCAACGCTATGAATTAGCGGTTATAAAAGCAAGGTATTAAAAACGGGTCAATAGATTGATCTGCGCCAGGTATGTGAAATAGGGTAACACTCATTTAGAACATGTGGTTCAAGAGTGTTATAAGAGGTCAAAATGGACATTTGTTTACTTGATAAGTAAACCAAATGTTTTAAGTAATGAACATAGCGTTGGAAAGCTTAATGACTTTTCAAACAAAATCATAGGATAAAAGAGGGTTTATGGGTCAAATATACTTTCAAAAGTCCTTCATTGTTAATAAAAGACTAAAAAGGACCAAAACGCCCTTGGAGGCTAAATTGAACAAACAACCTTTAAAAGTTGTTTGGAAATGATTATTACGATTAAATAAATATATAGGACAAGTATAGAAGTTGAAAGATGTATTACGTTAGTCAAACGGCTCTATTTGAGTCCTTGCCGTAAAATAATGAGTTGAGGGGGTAAAACTCGGTTTGCATAGATTAACTTAGTAAACCCACCATAAATATAGTTGTGGTGGAAGATCATTTGACAAATATTGCGAAATTAAGAAGCTAGAAATAAATAATTATGAATTATGCGGAGAAGTGCTTAAATACCCTTAACGGGTCGAAATAAGCATTTGAGTATAAACGGGTTTAAGAATATACATAAACTCGTGAAGCGAACCTAATATGATAGACAACATTGAAATTACAAGATTCATGTGACATAGGAATCAAACAAATACGTTTGTTTGGTAAAACCGCGAATGGGTCAAAATTTGGTAAAAAGGGTAATAAGCCGAAGACTTAAAAGTCTTAAAATTTGTTAAGACGGATGTTGGATTTTAACTCCATATGATGGAGAATCAAATTACATTCATGTAGGAAGAAACGTTAGGTCAAACGGATAAGTGTATTGAAAGATACGGAAGTTTTCGTATCAATAAACGGCAAAATGGAAAAGCTGAAATACAGGGACCACCGTAAATTACGGTGACACCATTTACGGTGACACCGTAATTTACGGTGGAGCTAAAAATGTTACGGTGGAAACCATCTGATGTACGGTGGAAGAAATGTAATACAGGGGCCACCGTAAATTACGGTACCCACCGTAATTTACGGTGGAGGCCAAGTTGAAAATGTTGTTTTGAGATCAAGAGATTAACGTTGGGATTTCTCCTTTCATATTCGTTACCAGACTCGTTTAATCACGTTTTAATCCCTGTATGACTAAAGCGTTTCATGTTTATGAAATGTAGGTACATTTTGGATGCCGAAAGACGATCAAGATCAATGAAGAACCGAACACGATAAAGACACACGCTTCCGCACTTTGACACATTGTAAATTTTAAACAACGAATTCAACCACGTTATGTAGAATAACTTATGATTTGCAAAAGTTTTAATAAACCCGTATTTCCGATGTATATGATAATCATTAATTACATGATTATCTTTCAAAATTTACGTTAAACCTTGAATAATAAGAACGGGTGTTACATATTGATCGATGTGTCGACCACAACGGGTTCACTAAAGGCATGGGGTGGTCTCCTTCCAACTTAGCATGTATGAAGTGTCCCCCGTCAACATGTACGAGCGTTATCGCTTGAGGTCGTGGATCTAGTGGGGCATCCCTTAATGGGAAGATGGTAGTGCTCCATTCGATGCTTAGCAGGTGGACGACAATATTATACCTTTGCGCTACGAGAAGCCCTACTTGGGGCATTTCCATCCAGTGACTTGGACCGCACGCTTTCAATGAATTCCATCCGATGGTCTTACGTATTCGTTCAAAGTCTCCTTTGTTATATGTTTCGAATACATGCTTCCAACGCGCCTCGTTATGGCCAATCTCCAGTAGTAAATCTCTTCGAATATTGGGCCATGCGTGTTCCAGAAAACCTAATCCGGCAGCCACAGACCTGTACCCACAATGACCGTCTGGGATCACATCTTGTATACGCGATATGTAAGAGTGAAACTCTGAGGGAATTTGATCCTTAAACCTCTCAATGCTTAACAAGTGCTCGTCCCCCTTCATTAATGGAAAACCGTTATCATCCCGCGTCTCCTTCTTTTTATAACTCGTTGAACTGTTTCGTTGCGTTTTAGGTTTTTCAGACTTTCTAACCGAACCAGTTCCACGAGAGCCCTCTAACGGTACGTATGAGCTGTGTCGGGGTAAATCGTACCTATGTTTGGGGGAAGCGGTATATACGTTGCTGTCCTCGCCATAGGAGCTGTGTCTCGCAGCTTCGTCTAACCTCGCAGCTTCATCTAGCCTTTCTTGTACTTTCTTTAATGTAGGCCGACCACGAGTATTTTGCTGGACGATCGGTGGTTTCTTGGTTGACGATTTCGGGTTGAAGACCGCTTTTATCTTTGAAAGCAAACTCTTTTGCTGAACGGGGGACTACGCCTCTAAATGTTGCCGCACATTATTTAGCTCTGCTACAACATCGACCTCCTCGTCTACCAGTTTACACGGGAGCAAGTCAAGCTTACGCCAGAATACATCTATATCGTCGAGTTGTATAATACGCCCTGCACAGTTAAGTTAATACGGTGTGAGAAACAGCTAAATCGTACAAAATAACAAAAGGTTTGCAGTTTTAATATTTTTTACCTGTCTGTTTGTAGTTTTCCAGCCTACAAGCACACGACAATCCATTGCTGAGCCACATATGGCAACCACATGATGCGTTAAGTTTCCGCAACACCTCCATCTTCCTCAGTAGCTCTTTTTCCAGCAAATCAAGTGCTTCATGGGAAACCTTTCCACGTAGGTTGTCCAACATTCATTTTCTGTGGTGGTTCATCATTTTTTCGATGCTCTCAGTGAAACTTTTTTGTATTTCATCGTACTGAGTTTCAACTATATCAATGACGCATCTTGCTATTCGCTCCAATGAACTCCCGCGCGTAATGTATCTTTTTAAATTTGCGTGCTGGCTCTCAACTCTGTTGGTGGTGCGCTGACCAAAGTTGCGACACTTATCGGTCCACGCATAAACGAACATTTCTTTATAGTCTTTGAGCCAGTTTTCGTAGAGGTAATCATAGACACCTGCAAAAATAAAATAATGAAATGTAAAAGCGTGTGTAAAATATAATAGATTGGGTGAGTCGTTTGTTGAAGGAACACTTACTTTCTCGGTTGGCAACCACGAGTCGGTTATACATTTTCTCCAAGTTGTACTTGTACATGGGCTCTGATGAAAATTCGCACAATCTATTCCAGTACGACATAAATTTCCCCCAATCTTCTTTATCGAACCCTTTCTTGCAATTTCTAGCTATATTTTGTTGGATGTGAAAGTGGCATAGAAGCCTGGTTGCGTTCGGGAATACTTTAGAACACGCTTTAATTAGGGCAAGCTCCCTATCCGTGACTATCACACGCGGCATCATACATTCATGCAATATTGACTTGATCCGCTCAAGCACCCACACGTAGTTACCCCTTCGTTCTTTACAAATAACGGCATGTGCTATACAAAAAGACTTCGCGGTCGACGTCATACCCACAACCTGGACAAATGGCATGTTGTAGAGGTTTGTTTTGTAGGTCACGTCGATCAACATCACGTGCGGGAATGCACGCCACATAGTGATTGAATAAGGATGAACAAAGAAAATCTCTGTTACGACATCTGTTTTGGGTTCCTGTCGGGTGTCGTAAATGAATCGGTGGTCGTGCAGCAGGCTTTCCAGTGCCTGAATAGGATTCTTTCCGTCCGCTATTGTCGCTCTAATTTTTTGTACCGCATTTTGCACGTCTTTCTGAATGTGCAGGCTGTCGGGGAACTGCTTTCTTAGGGTTTGAAATATGATACGTGGCTCCATGTTTTGAGCAGTTAGCTGCTCCACTAGCTTGTATTCGGCTTTAGTAAATCTTCACACAAAAGCGTGGCCCAACAGACTCGTCGTAGGTTCATGGTTATGGTTCGCACAGTCCACTTTTAACTCTCACGTGTCATTCGTCACGTCCCGGATGGCGAGTAATGAAAATGGGCAACCGATTTTTTTGCTACCTGCTTTCCTAAGTGTTGCTTTACTACGGTGCTCACCACTACGGTCGCACACAAGCCATACCATCCCAGTAGTACCGCCAAAATTTTTTGATCGGCGGGTAACAATTACGTAACCATACTTCTTTCCCGTTTCTTGTACCCAATTCTTCAAATCAGTTAGAGACATGAAACGCTAAAAAAAAGTTACGTTAATAATAATAATAATAACAATAATAACAATAATAACAATAATAATAATAATAACAATAATAACAATAATAACAATAATAATAACAATAATAACAATAATAACAATAATAACAATAATAATAATAACAATAATAACAATAATAACAATAATAACAATAATAATATTAACAATAATAACAATAATAATAATAATAATAATAATAACAATAACAATAATAATAATAACAATAATAATAATAACAATAATAACAATAATAATATTAACAATAATAACAATAATAATAATAACAATAATAATAATAATAATAACAATAACAATAATAATAATAACAATAATAACAATAATAATAATAACAATAATAACAATAATAATAATAATAATAATAATAACAATAATAATAATAACAATAATAACAATAATAATATTAACAATAATAACAATAATAACAATAATAATATTAACAACAATAATAATAATAATAACAATAATAATGTGATACCTCATTTATTTGAAACGGATTGCCCGGGGTAGATGGTTCATAAAGTGATGTATCGTATCCACTGTATCCACCTTCACCCACGTATCCACTGTAACCACCTTCACCCCCATATCTATCGTATCCACTGTATCCACCTTCACCCACGTATCCACTGTAACCACCTTCACCCCCATATCTATCGTATCCACTGTAATCACCCTCACCCCCGTATCCACTGTAACCACCTTCACCCCCGTATCCACCCTCACCCCCGTATCCACTGTAACCACCTTCACCCCCGTATCCACCCTCACCCCCGTATCCACTGTAACCACCTTCACCCCCATATCCACTGTAACCACCTTCACCCCCGTATCCACCTTCATCCCCGTATACCCCGTAACCCGGATACGATTGATGCGTCGGGTAATATGTTTCATCAACAGGTGCATTCTCAGCACCGTATCCACTTTGTTGCACGTACGGAGATTCATACCCGTATCCGTAATCTGGATACACTTGACGCGCCGGGTAATTTGGTTCATCAACAGGTGGAGTGGGAGTCTTGTTCAAGTCTGGAAACTGTGTTTTTTGATCAACGGGGACTCCAGACACAACCTCCTCCTCCTCCTTGGCAGCATTTGCTCCCCATGTGTCGTTAGAATAGCGCTTACCGAAATAATTATCGGTCCAAAATGATGACATTTTAACAAGATTGAACAAAAAACGGAACAAATGATGTGTAAATTGCTTACTGAAGAAGAAGATGAAAAAGAAAGCAGTAGGCAGTGAATTCGAATTGTGAACAGATGGATAAATAGACTTTCACGTGACAGTTCAATAGGCAGCGTATTGCCCTCTACTCCCCGTATTACTTTATTCACGTGCCTGGACAACATCGTATCGATGTCAAATCAGTCTGACATACGCTGCATATTGACCACTACGCAGCGTATAGGGTTACATCTATACGATGCGTATTGATCACTACGGACCCTATGTCAGACTGATTTGACCATGGTACTAGGTTTGACTGTCTGGTTGTGTCCCTACCATTAACATACGCTGCGTATTGATCAATACGCAGCGTATAACCTAACTAGTGTATATATGTAATTAAGTTTCATATTCTAACAGCTCTGGACAGAGGATAAACTGGTTAAGGCGTTGCGGTTCTAAACGAGAGGTCATGGGTTCGAGTCTTGCAAGGGCCGGTTCTTAAATGAAGACCCCCTTTTACCTCTTTTTTGATATTTTTACAAAAATGGTCCCTGAGATTTCGTAAATTTATACAAATGGTCCCTGGTTATTCGAAAATTTACAAAAAGGTCCCTAAAGTTTCGAAAACTGACAAATATGGTCCCTGAAGTTTCATAAATTTACAAAAATGGTCCCTGTTTATAAGCTACGTATTGCTCAATACGCAGCTTATATAAACCTGGGAAAAAATTACACTTCAAACCTACCTAAATGACCCCAAATTTGCATCAGTTTTATATACGCTGCGTATTGACCAATACGCAGCGTATAGAAACTTTGTTTTCCGTGCAATGATTGGTAATCAGGCACTGAGATCTATGGTCTATATATGCTGCGTATTGACCAATACGCAGCGTATAGGGCTGCGTATTGGTCAATACGCAGCGTATATAAACCCTAAGTGTGCAGATAGGCAAAGCGAGTGTCTAGATAGTGAGAGCCTTTCTTAAAGTGGTCATATTAAATGTTTTCGTTTTCCATGGTTGTTTTCTTAAAGAGGTCATGTTTTAGTACGCTTGTGAACTTACAAACGTCTTAGTAGGATGTAGTACACCCTGTTGAAGGCCACTGTGGTTTATCTAATATCTATCTTGCTAGTTTCTGTTCAACTAAAGAACTTTTTTTATTTGTTTTTTAGTTAAACCTTTCTTGCTTTGCCACTTGAATAGATGCTTTCTTGTACAGTTATTCGAACCTATTTGCACAATACACTAATATTAAATGTAATTCACAAATTGATAAATTCCAATGTTCTGATACTGTCAAAAGATAAGATACATTGCATTATTATGGATAACTGAGAATACTATCAATGAATATATTTCTGTTTCAATACTATCATTGAATATATTTGTGTATCTATCCTTTGCATATCTTAGTCATTTAAATATATGAATATAGAGTTTTTATACCTTTTCTCAAATCTTCTCCTGCATCTTCTCTTCTCTATCTGTTTCTTTTTCTTAAATATCATCTAATACTTCCTGTCCTTCATGTTTTCCTCTATCGTCTTCTCCCTCATTCAACAGCTCCTATTTCACAAACCATTTCTCTCCCAAACTAGCTAATTTGGCAAATCTGCTATTAAGCTTGACAATTATCTTGCCTGGAAACATCAAATCCTCACCTTTCTCAAAACAATGGGATTACTATCATATTTGAAGAGAGATATTATACCGCCGGCAGTAAACTCACCCGAACATTTAAACAATGGGAACATTTAAAGATGGTTTTGTCACTTCATGCATGAATAAATAACACGCGGGTCAAATCGACCCGATCCATTTGTTTATGATGACAAAAAAGAAAAAAAAAACACACACACACACACAAATATGTATAATACAATTACATTTAAAATATAAAAGCTTATGTCAATTTCTCTTTTTAAGTTATAATTATGGCATAAAATACACACAGTTTAGTTTAATTTATGACATAAAACATATTGTAAAAAAATATATTATAATACAAATAAGTTAAACAGATCAACCCGCTAACCCGACCGGGTTGACCCGAACCTAACCTATTTAGCTAAATGGGTTCGCCGGTTGAACATGTAACTGTCCCAAACCCGTTTAGACTAAACGCAAACCCGTGTTAGGTTCGTGTCAGAAATTCATACCCCTGCTTATATCATTTATCCAAAACATTTTTCTTTGTTTATCTATGCTTATAATAAAAGAAATCAATAAGTAACACATGTCATTTATTGAAGACATTTACTTTTTTATTTTCCCTACTTCTTTTTCCTGCTTATCTTATATTAAATAATAATTGATATTAAATCTTATCCTACTTTAGATATCGAATTGAATTATTCTATTTTTCTAATAAAATAGTATCCTTAAATTTAAATTGTAAATTTAAGATACTATTAAATAATACAAATTCAAATTATTTAACATGAAAACCAAACTTTGTATAAATATATTATTAATTTATATTTTCATTATAAAAAATATTATATTGTTTTTCTTACATAATTTATAAATCAAATGTTCGGAATTGTACAAACATTTTATCACTCAGAATGGTTACTAATCTGCTTCTTAAATAACGGATCTTCTTTTCAATAACCATCTCCGGAATCAGTTTATCCATCGGGTATTGAGTATATCCGTATGATTTTTTTTAAGTTATAACTTTTTTTATTATTTGGTATATAAAATCAGATTTATCCAACAAGTGTATTACACAAGGTTTTTTTTTTTAAAGATATAACTTTATTATTATTTTCCGTCAAATACATGTATTTACCCCGTGTAATACATAGGGTTTTTAAAGATATCACTTTTTATTATTTTCTATACAAAATTATATTTATTTAACCCGTGTAATATACTACACAAGGTTTTTAAAGATATAACTTTTCTATTATTTAAATTACAAAATTACATTTATTAAACTCTTGTAATACAGATGGTTTTTGAAGCTATGTTTTTTTTATTATTTGATATATAAAATTAGATTTATTCAACCCATAAAATAGACGAGGTTTTTTCTAATATATAACTGTTTTATTATTTAGTATACAAAATTACATTTATTGAACTCGTGTAATACACAAGGTTTTTAAAGATATAACTTTTTCATTATTGGTATAAAAATTACATTTATCCAACCTGTATAATACACGGGGTTCTTAAAAATATAACATTTTTATTATTTAATATATAAAATTACATTTATTCAACTTGTGTAATAAACAGGATTTTTAAATATCTATTGTTTTAGTATGTAGTATAGAAAAGCATTTTTGTTCAAGTGTAATAGAAAAGTTCTAATATAGTATGTTATATAGAATGAGTAGAAATTACCTATATATTATATTAAGAATGGAATGAACAGTAACATAAATATTAGAATTCAATTTAAAATGGAATTACCTATATGTTAAATTTAGAATAGAATGAATAGTAACATAAATATTATAATTAGAATTTATATCTATTAATAAACCAACTAAATGAATAGTAGCAGGTAGATGATTCACCTACCTGCCTTTCTTCTTCACCCTCTTGGTGAATTGTAGGATCGTTTCGCGACCTAAACGAGTCGTTCGGAAGAGCTCTTGTACGTTTCAGAGGCGGAAACTAAGAAACGCACTACAAAACAACTTGATCTACACTTTAAACCTCTTGTATAATCGATTAACAGTGTTTACAGCGAGAGGAAATACCGGCAGCACTTCGGTATCGTTTTTCCTGACCGTTCCGTTTGAAATGAACCTATCACACACCTATATATAGACAATGACCCTTCCGTTTGAACTTACCCTTCCGTTTGAACTTAACATAACTTGGTTCAAACGGAACCCTCATTTCAAACTTTCGTTTCAAACGGAACCCTCTAAAACACTTCTTAAAATCATAACTAAAACCCTAATTTGACATATAAGATCCAATTATGACTTTCATGAACTAAGACTTGATGAAGATGCAGTCAACAGACATTCTTGTGCATCAACAGACTCCCCCTTGGATGTTGACGTAGTCTTCAGCTCCTGAGTCTTCAGTCTTAGTCTTTTCTTCCACTCTGTCTTTCTCTTGTATTCTTCAGGATCAGCAGCTGGCTCTAGCAATTTCAGACTCTCTTTCTCTAACAGACTCCCCCTCAAAATGTACTGGGATCGCAGTCTGGCTTTCACAGGTTCAGGTATCGTAACCTGATTCACCTGCATATTCTCTACCCAAAAGTAAGTTTCACAAATGATAAGATATAACAAATTTAGAAACTTTGCTAATCCCTTGAAGACACAACCCTGAATGAAAAATTTATCATGACAATTTCTGATGAACCACTTGAATATATATCATTTTCATTTCTCAAATCTTCAAAACACACTTTCCCAAACCTGTTCGTCATGTTTAGCACTCGGAATTCTGAAAATCAGCTTTTCAACATCAGTCGTCTAAAATCTTTTTGGATTTTTCAAAATTTATGCTAAAACACACCGAAAATCTTTTTGGATTTTTTTTTATCGAAAAGAAATACAGAAATGAAATATTTACAAACAATATTTTTTTTTTGTGAGTTTGTGCAAGAGGATCATATCAGTTTTTGAGACATATCACCAACACCGTTAAGCTTCATTACATTTTAAGTTCTAAACAATTCACCTAGATTGTCAGTATACTTGTCCACTTAAATTTTCACACAAAGTTCAACTGCTTCGAGATACGAATTAGTGTTTTAGGACTTAAACATCTACATGTGTCCCACCTCAGTATATACTCCCGTATCCAGACCCCAGTATTCAGTCTTACAGGTGAGTATACCTAGATGATATCTGTAAGGGGTTAATTGCGAGGGCCATGAGAGCTTAGGTCGATCTTTCGATACGCAGAGAGATGACGGCTTCGACTTTTGGTGGGTCCCCTTTGGGGATCTTCTTTTCAACAGCACATGATTAACCATTTTGCAATGTGTTATCATTTTTTATGCTGAGGGGAGGCTTATATTTCAAAGCAGCGTAAAGTATTCTCCGGGGACTAGGCCATTGCTTCCGCAAAATCAGAAGTCCCGGGATAATACCCCAGATATCACTAAGCATAAAGACCTAGTATCTCAGAATACGGGACCCTTCAAACAAGATTTCAGGGGTTACCTATATATCCTGGAGGTGTTCCCCACGTAGACGCAAGTAAATTTTATGTTTATATCTCGTCACAATTTACTAGATGTGCAAAAACCTACTGACACATCATCAGTGAGACCGTTTATCACATTTAACTTTCCAATTCTTTAGCATGTTGTGACAGTCCACTGATGTACTATCATTTCCTCTTTTGTACAACAAAACTCATTTTTCATTTTATCATGTTTTTGTCTTTTTCAAATTTTCAAATGTTTTTGGATTTTCTGAAAATTTTTACTCCCCCTAAAATGCAAACACATTTTAGGAAATTTGAAAACAAACTCTACAAAAAAAAAACATGACAACTGATATCGAATCACTTCAATTCGCCATCCACTTGGCATAAACAATCAGAACTCCCCCTTACAACAAACTATTTTCCCATTGTGATTTCAAAACACTTAAGTTTGTTTTAATCAAATTGTTTTTCCGGAAAATTAGTTTTGTTGATTTTACCACTTGTAAAGTTAGGGGTTCATCATGTTGTTTTCCAAACAATCATTTGTAAGAATGGTCCAATCAAGTTCAACTTAATGACCTTGATTAACCACTTGTCAATGAAAACCTCTTTCAACCACTAACAGGTTCACTCAACAATCATAACCACTTGTAAATCGAAATATAACAATTTAAATATACCACCTGTACATTACCAACTGTACCACATGTAGGATCATTTGCTAAGAAAGATGCCGATTCCTGCTCCACTCTTACCAACCTGGGAGCTCCGGCAAGTCAGGAATTTATGGTGAAAATGCTGTCACCCAAGCCTGACCAGCCTTGGATGATTTTGGTGACAAACATCTGTCCCACCAACATTTTGATTTGTAAAACTCTTTAGCATCCTTCACTTTCCTGTCAACCATCTTTCCAAAAATATGTTTAACATTCCCATTAAAAACCTTCTCAACATCAAATTCTTCCTTATCAGCGAAGAATTGATTTGAAATCTCTACTTTTCCCACTTTCTTCATCAAATTTTCTTTTGTCAATGACGGAAAATTTTCCTCGTTCATCTCAGGAACGGAATTATCAACCTTTTTCTCAACACATGACTCCTCTGATTTTATGGAATCAGATTCATTGTCAGAATTACCCTCAGATTTAACCACCCACTTTTGTTTACTCAAATCACCTCTTCTTTTGTAAAATCTTTTTGAACTTTCTCCTTCCTCAGAAGTAGAATTTTCAAATTTTTTAACAATTTTACAGGTTGTTCTTTCTTATTAACACAAGTCTTTCTCAAAACAGATTTAGAAGAAACTCCCTGTTTTTGATAGTTGGTCTTGGAGCAATTCCAAGCTATGTGTCCAACTTCTTGACATTTGAAACAGGTTCTTCTGTCAACTCTTTCAGCAAACCTTCTCACATTCTTCTTCACTTCAGCAAGAAACTCCTGGTTTGACTGCTTCCAGAACGGTTTCTTCTGTTCATCCTCTGAACTTCCTCCTGAAACAAATTTTGTTTTTGGTTTATAAGTTTTCTGATTTTTATAATTTTCTGAAGAATTAAAACCAAGACCTTGTTTTTTGAAATTACGGTTGTGGTTTGGTTTCTTTCGATAACCTGAACCATAACTGTAATCCTTTTTCTTGTTCAATCTCTGTTGAACTCTTGAAGTGTACTTTTTAGGTTTTTCATCAAGATTTAAATCTTTTATTTCAGAAATATTAATTTCTGTTAATTTGAAAACCTGTTTGATCATTTCAGTTTTGACACTTCTTATTGGAAATTCCTCATCAGAATATAATTTGTCTGAATCAAACAAAGTATATGCCACTTTGATTAATCCGTCATTCAAATTAGATTTTGATAACAGGAATTCTCTATTGTAAACCCTATTAACCGGTGAACTCGGACTCTTCTCAGACGAACTCGAACTATCTGACTTAGACTCCGACTTTGACTCTTCATCCGTATCTAACACCTGATCGACAACTTTCTTTACTAACTCAGACTCATGATCAGTGTCAGACGCTGTGAATGTAACATCAATATTGTCTGGTAATTCATCAATGATTTCAGACTTTAACTTGATGTTGATTGCCTTTTTTAGACGCTCCTCATTAGGATTCCTTGGAGAATAGGTTTCATGGATCGGGGGCGGACATCTGTTATACTTGACACTTGGTTTCTTACCAGTATCAGTATCTTCAGTCTTTTTATCCATGAAAGCTTCCAGACCTGCAACAGTAGGATAAACACGATCAATCAGATAATCACAAGTAGTGTAACTCAACAATAATCGTTTAATCCTTTCGCTTTCGATCTTTTCAAGCTCCACTTCTTTCTTTAACTGTGCACAATCTTCAATATACTCATTGATGACGCTTTGTTTTGTCATTAACGTTCCACTCATTTTCTCCATTGCTTTTTCAATTTCAGAATTTGTTTTCTTCAAACTGTCAACTGTTCTGTTTAGCACATCATATGATTCTTTAATGTACTTCACATCAGACAGTAAATCTTCCTTAATCTTCTCAAGTTCAGCAATCTTTATATCTTTCTCCTTACAAACTTTGCAAGATTCTGAACACTTCAAACATGGCTTTTCAACTTCAACCATTTTTTCAACAATCTTTTCAACTTCGACAGTCTTTTCAACTTCGATAAATTTTTCAACTTCGATAAATTTTTCAACTTCAACT
Organism: Helianthus tuberosus; assembly: GCA_030545235.1. Taxonomy (NCBI): domain Eukaryota; kingdom Viridiplantae; phylum Streptophyta; class Magnoliopsida; order Asterales; family Asteraceae; genus Helianthus; species Helianthus tuberosus. Next base: position 59,181,157 of record CM060404.1, read on the forward strand.
ATTTTTTCAACTTCGACAAGTTTTTCAATTTCAACAATCTTTTCAATCTCGACAATCTTGTCAACAACGTTTTCTACTTCAACAATTTTCTCCACAACTTTCTCAATCACTTGATCAACCTTTTCTTCTCCATCTTCTGTCTTTGTTTTTTCATCAGCTAGCCTTCTTGCTACTTCCAGCTCTTTCTTCAATCTTGCAATCTTCTTTTGATTCAGCATCTCCATTTTATCTGCAAAAAACAAATTAAAACTAGTAGGATCAATGCCTTTTCTAGCTCTGTTGAGATGTTCTTCTTCGTCATCAGTATCCACATCACTTCCAAGATCAGGAAATATCGGGATTCTTTTCTCACTAGCCTCTTCACCTAGTATTCTTGCAACACAAGCTGAACCAGGTATGTATTTGTCCCAACTAAATCCTTCAGCAACAAATTCATCATCTTGATTGATAAGTAAAGCTTTCTTCTTTCCATCTTCAATAACATGACCATGTGCAGTTTGTGGTTGTTGAGCAATCTGATGGAAAATTGCTTTCTGATAATAGTTGTTCTTTTCTTGATTTCCGGTTGCTTCTTTACTTTTGCACTCTCTTTTAAAATGTCCTTTTCCTTTGCAACGGAAACAGGTAACTTTTGATTTGTCAAAACCCAGTTGAGAAGTAGCCATTCCTCGAAATTCATCCCTACCAGTAATCTCTTGAAACTTTTCAGCTCTCCTCCAAGCACTTGCTAAGCACCATTTGATATCCATCAATTCAAGTTCTTCAGCATCAATTTGGTCGTAATCTTCTTTGGTAAGCATCGGATTCCCAATCTTCCCACCGATCAAACTTTCATAAGATTCTAACATAGTAACCAGTGATGCCATATGCTGCTTTGCAACTTCTGGAGACAAATTCTGACCATTTTGAATGTTTAAGGTAACATTGCACTGAAGATGTGTTGAATTTTGTCGTTGAGAAGTTGATGTTGCGCTATTTGGATCAAAACTTGAAAATGATGAAGAAAATCCACCACTTTGAGTCACATTGCTACTCTTTGTTCCAGATGAACTGTCAGCACTAAAACCAGTTTGAATCTTTGGACTATGGCTGGGAGTGGCCTCAAACTTGTTCCCTCTGTAATATAAACTGACATCTTGTTTGGCATTTGGATTCGTCATTATAGCAGTCTTTTGAATATCCAGCTCATGTTCCTCAATCTTCTGGATAAACTGTGCCAAGTTCATACTCTCAGTCTTTCTCAAGAGTTTCACAATCATCAGATAAGTTCCCCACTTCTGTTGGGGTAATGCCTCTGCTAACTTATCAACCCACTCATCATCATCTTTCTGAATACTCAATCTTTTCATTTCTAGAACCAGATGACAATATCTATCTATTGTTTCCTTTGTTGTTTCATGATCAAATGCAGTAAATATGTCAAACGACTTCTTCAATAAGGCCTTTTTGTTTTTGATCATATCAGCACTCCCTCGGAATTTCTGAAGTAAAGCTTCCCATATTGATCTAGCAGTTCCATTATGTTGAAGTAGGACAAAAATGTCTTCCTTAACTGCTTGCTGTAAAATGCTGATCATCATCTTCTCACTAGTGTATTTCAACTTATCAGCTTCAGTAAAATCATTGAAACCTTTTTCCAACCCTCGTTCATTCTTTGGATTCTCATAATCTTTCAGTAAAGAACACCAAGCATCGAATCTGTAAGCCTGAATCCAATTCTCAAAACGGTTTTTCCAACCCTGAAAATCTTCAATATACATGAGCTTTGGTGGCTTTTGATGAGTTCCCGTTTCATTCTCACTGTATAAATTCTCAGCAGCAGTGACAGGTGCAACCGGTGTTGCAAAGGCATTGTAGAATTCCTCGTCCATGTCTTCGGTAAACTTGATATATTTCGGCAAACACTTGACAAATACCTGACAACACAATCAAACAAAATACAATCAGTTTAACAGTTTATCAATTAACTGAAACAAACTGGTACTCAGACTAGCGATTTTTTGTGCGGACTGAACGTTGACCAACTTTGCGGACTTCTAGGACCCGAATCGAAATCAAATGACTTGACCCTTTGAAATCTTTGAACTTCAAACCGTATGAACTGGACAACTATCACGCAACTTGACCACACAAAATGACTTGACTGATCAAATGTACTGATCGAACCGTGCTCCAAACCTTGTGACCTGATTACCGACAACTAACAACTGACAAACTAATATATATCACTACACTATTTCAGCATACACTTTAGATGGACTTTATACAAACAAAAACTAACACATGAGATGTATACTAAAATCAACTTTCAAAACAAACAAACCACTATCACTTTTCAAACAAAATAACAACTCTCAATGCAGCCGACAATTTTTTAACATGCAATTATCATATGAATTCTGACACAATCCACTAAGTCACATGAATCCATTAAATCTAATTACAAAGATGTATCTTGAACCGATGAATTTTCTTGAAACAGTAAACATACACACTTTTACTACTATCACATGCAAACATACAATCTTAACACATCTCGATAAGCTCAAAATTCACATGTAATATTCAGATTTTAAAATGAGAATCAACTTTGATTGGACCGTTAACAAATGAACCAATTTAATTGGACCTCAAACTTGATTATCACACTTCACAATTTACGACAACTTTAATTTTTTTTTTTTTTTTTTTTTTAAATGAAACTGATTAGACTGCAATTGATATGATCAAATCACGTGGACAGTTAATCATTCAAACATCATTGGACCGTTCAACTGTGTGTGTTTTTTTTATTTGATCTTGAAACAAATGCACACATTAAATGACTAATTTTACATTGTCCGATGAATATTAAACACATGAACTCATAACCACATTCAAAAAGACAGGATTTCAAACGTTCAGGTGCTTGATTTCAAACAACAGCTGTCACGACTCACGTCCTCAAACGGACAACTTCAAACGATTAACTGTTTTCAAACGACAAAGATTCAAACGATGACTGTTCCGTTTGAATCTATAGTTTCAAACGATAAATGTTCAAACTACAGAACCCATTTTCAAACGACAGAGTCAGTTTTCAAACGATAGAACATTTTTCAAACGATAAACAACATTTTCAAACGACGAATTCAAACGATCAGTTTCAAACAGTCAATTTCAAACGATATGTTTATTTTCAAACGATAGAGTCAATTTCAACGGTGACGTCAGCGAATCGCGAATATTTTCAAACGGTATGAACGATTTCAGTTAGTTTTAGGTCGATTTTTTATTCCAAACTTTCAAGGATTGATTAATAGTGAATTTCGTTTGTTATGTGATCGTTTCAAGCCATTTTAACCGTAAAAAGTATCGGTTTTAAGAAAGAAAGTGTAGAAAATGAGATTTTCAAGCTGAATATGGCAAGAACTCCTCGTCCTGAGCTCTGATACCACTTGTAGGATCGTGAAACGACCTAACGAGTCGATCAGAAGAGTGCTCAGACCGAATCAGAGGCGGAATTCATTGATTCGGTCTTCATTTAGCTTGTATTCACTATTAATTGTCTCGTTTATTGATCTTGAAAGGATTTCAGTACAAAGACACTTCGACAGCACCTCGGCGTCGGAAATCAGATTGTTACAAATGAACTCGTTTGAAGGCTATTTATAGGGAAGACCCTTCCGTTTGAAAGTGACCCTTCCGTTTGAAAATAACACAACATTTTCAAACGGAACCCTTTCAAACGGAACCCTTCAAATGGAACCCTATTTCAAACTTTACATTCAAACGGAACCCTTTCTAATACAAACTTCAAACTTGTAAACCGAGACTCGACATAAGATGAAGACGACAGATGAATGCACCAACAGAATATGTTAGAATTAGAATGGAAACTTACAGATTAAATTTAGAATAGAATGAATAGTAACATAAATATTATAATTAGAATTTATATCTATTAATAAACCAACTAAATGAATAGTAGCAGGTAGATGATTCACCTACCTGCCTTTCTTCTTCACCCTCTTGGTAAATTCAATTTAGAATATGTTAGAATTAGAATGGAAACTTACAGATGAGTAAATAGTATCAGGAACCCGTACCGGTTTTACCTATATATTAAATTTAGAATAGAATGAACAGTAACATAAATATATTAGTTAGAATTCAATTTAGAATGTAATGAACAGTAACATAAATATTAGAATTCAATTTAGAATATGTTAGAATTATAATGGAAACTAACAGATGAGTAAATGGTATCAGGTATCCGTACCGGTACCGGTTTGGCACCGGTTTTTACCTCAAATACCTGTGCCGTACCAATACCGAACCGTAACATACCAGGTATATTCGGTACCGGTACCCACTTTTGGGGATTCCAATAACGGTATTTTCGGTACCGGTTGGTACCGAGCTCATCAAATCCTGTAGCAACGAAGCAATGCAAGTAATTGCACCGTTTAGATTAATTTTCATACACACAATAAGTAAACTGTATTTCGTTTGATTGAGGTTTTATATACACAAGAACTTATTTTGCTTTTTTTTTTTGTCTTTTTCTGTAATGAATGAATTGTAGCATGCAAAATTAACTTGGATATTTAGAATATTGATGAGCAAATCGTATCAAATCCTGTAATCAAACCGGTATCGTATCGGTACCAAATTTACTATACCAAATCATTTTCGGTACCAATTTGGTACCCACCTTTTGGCGTTTTCATAATCGTTACTTTCGGCTCGACACCGGTTTAGCACCATATCTGAATTTATTGATTTTTAAATTTAAATACCGTACCGTATTGTACCGAGCATTTTCGGTGCCGGTACCTAATTTCGATGATTTTTCAGATCGGTACTTTCGATGCCGTTACCGGTACCGAGCTCATACATATTTTAACGTGTTAGCACCGTAATAACTGAACTGAAAACAACCGAATTTCCAACGTGTAGGATGTGTGGGTCCTATTATTATATATTAGGTTATTTAGAGTAAACTGCCATTTTGGTTCCTGAGGTTTGGCCAATTTTACCACTTTAGTCCAAATTTCAAACTTTTTACATCCAAGGCCCCGTGGTTTGGTTTTTGTTTCCATTTTGGTCCAAATTTCAAAATTGGCCAGATTCTCCTACTTAAACTCTTCTATTTTTCTTTATTCTCAGGGGCATTTCGGGCATTTTGTAATTATTATAACTCACCACTGAATAAAAATAATGAAAAATAAATATTCGTTACCCCTATTTAAACCCTTCATCTCCACCACCTATTTGACCACCGAACTCACCACCACCACCACCCCCTCTCGTCGCCAAGCACCACCACCTGCCACCACCCTCTCGCACCCCCTGCAACCACCGCCCCCCTCTCTCTCTCTCTCTCTCTCTCTTACATCACAACACCATCACCTCCACCTCCACAACTGCCACACCAATTCGGTGACCAAAATGGCTTTTCGATGAACCTGCAACTAAATCCGGTGAGCACCTCCACCCAAAAAATGACTGGGCAAACACTATAGACCCTACCGCTATCCTCATAAATTCGCCCTAATCTTCCACTATTCTCCACCACCGTCGCCTTATCCCACCTTAAAAACCCTAATCGGTTTACCATGTGTTCTTGAGGCGGAGATCTGTGTGTCTCATTTCGGATTCATCATCATCGTCTTCAAAATCTAACCCTAAACCAAAACCATCCCATAACTGTACAACACTTTTTTCGGCGGAAAAAATCCGACCACAAGAACCGGTTACGCCGCCGGAGAGTGAAATTACCTTCTGGCCTTTCATTATCGTCAAAACAACAAATACCACTACTTTTAGCACAGAAAACTTCATTCATACGGGTGTCCTCAGAATCATAATATTCATCATCGGACTCTGCTACAGACGACGGCGTATCATCGCCGTTACCGTCATCGGAAAAGTCAAAATCGACTATGCCAGCGTCATCGGACTCTGCTGTCGTTAAGGAACTTAGGGTTAGGGTTTTCGAGCGTTTGAGCTTCGATTTGAGGAGGTGGCGGAGTGTCAGAGACGCTGGCGATGGGAGAGCGACGGGAGAGGGGAGAGGTACGGTGGTGGTGCGGTGGGGATGGTGGTGGTGCGTGGTGAGAAGGGGGAGAGAGAGAGAGAGAGAAATGGGCAGAGATCTATGGGTGTTTGGGAGTTATAGTTTTTTTTTTATATAATTTTTAATCAATATTAGGTTATAATAAAACGTAAATGACCAAAATGCCCCTGAGTATAAAGACAAAAAAACCAGGTTTTAAGTAGGAGAATCTGGCCAAATTTGAAATTTGGACCAAAACCGCAACAAAAACCAAACCACAGGGCCTTGGATGTAAAATGTTTGAAATTTGAACTAAAGTGGCAAAACTGGCCAAACCTCAGGGACCAAAATGGCAGTTTACTCGGTTATTTAAAATCGCTTTTTTAAGACGGAGTGACTATCCTTACCACGTCATTTTTATTTATGTTTTGATATTCGGTATCTGCTTGCCGTTGTTGACACGCCTTTTGTAGTCATTGGGTCCCCGCCACAACTCGCGGGCGTCAACTAGTTGACGCTTATTTATGGGAGGTGAATAACTGTATACGGGGAAAACCTGGTTGTCTTAGTAGGGGTTAAGGATTCAATAGTGGCCCACCAAACGTTCAATGAATCATTCGGTCGGAAGTTCATTTACGTTTTTCGATTAAACAAATGAACAAACATGAACAAAGGTTGTGTTTGCGAACATTAGTTCATTTACCTTTGTTTATTTAAGTTTGTTCACGTTTGTTCATTTCGGTCACTATAGGTTTTTATAAGTAGTTTTTTTTAGTTTTTAGTTTATTGTGTGTTTGTAAACAAGTTTAATGCTAAATGAACAGAAGACTTTATTCGGTTTACAGTAGGAGGATCCATCACTCGCAAGTGGTGAAGAGTGTAGGAGTGAAAAGTTAATTGTCCTTACAAAATTACTAGAGGATAAATAAAAGCATTAAATCTTTACATGATAATACTTTTTAAATAACCCTTTGTAAGATCTAAAGAGGAACATTTTTTTGAAGTCTTGGAAACTTAAATGTGATAACCAGTTAATCTATTTATTAAATTGGTCATATTTAGGTTGCCCATTTAATAAACGAGTTAGATTAGCTAACTCAAATCTTCTTGATTATTTTTCTATCTCGTCAGACATTGTCGGGCTAAACAAGACATTGTCTTTATAGACAAAACATTGTTTATAAATTGTCGGGCTAAACAAGACATCGTCTTTTAAACAAGACATCGTCTTTGTAAAACGACATAAATTCCCAGGCTAAACAAGACATTGTCTTTATAAACAAGACACTGTACTTATAAAATGAGATAATAATTAGGCTATATGGTATGGTGATGGTTCTCACTTGGATGATGATTCGCCACCTAGGCATCACATCATAGTCCTTGGGAGGATGGTACATCCCACAAAAATAATGGAAATGGGAGGATGATCCTACCCCACCACTTTATTTTTTTTTTTTAAATCTTCCACTTTTTTTAACCTTTAACAAATAAAGTAGGAAAATACTTTCATTAATATTAAAAAACAATACATAAACTTAAAAAAAAAGATAAACTTCAAAAAAATCCTAATAAATTAAAAAAACATAAACTTATAAAAATCAACCACTTTGATGCTTCTTCATGATGTCGTTTTGCAATTTTATCAAAGTCGAGCGTTTCGGTTCGGGATAACTATCAACATCTATCGTTAATATTTCCCACTCCTTGATCCGAACGTTATCATCGGACAATCGTATCTTTTCTCTCGCCACGCGTAACTTTTCTCCCGCCACGCGTGACTTTTTTCGATCGACTGCTCCTTCGCCCTCGCCTTTTGGGCCGTGATCTCGGTGTACGTTTTAAATTGCGTCATAAATTCCTCCATCTTTGGGTCGACCTTTTTCTTTTCTTTCTCCTTCGCCCGCTCCTTCTTTGACTTGTCCTGGCCCGGGGGATGTTCCGCTTCTTTTACGGTGTATTCTTCTTCATCGAACTCGGCGTCATCGTTTAAGTTTATGTGACATCTCGCGTCCGATCCGCCGACACTATACCTACCGGATTACGATGTCCTTTGCCATATCCACCTCGTTCAGAACGGGCGCCCATTTTTGGTGTACACGCATAATTTCCTACGCCCGAACGTGTGCTAACGTGGTACCATGGTTCGACTTCTAAACATCCAACGCTTTTTTGAACACATCATCCTGGCTCATCCTGCTACGACGCCCACTTAAAAATATTTTATTATATTCTTCGAAAAACCTATTGACGAACCCGCTCATTTTTCGCCACTTAGAAGACACCGAGTCGACATCTCGATACAGCCCTTGGTCCATTAGCACAAGAAACTTCGCCAAAACCGCCTTCCAAAACCCCTCACCCGTTTGATTGTTACGTATATTGGACAAAATTATATGTTACAAAAAAATAAAAAAAACTAATAATACAAAATATAAACTTTAAAAAAAAATAAAAGTTATTTTTACGTACCTTTAATCGGGTGTGTGGACGTGCCTAAGTAAGCCTTCGCTAAGGCTTCTTCCTCGAGTTGCGTCCATGGTTTCGCCTTTGGTTTGGACGGTTGGCTTTGCTCACCCGCAACTTGCTTGTCTTTTCTTCGTTTGCCTTTTTGCGATTGGGTCTCGTAAACAACTTCGACAACATCCTCGTCGGGTTCGGATCGAATGGGTTGCGTCGGGTTCGGTTCGGGTTGCACGGGTTGGATATTAAAAGCATTCCGCATCATCAATTGTTGTATGGCTTGACTTTGTTGCATGTGCGCAAAAACGTTCGGTGAGTTTTGCAAAGTGGCAAACGCGTTTGAGGAAAATTGACCGAATTGGTCCGGATCCATCGTCGGATAGTATCCCGGCACCGAAAAAACATTCGGGATGTTCGGTGGGTTCGGGTTGTTGGGGTTGTTCGGGTTGTTGGGGACGTTCGGGTTGTTGAAGGGATCCATGGTAAAGTAGTATTTTATAAAAAGGGAAAAATGTTTATAAAAAATAAGAGAGAGATGAGTTGTAGTGTATGAAAAGTGAGAAAAAATGTTGTAAAAAATGAGGAATGTATATAATTTTGGTTTGAATTTTTGTGAAAAATGGTAAAGGAGCCATTTGAAACTTTTTTAAAAACTAGCAATAAGACCTGCGCGCGTTGCGGCGCGATACATCGTAAACATCAAATATATTAGTCCAAACGTTATGTGATGCGTTAAACATATGAAAACATGTGTTTCGACGTATCTGATTGAACTCAATGTTACCTATATAAGCATTGTAATTGGATCAAACACAAAGTAAATCAAATTTATACCCAACAATCATAACGTATTATATCTGACCCGAGTCATACATAGAAAATGTAACGGGTATAACGGAAAAGCTGACATGTATAATCAAAAGAGATGAATTAGAGCTTATGAAAAAAGGAAACCATAATTTGACTCCACTCGGTTCGAAATAAAATTTACAAAACATCACCTGACTCGTTTCCCCAAAGAGTTTACATCGAAACATACACCAACTCAAATTTATACTGAAACGTACATAAAAATATGCACCTAAAAACGTTTTTTTTAAACGAAAACATGTTATATTTGACCTAACTCGTTTCCAAAAAAAATTATGCTAACACGTAAAGAAAATCGAATTTATACAGGCACGTACATCAAACTATGCACGTGAAAAAAATTATTTTTTCTTAAGGTATAACGGTAAACTTGAAACAAATTATTAGTAAAAAAATTTAATAGGTTAAATATGTTAGTAAAATTGTGTCAGGTAGCACTAATGCCAAACCACTGCCAACGAACACGAACATCAAAAGAGCTTGTAAAAATAAAATAAATAAAAAAGTAAAAAACAACACCGAACAAAAAACATACATAAAATCGTTGTAAAACACGCACGCCAGTCGCGACGTGTTAATGCGAATAAATTATATAGAAACGTAAAAAAGAATAAGTAAGTCGATCTAGGATTCGCGCGTTTCGACGAACTTTTCAAACGGGGAAAAATAGACGCGTTGCGACTGCACTGTCAAACGGGGAAAACAGACGAAAAAATGTTGCACCCTACACGCACGTTCCTGCGTGTTGACTCGCAATATTTAGAACGAAACGTAAAACAAAAAACTTACGAAAGATGAAAAGTATAAGGGACAAAAGTTGAAAATAAGAAAGTGTTGGGGTTAAATTGAAAAGTTGAAAAGCTTTGGGTTGAAACTAAAAAAGTCAAAGGGTTTAAAATAAGAAACATAAAAAACTTTGGGTTAAAAGTTAAAAATGCAAAACTTTTTTGAAAAACACTCTATACATATGTTACAAGTTTTAAAGCAACAAAGAGTTGCTAATTTATAGTTTGGAAATTGGAATTTAATTTTTTTTAATGTAACGGTCATCAAGGATAGAACCCCCCACAAATTTTGTCCTTTATTGCTCCATCTCAAACGTCTAGGAAGCGACGGTCAGGACGAGGACCGGGGAGGGGGGGGGGCGTGGTGTTTGAGTCGGCGACGGTCTGAGACAGAGGGGGACAACCCCCATACCGTCTAGCCTTATATGACTCAAATTTACATATGTTTGACACCTATGTAATATTGTCGCTTTTTTGAAATTGTGCAATTATATAGTGAGCAATTTTATTTTATATTTTGTTCTTTCCAAATCTATGAAAGAAAAGGTTACATTCTTTTTAAGTGTGAGAATCTTTTTTACGTTTCGACGGAGATTTAATTACAGCGCTCACAATGTGGGAAGTTCCCAAATCCTAACAAATTATCTTTTTATGTTATATCGGATTTTTAAAAATTTTTCTTAAAAATCCTAACTTTTTCCATAATGTATAAACTTTCTGTTGGTGCACTTGTGTCTGTACTTTGTCTGTATTTAGTCTTGATACAAAACGATGTCTTTGATGTAAGTTTGACCAAGTCAACCATCCTCCGGTTTGACTTGGACAAACAGTTAGACAATGGTTGAAAGATGTGTGTGTCGAAGGATGTGTCATCGAAGGATAGTTTAGATCCTTCGATGAGCTCGAAAGATAACCTCCGAAAGATAGACCACGAAGGATATCATCCTTCGTGGTATATGTGATCACCTTCGAAAGATAGACCACGAAGGATATCATCCTTCGTGGTATATGTGATCCTTCGATGGATTTCAGATCGACAGATGATCTTTCGATCAGTCTGTCTGATCCTTCGACCAGACAATCTGTGTTCGGGTATATATACCCATGTTGTGTGTTCACTTCAGCAAGAGATAAGGAGTTCGAAAGTTAGACACATAGAGAGCATTCTGTTCAGTGAACACACACACACGAAAGTTAGAGAGAGTTTATAGAATACATCTGTAAACCTTGTGCTTGTAACCGAACCTTTCATAGTATTAATACAAGTGGTGTTAATCGTTGAATATTGTGTGTTGTGTTTATCATTGTGCTTGTTCTTTCCCAGTTTGCATGCTAGCTTGGATTCCGCACTCGCTAGTGTGTTAGACATAACAAGGAATAGGTTAAACCTCAACCTCCGAGGGACCTACAATTGGTATCAGAGCCGTGGCTCTTTTCCTTGTTAAAAACCGGGTTTTTACAAGTCTTTGGAGTGTTTGGATAAAGCTCACTGTTTTAGCATCCGTTTTTAACTGTTTTTCTCGCTTTTCTTGACGTTAAAACGTGTCTAAACTTACCGGGTGTGTTAAAAGACGGGTTGGGTAACTTGAAAACTTGCTTTTAAGTTGTTTTGGTCATTTCCGGCCAAAATTCCGGCATACTCCGGTACCGGTTTCTGGGTTGAACCTTCTGTTTTTAGCAATATTTTATTGGTTCAAAATCTGATTTTGGCAGAAAATCATGGTCTGACCATACCTCTGCCGAAAGATTTCACCAACCCATCACCTTTTTCACCAACCTGTCACTCTTTGTCAACTGAGTCAGAGCAGTTCGAAAGATATCCTTCGAAGTCGAAAGACCATCTTTCGATCAGTGGAGGTTCGATAGATCATCATCCTTCGAACCAAGGAATCATTTCGAAACATACATCTTTCGGTCTACTGCTCTCTTTAGAAAGATAAGGATCCTTCGATTGGAGAATCTTTCGAAGTCATTGTTCGAAGGATAAGGATCCTTCGGTTGGAGAATCTTTCGAAATCTTTGTTCGAAACTCAACAGTGATCTTTCGAACACTGTTGATCCTTCGAACAAGCTTTGATCTTTCGATCCTTAGTCTGTTTATGCTTAACAAGTTTGTGATTTTCAGGTTTTTATTTTTCTTGATAAAAAATGAATCCAAGGTGGAATACTCTGGTAAATACAGATATGTATTTTGGTACTCCGTCTCCCGCACCGGTATCTTCTCAAGCTAATGCAATTTCCACCGGTCAATGGGCATTCGTATCAAATCAAACTCCGAGTGTTCAAAGCATTCTCTTAAGCGAGAGCGAAACCGGAAGTTTGAATCGGCCTCCAAAGTTGATGCACTTGTATGAATATCCAGGATGGATTGATAGATTTCATACATACGTTCTTGGCCAAAATACAGAATTGTGGTTGCGGTTTATTACTGATTTCGATCAAACAATAGAGGTTGCCGCATCATCTGCTGCTACGTTTGCAGATCTCACGGAAGATCAGAAGAAGGTCTATGATCTAGAAAAGAAGGCATACGCCATTCTCACTCAGGCCTTAAGTAAAGATATCTATCATCAATTCGTCAGTTACAAGACAACGAAGAGGTTGTGGGACGCGTTGAAAACAAGGGGCGTAGGAAATGAAGCGACACGTCAACTGAGAAAAGAACTGCTAAAGAAAGAGTTTGATGGTTTTACTTGTATGGAGAATGAGTCGTTGGGTGATTTGACAAGTCGATTTAATCATTTGTTGACTGAATTGACAAATTTTGGGGTAGTTACAACTCCTGCAGAGATTGTGAAAAGGTTTGCAGATGCGTTGCCACCTCAATGGAATACTTTCTTGGAAATCATGAAGTACAATGGTACTTTAGCTACAACGAGCTTCAACGATTTTGTTCAAATTCTAGAAAACAAGAATCAGGAAGAAACTCTCAAGGCAAAAAGAGTTCACGTGCCACAAAATCCTGAGATGTATTATGGAACTTCTAGCAGTTCTACAAAACCGTCTTCACATGCTCCAATTCAAACAGCCTTTGTGACTAGCACAGACATGTATGGCAATACTATCCAAGTTCCGGTGCCTCCAAAAACAGACATGTATGGAAATCCGCTTGAACCAGTTCCTCAACAGCAACAGCAGAGCCAACGACCTCTCAGACCAACTGATATGTTCGGGAATCCATTACCAGTTCGATCTCCCGGAACAACAGACATGTATGGGAATCCACTTCCTCCTCAATCTACCGTACCAACAGACATGTATGGGAACCCACTTCCTCAACAACAGCAAGCTTGTTATGGAAGCACATCATCTGCTGGTCAGCAATCAAAGCCAAATACAGTACGGCTCGACACCTCAAGTTTTTCTAAAGTCAGTGTGGAAGTAGCAAAAGAACACATGGAGCTGCTAAACACTTTGGTGAGCGCATACTGTGGATTAGTGGAAGGTCAGATTGGTAATATTAATCTGACACAAGAAGACTATCAGCAGATTGATAAAGAGGAGATGGAGATGATGGATATCAAGTGGGCCTTTGCAAGTGCTGTTAGGCGAGCAAAGGATTTCATGGAGAGAACTGGCAGAACCAGCTTGGAGAGCAAGAAAGACACCAAGTATGGGATTGATAAACAGGCTGTTAAGTGCTTCAATTGTGGTGAACGTGGTCATTTCAAGCGTGAATGTACAAGACCATCTCAGCATGGAAACCAGAATCCCTTCAGAAGTCAAGGCAACCAGCAGAACCAGAATAGAAACAATGTTCGCACATTGGTGCCTGTCAACAACCAGACTCAAGCAGGACCATCAAATGCCAACCAGGCACTTGTGGTTCAAGTAGATGAAGGTTATGATTGGTCTATTCAGTTGGGAAACGATGCTCCAGATGGAACAGCTTGTTTTGCTGAAATTGTCAAGGATCTTAAACACACCAGTGGTGGAGAATCTTCCACCAATGGTGATGAGTCTTCTGAAGATGAAAACAGCTCAGGTTACAGTGGAAGTTCAGATGAAGAGTCCTCGGGTTCAGGAAATGATCAGGAAGATGACACATCAAGTGTGTCAGTCGATGCAAATATTGATGAGCTATTGGAAGAAACTGCAGCAGGAATTCAAAGAAGATCTATTTTGGTGGATCAAGCTGCTTATTCTTTGTCTTCTCTCCATTCAGCCTTTATGGCGAATGTCGACAGTTCATCAAGTCAGGTATGTGTCGATGAACCCACTTCTGTTAGCTGTGATAACTGTGATAGTTTGCGTGTTAAATGTGCTGATTTAGAGGCAAACATGTCTGAGTTGCAAGGCAAACATGTAGTTTGTTTGACTTGCAAGACAAACATGTTTCTTTGAATGATAAGTGGTGTGAATTGCAAAGCAAGCACGAGGCTTTGCAAGAGAAATATGATGTGACATTCATTCACAACCAGAAGTTGACCGTTGATCTTTCCAAGTGCACTGAAGCCAATATGTTTTATGAAAACCATGAAAAGGAATTTAAGTCAATGATTGAAACGTTAAAGAAAGATAAAACAGAGCTGACAAAAATGGTTTCCAGAAAACAAACTGATATTAATTTGTATATAACTCGTCTTGAGGTAATGCAAAAAGAAATGGCTTGTGTTAAAACAGAAAGTGAGGCGATCCGACTCAAGTTAGACAGTTATTTGAGTTCTAGCTATGTGTTGGATCACATCATTGATGTTCAGAAAGAGAAACGGGATGTCACATGCATAGGTTATAAGAAATGTCCACCACCCGTGAGAAACAATTTTGATGCCCTGCCTGATGAAGAGTATAGGACTCACTTTGAGCCATCTGTTCCTTTGGACGTTGAGGAATTTGCAGCAGGACTCGGATACAAGAAAGAAGTATCGTCAGATTCAGATGTGTCAGCAGATACATTTGTAACTGCTGAACAGAATCAGGATCCTCCAGTTGTGATTGAGGATGCTGATTCTTCTGATGATGAATCCGATGATACTGATTCAGCAAAGTCTGATGCGGTGATAAACGAAGAGGACATACCTCTTGAGAATCATATTCTGTGTGATCCTCCTGCAAAACCCGCTAAGACTGTTGCAATCGAGTCCTCGTCTGAGAAAGAGTCGGAGAGTGTGGATTTGCTGTACACTCTTGTTGGTGATGATAAAATCTATTCAGACAAAGATTTTCCTATTAAGAATGTTAATCAATCTTTAATCAGTAAAGTCTTTGAAAATTCAACAAGTAAGTTTTTAGGAAAGACAGGGTCACGGGTTACAGTAACACAGTGCCCTCCTATCCCAAAGGCTGAAATTAGAAAACAATTTGGCAATCAGAAATTACCAACAGTGCAAAAACAGCAAAATCATACCAAATCTAAAGGTAAAGCACCGACTCAAAGCCAAAAGAAGCCGAATCAGAAGAAGAAGAAGAATGTGAACTTTGTGAAATCTAAGGGAACGGACAAAATTGCAAAGTTTGAAAACCAATCTAACTTAGATTTTGTCAAGAAAGCAACTGTGATGAAAAGGAATGAACAAAATAGTTCAAAACCTAGTACCTCGGGATCACAAAGTTCATCATCGACAAGACGATCACATGATACTTCGGGGTTTGTTGAACGAAGATCATGTTTTGAATGTGGAACAATCGGGCATATCGTTCGAAATTGCCCGTATCTTCATAAACAAAAAGGCATAGTTGATGTTCCCCGTGACCACATTGACCGCAAGCGATCTGGTTCATCAAAACAAGATCCCCGCCTTGTAAAAGAAAGGGAAAAGAAACAGAAACGCCAACAGGTCAAGAAAATTGAAAAAGCAATTAAAACTGATGCGGTTAACAAATCATCTGTTTCTGTCAAACCAGAAAATTCAAAAACTTCTGACAACCATGAAGTTAAAATTTTAAAGAATAACACTGGAATAACAAAACAGACCTGGAAACCAAAAACGGTTAAAGAATCAGGGGGACCATCACAATTTTCAAATCATCAAAGAATAGAGGTTATTGTTATTGATGAAAATGGAAGACCCAAGACCACAATGGCTTGGGTCCCCATCTCCAACTAATTATGTGAGTTCATGTGCAGGGTGTTCCAGGAGGAACTGTCAGTAGTCATTGGATTGTTGATAGTGGGGCATCCAGGCACATGACAGGCGACATGAAGCTTCTCTACGACGTCAAATCTATTAGAGGAGGTTATGTTGCTTTTGCTGGAGATAAAGGCGGATATATTACGGGTGAAGGAATGATTTCCAACGGGGTTGTTAGTTTTGATAAGATCAACTTTGTACAACAACTTGATCACAATCTTCTTAGCGTTTCTCAAATTTGTGATAAGCAGTTCTCAGTACACTTTGATGCAAATGGATGTTATGTGCTGAAACCCGGCTTCAAAATTCCAAAAGAATGGATTCTCTTGTCGGCTCCAAGGATAAATGATTTGTATGTCCTTGATATGAGCCAAGCTATCACAACGTCTGCACAAGCAACATGTTTCGTTTCCAAAGCCACAGAAAAAGACACAATCTCTTGGCACAGACGAATGGGTCACATTCACTTACGCAAAATGAATCATTTGGTATCAAATGAATTAGTGAATGGTGTACCGCTTAAAAACTTCCATCTTCAAGACGTCTGTGTCTCGTGCCAGAAAGGAAAACAAACGAAGAAGCGACACCCTACAAAGAAAGTCAACACGGTGGCTGTTCCTCTTGAACGTTTGCACATGGATTTGTTCGGTCCTGTCAAGCACAAAAGCATTAGGAATGATCAATATTGCCTCGTGATAACTGATGATTATTCAAGATTTTCTTGGGTGGCGTTCATGGCACATAAGAGGGAAACCTTCGGTATTATCAAAAACTTGATCATACAGATTGAGAATCTTTATAACTTGAAGGTTAGGCGGATACGCAGCGACAATGGTACTGAATTCAAAAATCATGCCATGGCGGAGTTTTGCACTTCAAAAGGTATTCTTCACGAATTTAGTGCGGCTTATACTCCTCAACAAAATGGCGTCGCTGAACGTAAGAACCGCACATTGATCGAGACTGCTAGGACTATGTTGGTAGAGTCACAATTGCCGATTCCTTTTTGGACAGAAGCTGTGGCCTCTGCATGTTATACGTTGAACCGAGTCCTTACAGTCAAAAGGCACAACAAGACCTGCTTTGAGCTTATTAACAAACGGAAACCAGATTTGTCATATCTTGAACCGTTTGGAGCTCCATGCACAATAATCGATCCTAATGGAAAGTTTGGGGTAAGAGCAATTGAGGGATACTTTCTTGGGTATTCCACCCCTAACTTAAGAGTCTGGAATCTAGAGACTAAAAGGGTTGAGGAATGGTCTGAAGTCAGAGTACAAAGGCACACTCTACCAGTCAAATGTCCTGGTCAGCCTTGGATGTTCGAGTACGATGACTTTTTCAATTCGATCAATGTTGAAGCAGTTGAAGAAAATGCTGCGGCAAGGATGTTTTTCGAGAGTGACAATGCAACAGATTCACCGTTGGTTCGTCCCATTATTGTCAATCAAGAACCATCTTCGGTGAACTATAATGCTCTCGACAATGAGGATTTTCACGATGCTTCCGAATTGAACGAATCTTCAGAGGATGATGAATTTCTAGATGCAGATCAAGAAGCTCCAGCAACAGCAGTACATGGTACTTCAGAGGGTACACCTCCAGTGGATGTCCCTAGAACAGCTGAAGCTACTGCATCATCCTCTTCGTCAATTCCGGGCCTTGAATTGATTGTTGATCTCAATCTCAACAATCTGGGTACAAATATTCCAGTTCAAGATAATCCAGAAACAAGGATTCATAATACCCATCCTCAACAAAACATCATCGGAAATGTACAAAGTGGTGTTCAAACAAGAAACATGTTGCGAAACAACAACAATGCAGGCTTG
Organism: Helianthus tuberosus; assembly: GCA_030545235.1. Classification (NCBI taxonomy): domain Eukaryota; kingdom Viridiplantae; phylum Streptophyta; class Magnoliopsida; order Asterales; family Asteraceae; genus Helianthus; species Helianthus tuberosus. The sequence goes on from CM060404.1 coordinate 59,199,218, forward strand.
TATGCAACTATCCGAGAATCTGGTCAACAAAATGATTGGTCTTTCGCGTGTTATGTATCACAGGAAGAGCCAAGAACTTGGAAAGATGCTTTGAAAGATAGCTCATGGGTTGAAGCAATGCAGGAAGAACTGCAACAATTCCAGAAGCTTGGTGTCTGGAAACTCGTAGAGAAACCTGCTGGTTACAAGAAGATTGGTACCCGTTGGGTGTTTAAATGCAAAAAGGATGACCGTGGAGTCGTTATTCGAAACAAAGCAAGGCTAGTCGTTCAAGGTTTTCGTCAGATAGAAGGGATCGACTACAACGAAGTGTATGCACCTGTTGCACGTCTAGAAGCAATTCGGATTTTTCTGGCTTATGCCTCATTCAAAGGTTTCAAGGTATACCAGATGGACGTGAAAAGTGCATTCTTACATGGTGTGGTGGAAGAAGAGGTGTACGTCGAACAGCCTCCAGGTTTTGAAGATCCTATCCATCCCGATCGGGTTTGGTTGCTCAACAAAGCTCTATATGGTCTACATCAAGCACCGCGAGCTTGGTACGCAACCTTATCTAATTATCTGCTGGAGAATGGATTTCGCAGAGGTCTTATCGACTGTACTCTTTTCATCAAAGAACAAGATGGAGATCTTCTACTGGTACAGGTATACGTTGATGATATTATTTTTGGTTCTACTAATGATGTTTTGTGTAGGGATTTCGAGCGTGTAATGCAGGATAAATTCGAGATGAGTGCTATTGGGGAAATGACTTTCTTTTTGGGCCTACAAGTACAACAAACTGAGTCTGGGATATTCATCCATCAGACTAAATATGTTGGTGACATCTTGAGCCGGTTCAAGATGTCTGATGCAACGCCCATCGGTACCCCATTGCCACAAAATCACGGAATTACTCCAGACTTGAAGGGTGAAGCTACTAGCCCCTCATACTACCGCGCGATGATTGGATCTCTTATGTACCTCACAGCATCAAGACCAGATATAATGTACCCAACGTGCCTGCTTGCCAGATATCAAGTCAACCCGAAGGCCTCACATCTTGCAGCTGTAAAAAGGATTTTTCGTTATTTGAAGGGTTACCCTGACACCGGTCTATGGTACCCTAGGGATAATAACTTTGACTTGATCGCATTCAGTGATTCTGATTTTGGCGGATGCAAAATCGACGGCAAATCCACAATGGCTGGATGTCAGTTTTTGGGAAATCGCCTAGTCACATGGCAGTGCAAGAAGCAGACGTGCGTCGCTACATCAACATGCGAAGCTGAATACATTGCTGCCTCAAGTTGTTGCTCCCAAGTCCTGTGGATACAACAGCAAATGCGTGATTACGGTTTCGAATTCCTAACTACTCCTATTTACGTTGATAATTCTGCTGCCTTACAGATCACTAAAAATCCTGTGCAGCATTCAAAGACTAAGCACATCGAAATTAAGTATCACTTCATACGTGATTGGTTTGAGAAAAGGCTAATCGATGTTGCTTACGTCCACACCGATGACCAACGTGCCGACCTTTTTACCAAAGCATTTGACAAATCAAGATTTGACTATTTATTATTGGTAAACGGCATTAAGGTCAAGCAAGAGTAAACCAACATCGGAAAATCATTTTTGTAAATACCTTTGTGTTTTAAATTTGTCTTAGTTTATTGATTTTAGGGGGAGTAAATCCAAAATTTGAAAAATCCAAAAACATTGAAAAATTTCAAAAACACAAAAACAATAGAAAAACAAAAATGAGTTTCCTGGCGAGAAAAAGAGAAAATGATAGTACATCAGTGGTCTGTCTAAACCTCTTTAAACCTTAAATGAAAAATGATAAGCAGCTCTATATAAGATGTATCGCTAGGCTCACAATCATTTTAAAGTGTGCAGGGTGATATAAACTTAAATCCGACTGAAGACCAGGTGGGAACCATTCATTGGCATATGGTCTTAGTACCGAAATTTCGTTTGAGAGATTGCCGAGGTTCTGAGATATTCGGTCTTTATGCTGCTTATCATCTGGGTATCATGGTTGTATCTTTTACCGAAAAATAACGGGGACGCAAGTCTAGATCTTCCATGATACCATACATACGTGTACATATTGCATACGACCTCAATAAGTGATAAACAATCACATGTCCAAACAAATAAGTGATAATATATCACATTTATCCGGGAGTCAAGTTCGTCTCTCTGCTGTACGAAAGTACTGACCTGTTCACGGACTTGCTCTTGTGCCCTCATGCATCGAAAATCAAGTTCCTCATCAATAAGTGATTCTATCACATAGGGCTTGTTTTCAATCAAAATAAGTGAGAATCTCACATCATATACGGTCAAACAGATGATAATCGGTATACTCACCGGTAAGATGAACCCTCGTGCATACCTTGATACGGGAATGTGTCGTGATGTGGATGAACACCGGTCGGTAAGTATAAATCATACCTTAAAGTATCCCCTCGCCATGATTACATCTGATAAGTTGAGCTTAAGTGGACAACAATACCGATAATTGTTATAGGATGCTTATCTTAATGTTAATTAACTGAACAACAAGAGTGTTTTGACATGACCGTACACTGATATGATTCTCTTACCCTCGAAACTCGCAAAAAGAATGTCTGTAAATATTTATTTAATGCTTTCAGTTTCCGTAACTTTGTATATATTTATTTACTGCTTTCAGTCTTTACATTTGAAATATTCAAAAAATACCAAAAAGATTTTAGGTGTGTTTTAATTTAAACTTTAGAAAAGCCAAAAAGATTTTATTTCTACCTTATTTTCGATCATACGATGTTGGAGCTCGAGTCTTCGTTACCTGAAACCTGAACGAAAACCGAAAACGACTAAATCTTCATAAACGGTCGAAATTTGCAAGTGTTGAAAGTTAAAATTGAAATTGATAAAATACTTTAAACTTTCAAACTGTCGGACGGTGTTTGTTTAAACAATGGTCACACATGTGTCGTTTGTTTATTTTATATTCCAGGCGGTTGTTCTCATTACGCGTTTAGATTTCTTGCATGTGCAGATTCTAAAGGCAAGGAGAACATGGTCGATGACAAGCTTCGGAATGAAGACACGACGTGAAGGCACTCAAATGATGAAGATGATCGAGTTGCCGCTGACCATCATCAACACCACAAGGATCTCACTTCATAAAGAACAAGTATTTCACGAGCATAACTCAAGGGGGAGCTTATGTTAAGGGGGAGTTTGTCAACACACTTCCTACATGAAACGGGGAGTTTGTTGATACAGTTTCTGCTTTCAAGACGTGAAGACTTTAAAGATCCTCCGACATTGAAGACTTGAAAAGATGTCAAAGACTTGAAGTCACAAAGATCGAGACAAAGCTACAGCCAGACAAAGCTACAGCCAAGGGGGAGTTTGTTGGTGCACTTGTGTCTGTACTTTGTCTGTATTTAGTCTTGGTACAAAACGATGTCTTTGATGTAAGTTTGACCAAGTCAACCATCCTCCGGTTTGACTTGGACAAACAGTTAGACAATGGTTGAAAGATGTGTGTGTCGAAGGATGTGTCATCGAAGGATAGTTTAGATCCTTCGATGAGCTCGAAAGATAACCTCCGAAAGATAGACCACGAAGGATATCATCCTTCGTGGTATATGTGATCACCTTCGAAAGATAGACCACGAAGGATATCATCCTTCGTGGTATATGTGATCCTTCGATGGATTTCAGATCGACAGATGATCTTTCGATCAGTCTGTCTGATCCTTCGACCAGACAATCTGTGTTCGGGTATATATACCCATGTTGTGTGTTCACTTCAGCAAGAGATAAGGAGTTCGAAAGTTAGACACATAGAGAGCATTCTGTTCAGTGAACACACACACACGAAAGTTAGAGAGAGTTTATAGAATACATCTGTAAACCTTGTGCTTGTAACCGAACCTTTCATAGTATTAATACAAGTGGTGTTAATCGTTGAATATTGTGTGTTGTGTTTATCATTGTGCTTGTTCTTTCCTAGTTTGCATGCTAGTTTGGATTCCGCACTCGCTAGTGTGTTAGACATAACAAGGAATAGGTTAAACCTCAACCTCCGAGGGACCTACACTTTCACAAACCTGCATTCCACACTCTATATCATCACATACTTTTACACTTATTTTAATATATATCAAATTATTTTTAGATTATTTTTATTTTATATTCCGTTTATAATTATATAATAAAAAAATAATTAAATTAATTATATCAATAGAAAAACATTAAATAAAAATTAATTATAAATATTCCAACAGCTTTATATTATATTGACTATAAGTTCATAACATATTCCAATCTTCATTTTCAATTCCCAACTTTCAGATTACACTCCAAATTCAGTGTGGGTAAAGGATATCCATGCATTTGACCAAGAGTTTGAGTGGCAAAAAACGATTGGCTAGTTATCATTATAAGAGATTCAATTTCTGATCATTAAGAAGCACATATAGAAGCGTCGAAAAATGACAAAATATGATTTATTTGAATCTAAAGTCTCAATTCCAACAGTGAAAAAGGGGTATTCTTTATTTCGAAATGGTTGAATACGAGATATTTTGATTTGTTTATTATTATTATTATTATTATTACTATTACTATTATTATATTTTTTATTGAGTTATGGATATTTCAATTCATATAAAAGATCCCCAAAAGTGGTTTTTTATACATGTTCCATATATGTCTGCTTTGACTCGAATGAATGTTAATGAAGAAACCTCAATTATGTTATGTTCTAGTAAAATAGGATTCTTGCGTTTTTTTCCTCCTGCTGAGAAAGCATTCATTTATCGGCTCATTTCTTAAAATACTTCAATTGGTACACGCAAGAAATAGGCCAATTCAGCAGCTTTTTGTTCCATTTCCCGCGGAGTAAAATTCTTATTAGTACGAATCAATGGAATGGCTCACTGGCCTTTTATATCCATATAAAGGACACGCCGAGTATAAATACCCTCTTTAAGTTCTATTCTGACGGATTGAATATATATTTTATAAAAAATCGGAGAGAGACCCGATGACTTTTTTAGGAAATCCCCAGCGAAAGATACAAACTATTTTGTCTTTTATATCAAATCGATCATAACCACTACCTACATTCCATGAGAATATGCACCACAAATAGGAGCTAATAAAAGACAAACGATCCTTAAAAAAGACATCACAATTCCTTGTGAAAAAATAAAACCAATTTCCTAAGACAGAAATAAAAATATCAAATTTTTACCAAGATAACTTGAGGTTCCAACCAACAAGAATCATATTTAGCCAACTAAGAATTAAATGGATGGATGAAGAATGACAAGGTGTTTGGTCAGCTAAGAATCGGAGTCGAGCACATATCTAATTCAGAGGATGGGTATGTAAATGACATTGAAAAGGAATGCGTATCACATCGAGAGGACGGGGATGACGACGAGCGTTTGAGGAACTATAACCTATGGGAAGAAAATACTCAACAAATTCAGATTTCTCGTTTGATTCAATTAAACATATTTGATTATGTTTAACTCTTTAGTTATTTTTTAAATTAAAATTTTGTAAATTCTTTTTAAGTCTATGTAGTTTTTTAATTAATATTTATGTAGGTTTTTTAAGTTTATTGGCGTATTTTTTGTTTTTACTTTTTCGTGTATTATCCTTTTTGGGGGCCCAACAAAGTTGTCCGATGACCGATACTATTCCGAAGATTCAGACTTCCGATTCAACCCATGGTGCCGGACAAGCCTCACAATGTACACGGACGAGGTGGGTTTGTCCAGCTTTATTCACGTGGGTTCGGAGGAACAAATATACCCACATTATGGGTGCTTTTAGTTCAATTTTTAAAGCAGCCGGTTCATAGAAAAACATATTAATCTCAACTACGTTCTAGCTAAAATGTAGCTACAATGTAACATTTTAGCTAGTTCTTAGTTGAGGCTAAGTTTTTTCTATAAACAAGCTGGATTACTAACATTTGAAAGTCACCATAAAGGTTGGTCATGTTTCTACTATACCTACCACGAAAAATCGTTACCTAGCCCCTTGCTGGTGCAATTTTGTTTGTTCTGTTGTTGTGGTGATGAATAAAATATTACTTTGCGGTTATTGTAATAATATTTTAAAATATAAAAGGCTAAAGCTGCTCAACCCGACTCTTCAGTTTGATCCAATCATAGACAGGGGCGGATCTAGTATAGAAAGACCGGGTTCCCAGGAACCCAGTCTTTTCGGAAAAAAACGTTTTTTTGTAGTGTAAATCTTGTATGATTTGGAAAAAAACGTTTTTTTGTAGTGTAAACCTTGTATGATTTGAAAAAAAGAACCCAGTGATTTCTCCGGCTGGATCCGCCACTGATCATAGATGATATGGATCACACACCCGGATTAAGTGATTAACAAACTTGTGTACATAGTTAATAATTGAACGTTACTATTGTTGGTACACTTTATGTGGACACGACTCGGCTCGGTGCGACTCGACTCGGTTCGACTCGGTTAGATTCGGTTCGGATCAACTCGGTTAGGTCCGGCTCAAGCCCGACGTCACGACATTCCTCCGTCGTGCGCCCCAGAGTTCGACACGCGAGCCACGGAACGCCGCAAGCAAATTCCCGCAAACACATCACCATGACATCACCTTTGTGATGTCATGATGATGTCATGGATTTTGTCTCATATGTTGAATTCGTGAAAGCTTATAACAGAAATGGATATCTGGGCCGTAATTCTTCACATGTGGGCAGTGACTTATGATGGGCCTTGTCTAATGTTTGGGCTTAACACAACTTGACGAAACAGAATGTAATCAGTATGTATATCGACGAAACAGATAGTGTTTCGTCGACTATGTGTGTTTCGCCGAGGTTTATTTGTGTTTCGTCATTGTCTGGTCTGTGTTTAGTATAAATACTCCTCATTTGTTTCTGTGTGAGATAGATGAGTGCCGAGAGACTTTGAGAGAGTCTGTATAAACTGTGTGTGTATCAGTTATTGGGTTGTACTCATCCAGTTTAATCAATAGAGTGTGTTTCATTGGTTAATCCGTGTTATTTACTATCTGTGTTTGGTTTGCACCGTCTCGGGGATTCCGCACCCGTTACCGTGTTTGTTATAAACAGGGGATAGGTTTACGTTATCGATCCACCGGAAAAACGGGACCTACAATTGGTATCAGAGCTTTGGCTCTAATCCTTGTTTAAAACCAAACAAGTTTCGGTTTTTATCAAGTTTGAACTTGATTGTTTATGATTTTCTGAAAAGTTGTTCTTGACAAGTTCATATATTTTTTTTCTCTGAAAAATTTCCTGAAAATCAGTAAAAAATCTTGTTATTTTGCCAAAAGTTTTATCAAAAACCTTGTTAAGTTGTTTGTTTACGTGTTATACCGGGTTTTTAGTAAAAGTTTTAAGCGATTTCTTGTTTCGGAAAATTGTTCGGGCACCGGAATCTTCAAACATTCATCTTGTTCTTCAGTAAACTTCAAGTTGTTCTTCATATTTCACCTTTTTGATCTTTGGTGAATTTATTGTTTGAATTATTGTGTTTGTGGGTTAAAATATAATTGATTGAATTTTGTGTACCTGTGTGATGATGGTGTGTTGAAAAATTAACTTTGAAAATAGGAAAAGCATTGTGTGTAGTTTGAAAATTGTGGCTGTGTGTCAGTAAGAGATAAGGATTGTTGAAAATATCTCACCAAAAAGATAAGATTGCAATCACTCTCGTCGACATCTGATACGTTTCGTCACCATTCTGAAATCAGTTTCGTCGGAGGTTATATAACCTGTTTCGTCGCAATCATTCATACATCAAGTGTTTCGTCGCATCACTTTAGATAACCTGTTTCGTCATCAAGTTACAACAACCTGTTTCGTCATATGAACATCAGCAGTTTCGTCTCATTATTAATTCAAGTTTCATCATCACGTGATGATTCTGAATGTTCACATTAAATTTCATGTTAAATGTTTGTGGCACAATAATGAATATTGAATGAAAACTATAATTGTCGGCCATTTACAATTCTCGATCAACTCAACATGCATAAGATCTGATTAAAAAAAAAAATCATATAGTTTCGTCGATCAGAACAGTTTCGTCGAGTGTGTTACAAGTTTTTAACAGTGTTTTGCAAAAGTGATTTAACAGCGTGTTTTCAAGTGTATAACCAGGTTTTCACTTACATATATCAATCATGAGTTGTACTAGCCCTTCGGATTGGAGTATGGAACCGAGACCAGGTGAAGATCGGACTTCGGCAACCGCATGGGTAAAGATAGTTTTTGGTGAAAAATTTATAAGTGCAACTCAATGGGCATTGGTGACGAACCAGAATAAAAGCATTCAAAATCTTTTGATAAGTGAGAGCGAAACGGGAAGCAACAATTGTCCGCCAAAGTTAAATCACATAAACGAATATCCGACATGGAAAAGTCATTTCCATACATACGTTCTAGGGCAGAATACCAAATTATGGACGTGCTTCATTTCGCCGTATAATCAAACTCTTGAAGCAGCAGGATCAAATGCCACGGCATTTATGAATATGCAAGAACCCGACAAGAAAGCATATGATCTTGAGAAGAAGGCGTTTGAAATTCTCACACAATCACTTCACAAAGACATCTATCATCAATTCGGCTATTGTACAAGCACGGAAGCGTTATGGGATGCCTTGGTAGCAAGAGGTGAAGGAAATGCAGCGAAAAGAAAGACACAGCATGATCTGTTGAAGAAGAAATTCGAATCATTTCATTTCTTAGAGAATGAAACCCTAAATGATATAACTACTCGTTATTATCATTTGATGAGTGAAATGTATTATTTTGGTATTCTTGCATCTCAACAGGAAATGGTAGCACGGTTTGCTGATGCTCTACCTCCAAAGTGGAGCCCATTCATTGAGCTTCTAAAGCACACGGGCGTTCTAGATACTGTCAATATCTATGAATTCGTTCAAAAGCTGGAACACAAGAATGATGAAGAAATTCGGAAAGCTAAACGAATTGCTGCTTCTCAAAATATCGAAATGTATTCTGGAGGAGGTTTTAACCCGTCAGCTAGTTCCAGTTCAGCTCAGGCTTATTCTGGAGGAGGTTTTAACCCGTCAGTTAGTTCCAGTTCAGCTCAGCAACCAAAGTTACAAACGGCGTTTGTATCAAATACAAACTCTTCTCCGTTTCCTCAATCAGCTCCACCTCATGTTTTCGATCCAAGTGCCTATTTTCCTAAACCTACTGTCGATTGTGGTTCGGCCATACCGTTAGGAAACAGTGATCAAACAAGAACTGCGCTTTACGCTGAAATTGTCAAGAATGTCAATGATGGTGAATCTTCAGGAAAAGATGATAGTTCGGGATACAGTGGCAGTTCGGATGAAGAATCAAACGTCAAGAAGGGAATGGATTCTAAAGCTGATAATTTGTCGAATGATGCTAAGGAGAAATCTGACTTGATCAAGAAAGTTGCTGTTGCTTCAAAAGAAATGGAGAATATTCTCACTGAAGATGGATCTTTCTCTTCTCAGACTGCCTTTATGGCTAATGTCACAGCTTCTACAAGTCAGGTACAATCTGAAACTCCTAGCATATGTAGTGATTGTGCTGATATGAAACATAAATGTGCTGAATTGAAACGTGAATCTGAAACGGTTCATAGTCACAATCAGAGTTTGGTTATTGAACTGTCTAAGTGCAAAGAGGCAAATATGGCTTTAGTTAGAAACGAAAAGGATTTTAAATCTGTAATTGAAACTTTAAAGAAAAGTGTTTCCGAAGTGACCAAAACTGTTTATCATAAACAAGTTAGTATTAACGATTACATTAACATCGTTGAGGAAACCAAAAAGGAACTAGCCATTGCCAAATGCGAGCATGATGCAATCAAGCAAAAGTTGGAGAGTTATTCTAACTCCCGATTTGTGCTCGATCACATAATTGACGTTCAACAACTGAAAGGGAACGTGAAAGGCGTAGGGTATAAGGCGTGTCCACCTCCATTGAGGGGAAACTATACCAAGATGCCCGATGAAGAGGATATGCCTCGGTTCGAACCAAGTGTGCCTCTCGATTATGAGGAAGTTACTACAGGATTAGGGTTCAAACCGGACAGTTCCTCGGAGGGCTCATCTGGAACAACCGAAAATTCAGCATCTGTTGGTACGGAACAAAGTCCTCCCACAGTTGAGGACTATGATTCGTCAGATGATGAACCAGATGTGAGTGATGAGGATAAATCTCTTAAAAAGAACAAAGGAGTAGAAGTGTCTTTTGAGAATCACATTCTGTGTGATCCTCCTACTCCTGTTGTGCAATCAACTGATGCGAAACAAGAGATAGATCCTATCACTAAAACAGTGTCTACTGTTAAAAGTGATAACGTGTTGTATACTTTAGTCGGTGATGACAAAATTTATTCAAACATAGTTTTTCCAATTAAAAATGTCAATCAATCTTTGATTGACAAAGTGTTTGAAGATACTACAACTAAGTTTTTGGGAAAAGCGATCCCAAGAGTTTCAGTAACTCAGTGTAATCCGATTCCAAAAGCTGAAGTTAGAAGAAAATTTGGAAATAAACAATCACCAACAAAGCAACAACCTATCGCTTTTAAGGGTAAACAACAACAACGAGCTCAAAAACCTAAGGTTACACAACCAAAGGCTGAAACAAAAGGAGCTCGTCACAAGAAGAAAGCAAAAGACGTGAAGTTTGTGGCGTCCAAAGGTACTGATAAAGTGGAGACTTTTGAAAATAAGTCAAATACCGATTTTGTTCAAAAGGTTAACATTTTGAAACGTAATAATGATAACAATTACACTCAACACACAAATGGGTGTGAAGCTAGTACCTCTGGGTCTACAACTTCTACGTCTGGTCGTCGATCAAATTCTCCTAAGTTTGTTGAAAGGAGAACTTGTTTCAAATGTGGGAAGTTTGGGCATATCATTAAAGACTGCACAAACTCGCCCAAACCAAATTTTGTAGAAAGAGCACCACCTGAAAAGGTTCACCCACAACGTCGTCATGTTTCACCAAAACATGATAAAAGAACTGTTAAAGAACAAGAAACAAAACAACGACGTCAAAACGTCAAAAAGGTTGAAAAGGCGTTAAAACCGAAGGTTGTCCTAACAAAATCTGTTGAATCAAATGTTAAATATGAAAAACAAAAACAGATTTGGAAACCAAAATCGGTAAATGTTTCAGGGGGAGCTCAATCTATTCCGAATCATCGGGAAATGGATGTCACAATCCTCGATGATGACGGACGACCCAAGTCTGTGAAGGCTTGGGTCCCCCTCTCCAACTAATCTCTGAGTGAGTGTGTAGGATGTTCCAGGAGGAACTATCGATAGTCATTGGATTGTTGATAGTGGAATGTTCTTGCACAAGATAGGCGATAGAATAAATTGTTGCCTTTGATGGAGAGAAAAAGAAGAGAAGACAGAATTGTCTGTCGAAAGAATTTGAAAAGCTTCGACAAAATGAAAATCATTCCAAGAGTTTGGTTGTTCAAGGCTTTGATCGGTTCCCCAGGGTAGATTCAAATCAAAATTGGATAAAGGAAAATGATGAAGTTCACTGGTGTGGTCGGTCAATGTGCTCAAAATGCAAAATAAAAAGAAAAATGATAAGTATCTCTACTAACGATGTATCGGTAGGCTCACAATCAGACTAAAATGTGCAGGATGATACAAACCTAACAGACTTCAAGTCAAGTGGGAACCATTCATTGGCATATGGTCTTAGTACCGAAATCTCGTTTGAGAGATTGTTGAGATCTTAAATATTCGGTCTTTATGCTGCTTATCATCTGGGTATCATGGTTGTATCAAACCGAATCAAAACGGAGACGAAGTCTAAGATCTTCCATGATACTATACATACGTGTACATTTTGCATTCGACCTCAATAAGTGATCAACAATCACATGTCCAAACAAAATAAGTGATAATTTATCACAGATTCTTTGCGGGAGTCAAGTTCGTCTCTCTGCTGTACGAAAGTACTGACCTGTTCACGGACTTGCTCCTGTGCCCTCATGCATCTGAAAATCAAGTTCCTCATCAATAAGTGATTCTATCACATAGGGCTTGTTTTCAATCAAAATAAGTGAGTTTCTCACATTTTTATACGGTCAAACAGATGATAATCGGTATACTCACCGGTAAGATGAACTCTCGTGCATACCTTGATACGGGAATGTGTCGTGTGTGGATGAACACCGGTCGGTAAGTATAAATCATACCTTAACGTATCCCTCGCCATGATTACATCTGATAAGTTGAGCTTAAGTGGACAACAATACCGATAATCGTCATAGGATGCTTATCTTAATGTTAACTAATTGAACAAAAAGAGCGTTTTGGCGTGACCGTACACTGATATGATTCTCTTACCCTCGAAACTCGCAAAAAGAATGTCTGTAAATATTTATTTACTGCTTTCAGTTTCTGCATCTTTGTATATATTTATTTATTGCTTTCCGTCTTTACATTTGAAAAATGATAAATTTCAAAAAGATTTTAGGTGTGTTTTAATATAAACTTTATAAAATCCAAAAAGATTTTGCTTCTAGTTTATTTTTGATTGACCGATGTTGGAACTCGAGTCTATCCTACCCAAAATCCTGATAGTTAGCCGGAAAACAATTACACCTTCATAAATGGTCGAAGTTAACAAGTTTTGAAAGTTAAAGGTTTAAAATTGATCATTTTCTAAACTCTCAAACTGTTGTCGATCGGTGTTTGATTGAGATTTGATCTCATATGTGTCGTCTGTTTAAATGTTAACTATATTCCAAGCGGTTATTCTCATTATGCGTTTAGCTTTCTTGCATGTGCATATGCTAAAGGCGAGGAGAACATGTTCGATGACAAGCTTTGGAATGAAGACACGAAGTGGAGGCACTCAAAGAATAAAATGATCGAGTTGCCGCTGACCCTTCATCAACACCACAAGGATCTGAAAGATTGACAAGTCAAATGATTCACGAGCATGACTCAATGGAGAGTTCATTCTAAGGGGGAGTTTGTTAACACACTACCTAAATAAAAAGGGAGTTTGTTGATATACTTTCTACTTATGACGCGTGAAGACTGTGAAGATCCTCCGACATGAAAGACACGGAAGACGAACCATCACGAGTAGCGTCCAAGGGGGAGATTGTTGGTACACTTTATGTGGACACGACTCGGCTCGGTGCGACTCGACTCGGTTCGACTAGGTTAGATTCGGTTCGGATCGACTCGGTTAGGTCCGGCTCAAGCCCGACGTCACGACATTCCTCCGTCGTGCGCCCCAGAGTTCGACACGCGAGCCACGGAACGCCGCAAGCAAATTCCCGCAAACACATCACCATGACATCACCATTGTGATATCATGATGATGTCATGGATTTTGTCTCATATGTTGAATTCGTGAAAGCTTATAACAGAAATGGATATCTGGGCCGTAATTCTTCACATGTGGGCAGTGACTTATGATGGGCCTTGTCTAATGTTTGGGCTTAACACAACTTGACGAAACAGAATGTAATTAGTATGTATATCGACGAAACAGATAGTGTTTCGTCGACTATGTGTGTTTCGCCGAGGTTTATTTGTGTTTCGTCATTGTCTGGTCTGTGTTTAGTATAAATACTCCTCATTTGTTTCTGTGTGAGATAGATGAGTGCCGAGAGACTTTGAGAGAGTCTGTATAAACTGTGTGTGTATCAGTTATTGGGTTGTACTCATCCCGTTTAATCATTAGATATTGAATCTTTGGTTACACGTGTGTTTTACACTTTGTTTGGTTTGCACCGTCACGGGGATTCCGCACCCGTTACCGTGTTCGTGATAAACAAGGATAGGTTTACGTTATCGATCCACCGGAAAAACGGGACCTACAACTATGACGTTTCTTAAGATGATTGGTAGGTAAAGTAATTTGATACCATTTTGTACGCACTTTATCAAAGTTATAATTACTTTATTGTATCATGCTATATTTTTTTGGCACAAAGCCACTTAAGAAGCTAATATAATAAGCATGTGGAGAAATATTTATGTATTTACCTTTTTTCTTTTTGAAAAGAAACTGCTTTATGTGTACTTTAGACCCGTGATTCTCTTTCTCAAGTGCGAAAAGCTCAGCGACCATAAGGTCGCTTTTGAGTTACGCGGAAGTTAATTACACATATATATCAAACAATCAATATTATCTTTTGAAATGCCTCAAACTCGTGGGTCTCATCCGTTGAATTTACACTTTAGCAAATAGTTCTTAGACTCATCTGTTGAATTTATTCTTTAGCAAATAACTCTTAAGGGCTGTTTGGTAGCCTCTTAGTGATTCCAATACGAGTTTACCTCTGAATTAGTCAGCACTAAGTGTGTTTGGTCCACTGACTAGATACCAATGAATTAGTTAGTAAGTCTCATATCCATTAAGTAAAATGATTTAGAATAAAATTTTATCCTTTTATTCATTCACATGTGTTCATAACCCTCGCTGACCAATCACGCATGTTGATGCACTTTGTGTGGACGCGACTCAGCTCGGTTCGACTCGGCATTAGAGACTTGAAGACACGAAGATCGAGACAAAGCTACAGCCAAGAGGGACTTTGTTGGTGCACTTGTGTCTGTACTTTGTCTGTATTTCGTCATGATACAAAACGATGTCTTTAATGTAAGGTTGATGTAAGTTTGACCAAGTCAACCATCCTCCTGGTTTGACTTGACCAAACAGTTAGAACATTGGTTGAAAGATGTTTGGGTCGAAGGATGAGTCATCGAAGGATTGTTTATATCCTTCGATGAGCTCGAAAGATAATCTTCGAAGGATAGACCACGAAGGATATCATCCTTCGTGGTATATGTGGATCCTTCGAGCTGTTTCAGATCGACAGATGATCTTTCGATCAGTCTGTCTGATCCTTCGACCAGACATGCTGTGTCGGGTATAAATACCCGTGTGTGATGTTCTCTTCAGAAGTTAGACAAAGAGTGCAGAAAATAGAGAGACACACACAAGGGAGAGCATTCTGCTGGAAATACACACACACGAGAGAGAGAGAGTTTGCAGAATACATTTGTAAACCTTGAGCTTGTAACCGAACCTTTCATACGTATTAATACATGTGGTGTTAATCGGTGAACTTTGTGTGTTGTGTTTGTGCTTGTTCTATCTCGGTTTGCATGCTAGCTTGGATTCCGCACTCGCTAGTGTGTTTGACATAACAAGGAATAGGTTTGACCTCAACCTCCGAGGGACCTACAAGTGGTATCAGAGCCGTGGCTCTTTTCCTTGTTAAAAACCGGGTTTATACAAGTTTTTGGAGTGTTTTGGATCCGTTTTTACTGTTTTTCTCGCTTTTTCAGACGTTAAAACGTGGTCTAAACTGTCCGGGTGTGTTAAGGAACGGGTTGGGTAACTTAAAAACTTGTTTTTAAGGTGTTTGACAATTTCTGGCCAAAATTCCGGCCTCTCCGGTGACCGGTTTACTGGATAAGTTTATTATATTTTATTGTTCAAATCTTGTTTTTGGTGAAAATCATGGTCTGACCATACTTTCTGCCGAAAGATTTACCAACCCATCACCTTTTTCACCAACCTGTCACTCTTTGTCAACTGTGTCAGAGCAGTTCGAAAGATATCCTTCGAAGTCGAAAGATCATCTTTCGATCAGTGGAGGTTCGATAGATCATCATCCTTCAAACCAAGGAATCATTTCGAAGCATACATCTTTCGATCTACAGTTCTTTCTCGAAAGATAAGGATCCTACGATTGGAGAATCTTTCGAAGTCATTGTTCGAAAGATAAGGATCCTTCGGTTGGAGAATCTTTCGAAATCATTGTTCGAAACTCAACAGTGATCTTTCGAAAACTGTTGATCCTTCGAACAAGTCTTGATCTTTCGATACTTGTCTGTTTAAGTTTAACAAGTTTGTGTGTTTCAGGTCTTTCGATCAAGGATCCTTCGGCTGGTTGTTATCTTTCGAAATTTTAACATAGTTTGTGAAAATTAAATTTTTAAAGAGAAAACTTGTTTTTCAAATTTTAAATCTATTTTCACTTAATATATTAATTTTTATAAAATGGGAACAAACGGTCAATGGGATCCAACCGCGTGGACTCTAATTCCACAATCACCAGCTACGCAATCATCAGCTACGCAATCTGCGTCAGATTTCAACAAAGCATGGATGCAGGCCATTGCCCCACCTCAAGCTGCGATGATAACTGCAAATCAATGGGCATTGGTCACAAATCAAAGCAACAGCATTCAATCTATGATGCAGAACGACAGTGAAACTGGTACAAGCACGAAACCGCCAAAGCTAAATCATATCAATGATTGGGGATGGTGGAAAGAAAGGCTGAGAACTTATGTTCAGGGGCAAGGTCAAGATCTATGGATGTGCTTCTTCACCGCATTTGACAATGATTTGGAAGTTGCAGGATCTAATCCAGAAACTTACAGCACTATGTCTGATGATGATAAGAAGAAATTTGAGTTAGAAAAGAAGGCATTCATGATTCTCACACAAGCTCTTCACAAAGACATTTATCACCAGTTTGTTTACTGCACGACTACTAAAAGCTTGTGGGATATGCTCACGTTACGATGTGAAGGAAATGCTCAATCTAGAAAGATCAAGCAAGAATTACTGAAGAAAGAGTTTGAAGGTTTCACGTGTATGGAGAATGAGACTTTGGCAGAGTTATCTACAAGGTTCCATCACTTGTTGAGCGAGATGTTTGGTTTTAGAGTCACTGCCACTCCACAAGAAATGGTGAAGAGATTCGCTGATAGCTTACCAGCAAAATGGAGCAGTTATCTTGAGATTCTCAAAGAAAATGGTGTTCTAGACACAATCAACGTGTATGAGTTGATTCAAAAACTGGAGAACAAGGATGTAGAAGAAAAGCTTAAGGCAAAAAGAATACTAACTCCTCAAAATCCAGAGATGTACTTTGGGATTGCAGGAGGTATCAGTGGAGAAAAACCAGCCTCTCAACATGCGAAGCTTCAAACAGCCTTCATCTCAAACACCGGACCTTCAACAACAGATCAGTTTGATCCTTCAGCTTACACGATATTTTCTAGACCGAATGTGCAACCGACAGCTCAGCAGCAACAACCACAACAGCAAGGTTTTTATGGAAGCTCTTCAAACTTTCAAGCCACTTCCAATCCGAACACAGTCAGATTAGACACTTCCAACTTTTCCAAAGTCAGTGTCTAAGTAGCCAAGGAGCATATGGAGATGTTGAACACCTTGGTTAGTGCTTATTGTGGATTAGTCGCAGGTCAGATTGGGAATATCAATCTAACCAATGAAGATTATCAGCAAGTGGATAAAGAAGAGTTTGAAATGATGGATATCAAATGGGCTCTTGCTAGTGCAATTCGAAGAGCAAAGGAGTTTATGGAAAGGACGGGGAGAACCAACTTGGAAAGCAAGAAAGACACCAAGTATGGGTTCGACAAGCAAGCTGTAACGTGCTTTAACTGTGGTGAACGAGGTCATTTCAAAAGGGAATGCACAAGACCAGCTCAGCATGGAAACCAAAATCCTTTCAGAAATCAAGGAAACCAGCGGAACCAGAACAGGAACAATGTTCGTACGATGATACCTGTCAACAACCAAAGCCAAGCAGGGCCATCAAATGCCAACCGGGCACTTGTGGTTCAAGTAGATGAAGGTTGTGATTGGTCGCTTCAGTTTGGAAATGATGCTCCAGATGGAACAGCATGTTTTGCTGAAGTCGTAAAGGATTTAAATCACGCCAGTGGTGGAGAATCTTCCACCAATGGTGATGTATCTTCTGAGGATGAAGACTCTTCTGGTTATAGTGGAAGCTCAGATGAAGAATCCTCCACTTCAGGGAATGATCATGTGGATGAGACATCAAGTGCGTCAGTCGATGCAGATATTGATGAGCTTTTGGAAGAAGCTGCAGCAGGAACTGAAAGAAGATCTAATTTGATGGATCAAGCTGCTTACTCTTCGTCTTCTCTCCATTCAGCCTTTATGGCTAATGTCGACAGTTCATCAGGTCAGGTATGTGTCGATGAACCCATTGCTGCTAATTGTGATAACTGTGATAGTTTGCGTGTTAAAAATGCTGATTTGGAGACAAACATGTCTGAGTTGCAAGGCAAACATGATGCTTTACAAGCTAGTTTGTTTGACTTGCAAGACAAACATGTTTCATTGAATGATGAGTGTTGTGAACTGCAAAGCAAACACGAGACTTTGCAAGAGAAATTTGAAATCACACACAAACACAATCAAGAATTGATTGTAGATCTGTCTAAAGCAACTGAAGCTAACTTGTTTTTAACCAGAAATGAAAAGGAATTTAAAGAAACAATTGCGTCATTAAAACATGATGTTTCAGAATTACAAAAGGCTGTTTTGCGAAAACAACATGCTAACAATAATGTTATTGACACAATTGAAAAGCAAATGGTAGAGTTGGCAACAGCTCGATGTGAATGTGAGACGATTAAGCAGAAACTGGAAAGCTATTCCAATTCCCGCTATGTTTTGGATCACATTATTGACGTTCAAAAGAAAAAGGGGGATGCAAAAGGTGTTGGATTCAAATCATGTCCTCCCCCAATGAATCACAATTACTCCACATTGCCTGATGACGAGGATATGCCCCGTTTTGAACCTACTGTGCCACTCGGTCTAGATGACTTTGCAGCAGGCCTCGGGTTCACAACTGGTACATCATCCTCGAGTCAATCAGAATCTGAATCTGAAAATGAGACAGATTCATCGTGTGTTAAGGAACAGAGTCCTCCCATTGTTGAGGATGCTGATTCTTCGGATGATGAATCTGAAGAAATTGTGAAACAACAGTCTAACTCGGTTACAACAGATATTCCAATTGAGAATCACATCCTGTGTGATCCACCAGTGAAACCGAGTAAGACTGAAATGTCAAAAGCCATGGAGTCTCTTGTATCTAGCAGTGAAGAGAATAACTTGTTGTACACGCTCAAAGGAGATGACAAAATCTACTCTAACAAAGATTTTCCAATTAAAAATGTAAATCAAGATTTAATTGAGCAAATTTTTGAAGGATGTACTGATAAGTTTTTGGGGAACAAAAGTGGCAAAGTTACCGTCACTCAATGTGATCCAATTCCGTGTGAACAAATTAGAAAACAATACGGAAACCAAAAACCACCAGTCGAGCGAAAGCAACAAGTCAACTCCGGAAAGGGTAAGGTACAGGGAAAGAAAGCTCAGAACAAGAATGCTCAAGCACCTAAAGTTCAGCCGCCTAAGACTGAACAACCAAAGGTTCAACAACAAAAGGTGAAAAACAAAAGAGCTCCTGTTAAGAAACGAGAACCGAAAATGAACTTTGTTGGATCCACGGGTTCAGACAAACTTGAAACATTTCAGGATAAATCTAACATTGATTTCATAAAACAAGTTAGAATTTTAAAACGAAATGATCAGAATAATTACACCCAACACACCAACGGATGTGATTTAGGTCCAAGCACATC
The DNA here is from genome assembly GCA_030545235.1 of Helianthus tuberosus. NCBI lineage: Eukaryota > Viridiplantae > Streptophyta > Magnoliopsida > Asterales > Asteraceae > Helianthus > Helianthus tuberosus. Next base: position 59,218,743 of record CM060404.1, read on the forward strand.
TAGATCACAAAGTTCATGGTCTGGTTCTCCGTATGGTCATCAGCGTGTTTCTCCGAAGTTTGTAGAGCGGAGAACATGTTTTGAATGTGGGACAGTTGGGCATATTGTAAGATATTGCCCACACGTGCAAAAGCTAAAGTCAAAAACGAGTGCTCCCCAAGAAATCGATTACCGAAAACGATCAGTTTCCCCGAAACAAGACCTACGTGTCTTGAAAGAAAGGGAAAAGAAGTTAAAGCAAAAGAATCAAAAGGTAATTGAAAAGGCCTTAAAATCAGAGGTCAAAGAAGAAAAACCTGTACAAGCAAAATCTGAAACTGTAAAACCAGTAAATGCTAAAACAATAAATTCAAATACTGGTAAAGGACAAACAGTTTGGAAACAAAAGCAGGTAATTCAATCAGGGGGAGCACCACAGGTTCTTTTTCCTAATCATCGAGTGATTGAAATCACTTTCCTTGATGATCAAGGTCGACCCATGTAACACCCCAAAATATGCAAATTATTTATGTTACCTAAAAAGTCTAGTCTTGTTATATTTAACCTAGTTAAGTATTTATGTTAGTAACTTGATTAGAAGGAAGGTTATATGACAAATAAACAATCCAAGTAATTAGAGGGACCAAACTTGTTAAAAAGGATGGAAGTTTTAATTAAAACAAATAAAAGGAAAAAGGAAAAACACAAACACACATTCTGGTGTGTTCGTATGGATCGACCAGGAGCAGGAGACCAAGAAGAAACCCTAGTTTTCAGAAAATCACAAGATTAGGAAGGAATTAAGGGCCTAAACTGATGCATGAACTCAAATCTTTAACCATCTAAGCTTGTTCAACACAAGGTATGTCAAAAATTCTGATTTGGTGTGTTGTAGAAAGTGGGTTTTAACCCAATCATGAATCTATGTGGAAATCTTGTGTAATTGTGAGTTAGGAATTCACAATAGAATGAGAAGTTTGCTTAATTTCGATTGTTTAGACAATTTAGGGTTTATACCCATTGTTGTAGGAATATGATGAACATGATGATTTAAATGATATGCTCATAGATATGAATTGATACATAATCAGTGTGTGATAGAGAAATTAGTTAAGTTAATGTAGGGTGAAAGAAAGATATGAATATGATTGCTTCTTGTTAGACTAGAAAAGGGACAAGTAGAATTATGCTATGAACACTTGTATCTTGTGCATTGTTGATATTGTGCACACCAAGTGTTTGATGAAATGTCTAAAAGACAATAATGAGTGAAATTGTATGCAAGTAATAGGTAAACAGATATAGTTCATGTGAAGATTATGTAGGGGGCGATGTTGAGTATGCTTTATGCTTGTTTGAATAGATTAATGAAGGTCATATGTGAGATGTGAATTTAATAGGGTTGTTCATATGTATAAGCATGTATGCTAATAAGAATATGAATGTAATGACATGAATGTATAGGAATCATGTCAAGATGGTTGAGGGCGTGGAAGGCTAACGGGCTAAGAAGACTCAAGTAAGCGAACGCAAACACAGGCACGCAAGGTAAGTGAACTCCGAACTTACCCTTTTGTTTGGTAATGTATTTAACGGTAATTTATTTAATGTAATGTAAGAAGATATGAATCGATGTTGTTACTAAGGTATGTTTTAGTGGAATGAGTCGGAATTGGTTAAGAGAGAAATTCAATTAAGTAAAGGTAAGAAAGGGAAGCTAATGATACTAACCGTGTTTCTATTGAGAACTAATGTGAAGTATAGGCATCTTAACAATGGAAGTGATGGTTGACTCCGCTATCCGATGCAAGTGATCAAATGGATGGATGAAAGGGCTAGTACAAGAGAAAGCATGATATGTTAACGTCTAATTATGAAAGGTTTAGATTTTATATATTATGTCACCGGTTACTAATGATGTGATTGAATGTGGTGACTGCAGGTTGAACAGCTTTATGATGTTTCATAAAGAAGTGTACGCGGTTGAAGATCGAGTCAACGCATGGATTGTACGTGGGTGTGAATGTGGTCACTTAATTTTATATAAGTATGTTAGCTTTTAATTAATTTATAAAAAGGGATTAATGTATTTAAGTGAAAGAATGTGTATAATGAAAGAAAATTTTTAAAGTTTGTATTTCCGCTGCAATTCTCGATTATAACGTGTTAGGGCGTTACAACCCAAGTCCACAAAGGCTTGGGTCCCCCTCTCCAACTAATCTCTGAGTGAGTGTGTAGGATATTCCAGGAGGAACTTTCGATAGTCGTAAGATTGTTGATAGTGGAGCGTCCTTACACAAGATAGGCGTCAGAAGAAATTGTTGCCTTTGATGGAGAGAAATGAGAAAAGAAAGGAAAAAGATAAGAAGACAAACATTCCGATGAAGGAATGATGGTGAAAGAATGTGGTTGAATGAAGTTGCAAAATTTGGCCAGATGATTCATGTGCCAAAATTTGGTTGTTATGGTTTTTGATCGGGTCCTCAGGAAAGATTCGAATGAAGAGTACGCGCCTGTAGCACGTCTGAAGCTTTTCGAAGATTCATGGATTTTTCTTCCACAAGAAGTTCAAAGTCCACAAGATAAACGTGCAGTGTACATTTCTTCGCGGTGTGATTGAAGAAAATGTGTTTGTTGAACAAACCAACCGGGTGTGCGGATGCCTTGGCATGGATTGAACAACCGCACACTACTTCTCAAAGAGAAAGACAAAGACCTTCGCTGGTGCAATGTGGAAGACCAGCCGGACCCGGAGGTTTATGATCTTGTTGCTGTGAAGAGATTTCTAAGTAGCTACAAAATCGACTTTGAAATCCACACCGGGTGGATATCCAGTTTGGGAGAGCCCTCAGATTCCTTGCAATGCACGAAGCAGTTGCAGGATACGGTTTTAAAATTCTAATCTCTCTTTTACTTGTCGATATTTAAACTGCTTTTTGAATTATTATCTCGTACAACACTCTTTGACCAGACAATGTTGTCATGGTCCGCACCGCTTACCGACATACCAACTGATTTTTTCCAAAATTCGGAACATCATTTCTGATTCAAAATTAATTTTGGTAAACGGAATTGAGGTAAAACATGAGTTAACCAACATCGGAAAATCATTTTTTTTGTAAATATCTTTGTGTTTTTAATTTTACCTTAGTTTGTTGATTTTAGGGGGAGTAAATCCAAATCTGAAAATCCAAAAACATTGAAAATTTTCCAAAACACAAAAACAGTAGAAAAACAAAAATGAGTTTCCTGGCGAGCAAAAGAGAAAATGATAGTACATCAGTGGTCTGTCCAAACCTTTTTAAACCTAAAATGCAAATCGATAAGCAGCTCTATATAAGATGTATCGGTAGGCTCACAATCATTTTAAAGTGTGCAGGGTGATATAAACTTAAATCGACTGAAGACCAGGTGGGAACCATTCATTGGCATATGGTCTTAGTACCGAAATTTCGTTTGAGAGATTGCCGAGGTTCTGAGATATTCGGTCTTTATGCTGCTTATCATCTGGGTATCATGGTTGTTTCTTTTACCGAAAAATAACGGGGACGCAAGTCTAGATCTTCCATGATACTATACATACGTGTACATACTGCATACGACCTCAATAAGTGATAAAATATCACATTCATCCGGGAGTCAAGTTCGTCTCTCTGCTGTACGAAAGTACTGACCTGTTCACGGACTTGCTCCTGTGCCCTCATGCATCGAAAATCAAGTTCCTCATCAATAAGTGATTATATCACATAGGGCTTGTTTTCTATCAAAATAAGTGAGAATCTCACATCATATACGGTCAAACAGATGATAATCGGTATACTCACCGGTAAGATGAACCCTCGTGCATACCTTGATACGGGAATGTGTCGTGATGTGGATGAACACCGGTCGGTAAGCATAAATCATACCTTAACGTATCCCCTCGCCATGATTACATCTGATAAGTTGAGCTTATGTGGACAACAATACCGATAATTGTTATAGGATGCTTATCTTAATGTTAACTAATTGAACAACAAGAGCGTTTTGGCCTGACCGTACACTGATATGATTCTCTTACCCTCGAAACTTGCAAAAAGAATGTCTGTAAATATGTGTTTACTGCTTTCGTTTCTGCATCTTTGTATATATTTATTTACTGCTTTCTGTCTTTACATTTGAAATATTGAAAAATTCCAAAAAGATTTTAGGTGTGTTTTAATATAAACTTTCTAAAAAGCCAAAAAGATTTTATTTCTATTTTATTTTCGATCGTACGATGTTGGAACTCGAGTCTATCCTACCCAAAATCCTGATTATAAGCCGGAAAACAATTGCATCTTCATAAATGGTCGAAGTTAACACATTTTGAAAGTTAAAGGATTAAAATTGTACATTTTCTAAACTTTCAAACTGTTGTCGGTTGGTGTTTGATTGAGATTTGATCTCATATGTGTCTTTTGTTTAAATGTTAACTATATTCCAAGCGGTTGTTCTCATTATGCGTTTAGCTTTCTTGCATGTGCAGATGCTAAAGGCGAGGAGAACATGGTCGATGACAAGCTTTGGAATGAAGACACAAAGTGGAGGCACTCAAAGGATAAAATGAACGAGTTGCCGCTGACCTCTCATCAACACCACAAGGATCTAAAGAATTGAAGTTCAAAAGATTCACAAGCATGACTCAATGGAGAGTTCATTCTAAGGGGGAGTTTGTTAACACACTTCCTAAATTAAATGGGGAGTTTGTTGATACACTTTCTGCCTACGACGTGTGAAGACTTTGAAGATCCTCCGACATGAAAGACACAGAAGACGAACCATCACGAGTAGCATCCAAGGGGGAGTTTGTTGATGCACTTTGTGTGGACGCGACTCAGCTCGGTTCGACTCGGCATTAGAGACTTGAAGACACGAAGATCGAGACAAAGCTACAGCCAAGAGGGACTTTGTTGGTGCACTTGTGTCTGTACTTTGTCTGTATTTCGTCATGATACAAAACGATGTCTTTAATGTAAGGTTGATGTAAGTTTGACCAAGTCAACCATCCTCCTGGTTTGACTTGACCAAACAGTTAGAACATTGGTTGAAAGATGTTTGGGTCGAAGGATGAGTCATCGAAGGATTGTTTATATCCTTCGATGAGCTCGAAAGATAATCTTCGAAGGATAGACCACGAAGGATATCATCCTTCGTGGTATATGTGGATCCTTCGAGCTGTTTCAGATCGACAGATGATCTTTCGATCAGTCTGTCTGATCCTTCGACCAGACATGCTGTGTCGGGTATAAATACCCGTGTGTGATGTTCTCTTTAGAAGTTAGACAAAGAGTGCAGAAAATAGAGAGACACACACAAGGGAGAGCATTCTGCTGGAAATACACACACACGAGAGAGAGAGAGAGTTTGCAGAATACATTTGTAAACCTTGAGCTTGTAACCGAACCTTTCATACGTATTAATACATGTGGTGTTAATCGGTGAACTTTGTGTGTTGTGTTTGTGCTTGTTCTATCTCGGTTTGCATGCTAGCTTGGATTCCGCACTCGCTAGTGTGTTTGACATAACAAGGAATAGGTTTGACCTCAACCTCCGAGGGACCTACAACGCACCACCTCCTCGACCCCCTATCACCTCCACCACCACCACCAACCAATCAGGCCAAGCCAAGTTAGTCCTCTTACTAGTTCAAAGTCTCTTATTCAATCAGACCTCTTTATGGCTCAACACTTACTAGCACAGATGTCGCTAAACAACGCCTTAGATTCATAAATTAAAATATACACAATATAAAAGCATACAATCCAAACATTCAAGTCAAATACAACAACAAATTAATCATCTCAAACCAAGATGTGAACTTTGATGTCGGTTATGGATTCCAGATCTGAAAACAAACCAAGTTGTTAACTATATGCATCCATATACTTCAAAATCAATGGAAACCAATTCTCATGGATAACCATCCGAAGAAACAAAAGCTTTAATGTGTTTTTAAAACAGAAACTTCAAGTTTCACACTAAAACAGATCCAAGCCTCCCCTAGACCTCTTGAGTAGGGAATGAGAATGAACCACCATTGCACTCTATCGGTCCACACACGAATCCAACTCGAGAATCCCCAAAAAGGCATTTCTCCTACTAGAATTCTCTCTCACTCTTGATCTCAAAAGGGTAAGGTGAAGAATGAGAGAGTTGTGATATAATGCCCCATTTAGGGTTTTGCCAAAGTTACCCCTTATGGGCCTTAACAAACATTACTCATATGTAGTTACCCCCACCCCCCCCTTTCTAAAATTTGAGGTGTTACAGTATTTATTCAGAAATATATCTACTCGTGTTGAAGTCTTTTTATGCCTTATCATAGAACCCTATAGGGGTGAATATGTTATTTTGATTTTCATGACTAATGTATGTAAGATCTTTGCTTTTTAAAAGTAGTTCTTACTAAAACTTGCAAAACACAATTAAAGAGATATTGCTTGAGAGGATATTAACAAATTCAGCTTACATTTTATCATTATACCAAAATGTCAAATGAACCATCACGTCAAATGAACCATCACCGCTATGCCATGGCAGAACAAGCAAACTACAAAAACATCAACATGCCATATTATGTCCACGCCCATGCCCACAGACATGTCCGCAGGAAAGGGAGTAAGGTACCATATCTGAGCCACCACTTCTTCCTTGATGCTAAGGAAATAATTCCCTTTTACAGTTTACATATAAACCCTTAGGAGGTTATACCTTCCCCGAATGTGTGATACCAAAAGTCTTTGTTTTTAAGTAACTCACAACAGTTTTGAACCGGAGCATCTTAGCCCTTTGTCGAAACCCCCTCTCGTGACGCCCACATACAACCCAAGGTGAGCCATCCTTATAGTGCAAATAAAATGGTTGTAAACCCAGGTTTCAAAGAGGGTACACACTAATTAGTTTTTTTTTGTATTTGCTGTTGCTTGTCTTGTTATAATAAGATTCTCTTAACAGTTTTCTTTAGCGAAGAGTAAAATTTGTTGACTAAAACCAAGTATGTTATAACAAGAAAAAGAAGACAGTTAGATAAATCTGATATCTGAAATCACTTGCAAAATCAAGCATCAAGACTCCAAGTGCCCTAGTTGATACATACTAATTTGTGTTTCATTATCATTCCCCTATCAATGGATAGCATCATATTATTTGTAACAGAATGAGATATCAAGTAATTTCTCCTTCTTTCTCACTAGATTTTTTTTTTGTAAGATCTTTGTTTGCCACCAAAAGAGATATCTTTCTCAAAGTGTGATATACACGTTAACCTATACCAATCACCAAACATATAATTATAATACATACAAGATTCTAATATCCTATTCCTAGCTTTGTCTATCAGTCAAATTGTTATAAAAGGGAAACATAAAAGGGACCAAGAACATATGCAAGTGCTCCAATATATATATGTCTAAATTTGATGATTACTAGCAACATAACAACATCCATCTTTCTAATACAACTTTTCTTTCCCCTCGATATTTCATAGAGAATGGGCAGAAAGGGTTGGACTTGGAGACAACTCGAAGCATCCTTGCCAGAAAACCAGATGAAGAGTATTTTCAAAGCATTTGACACCAACGGAGATGGCAAACTTAGTCGGAAAGAGTTAAAGGTATGCTTGAAAAAGTTTGGCCTACATTTCGCAGGCTTCAGAGCTTGGCATGCAATCAGTCATATTGATGCTAATGGTGATGGTATGATCGGCGAGGATGAGATAAAAGAGCTCATTAAATATGCATCCAAGTGGGGAATTATAGTCACTCCGTAGATTGAAATTGCAATATATACTATTGATGTTAAGGATCCATGCATGCAACTGGTTTCATTTTCCATGGTTGGTTTTCTTAAAGATCGAGGTCATGTTTCTTTATGTAACATAATTAGGAACTAGTAGACCCTACCACTGTGATCTATCTAATGTTTATCTTGCTAGTTTTTGTTCTACTAAAGAACTTCTATTCTATTTTTTTCCAGTTAATGATTTCGTGCTTGTCAATTGAACCGGTCCTTTAGTGTACAACTATTCAAAACCTATTTGCACAATATATCAACATTAATGTAAATGACAAATTGATAAATTCCAATTTTATGATACTCTCAAAAGAGAAGATATATTACATTATTAAGGATAATTGAGAATAAAGTTCATTGGATACTTTTAAGTGAGGAAAATTAGTTATTATAGTCCAGGGTGCACTATTATTTTCTTATTAGATATTTTAATACCTATAAGCATAAATTCACACCTGCTGCAAAGCCACCCCACTTGGCCAATTTTGGATATGCAACTCGAAGAAACTCAAGGTGAGGTCTTAGGTTTAAATCTGGACTAAGATGATTAATTTAGATTTGGATAAATTACACGTTTTGTCCTTTATCTGAATACTACTTTTCAGACGGTGTCCTTTTCAACGAATTTTGATATGTTTTGCCCTTTATAGGAAAAATCCTTGCATGTTACATCCTTTGGGCCTTATCCAGATAGTTTTTCTTGTTAAATCTGATCATGTGGACCCCACATAAGGGTATTGTTGCCTTTTCACATCTTAATATATAAATAAAACCTTTTTTTAATAAAATATATAAAATCCACCTTGCCTTCCCACCCACTCTATTCTCTCTCTCTCTCTAAAAACCCTAATACCCTCACCCTCCCTCTCTTTAAAAACCCATGATCAACACCACCATCCACCTTGTCCTCAACCACCATCCAGCAACACAACCACCATCCAGCACCGCAACAAAGAACTATAATCCAATTAACTGAAAATTTCAAGCCCCTTCTTTACTCACCAGATCACCACTGAACAAAACCCCAATCAACCTCAGTCACCACCTAGACAACCACCACCAATGGCGCCATAAAGTAGTGGCTTAACCTTCAAACTCCACCCACTCGTCATCGTCAATATCTCCAACCACCACACTCACGTCAAATCCCAGTCGCAACCGCCCACTGCCACAGTCTTTAAATTAAAATCCAGAGAGAGTTAGTGAGTGAGATAGAGAGATAAACCAGACAGATGGTGGGTTATGGTGGCCGATTTGGGGTTAGGGTTCTAATTTGAGGTCAGTTTTGGTCTTAAATAAAGGTTATGGTGGCCAATTTGGGGTTAGGTTCCGATTTGGTGGCTGATTTGGGGATAAACCAAAGAGGGTGTGTTATGGTGGCTGATTTCGGGTTAGTTGTAGTCTGAAATAAGGGTTGTGGTTTTGATTGCGGTTTGAAATTGGGGGTAAGGTGGTTGTGGTGGTGAACTGAAAGAGGGGGATGGACGGGTGGTAAGGTGGTTGTTGTGGTGGTGAACTGAAAGAGGGGGATGGCTGGGGAGTAAGGTGGTTTTTATGGTGGCTGAGGTGGTAGTGGGTGGGGTGGCGGTGAAGATGGCTGTTGTGGGGGTGATAAGGGTGAGATGTTTTAGAGAGAGATAGAGAGATGAGAGTAAATTGACAAAATTACCCTCATGTGCGTATCACATGACTAGACTTAACAGACTTTTTAACTGAGCTGAGTATAAAGGACAAAACGTGCAATAAAATTCCATGTGAAGTGCAAAAGCTGTCAAAATTCGTTGAAAAGGACACCGTCTGATATACGGTATTAAGATAAAGGACATTTCTTGTAATTTTTCCTTTAGATTTCCTGGAGTAAGAGGGTAGAAGCAAGTGTTGTCATTCAAAAATAAATAATATTATAGTGAATGGTGAAATTCAGATCGGGAACAAAAACCGAAATCCGATCATTAATACAACAAATATTGTATTGCTTAAAAACAATCAACATCAGAAGGTTTTACATAGCGACTTATATATGATTTGAAACGATGTGTTAGATGCATCCCGACGTTTGGTGATTTTTGGTTATAATAAACCACTAGTGACATCCAATCTACTATCGTTCAAACCTATTAACAGTACCAAAATTTACAGATCTAATTTACTAGATGCCGCATGGCCCAAATACATAATATATTGTTTTAACATAAAAAATTAGAAGTAAAATGCAACAGCAGATTTAAGCAACCGATACAACATTGAAGTTTAATAGTAACCCAAAGCTAGGGAAGAATGGTAAACTAGCACGTCCCATTCAATCATTACAAACAATGAATTATTTTACATAAATTCCAATGTTTTCACTGTCATACCCCAACCGATGGCGGAAACATCGGGGCATGGCACTGAGCGAAACAGATTGTCCATGAGTATCCATAACAACTATTTATTATCAAATAATTAACCGTCATGTCCCATACCACAACATATCCAAATAAAACAGTTATTACAAATAATTGTCTCAAAAACAAATACTGTTCCGACGACTCAGATTTAAGCATGACATAGCTAGACCCCTAGCTTGATTCACCAAAGCACAACATTTCCTAACATTTAAGCACATGTCACATAGTGTAAATGTGAGCATACAAGTTTAATAGTAATAGTAGAGTTCGAAAGCGTTTACACATAACTAGCATGTAACATGTAAAATGTGAAGCTAGTAGGTTATCGACAATGAAATATGCACAGACAAGACTGCGAGTTGTAGAATGCGCAACACATATCAACACTGTGACACATGAAGAGGTAACCTTAACAACCCCTGTCCACGATAGGTGCTGAGTCCAAACTATAGTACTACCATTGCTAAGGTGTCAGGAAACAATCACTGTGTTAACATAACATACTAGCTTTATTTGGATATGTTGTCAGGCAACAATGTCAATCGGATGGCCATTTGGTCGGATTGACATTCGTTTGGGAAGGATGTGTTCGTGTATGATGGCTTTGAAGTTTTCATTGTAGCATTTCGAAAACAGAGATGTATCCCTACCTTTCAGGTTGTTCGATCGAACTATCGTTCGATCAGATAGCGATCCGATTGGCAGGACACTTAGTGAGAACAAGTTCACAGCAGGATGGTCACTCGATCGGATGGCAATCCGTTAGAACTGATGGTCTTTGAAAATTATAAAAGTGATTAAGTGTTGAAGTTCCAAATGTCACTGATCGGATAGTCGTTTGATCGGATGGCAATCCGTTCGACGTTCAGATCTTCTAGAAACTTGAAAGTTGTTAAGTGTGGAACCAAGTGCAATCCAATCAGATTGCAGTTCGATCGGATGGCAATCCGATCGGATGGCAATCCGATCGGAAGGCAATCTATCCCAACGAATCTGATCGTCTTGACTTGATTATTTTGAAAGTTTTACGGTTCTTTCGAGACGGTATGACAACATACTAAACAACGAAACCTCGTCAAGTCACAAGCCGCCTGATCGAACAGGAATCACCCGAATCCGACCAGTTGACTATTCTTTGACGGTTGTTTATGTTTACTCCGGAATCGGTTGTCTCTTTGATAGAAATCAGATCTCAACTGACACTTCACTAAGAAATGAGTAGAAAACCAGAATGAGCTCCGATTCTATCGGTTTTGAGTGCATTGAGTGTAAAAGAGTTGAAAGAAAGTTAGAAACCATCTTTCAATCCTTTTAACTTTGAAAATGTTTAGATCTATGCGAAATCGTTGTGAAATCATGTGGAAATCCTTCAGATCTGAGTTGTTCTTGGTGGAATGAAGCCGAATCTTGAAGCTCATAAGAACTCCATGATAACGTCATCCTAAAACACCTCAAATCTGTTGATTTCACGGTTAAAAGTTAAGATTCAAAGGTGAAAATGATGAAGAAGTGCTTGTATATCATAGAAGTACAAGATTTGAGTGGAAAACTTACAAGAATCGCGAGATATCGAGAAAAAGAAGGCCTTGAGCGTGCTGGTCGAGTGAGAGAGAGCTGTCACATCACAAGTGATGTGATAGGGGGTATTTATAGGTTGCCAAAAAGGGAAAGTGGGTGCAAGTGTCGGATAGCTCACCGATCGGATGGCACTTCGATCGGATGGCCATCCGATCGAGTGGCTCCGACGGGTTGCGTTTCGATGTTTCGTTTTGCGTGTTGAGCGTTGCGATGCGTTTTGAGTGAGCGATGCGATAGTATTAACCATTAGTTACACAAATAACCTAACCACTATATCTAACATACAATCACTATAAATAACTTGCATTTAACGTTTGTGATTAGATTGCGATACGATAGAATTGCGATTGCGAACGCATAATGGCACACACAAGTAAAACAATATCCAAACCACATAATTCGAGTTGCGAACGCGATTGCGATGCGATTAGCGATAAGTCGATTAGCGATTAAAAATGTGATTAAACCTCGATTATTAATAGATACTCCACATAATACAACTAAATCAAATAAATAATAGAATTCCATTACAAGTCAAGAAGCACAGCCAGTAGTTAAGCAAGGAGTGACAGATCGCAATGAGCAATATTTTCTTCCTTTGACTTTAACTTTGACTTGTACTTTGACTTTCCAAAAAGCGGGTTGTTACATTCACATTGTTTCAATATATGTGAATATCTATATAATCTATATAATCCCCATCTATATGTGAACATAGAATTAGCAAATCTACAAAAATTCTCATGCATGTGACATAGAAGCATTCTATAAAATTACACACCCAAGGCGATATAATGGAACCAAGAATGTTGGCTAATCGAAGATCATATCCACTAAGGTACAATGATATCCACCAAAGTACGACACGTACTTTTCTTACGCAATACCATTTTATTGTGGCGTGTATAAAATAAAGGACGATAATTTATTAATCAACATGAAACGAATTACAATACAGAATTAGAAAAAGAAGTTGCAAACAGATTACAAACATGAATAAACAAAATAACCAGAAAGCTATAAATGAGAGTTGGCTAAGGCTTTCTATTCAATAGAGCTCCTTTTGAAAAGATTTCGGGCCACCCAGGTGACCACGTTTGTCTCATATGTCTAGGTCCCTCTCGGAGGATCAAGATAACATACTTCCTTGTTGTTTAACACACACACTAGTGCGGAATCCAAGTGTATATGCAAACCAAAGCAAGAGCACAACCACTATAAAAAAAAGATATAACTTCAAAGATTCACTATATTGATTTGTAGAGAGACCCAATACATACACTCTTGAACAAACTGCTTATCTCTTTATGCACTCTTATAGAAACTGGTTAACATGAGTTGGTATTTATAGGCTATGACCTAGCTAACACCACGAAGAACCTACTGGGCCACGAATGACTAAAAACCCACGAAGAAACCATAGTCCTTCGTGACATATGATTCTTCGTGAATCAAATAGAAACAAAGATTCTTAGTGAACAATAAAAACATGATTCTTCGTGACATAACAAAGTTCAATTTATATGTAAGTGACATCATCATGATGATGTCATCTCCCAATATTTTCATTCTCGTATCGCGAGTGTCAGGTCGTACGACGGAGGAACGTCGTCGACTTCGGTCTTGAACCGAGTTGAGTCAAACTGAACCCTGCTGCATCAACACAAATATGCATCAACAATATACGTGAAATGAGAGCATGTAAGGCTATAAAGTTAGGAAAATCGTCAGAGTATTTGTGAGGTATTCGATACATGTAACTCTTTGTTGTATCTAAAGAAGATTATACCTTGTATATATTCATAAACAAAGCATGTATAAAGTCTGAATTCATTAGAAACGAATTCCCGAAACTGCTAGAATTTGAAGAGTTTTCTTTTGACCACATCAGTTATTCAAGCTGCACCACAGACTCGAATCGCACCCAGTCCACAATAGGTCAAAATAGTAAAGGATGTTCTCTAGTGGCACAAGTGTACGAAGTACAAAATGCGCCTTCAAAACGCCACATTAAGCCCATCGCCATCGTCTCAAGCCCAGGCGCTTCGGTGCTTCGCACCTGACTGGCTACCACTGGGTGTGCCTTGTTATATAGGAATACATTCCTATAAAGTTTTTTACTTATAAACCAACTCAGAGTTTATCATTCGACCTATGTAGGACAAACTCAGGTTCCACAGTTTACGCTTCTAATGTTTTAACTACACAACTTAGAGCTTCAATATCTTATTTATCTTGGCTCCATTTTGGACACGATTTGATTCATTGTGATTCTCTCACATAGTTGAACACAAACTCCCTAAATAAAAGTTATGTTAGTGTCTATATAAATAATAATTTGTGTTCAAATTAAGTGGAAAATATATTCTCCACAAAATTTCCAACACAAAACTATAACTTCGTTAAGTAGTTCCAAAAGATTCAAAGTACCTAGGATTGTAGTACTCACCACCTAAATATATTCATAGATATATGAGTTTGGTTTTACTTAAAGTTCTACTTCAACTTTTTAAATATTAACTTTTAAAGAGTTTGTATGTTTTGAATGCAAAGTATATTAACAATATCACACGATTATGCCCTAAGTACAGGCAAACATCATGAGTTGATGTCAATGTTTCATTTTTATTGTGATACGCAATATATGGCTTGTTAAGTGTTGCCAATTGAAATTGCATTTTCTTTTACCAATGTTTGAAACCCCCACCATGGAAGTGTTATAGTTTAACTATGTTGCAGGTTTCAAATTATTAAAGGTTATATTATTTGCTAAAACGATTTAAGACTTTCATGACTATGACAACCGGTAAATACAGGCAAACATCCGTACTACCAACCCAAATCTCAATCATATAAAGTGATCTTATGTTTTAGACTTAATTTTTATATTTGGGTCATCATACACATAGAAATGACTATTCAAGTCACATTTTGAATTTTTTTTTAATTTCTAGAAATTACCAACAAGCATATAAATAAACATTTCTAGAAATTACCCACAAGCATATAAATAAACCTGACACACGATCGTTGGTGATAACTCTCTAAATGTCACACCCCAACCGATAGCGGAAACATCGGAGTGAGACGAAATAGATTGCTCATTGCAACATAACACTAAAGTGACAATATGATTAAGAATAACTGATTTCATTGTATTAACTTGTCATGTTACAATACATTGAATTTCAAAATACAACATGTTCGAATACAACAAAATGAATACGACAAAAACATAGTACAAAACTGACACAACAATTTTAAGACCTAAGACGTATATGTGTGTATCTAAAGCATCAACACTACTTCGATTCAATCTCGTCAACATCAACCTGTAACATGTTAAAATACAGTTCAACACAATAATGCATTGGCGACTATACATGTTTTCATACATAGCATAAAAAGGTAAGTTTTAAACAATTCCACATGGTAAGCTAGTGAAACAAGATTACCATTAAACTGGCATGTGTATAAACTAGTAAAACCAAAGTTGAAACGCAATAAGCTCTTAACATAACCCAACATTCATAGGCGGTGCGTTAATCCTATAGCGCTATACATGTTAAGGATAGGCTCGTACGAAGTTAATGATAAGTCTAACACAAAACGTTTAAACGCAGATTTAAAGTATCAAGTAACAATGTATGCATGCATGTATAAGGAATGTTTGTGCATAAAGTATAAGTGTAAGTTTTAATAGTTTAACATGTTACACCCCAAAGGTGGTAAACGGAAAAGGGGGTTCAAGTATACTCACAGTTTTGCGTTAATTCTTCTAAGAATCCCATGAGATTAGCTTGAGTTGTTGGAAGTAGCGCGGAGATACCAAGGTTACCCTACGGGGTAGACGAAGGTGCGGGTTAGAGTCGGAGTTTGTACAGAATTTGAAGGACAG